>OW121854.1:75634608-76884608 GCA_933228895.1 Platycnemis pennipes
AAGAAGATAAATGAAATTTGATGTGATGCGATCTTTGGACCTGAAGATGGCATCTGGAATGTGGACAAAACTAGTCCAGAGGAACGAATCAACACGAAAGAAACCCGAAAACCCTCGAGTGATCTGAAAATATTTTAATTCACATCCATTTCCCAGTAAATAAAATTTATGTTTCGGAGTAATTAAGGATAACATAAACAACATGAGGATATTGAGCTGCATCGCTGGCCGACCAGCACAAGCTGTTATCCAACTTTTTTCAGCAAACAACAAACATTTATCAACAAAATTATTTTATTTTATGTGGTTTTCATGCCATAAAACAAGTTTTAATAAGTTTTGTTTTGTAGTAACCTGTAAAACTGTAGAATCAATTCAGCGCGATGGTTTGACGAATGATTCCCTGTTATCGTCCACCAGTTAGGTTATTTTATTTTTAACATTTCATAATGTTTGGGTAAAAATTAATTTTCACTCTTCTTGGTACAGTTTATATATTCTCCTGCAAGTGTTCCTAGATTGTAAATTTCATCCTATACAAATTCATTTCATTGTATGAACATTTTCCTGGTAAAAGTATCGCCAGTGTAAATATTTCATCTTACCCTCACTAGTGGCGCTGTGTACTGTCCCACTACGCCACTAAGTTCAAATTCTTCCATAAAACAGAGCACATTACTGCTCTCTCTCTTGTGTTTTGAAGTGTATATGCACGAAACGCGGTAAAAAAGTGTTTTATATGGACTGGTAAGCATGGCTAAATGTCATAGAAGGCAATTTTGTTTTTTTAATCTATCGCATTGTAACCCGCATCTAATGCAAACAGCGGGAAAACGGAACATGTCAAGGTGTAAATAAGGGGTTTTGCATAGGCTAGAGACAAAGGAAATGGGATGGGACCATATAAAAACGTTGTAAATCGCGGGAAAATGTAAATTCCGAAAATGCAAATACGAATTTTAACTGTGTATGGCATTGGTCGATAATTGGGATAACCCACTAGCACCTAAGTATTAAAGCCCGAATCCTCTTACTGTCTCGCATTTACACTTCTTCACACAACTGATGCACCATGTGAACACAAGTGCGTGCTCAAAACACTTGTTTACTGACAAAGGTGAAACAAAATGTGCAACGCTCCTCTGCTCATTGCACAGTATAATAATTTCACCTTCGTGTTTTATTATGAAAATGAACGGATTAAGGGGTAATTTTGTGAAATTTTTCCATGGTAAAAAAGTAACTTTGCAAATTTCACTTTATTAATTTATTCACGACCCGGATTTCAACACATATCATATTTAGGTGTCACCTGAAGATGACACAATGTGTTGAAACGCTGGTCGTGAATAAATTTATAAAGTGAAATTTGCAACGTTTGTTATTTCCACTGTATTTTATTACATTGAAGTTGAAAGTATGTATGCTAATTTGATGTGTTCATATGATAATATTAATTATTTTAATGAATAAAAATGTGTTATTTCATGAATAAAAACATGTAAATATATTTTTATTGCCATTTTCTACTAGTTTTATTGTATTCATAACCTTATTTTGCTTATTTACTAAATTTGCATATATTTTGCTTTTATCCTTAATTTTCGCATAAATTCACGTTTATCGCAACGTGCAATTTTTTTCGGGTCACTACTGATAGTTATTCATAAATAATGTTAGTTTTAGATTTCTTTCTACTTCCCTAATGATAATTTGGTATAGCATATGATAAGGCTTTGCTTAGTTTCTTTTATGATTATACACTTTGGAATGACATGGAAATGATATCTGTCATTGTGGATTGGTGTTATTTATTTTTTCTCTCTCCAGGCAGAAAGAACTGAATTCAGTGTATTTGAATTGAATTTTTTCTCATGAAAAAATTCAATTGAAAAATAAGCGTTATAATACAGAGATCTGTAAAGATGAGCAGGAAAGGAAATTTATGTTTTGGAACTGAACAAGAAGTACTCTTGACATTTCTGGGACAAGAATAGGGGGAAAAAATCTATTTCTGGTCTTTTTTCGGTGGAATGTGCTAGTCTTGAAAATGGTTAGTGAATTCTGTGGTGTTACAGAATGGAATACAGTTGAACCTCTTTAGTTTGGTAGCCTTGGAACCTGACAAGTGCTGGGCCACAGAAAATGCAGGTTTATAAAATGTCACAGATGATCAGTGCCAGTAAAAATTGCTCAATGCATAAACTTTTCTGATTACACTATACATATATTTACTGCAATGCCATTGAAACAGTACCATGTTTAGAGGTATTTAAAGGTTGTGCCAGAATGAACTTTTGAATGAATGGGAATCTGTATTACAAAAGTACACCTAAATGTTCATTGATATAAAGTAGTGAGTAGCAAAATGTGTCAGTATACAAAAAGTAAATTGACATTCTGGTGATTTTTCCAGGTGTGGGGTATCTGCACGAGAAAGCCTGAATATGATTTTATTCTGTCCACCTTCATTCAGTTGCATTGTTAATGCCTGTTGGCACCGATTGCAGCTTGCAAGTAGAGACCTGCTTTCTTTGTGTTCGCTATCCACTCATTCCCACATGGGAGCCTTGTGCTGGAAAGGCTGAATCTGATTTTAATATGTCCACCTCCATTTGGTTAAACAGTTACATTCCTGATACCCATCAGTGCCTGTTAGTGGGAAACCTGGTTTCTTTGAGTACACGGCCAAAGGAAATCCTATTAAATGGATTGCGATGTGAGCACTGCCTAAAGCGCAGTGCAGTGGACAGTCCATCAACTAAATAAAGTGCATTGTTATTGTCCTGGATAATAGAGTTGCCATATTATGGGATGCCATGCTAAAGAGGTCCAACTGTATAGTAGACCATCTTCACTGTTCTTCAGTTCATACATCATTATATTTCCAGATACCAAAGTCCTGTCTTTATTTGAAGAATGGACCATTTAATGTTTCTTGAGATATTCTTTTTCACCATAATTAGATGTGGAAAAATATTTCATGTATAGCAGTTGAAACGGGATGAGTTAAAATTTGAAATGCCACAAGTACTTAAATTTAAAACTCTACTAGTTGGCTCTTTTGTGCCTAGTATAAAATTTATTTTGCCATTCCTTGTTCTCTTTAATCATTCTTATTTTTATATTTAATGTTACCTATTTGTGAATGTATTTTCATTAACAATATGCAAAATTTCAGACAATTGACCGTGGCAGCAGAGGGATCAACTTTGTACTTTCTGCAATGCTATTCAATGTTGTACCCACCATATTTGAATTGGCTCTTGTTAGCACAATATTGGTGAGTTACTATTGTTTTTTTTAATATTGATTTCTTAAATAAACTAAACAGTGCAGTCTACATATTCTAGTGAATGGTGGCCCCTTAAGTTTTATCAAGTTAGATTACCCAGGTCATCAGTCATGCTCAGCATCCTGTGTGTAATAATTAGTATCCATAAATCTTGCAGGTTAAATTTAGTACTGTCAAAATACTGTTGTTTATATTGTGGTCACTAATGTGCTTTATGGTTTACTTATTTGTGTGTTTACTTCTTTTTGCATATTTAATTGCCAGGTAATAAAGTATTTTCAGGTCACAGGGCCGATTGTTTTTACTTTCAATAAATACAAAAATTCTGTTTTTCTAAGTAGATTGTATAAAACTGTACTGAACCACATCTTGAAGTCAGTGTTATGTGGTAAAGACTTGTAAGATTGTTATCTTGAAATCTCACGTTAATTCCAATGTGACACCCAATTGTATTTATGGTATCTCTTATTTCTAAGCTGTGTGTTTATTTAGGCTGTTTTCATTTAGGGAAAGTCATATAATTTTCAAAAGTTAATGCTTGTTAAAAAAAACTAATTGTGGAGGTTTTAATCATAGGAAGTGGGTTTTTTATTCATCATAGCAACATCACTGTCAGTATGGGGAATTATATCTCCTCAAGTCATGAAACGTAAGAGTATAGTATTGAAAGGTTTACTGTAAAAAAAATTGTGTTTAGAGGTGAAACGAGCCATTATAAGAATAAGCATTAGTCAAGAGAAACTTGCCACTTGATCTTGACCATTGTCATTAAAAAGGAATCCTCTTTACCAACCATGGCTGGGAGGATTCTTTTTAACACTGTTTGAAAACAAATTCCCCTTTTTAACCCTTTCGCGCCGAATGCCGCACCTGTGCAGCGAGGATATTCTTCCCTAAACAACGAATGCCTCATATGTGCGGCGTGAATTTTCCTACCTTAACCAACGAATGCCGCTCCTGTGCGGCACAGGTCGGAAGAAAGTGACCGTGGCGGAAACAATAGACCCACGCACGCGGTCGCCCCTCGAGATCCGGCTAAGCGCCAGCCCAGGCCCTTCCTCGGCCGCTCAGGTCGACCCCTTCCTATCCTCTCCACGCGGTCAACTACTGTCATTTGCAGTATTTTTTCCAAAAAAATATTTGTTGCTTACTTTAAAAATCCAATGTTAGAAATGAATTCATCTTTTTTTGCTTACCGCATGGAAATTTCAAACGAAATTCTAACGTTAATATCAACGGAGTTAGAGAACAGTCGATTTGGATTAGAAACGTACTAAATCCGTCAATATGAACGTTAGAACTTCGTTTAAAATTTCTGCACGCTCAGAAAAACACGATAAATTCATTTTAAATGTAAAAAAATCGATACGAACCACAAATATTTGTTTATATTAAACATTGCAATTTCAGTCAGTTGACCGTGGACTCGCGCTGTGAAGGATTCTTTTAATCCTTCGAGGGTCTGGGTCAGCGACCGAGGAAAGGGATCGGCGACCCGCTGAGTTGGGTCCAAAAATGGTTAGGGAGGGAACCTCTGCCTTCCGTGGACGCAAAGAAGCTTCGTACAGGGGAGTGAAGAAAATTTTCAAGAGACTCGTAACGAGGAAGCATTTCCCTCCACGAAGCTCGGGCGCGAAAGGGTTAAATTGTTAGTTTTTATTTACTGAGTTAATCTATATGGCATATTTTGCATTAAAAACTCTAATAATGGGTACAGTTATTCCACCAGTGTACCGATTTTAGTCCACAAATATGGGAATGTAATTTTGATCATTTTCACAGTTTTGTTGATGTATTATTTTTACAGTACTTTATTGATTTCAACTTAGAGGATTTAGTGAGCTTGATTCTGAGGTCATAATGTAAGGAGTTCCTTTTTCTGCCTCACTAGCATGTATTTCCTTCATCTATTATCATCACAAATTTATAAAAACCTTTTGTATTTGAAGTATAACTATGCGGTACATTTTGTGTGCTTACTTCTTGGAAACATAGAACCCTTGATAGCAGCAAATGCAGTATGTATTTTTATTCCCTTTATGGTATTACCATTTGAGCGAGTACCTCTGATACCAATTCTCATTGTATCTGAAGGGTCGTGGATAATAGCATGTTAACCCATACTACCTTTGATTTCAGGAAATGAAGAAAAATGATCACAC
Source organism: Platycnemis pennipes (assembly GCA_933228895.1). Classification (NCBI taxonomy): domain Eukaryota; kingdom Metazoa; phylum Arthropoda; class Insecta; order Odonata; family Platycnemididae; genus Platycnemis; species Platycnemis pennipes. The sequence continues at coordinate 75,640,066 of OW121854.1, forward strand.
TATTTATTTTTGGCCAAAAATAGAAATGTTTTAGTAAATATGCTGAGAAAAATCTTTGCATTGAATTAAGTGGAGAAAAGGACCTCATCTTACTAAAGTACTTACTTTTGGCTAAGGTGAGGCCACAACTCCATCACCCACATCACTTTATTTGCGTTATTCGATCAAAAAAATAATAACCCACATCACTGTCCTTGGAGAATTTCAAGGGTAGAATTATTTACTCTTATATTACTTATTGTTTTGATAATTGCTAATTATTATTTTTCAGGGAGTTAAATGTGGAGCACCATTTGCTGAGGTGGCTTTGGGATGTGTTGGTGTGTACGCAGCCTTTACATTGGCTGTTACACAGTGGAGGACCAAGTTCAGAATCTACATGAACCAGGCAGAAAATGATGCTGGAAACAAGGCTATTGACTCACTTATAAATTATGAAACTGTGAAGGTGAGATCTCACTAACATTTCAGGAACTTGTGAGGCTGACAATGCTTTTCATTAGTTACAATGGAATACATTATTTAATCCTTTTCAATCCTATTTCCTTATTATTTCCAATCCTATGCATCCTTAACCCTATCCAGACCTTGTCAGGCATTATAATTTTCCTTTTTCCTGATGTCATATGATATCAGACACTTGTTTCTTTGTTGTGTGTGTTTGCCCACTCTACTGTTTGTGTTTCTTTTCTTATTTCATTCATGATGTCTTCAATTAATTTAGCCTAAAATCATGCCAATAGTATGATGTATTCTCATTTAAAATTGTAATATAATCACACATGGTAGAATTTCAACAGGGAAAAAAATTGCACCTTGACCAGCCTCTATTTCCAGCCAGCCAGCTCTTCCCAGTGGATTTTTTCAGAAAATGATTGAACAAGAATTCTTGCTCCCTTTAAGCCTCAAAAACTTCACTGAGGATAATGAATTTTAGTCCTGTTCAAGGGGAATAATTTTTTATCTGTGGAAATTCTGTCACTGCATATTCATAGCAGATAACTCTGTTAAGGCTTTTGCAGCTATTCACAATCCTTGAATGAAATCAAAAAGCCTACTTTCCACCAAAAATAAAAAAGAGCCAATGAAAATGAAGGTGGCAGACAATGGCTTCAAAAGGGTTAATCATTTTGTTGAATTTTGTGCTTGTTGCTTGTGATAGGTAGCATTTTTGCTGGGCTTGCTGGAAACTTGTAATTTTTCCTGGTGTACTCTATTTATTTTTGGCCATATGATGTCATTTTACTTAGTAGTTGCATCACTGAAGACCAGTACTAGTTGATGCAGAAATGGACTCTATCTTATTGGTAATGAATTGTGAGGAAAGATTCAAAGTTTATGGAGGGAAGATGTGGGTTATAAGAGCTCTGATTAGCATTGCATGGAGGTAATGTCAGGAGTTGACAGGCAGATGTGTGAAGGAAGTTAAAGAAGGGGGAACAGTTGAGGGATGATGGGAGAAAGTTAAGACATGTACAAGGAGAGAAGTAGGTACTTGAAAGATCAAGAAGCCATGGATGCCATGGACAGTAGAAATAGTGGAGGAAAGAAGGAAGTGGAAGGAAAGAATACATGAACTCAAAAAGGGCAAAATACAAACGATACCTTGCGTTGATGTGCACTCAATAATTAATGATGACTATATGACCAAATAGCACATTTTGTGTATACTGTTCACGCAAAAAAGTATATATAGACTCGACTTAGAGGCTTGATATCCCAAAAAAGGAAGAAGCAAAATTCATAGAGAACATATCAGCATGTAGATAATTTAGCCTTTCGTTTAATGCAGGCACCAGACTTTTTTTAATCATTACTTTTGAGGCATGTTTTTGCTGTGAGGATGAAAAATGGCACATTTCTTAGAGTCGCAGAGGCCAGTGTCATTTTGGAGATTGTCATAACAATATGAAAAGCACAAATGAAAAATATTTTGATAGAATATGAATCGTACTTTTACCATGACGTCTGATAAGTTTCAAAATTTACTTGTATTCACTTAAGTTTTTCTAGTCAATTTACGAAACCGAGTTTTCTCCGTGAGTATGGAACATTGGAGGCTCGCGACACCTTTGTCTTCATTTTAAAATTTCAAATACGAATCCATCATAACACTTGGCATCCATCAATAAACAATCCGAATGTCAACAGTCCGAAGACATAACACTTGACCGTGCCATGATATTTGAATTTTTTATTTTTGGAAAACTAGCTTGGAATGTAGGCTGAAACACTGAACAACGTAGGTGTTGAGCAGGACGAACTTGAGTTTACGGCAGTACATTAATTTTTGCCGATATTTCCGCAAACTTTCATCTTATGTGGAATTTCGTCTACTTTCCCGAGGTTGAGCCTTGGAAGCCTTTGAGCCTCAGGCTATCCCATAGCCAATTCTAAGCACTTGTCTCACTTTTACTGTCACGAAGATCGCAGCTAAGTAAACAAATACGTGACACGTTGGTAAGTCAGTTGAAGAAGGTGGGATTTGAGAATTATATGTTTTTAGATGATTTTCACCGAACGATTACTTTCGAGTAAAATTATCCGGAAAAAAACGATTACTCGAAAATATCGAAGCACCGGGAAAATGGCCGATACCAGATACTCGCCATCGGTATAGGCCCAAGTCTAATTATTAGTTTGCATAATGCTGATTAAACATTTCCTACCACGGTATTTACGATTTAAATGCTAAAAACGAGCAATTACAGTAAGTCCTCGACTTATGTGGATCCTAATGACACAGATCCGGAGTTACATGGATGTTCAGTTACGCCGATGACATGCTTGCGTTTCTCTGCGTTTCTGTTTGCAGTGACAGATTCAACTTCGTGACGACCCGTGACTCATTGCCAAGTGCGCAAGAGTTGATGCTAAACTACGGGTGTTTGGAACGGAAACTATAGTTTAAGACTTGACATAGTTCGATAGGTGATATTTGATTATCGTGATGGTGAAAAGGTCTGATGAGATCGGGCATCAACGTCTTTTTTCAGCATAGTTTGACCTTCCCGCATAAGTCGACGCATAGTTAATTATCTACTCCATAGATGATGGCTGTTGTCCATTACAGCAAAAAAAGAAGTAGAAATCTGCATAAGTTGAAACACCTACCTATCCATTTTTTAACCATTAGCAGTGCCGCTGTCACGGCGGCAATTGGCTATGATTACAGAAAACATCATTTAAATCAACATAATACGACAAAGCCAAGAGTAGCACAAACCCAATCTTTATTTCACTGAATATTTGTCTAAAATAAGTATAATTACCTAAAACTTTTTTTTGTTGTAATGGACAACAGGTGTCATCTATGGAGTAGATAATTAACTACCAGTTGACTTTTCTGGGAGGTCAACTATGGAGAAAAAAGATGTTGATGCACTATCACATCAGACTTTTTCACCATTGCAATGATCAAATATCACCAATTGAACTATGTAATGTCTTAAACTAAAGTTGCCATGCCGAACACCCATAGTTTGGCATCAAATCTTGCGGGAGAGGAAATGAGTCACGGGTTGTCACGCAGTTAAATCTGTCACAGTGACAGAAACGCGGAGAAACGCAAGCATGTCACCGACCTAACTGAACATCCGTGTATCTCCGGATCTGTGTAACTCGGATCCGAGTTAGTCGAGGACTTACTGTAAATGTCCACCGCTGGTGTCGAATCAAAAGATTCGATCGAATCTTTTAACCATGGATTCGATCGAATCTTGAATCCATGGATTTGATAGGATTCGACCGAATCTTCAAATCCCTGCCCCAACCCTACTGATAATCCATCCATTTGCTGTAATATTGGAGTAGTGTGGTTCAGGATCTTGAGCATGTGCTCTTAGCCTATTTAATGTGCACTAGTGCATCTGATTACAAAACTTTTACAATGTATGATGTGCTCAACAAATCTTGTTTTTAGAGCTGAAAAATAGGTCTACAATTATTTGCTAATTTTTCACAGTACTTCAACAATGAAAAGTATGAAGCAAATCAGTATGATGAAGTCTTGAAGCGATATGAAGTTGCATCACTGAAGACCAGTACTAGTCTGGCTCTACTCAATTTTGGTCAAAATGCAATTTTCAGTGTTGCTTTGAGTGCTATAATGGTAATGGCTGCCCGGCAAATTGTAGAAGGTATGTATCTCTGTTTAAGGAAATCAGATCTATTACATCCCTTTTCCACTCAAATATTTTTTGGCAATGAAATATGAACAAAATGCATTTTAAAAATCTTTCACTAATCGACAAGTTGCCTGTGAAAATAGTTGTGACATTTAAGCAAAAGTAACTTGTTTAATTGCTTTGGCTACTCGGCCAAGATAATTCCTCTTATTCTGATAGCTTCTGAGCTAGTTTAGTTGCTGTTTTTAATATTTTCCTTCATTCACATTGGCACCATAAATAAAGTTTCCCGATTAGTTTCTTACCACTCATGTACAAGCATGGCTTTTAGAGAATAAAATTAATTACAAAGAAAGGTTTTTCATCTCCAGCAGTTATTTAAAGAAATTAATTTCAACCAAAGTATTACCCTTGAGAAATGTAGATGGATTGGATATGTTCTTTTATATGTTATTTTTGGGAGAAAAAGAGGGCTCATGTTCAAATCCCGGCAGTGGAAGATTGATTTCTTTGTAATTTTTTCATAGTTAAGTTCATTAGTAAACAGAGCCCTACTTGCATGCAGTGTGGATTCCACTTCTAGTTCAGTGTACTATCCATTGGATGGGATGTTGAATTGTGGTCCCCTTGGTGCCATTCATTATGAGGAGGCTAATGCCAAGTTCTGGTTTCTCTCCACTTTTACATTCCCGTCCTTGCACTTCCTCTGCCGGTCTGAGGTGTCTTGAGAATTAGTGTTGATTAGTCACATTCACCTGTACATATTTTATATAGACCGTTACGGCAGACCGTAACCCTCCTGTATATTTACTTGCAGATTTTTTCTTTCTCAATCATATCAAGTCCAGCTACCTATTTCTCCTTTTCATCATATCTTTAACCAGAAAATGTTTTTTCCTATTATTTTCAATGCCTCGTTATTGATTTCAGATATTTTCTATCAATAGTGTGCTCACATTATTTACCCACTTGGCTTGTGATATAGACACGAGATGTATGAATAAAGTCCAGTTTTATAAATGATAAATATAGTGTCCAATTATACACTAGCTCAATCACAAGTTTTATCAGTGTGTCACATTTTTATAATATGTCTTCATATTTCCAGGTAATATGACGGTAGGAGATTTGGTAATGGTGAATGGCTTGCTTTTCCAACTCTCTCTGCCTCTGAATTTCTTGGGCTCTGTATATAGAGAAGTGAGACAAGCCCTCATTGATATGCAAGTGATGTTCACGTTAATGGAAGTGGAGACCAAAATCAAGGTCAGTATTCTTCTTAAAAGGGTCTATCTTAAACATGATGGAGATTGCCATGAATATGAAAAATATTTTTCCGTATGTCAATATTTGTGCTGAGTATCATTTTCCTATCTCAAAAATGTGTTTAATTTTGCAGCTTTTAAAATGCAATATATAGTTGTCTTGCTCAATAACATGATGGACAGCTTCTGTGATCTGTGAGAATGAACTCCTTACAGTATTATAATACGGGACTGAGTGGTCTTAAGATTTGAAATTTTCTTAATTCACTATGCTCCCTGAATTTTTTTCACAACATACTTTACATATTTGTTATTTGTTGTTACTTATTTTTCCTAATATTTAACATATTTGTTACTCAAGTGAGAAATATGTTGCAGTCACTGTTTTAATGGTGAACATTAAGTTGGTTTCTATAATTATATTTATTGATTTTGCTCCGGCAAATCTGTCATTATTATTTCCTTCATTACATAGTTCACCTGTCACTTCCAACATAAATTCATAGAAGTTATAAAGTAATGGAAATGTTGAACAGAGTGACTTTCAAATACATTTTAGTCATTTTTTTAGTCAAATACATTTTAGTGTTATATTTTCTTGAAATGATTTTCTTTGTAAGAAATGTTCATAATTTAAAGAAGAAAATATTTAACATAATCGTAAATTCAGGTAGAGGTTATTTATTTCCCATGAAAACACTCATTGAAGTTTTTTGTTGACCTGCTAGTAACCAAGTCTTAATTTGGTGCATTGTTAGTAGTGGTTGCCTAAATTGACAGAAGGCAGTCTTGCCAAGTGTAGGTTTGGCACAAGTTTCTCCATAAGACCTATACTGTCAAGTTAATGTGGAACACCCTTCCCGGAGTATTGTTTTTTCCTTACAATGAACTGAGTAACTGAGAGGAGTGGTACAAGTATACCTCAATTAGAGGAATCACTCAAATTTATAAATCAGATTGGGGCCCTTTTAAACAACAGGGAATGCAAAAATAATTGCCTCTGCATATCAGTTTTTTTTATCAATATTTATGGGAAATATACAGCCTTAAAATTTGGCTTGGAGCTGTAACCATGCCCACTCTGGGAAACTTATTTCTCTTGGCTGGCTCCATCATGGCATGAAAAGTCCATGACAATCACAGGAGAAGACAAAACAAAAGGTCTTGTGATGGCTGCTCAATGGGAGTAAGAAAATTATGGCTGAGAAACATGGTAATTTTGGTGTTTCACGGTGATTTTTTGACTGATTCAAGGAATTTATCGACTGCCTCTGAAAAAATTTTTTGGGTGTTTTATGCAACGTAGATTTACAACTCATCACACAACAATACGCACTCATTTTAGTCCACACAGACATGCTACCCAACTTAACCACTTCATCGTCCAGCGACCAACCCTGCAAATGAATTTTCCAGGCGAACAACAACAATATATATACTTTCCACATCATCAATAAAGTGTCAGCTGAGTAATGCATTTTCAGTGCAAACTTCAGGTCAAAATTCCTATGGCTGCTAGAGCAAAATTATTTAGTTCTTGAGGGTTTAGTTCACAGCTAGTGAACTACATATTTACTTATCAAAGATTTTAAATCTAATGCAATTCGAAGTAGTGTGATACCTCATTTTGTTGCAAAACATGTTAGTATTGCAGTGATGTATGTTCTGAACAAGTGAAATTTAATACATATTACTTATTGCCAACATTATTTATTACTATCATGATGAGTATACATATTTAAAATAAAGCCTGGAAGGTGTTTTGTATTATTTACTAGAAATTACGTAATTAATTAAACGTAAATGTAGAAATAATGGCAATTAGACAAAATATGATTATATAAGGTATGTATTTGTAATTACATTTCTCTGTGGTATTAACTTGTGGCTGAGCTTAAAGCCACCGAATGTGTCCACCTGGTTGCGGATGGTGGGTCAACCTCTAGATATAGAGGTTAGCTGCGAGATAAGTGAGTTTACTCGTCGAATAAGCAGTCGTGGACAAAAAGTGACAGCATTCCGAGGGGGTATTTGGTCTCTCCATGGGTAAGGTAGGGCACTAAATAATACAGAACCTGTGAAGATGCTATGACTTGGCGACGGAGGCCACCAACAATTACGCTTCCCATCACCCGGAGGACAGGGTAGCAGCTCTTCTTCACATATGTGAAGGTGGAGACCACAGTGGTCGGTACATCGACACTCATTTCACTACAGGCATTGTAACATTTACTTTAATGGTTGTAGTACTGCAATGTGGAAGGCAAGGGGAAACCACCACAATATTATCCCGAGGAGTCGCGGCTACTCCACTCTTTTTTTTTCTTATCAAGACTTGATGGGTTGGCCAATAGAAGAATCGAGTGGAGGGCTGCATCAAACCAATCCTAGGATTGTTGACCCATGATGATGATTATGATGTGGTATTAAAGTGAAATTACTTTTTTTCTATTGAATACATGTTATTGTCATTTTAAGTAAATGGAGAATATGGTTTACTTGAATTTTCGTGAAAAAGGTTTTATTTCCAAGACTCAAAAATTTAAATTTAAAAAGTGTAACTTCCTGAATTGATTGACCAGTAATGCTGACAAGCAGAATCTAATTTATTTTTTATATTGTATTAGAAGTAGCCATTTTCAATTTTTAAATTAATGTATTTAGTTAGCATTATGTATGTACTAATGAGACTTTTTTTTCTTCTCAAAAATAGGATAGTGATAAAGCTGTTCCTCTTCACGTAACTCCCTCAACAGCGAGTATTACCTTCAAAGATGTTTGCTTTGAATACATCCCAGGGAAGAACGTATTGGACAACCTTTCATTTGAGATTCCTGCTGGAAAGAAGGTTGCAATCGTTGGTGGATCAGGATCTGGGTATGTATTTTTTTCTGGGTGTATATCTTTTTAAGTGATATTGTTTCCATTGAGTTTCTGTTTGAAACTATACATATACTTTCATAGTACAAAAGTTTTCATGATGATCTGAAATTCATCTGGATGTTTAATTATTACACACAGATTATTGAGCAAAAGAATTCCTTTGCAGTTCATTTTACCTGATAATTTCTGTAATTGCAAAAGTACAGTACCTGAATTTTATAAGATTATTATCGATCTCAAAGTCATGATTTTTTCCAAACAAGGTATGAGGCCCTTGGAGGTTATTAATCAATATTACTGATGAAAAACTAGAATCATTGTTCATAGTTCATCGATTAGAAATCATTGTTTTATCATTCCGTTTCAATGCTTTGATTCCTTCACTGCACTTCGAGGTGTGCTTCAGGAGATAAAATTCTGGGCAAGGTGTTTATCATGAGAAATTCTTTTTCATCATAACCAGCATGTACAGTTGAACTAATTTCTGGTACTTTGCTATTGAAGTCCAATGTCAAAATTAAAATGTCTCATAATTTTCTTTCAGCAAATCCACTATCATTCGTCTACTCTTTCGGTTCTATGAACCAACATCAGGGAAAATATTTATTGGGGACAAGGACATAAACTCTGTAAATTTGGAAAGTTTGAGGAAATCCATTGCAATTGTGCCACAGGTAGGTAGAAGTAATAGAGATACATGGGAATTTTTCTTCTGCTGACTATATGGAGATGAAATGTTTATGACAATAGTAAAGTAAGGTTTGATGCAGTGAACTAGAAATTCAGAAAGAGATTTCATAGTCTCAAAAAAATGTTTGCTAATTATGCCCACCTTCTACCCTTTCAAGTCATGAATCTTTTATGTAGAAATAATGCAGTACTCTTTGAGGTTGTCTGTTGAACTTGATTGGGAAAGAGAATAAGAAATTGTAGTCTGTATCAAGTGTCAAAAATTTCACCACTATTAGTTTCAGTTTCATGTAAAAGTAGACTTACTTTTTTTGCTGATGACAATGCTGTAATCAATCTCTCAAATGAAAAAAATACTTAGTCTCCAGAGAGACAGTACATATAATCCATTTTTATTATGTGTGTGAGGAACTACATACGTATTTTACTTGCAATATTGAATGGCGGCCATAGGATTTGCAACCATCGAAAATTACACCATTTCCAGTCTGCAAACTTTGTTATGTGTTTTTTTTTTATTTTTTGTCTGGCAATGTTGATGGATGTAACTGACAACATTGACGGAGTGTATCATAACCTGCATGAAATGGATAATCTCTCCACAGGTATTCAGTAGGTCACTGTACATGGTACAGTATCTCTCATTTCAGTCTTCTAAGCTTGTAGTCCTGCCATTTGAATTAGATTATAGAATTTCTTGCATAAAATTCAAGTTCTACCTGAGTAATTTGAAAATTGAGATGGGTTAGTGTTATCCCTATGTATGTATTTATCATTTTATTTTCTTGTGCATATATAAGTTTTTAATGGAAATCAAGTGTTACCTTTCCGTTAAAACAATTATTCTTGCGATGAAATGTCCTCTTTTTCACTTGTGCGTATTTAATTTCAAATGTAATTTGTGAGCAAAGTCACGTGGAAGATCTCTTATTGATGAAATATATGGGGTATTTTTCACAATCACTACCAGTGTTAATGGAAAGAAAATCAGGCATCATCAAGGACATCAGTGATTCATCATCCCTTAAAGATTTTCTTTACTGGCTATGGAACCAAGGTACACTATTGGTTGTAAGACTCCCAGTATGCACCTGCTCATCAACATAAAAATTGGGAAATCATGATTCTAGTTTTCAGGTTTAGAAGCCCATAGTAACCAGCATCTAATTTCCTTGTTTTATTTGCCAAAATATGTTGTCTACATAGAACTCTGAATTAATTGAATTATTGTGATTAGAGACTACACAAGGAAAATCCACTTGATTCGTTTAGCGTTTCTTATGGTATTATGGAAGTAATGTCTATTTAATTTTGAAACTTAGGGATATTGAGGGTTATGCTAGCTTCATCTGTTTCTTACCAAAGAATTCAATGCTCTGCTTTATGGCATTTAATGACATTAGAAATGAGCATCGTTCTTGTGCATAATATATTATTTCCTATGCAAATTTGAAGTTTATAGTCATGAATGACTTATTGATTTTAGCTGTATAAAATTGCATCAGTATACTGATGGACAGTGCGTAATGAGTCTTTTTACTTTATTGATAAGAGCAGTGTGTGAGTTCTGTGAGATAGATCCTGATGGGATCTACCTTCTCATAATGATATTTATTATCCAAAGACCAGATTAAACTGATATAGGGATTGTAAAAAAATACACAGAACATATACATAGACAAAAAATTTATACAGTATTATCATGGAGAAATTCTTCTAAGGAATTATAGAGTTTGTCTTGTAAAAAAACCTTTGCTTTAAAGGAGCCAGCAGTTTTGCAGTTTTTCAGACTGGTAGGTAACTTGTTAAAGAGGTGCAACCCCTTAGTTTTAGGACCTTAAAAGGCTGATATGGTCCTGACATACTTATAGTGAATGGCATCATGACCACGTGTATAATAATCATTGACATCACAGTTTTTTGTGGACTCGCTGAGGTTAGATTTTACAATCATAAGGACGGAAAGGATATAAACACATGGAAGTTGGAGAATATTAAAATTTTTGGAAATGGGCTAGCATGGGGCATTGATAGGTGCAAAAACCATAGGCATGCAATTTTCTTTTGCAGCCAAAAAAGCTTGAGTGAGGCTGGCGAAGATCCCCAATAAATAATACTTGAAATGATGCGGGAATACAACTGACCATAATATATTGTTAGTAGCAAATCAGGACTAATAGAGAATCTAATAAAACGTACAAGGAAACAAGTAGCAGATGTGCTCATCCCATGAGAGGTTTGCGGAGATTGCAAGTCTCAAGAATGTTACATCTTCAGCTTGACAAATGGGCTGACCATCAAGGGCAGTATGGCATGTACTCTTGAGATTGAAATGCATAGCTAGAGATTTATCAACATTGATGTCTAAGCAATTTATGGAGCACCAATCACTCAAGTGCTGTCGTAATAGTTCACTTTTTTCAACTGTAGTGTGTCGTGATGGAGATTCAACAAGAATGTTTGTATCATCAGCATACAGGACAACCTTTGAACAGTTTGTTTGTAGGTTACAAGGGAGATCATTAATAAGTATTAAAAATAATAAAGAGCCCAGAATAGATCCCTGAGGAACACCACAAATGACATCTTTCGAGGTGGAGTTGTACTCCGAACCATTAATATTCAGACTAACTTGTTGAGATCTATCAGATAAGTAGGAGTTAATCCAGTTATTGTGAATGTCACGAATGCCTAGCTTGTGCAGCTTCTTTAACAGTAAATGATGGTGAACATTATTAAAGGCCTGAGAGAAGTCAATTAATAAGCCCACAGTGTCTAATTTGTTATCCATACATCGTTATAAGTGATTCCTTGCTTTTATATAACTGACAAATTAAGTGAATGCAGAATGAATTTTTGTATCAAATTCAATAACCTTGTTTCTCTTGCTATATATTTTTTAAATATTTTCTCCCGAAGGACTCTGTACTTTTCCACAACACCATATTTTATAATCTCCACTATGGGAATTTATCGAAGTCAAAGGAAGATGTGTACTTAGCTTCAAAAATGGCAGAATTGCATGATTCTGTCCAACATTGGCCAAAAGGATATGATTCACAGGTATGTTGAAGATTATTCAGGTCCTTTGCTAATTATTTTAAAACCTCTTACATGTAATCAATCTGCTAACTTAATACTGCATAATAGGGTAGTTTCCTTCATCAAAGAAAACAGAATTCGTGAATTGCAATTCGTACCCCACCATAAACATAATCATTACATGTAAATAATTTGGATTGAGAAATCCCAGTTAACTAAAAAATTAAATCAGTGAAATGAGTACTTACTGTTTTTAAATGAGTAAACTGGATAAATAATTTTAAATTAAATAATTAAAAGTAAATTATAATAAATTAACTGATTAAATGCACCTCAGATACATGTTAATAAGCTTTCACATGTTGCACTCTTTGAAACATCTGTAATGCCACCTAGTGGTAGGGAGAGGAAAGAGCATCACATCACTCATAATTTACCAGCATGCAATTGTTTTCTGTCACATTTTTGCACCATTGAAGTTTTCACTTTTTTATGAATGAGTAAAAATACTTTAAAGTCATTTTAAAATTGAATGGCTTAAATCACAAACTCCAGAGCTAAAATGTTGATCAAGACAATAAAATATAGGATTTCATTCTTTCTCAGTGAATTATATTAACCTTTTTCACTCGGCTGTCGAGCTCACTACCAACTCGTGTGTCAAGTGTCACACGACACACGAAATCCAGGTGCATTTAAAATAAATTCAGAGTGGACTACTGTATAGGGGTGAAAAATTCCTTGTGCAAAGGGCTAATAAATAACTCTCGGGTTTCAAGCTGAGTAAGATTTTGAGTTGCTGACGCTTCGATGGAACACTCCTCCATCATCCTCAGAGCAATTAAAAAAAATATTTTTTTTATTGCTCTGAGGGAAACCCGAGAGCCATTTATTATTAAGACAATAAAATGCTAGGAAACTACCCTATTGTGTTTCTTATTAGCTAAAATTATTAGCTATAATTTTATTAGCTAGAACAGCTTCTTATTAGTTAAAATATCTTCAAGTCATAATGTCTGTGGTGTACCTTCTTACATTATTCCATTCAATCAGTTTGCATCATGTCTAATAATTTTTTTGTTTTTTCATGAATCTTTTTTCAAATTTGGATCATAAAATGAGTATATGCCAATAGTGTCTTATCTATTACATCAGAATATTTCATTTAAATTTAAGAAGTTTCTTGAACCCTGTTCCAATAACCCCTTGTGGGGTACATAGAACATTTTGGACCTGGACTAGTTGGAAAATACTTCTTTCCATTCACATTTACAGTGACAAACATCTAATCTGATATTCGCACTCAAATATACTCTTATTAATGCAGAAAAAATATTTCTAAATCATGCATGTAGTGTGCTTGTTATACCCTGACAAAATAAAGATGCTTTTATCTTGTTCCAATTACCCCGTCCTCCCCTATGTAATAATTTTTAGTGAAAAAATTGCTATGTATAGAAATGCCTCTTCAGTTTAGCTTACCCCAATTAAAAATGTTGGTGCAAGGTTGAAACACAAATGGCCTTTAATTTAAGTAATAATGGTATATAGTATTAGTAATTTTTGTTGAGACCCGTAACTACATAATAATTGGTTTGAATCATATACAGTAAACGCTCAATAATATGAAGCACGATAATAGGAAGTTTCGATTATATGAAGCAATGCGGCCGGTCCTAATGAAAATCCTACAGTAATAACATGGCGATATTCAAAAATACGAAATTTTTGAAATTACGAATTTCGGCAGCCGGTCCCGACGAAAATCCTACAGTAATAACATGGCGATATTCAAAAATACAAATTTTTTGAAATTACGAACTTCGGGCCCGGTCCCCAGGAACAAATGGAATTCATTTTTACGAACCTCGGTGAAAAACTGCTTCAGCAAAACTATTTTTGATTGTGTAGACATCTTACAAATCAGTGTTGCTGATTGTGGTGCATCAAAAATTAAATGTGTGAATAGTAGTGCATTCACCTCTCACACATGCCAGTATTTCCCCATCATTTTCCGCATGTAACTCCGCGTATCATTTAGACCTTGAGTAAAGTGGAAATTGTAGTTAATGACATTATTTATCCCAGCTTTCTTTTGTTTTACCTGTTACCAGCGTTTTCATAATGTGAACTGTTCTCTTTTGATCAAAGCTTATGTGTGACGGCACATACCATGCTTGGTTCTGTGCACCTGGAATTATGGCTGTTCAAATTCTCCGTGAACCCTACCTCGTCCTTTAAGGCAATCAATCCTAGCTTAGCTCTCTGTGAAGGGGATGTCTGCACCAAAATCTTGAAGCATGGATGGCTTGAGTGAGGGTGGGTGATGCCATTAGGTAATTTGGGTGGGTTGTGTTGGTGGGGGTAAGGATTATGACGGCCTGGGAGTTTGGGTTTACGGTGCGTGGGAGGGAAAAGGGTCCTGTTGTGGAGAGGGAAGGTCCCAGTTGCGGGCGTATCTTTTAAGAGGCCTGCAAACGGGTGACAAATCCGGGAGACCCTCGCCCGTCCGTGCCGGGCGTCCTCACCCATGTTCCATGTTTGCCTCCACCCATGTGACATAGACGCCCAACCGTGCCCGTTCACCCCAGGTTGCTCGCCCAAACTGAGGAGAGGGTAAAAGAGTGAGCGAAAAATATTGCAAACAGAAAAAACCCTTGAGAAAGACACGCGGCGGTGACGATCTTAGGGCGGTCGCCCAGCCTCCAGGCGGTAGCCCACCCAGCCGACGAGTGACCACCTATATTCAGCAAGTTCTCCGTTTGGTCACTGTCGTGATACTTTGGAAAAGTCTGTCAAATGTCTTCGGGTTGAGCCTCTCTCTTTATCTCTCACACACAGGCGGGCGACCCTCGTCCTTATTTTGCGCCCCTGTGCAGGCCTCTAGTATCTTTATCTCTCTTGCCAAGCTTGAAGTAGGGGAGGGGGTGGGTGGATGGCTTCATAGTATGTCTGTGAGGCTCCTTCTTCTTCTTCTGGGAAACCCTGGGGGACGCGTGGTGGTGGCTGACTGGAACTGCTCCGGGTGTTGAGTGGAATGGGGAAGGTCAGGGATGCGGCATCCTTTGTTATCATGAGGGTCTTCGACACCCCCTCCAACACTCTGACTCCTCTAGACCATCCCCTTTGCTTACCTTCCTTCCCCCCCGATATCCCTTGAAGATCCACCTGTAACCACCTACACGCACCCCCAGGGTTGCCCAGAATAAGAGGAAGGAACGTCACAGACGTTCCGCAATGCTATTGCCCCACCCCTTCCCACTTCAAGCTCAGCAAGACAGATACAGATACACCCGCAACTGGGATCCTTCCTCTCCACAATCCCTCACACACCATAAACCCAAACTTCCAGCCGTCATATAATCCTTGAGGAGATGATTCAGAAAATATGCCGAATCACGCCCCATTTGTCATCAAGATCTTAGTAGTAGAAAAGAAACAATATTACCTCCCAAGATTATTTATTCCACTGACCATAGACGGAAGACGCTACAAGTAATAACCTGTCAATGATTTTTTTTCTGGAAACAGGAATAGTTCCATGCCTTTTTATAGCTATGATTGGGCGATAGAAGACAACTAAAGTGTGGTTGGGTCAGCTGCCATCATAAGAGCGTAGATGCTTGAAGCAAATGTCTATTTTTAGCATCCATATTAGATTCCCGTCTCTAATTACTATTCCGAAAATAAAATTCTTATTACAAAATGTTCAACTTTAGTTTTCTATACGTTTTCGATACTGGGACAAAATTTCGCCAACACTACGATCGCCGACTTAAAAGCATTGACATAGTAGGTACTATTTTGCAATCTTTTAAGAATGCTTTTACAAATGGCCACAAAAGATATAGAATGTTGCCGAAGAAAATAAAAGTTAGAGAAAACAAAGACAAAAATTTTTCACGACTTTGTTAAAATGTTCGAAGTTCAAAATTACGAGATGCCGATTTTTCGGTCCCGCTGACTTCGTATTATCGTGAGTTTACTGTAGCATGTAATAATTTTTAGTGAAATAAATTTCAGTGTTTAGAAATACCTCAAGAATGCTTGTAATCTCTGTACATTTAGTTTACCTTTCAGGTATTTATACATTTCATAAATCATGAAATCAGAAGGGTATGTAGTATGTGTGGGGAGAGAAGGAACTGCATCAGTTAGCAATGATCACATACGAAGAAATTGATTGGATTTTCATATTCTGTCTTTTGATTTTATCCCTAGGTTGGAGAACGTGGGTTGAAACTTTCTGGGGGAGAAAAGCAGCGTGTTGCCATTGCTCGTGCAATTCTCAAGAATACTCCAATTCTTGTGTTTGATGAGGCAACATCATCATTAGATTCTATTACAGAAATAGTGAGTTGGGATTATTTTGTTATCATATTTTATTTGGTAGCTTTTAGAAAAGTATAACCATTTATTTTTTTATTATGTGTCACACCATGCACATTATTGATTTAACATATCAGCTTGAGGTTGTAGTTCAAAGCTATCTTAGAGCCTGTTTTGTTGCCAATTGCAAATTAGGTCTAGAATTTCCTTTTCAGTATTATCTTGAAGGTATTTGATTACTTAAACAAGGTCCTTAGCATTTTGTACAATATTCTACTTCAATTTCCTTTTTTCACTGTATTTTCATACAGCTAATAAGTTATCCCACTTCATTTTTTCAAGGGTGTACTGTTGTTTAAAGTGGATGTATATGGACATAGTATAATTTTCCCCTGCTGCTGAACACATATTTCACGTGGTGTTGGTGTTTATTATCTCCACAGGCTTCCTTCCTACCATTGCATAGTCCCTCTGTGCCCCTATCTGTCACACTTTCCACTATTGCATCTACAGTCATCCCTTTTATTTTAAAAATAGGCAGTGCATTGGTGGGTATTCCATGGAGAAAATATTTTGTGTGGAGGTGATGGAATATTTAGGGAGATATGGATTAAAGCTGTTTGAAGTGGAAGTGAATCTGATAGTCCTAGTGGTTTTATAAGAGACATTGTGTTCGAGCAGTAGTATATAATGCCAACATTTTTAGTCATATTTAAGGAAGCACTACTGAAAGAATAATTTGAAAGTAATGAAAGACATGTATTTGGAAATCGTTAGTTTCATTTCATGTTAGAATTTTGGATGTGGTGATGTAAGTAAAAGATGCCTTTAAAAAGAAATTCTGTGTGTTGAAAAGAGAAAACTGGTCTATTGGCTAAAAATCCAGTAGTTTGAGGTAAAAGTCTGCAAGGTTTATCTGACTAAATTGTCCCATGTTTTATTTTCTGTTGGATATGGAGTTTGTTATTTTCAGATTATTCATTAATGCATTGGTTTTGCACATTTATTACAATTTTATATCTTGTATAATTGATTGCAATAGTTTAACAGCTTTATTTTCCTCTAAATGCATAGCATTATTGCTTTACAAATGTGCATGGTAAAAGAAATTTGTTTGCAGCTGCTTAGATAATCGATTAAGTTGAAATTTTGGATATACAGGAATATGGGGTGATTATTGCATTTATCTTTTCTTGATTGTGTGCCAAACTCTCCCAGGGCAATTTTATTTAACTCCATTTTCGTTGGGTGGGTTCATCCATGTCCATAGTAATTTTCTAGTTATTACATAGACTGAATTTACCTATTTGGCATAAGTAATTCAGTCATGCAAATTCTTCGACAAATTATGAATAAGTCAAGGAAATCACAAAAATTGATTCTGCAGCCATATAGGTACTGCATGAATGCAGTGATTTTTTTAGATGGTTTTTGATTAGAAAGCTAATCGAGTTTCTGAAGTATTATTGTTGCTATTTTTTCAATAAAATTGAATCAATTACTTTGCTGATTCAGTCTGAATTCTGTACTAACTAATACTTCCAATTTCTATAAAATATTATTCCATTAATGTTTTCTCTTTGTTTAATCAGAATATCCTGGATGCTTTAAAAAGGGCAACAGAAGGGCGGACCTCAATATGCATAGCGCATCGCCTCTCTACAATAATGGATGCTGATGAAATCCTAGTTTTGGATGGGGGTAAGGTTGTTGAAAAAGGAACTCATTCCGAACTTGCTTCTAAACCTGAGAGCTTATATGGACGATTGTGGAGTGCCCAACATGGAATGGACATTAGCAGTGAAAAACAAGTTACTGAAGGTGGTTAACTTCGAATTATTTAGGAATGAAATATGTTCTCCCCTCTTTGTTACATGTTTTTAATGTCCGGCCTTTGTTGACAATAAACTATTTTATGTTTTTGGTGTTTGTTGTCTTTGAATTCACTTTTTACCTCAAGAATGATGTATTTTTTACTTGTTTGGATTTGTATGGAGTGTTTTCATTCCATAGTGCTAGGGCTGTGCGACCATAGAGACAGCTATTGAAGTAATGCAGAGAGCTGCAACTTGCCAGTAAACTTTTCATCCAGCCATAACTGAAAGCAATTGGTCTGTAAATATTAACTTTTGGTATTTTGAAATTGTGACATCAAAAATTTGGTATTTTGCGGTATAGTTCAACTTCATGGCAGAATGTAACGGACGAGGCGTGGTTGTCTTGGGGAACGGGCCACCATTACCTCGGAAATGGACCGAAAAACCTATACACAACTACCTACCCAACAACTATTACCCCACGTTTGGTAAGCCATGAGTAGCCTCACATTACTGTTCGCTAACGTAAGAACATGCAAGCCATGGTTTCAGACCCAAATTATTCTCGTGCGAAGACTTGATACGGACAGCAATCGGAGACTTCTCTCCAAACAGGAATCGCAAGGTATGGCACCATGAAGGGCCTCGGAGTAATGGTGAGTTAGGTTTTATTCCTCAAATGAAACTACTGCCAAACAAAGTAGGTACCGAGTGACATAATCGAGGTATATAAGGGTTCGGATCAGTTTGCTGCTGTTCTAAGATTGTAAAGATGAGATAATCACTCATGTAGTTTGAATAAAGGTAATAAACACGGACTACGACATGATTCCGAAACCGCGGTGAATCAAGCACTGTAATGATACGTTCCGGGAATGCCCAGTGAACTTTAACCAACCTACATAAGTTGAAAGCGAATGAATCATCAACATTGTAAAATAAACGTTTCAGAGAATTCGACGCAGACATAAATTTTATAGCCATCATCGTCATACCCTTCGAGCGTAATCCAATTCCGAATAGTCTTTCATCGATCAATGAAGAACCAGCAGTTGATAGTACGAGACTTGGCCGCACGGAGGTGCTAGAGTCGCATCACGTGAACGGCGCATGAGCAGTAAAGCATCCCCTCCATCTCTTAAATCTAACCCCCTACACCTCCTACTGCATCCTTCACCGTTGTTTTCCAGTGACCTGACTCGTGAGAAAAGTTAGTCCTTAGGAGAGGGTGAAAGACGTTCAGATCCCAAACGAGTGAATTCCGCGGTGTCGTGAGGATCTCCTGGCGATCTGTCCTGAGTCGTTACGTTATTGATTTGTTTCTCTGAGAGCTGTAATTGTTGATGAGTCCTCTGAGACATTACAGGGTTACAAAACTATTTGATTACTGACTCCTTGAGCAATACAATTCTTGGGAACATATTATATTCCTCCATTATTCATGGTTAACTACTCCAGGGGTTGAGTGGTTCATAGCTGTGGTCAGCGTTGCTGTGAGTGTTATGTGCTCAGGAAATAGGACAATAATTTTTCCCAGGGGTTAATAGACATCATCAGTGTGCTAAGTTAAGGTGCAGAGCTTTTGGTTTCAGATATATTGAAAGTCTCGAGAGTAAAAGTTCTCGCTGACGGATCTTTTAGCCGCCGGCCACTTCTGTTCTTCGAGAGCTTGGACCAACATCGATCGACGGCTTCAACCCCGGCTTTGGAAGGTATCAACGAGAGATCTGATTGCGATCGCCGTAAAGGAGTAACGATACGGGGTAAGAATGTAAATTTTTCTCTGTAAGGAAGGTGTTTATTCCTAGTTTGAATTCAGATTCCGAATTTCATATTTTATTTAAGCGGATTTCTTACAGTGTTGAGAATTATGCCTTGACAACCTAATGAGAGGTTTCTGTTTATGGTTATACTTCCCATTAGTAAGTGAATAGATTGTTATTACCTTTGCTAGTAATTCTCCATTGTCAAGGAGTAATTGCCATTTATTCATTAAATTCTACTCCCGGCGCTTTGTTGTTAATGTGTGTCCTTTGTAGAATTCCCTCAAAGAGATCTTTTAGCCTTCTAGGAAATACAAAGAGGGAGTAGCCGTGAAGGGTGAGGTAGTGCGAAGTTCACTCGCCCCTCAATTCGCTACAAGCTCTTGCACATAGGTTCGGGCGTTAAATTCACGAACCTTCCTTCCAGGTGCTTCTTGCTATGCTATACACCTCTTCAATGGATCTAGTTGTGTCCATGAAAATAAACTTCGTGTGTTCTGTTAATTCTTGCAGTAATGTTATACCCTCTTCGAACTTGTCCCAGGAGCTTTCCTAAAAAATATACGGCATGCTGCATCTCAAATTACGCCAAATATTTAAACCAGGCCAGTTGCGGTAGTCAGTCAGCAACAAGCTGGCCTGCCAGCATAATGATTGGGGGTTCGGATCCCACTTTGAGCATCATTATTTTCTGTATTATGATTAATGCTAGTGTTAGGTTAGATCTTAGAGTTCGCGGTATAATCTTAGAAGCCTCAATTAATTGAGATCGAGAACCCGAATTAATCTGTTCCGGGTTTGAGCTTCAGTGATATCGACTTTCCCTGTCAATTATTTTTATTTTCGGATTGCTTTGGAGTCTCAATGTAAGTCATGAATTTTTAACGTAATCCGTGTCTCATTCAACGGCGAGTCGGGTCCATACGCGCATCCTAATGATCAGAAGTATCATAATAATTATGATGCAGTAGTTGATATGTAGTATTATTTACATTTATTTATAATACTCCGAAAAATCTTGTAAGTATACTTTTTGTGTCATAATGCCGCATTAAAGATTAAAGAAAAAATTGTATATTTTACATAATTGATTCATTTAATTCAGAAGGCATCACTATAATTGGCGTGTGGGGCATCACGTAAATGTCCTGGAGATCATGTTTTAGTCAGCGGTCTGTATTCCTTTCGACACCGATGGTTTTTATGACTGCTACATCTGCCCTCCCTTTGTTTTGGTTTGATTTCGCGGGCGTCTTACGAAAAGCACGTAAATGCCGGATGGAAAAAAATCGCGGGAATCAGTTTATTTGGTACCTAACACGCTACGGGTATATGAGGTTAGTTTTGATACACCCATAAGCATACAATATTGCATGTTCATGGTTACACTGGTCAGACTCGGTATTTATTGAGTACTTTACTCCCTCTTGCTAAGTACTTCAGAACCCCTTTTTATTCACGCTGATTTCCTATTTATGTCATCGCGTGTCCTTTCACACTTTCGTGTATCCATGAAAACTGGTGGGAAGGATTTGAAATAATTGTAACGGTTAATGGATCCCCCGCATTAATTTTTTTTAGCGCTTCTCCTTGAATGATTGCCGTGCTGGGTGGAGTCAGACGCGTAGCAACCGTGGCGAAAAATAGAGTAAGGGGTCGTGTAATTACGGTTTGCTTGTTTTTTAATGCCAGCAATTCGTTAGAGCTGAAGTTCACATTGTATCATGTTGGGACAGAGTAATGCCTAAAGTTGAAGGATCCATCAACCATATATTTTTTCTCAATAGTCTACCTCAGTATGACTCTCCGCCCCTATTTGCGGGATAGCCGTTTCGTTTTTTTCTTATTGGTCTATGAAGGTGACTGGAGAAAAATAATGTTTTTCTTTCAATAATATTTAACTGTAGTCACGGCAACTAACATAAAAATTCCAATTTTTTTGTGTTACGTCCAGGTAAAAGTATGCACGAGCCTTCAAGATCTCTCGCGAAAGTTCTTAGTATGTCGTACTATGTTGCACAGTTAATGTTTATTTTATGTTTATTCTTTCAAGGAAATTTTTCATCCCATTTCCACCAGTCACCAGTTTAGGTTATGTTGTGACTGCAAAGAATTATGTTTTCCAAGATTGACTTAATCCACGCTTAGATAGCCATTGATCGAACACAAAAAAAGGCGAAAAGTATTATTTCACAGTGATGATTGCTATTAACCGCCGAAATCCATGTGCGACTAAAGGTGCGGGCGTAAAATCACCCTTGTTTCAGCTCTTTGATCCGACCGTACCGTTCCACATGTAACCGTTTGAATTTTCGTGAGTGAAGGCGGAGTTCATAAGGGCTGGAATATAAATAAACTGCCTGGAGATCGGGATGGTGGCTGGGGTGCTGGCTTCCCACCCAGAGGGCCCGGGGCTTATCCCGTCTGTGACACATTTTTCAAATCAATCCGCGAGTGCAATATAAAAAGCACTTTGAATGCAGTAATCCGTCCATCGGTCTGGATGTCGAATCGTGAGCCGTTTTTTGTTTTGTGTATGGCACTGCCGACACCTATTTTGCGTTCCACCCATCACCGTTTCCTGAAAAATCCTACCTACACCCAAATACCCATCTATCATATGTGGTGTTAATGACATTCTTTCGGTTGCCTCTCCCAAATATCTGTTATGAACTCTGTCTTCTTTAGATTAATTACGGAGGTTTGTGATCAAAATCAATGAAATCCTTGTCATCATTATGCAGCATCTTGGGTCTTATAATTGTTTTTCAGTCTTTGAATTGGTCCCTCGTAGCAAATGATTAGCCTGGGCTTTTAAAAACCAGGCCAGTCAATACCTTCATCCCACTTTGCATTCCAACGCAAAGCGTGGCAAATGATGGGTTCTTTATCAGATGAATACCCGAGTCCTTTTCGCGACGATGTAAATATTTGAACGCTCGTATACATTCGATAAGGTGAGCCATTGCAATGGATTCGCATAGTTGGCGTCGTATACGCTAGGTAAAAATATTTTAAGCTAGATCAAAGAGTTGGTATGTGATCAAGTATAAACGGTGGTGTTAGGTTCGATGAAATAAAATTCCTGTCGGGTATAACTGTTGAAAGCGTGATTGGTCATAATTTTTACCTTCTCTACATAAATGATCTAAATGCCGAAGCTAATGGCAAGCCGTTAGTGTACTAACTAACGATTGGGGAAATTCGTGACGACGATCGTAAGAAGGCCTCACCAAAAGACTTACAATTAATCAATGACTGGAGTGTCACTTGGCAGCTTGAATTAAATTTGAAAAAATGCGCGGTTATTAACTTTTGAAGGAAGAGTAGTTCCTCCCGCAATACTGTGAAATGTTGAACCTACGAAAAGTTAAATAACTTATCGTCCCAATGCCACGGAGGACTTATCGTGGGGAGGCAATTCCTGGAAATAGTGGCCTAACATTCCATAGATTAGGACTTGGAGGGATCTGGGGATATTCGATGTGAAAGTAAGAGAAATGTTCTACTTTACCCTCATCAAGCTTCATTTAGAGTAAAAAATGTGCACCTGACATGAATGATTAAAGAACAAGATCGTGTTCAGAGAAGTATGGAAAGATGTGTGATAGATCATTATGATAATGGTGTTCTTATCCCAAGCAGGAAGAATTCGGATGGGTATTGCATTCGTGCAGAAAGTTAAACTTCAGAAAGACTCGGTTAAGTAATTCGAATGAAGCCATTGCTTTCCTATGGCGTAAGAAATGTTTTGATAACCTCTTACTACAATTTATTTGACCAGAAGAAAAAGATTAGTGAAGTAGAGTGCCATACGGGTAGATTTAAGATACCTTTCTTCCCACGAAGAGTGAGGAATCGTAACGGGCGAAACAATAACCAGATATATACGTGTAATTTACGTAGTCTTGTTGGAAGTACGCCTGAAAAAGTCCTAAACTCATGTTATTTGTACCCTAGCATAACTTATGCAAAAATGCGTTTATTAATTCAAGCATGCAAAACCCATTAATAAAAATTAGAGTCCCTCTTAGTTTCTGATTATTCATTGGCGCCTAACTGGCGCATCACTTAGTACCTCGCTCATTTTATTACTTCTTAGTATATCTATCATTGCATCTATGGTAATGATTCTTTCCCTGCCACGCTAGGTAAATCTCCGCATACCGTAAGTATTCTGTGAATCTACGTCCTTGGCAACTGGACGCTTCGTTTCCACTACTGCGCATGCTACAGCAATACTAAAGTTAATGTGTTTGAAACTTTCCTCCAGTCACTATTTTAAGAAGACTCTATTAGTATTTTTAAGAAGTTATTTTACTCCGCTCGTGTATTTTTGTCTTCGCTTTGAGCAACGATCACAGAATTAGTCACACTTCCACATATCGCTTACCCTGCTTCGGCTGTCCGGTCACTTATTAAGTTACGCGTGAATCGTTGACTGCCTCACTCATCTGAAGTTTTAACGTGTTGGCGGTCATTCAGCTTCTTGTAACCGTCGTTGTCATTATTGTCTCCCTAATGCGGATATTTTATTTTTCATCCCTTGCAATGCAACGGATTCCATCATGTGCTTTCATGGCTGTTTTACTCGGAGGAATAAGTGGCACTATTTGAAATAGCTTGCATGGGAATAGAACTGAAACTCTTTTCCGCATAATCATTCGTGCTTTTTTGGGGTTTTCCATACAGTTAATTGTTTTACATCAGTGTTCCCAACCGGTGTAACTTTAAAACGTACGGAGTGGGACACGAGTAGGCTGAATACGCTCACCTCACTTTATTTCTGCAAGCATATCGTAAATGTGTACCTTATATCGTAGGTATTTATCAGAATACGTCCGAAAAGTCAAAATACTGAACTTCTCCTTGTCTCACGGTGGGATTTGGTTTTCTTGAGAATAGGAAGAAGGACACAGAAGACGTATAAGACATAAAAAGTTGAGTAGCAATTCTTTAGACGATGCAATATTCATTGCTCATCTCTAAATACTCAAAATACTAAATGCATCAGACTACGCAGTGAGAAGTGACGGGCTCTAAAGATGCATTATATTGCTTTTGCCCCGATAAACTCATTGCCTCCTGTTATTTAGCATGTTTTTGTATGTTACTGTTTCTACTGACGTTTATTGACATGCTTTTATTGATGGAGTGCCTGAATCTGGGAATTTGTATTCTTCCTACTCTTAATGCACTTTCTCGTCAATATATACGCCAGTTTTTTCCCTTGGAATTGAAGGTTGACGTTGGAACTCCGCGAAAGTTATAGTATGGTGTGTATATGCGTTCACGTCACTGGTCTGCAGTATTCTTATCTACCGTGGCGGCATTAGGGCTCGGCGTTCCTCGTACGTTGGGCATTTCTCGCTGAGTTTGTGCCTTATCGTAATCAGGAAGTTTTCAGTGTCGTTATCTGCGCGTCGCCTCTGAAAGATACAACCACAGGGGACCGTGGATACAACTGTGGACATTATTGCAACGCGGTAATTCTTGAGTATTGAGTAGAAGTCCCTCACATGCACCCATTCAGAAAAACTATCTGTCAGCCAGCCTCTAGTCTTTCGAAGCGTATTTATTCGCGTGAATTGTGGCGGGGATAACGCTTTCGTTTGGATGGTTTGTTTAGCCGTAACGTGTGAAATGTTTTTAAGCAAATTAAGAACATGGCACCCACTGTATGGTTGCCAACTTTCACCAATTCCAAAATAGGAGATTTTTACTTTGACAGGTTCACAAAACGTAGATTTGCACTATTTACTTCAAATTGATTGAAAATTGAGTTAAAAGTTAAAGAACTCGCTTAACTAAACTTAACTAAAATTTAAGCATTGACTGAAGTTTTAACTTCCAATTTTAATTAGAATTTACTTTTCGTACACTATTCTCGCTAGTCAGATATACGATTCTAATTCCAATTCACTTGGGGATCCTGTTGAAAATACTACACGTTTAAGGAGGGGTATGGAAATATCTTGCTTTGTATGCCAGGAGGTAATGTGACAATTTTTTTTAGAGAAGAGGTCAGTGGTCCCTAAAAAAGTGACATCATTTACGGAATATCCTTATATGCATAGCTGTACATACAATCTACACGCATTAGTTGTTTCTGTCACACGATGTGTAATACGGCAAGCGTACTGTTCTTAGAGTCCGTTTTGCAGATTTGACAACGATACTAGCGGTTTGTACTAATTGTTTAAACACGTACTGAGACCAGAGATTGATTGAATGAAACCGGAGATTGGAGAGGAACTGTGAGTATGCATCTCCGGGCGAAAACCGGTGAGGTGTCAACTCTACTCGCCAGTCACCTCGATGGCGTGTGGCAAAGGGTGATTCATCACTATGCTAATTCGGGTTTGTTCATGTAACTACGTGCGTGCACTTACACGAATTCTCCGTAGAGGAACCTATCAGTTATGCATTTATACAATAGTAGTAGATATTCGGGGCAGCCGACGAAGGTCGACAGCTAAGGTAATTTGAACTATTAGGACTAATTTGATGGAGGGATAACGGAGGAAAGGTAGAGCGAAACACGGCGTTGGCAAGGTCGCCACAGGGTTCACGGTTTAGCGTCCCGTCTGACGGACGGAGTGCTGCTCTATAAGTGCTCTCCACACAGCACTTATATGGGGGTATATCGATAAAAAATCTGCTACTGCCGGGATTCGAACTCGTGCCCTTGGAAGGCCAGCATTCTACCACTGCACCAATCTGATCCGCTAGCACACCCGGCAACTAAATGGTTTGTCACAACAAAGTATTGCAATTTTTTCGATGAGTTATGCAATTACTTGTTTTCACAAGGAACTTTTTGCATTAGACATGCAAAGATACATTCACGTGGGTTAATAGCGTAAAGAACTTTTTAGATGCATTCTGGCTTCCTAGATCACGCTACCCTATTCTATTGCCCATCCTTAAAAATCCACACTTAAATCTCGAAAGTTCCATTAAAGGACAAAAAAAGTTGAAGCAAATGCGTAGTAATTAGATATGGACTTTATCAGATTAACTTCCGGACTAAAAAAATGAGTAGGACAAGTAGTGACGTGCTTAGGATATTGTATAACGCCGAAAATTGATAGTTAAGTTGCCTAACCAAGAGTTTCGATATCGCCTCTTGAAATAGTGGGATTAAGTTTTTTGTCTTCGATAAGGACTGTGTGCGCGTCAAAATTCTTGGAATAATGGAAAATTCCTGATATCGTGGTTTCTTGACATTTGCTGATTAATTACATTGAGAGTTCTGTGAATGAAATGCTTATGGAAAGGAAGCTCTTGTTTGGTTTCGTAAGTCTATCGAAACGCATAGTTTGACAAGCGTAGGGATTCATTAAAAAATATTGAGCACTGCAAACAAATCCGTATTTAAGTTTTCTATCATATTTAAGTACCTACAATGAAAGGATAATAATGGTGAAGATCGAGACCAAACCTGTAGATACCGTAGTGGTTCAGGTTTACATGCCTACGACGGACTACGAGGATGAAGAAGTGGAAGATGTCTACGAAGATATCACGGACGTTATAAAAAATGTAAGAGGCGAAGAAAACCTTTAATTATTTTAGGAGATTGGAGCGCGGTCGTCGGCGAAGGTCAAGATGGAAGAAAAACTGGGAAATATGGATTGGGTAATCGAAATGAAAGGGTAGAGAGACTACTGGAGTTCTGCACACAGCGTAAGTTAGTGGTTGCCAACACGTTGTTTAAAAACCATATCCGAAGAAGATACACTTGAAAAATGCCAGGAGACAGAAGAATATTTCAAATAGACTATATTTTAGCGAAGCAGAGATTTAGGAACCAGGTGAAGAGCTGCAAAAGCTACCCTGGGGCAGACATCGACAGTGACCATTATTTTGTAATGATGAAATTCCATCTAAACTTCAAGAAGTTGAAGAAAACAATGAAGGACGTATGGCAAATAGAAAAACTAAAGGAGGCTCAACACCAGCAAGCATTTCAAAACGCAGTGGGAAACAACATAGGAGAAGACCTGACTGAGAAATCAGCGGATGAACGCTAGGAAAATATTAAATGTGCACTACAGGAAGCGGCAAAGGAAGCTCTTGGAAGAAGAAAAGTTGTCAAGAAGAAGCCATGGATCACATCTCGGAAGAAGTCTTATACCACATTGAAGAAAGTACAAGAATGCGGAAAGTGAAGAAGGGCAGCTTTGCTACAAAAGAATAAGGAACGAAATAAGTCACAAAGCCAGAAAAGCTGGAGAAATATGAACGAAGAGCCTATGCGAGGATGTACAAAACAACCTTGCTCTTGGAAAGGTGGAAGCGGCCTATAGGATAGTGAGGAACCACTTCAAAGAAAGGAGCATAAGATGCAGTGCCATAATGGACAAGAATGGAGAACTTTTGATTGAAAATGAAGACAAAGTGAAGAAATGGAAAGAATATCTGGAAGAGTTATACAACGGAAGACATCTCAGCACGAAAGTGATCGAAGAGGATGATATGGGAGCATCAATATTAAGATCGGAAATTGACGCTGCAGTAAAGGACCTTCGCATGAATAAGGCTTCTGGAATTGATGATATTCCTGCAAAATGCAGGAGAGAAGACATTAACCCATATTTACAAGACCATCTGCGACATGTATGTACTCAACATGAGAAATACCCAGGGACTTCGAGAAAAACATCATCATTCCTATTCCCAAAAGGAAGAGAGGGGAGAAATGCGAATATTTTACAACTGTAAGCCTCACAACACACGCATCGAAAATATTGACAAGGATCATCTACAGAAGAGCTGAACGAAAAGCATAGGAGTTTCTGGATTAAGATCAATTTGGATTCAGAAAAAGTAAGGGTACAAGAGAGGCAATATTGGCCCTTAGACTGCTCATAGAGAAGAGAATAGAGAAGAACAAACCGACGTTCATTGCATTTGTGGACTTAGAGAAGGCTTTTGACAACGTGGATTGGAATTCAATGCTTGGACGGTTAAGGCGATAACAACGTCCATTCCCGAGCCCGGATTCAAAACCACTATGTTTGGATCGCCAACCAAGCAATCTAAACGGCTCCATGGTATAATCATCATCTTCCATGTACCCATAATCCTTAGATTGGTGCATCTGACCAATCGATCCTATTATCAGCTGGCCTATTCGTATTTACGTAATTATTCTCATTGAACAACGTGGATTGGAATTTAATACTTGGAATTCTGAAGGAAATTGGAGTGTCCTACAATGACCGAAGAATTATCCACAGTTTGTATAAAAACCAAGTAGCTAGCTCAAATTAAATCTGGACTCAGCTGTAAAGAAGCAACAATATGGAAAGAAGTGAGACAAGGCTGTACACTGTATCCCGTAATTTTTAATGTTTACATCGAGAGAGCCATCAATGAAATCAAAGAGAAGTCTTCTGGGGTGAATATCCATGGAGAAAAAATTAGCATGCTGATATTCGCTGATGACATAGCACTCATAGCAGAGACAGAGAGGGATCTGAATAAGATGCTGATAACCATGGCAAGGACAATGGCCAGATATCAGCTGAAGATCAAGAAGAAGAAGACTAAGATACTGGTGTGCAGGGAGAGAGAAGAGGCCAAACCAACGTTAAACTAGGAAAACAAAAGCTGGAAGAGGTGAAAGAGTTCTGTTACCTTGGAAGCCGAGTAACCAACGACGGACGAAGCAAGAAAGAAATAGTCAGCAGAATAGCCCATTAGAGCCCATTAGCCCATGAACCCATAGCCCATAAGAGAGCATTCTATCCAAAGAAGAATCTACTTACCGCTGGAAATACAAGAGTAGAAGTAAGGAAACAATTCATCAGAACGTACATCTGGAGCGTGTTTATTTATGGCAGCGAAGAATGGACAATGACAGCAGCGGAAAATAAAAGGGTGGAAGCATTCGAAATGTGGTGCTACAGAAGAATGATGAAGATAAAATGGATCGACAGAGTAAGTAACGAGGAAGTTCTAAGAAGAGTGGGAGAAGGGAGAAGTCCTCTGAATACCCTAAGAAGAAGACGGGACAACTTGATCGGCCACATCATGAGACATGATGGCCTGATGAAGACAATCGTCGAGGGACAAGTGGAAGGGACAAATGGCAAAGGAAGGCCTGTTGCAAGATATATGTAACAAGTGATAAAGGATGTGAAAGAGAAGAATTACGTAAATATGAAGAGGTAGGCCGATAGAAGAACTGAAGTGGAGAGTTGCATCAGACCAATCTGAGGATTTTTGACTATGATTATGATGATGATCATATTTAAGAACCACGGTATCCCGCACGCTTCCTTAAATTACCATAAACTTCACCTGAGGTAATGAAGTGATTGGTCCACATTCTCCCTCTTAGACGTCGTGAAAGTACGTGATGGCCCACAAAACCACTTTTAAATTCTCGGAAGTTGTGAATAAGGCCATCGTTGATATCCGAAACCCACATACGTAAGGGGTAAATTCTTTGATTGACAAGCCGTTTTCGATGCCAGTTAAACGTTAGGAGGATGTTTATCTTTACATATTTGTAAGTTTGATGGCATCAGGAGTGTGTTTTGCTCTTGCATTTATGTTCTTTGTCTGTTTTGGCCACTGATAGGCGTGAATGAATATTCGTCGGGGAATTAATTTGCGTGTAGGCTTATGAGCGCTGAAACAAGATATAGGTACCAAGAAATAAGATACTCGATGTGGGATTTAAACGCTGCGTTTTCTTCGTAGTTTCGTCCATGAAAATAGCTGTTTATCCTTGGTCTTATCAAGTATGCAAGAATTTACTTGCCTGTACTTTAAAGATTCTAAATGAAAAATGATATTACATCAATTCAGATACGAGAACGAAATATAAAACATTCAAATAAGCAATAGATATTGTGCCAAAAAGATTATCGTTGGGACATTTACAGCGAATATGTCGGTTGGCTATTTCAGTTGATAATATAGTTTATTTACCGCTAAGTTGCGTATATTTGCAATCACGAAATATTGGAGTATTTACTTGAGAGTAGCTAGTAGGTGTTTGATCAGATTTTACGTCGTATAGAGCAAACACGTGAGTATTACAACTTTATTTAGAAGAATATCGGCCTAGTTAAAAGTAAAAAATTTTAATCGGTCAATATCTTTACTCTTGGGAATTTTAGAAATTCACATTCTACAACTTTTTATCTTTGATTGCGGAATAACTTTTATCGAGTGTGGTTGTAAATTGACCAAGTTGACTTCGCCCCCTTCAATTTTAATCCATCACGTGCATAGTACTCTTGACCACTTATATTCGTTCGTGATCTCTAATATTTAGCTGTTGATAGATTTCGAAATTGGGGATCGTGAAATGATTCTATGGTTTTACTGAGAGCTTGTTAGTGCGCCATTAGTGGTGCGTCTTTTTAGTTCGAACTGAAATCGCTCGCAGTGAGTTAGAGCCGCGCGATTCCCACGTATCTGGCGGGGAGAATAACCGGCCTGTAATGTCACGGCCTCGAGAAACGTGAGCCTACCATTGGAAGCATGTGACATAACACGAGGACGGGCTCTCTTCCGTTCTGGCTCCGTCCCAATATCCACTCCCTGTCTGCTCTTAAATATCTCCGCAGGACGTGATCCTCGCGAGACTTCATTCCCTCTTCTAATCCGCTTCTCCGCGCATACCGCTCGCAATCCCATTTCCTTGCATACCTCTTGCCACGGCGACGGATCGTACGCTCTACCGAGATACGTAAAGTATTTACTATCGTGAGTTCTTTTACTTATTGCTTCAGCCGGTCACGTGCTTTCGTAGCAGCCACGGTTCCAGAGCCCTATTTTTGCTCGCCTCTATCTATTTATTAACGCTGCGCTTCAAATCCGAGAGGGTAATTCCCTTTGTTTGCACAATGACTATCTAATAAACATCATTCAAACACATTCTTCCATCACCCTCATATTAATTCTTGTACAATGGGAATTTTTTAAAATAGGTAGGGTAATCGGCCTCAGAAGGAGTGGCAGATAGGTAGAGCGTAGAACTACTAACCGGAAGTCCCTGGTTCAAATCGGTGAGAACACTTTTTATACCTCCAGATAACTCAGTCTTGGGCTATTTTCAGCATGGTGAATCTTTTTGCCTACCAATAGACGGTATTTAAAAAATTACCCCATCATTCTGATACACGAATTTCGTATGACGATGGGCTTAATTTTTGGCAGGCGCTACCCTCACCAGTGAGACCAACTTTCGGGTCTACGTTGTTTTTTTTATTGGTGAGTGTGTGCGTTCAAATATTTCCTAAGGTTTGTTTTACTTATGCGTGTGAATGTTTTTTGTTAGTGTAAGAATTCAAGGCCAATAATTAACTAAATGTTCGAGGAAAATAAACAGTGTAAATGTTACGCGATGAAATTTGACTTCTGTAGCATGCAAGGTATAATGTAAGCCCATTTTTAGTTTACGATATAAATAAAGATAAATAGCCAGCCTTGAAAATTGTCAAAGATTTGTTTAAGTCCAAATTTATGTGAAATAGCTATCCATTTAAAAGCATTCTTGGTCGTTATGTAGCAATCTTGGTAGTTATCTACTAATTATGTAACTTTTAATTTCATCTGATTTTTGGTAGCCCGTTAATTGCACATAAAATCTACTCGCGTATGCCTAAATGTATGTATGTACATTAGGTAACGGGATTTTGCAAATAATGCCCATCTTTGGTCCAGTATTTTAATGATGATCACTAAAATACTTAGTATTTGAATTGTTTTATTTTAGAAATGTCATCAGGTGAAGTTACGTCGCCGTAAAAATGTAACTAGAAGGAATATCTACTTTTCCTCTCAATATACCTCTTAGAGCTGAGTTGTTTTCGTGCTATTTAATTCGCTTCTCGACGAAAGTCTGTTGAACTTGCGCTAATAGTTCAATTTTCAAGTTTTCTTACTAGCTCAGATTAGCTAGTTCAATTTATATGTTTGCTAATAAATTAAACTTGAGCTACAAAGTATGCGGAGATGATGAATGCCATGCCAAAGAATGTTGTATCACGCTACCAGTGACCGTTTATGCGTGTTTATCGAAACCTAGCTGAAAAATAATATTATCATTGTGGCATTGATAATGCAATATTAAGTACGATTGACCATTCCTATTTCGGCGTTGGGAAAATTTGAATTTTTGCTCGGTATGCTAGTGTTTATAGAGGGTCTATAAGCAAACTTTAACGCGTATCGTACTGATTGTAGTTGAGATTCACCTCCTGCTACACACCCTAGAGGTTTCTTTTCAGTTACTAATAAATGCAAATATAGACGGCGTGAGTACTGACCTTTTGTATCAAATCAGTCTTTGGTTTGAAGGATGTAGTATTCAGTGCTTGCGAACGCTGGAGGGAGATCATTATTTCTGAGGAGATAACGCAAAAAGTCCTTGTTATCGGACGGTTGAGCTATAATTCACAGTGCGAGAATCAAAGCTTTCCCTTCGTTATTTCTTCGCTTTTGATGGATTTATGGATAGTCATTTGTGAGCTGTGGATTTACTTTGTCGGATAACATCTCATTTCAACTGTGAGATAACACTTCATTAAAAAAATTCGCTTTAATAGAATTTTTGTAATTGTATAATAATTCTACCACCATGAATTGTGATTAGTAGGTAGTTTAAAACAGTTGTAGCTCTTTAAGTTTCGACAGGAGCATCGTTTAGTTTCGTCGACGTTGATAGTTCATTGATCATCTGATCAATGATGAAATCGGAAAATCGATATCTACTCACGAATAACATTGTATTGGTGACGTTAATTGCTGATGTTGCAACCTGGTACTGGACCTTTAGTTAGGAAAACATTCTCGGTGAAGTTAATGATTAATTACATACGGATTATTGGTAACTTTTCTTTCATTATACCTCCTTTTGGGAATTCCCTGCTTGCAGGAAATTCCTGTTCGGAGAATTTTCCTCTAAGCGCATCTGGTAGTGTATTGTTCAATCCGCGAAGTTGATAGCGTGCTCTCAATGGATTCCTTCACCGTATTTCCTTAAAACTGTGAAACTTGATTTGTTGTGGAGCTTCACGCCTGTTTTGTTCGTAACAGTTTTTTTCTCAGCAAAGAGGTGCAAGGATAGGGCCGGAAAGGAGGCAACTTGTTCAAATTTTGCGAATTGGCTGCGAAAACTTGAGCGGCGTTATCCGCTGAAACTGCTCAAAGCATAACATTCTACAGAGAAAAAAATCATTCGCCTTGACCGGGACTCGAACCCGGACCCCAGATTTCTTCTATAATTTCCACAGAGAAAGAGGACGTGGAAGAACACGGTATTATTGTAAAATGGCAAATCAAGTGTAGTTTTAAATGTTTCTTAATTTCAAAAGCAGGAGGTGGCTTGCGGTTGATTTATGATTTGTCCCCTTGGACATCTTATTATATAACGCCAAAATTCTCACTATTAGGCCCAGGCAAAGCCGTGGCCACCATTCCAAAAGGGTCCTACTTATTGAAAATTGATTTAACAAGTGCATTTTATCAACTTCAAATTCACGTTTCCCATTGGAAGTTCTATGGGATAAAATTTAAAGGGAAATCTTATGCTTTCACTAGACTGCCCATGGGGCATGCTCTTAGCCCAGCGATCTTGCAACGCTGGGCGGTTGATTGTACTCAGTTTATATGTGAAAAATTCCATTGCAATGTTATATGTTATTTAGATGATTGGTTAGTATTTAGCGATGATAAATTATGTGGTTTTAGTATTAAGTCTTATGTTTTTGAAGAATTTGGTGTGTAAATTAACGGTAATAAATCAGTGTTAACCCCCATGGGGATTGGGTATATATTCAGGGGCGCGCGGATGCGAAGAGGTCGTTGTTCACTGGATTTGGTAGCTTAACTGGTAGATCACCTGGCCGCTAATCAGGAGGATCAGTGGGGTCTGGGTTCGAGCCCCGGTCAAGGCGAATGATTTTTTTCTCTGTAGAATACCTTGCTATCGGAAAGAAGAGTTCGAGGTAGAGAGAAACCCGTCGTTGGCGTTGATCAATCTTAAGGAAAGGTGCCCAATACACCTTAATATCTAATCAGAAAAGTGGAGTACTACACTTAAAAGACGACATCTGAGTTCGAAACTGGACCCACGGGGCGAGAAGCTACCCGAGACCAAATCCCAAAAACTAACTTCAGAGTCTGGAATTCGTTAGTGAGAAGAAGGACGTACTTACAGCTATAAGTACGAGCTTGGAAGTGAAGAAACACTTTACTATTACTTACATCTTGAGCCTGATTCTTTATGGCAAAGAGGCGATGGCAGCAGCAGGAAAGTCAAGACTGAAAGAATTCGAAATGTTTGACAGATACGGTGGTCTGATGATGTTGTCGAGGGAGAAATGAAGAAAAATGGCGAAGGAAGACCTCTTATGGAATATATATATATGGAAAAAGTGGCGAAGAATGTAAAAGGAAAGGTTTTGTCCGATAATGTCTGTCGGAAGGAAAATTGAGTGGAGAGCTGCGTCAAACCAATCTTTTCTTTTAAGACTAGTGATGACGATGAAAACGTAATTATTCTTTTTGTTTTTCTTGCTGTACTTTTCGCAACCCTTATTCTACATATTACTGTGCGCGGATGTAATAGCCATGAAAATTAAGTAGTTTTGAATGGGATAAATTATCACGAGCTGGTTGGAAATTAACCATGGGAAGGAAACAAACTTAATGAAATAAAGTTTCGAATTTGAGTATCATCCTACTCTGCCAGCTGCCTAGTGTTATAATTAACGCAAATAAATCTCCATAGGTAAATATTCATCGTTGCATTTGGTCACAAGAATTTCAATACCATAGCTCCTCTGTTGACACATTGCGTTACTTCATGGGATTGGAAGGTAGCAGGGAGTAAAATTATTTAGTGGTATGTGAAATACGATGGTATTAAATGTTAAACTAACTGGATTTTCAGTGAAATAGATCTCCTGATATAAACTTCTACTGCCGCGTGCTCGTTGTCTTATTGAAAAAGTTGATTGTGGTGAAATACATATTTTAAAATAATTTATTGAGCGACCCAATTCGGCAAAAAGTATGCCGTATTAAGATCTACATCAAAATGCTTGTTTGGTGATCTTCACCTCCCGCCACACACCCTCGCGGTGGCTTGCAGGGTATTGCGTAGATGTAGATCACTTACCCTACTAGTTGTCTAAAGACAGTATTGAAGTGCGTAGTAGGCCACCATTGGTGAAAATGACTTTTTGCTGATAAACAAGAATTAAAACTCAGGGAACAGGCATGTAGCCAGAAATTTGCTTTGGGGGGGGGGGGCTAAGTCTTGCGTAACTTGTAACAAATCAGCCTTGCCCATTCGGTGCCGACATGTTACACATCTCTTCCCTTAATTTTCAGTGCTTGGTATTTACTTTTACATTGTCCATACTTATCTCTTCTCACTGGTTAAGTACACTGCTAAAATCAGAACAACAAAATTATCGGGAAAAAAATTCGGGGGAGGCTGAAGCACCAGAAGCCCCCCCCCCCCCCCCCTTGCTACGTGCCTGACTGGGAATAGTATTTTTCATAGAATTAGACTTTGTTTGCATTGTAACCGTGTACTGTGCGTGGGAAAAATGAAATCCTATATCTCTTGATCGTAGTGTGGGGGTATAAATATGTCTGCAGTGTCAGCCACGAGCTCGTGTGTATCGAAATTTTCAATTAATTTTAATGTTTCAAACAACCTTTTAGTCTCAAGGGTTTCGTAACTCCACCCGAAATGTGTGAGTGTAAAGATGTAGCGCGTCAGTTTTCGCTACGGGTTTGCGAGCTCCGATGTGGCCCCTGCCAGTTCCTTCGCTGCGGTCGTCGTCTGCACTTGATGTCTGGATAAGACATTCCTGGCTCCCGTCACCCCCACCGCCCACCCATCCCTCACTGGTTACTGGTTAGTCCGCATCTGCTCTCTGAAGGGTCCGGTAAAGCGTAGTGGACCCCTCCGTCACTAAGCTTCCTATTCCCCTACCCCTACAAGTGCCCTTGCTAAAGCCTTTCTGCCTCATATTTTCAAATGAAATCGGTCTGTTGCTCTGTCGAAGAGGGCAGGCTTCATATCCAGAGAAGCGGGGTTCGAAACCCTGCAATTTTTCAGCAGAATCCCCTTCCCGTCTCGAACATTGTTGTGATGTGGGAGTGGAGGCAGTAAGATCGGTGGAGAGGTAGACTGAAGAGGAAGTGTTGGAAATGGTGAAGTAGTCGATAGAAGAAATTAGGGTGCAGTGTAGGTGGATGGAACGGGTTTATTAGGGAAAGGGTGTTTATAAATGTGATATAGGAGGGAATGCTTGGTGAAAGTGGAAGAGAGAGGAGGAAAGCGGCCAGTTTGGTGGCAGTAGGTATTCAAGGGAGGCAACCGATAGTTAAGGACATTTCATTTACATCTACGTGTACCCTGCAAGCCACCGCGAGGGTGTGTGGCATGGGGTGAAGATCACCAAGCATGCACTATTGACATGCAAACAAGGAACTATAGGGTCTCATGCAACTAGATTGTTAGTATCTATAGCATTTAAAGGATACATTGATGCGTCTACATCTACATTTATTTTGCGCCATTTAGCGTAGCTGGACAGAGGCAAAAATTTTTCAAGGAACGGAGGAAGGGTGGAGAGAAATCCGGCGATGTCATTTTCACACTGCACTCATTGGGGACCGGTATTCCACAGAAAAATATCGAACCCGGGTCTTCGGGATGGGAAGCCAGAGTTCCAGCCACCAAACCGACCCGATCTGCAGCTAGTAATTGTGTTTCGATGTAATTGTGAGTTTCAACGATGAAGAACTGAAGAAGAATATTGTGTGAAAGTAGGGTGCGTTGGATGTTTTTTTTATCCAACTAAACTGGTAAAAAAACTCTTTGGGAAAACATTACAAGTTCACTCCTTTGTCCTAGTAAATAATAACATTGCAATTTTCCTCTGTTTTTTTATAAATTTATTGATGCATATTTTCTCTGAGATTCGTCATTCAAACCATTCTTCCGGAGTAGGACACATATGTAAGGTGTAGGTAGTTGATAGCAAGGGGAAGCAGGGATTTGGTTACGTGGTGGTTGAAGTGTGACGCGAATGGGCAAAATATTGGGGAGGATTGACAAAAACTAGCTGTTAAAATGGATGGTTTGGATT
Source organism: Platycnemis pennipes (assembly GCA_933228895.1). Lineage (NCBI taxonomy): Eukaryota > Metazoa > Arthropoda > Insecta > Odonata > Platycnemididae > Platycnemis > Platycnemis pennipes. The sequence goes on from OW121854.1 coordinate 75,678,122, forward strand.
TGGGGACAAGCGGTTATCGAAGAGTTTACTAAAAAAAAAAACTAGTAGTTAGGTGTAGAGGAGACCTAACTGTGCAGTGGACACCGGCGGTTTTTTTTGGAGTATTGGCGTCGTGGGATAAGTGCCTTTGTTTGCCTTGGTGGCCTTTTTCTTTTGAGGTCAGGAATGTAGAGAATGGTTCAAAACGAAGGGTCTGTTTCGGACCTACCGGAAGTGTGTGGGGGTGAAGAATAAGTTCACATGTTTTTTTCTCCGCGGGGTTGAGCATATGATTTGAGAGGGGGGTAGATGTGTCTTTGTAATGGAAAGGTGTTGTAAGTACGAGTCTCCTTAGAGAAAACTGGAGCCTACGGATTGGGCGTAAACCAATGGATCGCTGTGCACTCTCACTCCTCCCGGTCCCAGACGATGGCGGGACGGACTCGGAACTCCGCAACTGTCCTCGTTTTCTCGTCTCCCCAGCCCGAGAATTTCCGTTTCCGCCGGAGAGAGGGGAGGGGGGGGGGGGGGTTCCGGCTGCTTTCTGGCGCCGCACAGACCCCTCTCCCCTGAGCAATCCCAGTCTCAGGGGTGTGTGAGTCAGATGTGCGTGGGGGAGTAGCCAGTTTCTTCTCCAGCACACTCCCTCTCCCCCCTCATGGTCTCTCTCGTGCAACCAATGAGACGGAGAGCTTGGCGCAGCTTGCCATTTGATGAATTTTTGGTCAAGTCCTCTCTTGAATGAAATTTAACATGCTCGGCGTGTTTCATCAGCGGTTTTCTCCGCTCCGCACTAAAAGGTGCCTCGGACCGGAGCTGTGGTGTGAGTATCATATTTTGAGGATGGAGAGAAACCTGGCATTGGTGTCAATTTGTTCTGTGCTTTAGAGCTCTCAATGGTGTGCCTTCTGTTAGAGATGTATTTGGAGTCAGGAAAACCAGGAGTGCTGAGCGTTAATGCTATCATATCACAGAAGCTTAGATACTACAACTTAGCGTTCAAAATAGGCGGAAGCGCACGATTTTCCTGGGGTAAACACATTCGTGAAATAATGGGTCAAGCGAATCGCAAACTGGGTTTCATTAAAAGAGTATTGGGTAAATGTGACGATCATGTACGAGAAATCAGCTACTTTTCCCTTGTTAGACCTCATTTGGAATATGCTGCCAGTGTATGGGATCCCTACGAAATCGGTCTAAGTAATGAACTTGAACGTGTGCAGCGAAGATCGGCAAGATTTGTAAAGGGACGATACGATAATTATATTAGCGTAACCAGTCTATTAAATGAATTGAAATGGGATTCATTGTCAGATCGCAGGTTGAAATTTAGACTTAATCTCTTCCACAAATTCCAAGGCAATATTTTCAGTGATGATGTTAAAAATATTTTACGAACCCCAACTTACTATGGCAGACTGGACCATAATCATAAAGTTAGAGAAATTGATTGCCGAACTGACCGATTCAAAATGTCCTTTTTCCCTCGCACAATAAGAGATACGAATAACGGTAAATATGTCCTATCGGAGAGTAGCAATGAATAGCATTGGTAGCTGCATGTTGGTATGAGTACTTAAAGCTAACCCTACTAACAGAATGTTTTTGCATGTTTTATTTGCAATTTCTATCTTTTTTAAATAGTGTAGTTCTGACTACTATATTAATACTATTCCTTTTTTATGCATGATATGTAGTGCATGTTTGGTGAGCAATCACCCCCTGCCACACACCCTTGTGGTGGCTTGCAGGGTATTATGTAGATGTAGATGTAGATGATGTCGCGTAGTACCGATGTATTGTGTCGGTCACAGTCTCCATATCGCGTTGTCATATCAGGTTCATATCGCGTATACCAGGCAATACATCGCAGTATCATACTACCCTACTATCAAAAAATCACTGTGATGAGTTTATTTTCTGCAATTTCTACCATTTTTACTAATTACTTCATTCCATATACTTGGACTTCAGCGCTTTTATTTTCCTGCCATTCCTCCTTCAGTTAATGGCGTCACGAGTTAACATACGCGAGCCGTTTCGTCATCTTGTCAATCGCTTTAACAAATGTGTTCCACATCAATGTGAATCCAGGCTTTCGTGAGGAGTGAAGAGCTGTCGAAGCAGACCCATTGGAAGTATCCTCGTTAGCATCTGCGAAGGAAACCCCTCAAGGCCGTTGGCGTTTCTTTTAGGGCATATTGCGTTCTGGGAATCTTTCTCCGTTTCCTTTCACTTGTTCTCTCTTCCTCGCTAATCGATTATCCCAATATTATTTCGCATGTGTACCCTTCGGGTATCCGTTTCTCGTATTTGAATCCTTTACCCACGAGCCTTGTTTATAACTTATGTAGCTGGTGTTTATTTACAGTTGAATACGTTGTGTAGTTGCTAAAAATATGATTTTTACTCGTCGATAATTCACTGCCATCCATTAGCAGATTAAAGGCTTTAACACAATTGTGCGGCATCCCACTTATCTTTGCCTGCCGTGTAACTAGCGATGTGGGTATCAAGAAGGAAATACATAGTAGAATAGTCCAAGCGAATGCTTTACCAATAGAAGATTCTACTTACAGCTGGAAAGCCTTGGAAGTTAGGAAGCAGTTCATTAGAACTTACATCTGGGACATTTTTCTTTATTGTATTGTGGTATGACGATAACAGCAGAGAGAATCCAATGCTGGAAGCTATCGAAATGTGGTGCTGCAGAAGAATGAAGATGAAGTGGAGCGACCGAATAATCATCGTAGGCCCTAAGAAGATCGGGAGAAAAGCTGCTGAAACTAAAAAGAACCCAGTACAATCTCATTGGGCATATCTTGAGACGTGATGGCCTGATGAAGGCTGTCGTTGAGGGAAAAGTAAGCAGGTATGGCAAATGAAGGCCTCGTATGAAATATATGGGGTAAAATACCAATGCATATGTATAAAGTGTTTAGCCGATAGGAGAATCGAGTAGAGGAGATCTGCCTGAAACCAATCTTGAGGTTAACGACTGGCGATGATGATGATGATGACAATTTTGATTACAGGTGGGGCTGGAAGATTTCTGCGTAGCATGCACGCTGAGAATTCCTTGATTAGGTGAGGTGACACGTGATCTCACGCTGAATCTCTCGCAGTTCGTCCATTTCTCGCCCCGCCGCTGTCCTCTTATCCGTCGTCTTTCTATGCGCTGTTTGCTGGCGCCTCGTGTGATTTGCGGGCGTAGAGTGGAAGGGCTGCTTCCTCAGCGGGTGGGGAAAATCACCCCCGCGATATCCTGAAATCGATGATCGGAGCGGGACACTTCCTCCTCCCACGCCACGGGCACGTGACATGGGTGTACACATATGCTATTACCACAAGTGACCAGCTTGACCCCGGCCCGTCGTCAGTGTCACCACACACGTGGGGCTGGCTTGAAAAAGAACTCTTCATGTGTTATACATATTCAAAATCGCATATTTCTCTCTACGTTTTATCTTGGGTTGGTAATAATAGTTTTGAATAATTCCAGAAACGTCAGGTTTTGAGAGGAATTCAGGCATGATGATATTTGTACTGCTATTATTTCCTACAAACTGGTCGGAACTTATGTCGCATATGGCCAAAAAAGTTGCTTGGTTAAAAAAATTCATCCAAGATGAATGATGAAAATAAAATGGATGTAGATGTAGTAACAAAGGAAGTCCTTTTGAAATTGGTAAAAAAGAGGTCTGATGAAAACTTTAGAGCAAAGACGGGACAAGCTAAGCGGACATGATGATGTGATGAAGACAGAAGCCGAGTGTAAATTGAACGGAAAAAATAGTAAAGGGAAGCAATGTATGAAATATATGGAAGAGAAAACGAATATAAATATGAATAAATTAGCCGATAGGGGAATCAGTGAAAATCTCCATCAATTTAATTTTGAATCTGAACTCGTTGAATTAATGACTGGTGATGATTATCATCGCTAGACACTTAATAAATAGAGGTCTCCTACGACTTAGATTCCAAACCATCCAACAAGGAGGCATGGAGCATCGAGCACCTTGGAGAGACTTCCCGATTCTGTTGGTTCCTCTTAGTTGATTCACTTGTCTACTACTTAGTTATACTAACTTTACTTCTCACATCCTCCCCCTGTCAAATCCGTCCGATAATTGCCATGGCTGTTTAACCTCCTTACACCTAAATCTCTTCACCCAATCACTTCCTTTCATAAGGGCAAATACGCAAGAAATGTTCATTTTGTGTTCAATCGGAACTCGTCGTAAATGAAGTATATTTTGGTGAACAGTATCACTAATTGTGTTTTTTCATTGAGTTTGAAGAGTGCTGTTTTGTTTTTGGAACAAGTTTACTTGCCATGCGTATTTTCCCAACGAGTAAATAACAATGAAGTGGAACTATCGGCGCGGCGCGGCTCAGTTTCCGAGTTATCAGCAAATTGATGCTGGTGTGATAAAATCGCTCTGATAGCGGCGCTGTAATCGGCTTCGAGGGCTGAGATACATCGTCCCCGAAAAGTGTATTTGCTCCCTAATCTGGAACTCTTGTGCCCGTTTAGGACGTTTCTGGAGTTATTCCCGTTCTCTGTGAGAGTAGTATTATTGTTAGTTCCCATATAAAATGTAGCATCTTTGTTGTGATGGAAAGAGTAATGTTAGGGACTGAAGTAATCCCTCTCGCAACACCAGCCACGCGAATAATATAGAAGTTGTATGCTATGTTTATTGGGATGCTATCGTAGGGTTAAGACAAAAGATATTTAAATAAACTTGATCTTTATGCTGGCTTCGGTAGTCATCTACATCTACATCTACATAATACCCTGCAAGCCACCACAAGGGTGTGTGGCAGGGGGTGATTGCTCACCAAACATGCACTACATATCATGCATAAAAAAGGAATAGTATTAATATAGTAGTCAGAACTACACTATCTAAAAAGATAGAAATTGCAAAGAAAACATGCAAAAACATTCTGTTAGTAGGGTTAGCTTTAAGTACTCATACCAACATGCAGCTACCAATGCTATTCATTGCTACTCTCCGATAGGACATATTTACCGTTATTCGTATCTCTTATTGTGCGAGGGAAAAAGGACATTTTGAATCGGTCAGTTCGGCAATCAATTTCTCTAACTTTATGATTATGGTCCAGTCTGCCATAGTAAGTTGGGGTTCGTAAAATATTTTTAACATCATCACTGAAAATATTGCCTTGGAATTTGTGGAAGAGATTAAGTCTAAATTTCAACCTGCGATCTGACAATGATTCCCATTTCAATTCATTTAATAGACTGGTTACGCTAATATAATTATCGTATCGCCCCTTTACAAATCTTGCCGATCTTCGCTGCACACGTTCAAGTTCATTACTTAGACCGATTTCGTAGGGATCCCATACACTGGCAGCATATTCCAAATGAGGTCTAACAAGGGAAAAGTAGCTGATTTCTCGTACATGATCGTCACATTTACCCAATACTCTTTTAACGAAACCCAGTTTGCGATTCGCTTGACCCATTATTTCACGAATGTGTTTACCCCAGGAAAGATCATTTGTCAGTCTTATTCCAAGAAATATTGGTCATATTGGTAACTTGAAAGTCTTGCAACCCACAGGTCGCGGGTTCAAATCCCATTTCGGTAATAGCTCTTTTGTTTCTGATAAGTTAATGTCAGGTTACATGGTGCGATATAACTTTGTTATTTTGAGCACCTTAATACCTAATTTTACTAATATGTGAGGATTTTTTTGTTACGCGTGCTCTATACCACCATCCAAGCTAACTGTCAGATCCTCTTTTCAGCCGTTTTAGCGACTTTATGATTCCCCCGATCACGCCTTGCAAAGAAACCATCGCTCTTTACTACCCGTTCCGTCCACCCACTCTGTCTCTAAACTTCGTCAATCCACTTCCTTTTCTACTCTTCCATTTCCTGCATCTCCTTGTTTGTCACCCTTCCTTCGTCTTCTTTTGCGTCCACATCTAATTAACCTCAAACCTATTTTAATCCTCTCCCCTCAGTTTCCACGTTTCTGCGTCGCAACGCTCCATATCTCTTCATCAGTGTATTCTTAGCGGGAGGGTACACAAATGAGCAGGTTGTTGGTGTCACGAGACCAGATGTCGCTCAGTATCCCGGAGCAATTTGTGATGATACGCTCCCGCAGTCCTGAAGGCCAATCGTGGAAGAGCTAGCTCCCGATGCGTAGCGATCAGAGAGACAAAGGAATTGACATCCGTCCGCAGTGATCGACTCAAGTAGTTTCGCCCTATGACGTCTCAGACTTCGCGACGTCGTTTGCTAGCATAAATTCTATCCCCAGGCATCCTTTTCACTCCATTAGTGAAGTTTGTAGTGTAAAACAAGTCTAGTCGCGTTTGCCGCACCCATTGTTCGACATTTATGCATATAGTTTTGTAAATTTCTTTCCTGATGGTTTCGTGCCATTTCACTCCACTTTTCATTGTGTAACTATGGAGTTTATGGGCGGGAATGGGCCTAAGCAAACTATTTTCCAGTGATAAAGTTATTCCATGTTGTTTTCCGAGGGTGTTGTTGACGGCCATTTTTAGGTGGCCGACCGTTGTAGCTCTTTACCTGGTTATTCACTGTAATTATTTTGGGTAAAAATCATTAGTTAACTGGAAATGTTGGAGAATTCGGCAGAATGTGCTTTGAATAATACTCGCTTGTCAATATATTTTTTCGACCTGCCTGCATCTTGATTTCCTTTTACTTTCCAGAGAATCAAACATGTTTTTCTTGAAATTAGTTTTTATGTATTAGCGTCGTGAACGAAAAGGGAGAAATTTTCATTGCATCCTTTTTATTTGGCCGCTGTACGAATCCTGATTTCAATTGATTTTTTCATTTAGTCATTCATTCGTGAAATTGCCTAACTTTAGCTTTACACATTCCATGGGCTAATAATCTCATAGTGGTAACTAATAATAAATTGAAGGTTACTTTACAGTTTGCGATTTTGCCATAATATAACCTAATGCTAGTGGGTGCGTGAGATGATGGAAAGAATGTTCAGCAACTTGAGGAGAGAGACAATTTTTCATGCTAGTTGCGGCCTGCTGTAGCCACTCTAGGTCCCATACACGTTAGCCTCGGCGAACAAAGCAGAAAAGACCTCACGCTTCCCATCTTGATGAAAATATTCTGAGGCTGGTCTAACCGGTGCAGCATGGTTGTCAAAATAACAACACTGCAATTTCCACAAATATTTTCCACGACCAAGATTTAGTTGCGAAGCAAGATCGTTACTTCGACAAACACCCATAGAATGAAGGCATTCCACCGAATGACGTCCCAAAGACACTGATGATAATTTGGTGGTAATTATTGGATTATAAGGAGACTGAATACTAAATTTCGAATGGATTTAAATCTTAAAATTCGAATTGTCAACATTATGCTAGCATCAGGTGGTTGTTAGGTTGTTTCGTGAAAATAAATCTCATTGATCTTATTGTCAGAGTGCATATTTTTTATTACTATGCCGTAAGGTTGACGCTTAAGTTGTCGTGGAGGGGATCGAGGTGTCCCATTCTTGATCGAAATGATTCGATAATTTCAAAAAATCCCCATTCGGTTATCATTATTTCGGTGGCCTTCCTTATGTTTGGAGCGCGATTCTTCCATAAAAAATTAATTTTTATCGTCGTGGGATAGAACTACAAACACGAGAAATTGGATATAATTTAAAATATTTTTTTGCATTGAAATCGTAGGCATACATGTATTAGCTCATGTTCCTGCGTTAATGTAAGGTGGCAAATATATCAGACGGTATACGTCCATTACGATACCATTTTGCAATAAGCGACCCTAATGTTGTATGAAGGATGCCGGACCGCCGCTTTCCATCCAAGAATTCTGTTCTAATATCTTCAGCTGTTAAAATTGACGTCGATGTTGTCGTGGGCGATTTATCAACTTCATTATTATTGATTTAAACAAGTAGTGTTAGAGAGACTTTCTCCGGGAAAGAAGGGTTTCCCTTCGATCATCGACCCTTCGGTACAGCTCTTACGACAAGTTCCTTGCCAGTCGCCGTAAGAAATACCGTCCTTGGATTAAACGCACCACCGAGGCTTATTCTAAGAAAAAGAAATCGGGCCCGTTGACAGCGGGTGTGCAGAAGGACAAGGCGAGTCACCCAGATGCAAAATTTGATTTTAGATTTTTTATCTGAGATGTGAAAGCTTCCGATGAAGGTTTTTGCAGAAACTCAATCCGGTCGAAGCTTTGTGTTGATTTCGAAATGCTTTCACAATATTAGTCGAATGGTATTGTCATCCATTCCCTCCCTTGTTAATTCCGCGGATTCGCCGGATACGTGAAGACACAAAAGTGGTTCATGAGAAGGAAAGTATGGCAAGTTGCCAGTCATTTGGGGATTTGAGGTTTTCGGGATCGAATCAGGAATCCGCGAACGAATCAGTTTTGAGCGGTAAAGGTTGGGAATCGAACCAGTGAAAGTGTGAACGAGGGCAAGGATATTCAGGATGGATGCCTATGCAAGTCTTGTGCTATGTGAATCTACGTTGATTATGTAAATCCAATAAATTCAGTTCGGTAGCTAAATATGAAGAATGTAGTTCCGAACATTTATAGATGTATAGATCGATAAATTTAAAGATTCGAAGATACAAAGACGGCCTAAATCCGTGACCGATAACTTTGACCAGAAGACTTTGACTATTGCCTGCGAAACTGTTGTCTGTTAAAACCAACCCACGTGGTGAGAACCCGGAAGACATGCTGAGATCATTTAATATGAATAGATTATCTGATGGGAGAATTGAGTGGAGAGTTTAATCAATCTTAAGTTAACCCATGATATCTCTCATCTCTTAATTGTTAACTTCGATGACTCAATGACTGCTGAAGTTTCTTTCGGGGTTGAATCAATGTTTGAACGAGGGTTGTTAAGGTTTTATGTCTCGGAAATTCATTTCTCGAGGTTGCTTGACGGAGTGCATATCAACATAATGAATTCGAAAAACATCTGAAAATCAACTTAAAAAATGTGTTTTGCTTTCGCTGGAAGTGCTAAATTTCTTTTGAGAAACATATTAACTTCGATGCCACGATGCAACTAATAGTCCTGGACAACACGTTTTTCTCAAGGTGCTCTGACTAAGGTTATATTGTTCCATCTATTCAAATTTAATCATAAGCGTAATAAGAATAAAGGGATGACACTCATGCCCGATATGGGTTCGAATCCAAGACCTTTGGGTCGTCATCCCGGCACTTGACCGACCTAGATACCGCGAGATATTAGGAGACATGAAAGATGGATAGAGGTCGGAGTAGGCTTGTGCGATGACCGATTTTGGTCATCGATTTTCGATGAAAGAATTTCATCGAAATGCTTCGATGGCGATGGCTGTCATCGATCATCGAATAGAGTGTACACGATGATCGATGACTGTCGATGATCGATGAATTACGATGATCGATGACTATCGATGAACGGTGCGGATGTCTCGGTTGGCAGTTTGGTGTGGCTATTAAGTGAAAATTGAATTGGGTCAAACTTATTTGAGAAGGACAAGGCCCATTTATTAAAGAGCGAAACAAGCACCAAGTTACAAATTAAGCAGCAACTCTTTGTTGTGGTGTAATACAATTCTCATTTCCGCATTTTCATCGGTGAGTAGATGTCAGTCGTCCAACACAACGTTCCCTGCATCGCTGAAGAACCGCTCTGACGACGTTGAAGTGGAAGGAATACATAGGTATTTCCTCGCGTACTTCTGAAGCCGGGTATACACATCCTTCCTATTGCTATACCAATGTAAGACGTCCGAAGATTTGGTTAAAGCTGGGACCTCCTCGTACTTGTGGAGCTCCGCCAGGAAGGGGTCGTCAGCAGAGGTAGCGTTTCTCGTGTCAGCAGCACATCACGACTCATCGACATCAATGATTCGCATCAACCCATCGACTCATCGGCATCGATGATTCTCATCGACATCGATGATTTGCATCGACTCATCGACATCGATGATTCTCATCGACTCATCGCTGTCGATGGTCGATGACAGTCATCGTCGATGACTTCGATTAATCGACTCATCGCACAAGCCTAGGTCGGAGAGTTAAAGGAAGGTAACAGTCGTCAGTCCCCTGCGTTGCCGCCAGGATTACTGCGGCCGGCGACAACACAGATTCTGTCCCTTTTCGGTTGTTGTCAGTAGATGAGCCTACACTTTCATCCACTTGTAGTTTTTCCACCCTGGCCGAAATTAGGTAGATTTTGGACGCCACTTAGTTCTGTGTGTACAATATTATGAATGCATAAAAAGGTATTTTTTCCATTGCAACACTATGGTACCAAATCATACTAATCTTTGCGATACGGGTCTAAGGGGCCCAAACACAGGTTTTCAATACGCGCGCATTGCGTTATCTTTATTTTTCGCTCAGAAGAGGGAAAACATGGTCGTAATTCTTTAAATTATGTTTGATATCTATCTACATCTACATAATACCCTGCAAGCCACCACAAGGGTGTGTGGCAGGGGGTGATTGCTCACCAAACATGCACTACATATCATGCATAAAAAAGGAATAGTATTAATATAGTATAATAGTAAAAAAATAAAAGAGATATGTCAAATTACCGATCTCAATTTGTGCCTCAAACATCCAGGACTCATGCCGTTGGCGGTTCCCTTCTAACTGGTTTGAATTATTGGTAACGATAACGTCAATAAGGAAAAATGATCCATGATCTAGCCGTAGGGAGATTTTTCGTCTTCGTGGTCGTGGAGCTAAAAGATTTCACCCCAAGAACACGTGAAGTGTTCTTTAACAGGCTCTGAGCTCTTGTGGTCCATGTACGTCGTCCGCTATTATAATATCACTTTTAAGACCGTTCCGAATACGTTCCGAACCAGCCACTGTCTTCCTGCATTTCTTTCAATGTGAATGCAAAGAGCAGCACTTTGCATGCATTCGGTGCGTATTGAATCAATGAATCGCAAACTTAACGACCCAGCCATCAAGAAGGGATCGTAAGCCTCGAACACTTGTTTTCGCCTCAGCGAATGCCCTACCCACAAAGCATATCCGACTGTGATCATTCCGTGGAATTGCGCGTCTGGTTTTTATTGCGCCACACTCTCTTCGACTGCCATAAAAGACGACCAGCAGTTTCGCAAAACATATTGCCCATCTACTGGGGTCAATTGCGGTCAAAAGTCAGTGTATTTGTCCTAATGACCTGTTGATATATTAATATAGCTAAATGTAGAAGAATGTGCCGTCGTATCTTACGAATCGATAGTTTGTTTGTTACGTTCGACACCTTGACTAGTGGTTGACTGCTAGCGGTTGATTGACCTCTTTTCATTGCTCCGAAACCAGCAAGGCTCAATTTCCTTGGCGACTCGCTGAAAGCTTTTTATAACTATGATATCAGTAACTTTACAATGGGTTTACGTTAAAAAAACACAACTGGGAAATTCTGAAGTGCGCAATGCCGGGGTATTCTTTCTTGTTGACTTGAGTGTATTCAATTTAGCTTATGAATATTGAAAGGTAATAAATACGTGTCCTATTCATGGAGATGACAGGCAACCTGTTCCGTGCATATCATTGTTCGAGTAATGGCTTTCCTAAAAGGCAATATCAATTTATCGACGGAGAAAATATTGGGTAAGCAGTGACGTCTAATTTACGGCTGCTACTATAACTCGTTAAAGAATCGTGGCCCTTTCAGAAACACCTTCAAAACCTTTAATATTGATTTTTGCCTACGAACAAAGTTTATGCATACTAGGCACGTAGCCAGAGGGGGGGGGGCTTCTGGTGCTTCAGCCCCCCGAAATTCTTCCCAAAAATTTTGTTATTCTGATTTTAGCAGTGAACTTTACCAGTGAGAAGAGATAAGTATGGGCACTGTAAAAATAAATACCAAGCACTGAAAATTAAGGGAAGAGATTTGTATCATGTCGGCACCGAATGGGCAAGGCTGATTTGTTTCAAGTTACGCAAGACTTAGCCCCCCCGAAGCAGATTTCTTGCTACGTGCCTGATGCATACATGCCTTTAATTATAGCAAAGTTAAATTTACATAAATCTTAAGTGACTAAGACTAAGGTAATGGCGATTTCGCCGATATTTGTTTTGAATGAAGCGTAGTGCGTGGGTGAGTAGGTACTAAAAATATAATTGTTTTATTTGTATCAGCTTATTTCTTACGTACTTGGTTAGTCTTGCAATGGCTCGAGTCATTGTTCCTTTTAACCTCAATCATTCACAGTGTCGCAATCATTGAACGGCGATTTAATCGAATCTATTTCCTTCAGAATTCGGCGTTTGCTGGTATTTACCAACGAATGTTTACATTCGACATGCTATTTAGTAAAGTAAACAGTACATTTTAGTAGGTAAATAAACACGAGTTGGTAGGGGTAGAGGAATTGCAGACGCATTACAAGCTAAAGTAACATGATTATCTACCAATCTGGTTACTACTCGTATATTGTCTACTATTGTCTCAAATTGCTCTTGATTAGAAAGTCATTTTATATCCATGCGTGCGGAAATCCATCTCTCTCATCTATTTTTCGAGATCAAATCGATTTTTAATGAACGGGTAATATTTCAAACATCATCGGATGATAGGTAGGTTCAAATTTACCTAAAATATGGTCTACATTTTAACCTACTATTTGGTAGCGAATGCTATGCCATTCTAACTTTGTTCGTAAATGCCATCCCAACTCTAATCCTTTTTTAACTTTGATCTTATCTCTGCCGGGTACGGTGTGTGAAATGCTTTCTACTCCGCCTTTCCGAATGTCTAAAATGGACGTAGTCCTTGCTGGGTCGGTAACACGCCGACCTGGCAAACAAAAGGCGCTGCGGGTCTGAATCCCAAATCGAAGTTCGTTGGACCATATCCACCCGGTAGCGAGTTGGCAGAACAGTAAGTCTATTCTACCTCGGCCGACGAAGCCGAAATTTTCCTCCTCATGACATCATAGCGCGTGATAAGGTGTCTCCGCCCATTGGACGACGAATTCTCTCCGTTGTAGACGAGAGTAATCAGCGAGGCGCCCGTGGTCTCTCTGTTTGGTGACCAGCTGCGTGATTCTCACGCGATAATGTGACCTTGGCCGAGGACTTAAGCCTAAAGCTTTTATATGGCGCCGGGTACCCCTCTGGACTCCATCAAACGCTTTTCAAGAACATATTAGAGGTTAGGAGCTGTGCAGTTATTTTTAGGTTGCTGTTTGATCTTTCATTGGATCTAAAAAAGATTACGCTGATTCACTCTCCCTAGTGATCATCCATATGGCTGGTATAATTGGCGAGGGTAGAGTTCACCACGCAACCAGCTCAAAGGCGGGGGAGATTCGAACATCCAGATTCCTCTTTCCAAAACCCAACCACTAGGTACTGCTCGAAATATCATGTTTGGATATCGTGTTATTTCATTTTCGTAATTTCTATGGTATCTATCATTTGCAAATTATCTCTTGGGGAGCCTTGGAGGAAAGGGTCCATTGGCCATTCTCACTCTATATCATCACGTATCATTAATCTATGGCTTTGGTCAATGGGTGACAATTAGGTGGACGGGAGGCTCTGGAAGACACGTGCCTTCAGTTAAACGCTGACGGGTAAATGCTAGCGGTAACGTGAAGACTCAGCGCAGTCAGCATACTTGTACTCCAAGCGACCTTTGGTCCCATCTCTTTTGCCTTCAGTCGCACCAAAACGGAATGCAAGTGGAGCGGCAGGAATGTTTGAGATAGTGGAAATCGTACATGTATGCATATTTTGAGTAAGTAATAGAATTTCTAGCTCAGCGAAACTACTATCTCTAAACACATAACGTAGACTGTAAATGCACCATTTATTAAGATTGCCCTTAGGTTTTCAAAAATTGCACTTAGGTTCGAAAAACGTGTAAGCAGCATATAATAGTTTTCCGTACTATTTCAATTGCACAGCGCACGAATTACTTTTCCCTTAAATATTCCCTCCCGCACTCCACATGGATGCTGTATCCCTCCCCGTGTATGGGCGCCCATGTCTCAATATTGTTATAGAATTTTATCGTGAATATCATTTCATATACATTTGCTCAGAATAGAGTTTAACCTCAATGAGGTTAAACTCTATTCCTCTCTCTCACCACCATGAGTGAATTGCATCTGAAATGTTAGCTGCAGTGGGAGCTGAAATGCTTTCGTGTTAGTCATCAGGTCATCTACTCATTATTTTTATTTCTTATTATGAGTGAAAGCAGATAGTGCGCCCCGAATGATTCCTCATATAATCAAGTTTAATGTAAATTATTCTTCTAATTGTACATGTAAATCACGACGATTCATTACATGTTTTAATGGAAGAAGTCAATTAAATCTCTCTAATTAAATGTGATTTTGCAAATCAAGGCATTCAAAAAGCTATCGAAATCATGGGAGGTAAAGGACATTTCCCCTGGTTATAACCTGTATTATGTAGTGCCTGATGGAAGTAATGATCCTTCCTGGCAGAATTGAAGAGGCAAATACTGAGGTAGCGTTATCTAACTTTCTAATGACCCTTCGATAAGTTTCATTATTTTCGTGGAAGGTTTGTCCATTGATATGTTTTTGAAAAGGAAGCAGTGTCTCTACTCTATCTCAGTTCGACTTCGGGCTTTTCCAACTCTCGGTATCACTCTCGGAAGTTACGTAGTCCCTGGCGTTGCCTGGAATAAAGAGATAATCGTTGTGTGACGACAGCGCTTGTTCTTGGTGTCACTTCCATTCATTCCCCAGGCTCATTTGTACAAGTCCCGCGATTAGAGCTGTTTTCTCCCGGCGGCATGATTGCCCCACAACGTTGTCCAGTGGAGCTCCTCGAGATGGACGTCTCAAGAAAACGGAAGTATAATGAGTCATTGGCTCTCAAGACCAAGTGGTCTTTTTGCCCTCGCAACTCTCCTCACGCGTCATCATGTCTATCGAGCATGCAATACGTAATTCAGATGTTTTTTCACGAAATAATTGTTGCCAATGAGTTACCATTTTATGTTGAAATTTTACTAATTTATAGATACTACTATTGTAGACAATTTTGTACTAAAGATAGTTGGATTTGGTAATTAAATGTTAAGAAAAGAGCTTGGAAAATCCTTCTTCTTTAAATTCTTTAATGTGCCACGAAATGTTTTATGTGCCATAATGTTTGATGTGATACTAATTGGGATTGTTTCCACGGTGGTCCCTCCCTTAATACTATCCACTACTCAATGAAAATAAAAAATAGCATATTGCTATCCACAAATTTAGATCACCGTTTTTACTTTGCACTGCCTTTTATTCTTTATTGCCCCATTCTCAGGGCTGGTGAGAAAAAACCCCGTTTCACTGACCCCTAAAACAGCCCTCTGCTAGTAGCCTTAAAATATAACTTCTTAATGACATTTTCGGTCTGAAGGCAAATTTCTAACCTCTATTTTAGAATTAGAATCTTCTAATTCCCTTATTCAGGGTATTGCATAAATGTATTGTTGTTATTATGGGAGACTACCGTAGACTAAGGTAATTTGAGTATTTAAGAATGAGTGAGAATATATAGATTTGTAAGGTGGTAGAAGTGTTGAGAAACGCGGCTTTGGCATTACCTTGCTCTTAACGAAAAGCTCCGAGGGGTCCGAAGGTTTACGTCCCATCCGACGGACGGAGTATTGAACTATAAGTGCTCTACATACCGCATTCCAGTGGATACCGGCGTATGGTTGAAAATCTGCCACTGCCGGGAATCTAACCCAGACCCTTGAGATGAGCGGACAATAGGAAGCAAGCATAACCTATCCAATCCACTTAATCTGAGGTTTTTAAATTAAAATTAAAATGATATATTTTCATATTCAATCTATCGACTTGAATCATTTTTAATGCATTTTTTAGATCTTTGATCTTAATGCTTTGATACCAGGAGGATCTTAAAAAATACTCGCTTTCATTAGATGCGCTTTTTTGAACTTTACGAAATATTTCGAAATGTGTTTTCATTTGGTGGAGCATGTTGAGGAAAATAACGACTTAATCTTAACACTCGTTTCGAATGCGCCTGTTGCGTAAAAATCTAAACCGATCCCTTCATTTTTACTTATCAGAGCACTAGAACGTCACTCAATAGATACTGATTTCCATCATGTCCAGATTAGTGGTTGGCGTAAAAAATTTGTTTCTTCGAATCAAATTATCAATTTCGTAAAGTGTTACTGCGCCATTTGGAGATACGGACTATCTATTTTTCCTGCTCGTAGCGTATAACCTTACCCGTCGGACCACCTAAAAGTCAAACTGCTGTTACTCCTGACCGTAGCGTCTAGCACGAACGGTAGAAGTGATTGACTTCCTGTTGTACGATAACCCCTTAACGTGTCTTCGTGAAGTTATAGGGTGAGTGATTATTAAAAGCCAACAATATTCATCGATCGACCGGCAGCAAAGATGTCAATTCGTGTAGGTAGTTTTGGGTCCCGTTTCCAAAGCATAGATTTTGGCATTCAACCATTATTGTCCAGCTCTTTCAGCTACCGATTATTCTTTGTTAGCTCTCCCAAAAATCCTATTTATTTTCTTTAATCGAAAATTTAGGGACATTCTTGATAAATGATATTTCAGAAACTCAGTTCATTTATTTTCAAAAAAACATAACAGTATATGTCCAGTTACTTTATTAATCAATTAGAGTACCCTGATGATTTTAATATGTACGAGGTTTAAGCTAAAAATTAAGCATTTATCCAAGCTGGTGGTTTAATGCTTTTTTATCAAAGGGCCGCAAAAGTACAACTGCCGGCGAATTGCCGGCCTGAATGCATAAACACTCGGTTAAAGTGAGTCTGCAATACTCATTCTATCATAAATTATTATTATTAGTGTCCTGCCTGTCAAGGCTGGTTTAGGTGGACAACACATTTTTCTACGTTGCCTTTCTCTATTTCGATATCATTCCTATCTCTTATTATTCTATTCGTACTATCAGTGCTTCTCCTTCAGAGCAAAGACTTCTCAAGTGTTTTTCTCTCTTTCACGTCCTTAAGAGTACCCTCACTCCTTATTAATCGTTCCAGACTTTCACTCCGTCTCCTCCTAAATTAGTCGATCAGTTACCTCTCCTACCAATAGAAGTAATTATATCTACATTCCCACCACGGTTTTCTTGTCGCAAACTCAATTTCCTCAGACTTGATTAATAACTGGCCGCGGTTTAAGGAGGCTATAAGGTTTGCTTTCACCCGCGACAGGATTTCGAGCACGGTTTAGGAACTATTGGTCAAGGTTATGGTGACAAAAAGAGCTCAAATATTATTATTCTAAATGTAGAAATATTTGGTTTCATTTTAGCCATTGTTTTACGTGCTTCGAATGATTCATTTTAAGAATTATTAATCAACTTCAAATCGATAACACAAGTGTTACTTCGTTAATTTTACTTCGTTATCAGCCAGACCGTTTTGTCAGTAATTTCTCCCCCTCTGTTAGCTGTTGGCTAGTTTTTTTCAACAATTTTATGTTCTTTTCCTTTCCCACCTGACAGGCGTACTTTATCATTTAGTGAAAGCCTTTAGTTTCCAGTCGCATCAAATTTCTCATTATTTTTTGTGATATGCAGCAAGAAAATGCAAAAAGAATAAACATAAGAAAATGTCGCAGATTTCCGTATGTCGATATTTGCTTGATAATTCGTGCATACCAACGAATCCTTTATTGCTCTGCTAGAGGGAGTGATCATTTCGCTGGGCCAGTTTTATATCTTCCTGTCAGTGTTTACTGACAGATGATGTGGACTTAATGCTTGATTGATTATTGCCAACAATAGGCTTCTATATAGCGTGTATAAGATTGATGATTGATTGGCGTTATCCTTGACGGCGACGAAAAGTATCCATCACGGTTCTTACGTCACCGAAAGATTAAAAGGGTTCATAAAGATGGGCCATAGAGTATGATTTTTCCTCGGTGAAATAAGATATAGCATTTTATTTTTAAGTTCT
Source organism: Platycnemis pennipes (assembly GCA_933228895.1). Taxonomy (NCBI): domain Eukaryota; kingdom Metazoa; phylum Arthropoda; class Insecta; order Odonata; family Platycnemididae; genus Platycnemis; species Platycnemis pennipes. The sequence goes on from OW121854.1 coordinate 75,696,119, forward strand.
CTTCCCCGGTCTCATACGTTCGTTGAACTAATATTCCCTCACCGTTTTCGTTCCTTATTCTCTTGTACAGGTGTATTGGGTGATCTGAACTGCAGCTATGCCACCCGTCGCCGATTCCGGCAACCCGGATGAGTCAACCGTTGAATCGGTGGCCAGTTGGTCGCTGCCGCCCAAGGATGGCCTCTACGATCCGCAGTTGGAGCGGGAGGCCTGCGGCGTGGGCTTCATCGTTTCCATCGAAGGGGCGAGGTCCAATAAGGTAGGCAGATTTCTGAACCTCCAGGCGTTTCTTGAAGGTGTTTCAAGCTCACTTGCTGAACGCTCTTTATTTATGCTACATCTCGCTTAAACCTTGTTTTACCTCGCATATTAGTTGCCCCAAGGCAAGTCAAAAGATGTTTATTCTCCCCGACGGAGCAAGAAACTTACCTATTTTTTACACCATATTGTAACAGTGACAACAGTCGTGCATCCCTTATTTAGGAACATTTTTTTTCTCTTTAAGATTTTTCGCTCGGCTTTTGAATTATCTTCCTCTTTTCTGCGGGAGAGGTATCAGGCTATCAGCCCGACATTCACCCATGGGCCAGGGAAACCCCGTTAAACCCTCGACTTGAAACAAAAAAGGAAAAATAAAGGAAACCTCCTTGATTAACGTTAAGCACGAATGTCCTGTTCTTCTCCGCATTGATTTTTCATTATCGGCTCTTTACTTCCGCTTCCTCCCTTAATATGTGCTATGGTTGCCTCGTGTGGGTGTGCAGCTTGTGCCCAGCAATAGGCGCCTCATCAAAGGGGCGCCGTGTTGCCAAGTTAAATAAATTTTGTTTTATTATGCTTGTTTCGTTTAATTAGATTTGGGGAGCTGGAATTAAATTCGGACAAAATCGTTAATAATCCACGCGGTGGCCCTGACATCAGCATATTTGCTACCTCTCTTCATCCTATCCAAAATGTATTTTCCTATCATTTCCTTACCCCGCATTCCACTTCAACAACGTCCATCAGGATTAAATACCTCCTGATCGTCTGTTTAATTCATCTAGGCTGTATCCTCTTAAACAGCTTACTCATCATCCAAAAGGCACTGCTATTGGCGTTTCAGAATCCTTTTCAATGCCGCAAGGCGGTTATCATACATCCATGGCATACTTGTCGCTGTAAAGCTTGCGAATTCCTTTCGTGTATTTTTTAGATACGGACATCATCTTCGAGCTTAAAGGTTAAATATCTATGTTACTGTAGTGTATACTAAAGATTTATTTGTAGTCTTAAAGGACTTTACTTCTTTTATTATTTTGGAGCCCAGGGGCACTAGGATGTTGAAGCGTTCCTTTAAGTGAAGTATGGGAACGAATGTTTTCCCGGACCTGAATGGGGTCGAGTCTCGCTCGGTTACTGGAGCTTATTATTGATCGAATGGAATTGTATCCAAGCCAGCGGCAACTGCTAAAAGGCATCAAAGGGAGCGAGATGGGAAAGAGTTTAGTTTCCACGATGGTGGAGTTACATCTGGGTTTGGATGAGTTCCAATCGTGAGCTTGATGATCTCTTGGAACGCAATATACGCTCTTAAGAAGAGTAATGCAGCTGCGGGTATCCCAAGTTAATGCTATCTGAAAGCCATATCCTAAAGAACTTAGACTTGAGAAAATTGATTTTCCCGTCGCAATTAACTCAGAATTGTCTGCGCCAGTGTATTTTTGGCCACAGAGGAGTGATTATTCTCGATATTTCACTAGTATTGGAATCATTATGTTGAATGCAGTGTGCAAGGTGTGGACTTACGTATTCAACGGTATTCAACCATGAAGTACACTACGGGCAAAGTGTTTTGCTATCCGTCTTTAATTCACAACAAACTCGCCGTGGTTGCCTTTGTTAGAAGTGTGCGTTTGCGCACTTTTTTATTTTTGGGTGAAATTGAATAGAAATCTAAGGGGTCAACAGGAAAAAAACAGGAGCAAGTAATTTTTTCAGGATTTTAAATTTGACTACTCTAAGAATGGTATATATTCAGGCAGCTAAACAATCTAGATAACGTCTTCCGTAGAGGAGAAGTTTCAGTGATAGCTAGAGGATCAGTATTTAAGTAACAGCAAAGTAAAGAATGCCTGCGTCAACCCTGTAATATGGATATCGTTGATCTCAAAGAGTTAAATTTTATTTTTAGACTTGCCTTTGGTAGAACTGGAAAATAACTATATTAATGCCTTAATTTTATGTTTTAACAGTTATTTAACATGTTTTGACTTTGTGTTTTGGTTGTGTGGAAAAAAACCCGAATCAACTTGGACGCCAACCTTTTAATATATTTGCACTGACCCAACACATAATCTACATAGCTACCTTTTATCTTAAATAGCTGTTTTATGATCTTAGAATTGTTATTTAATGCCACTTACTAGTTTAGTAAATTAGGTTCGAATATTAAGCTTTTGCTAACTAATGTGGCTAAATTTTTCTCGGCAACTTAAACGTCATCTGGCACCGTAATCGATAGTCTTATGCGCACAATCTTGGCTATCACGACCACTCTCTGAATGTTGAAATATAGTCATTCCCCTTACTGATAAATAATAGTGGCATATGGAATTTGATAAAATTGCAGATTACGTTATCAGCCTAGCTTGTTGCGAACTCGTCTCCTAAATCTGATGATACCTAGTTGACGGGTTTACTGGGTGGAATTTTGGAAAAGCAATAGGCGCTGGTAAGCTTGGAGTGCCCAAATAATAAGAAGGAATTGCAGAGGGTTTTGGGCATGTTTAACTATGTCCGTAGCTTTGTTCCAAATATGGCAGCATTAAAGGAAACACACTTTTTATTATTAATCAACCTTATGTTCTCTCTTCACACTTCCTTCTCTTATCTCACGTTTATATAATATAGTATTATTTTTTTCATGTCCTTGTTTGAGAGACGGAAGCATAATACCATTCGAAATTAAAGCTTTTATATTAATCTTCGGTTTTTACGTGGTGCCGCTTGGAGTTACGTTTGATTTTGCTTCGATGAATAAGCTACGTATACTTGCCGGCATTATAGGTATTCCTTTTTTTCTCACAGCGATACAAATTGCAATGAGGAGAGCATTTCCCGTGTCAAGGAAAGATCTTTGAGTTATGGCTTACTGTCCCTACGTGCAGTTTGATAACTAAGTGATTAGCCCTCAAGCCTCGCGAGATTTTTAAAGGAGAATCCCAAAATTAATCGTTTAATATTTTTCGTCACGCATAGTGTGCAATGTAAATTTATTTATGGAGGAAAAACAGTGGTGTGTGTGACTTTATTGTATACGGCGAATTCTTTTTCATGCGGCTTTGATTTATTCCTTTGGCCTTGTTCTCTTATATTCAAATGAGTTTGCCTCGCTCTCGCCCCCGCTCGATAGTCGCATTTCGGGTAGGTACGGTGGAGGTACGGTGAAAGGAAATTGTTTTTGTTTTCTTATTTCCTTCGAGTGAAATTTATTTTGCCTCCCTTTCCTATTTCCAGTCGTTCCCACGAACCGTGTTTCACCGTTCCACCCTCACTCCAAAGTGTAGGGACCTCCTATCGTTTTTGCGATATTCGCATCCTATATTTTTCGTTAATAGGGGAAAATACGTTGCCATCAATTTTGCCCGTATGCAGTAGATCCACAGCTGTTGTAAAGCGAAATTTCCTCCCGTAACCCAGTTATATGGAAGCGTCTTAAAATACTGGCGTTAAATTCACTGTTTGGCCGGCCCCGGTAGCCAACTCACTAACGTGCCGGCCTGGAAACCCAAAAGTTTTGAAGTTAAAATCTTATGGGTTAGACAGTAACATTATATCATGGATTAATGATTTTCTGCATGATCGGGTTCAAAGGGTTGTTTTGGACGGTGTTTCCTCACCGGCAATTAAAGTCACTTCGGGTGTCCCACAAGGTAGTGTGATAGGTCCACTCCTATTCCTTTTGTATATTAATGATATCCAAAAGGTGGTAAAAAGTAAGCTTCGTCTATTTGCCGATGACGTAGGAGTGTACAGGGAAATTCTATGCCCGAACGATAAAGAATATTTAAATATTGACCTACAAGCAATTGAAACTTGGTGTGATACATGGCAGTTAGAATTGAACTTTAAGAAATGTCTTGTAATGAATTTTTGGAAAAAGAATAGCTCTCCTCCTACCACTTACAAAATAAGTAATAATGAATTAACAAACGTGGAATCCATTAAATATCTTGGAATAAGACTGACAAATGATCTTTCCTGGGGTAAACACATTCGTGAAATAATGGGTCAAGCGAATCGCAAACTGGGTTTCATTAAAAGAGTATTGGGTAAATGTGACGATCATGTACGAGAAATCAGCTACTTTTCCCTTGTTAGACCTCATTTGGAATATGCTGCCAGTGTATAGGATCCCTACGAAATCGGTCTAAGTAATGAAGTTGAACGTGTTCAGCGAAGATCGGCAAGATTTGTAAAGGGACGATACGATAATTATATTAGCGTAACCAGTCTATTAAATGAATTGAAATGGGAATCATTGTCAGATCGCAGGTTGAGATTTAGACTTAATCTCTTCCACAAATTCCAAGGCAATATTTTCAGTGATGATGTTAAACATATTGTACGAACCCCAACTTACTATGGCAGACTGGACCATAATCATAAAGTTAGAGAAATTGATTGCCGAACTGACCGATTCAAAATGTCCTTTTTCCCTCGCACAATAAGAGATACGAATAACGGTAAATATGTCCTATCGGAGAGTAGCAATGAATAGCATTGGTAGCTGCATGTTGGTATGAGTACTTAAAGCAAACCCTACTAACAGAATGTTTTTGCATGTTTGCTTTGCAATTTCTATCTTTTTTAAATAGTGTAGTTCTGACTACTATATTAATACTATTCCTTTTTTATGCATGATATGTAGTGCATGTTTGGTGAGCAATCACCCCCTGCCACACACCCTTGTGGTGGCTTGCAGGGTATTATGTAGATGTAGATGAAGTGTAATCCACACTCGGGCATACATGTTCTAATGTTGAAGATTAGATTAGTTTGTTTTTGCATGCTTGATTTGCTATATCTTTCTTTATTAAATTTAGAAGTTTAGACTTTATTAGTATATTATTACTAATCCTTTTTAATGCATGATATATGATGCATTTTTGGTGTGAATTCATCCCCTGCAACACCCCTTTATGGTGGCCTGCAGGGTATAATGTAGATATAGATTAGACGGTGACCTAAGAGAGAACAAAACCGAATAAAACCATGAGGGTCTCGATTTACGCTACAAATGTCCAATATGAAGAGAATGAATGAAATCGCTGTAAATGTTGTCCGTGATTGGAACAATTTTTCCTGCCTAACGTCCATTTTCAAATTAGCAAGATAGTCAGGGAATTTTACACATTTGGTTTTGATTAGCATTTTTAGTATTAGTTATTGAATGCAATAAAGTTATAGAGGTAAAGGGGGGCAGTATAAAACTTTAAATTCTGGTGTATTTGAAATCAACCTGTGATATTCACGGAAGTGTTTTAATTTCAATTTTATGTAGATGAAAATGATAAACAGTTTTATACATAAACGATTTGGGTACCGTAGCTAGTAGTAACCTTAGACTTTTTGCAGACGATGCGGTGGTGTACAGGGGTATATCAAACGAAGAGGACACGAAATCACTTAGCAAGGATTTAGATGCAATTCAAGAGTGGTGCGACAAATGGCAGATTCAAAATGTCCTTTTTCCCTCGCACAATAAGAGATAAGAATAACGGTAAATATGTCCTATTGGAGAGTAGCAATGAATAGCATTGGTAGCTGCATGTTGGTATGAGTACTTAAAGCTAACCCTACTAACAGAATGTTTTTGCATGTTTTCTTTGCAATTTCTATCTTTTTTAAATAGTGTAGTTCTGACTACTATATTAATACTATTCCTTTTTTATGCATGATATGTAGTGCATGTTTGGTGAGAAATCACCCCCTGCCACACACCCTTGTGGTGGCTTGCAGGGTATTATGTAGATGTAGATGTAGATGAATTTCGATAGGAAAACCGGCAAACTGTACAGCATCAACGTTTGGTTTCCTACCGTACGAAATATTTCTCCGTTTCAAGGTCTCGAAGACTACTTCTCTTGCGTTGGCGTTGACTTTAGAGAAGCTACTCTCACATTTGGACGGGTGCCTTCGTTGTCGGTTATGGTCTGGCTTGGAATGGTAGGCAAAGGACGTTAAAGTCGTCGTAAATCATGCGAAGAACGTAATAATAGCAATAGTACTCTTAAAACGTGTTGGTTTACAACCTACAAGACGGTTTTTTGATAAAGGTATTTCTTTAAATAGAATTATAGTTCTCTCGTCCAATCGTAGAGACATTTAACAACTTTCTTTCCTCCGCGCCCACTTTCGGCAGACTGAGATAAGAGTTGCTCGAACTATTTGGAGGGAGGGCATTGATTTTATGGTTGTGGGTGGTCAAGGTCGACCAAGGACGCTTTACAACGAAGCGAAGCGAAATTTACCATCCATTTTAACTCGTTTTCACCTCAAGATACGATCATCAAATTTTTCAAGTTTTACATTTAGCTTTTTCGTAATGTCTCATAAAATTGGTATTCACACGCTTATTTTTGTCCTTCATAAAACTATAAATAATGCAACTATGGACACAATGTGATGGTATTTGGCTTCGCTGTTGAAAAATTGATGTTTAAATTTCAAATATTATAGGTGTATTAATAATAAACAAAAATTTATAGTTATTTAGTCCGGCTCCCCAATTAAATGGACAGTGAAACCCTCTTTAGATCGAAAATAGCTCAAACCGTCGAGTCAATGGTCATTATACTTCGTGATCTTCACCCCCTGCCCCATACCCTCGTGGTAACTCTCAAGGTATTACGTAGATGTGGATGAATTTAAGAAGTGAGCGTAAAAATGAAGCTGAAAAATAAGTTGAACGAACAATTATAAATAATTGTGAGCACATCATGACTCTGTGGAATATTGTAAATACTTAGACGAATTTAAAGCTTGGTGTGGTCATTTGTAGTGCTTTTCTTGAAGTACCGGTTTTACAATCTCCGTTTGAGTTGTATTTCTCAGCTCGTCTGGGATTGATGTCAAATTACAGTCATACCCCTTCGAATGTTCACGCGTTCAAAATCAAAACAGCTCACAGCTTTAAATGGCAGAATTTGGCCGCGACTCTACCTGTTACGGTTTGAGACTATGGCTTGTCTGTCTGAGACTGTCTGGATTATCTAAAACGTTTTTAGCAATACGTTGTTCTTACATAGCCTAGTAAAACATTATATGCATTTAAGTCGATGTGGCTCCAGTCGAGTCGGTTAAACTTGTCCGTGATACGGAAATTGGAGAGCGTTCGTGAACTTGAAGAGCCACAGTCCTTTCCACCTTGGCACTCATGGCCAGTGGCATCAGTCCAAGATCAAAATGCCTTGCATTGGTAATGAAATACCAACATTGCGTTTAGCACATTGGCAACATGCCTCTTCTCATGCGATATTGTATCTCTTTCCCATATAGCTATATATATAATAGACCAGTCATGAGAATGGTCATAACCAATATTACAGCCCAAGAGGAACTGGAAAATGAGCTTTTAATCCCTAAGAAATGAAGTTAATTCTCATGCGCTCGATATCTGTAGAGTCCTGAGGATAAAAACTTTCGCTACTGTTTTTCATATTAATTTTATATGGTGTCCGATAATAGTTATTAATTTATAGTCGTCGTTCGTTGTAACGCTCGTTGTTGTTCAATCAGGTGACATGTAGATGTGATAATTTTCAGCAGTTATGATAGTTGAATGTGTAGGTGCCGGAGGGGACTTTGGGTGATGAGGTAGGAGGAGAAACCCGGCATTAGTGGTGATGTATTCACGGTGAAGGGAATAAAGGTCCACTAGGTGTATTCCCTTTATAACGAAAGTAATGATGGTTATTATCTCGCTGCTTTCAACTAGGGGCAGAGATTCCAATGAAAATACTCTCCCACTGTCGCTAATCGAACACAGGCCCTTGGAATCAGAGTTGTAGATACCTCACCAACCCGATCTCCAATTCTGTTATGTTCGGTTTAGGTTTTAAGTGACGTCAGCAGCTGGTATTTAAAATGCCTATTTGTTTTGCGAGTGAGCAAGCTTAATGCTTGTGATGAATGTTATGGAAATAAATGTGTTATCATATTATTCTTTAACTTTCATTGTCTGGCAATAATACCTTTAGTTGGAGTGACTTCAAATAACTGTATTGATGTTAGTAACACGCCGTAAACTTTAATGACTTTTAGCATCGAATAAATTATGGTAATCATCGCGATTCGTATGGCGTATTCGTTATTTTTCAGTATGTGTTAAATATTTCACGGTTTTTACATTTAGACAATATTTTATTGTTTGGTAGTACCTCTTTGCACTGCTTTGTTGCAGATTACGTCACCGTATTTACTCTAGTGTATCAATCATTCTGGCTGTGATTCTCTATTTTAAGCCTTTTAAATTTTATTTGGCTTCTTATTTTGCTTGTTGCTCCTTCCAAAGTGCTACTGTTGGTGTTATATTTTCTTCAGTGGCTATTTAATCTTCCATTTTCTTGCAAGGCTGGCAGATTGGCTTTAGTATAAGATGAGGAGGTTTTTACTAAAAATTATTGGGAAATCTCGGAAAATTTTGAAATTGAATAGTATTCTGACCTTGATTATTGTTTATGTTAAGAGAAAAAAAAGTGGCGTAGCAATTATAGGTATGAAAGTGTTACTTCAAACATATTTACTGAGTTAACATTTACTCAACAAGCTGAAAGGCCTGCCGAAGCCTCTATTTAAAGCCGTCTTAAATTATATTCCTATGGACTGGTAAAAGGACCAGAAAAACGAAAGACGATAATCAATAAAGTTGTACAACTTTGATGTCACGTCAGAAGGACAAATCTTTTGGCTGGCGATTTAGTTTTTTTTAAGGTTGCCGAATTCATGAGAGAATCAAATATAATTCTTGGAAAAGAAGAGGAGACTAATCATTTCGACAGATTGTTGGGAACATCAGTTTGCTAAAAATAAAATGGGACGGAAATAATTGTTTGGCAGAATTGAGGGTAAACCTGGTGGATGGGAACTCGTATTTTTTTAAGTGATGACCAATATTGTCTAACCACCCGATTTTTCCATGGAATATAGGAAGCTTTAGTAATTTGAGCAAACCGTTGTAATCATCTCGCTAACGCGTTGGCCTTGTAACCTAAAGGTCGCAGGGTTGAATTCAATCGCGAGCATAGGTGATGTGTCTTCGCATCAATCATAGGCTTACTATTGCGATACATGGTGAGAGATGATGCTGTCTTATTGTACGCGGTAAAATGATATTTTAAATCTATCGGTATGACAATCCATCTGTCTAATCTCATTCATCTGATCAAATCTAACGTGATACACAGGGGTTCTTAACATATATATCTGTCATCTGTAAACATATTAGCTTTGTATTTACTTAAAAGTTTTAGCCTGAATTTTAACCTGTGTTCTGATAGTGTCTCCCATCCTAGTTCTTCTTTTGAACTCGTTGCACTAGTACATTGATCATATCGACCTTTAACAAATCTTGCTGATCTCCTTTGCACACGCTTACATAGTAGCCAGGTGGTCCGTAAGTGATAGGCCTGACTACCTAAAAGGTTGTGGTTTCTAATCCCGCTTTGACTTGCATTTTAAAAGGATTAATGTGGGTTTGACTGGGCGATATAACCTTAGCATTTCCAGTCACATAAAACCTAACTCTACTTCTACCACTTGCCAAATCGGTGTCACGCCACTCTGGTAATCCAAAGGTCGCGGATTCGAATTCTTGGGAAATGATGTTGTGTTCGTCTGCAGAGTTCATTGTGTGTTAGACTGTGCGATGAAGCCTTAGCAGTTGAACCACGTGAGAAGAATCTAGTACTATCGCTACTCATATTTGCGTATAGGAAGGTTATTTTGGCACTGTTCCTTCCGACTGGTGTTTTGATCCGCCGTCGACGCATGCCCCGGGACGTCTACGTGAGTTTCTCTTTCTTCGCCTAGCTCGTAAAACCCAGACCCTTTGGAACCTCCTGCCGTTAATGTAAACAAAGAGTTGGCTTGCGGTCCATCCTTGCTAAGTGGTCCCAAGGTGCCCGCTAGCCATTCGTGCGTGTCTTTGAACTTGCTCCCTCTTCCCCTCCCTCGCCGCTCCCCGGAGCGTCTTCGAAAACTCGTTTCTGGCATGTTCACGGACTCAATCCCTCTCACTCTCTCCGGCTACCGATGTACTCAAACCCGTGAAGTGCTGTTGCCCGTCCTAAGGAGGGAGGATGGTTGAGGTTGACAAGACCGGGTTCGCGGCTAACGGAGAACTCAATCCGCGGTCGTGTGCCAAATTCGCTGAATCTTACTGCCAGAAAGGAATGCAGTGATAGGAGAGAGAAACTCTCGGACTCGGAAAACCGATAGATTTAAATTGCTATTTTCATCTAGATCTACATAATACTTTGCCACCATTATAAAGGTGCGGCAGGGGGTTAATTCACACCAAACGCAATGTGCATATCATGGTTTAGAAGTATTAGTAGCTATATTCTAGTCAAAACAACATTTAAAAACAAAGTATTAAAGAACAAAGCAGGCATGCACAATCAATGCTATTAGTTGTGTCAGCTTCAAGTCCTCATGCAACAACCTAGGCTATCCATAGATATATTTTTACATATACTATTGAATATGTTCACAAGTATTCATATCCCTTATAGTTCGAGGAAAGAAAAACATTTTAAGTCTATCTACCGATAGCGTTTACCGAGATCGGTTTTCCCCGCGTACTTTAAGATAACATAATAGGCAAGGAGTAGTTAGTTGAAATATTGTTAGTTTATAGTTCATGAATCATGTTTTAATATTACTAACTAATGCATGATAGGGAAATATAAATTGATATTTTAAGAAATGTCGGACTATTTAATAATCACTTATTTACTATGTATATAGTATTGATTCACAATGAATACAAGTAAATTCCATAAAGTGACGCCAGAAACCATCTACATCTACACGATACATCTACATCTACATCTACATAATACCCTGCAAGCCACCACATGGGTGTGTGGCAGGGGGTGATTTCTCACCAAACATGCACTACATATCATGCATAAAAAAGGAATAGTATTAATATAGTAGTCAGAACTACACTATTTAAAAAAGATAGAAATTGCAAAGAAAACATGCAAAAACATTCTGTTAGTAGGGTTAGCTTTAAGTACTCATACCAACATGCAGCTACCAATGCTATTCATTGCTACTCTCCGATAGGACATATTTACCGTTATTCGTATCTCTTATTGTGCGAGGGAAAAAGGACATTTTGAATCGGTCAGTTCGGCAATCAATTTCTCTAACTTTATGATTATGGTCCAGTCTGCCATAGTAAGTTGGGGTTCGTAAAATATTTTTAACATCATCACTGAAAATATTGCCTTGGAATTTGTGGAAGAGATTAAGTCTAAATTTCAACCTGCGATCTGACAATGATTCCCATTTCAATTCATTTAATAGACTGGTTACGCTAATATAATTACCCTGCAAGCCACCGCGAGGGTGTGTGGCAGGGGGTGAAGATCACCAAGCATGCACTACTAACATGCAAACTAGCAACTATATTGTCTCATGCAACTTGATTGTTAGTATCTGTAGTATAGAATTAGTTCCGTTCCGTATAGTATATAAGGGGTTAATACATGCATCATGCACTACAGACTACTCTAAAATATTTCCCCTACCTATCCCTTTGCTATGCTGCCTATTCTGTTCTCTTATAGTACGGGGGAAAAATGCCATTTTGAATCTATCGGTACGACAATCTATCTCTCTAATCTTATTTATCTGGTCGAATCTAGCATAATACGCTGGTGTTTTTAATATGTGCGTAACATCTTCAGTAAAGCTATCCGATTGAAATTTCTCTAATAAATTTAATATGTACTTTAACCTACGCTCTGATAATGATTCCCACCCTAATTCTTGTATTAATTCTGATACACTACTCAACCTATCGTAACACCTTTTGACGAACCTAACTGCTCTACGCTGCACACTGTCTAGTTCTCTAATCAAACCTAATTCATTCGGATCCCATACACTGGCTCCCATCAATGTATATAGTAATTATTAACTTGTCCACGACTCGTGAATGCTTATGTAACATGTTTCCGTAAGTAGTAGCATTATACCTCTCAATAGCATGTAAGTTATACATGATTGGTGATCTGTCACCCCCCGCAATAAGTGTAAGCTTTGTCGGCTTCTTAATCCAAAACCATTTTTGTTGCCGAAAATTTAGAATTTGGTCTGATTAAAACTAAATCGACTAGACATGGCATGCACGTCCGCTCCATACCATACTATCCCATTGACGACGCTCACTCGAAGCTTGACCTTCCTTTTTCCTTGCCCTTGGCCTTGACTGACTGTGGGGCAATACACATTTCTTCTCCAAACATCCGGTGTGAGCCAAGGCTGACTACGTAAGATATTTTACGTTGAATGTGCAAAGCGTCACCAGACTTGGAAAGGAATGTTCCGTTTGGTGTACTGCCTTCCACATATTCGTAGTGGTAGAAGAAGTAAGTCTTTTTAAGCGCTCTACTAGGTATACCCTAAATTATTCCTAAGCTTCATACAAGTTCTCATCTTTACCCACTCCGGAATTTTTCTGAGAACTGATTGCCATCACACAAATTTCATCAGCTAATGGTCACCATGAAAATTTAATCGACAAAAATGTACGTAAAAATTATGTAGACGAGCAGCATCAAAATACTGCACGATCCCATACCTGTAACCAGACTTTAAAAAACGGAACAAATTTGGTATCAAGTAGTCAAAATGTTTACTATAGACAACTTGAAAGTTTTGTCATATAATCCAGGGAGTTTGAAAAATTATTTCACCCCTTCCTCCAGTCAGGAGTGCACAAGAAGTGTATTGCTTGTGATTAGTATGACGTTGGACATATGAACAGAAACTTATATAAGTTACATATTTAAACAATGAATATACATATTTTAATTTACATAATTCAAAAGATGGGGAACAATTAAATCAAACTCCAAGTACGTAAGGGAGGTACAAGGCCTTATTATGCAGCATGTTTCCGCGTAGTAGCCTACTTGTATGATAATAGTGCATGCTTGGTGATCTTCACCCCTTGCCACACACCCTTGCGGTGGCTTGCAGGGTATTGCGTAGATGTAGATATAGATATTTCTTGGGGTAAACATTCGTGAAATAATGGGTCAGGCTAATCGTAGACTGGTATTCATCAAAAGAGTACTATTACTACTAGCACTACTAAATTACTACTAGTACTATGAGGGTGTTTAGTAGATGTACTACATGTGAACTTTGAAACTCGCTATAAAGAACATAGTGGCGCTGGGAATGGGTGACTCATCTTCACTGTTTGCTAAACATTTCCTCTACTCCAAACTGTGGACTTTGACTCTGAAATATGTAAATCGAGGGTAAATACCCAGATTGGAGACTTGGAAAATTTTGAAATGTTCATTATAACGATGGACGTTTGTTGAATGATTTCTTTAATCCTTCAGACCCCTCGCTGTTCCGTTCCCAACACAAGCAACACTTCTGTGCTTTTTTCGTATGCAACGTCTTTTTGTTTCGTACGCAAAACGACCTCTTGATTAATTTATCAGATAAATTGCACAACAATCAGAAGTACAGTGCCCCAAATTCACTTAATTACCGTTTTCGGCAGCCGTCGAATCTTAAAGTCGATTGGCACTTCCTTCATTTTCGTCGGAAAATTGCTTAGTCGTTTACAGGTACAGATTTTTTCCCTACGTCATACCTCACAAATGCTCGAAAATTATTTAAAGCTATTATGACGCTTTCCTGCTTGGAGTCAGCCTCGCAGCTCACCAAACGTATTAAGGAAATTGTTCACGAGAATTTGTCAGCCAAAGTCTTACCACTTCCTCCTGGGACGGATTTAACTACCCTTGACGTTAGTGCGAAGTTGAAAAGTGAAGACAACCTTAAGGATTATTTTCTACGACCCCTTAAATTTGCCTCTCTGGAACAGGACCCTTTTGGAGCATATCCAAACCATGTGATACGAAGCTCGGTGATGGCGAAGCTTTCAAATGGTTCTGTCGTGGTTTTAACTATCCATAGAATATCTCCGTCGTAAAATCGACTGGAAATTGGGTTTTTATGGTGTCTGGTTTCCCATTCCGAAGGCCCGAGTTCAAGTTCCGGCTGTGACTGAAAATATTTGGCATACCGGTCTCTACTTAAGTTCTGTGGAAAATAACTTCAAGTTCAGTGGAATCTCCCGTCAGATGGGGCATTAAAGTGTGTATCCGTCTTGTTGTGTGTATGCCTCTTCTTACACGACCGCCTGCGCTCGGCGTACTTGGCTCAGCCTGAATGCTGAGCCACTTTCATTTCTACACGAAGCTCTTAAATCGACACTTCGCCATCTGGTGCCAAAGTTTATAAATGACATTGAAAACACTCAACATGACTGGTATAGAAAATTATTCAGAGGATGAGATTATTCAACAGGCATATTTTTACTTTCTATTCGGTACTTTTCGGAACTTCATTTTTTTTCCCTTTTCCTTCCATTGGATTGAGAAACTTATTTATTCTGGTTTTAAACAGCAACCTCGTTTTCGCGCCACACGAGTTGTTGTATCCGAACAAGAACGAAGCGTATTACTTAAGCTGGGGTCCCGAGGCTTGCTGAGCCTAACCCTTGGCTGAGCAATGCTGATGCCTCTATACGGTGGGTTCAGCCGTTAAGTCGGCACCCTTTAGCACCCTTCGTTACCCATTAGCACTCTTCGTTAAGATCAGGATGATGACGATTCGCCCTTTCGCTCCACCCTTCCTCCGCTCTTTGGGAAATCCCTGCCAGCATCGTACCTTGTAATCATAACCATAATCCCATACGACGCGAATCACCTTAGCTGTCGATCGCCTCCCCTCAATATAATGCTTAAAATTGACTAGAGCCATATTTAATTCGAATTATGTTTGCATAGTTGATGTTACTAACTATCGTCTACATATCTCTAGAGACCAGTTTATAGTAGCCTCCCGTGGCAGACAGGTCGCTAACGTGCCGGCCTAGCAACCCTAGGGTTGCGAGTTCGAACCTCTCTCTGGGCATGGATGTTGTGATTGTATTAGGTGTAAAAACTTAAGTTAGATATAACCTTAGACGTTGGGGTACCCGAAATCCAAGCCTGCTACTACTACACCAGTCGATAGAGAAGTTTGGGTATTTATCCCCAGGACTTGAATCGATCAGGTAGAACACGAAGCCAGCATGTCCCCTCTCTTCATTTCCTCTTAGCGTGCCGCAAGTGGTTTTCCGTCCCTTTGCCCTCACCTACCCCGCTGTCATCACGACAGCCGTCGTTTCCTTTTTGGTCACCCCCTCCGTGCTCCCATTCGATCGGAGCAACTTATCCTCTTTCCCGTCAAGGCTTCGAGGCTTGCGACCCGTTTCAAAGCTCGCCCGCCGCTGCAGAGTCTGTATCCGTCCGGTCAAACGGATGCCGCCATGATCCTCCCGACAATATCTCTCCGCTTGCTCTCCGAATTTGGAATTGGTTCGCAGAGGTCGGCGGTCGTGAGGCTACACGCGATGAACCTACCTGTTCCTCTCGTTTCCAACTACCTGTCGCTATGGGGCCCATAGCATTCGCTCCACAGCTCAAAGGCGCTGGGGACTGGGGTGTTTGCTCCCGACAAGCTCCCATTCAGCAGATGTATCAAGTTCTTCAATTTTAAGATTTATTTCAATGGGGTCGTTTACCATATTTTTTATTGCCGAATCTGATAGTTTGTAAAATAAAAACACCCGCATTTTTCCGTTTTCTGACCCGTCAATTATTTATTGAGTTACAAGCGGCGAAAAACTGATGTTTTTAACCCTTTCGGAAAAGTGGGCGTGGTGCAACCTCTGACGTATAATGACTTCGTCCAATCACAACTGAGCCCGCGAAGGTACTTCGCCTTATCGCAATGGGGGGGGGGGGACACAGCTGACTCTGCCAATAGAACAGTTGCGGCAGCATCTGTGCGAGAAGACCTTCCGAGAACCCCCCTCCACTCCCTTCCCTTCCACGAAAAGCACTCAAGGACGGGAGGAAAATGACGTCAATGTTATCACAGCAAATTTTTCGATGGGCGTTTGGGGTGGGACCTTTTGCTCATTTTATTTTAATTTATGAGTGAATGGTTGTGGTTAGAAGATTAATTTTTTCACTAAAATTCTTTTATTGTTTCCATCTAACGATTTCGAGTTCAAAATTGCGATTTCGGTTCCGAGTAAACGCCCCCATTTAATATGACGCTACTAGTTAATGTGTCATGAGCCACAAATTTTTGATTGACTGATTAATACTTTACTCCCTGGTGAGGTAGGGTAGGTTTACTTTTGCGTCGCTTTTTCCTTCCGATGCTGCCCTACGCCCTATTTTTCAAATCTCCTACTTTTTATACCTGCTAAAATGCCCTTCCTCTCCTGCATCTTGTTCTCTTACCCATTATTCTACCTTCAAATACATTCTTTAATATTCCGTTGTTCCTAAGAACGTGTTCGGTTCACCTACTATGTATACTTATTTCCTCGGCAATCTTCTCTCATCAAACATGGCCAGTGCATTATTAGCCTTCCTTTCCGTCAATCGTAATTCGTTTTCCCATTCTCCTTTACAGCCAGATCTCTATAGCTTTCAATCATTTCTCGTCGTCTCACCGTAGTTTCTCGTCTCAAAAACATAAAACGCCAGGCGCCTCATTCACCTCTTTACTAGTCTTAATTCAAGGTGATATTCTTATTCTGTGAGATGATAATTGTACCGGTTTAACCTTGTGAGAGCAGTAATTAATTTTTTTCACACGAAAATAGATTCGCTTGGAGAAAAATATTGTACGGAATGGTCACAAATTGTAGCTTGCTTTCGTCATTATTCCAGATATCAGTATCGTTTGGGCGAAAATTCCTTTAACTTGAAGTTGACGTTTTCCGCGGTCCATATAGATTTTACCTTGCATTAAAAGAAAGAGTGACTCATGATTAGTCTCGGCGAGGTCTCAGAAGCTTTAAGATACTTTAGATGGATCTTCATCCGCCATTTTTATCTTAATTAGGAGTCATACTTCATTACTATAAATGGTACGTAATGTTCTAGCAATTTTAATAATAATCTCCTGAGAAGTTTTGAGCTGGCATTAAAAGACGGCATGATAATTATATTTGCATAACCAGTCAATCACATGCAACTAAAATGGGAATATTATCAGACCGTAGGTGAAATTTAGACTTAATCTCTTAACTAAATTCCTATGCAGTATTTCAACTGAAGACGTCAAAAACATTTACAACTTACTATGGTGGAGTGGACCATGGTCATAAAGTTGTAGAAATGGATTCTATCGATTCAAAATGTCCTCCTTAGTCTTAATTAGGGATATGAAAAGCTGTAAATACCTTTTTTAGTAGTAGTATACATTTGGGGTCGTGGTGGCCTAGTGGGTAGAGTAGTGAGCTACCAATCCCGGGCAAGAGTCGTTCTAGACACCCCCACCTAAAATCCTCGCGATTCGATTTTCTGCGTGCCAGACGTGCCTAGGAAATCGCAGGTGACCCGGGGAAAGGAAACTGCCCCCCCTACCCTGAATGTGTAAATTTTAAACGCCATTGGCTTAGTACGGGGTGAGCTCTACTCTTACCTGTCAAAGACCAAACTTCGGGGTGAACACAACTTAGTAGTTGGAGGTAGTTGATTGCTAGTATAAGGACTTTAAGCTAACACATCTGCTTGCTTTGCTATTTGAATCTTTTTTATTTTTAAGGTTAGACTAAAATGTAGCTACTAATCATTTTTTAGCATGATATATAATGCATGATTGGTGTGTATTCACCCCCTGCCACACCTTTATGGTGGCTTATAGGGTATCATGTAGATATTGAAGATTTAGCGGTGACGTTTAAACGAAGCTGTCATTCTTATAGTACCATATCCATTCATTGAAGGTTGACGAGTGTGAGGTCAAACTCAACCTGGTTTTCAGATATTCTTATATATTCATTGTATTCTAGACCGATCTAATGTCTAATAGTTCTCAGCCCGGAATATTTGTTCTTCTCAAACCGCGCTTGTTCCGAAGCTGTCATGAATGAATATTTAATCGGAAAGGGAATCAATGGAACAACTACCCACATTTTGTGAGTTAGCAGTGTAGTAGCTCCTCTTTAATGCTTGTTCGACCTAAAGCGCATTTTCTCGAATTATTCATTTTCTTTAATTTCTAAGTAAAGAAGAATGGCATTCATCGAGACACGTTGCTCCATTTTCATGAGCAGTGAAAGTATTCCCATTGTATGCATTTTTCTCTCCTGGCATGCATTCCCACTTCCAATTAAATTCTGTGAAATGGAAAGTAGTTAATTCTCAGTTTTCGTATTACTTTCGATGTGTGACCTTAAATATTAATTAAACAGTAATTTTCAATGGTTTCAGAGACAAGATCGATAGAATTAAGCAAGAAAATTGAATTTGCGTTTTCACTGTTGCATAGGAAATATTATCCGATGCGCTAAGGCAATATAATCGGAAATGTTCAGTGAAATACTTTCAACGCCCTAAAGATTATCTTCTTGACAGATAAATGGAATTGACGCAGTGTATCGGCGTTTTTATCAGTGTGTTTCCGAGGGATTTTAGCTGCGCGAGAGGATAGGTAAAAGCTCTATATCTACGATGTTTGGAAGTGAGGAAACATGTCATCAGAACATACATATGGAACATACTACTATATGGCAGTGAAGCATAGACGGCAAAAACAGCAGCGAAGTCAAGGCTGGAAGTATTTGAAATATGGTGCTACCGAAGAATGATGAAGATAAAATGGTTCGACCGAGTGCCAAACGAAGAAATCTTAAGAAGACTGGGAGATAAGAGAAGTCTGCTGAAAACTTTGAAATGAAGGCGGGAAAACCTTATCGGCCAATTCTCGAGACATGACGGCCTGATGAAGAAAATCCTCGAAGGAAAAGTGAACGGGAAAAATTGAAAAGGCAGGCCTCGTATGAGATTCGTCGAACAAGTAATGAAGGATGTAAAAGAGAAAAAGTACATTAATATGAAGAGGTTGGCCGATAGAAGAATCGAGTGGAGAGCTGCGTCAAACCAATCTTAGGATTGTTGACAATGATGATGATCTACGAAGTAGCCTGCACGCCATATAGAGAGTGTGTGTGGTTAGAGACGAATTTTTTCTGTAATAATTGCCCTACTTGTACTTGTTTATGCATGATATGTAGTGCATGTTTGGTGAGAATTCACCCCCTGCCACACACCTTTATGGTGAATTGCAGGGTATTATCATTAGTAATGCGTATACTATTAGATCAAATTCTACTTATGGATTACTTTATAACAGGATGCAGGTCAGACACTACAAGGTAAACCCTTCATAAATCCTGATTGAAGGTGTCTGAATGAAATTACGC
Organism: Platycnemis pennipes; assembly: GCA_933228895.1. Lineage (NCBI taxonomy): Eukaryota > Metazoa > Arthropoda > Insecta > Odonata > Platycnemididae > Platycnemis > Platycnemis pennipes. The sequence goes on from OW121854.1 coordinate 75,715,698, forward strand.
ACATGCATTACGTTTTCAGAGGTGCTTGCAGGAAAGCAAAAAGAGCCTGATATTTCGTTAACTTTCCTAATTATCTTCCCGGAAACTTCGTGTTGTTCAATAACCCTTATTATGCGTGGAAAGTGGGGCACTAAAAACACCCTTCCTCTCTTGTCTCTCTATAAGCACGTACGCACACAATAAAAACAAACTAACTGTCAGGATACGTATTATGAGAAGAATAAATTTTTCTTGTTTACTCTCATGTACAAATCTCCTCAAAAATTTTACACCTCTGAGGCAAAATTAAGCCCCGCCCAGAGTCGACGAGTTTTAGGGAACGTATTTCACGATCGCTTGGGCAAAACCAATAAATGCTCGAAAGGTAAGAAATACCTTGATTAACTATATAGCTTTAATGCCACTTAGTCAACGAAAAGGAAAAAGCTAAATTTGCAGTATTAAAAATATCGTGGCTGTGAGGGTTTTCTGTCTCGTGAAAGAGAAAGCTTGAAATTTCGTTCATGAGGCTACAGGCGCCCCACAGAGAAAAGACGCAACTTAGACTTTGTGTACCATGTTGCTGACCTTACCCTTTTGCCATATTGAAGTGTCCTTACAGCCCCCTTATGTTCCACTCTGGACCAACCATCGTCAGCCCTGGCGAGGCTCCTCTTCGTCGAGTTGAAGCAGCTCATTGAGCTCCCCTTTGCTGAAATCCTTCTCTCCTTACTGAAATCTTCCTCGCGAGGCTTAAAAATCTAATCCTTGAAGTTCTACTAAAAATTGGTAGGTTCTTGTATAGTGCGTGCCCTTTCTACGACCTCCTTATCCCGTAGCCACGTCTATCTCACTATAGTCATATAACATCTCTGATCTCCACGTCATATTTTTCTGAATTTTCTGCTCATTCCTTAAGGATTCCTTGCCCAGAGAGATGATAGGAAGACATCCTGGACTTCCTATGGAATTCTCGGGCAGTGTACGGAATTTGGAACTTAGCCTCACATAATTTTCCGTAAAATTCCGTAGAAACAGTCCATTATCACAAATTTCTACAGAAGTCTCTCTTTTCCGTAGATTTTTTTCTGTAGAACTCGGTAGAAAGGGAAATGATTCTACATAAGTTCTGTAGAACTCCTTACGTTCCGTAGATAATCTGTACGGAATATTTCGGCAGGGTAATAATGACGTAATAAAACATTTCGCTCTTCTAAAAGTCCATATTGCAGTAAAAGGCATTTTTGAGTAGCGTTTATTTAATTCCCTGAATTCTCCCGTGCTAAAGCGACTTCCATACGCCCAAATCATTTGCTTTCTTTTCATTCACCTTGACAATCAGGTTGGGGCCTTTTCTGGCTTGTGTCCTGATTTTTTTTCCAGATTGTGATTCCTTGCTTCACATCTCAGGGTTCAAGAAAACTATAATGAAGGGGTTTGTTGTAAGTTTAAGATAGTCGGAATTTGAGTTTGAGTCGGCTGTAAGTTGGAGTAAGTCGGCGTTCGGGAGCTCACTTATTGGAGGCATTACATAGTATACGTGCAAAACCAATGTCAGTTCATGGGTTTTTCTTGCGGAAAGGGAGCCGTCCTGTCGAATTTTTTACCTTACTTACTACTTTACCTTACTTACTTTACCTTACTTAATTACTTTACCTTACTACCTTACTAGTAGTTTAATTTTAGTACCCTTTTTTCTTATAATATTCTTTTATGTGTTGTCAGATCGCAGGTTGAAATTTAGACTTAATCTCTTAAAGAAATTCCAAGATAATATTTTCAGTGAAGACGCTAAAAATATTTTGCGAACCCCAACTTACTATCGTAGACTGGACCATAATAACAAAATTAGAGAAATTGATTTCCGAACTGACAGATACAAAATGTCCTTTTTTCCTCGTACAATTAGAGATATGAGTAGTGATAAATATGTCCAATACGAGTGTTTCAGGCAGCTGCATGTTGGTATAAGGACTTGAAGGTAACCCAAATAACAGCATGTTTTTGCATGCTTACTTTGCTATTTTTATCTTTTTTAAATAGTGAAGTTTAGACTAGTATATTATTACTAATCCTTTTTATGCATGACATGTTGTGCATGTTTGGTGAGAATTCACCCCCTGCCACACACCTTTATGGTGGCTTGCTGGGTATTATGTAGATGTAGATGTAAGTTCCACCAGTGAAGGCTAGCACGTGGATGTCTATAATATACCTTTTCAGGCTATTTTATGACCTTTTACGAAGCTTTTGGCTGAATCTTTTAGTGGTGTTCTATAAAAATTTAAGATTACATTGAGTACGTAGCTTGCAGGTTATAAATGTCCCTAGATGTAAAGGAAGGTTATTCCCCGGCACTTCCTCTTTCGTCCTCCTTTCCTCCCACCTGACCTTCTCCATCCAACTCCATTGCCACATCTCAAGAGCTCGAAGTTTATTATCGTCAACTGACCCGTTAAATATTAGCGCGTATTATCGGGCCTTTTGGATGGAATGCTCATGAGTCCTTATCTCTTGTGTACTTTGACGTTTTTCACTACACCAGTGACCGATTGCGCATCCATCCCGGGAGGTTATTATCTTCACGCCGGCGGAGGCGGGTGATGAATGAAATTAATGTTTGCGGAAAGATGTTCTCCAGAGTTGGAATTTGAACTGCGCAAGCAAGGCGAAGTTCCCGCTCGGCTTATCAGTGAGCCGCCTTGGTGGGCAGACCTTTGGCAGCATGTGTCAGTTAATAGTCTCGTGAGATTGCAGGCGGGAGAGTAACGGGGGGAAATTGTCCTCGGGGGGAATATCCCCTGGGGTTGTCATTACTGTGAAGTGGGGTGAAACACCTCCACATCTGACCGGGCTCTACGGCCGCTATTTTGGTCCTCCGGATGCAAATTAGGGAAACTGGTTACGCGTCCGTGGAAGCTGGATTTCTCCTCAGGCTTTCGATTCTTGATCTACGTTTTTTCGCGTGCCGAAATGAGAAAAAGGCCATCAAGAGGTTGTCCTTGCGCAAGATACCGTTGCAAATACAATGAGGACAATGCTTCGCTTATTTTTTTTCGCCCATTCGCCCGCAGTATTACTCAATTTCTGTCGAGGTCCGAAAACGAGTTATATAAGCTCTTTACGGGGAGGAGAAGAGATTTTTTTTCGACTCGCGACGCAAACCATGTCCAGGAAGCGTGATTTTCACTTGTTACATAACGATTTCGGGAGCCCAGTTTCCATTTTATTTCGTAGAACTTGACTGCCGCATCAAAAATTGAGCGTAGTCGCTTTCTGTTCGTGTGTGCTCGCACTAAATTATGGATGCGAAATAGGAACTGCAGAGGAATCATAGTGATTGGCGAAGAAACAAACGCGCTCCGTTTCGCAGATGATATTGCAATCCAAGCAGAGAGCCGAGAACACCTAGTGTCCTCCTTGCATGGAATCGAGAGAAGGCTCCAAGGATGAATAACCTATTATCTATAAAACTGAAACTAAGACACTAGGGTTTGCAAGAGAGATAATGGAATATGTGAATGTCGAGAAAATAGTGCAGGCGGAAACATTTACCTACCTTGGGAGCAGTATTACATCTACATCTACGCAATAGCCTGCGAGCTACCGCGATGGTGCGTGGCAGGTGATGAAGGTCACCAAACATGCACTATTGTCATACGACTAGGAGCTACGATCCTACTACTACATAGAAACATGTTAGATAATAGAATCTCATGCCAGAAAGGAAGAAAGAGTAAAAAAAGATTTTAAATCGGACGAAGGGAATTATATTACTGAAATGAGAAGTAGCGTAAGAGAACATGAGATGGAATGATCACGAGCTCTAGCTTAGGAGCCTTCGTTGATTGAGCGGCATCTTCAACTTCAGCCTTACTCAAAGAGATACGTGTAGAGACCAGAAAGTTTTATGTAAACACTTTCGTGTAGGCAGTGACACTGTGCGTATCGGAAGTGTGGACCTTTGGAAAAGTGGGCCAGAAAAGACTCGAAGCCTTTGAAATGCTGGATAAAAACGCTGTGGATCAAATTTACGGAAAGGGTGCGAAATAAGGAAGTATGCGGATGATGAAGATGATGCGGATGAAGAAGAAAGGACTCTGTGGGTCAGCGTACGGAAAAGAAGGAAGCGATAGATCGCGCACGGCATAAGAGACCATAAACTTGTGTATAATATACTGTTGGGGAAAGTCCCACGAGGAAGAAGAAGGACCGATCTAAAGGGATGTTAGTAATAAGAATGACAGGGAAGTAAAAGACATGGTGTGGAACAGGGAAGAATCGAGGGCTGTAGTTAACCATCCCTATAATTGATATACCTATGATGATGTATGTGATAGCGAATGATTTTGAGACCTGTGTTGAAGTCAATATGGTTGAAGTTGTGGTGATTTCATTTTTGCGGCACCAATTTATTCGCGGTCGCAAGTATACTCTTTAACGTTGGTATATGCCATCGTGATGGTGCTTGAGTCCTGGGAAGAACAAAATTCAGGAATAAAGATAGGAGGTCATTTATTTCCTATTTTTATTCCTGGGATTTGCGGATGGCCATGAATTAGCAAGTCTGATGTATTTCATTTAGTCGTAGAATTCAGTTTTTGGTTATTCCAACTGCATTGATTTATTCACTACTAAGGCAGGATGTAAGCCCGAAATATCTGGTTTCCCATGCGGAGTATCTGGTTTGCTAATGAGGTCATTACTCTGGTCTACCAGTAGAGAAATTGAGACAGCAATGCAGGTAAATGCATTGAGAGCAAGCTAGTAAGGATATTACTGTAGAGGATGGTGTTTGGTGATGAAGTCCCGAAACGTGAACATGAGGAAAAAAGATGAAACTACATTATAAAATAGAAAAATATGCCACAAAAGGCACAGTTCTAGCAATGGCGGTGGAGGTAAGAAAAATGCCTGAGGAACTTATGATGCTGATAGGGACCAAGTAATTAAAGGCAATATGTGAAATAAAGGTATAGAAAATATAACGCTTGGAAAGGAATGAAGAGGAAAAAATGATTTTTAATCGGATAAAGGGATTTGTATTACTGAAATGAGAAATAGCTTAAGAGAAAAAACGTTCAATAGTGGCAAAAAGTGTAAGAAAAGAGAAAAAAATGTCCGTGAAAACCTACCACAAAAGATAGAACGCCCCGACAGAACTTTGAACAGATAAAATCTAATCATTTTTCTGGGTGGCATATGATCTAAGAATATGGTGTCATCTTCTGACAGAAATATCCTTCTCTTCGCCTTCGTTATGTTGTGAATTCATATTTCCTTCCAGGAAATGTACTAGGTACCTAAATTGCTTTCTTTTTTGTCGTAATATTTTTTTCTCCCAAGAGCAAGGCGTTGAAAAACAGGTAATATCGGAATAAGTTGACTCTGCACCATCATTAGTCGTCTTCTTTTATGGCAGTGAGTCTACAGTGGGCATTTTGATATTCTTCGATTCTCGTGCCTTTTCGTGTAATAAAAAATCTGTAAGCCGATATCTGTTGTCACTTTTTCGAGTGGTTCAGAACTTAATAGTTGACAGAAGATCATTGCTGAAAATTACTAAGAAATAAATTAAAGGATAGAAGATAAGAATGTTTTGACATGGTGAGATAAAGTAGTTGCTTAGTGAGTCATCAGCATCGGCCTCGTTTTCCTTTTTGTAGACTCTTCGATCGACACTCAAATGAGATAATATGTTCGTCTGCCAGCACTTAGACTTTGTTGATTTCAAAGTTCACGCGAGGTATATTATACTTGATAGCGTAGTCATATATTATTTTGAGATATATTTTGCGTTGTTCAAGGAATTTTACATTTGAGTGGACGTCAATCTCCTTGTAAGATTTCAGTTTTTTTGCACTCTCCGCTCGTATTCATGCGTGAAGATCTATAAGGAAAAAATATACGTAAATAGATAATACTGTTCTAACCATTTTGGTACAGATAGACTGGTGTATATTTACGGGTTACCAATTCGTAATGAAGTCATCATTTTATGCTCCCTTAACTATGAAATCGGTCAGTAGCAGCGATACTGGTTGCTACAAAATAGCCATGTTGTTATTGAGGCATGAATAGCATGTATAAGGTATCTTATTCATGCACGGAAAGGTTTTACGTCATCGTTTAGTTTGAGGAATCCTTTTATTTGGACCAACGGGAGGAAAACATATACCTCTATGTTGAACTCATTGGACTGTAATCAATCTTCAGGGCATTCAGTGATTGTGTGGATGAAGAGAGCAGCCTGTCATTATCGTTATCATAAATCAATAATGTGCGATGGTTATTATAAGGAGAAGTTATTACGTGTTTTTTTTACTATCTTAAGCTTTATCCTTTTCGTGTGATGTATCGAAAAATAACATGAGTGCAATATTAGCATATCTTGATTGAACAGATTACCATTGTCATTTTGAATTCTTAGTTCCATATTAATAATATAGTAACTATCTAGTGCTTCTTTTACCTTTTTCTCTCATAACTTTAAATATGGCCATGTGCCGATGTAGTACAAGAAGAAAACTTGTGGTGTTCCTTTTGTGTAGTCATACACTGAGTTTTTTTTGCATTTCCATGTCTTGACTACTACCGTAATGTCCCCTCACTTGCAGCAAAGTAAAACTTTGTTTTTTCCCCCTTGATAAGTTTTTAATTCAACCCAACCATACTTTTAATTATACACGTCATTTCAAGCAGTGGTTATAGTTACTTGAGGGAGGAGACCGACAACTGAGGTAATGTGCTCCATTTAGGATAGGTTGGTAACTGGTACAGGTAGGATTTTTGTCAGGGAACGGAGGAAGCGTGGAGAGAAACCTGGCGTCGCTATTAATGTGCTCCTAACGTATGGTGCTATGTGCCCACGGCTTGAAGTCCCATTCGACGTAATACTGGAATCGAAGTGCTCTCCTCGAGGTGCTTAAGTAGGGATTAGTACACCGATGAAAAATCTGCCAATGCTAGGACTCGAACCTTGGTCCTCGCGGTGGAAGCCAGTTCTCTAGCCACCACAAGAAACCCGATCCCCATGACACTTTCAAGGGCACATTTTTCGCTCAAAAACTCAAATGAGCCATTAAAGATTACGCGTATGTGTACTTTGAAATCATGGCTGTGTTGCTTTAAAAAGATTATATGTGGAAAAGCAAAAAAAATGATTTTTGATACAATAAAGTCACGACCGAAGGAGTAGAAACAGTCTCGTTACTTCTTGAGAGTTGCGTAGTTGACGACTATTCCGTGCTAACTCCATGAACTTACCTCACGTGTTCTAATCCAGTCCCCCTTTCTATTCTAGATTGTCCTGGATGCCAAGGAGCTGTCGCAGAGGATGAACCATCGTGGCGCCTGCGCTTGTGACAACGACACAGGGGATGGAGCCGGTGTCCTCACGGCCATCCCCCACACCTTGTACGCGAGGATCCTGAGGTAATTTCCGCCCATTCGAACCCCCCTCCCCTTAGTCCCTCCTATTTCCCCCCCGGGCGCAACAGACGGGAGCGACGAAATTGCTCCGGCCCGTTGAATTGTGAATGATGTGCCTGGTAGCCTATCCACTGGCAAGGCCACCAGATGCACGCTTTTACTTACCTTCTACTCGCCCTGCTGTTTTTCGACCGTGGATGAGTTGTGTCGGTGTCGACCTGAAATCTCCAAATATTAAAACCCTCCACTCGAATGAAAGGGGTTCGGTTTCGAGCTCCGAAGTAATAAACCTCATTGTGCGTTTCATTTACGTTATACTACTTGTTTTTAATTATACTTTTTTCTTCTCGTCATTGTTGGTGCCTCCAATAACGTAATATAATTCGTGTGTTTTATGAGAATTACTGTTTCATTTTCTGACGATCATTTTTACTACAGTATTGATTGTCCAATATCAGTATTTCAATGAAATGTTTCGAGTTCATTTCGTATGAATATACTATCAGTGAACACTCGAGTATTTTGTTTGATTTGTTCTATTGGGAAGCTTTACATCTCCAATGCATACTATCCATTATTTTTGCAGTTTTTCTTTACTATTTTCCAATTTACTATGTTCCATAACTTATTCATTCATCCTTCTATAACGTCACCCTCCTCGACTCTTTCTAAGGGTCATTTAGTGTTGGCCGCGAGTTGCTGTCTAGTTATTCGTGAAATTTAGTTAATACCCAACCTTGACACTCTGAAAGAAAGCAAGGTACCTCTCACTTTATCCTAATATTTTAATTTAAGCTGCTCCCGGTATTTGCTACTGTCGCTTACTACTGTTTTTTCAAACAAGTATCGTGGAGTTTTATGGTTACTTAATCTGCAATGTGAAAGACGAGACGAGGTAGTGTAGACTCGCGTTCTAGGTGATATGACGGCTGAGGTTACATCGCATTGTCTTGCCTAAAATCTTAACCCTACGACATACACAGCATATATGTCCGTGGCCGGATTCGAACCCGCGATCGTCTGGAAAAATTGCTCATTGGGAAAAAACGCTGGGGAAAAGAGGTAGTGAATAAGCTTTATGGACAGCATGAGCGCGGGTGGGACATATACTGAACTAAAAAAGAAATGGCACAGGAAAAGAAATGTTCAGAAGTGTCGGAAGATAGTACAAGGAATGAAGGATTTTATATTTTCTCGACGTTTTGGCGTGTTTATAAATGTTCACATCATTACCCTGCCGCTAGTGTTAATGTATTTTGATCTCTGTGTCTCTTCATTGGTCGGTTCTATAGAACTGGACGAAAGAGGAAGAAGACGCTCTTAAGAAGAGGGCTGAGTTAGCCACCGAAACGTTGTATGCCAGTGACCTGATGGAAAGCTCGAGTAAACTTTATCCAGATTAAAAGTAGTCGATTAAGAGCCTACCCTGACCGGTTCAACACCACTGGTCCAATTTAATTTAGCCAAAGTGTTCCACGGAAACCAGTTGAACACCGCTCGTCTGATCTAAAATTTAATCAATGCAAATACATTGGCAAAAACGTTTTCGGACCCCGGGACTTACTTAATGGAACACTTTTCTTGAGCGGTAGAATAGCCCTAATCTAATTTAATTTAGTTCATTTAGTCCAACGAGCCAATTGAGGAAGCTAAAGCAATTCTACCTCACCTCCTCTTCTTTTCCCGTCTCCCTCCCCGTCCCTCAATTACGTCTCCTCTCATTGACAAGCATTTATCCCCTCCTCCCTTCCTTCTACCAGTATTTCCGCCCTAAAATCTTACTCAGCAAAGCCAGCGTTGTCGAGTCTCGATGCTGACGAAATTTTAGACTTAGGCATAGATTCGGATTTTTTCAGGCTTTGTCATCTCTACATCAACATTTTCAAGGCTTTTTAAAGTCGAGCCTTTTCTGAATATTGCTCTGAGCTCCCTTGTCTACCTTCCGCTCATATACTCTTGTCGAAGATCACTATTGAAATGCCGATATAACAGTTTTACTTTACTTTCCTATTAGCGCTGGTCTTTAAAAATACTATTCAGGCAACAAACGAGCTCATACTTTCTCAACAACTTCTAATATTATCGTGAAGTTGGATAGAAATGTTTTCTCTGCCCGGGAAGATTTACTTTAAAAAATGTCATCTCGAACTCGAGTAGAGATGGAATGAATACCGAATAAAATGTACGGAACTATATCTAATCACACACAGTTCAGTTGTCATTCTGAATTATGAATCCTACACACAAGATTTGAAGTGATTTTTGCCAGTGATGCCTGGTGATGCATCTGATTCTTGCCAAACGCTAATGCCGAAAGTTCAGCTAAGGACCGGAACTGTGATATTATAGAAACCTCTACGTCTACGTAATACCCTGCGAGCCACTGCGGGTTGTGTGGCAGGGGGTGAAGATCCCAAACATGAACTCTGGACAAGCAACTAGGCTACTAAATGGAGACATGTGCACTAGTTTCAATAAGTTAAATTGGAACCATTTTAGTAATAAAACTAACTCATAGGGCAATACAATATATTAAATAGCCTTATGTAGGGTAACTGACCCCTTCCCCATGGACTACGCCTTGTCCTGGTGGGATTGGGGCTTGCGTGTTCCCGTGACCCCTAGAGCTACACTGGCGGGAGTAACTAATATTGCTCCTGGTAGGGTCACCCATGCCAGACAGGTCGAAGGGTAGGAGCCTGACGAAAGGTAGTCCACGTACCGTACTCGCAGCGTCTGTTCCTCAGTGAGGCGGCTGTGAGAAGGCGTCTGACCCCAGTGGGGCGGCCTAACAAGTGATGGTGTCACGTTAAAAACACTATTGAGGCAGGCAACGGGAAACCACCTCAATTAAACTCTCCCAAGATCACAATGGACTTGAACAATAGAGAATTGAATCCTGGCAACTACGGGGCCCGGAACCAAATTAGTGGAACGGGTGTCGTGCCCGGCAGCAGGGTAAGCAAGGACTCTGCGGTCGTCATCTCACGAAATCCTTGCACGAAAAGAATGACAGCAGCAGCGGCAACAGCAGCGGCGGCGAAGAATAAACCAGAGAAGAGAGCAGCAATGCTAAGGATCGGGACATGGAACGTTAGGACTATGTTAAGGGCAGGAAAACTAGAGAACATTAAGCGTGAAATGGAGAGGGGAAAGATCGATTTGTTGGGACTAAGCGAAGTAAGATGGAGAGACCAGGGGGACTTCTGGAGTGAAAAGTACAGGGTTATATACAGTGGAGGGGAAGAGAGCCAGCGGGGAGTAGCAGTCGTATTGAATGCAACATTAGGAAAAAGGGTGTTGAATGTGGAACAGGTAAGCGATAGAATACTAGCCATCGAAATCAAAGCTAAGCCGGAAAATGTAGTCGTAGTACAGGTTTACATGCCGACAGGGGGGCATAGAGAAGAGGAAGTTGACGAAGTATATGACCAGTTGGAAGAAGTAATGGGGAAAGTAAAGGGCAGGAAGAACCTAATAGTTATGGGAGATTGGAACGCTGTAGTAGGGGAAGGGAGGGACGGAAGTGAAGTAGGGGTGTATGGTCTGGGTGTAAGGAATGACCGGGGCGAGAAAGCAGTGGAGTTCTATAGGAGGAATAATTTAGTGATTACAAATACGTGGTATAAACACCACCCTAGGCGTAGGTACACGTGGAAAATGCCGGGTGATACTGGAAGGTACCAATTAGACTACATCATGATTAGGCAAAGATTCAGAAATAGTGTAAAAAACTCGCATAGATTCCCAGGTGCAGATGCCGACTCCGACCGTAACTTGGTGGTGTAGAAATGTGAGATGAGACTAAAAAGGTTGAAAGTAGGAAGGAAAATAAAAAGGTGGGATGTAGGAGCACTGATTGGAGGGAAGAGGAGGGAATACCAGGAGATTGTGGATAGATGCATGAGGGAAGAGGAACAATAGATGAAAGATGGGAAATGATAAAGACGGGCATAAAAGAAGCAGCGGAGAAAACGATAGGAACAGTAGACACTAGGAGGATCAAGAAACCATGGGTAACAGCGGAAATGATGGAAAGGATAGACGAAAGAAGGAAATGGAAAAATGTAAATACAGAGCTAGGCAAAAGGCGTTATAAGGAGATTAACAACAGTCTTAGGAGAGATACAAAGAGAGCAAGAGAAAAGTGGTGGAGTCGGCAATGCGAGGAGCTGGAGAGACTCCAGAGAGAAGGAGAAATAGGCAGTCTGTACTCAAAGGTTAGAATGTTATCGGGAAATAAGAAATGGAAAACGGTCCCGTGCATCAAAGACAGAAAGGGAAATTTAGCAATGGAGCCAGAGGAGATCCAACGTCGTTGGAGGGAATATGTTGAGGAACTGTATGATAGCGAAAAAAGGCCTAGCAACTTGGACATAGAAGAGGAAAAGGACGTAGATCAGGATGACGTGGGCCCCGGAATACTGGATAGTGAGATAGAGAAGGCACTGCGAGAAATGAAGGCAGGAAAAGCGGTGGGGGTTGATAGCATCCCAGCTGAGCTTCTGAAGAACCTAGGAAAAGGAGGAAGGGACAGATTTTATGAACTTGTTCGTAAAATATACGAGGAGGGGGCTTGGCCGGAGGATTTTGTAAAAACCGTGCTGATATCTATACCGAAAAAGAGGGTGACAAAGGAATGTGAAGACTATAGAACGATAAGTTTGATTTCTCATGCGGCAAAGGTAGTGCTTAGAATCATCAAAAGGAGAATGGAAAAGAGAGCAAATGAATTCCTAGGCGAGGATCAGTTTGGATTTCGGAAGGGGAGGGCCACTCGGGATGCGATTGCAGTGATGAGAATACTAGTGGAAAGGAACCTAGAATACAATCAGGACGTATTCGCGTGCTTTGTTGATTTCGAAAAGGCGTTCGACAGAGTGAGGTGGGACAAGTTAATGGAAATATTGCGGAAGATAGGAGTAGACTGGAGAGACAGGAGACTGATTCGGAATTTATATATGGCGCAGAAGGCGCAAGTGAGAGTAGCAGATGGAGAATCGGATTGGGCAACAATAGGGAGGGGAGTTAGGCAGGGCTGTCCTTTATCACCGGTACTTTTCAACATATACTCGGAGGAAATGGTGAGAATGGCTTGGGATGAACTGGAGGCTGGAGTGAAGGTCGGGGGGAAATTGATAAAATCAGTGAGGTTTGCGGATGACAAAGCGCTAGTATGCCAGTCTGCCCGTGGCTTGCAAAAAATGCTGGATGCGTTGCAGGGACAGTGCGAAAGATACGGGATAAAGATAAACCAGAAGAAAACGAAAGTAATGCGGTTTTCAAGAACAAAAAGAGCCAGCATAACGATAAAAGTGGGAGGTCAGAAGCTAGAGCAGGTAGAGCAATTTACCTATCTAGGTAGTGTGCTGGAAGAAAAAGGGTATAGCAGCATTGAAGTGAGAAGGAGAATTGCATTGGCAAAAGAAGCCTTTACTCGTAGGCGTGAGCTAATGACAGGGGCCTTGAGTAGGGAAGGGAAGAAAAGACTAGTGAAAAGTTTAATATGGAGCGTTGCACTATATGGGGCGGAAACGTGGGCTTTGCGAAAAGAAGATGAAAATAGACTTAGGGCTTTTGAGATGTGGGTGTGGAGAAGAATGGAGAAAATAAAGTGGGTCGAAAGGAAGACGAACGATGAAGTGCTAGAATTGGTAGGAGAGGAAAGAAATTTGATAGATGAAATTAGGAGAAGGCAGAAGGTGTGGATGGAAAAGGTAATAAAAGGGGATGGTGTTTTGAAGGAAGTGATTGAGGGAAGAGTGTTGGGTAAGCGGGGAAGAGGGAGAAGAAGAACGGGTAGCTTGGATGGAATGATAGGTGGCAGAAGGTATGAGGGGCTGAAGAGGGACATCGTGTGAAATTTAGGGGGTGGGAAGAATTAAATGTCCATTTAAACCTACCTTCACCGGTAGAATACTTATAATAATAATAAGGGTAACTGACGTCGCTGTGAATAACTTTGGTTACGATTTCATTGTTATTAATGTGTTAATACTCATGTAGTCTCCATTAAAGGCAGTGTAAAACGCAGTTCTGTACGGAGTAGGTGAATCCTTATCGTTCCCAAACCCTCATTCCGGCTTCGTTGTACCAATAGGCTGGAATGGCAGTGTCTCCTCCTGTACATTCTAATCTCCTTGTCTTCTTCAGTTCTTCTCTTGTCTTTTTTTCTTTTCGTTTACCCTCCCGTAATATCTGGCCAATGGCCTCTGTCTTGAGTTTTTATTTAATCTTTTCCTGTCCTTTGAAATTCGGTTTGGGCTTCTTGGCTACTTCATTGAGAATCTGTCAAATTTTCTATGACGTTTCCATGATTTCTGACGTCATAAAGCGCACGTTCCTCGGTGTCAACCAACCTCTCAGAAATCCAGTGAACGGCTACTGGATACTCTGATGGGCTAAAACATTTCGACGTTTGCCCTTTCCGATGTGGCTGATTCCACGTGTCAATCAAGTCGATGGCTTATTGCGTGTTTGGCTTGGTTTCGATTGACTCCAGCGCTGCCGCGGGCAGTTGAGGCGGCGGCCGCTTACCCCACTCTTCACCCCCTCCTCCCTTTCCCCTGCTCCCCCTTCCCCAGTCCCTCCCAACACCCCTCGTGGGATGCCTGCTAACCCCTCTCCCGCAAGACCACAATGCATGCAATCAACTTGTTTTCCTCTTGTCACTATGCCGACGTAAACCTGTTACGCCTACATTTTAGACATAGCTAAAATAGTTCATCTCGGCTGGTGGATTAATTCAATTATTGCATGTTAGAGGCTTCTTTGCATCGTCGTAGCTACATTGTTACCGTCCCTCGAGGGGTGCATCTCTCAACTATGTGAAAATGACATCCTTGACCGGAGCTGGATTTTCTCAACTGAAAATGAATACGAGTGAATTATATCAATATGCTATCTTGTCAGACCTCTTCATTGCGAGTTCACCATCACCCAGCTGAGAATTAGACATAGTACCCAAACTTCTTTTCTTTCAACAATCTTTTCGGTAGGGAACAGCCTGCTTGAAGTTTGTGAGCTTTCCATCACTGTGCCACTGTGCCATCTCCTGCCGGAGTGGGATACCTTTCCGGCTGTTAGTGAGAAGTTTGGGGGGGACATTGATTAGGTGGTATCTAAGAGGTTATATCAGTAAAACTAGGTAGTTTTTAAGCGTACCAAGACATGTCCATGAATTCTATGACCATCAAAACTAAATTAATTTTTAAAGAACTGTTTTAATATTTTATGCGTGTAAAAGATTTGGGCGTAGTGCAATATGACTTTGCTCTTGAAACTCGCGTAAACCTAATTTTATCTATCTACGAGAAGTACTGCAAGACGTTTTGATTGAATATATTTTTCTTCACCTATCGTCCCTTATGTATCATTATCTACGAATCATGAGCCTCAGCTTTGGCCTTGAGATTTTTAGAGTAATACTTCGTGATAAAATAAACAATATTTGTGCCCATTCTGTTTTTCGTATTTTATAAATGTAAATTACAATACAAAACGTCATTTTTAGTGTCACAGGTTAGTGCTCAACCTTATTTATTTTACTTACCTGCCGAGTAACTGGTGTAACTAAATATGCAATGCAGGAGGGTGTTGTTGCTTAAACTCCAAACTTCCATCCGGAGTAGAGCAATTTTAAGTAAACGTGTAACGAATAATGATCAACTTTTTATCTCAAAAAATACTATCGTAACGGTGTAACGGAGCCATGCGTTTATTTGCGCGTATATCTCACGTTTGCAGTTCTTTTGAGCTTGTGGTCTCTCGTATTCACCGAATGAAACGAGAGCTTTTCCTTTCCGATCACGACTTTATCTTCTTCGAAGGTGTCAAAAAAAGGTGATACTCAAGTCGCCAAGTGTCCCCTGAAGCGTCGTCCAGAATTGAAAGTGAGGGGTTCTTTGAAGGTCAATGGTCAGCAGAAGTGTGACTACCTCTTACGTTGTATCATCGTTACGATGGTATTTTTTGAGATAAAAAGTTGATCATCATTCATTACACGTTTACTTAATATTGCTCTTCTCCGTATGGAAGTTTAGAGTTAAGCACCAACACCCAGCGAAAATAATGCTGAATAATAAATTCTCTGTAAATTAAAAATTTTCTCAGTGCATTCCTCGTATAAAATAATCTCTCCCAAATGGATTTTTAAATAAAATTCATCTTATAAAGTTAAGATGAAAAAACGATAGCGATGATGTGCTAGACGGAAAAGAAGTCCAGTGATAGACTTGAAGGAAATTCCTTGAGAAGGCTCTCGCATTACGATGGTGTTAAAGATAGGTTTCCGCGCTGGTCCATGGTGATAGGAAAACCCTGGCATTAAGAACTTACGCGGAGGACATCTAGGAATAAACCCATCTTCAGCGTGAAGAGAAGTGGCAAGGAGTTGCTGTTTTTAAATTGAATCAGATGAAGAATGGAACAAATGTGGGGTAGTGATTATTCGAGTTCATTTCAGTGGAGAGGACGAACCTTATTTTATCAACTATTAAAACACTAGGTCTATTGATGTATTTGTATTTAAACTTGTGTGTTGATCACTATTCAATACGGTACCGGGCTTGATAATAGCGCCTATGGCGCAAAATCATATGAATACGCATATAAGGGTGCATACTCATACGGTGAGCGTAGCTCACCACTACCGGTCTGGTGATAATGATCATTAGCTCAAGTGATTATACTCGTAGTATCATGTGTGTAATTGTTTGTGTGAAGAGAAAACTTTAAACTAAAACATGATACGTGAATATAATGGAGTTTCTAACACACAAAAAGACATCAGAACAAAAGAAAATAAAAAGTTCTTTCTCTTAGCCTAGTACTATTAACTAAAGATAAATGCCGTGGTTGGATTTTAGATGGCCTTTATATATTTTTTATTTTTTGAACATTTTGGATATATATAACATTTGAATGCGTTTATTTTTTAATAATAATAATTATTATTATTTTGTTGTTGAAATATATAAATATAGTTTTTTTTGTTAATCTCTGTGATATGTTTGAAAATTCTTGCACGAGTATAGACTGTACTTTTGATGATACTTAATGGAATTTTTTTTTCCAGAGAAACTCAGAATCTTGAGCTTCCCCCATTCGGCCGCTATGCAACCGGAATTTTCTTTCTTGACAAGACTCACCACAAGGAGAGCGAAGATAGCTTCGCCAAGCTTGCAGAAACCTGTGGACTGAAGGTGAGTCTCTATTTTTAAATAATTTTTCCCGCTCCTTAGCTTACTCGTGCCATTTTTTATATGAGTAACACATTCAGTCCATCGATATGACTTATATTCGACATTTGGACAAACGTTTATCCAGAAAGCGAATCATTTAAAGTGTGGATCAATCACTTGTAATGTGACCACTAGTTTTGTCTGTAAATTAATTTGATTGTGACCTTCGTAGTGAAATTGCTGATTCGTCGATATAAATCGAGGAAATCGAGATTGTCCTGCCAGCATAAACCATATTATTCATATAATACCTTGAATTAGTAGTACCTTATTACCATATTGTTATGGTACCTTATGAAGATCGATATTCTTCTAATATAAAATGTCCATTTTTCAATTTTTATTTTATCAAATAAAACGAGCGTTTCTGTGCGTATTTATCGTCATCTGGAATACTGCAGTCATAATGGCCTGCTTGCTTAATTAACATCCTGGAACAGCACAATTATCTTACAATGCTTCCGAATAACACTATTATTAATATAATATAGTTGGTTTCATCCTGTATTACCCAGCATGTTAATGTATTTGCACTTCAGATATTGGTAGTACTATCCTATGCATTCTTATTTCACATAGAATGAGTGGACTGCTATACAATTTTAAGCTGTGAAACTTTTATGAAACATTGCGGGGCCTTTTCGATCATTACATTTTAAAACGATCATAATCCGAGATTAAACTTACGTATTCCCTGAATGTTTCAGGACATCATGTTCTTTGCAACAAGGGTTTATAAATAGACAACATTTGTGTTGTTCGGGTATGATTATTTTTGCTTATCATTTACTGGTGTAAAGTAATTATTTCTATACACCTTTTGTCTTCGTTTTTAATATTGTTGATTGAGTTGACCTAGGGTTTCTGTTAATGACCTTGCCTCCAGTAATAATTAAGAACTGGTTTCGATTATTGGCTCTTTATCTGTCCAATTTTCTGCTGTGTAAAAAGTAGCAATCATAGCGTAGAGGAAGGTGGAAATAAGTAAAAAAAGTGGAATTTTGCTTTGAATAAAGGAAAGGGAGAGAGAAAGTAAACACTTTTCTTCAATTCTCGCCGTGGGGAGAGTATTTCGCGAAACTCATTCTCCTCTCGCACGTAATATGAAGTTGGCGGCGTGGGACGTTGTTCCTTAACCATGCGAATCCCTTTTCTCATCCACTCCCTGGCATTTTTGACGGCCATCTCTGGCGTCGATATCCATCTTCCTGTAACGGAGACCCCCCTCTCCCACCCTCTTGGCCATCATCTCCTCCTTATCTCGCACGGCTTTGCCAAAAAGACCACTCTTTCTCCTCAACCCCCCCTTATCCCCCCCTATACATGCGTTGCCATTGTGTGAGAGTTCCTGGACCGCTGCCAACACCTCTTTCCCCCTCACGTTCCTTACCCTTCCCAGAGTTCACGCGGTTCTACCCTCTTCCTCCTCCCGCGACCACCCCCACCGCCATCTCTTCCCGCCAGAGGGCGGTTGCCTTCGGCTTCTTCGGCTGCCGTCCTCTCCCACAACACGGGCTGGGTGAAGTCCTTGGCGCCCACCTTGTTTCCATCGTGGCTCCTCTCTTTTCCCCTCTTCCGCTCGGAAGCCGTTCAACACTCGCTCCCTCCCGAAGTTGGAGTTGAAAAGAATGATACGGAACGCAGAGAAACGGTCACTGGGCACTCAGTGTTTGTTCTCAAGAAATTAAGTGGCGGTATAATTAGGTTTTTTGATGTTCCAGCGGCTTAGGTATTGTAGTAAGACTGAGAAAAGAAATGGTTGGCGAGTTTACAATGTGAAAGTTAGTTTTCATTTTTAAAAATAAGAAAAAACTTAGTTCTTTTGTGATCTTGAGAATGGCCTGAGAAGGCCGAAACCGGTAGATTTGTTTAAATATATCAGTGGAAAAGAACTAAGTTTTTTCTTCTTTTTTAAAATTGTAGTAAGATCCGGTGCTTTCCCAGAGTATGTAGTGCAGGAAGATTGTGGTTATACCGTAGAACCGTCTGACCTAACTAGACTAACACTACTTAAGACTAGCATATCCATGCCCGAGGCGGGATTAGAACTCGTGACCTTTGGGTTGCAAGGCCGGGGCATTGTCGACCTGGCTACCGCAATTGAGTCGTAGAGAAAATGTAATTCAGCACTTCTTCCATAGTCCCTTCTCCTGTGTTTAATAAAACTCATTTGAGTATTTTGATATGAACCTATTTCGAACCTTGACATTTGCACTGAAGTTTGCTCCAAGAAACTGAGCCAATGTCGTCGGATAGGTCGAATGCTATTCTGCCTTTACGCTTGAAAACTGGGTGAGAACAAAAGGGCGCATTGATTCTATCCAGGCAGTTATCCAATGACCACTAATTGGCTCTCCTGCTCATGTATTGAAGCAATGCAAAGACGACATTCATCCGTCCCTATGTGAAAAATAGCTCTTGGTTCATCGGGAACTTCTATGGCAAGGTAAATTCCGGCTGATTTAAAAAGACCCACGCGGAATGACTAGAGTTCAAAGTGTAACTTCCACTTTGCATTTTTCTCCTTGGCCATTCTAAATAAATGGAAAATAGAGGCCAGGTCATCTTTTACTCTTTTCACGGTTTGGGAGTATCATCTCTGCAACAAAACACTTACCTTCACGTGGTGCACTCAGTCTAATGTAGAGTAACTTGAAACAAATCAGCCAGCAGAATTGAAACTGTTGCACGAGCTAATTAAGTTGCAGTATCGGTTAATACAAAAACCTAACTTTTAGGTGTCTAATAAGTTTGTCGAATCTCCCATTGTAAAAAAGTTATCCCAAAAATTAATTTTTTAAGAATAATTTTTTAAAAATTTCTGTTACCAACTTGACAATTGGAAACAATAAGGATTACTGTCGGCAGGAAAAGAAAGATTAAGATTTAAAAAGTAGCATAGCAAATTTTTACTTCAAAATCATTGGTGAAATCCACTGTTTTTTAGAGTTTCCATGGTAACTGTAGGACAATTCTTACAGAATGTTTGCGTTGCCATAGCTCGGTAACTACGGAGTTGCGACCCCATGTTCATAGGACAAAAAATGCTTAAAATCGTCTTCCTTACCTCCTCCTGAACTATGTACGTTTCCCCCTGAAACACCCTCTATAGTAAAAGTGTTAAATTCTAGTGTAGTAGTCGCTCGACAGAAATGTTCTAGAGCATTGTATTTATTCTGTAAAAAAATTTACACTTGTGTTGTCTTTTTTTCTTCAATTTTTTTATTTAATGTTTCGAGAAATTAGTTCTTTTGTTATTCTTTAAAGCTAAAATTGTTTTTCCTTTTCTTCTCATTTTCTTTCGAGTTCACATGTGCCAAAGTTTGAAAGGGTGTCATATACAGGTACCCTTCTGACAACCTAATTACCTACAATGTGCCAAGTATATGCATATATATGTTTTGTTTTATGTAATACTGCCGGAGAAATAAATTCAAATTCATTGAGGCAGATATTTGAGCAATTTTTTCTAAGCTTAGAGCTACCAGTATTTGTATTTGATTCTATTGCTACTCTTCGTGCCATTCTCTTATGAACGAGATATTTTTTCTGCGATCCTACAACTGTGTGTTTCAATTTCGCGTGACGACCTCCTCATCATATGCTGCGTGACGTTTTTCTACCCACCCGTAATTGGTCACATTAGTTCATTTGTCTACAAAAAAAGGACTCTCCATTAGGGTGATGACTTTAATTTCTTAAGTTTTTTATATTCGTTACACGGTTGGAGCGTGTCATGTTGTGTTAGGAGCAAAAAATTCATATTCAGAGCCAAATATAATTACTTCCTAAGGAACGACGCTTTTTGCGTACAATAGGATTTTGTAACTGAATTGTCCGCATAGCTACAGAAGAATGGTTGCTTTAAAATGGATCAACTGAGTGACTAACGAAGAAGTCCTAAGAAGAGTGGGAGAAAACAGAAGTCTGTTGAGAATTTTAAAAATAAAACGGCACAACCTAATTGGCCATTACTGGTGATACGATGGCCTGATGGATGGAGACAATCGTTGAGGGAAATCGCAATACTGAATGGGAAGAATGAAAAGAAGGAAGACTCTCATGAAATAAGTATTCCAGCCTGTTAAGGATGTGAAAGAGAATTCATCATCAACATCACTCAACAAACCTAAGATTGGTTTGACGCTGCTCTCCACCGAGTTCTCTTATCGGGTAACCATTTCATAATCGCTTAGTACTTCTGTTTCACATCCTTCACTACTTTCTCTGTGTATCTCATGCGGGATGTCCTTCGCGATTCTTTCCGTTCACTTGTCTTTAGACGATTGTCTTCATCAGGTTATCTTGTCTCAAGATATGGCCAGTTAAGTTGTCCCTTCTTCTTTTCAAAGTTTTCAGCAGACTTCTCTTTTCTCCCACTCTTCTCAGAACTCCTTCATTTGTCCCTCGGTATATGCATTTGATCACTGGATCACTCGAAAGAGAATTACGTGTATATTAGTATGAAGAGGTTAGCTGATAGGAGAATCGAGTGGGGAGCTACGTCAATATAATCTTACGATAGTTGCAGTATAAATAAATAAATTTGTGGACAGTACTGTATATTTAAGAGTTTTACTTTATTTGTTTACGAACGTGTTGGAAAGTTTTGCTTAAAATCGGACGCTTTCTGATCTTCGTTTGATCTTCAACCAGTGTCCGTTGGAGAGGCAGCGAGCTACTCGCGCGCGATGGTGTCGACTGCGATCTGCGCTTCCCAAGCGGAATGTGCTTCCCCTAGCTCTCCAGGCAACCCACACGGAAAGTGATACGTTGCCGTGTTGCATAATCGTTAGGAGCCAGGCGTAGCCGGTGGGAGCTTGGTGATCTGGAGACCTACTTCAATCCAAGAAGCCACGCGCGCTGTACGCGGCTGCAGTCAAGCAGGAGGAAATTAAAATGAACTTCTTCTTTTGGGCCTCCATGATGATGTTGAAGGAGTTGCACTGAGCTAACCGACTCGGAAACCTTATAGCATGGCGTGCCTGCGTCGCATTTCAAAACCGCAGCGTTTCCTCACACCTTTCCGTACGCGTAGACTATCATGTCAATGGATGTCCTCGAGGAAATTGCGCTTCAAGTTTTAATTTACGGTTGTATATTTTTTTCCTTTGACGTCAGTAATTGCTGATGGACATGATGATACTCCGTTTGAGCATACCCTATTTTGTGCGGGAGAAAGACAATCGGAAAAAATCGATCGTATCAACTGTTCACTACGAAGAAATTAAGGCTTTGATTTCCTACAAGGCTTGTAAAGATGTCTTAATGAGTCGAACCTGGGTAGCGTCATTTGATCTTTTGAAAAAACAAAGAGTTCTTCTCTTCACAATGTCAGTATAATTTTTTGTTCATGACTTTTATGATACTTCACGACCCTGCTGTGCGTAGTTTGTAATATCCGATACATTTTCCGTAGTCCAATTTATTTTCATTTTCCATGTGAGCCGGGCGTAGTAGCTACGTCGGTAATGAGTCGGCCTAGCAACTCTTAGGTCGCGAGTTTGAATCCCGACCAAGATATGGTGTTTTTCTTGAGATTTAGGAAATAGATTAGACGATACGATATAACGTAAGCCGTTGGAACACCTAAAATTGAAGTCTTCCCCAACACCTCTTCATTGATCTTTTTTTGTCTATCTTAACCTCTCCATTCTTCTCCACATTCATGTTTGGAACGTCTCTATTCTCTTCTCAACCTTTTCCTAAATTCCAAGTTTCACTTTCATACAAAGCCATCATCAAACTCTTTGCTAACCTTATCTTAACATCTTGAATTTTTTAGGCTTCATATGCTCCCTCCGGTGAGTAAAAGCCACTATCGTCAGTTAATTCTCGTTCGCAAATTTTTTATGCGTATGTTTCTTGTATGCACATTTAATCCATTCCTGATCATACGGCTCTGCATTTTTGAGTAGCTGTCAAATTAGCGTGGGGTAGCAAAATGACCTAAGTGGATCTACAAAAAAAACCTATCAGTGGTTTAAATTTACGATCTAAACAGCTTGGTGAAGACTGAATATTTCAACTACGTGTCGGCATTAACCATTGAGGCACTAACAATAATGATAATAACATATCATATAAAAATAAGAATAAAAGGCTGATTGTGAGATCGTGATCACAAGCTGCAAAGTGTGTCGAGCCTAGCCTGAGACTTTGAGTCATTTCTTTCCAGTATTACACCAATGTTTTTTTTAGCTCGGCACAACGCGACTCTTCGGGTACTTTCACCGGCGATACCATTATGACATTGACGAAACACGTGTGCTACCCTATGACCCTGGAGGTGAGAGGATTATATTTACACTTACTAACATGCAGGCACCCAAAAATACTAGTCCGTGCCCGCATTACCTAAGAGCAAGTGTGAAGTATGTACAACTAAATTGTTAGTCTCTACAAATAGGTGTTGATTAATCAGGTATTTGCTTAAATATATTAATTAATTTATAATTCCCAAGAGGTAGTAAAATTAGCACATGAACATGTTACAAAATCGCTACAGACTACTCTTCCAAATCAAAACTTCCATAACCTATTCTAACCTCTGCTTGATATCTGTATTTTCTGTACTCTATTACTGACCCTAATTGTGCGTAGAAAAAATTGATTTTTTGGAGGCTCTGTCTTGCTCGCCAATTCAACCTTCATGATCCAACCCGCCATACTACGCTGAGACTATTTGTGACATATTAAGAGCATCAGCTTCCTTTTTATTTCTGCCGTAAGAGTTACAAAAGAATCGGAAAAAAATAGTTATGCTAATCATCGCTGTCCCTGTCTGTATTCACCCTTTCTGTTTTCGCTGCAGGTGCTGTGCTGGCGTACGGTGCCCACGGACAACGCGGGGATCGGCGAGGTGGCCCGCAGTGGTGAGCCGTTCATGCGCCAAGTATTTGTCACCGGCGACTTCAAAGATGAGGACGAACTTCGGTTGCAGGTGAGTTCATGATTCCCCCCCATCCAAACCATGATTTTTTTTCTAAAATTCTTGAAGGGAGAACTGCTTGCGTTTTTACCACCCACGATTGAAATTTCCGCTTTCCGATCGAATCGCGTTAATTTATCTTCCATGTGTCTGTCTCTTATTTAACATTCGTAACTTAGTCATTTTCCTTGATCATTTCTCATCTTACCTCAGGCTTCGATTACTCGAGTGGCGTCTCGAGGAGAAACCATTGTTTTCTCCGGAAGATGTACCAGATTTTCATACAGAAATTGCCTTAATTATGAAGTGGCACGTGACCGTTACAAAATGGCAGTTTTATTGTATATGGAATCTTATTCTGCGTGTTATTATACGTAAAGAGTCCTTACTGTTGCTGCTGTTTTTTATAGCCTTTTTTTTTTAGATAGGTGGGCTGCTTATCAGGTAGAAAATTAAGCTTTCGCGTCTGTGGCATGGGTTTGTGCGGAATGCATATCCTATTCGTTTGGTACTCACATAGCTGTCATTAAGCATTCGTTCGCAGGTTTTCACGGCGTTGCTTAGATGAACTCTAAATTTCGGGTTTTTGACTGCGTTTAAGACATGTGGCGAAACTTTTATCTACTAGCCAACGACCGCGAACGAACACCCGGAATACAGAATTCGTCATTATGCATTTTTTTATCAGTTTGTTTCATCACCTGAATTTATTGATTGTTCCTGCATCGATATAATACGTTCATCAAGTCGCGTATGAACTTAAGTCGTCTACCTTTAATTATGTTGATTTCCACTGAAAGTGGTCTTGTGCCATCAAATTAACATCATAATAAACATTTTAAATTCCGATGTAAGTTTTAGTCACACCTTTCAGATTTAACGTATTTGGTATGCGTGCTCTTTTTCAACGTATTATGAAAACAATTAAAAAATGGTACTTCTGAAATGGAATAACCTGAATCCGGAAAATTTTAGTCCTCGCACTTGAAGAGAAAGTACAAATTCTATCCCAAAAGTAGTGGGGTTCCTCCATTAAAAATCTTAAGTCTCGGTTCATTTACTGAAGTAAGACAATTCTGAGTAGTTGTTGAGAGTTGAAGATTATGTTCAAACTTGTTTACCTCATTTGGGAACAATTTAAAAGCTAGCTAAAACAATAACATAATTATTGTTTTAGCTACCTTAGTTTAGCACTGAATTCCACATTAAACATCTGTATTTATATCCTACGTTAATCAAATGATAGGCAGTCAAGAACTATTCTACTCTGTTTCAATATTTCTGTTCTGCGCTGAAATGTAATTCCTTGTAGTATAAGCGCCAACATCTCCAGTGAAATCAGAAACTCTCTATGATGTTTGCAAAGGCTTTTACGGCGTAGTGAGAAAGTTGTTGTGCCCCTAGTCTATTCATCATTATATTTACAGCTGCTATAAGGTTGTCGAAGACTTGATTTTTCTTCTATCTGCGAACGTGGGGTATTGTGTTATTAGGAATTAATCACCATATCCTCACAATTAAGTAATATGTTCCTTGAAATATTAAATTACTTCACCTTATAAGGGCTATGTGTTAGCTAAAGGAAATATTTAGGAATAATTTGGGAGATATCTAAGTATGGCTTGAGTTATCAGTAAATAAAAGTATACAGTGAAAAACATTAACAGTAGCGGGCGATTAGGAGGCGATTGTCGTTGAAAGAAGTGATTGTAGGCTGGGGAAAAGTAGTTACCTTGGCGAAACAGCTGTCATGTTTTGTTAAACCAGGTTAGGAATAAAGAAAACGTATCAAACCGAGGCATAAAAATCATGTCGTTTATACCTGAGTGGAAAGATGGTAGAAATGGAAAATGCCGGACAGCAGAAGAAAAAAGTGTTTTAATTTTAAAAATTTTGGACAACGTTTTCAATGAACACACTTCTATGGGAACCAACTCCGATTCAGACCAGAACTCTGCAATAATTTGCGAAAGCATTGATGCTCTCTGGATGATAACCTTCATTACGTATATTTAATACCCTGCGGGCCTTCGTGATGGTGTGTGACAGGGGGATAAGATTAAAAAACATGAACTGATGACATGTATGTAGGTGCTATAATGATGCCAAAACATGAAAACAAGAAAGGTATAAGAGTCACGTGCAACTAAATGGTGTGTACATAGTAACGAAGTGCTTATTGGTTAGAAAGATTGTCACTAAATATATTTATCTTTATTTTCCTAGCGTATATAGATTAGTAATATTAACACATGTTTCATTATGCCGATTCCACAGAAAACTGACTTTGGTTCGGTGGTGTAATGGTGAGCATACCGAACCGTAAATATGTAAATAGACGTTTTCGAGGCTAATATTTGAACAATTAACTGTCGGAGACTGACTAAGGCACCTTAGGAGAATATTTTTTATTTTTTTCCATAATTAAACTGTTTTTAAACTGTAAACAGCGGATGCCAAAAGCATTCTGACGTAAATCGTGGCATGTTACCATTAGACTCGGAAAGAAATGGTTTACTATAAATATTATAAATATTTCTAGGATATTTTGTACTAGTTTCAGAACGTCTATCCCGCTTATGTTATTCGTATAATTGATTTTTAAACTGTACGCAATGATCCCTAAGTGTTTATAAAAGACCCGATCGTTTCAACCAAAGCTTCTTTCTCCGGTTTTTTTCGCTCTAGGCTTTAATATCTCACGTGATACAGAAGTTAAAAGTAGGTTGTACTTCGATTCCACGAGTGCATCCAAGAAAAAGACCATCCAAGTGTCAATCATTTCACGTGTTCACTGCGTGATCGTCTCCTCTAGAGCTCTCACTCACGATGATTTCCTCATACTTGATCTTGATCCAAGCACAAAGGCCGTAGTTAGACTCCCACCCATTATTTGTATTCTAAGAATAACTTTACAACCATTTCCTTCATTAACGTGGTGAGTCTCTCAAGGAAGTCTTGAATGAGTGGTATGTCTATTTGTCGTTACGGAATCGCATCTAAATTCTGTGCTTCGAAGCTGTTGCTTGCGTTGGTAAGCGCCAAGCGCATGTTTTCGTCTCGCCAAGTGCTTATAGCTTGTGAAATGATTCATGAGCACGATCGTCTCTAGGATAGGTTTCGATTAAAATGGCGGAATCACACATACTTAGGTTAAACGTCGAAGCACAAGGCGTAAATATTATCTAAAGAAGCAGAATTTTTCTTTTAGCTCAGAGGACAAGAGTATTCCCTAGACTAGCGGTTCCAAACCTAGAGTACACGTAGCGGTACGCGATCATTTTGCATAAAATTTGCTGGTATTTGGTGCTAATCCGTTGAGAACCACAGCCATAGGCCATTAAATTTGTTTCAATGAACGCGGAAGGAAACGGAAAACTCAAATGAAAACATTATCGAGTATTCCATGAGGTAGGTTTTTGGTGGAAAAATTGAAAATTAGAATGTTAAGTAGCAATAAAATAAAAATTTATTTATTGCTGATATTCGATTAAAAAAATGATATATGAATGTTAAATATTTAATAAAAATCAGTGTCGCAAGCCAATTATTTCCCGCTCGTAATGGAAGTATACTTCAGTTGTCTGCCTACAAGGGTTCTTCCTCTTTATTTATTATATCTTTCGATCTGCCGATACATTTTCTCGGACCAGGGAGACTATATTCCGACTTCTCCCTCCGCGGAATATATGCAAATTCATTTATTTACTTACACTGTGTGTTCGTTTTAAAAGCCAGGATGCAGAACTGTAGAAGAAATCAGTGTTGTTTTTCACATGATTTTTGTTTTGGACAATTCATGCCTTGTATACCCCTTACCCTTCATCATCCGAATATTATTGTTGATCCTACTAATGAGGGTTGTATGAGTGGGGATTGGAGTTTAAATGGAGGATAGAGTACCAACCTCTCATCTATCAGTGTTATTGCAAACCAGTCCTTATTTGGGTACGGTTTGAATATCACTTAAGTTCATCACTCCGTCCGTCGGATGGGACGTAAAACAATGGACCCCTAAGCGCATTTTCGTTCAAAGCATGGTAATGCCGACTAGCACCGGGTTTCACCCTTTCTCCACTCCATACATTCCTACCTCTACCCTAATAGCCACCTGTCATGATAGTGCAATAGTCCTTAGTGGTCGACTTACCAAATAACGACAGCTATTAGTAGTTCCCAAGAGAACGAGTCTTCTAAAAACAAAATTTTATACGGCATAATAGACCCATGCACGAGTGTGAATAGTGTTACTCCCTTGGGTTGTAGCGGAAGCCGTCCCGGCGGCTTGTAATCGCGTGATTGTTGAGGCGTCGAAAATCCACCAGCCAATGTGTTATTCTACTGTGGTTTTGGCGGCGTCCGCGATCGATGCGGCACCCCGCGGCGTGCGTGAGAAAGAGGCCGACGGCGAATGCACGGAATTGCCACGTGGTCGCGTGACCGCGTTCTGCGGCGTCTGGGGTTAAAAATAGGCGCCGAACCGGGCACTTTCCTTTGGCTACCGATGCTTCACCCTTCCTCCCTTACCGCCCTTCCATCGAGTTCCTTGCCATCCGACCGCTCCGGCCCCAGTGACGTATTTTGGACGTCGTCCCAAAATGCGCTCGCAATTACGCCTATTGAACTCCTTTGAATTGTCTTTTGCCATATTAACATAGAAAGTCGTAGCTTTCATCGAGATGGGGTCGGACACTATGTCCGACGATGGATCCAGGATTGAATCTCATGCGATTTGGAAAAAAACATTCTTGATATACCTTTCGAGGTGCATATTTTCATTTTTAAATCATTGTTTTCATCGAGATATGGTCGAATATTTTTTTGGACAATGAATACAAATTGACTGCATTCTTTCATGCGATTCAGTAAGTCCGTTTCCATGAGAGAAGTATCACAGTTCATGATGGCAATATCACTGAAAGGAAAGATAAATAGGTCATAAGCCCTTTGTTAGAAAACGTACCTTTCAATACCAAATACGTATACAATTCGTGGTATCTGATTGCACAAGTAGGTACGTACAACTGGGAACCGAGCGAACAGTATGCCCATGTCGTAATTTCGCGGGAGATTGTATTACTGAGAAGTATGGCGTTTATATGTGATTACATCACGACGACTCACCGGCGAATAATAGAAAAATGCTTTATGTGGGGAAATCTCCCCCGGAGCTGAACTAATCGCTCCGTTTTGGTTTATTTTCCATTCATCGGTTGTAATAATGTCAGCTATTAGTAGATCGAAGGTTGGTTTTTCGTAGAACTCACCAAGCACAAAGCTCAACCGTGTGTGGTTTCTTCTTATTCGAGTTGTTCGAGATAATGGAGGCCAGACCCTGTTCATTCTCCATCTGGGATTTCCCAGAAATATCTCTCATCCAGAAAACCACACCGCTTGGGTTTACGAGGATTGCCCTAAGAGTATAGTTACCCTAGATTTAGACTCAAATCTACCGGCCGAACAATATCAACTGGAATACCTCACCGTCTCTTGAGGAAAATCTGTCATTGTTTTTGTTTTTGAATTAGCTATGCTATTCTGAACTCTAATTGCATAAATGATGTCAGGAGAAGCTGATTACACACAATGAATTAAAGTCATTAGGTTGACGTGTTTCATTCTATGAAATGTTTCATTTATTACGCGTTTGCCAGTATTTATGTCGTTACGATTTCTGAGTGATAACAACTCTGACACACCCACAGCATCACATGAAAAAAAGTTCAAAATTGCTTTACTTTACTCCACTTTTTGTTATCGCAGCACTGAGGTAGATCTGGGTTTGAGTAAATTCCATTATCCTACGTTTACATCCCTTGGACAATAAGACAACAAGCTAACGATTCAAAATTGATCTTAAATACCCGATGAACTGGTGTAATTTTTTTCTTCATTGCTTTTGTTATCTATCTAGAATCAGTTCAAGTATACATATTCACTGTGTCTTTTCCATCCACTTAGCCGTTAACTGAACACCGGAGCTATTAACTAGCGACATAGCCATTCTTTCCCCTAATTACCCACATTCGGCAATTGAAAAATACGCGGCACCTGCGCCTTTGGCTGGTAGACCACTTTCTCTTTCTGAATCCCCTCAAGGCACCTCAACCTCATTATCCTCAGCCCGTACTCTTTCCACCCATTTAATCTCCGTCGCCTCTGTCCCCTCGTCTCAATCCCCTACTCTCTAATACTTCCCCCCTCATTCATTAGCCGCCGCCTCGAGCACCTCTCCTGTTATTCACGAATGCCTCACGGTTGGAGGGAATGCTCGGTGGTCGTGTCACCCAAGAAGGTTATAATGTATCGGAAGCGGCATACGCCTGCTAGCCAACGATTGGTAATGATGCTGGAATGGGGGTGTTTGGGAAGTATCAGTCCCACCTCCTCGGTGCAAAACATTGCATATTCTATTGTCTGTTATGGATATTGCACGTATATTAAAACATAAATAACAATGGATTGGTGCCCAAATTTCATCGTAGTGGTGTCAGTTAATATTTCTACAATTTTAAACTGGGGTAGTAATGCATTTTATTCCACTGGGAATTCCTATTCCTTAAATGTTGGTTCAATTTAACGTATGTGAACAATTTACTTGTCGTTTATTTTCGTTTTTCTGCGTGTGAAAACAAGATGGTGTGTGTGAGATAATTCCATAAGCACAAAAAGCAATTCCGTATGTTTGGCCAGCCGAAACGGCCGCCCTAATTCACGAATCAGCCGTAATGAGGACTCCAGTACCTTCTAACTTCCCTGGGGCCACTGAAATGCCTCCGATCATTACTTTACTGCCATGTTGCCAATTGTCCTAAATTCATAACACTTATATATCGCGATCATTGTTATTGTTCCTTCATAATCAACAGATGAATCCAATAATTCAACGGTTATATTGCTCTCTCAGTGAATGCTTTTGTGTGCGCTTTTCTGTACTCGAGAGCAGTCATTAGAGTAGAGAATATCTTATGAGTGAGAAACCTATGGTCAACTTTGATGTGGGTTAATATAATTTCGTCGAGAAAAATTTTTAATAAGCTGACGGCGTGGTAGCCCACTGGGTAGAGGGTTGAGCTTCTAACTGGAGGTTCCAGGTTTGAATCTAGGGGATACCATTGAACTTATCCAGAAAACCACAAGCTATCTAATTTTCTGGGTATCAGATCTTTGTGAGAAACCACTGGTGGTGGAGAGAAATGAATTTGCCCCCCACTACCCTTGCCGATGGATTGAAATTTCAAGTCTTTTTGAGGTTGAATTATACCATGATTTTATTGATGTGAAGTCGTTCATGGCTCCGCAATTGATGATCTGTTAACTTTCTTGCGCTCAATTTCCGAGAACGGCTTTCCGCTCAAAGGCAGTCATGAGCGCTTTCTCGATCCGGTGGTCATTTCAAAAGTAGGACGCTGTACAAAAGACACCGCGATACCATATGCAGATGCTAGGGTAGTGTTCACTTTGAACGCCACCCTTGTACAGAACTAAGCGGAGCGGAACGTTTGGCTTGTGTTTGATTCTGCAAGACTTTTGAGAACACTTATGGCTCCAGAATGTGGGAACAAATTTCAGAGATCAGGAAATTAATATTTCCTTTTTAGAAACAACACCAAATTGTTGGTTTCGATGGTGATATCTTCCGAATCTTTCAATCGAATCTTCTATCGATGTGTATACGAGGCTCTGATGAGGCAATCGGGTCGGTGTGGTCATAAGGTAGGTACTGGCTTCCCATCCCAACGGCTCGGGTTCAAATGCCGAGAGTGAAAGCGGTTTTACAACTATATACCATAGTGTTGTGCGTAACTTCAAGTTCAGTGCTCCGTCCGTCCGATTGGACGTTACACTGTGAGACACTTGGCGCCTTTGATTTCGAGTAGGCTAATACCGATACCGGGTTTCTCAACACTCTCTCCATTCTCTGGAAATATATGCCTCTTCCCAGTAACCCACCTAGTCTTAAGACCTTAAATGACTTAGATCGTTCATCGCTTGGTCGCCGTATTACTGTTATTGCTATCCCGAAATAGGGTTATAATTCCCCTGAAAAGGGTTATAAATCGTTTTTATTTGGGGCGAGATTGACACTAAATAGTTCTTTCTTCCGCTCAGTCCTTTAAGAGTCTATCTCAGTTTTGGATCCTTCTAAAAAGGAATTGATAAGGGATTTGAATAAAGTTCTGAGAAAATCTGCTAGATTAAAAAAAAGTGTGTTACGATATGTATGTCAGTGTAAGGGGTTAATTGGAAAACCTAGAGTGGGGAAATTTCCAGACACGAAGATATAACGCGATACTAAGACTTTTTATAGAGATGCAGAAGCACAGGATTTACCCATGAAGCAAATAAAAATATTATTGAGCTATGCCTTATTAGTAGATTCCGCCACGCAAATAAGGTGCTCGAAATATACGCTTCGAAGGAATTGTTTAAAAACTCATTCTTCTCGCACACCATTTGCGACTACTACGGAAGTATTGTGACTCCATTTCAGCCGCTTGGTATAAAAAAATCGTGAGGGTCAGAAGCGATAAGTAATCGAAGGAAGACGCCCTTGCTGCGTCTCGCGGGATATTATGTAATTATAGATGAATTATAGCAACTTAAAACAAACCAACTACTTCTACTTCAAATGGAGGTTAGCAAGTGGTGTGAGATGCTCTCGAAACGTTCGAGATGTTGGTTGCGGTCGTTCTCCCACCGTTTATAATGTAGGCCATTTATCTGCGGAATTCGTCTCCGGGCGGTCTCCGACGTCAATAAGGCCCTGTGATCGAATTTAATGGATCCCGAATTCTATTGGCTCAATGAGAAGTGGAGGTCACTCTCGGTCACGGCTTTGTAGACTCTTCTCTTTTCAATGCAACATGATTTGGTTGATGCTCATGGAGTTCTCCGTAAATTTTTATGGAGAAAGTTAATGAATTTATGGGAAAAATAAAGCAATTTTTCAATGTTTCTTTTGCCTATCCATTTTCTTTGTTTCTTCTACCTTCCAATCATTTTCTTTACTCTAGTTGCATTCAAATATTTGCGAGGTTATAGTGCCAATAATGATATACTGTTCAATTGCTTTTCATTCGGAGGGCACGGGTACTAAACCCGGCAGTGGTCAAGATTTTTCAAGGGAATTCTTGCCCATACTTGGGTGCTTTGCGGAGTTCACTTCAAGTTCAGTGCACCGTCCGTCAAATGGGACGTTAAATAATGCATATTCTTATGCATTCCGTTAATATTTAGCTAATATCGACCTAGGGTTTCTTTCCACCCTTTCTACTGAGGTTCTCTGAAAATCCCCTCGCTCGGCCCACTTATCTTTAATAGCACAAAATACATCAGTTTTCGGTCACTTTCTCGATAAATAACGTCTACCCGAGTTGCGTTTGTGAATAATTTTTTGAAAAAGCTACTCACCAAGTTATTTTTAATTTTTATCTCTTTCCTTTTAAGTGTTTACTTGTTATTAATATTAAGTCCATATTCCTCTTCATTTTTTTACGCTGTGGTTTACTACTATAATTCCACGGCTGAGAGGCTGCATCGACCTGCAATATAATCGTCTTAATCAGCTCTCATTCTGATTTCCTGACCAACTTCCTGAGTGCTTTTTCACACTCGAAACTGTAATCACGAAGTTAACAGGACATCCACTAACTGCCGGTTAACGTTAACCAGATCTTATAGAAACGAGCATCAGAGGTGAGTTTTTCTCTTCAAATTTCGCGGATCTCCGTCGTTATATTTTGGATCCATCGTTTGAGTCATCCTCATTTGGCCGTTGTTTACGGGATATATCCCTCCAGCGCCGACTTAGGCAGATTCCATTTGCTCTACGCATCTGTTGTTGGCAAGTTTCGCTCTCCTCCTGCCGGAAAATGCCATTGGAAACTTTTTCTCTCTCGAAGCCACTCTGAAACATGCAAATTTTCCGACTGAGAAAATAACTTCGAGGCACATTTTTCGACGCGAACTTATCGGACTTCGAGATATGTGCGCTTGAAGGTTGATAAGTTCCGTTCTCTTGCGCCCCCTGCATCTACCTCCCTTGCAGCTGTCGGTCAGCCGATGCGTAGCCAGTTAATCTTATCTACATTGCAACCTGCTAGTCTCAGCAAGGGTGAATGGCAGCTATAGCTTAAGATGACTTGACACTAGGTGCGAATTAACTTCGAAAGAACGATACAAATTTTATTGACTACTTAGTCGGTTTTACTATCATCAATATTCACCGGACTACAGATAAGTTTGATGCTGCTCTCTACTCGAGTTTTCTATCGATATGCCTCTTCATATTTACTTTAGTAGTTCTGTAACCATTCCTATACTGACTCTAATACTTACTTTACATTCTTCATATCTTAATATATCTTATTCGAGGCCTTCCTTTATCTGTCATCCCATTCAATTTTCCTTTTCCAGTCCTCATCAGACCATCATGTCTTAAGATGAGGCTGATTATGTTGTCCCATCTCAGTTTTGAAGCTTTCGTCTGGCGTTTCTCTGTTCTCTCTCTCATAAATTCACCTAAGAAACATGCTTTACATGCTTGCATAGAGCTTCTAATTTCAAATTGTCTTCATGTAATGCAGCACGTAACTTACAACAATGCTTAAAACTCCTCATTTAAAATACAAGATGTCTGAAACATTTGCACATATGCACTAAAAAGAGTTTTACATTTAGGTCCGGTGTTTTAAGGGATGGTCAAATATTTTAGGCGCTTAAAATAATTGAAATTTCGCTTCTATGGTGCAACTTTTCATGACAACTATATCGTTTGCCTGGATTCCTTTCTGTAGCCAGAATTTTCAACAACCGTGTAGTAATTTAAAGTCTACATGCACTGATGGTCAATGTTTACGATATATTATGAAACCCGGTCGTAGAGGTACATGTAGACATGCAAAAAGCCAATATGCTACATCATTTATCTTAACTAATTATCTTAGATTTAATATTTGATTGCCATTTGTTTTGCACGAAGAAAACGACGTTTTAAACATCTGTGTTATCATAAGTCAAGTTTTTTCTTAATGTCTAATCTACCATTGTACGCTGGAGGTTTACTACATTTCTATGAAAACAGTCCATCCTAAATTTCTTGATGAGATGTATGCTGTACTTCACTCACAATCTGATTTGATTTAGAGCGGTGCGAATTTTGCTGGATAAACGAGGCAAACCACTCTCTCCCCCTTGCGCGATGCTCAGCCAACCCCCTCACTTCCTGGTGCGTATGCTTGTGGAATAATTATCTGGGTTGCGTGCCACGAAATCTGTTAGCCCTAACCCCAAGTTGTGAGTACCACCGATCTCTGATTTTTCTGTGAGGTCTCCGCTCAATTTGGAGACGTGGGAATGTGCTGGGTGGGAGAGCTGGGGATTCTCTTGCATGAGCTCGGGAAATTTTCCCCCTCGGAATTCAAGAGGAATTCAGAGAATTTCTCAGCCCTCCGAGAGGTGTCGCCATAAAAAAAACACTTCGGCTTGCATGTCTCGCGTATAAATTTACACGCTTCGTGAACTGCTTCACAACTCAAGGTCTGGTATGCCCACTAGTCTCTGCTGCTGTTGTAGTCTGCAGCATTACAATATATAATTCTTTTAGAAGGTTTGTCCAAGAGGGAATTATGGAGCAGAGAAAGAAGAATAAGCTCTCTAACTCAGACGCGGCCCTCTTTATCTCATTGGATATCGATTCCTTCACTCCGCTTTTTACCTCTCTATTCATGGCGGGTGACCTGACGTACGAGTAGTAGGGCGTTATGTTGGTTTAGGTTTGTTAATGCGCATATACTTTTTTGTGTTTATCCCTTCCTAACATGGAGGAATCTCCTAGGTTTAAAAAACCAGACCTCTGGGATTTATTCATTTTTAATTAGGAAAGGAAGTCACAGTAATCAATTACATTTCCATTCAGTTTATTATGTTAGCACTGACCAAAGATTAGGCTTGAAGGACCATTGTCAAGGTAAAGACCATCATCTTGAACTGTTGCTGAAGCAGCTATTACCAGAGAAAGGCAATGAATTGGTTTGTGCTCTGTGCCTATTCATTGTACAACAGTTTTTGGCATTCCAGTCCAATATTTTCAATATTTGTCAGCGATATTATTTGGCTTTTTAAACTCATCGTATGCACTATTTGTTTCTTTGTTGCATATTCCATTGAAGTTAATCCCTTTGAAATATTTTTCTGCTTCTTCGAGATTACCTGTTCAATTGGCTCTTTTCCTAGGTGTTTGTAGGTATCTTTTTACAGGTACCTATCTACAATCTTATGTTATGTATGGATCTTATGAAGTTTCTTTTGGCTACTTTGATATAGTCAGTTTGTTTGGAAGCCCTGACCAAGCAGTGGAGGCATACAGAATTGACGGAAAAAACATAGTTTTGTTAATTTTATCCTCAATTGCTGCTGATGTAGCGTTTTTTTTAATGATAGTTGCCAGCAAGGCAATGAATACATGTAGCTATTTCTCTACCCCAGTAAGAAGGGGAGCAGGGGAAAATTTTGGAGAGTAGAGACGGTGAGGGGGATATATATGTATTCGAGAGATGTCATGTGCAGCCAAATAGTTAGAAAGAAAGGAAAATTGGGGTTATAGTTTACCAATTAATGACCTCTTTTTAACTTGAACTTAAGTCCTGCCCAGGACCTCATATGTATAAGTGAACCTGTCCTTCACTCGCACAGTAATCTGTCTTCCCCCTTACCCCTTTTTTGTTTCAACTAGTATTTAGTTCTACTTTACCTTTATCAAATGGATTTACCCTCCCCTTCCGTTCTATTTTTTCCAGAATACCAATCCTACTTCGTGCATGGAATTAGTGTTTGTCTTAGGATTACAACAAGTATGAAGTAAGGTTACATTTACGTCTACTTAATACCATGAAAGCCAGCATAAAGGTGTGTGGCAGGGGGTAAATTCACTCTAAACATGCAATACATATCATGCATAAAAAAGGATTATTAATAATATACTAGACTAATCAAATTAAAAAAGATAACAATAGCAAAGAAAGCATGCAAAATTATGCTGTTAGTTGGGTTCGTTTAAATCCTTATACCAACATGCAACTACCTATGCTATCCATTGATAAACTCGTATTGGATATATTTACCGCTATTCATATCCGTAATTGTACGAGGAAAAAGAGGAAATTAAATGGTGTGATATAAGCTTAGTAGTTAAAGAACCTGCAAATCTGAAATCAGTGCTACTGATTAGGAAGTTCCTTATGAAGTGTATCGCTTTGTATAAAGTTCTCCATGTAGAAATTTGTACGCCGTGTATACGAATTGCAGCAACATTTACTTTCCTGTTGCCTTTCTGTGAGGCTCATGGAGGGAGGGACTGTCATAAAGCAAATTCTTGCCTTGTCTCGATAAATCGAGGTCACAAATCGTCTGTTCGCTCACGGCCCAGTCTCGGCACCGCGGATTCTACTCCCGCGAGGAGAGAACGGCGAGCCTCTGAATGGCGAGAGACGTTTATTTCGCTTTGTTTGTTTGTGGGGCGGGTGGGTGCGTAAACGAGAGAGCTTGGAGGCAAACGACCTGCTCGCTGCATTCTCATTGAAGGCGCACGCTTTTGCGCCGCTCTCGTCCACGGGGGTCCAAGCGCGCTCACCGGAGGGATTCCACTCTTCGAAGCCTCGGGCGGGGCCCGCGATGAATAAATAGGACGGTTCGGAATGCGTTAGCGTCCGCACCCGCCTATCATCGCCAGAGTCTTGTTGCCATTCCAAACGCTTCCCTTATCCGTCGGCCAGATTGCTGACATGCCAGCCCAATAAACGCTTCAGCATGTAGATAATCACTTCATTTGGGGTGGGTGTGGATGATGTTTATTTATTTATTCTTGATCTTGCGTATCTGTAGCTTTGTCGGTCGAAAAACTTACCTAAGCGGCTGGAAAGAAAGTGATTCATTGTCAGTGTTGCATGTTTTTTTCAAACCAAAGATCGTCGAACTGCATTATATTTTAGGGTGTGTCCATTCCGCCTAGTTCTTTCCAGTAGAGCTGTACTTATTATAGACCTTTTTCCCTCGGCTCTTCATTTCATTTTTATTTTATTCGTCCTTTTACTTCCCAGCATCCTACATCAACATCAGTTGTTAAAGGCTTCTGTTATTTTCAAATCAGCTTTTCCAATGGTACATATCATTGACCTTTGCACTGCGGCACTACTTACGAAGGTTTCACGTACCACTTCCCGGATTCTTACTGCATCCTATTTTAGCATGATAGTGGTCTCTTCATCATGACTGCATTCTTAACGTGAGCTAATCTGCTCTGTCCACCGTACTTTTCCCATTTGATTATAGCTCACTAGGTAGGTGATCGTTTATTCTTGTTCAGACTTCTCTCCCCGGAGCCTTGCATTGTTAATTTGCAAAAACGTAACGCGAGAATCACATATTGCCTTAAGCATTTAAGTGAAGTTCAAATCGCCACGATTACTTCATTCCGCTCTCGCTTCCCTTTCCTGGTTTTTCGTGAATTCGGCCTTTCCACTGCAGTCTTCAGTTTTTATCTGGTTGTTCCTTACTTCTGTCCTCTTGAATTTGTTAACCTTTAATATGTGCTCAGTAGACTATCTTAGTTTTTATCGCTAGTTTCTACTTCTTATGTTTGACGCAAAACTTCATCATATCGTCAATGTTTTATGATCGGATTTTGGCCTCCCATTTGGCTAAAATCTGATGCATCTTCTATACTTCAGCGCTTTTGAATGTGGAAAAAACATTTCACGGAATACGAAATCAAAAAAAGTTCGTGTTAGACGCTGAATCCTAATCTCTCCTCCCCAGTCTCACGTTAACGCCTCATTACTATCGCTCCACGTTT
Source organism: Platycnemis pennipes (assembly GCA_933228895.1). Lineage (NCBI taxonomy): Eukaryota > Metazoa > Arthropoda > Insecta > Odonata > Platycnemididae > Platycnemis > Platycnemis pennipes. Next base: position 75,754,135 of record OW121854.1, read on the forward strand.
CTCGTGTAAGTTTACTCAGGTGCGTTTCTTCAGGTGCAGAATTCGACCACTCGCCGTCTTCCTCCTCTCGGTAATTTGACTTTTGGCTCCATGAAATGCTATATTTTCTATGACAGGACTTCATTTTCCTAAGTAAACAATGCTCTATTTTATTCTCCTTGTATAAAACCGAACGTGGAGAAGCGCATTACTACGTGCTTTTGAGATTCTTGGGCGATGCAGCCTTTCTTCTTGACGGATCCGCAGTTTGTTTAGATCTGAATGGTAAATGAAAGAAAAGCAGTGCGCGTATATAGTTCATTCATAGATTTTTAAATTCTTTGTGTACTTGTAAAAAATACCTGAAATACTTCATAAAAGTATTTCAAGTTCCATTTTTCACTACGAGAAAGACAGTGCGAGGTATATTATTTTCAAGTCTCCTCAGCATATGTGTATACGAAGAATTATATGGCTGAGTAATGCCTTTTCCATTTTAAAAATACGATATAGTTTGATTTTTACAATTATTGAAAACACGCCCTATAGTGATTTTAAAAATGGATGGATAGATCTCAGCTTTGTTGATGGTAGAAATGAGAGAACCTGTTCGAGCACCTAAACATTTATTTTTAGAAAAATATATATGAAGTCTCGGACGATTTTTCACGGGTGACTGCTCTTAAGTGGTGTGATCCTGTAGCTTAAAGACTAATTCTTTATAATATGAAAATCCAACCAACGCTACAGGTGGCTGCGACTCCTTTTAGTATATAATATTATGAAATGCACTGTCATACTCCAAGCGTGTTACCTGACTTTTTCTGTATGATCACTTTGTTATTAAGGATAAGGACAAGGATAACATGTTATGGACTAGAAACTTTAGTATTGATATTCACGGTCATTTTCGTTCCAGGATGTCTCGGCCCTTGCCTTGTGCGGAGGCAAATATAAGTAGTTGTAGTTATACGGGGAGGTGACCGATAGCTATACTCATGTGTGTCATTTAGGATAGGTGGCTAATTTGGAAGAGGTAAGAGTTTTCAGGAAACCGAGCAAGGGTGGATAGAAATCTGATTACTGCATTATCCTACTTCATCAAGGGGTCCACCGTTTAACGTCCCATTCGACGGACGGAGTACTAAACTTAAAGTGCTCTGAGCATAACGCTCAAGTAGGGAACGGTATGCTTACGAAAAATATGTACCACGATAGAGATCCGAACCCGACTCGATTCCCTTGCAAATTTATTCTCTGGCCGTTATTGAATGTGTTTTAAGTTTCTGCGTTACTATTGAAATTTTATTTGATGAGGCACTAAGGTAGGACACGTGTAATGAATGGATATTCAGGTGTGAACGACCTTCTCCCCTGGCGGAAATGCTTGAGAGTCCTTAGCTATACATCTGTCAAGAAGACCCCACCTTTGCCAGCGGATGCGCATTTCCTCGGTGTTTAATGAGCCGGAAGTCTCATTGCCACGTCTGAAAATATCCTGATTGCGGAAAGAGAAATGTCTAAACCTCAACCTATAATGTAAGTAGCTGCAGTCTTTTCTTCGTTGAATAATATCTAAGATAACATATTCATGCCATGATATATAAATTTGTTGTGCGTTATATGGCCATGTAACAGTCCCAGATGAAACCATACCAATGGGCTGATTTTTTTGCTTGAAAAGACATTTCCTCGCTGACTGCCATCAAATGCATTGTTAGTCCCCGGAATAATTCTGGATCTATTGTCCTCCACGGCCGGTTGTGGATAGCAGATGCTTTATATTTCAAGTAACTTGAATCTAGGCGGCCTATTTTCATCTTGTGCTATTTCCAGATAGAAAACCATTTATCAACCCATTATTAACCTTACCGTGAATAAAAATGGTAGAGGTCATGAATGTCATTCGGGAGAAATGTCATTTCCAAATGTAAAGAGTCTCAGTTTATACGCCGAGAAAAAGCGAACGTAAGGATTTTCTTTCGGCCGTTTGCCAAGGACACCCGGGGGAAATGATCGCGTTCGACCGTGTTCTCGAGAGAAAGGGGAAATTGGTTTTTTCGGGACCTCTTCGTTTGCTCGGAAAAATGGAGGGATCCTTAGCAGTGAGTCGCTGGAACTAAACTGCTTCACGCGTGAGAATACTCAAGAGATGTTCAAAAATAGACGGTGTGGAAGCCCAGTGGGCGAATTGTCCGGCCGCGGGTTCGATAAGTTTCCATTTATTCCATCGTTTGAAGGTAGTTTTTTCAGGCTTGATTTGGTGGAATATCATAGCGAAAGAAAAAGACTTGCAATTTTCCACAAGAATAAGGATTTTACTCGACCGGTTTCGGTGTACAACACCATCATCAGGTCCAACATATCAAACCATCGTTTGGTTTTAGGGAAAAATTACATTTATAATTTTCTTTCCTTAGCCTGAGATATTTTTACGTAAACTCCTGGCACATAACTTACAATGCATTTAATACTTGCAAATGTTTTGCGCTTATAAACATTTTCAAATAGGTACGCGAAAAAATGCGCTGTAGGTGATTCTCAGTGTTAGGAGAAAATTCTCAGCTAATAAACGTTCTCAATTAATGATGAAGTGAATGTCATCATCTGACCTTGTATCGGTCTGACGTTCCTCCCAATTCATCTGTTGATTATTAATAGCTTGCTTTTGGCAGCGTCACTATTACGCGTTCGATGCCGAAGATTTTCGAACTTAAACATTGGATACGGAGAAGCGTACACAATGAAAGCATCACCTTGGTTGCTTGAAACGCACGATGCAATTGTAGAACACGAACGAGAATATGGGAAGGGGTCACGTATGACTACAGCTGATGAGAAAAGCACCAAGAATATGCGGCCTATTTTGTTGTCATTATTAATTGCTCTTCGCCCATTATCCTTCAGTGCCCATGGTAAATTTTATCCTAGGTCTTCCTTATTTTACTCATTTTATTATACTTATAAATATTATTAAGCAGGAATGTACATGACTTCTATGAGTTTTTTTTCCGTTTTACTTCTTTCGTTTACTCTCTGATATAAATTTGGTTTGATGGCTACGTACATACTAACCTCTTATCCTGAGAGCTCGGATTCGCAGAGATTTTTCAATGATATACCAGACCCTGCTTGAGTTCTGTGAGAATAGTTTCTCAAATCCATTACTGCATCCGTCGGATGGGACGTTAAACCCCCCTTGTTTCTTTTGTTAATAGCAGACTACAGCCGACCCTATATTTCATTTCCGTTCTTGAAAAATTGCTACATTTTCTCATTTACCCTAAATGGCGTAAATGAGCCAAGCTGTTAGCTTTCTCCCCCGAATAATTAACCGTTTAAACTCTTTGTTTTGGTGGATTTAGTCAGTAATGCGAGATTGGTTTGACGTAGCTCTCCACTTTTCTATATAGGGAGAGAGACAAAGAGGTAAACCTCTTCATTTCAGAATGATTCATCCCTTTTAACGTCCTTCACTACTAGCTTCGGTGTATGCAGTGACCTCTTTGATTTTTTTCATTCTCCTTGTCTTTAACGTTCCTCCTCCTTGTCATTCACTCTTTGAATGCCCGAGTTTCATTTTTTTCGTAGCGGTGGGTGGATGGGTGGGCAGTCTGTGGAGTATTCAACATTCCTCCGCGGTCGGAAAATATCCCTCTTTTTTGTGAAAGACGGAAAGATGAGTTTTCGTTCTTTCCTCCACGTTACCGAGTGGAACTCCAATCCATTAAGCTCTTTTTCGCGGATTATTTGACGGAGAACGCCGCGGCGAGATGCAATCCTTCTTACTCGCACTTTGTTAGGCAATCAAATGTCATCTCGAACCTTTTGTCTTGAGACCGTCTCAAGACGTCTTACGTAGTGAGTTTTCTGTTTTCTTTTTTAGCGGTGGAATTCATGGGCGCGCGACATGACTGCAGCGCTGTCATTCTTTTGGTCGTTGTTCGGGGGAGGAGTCTGACAGCTAGGGCCATTTGCACCATTTTGGAGAGAAGTCTGTCATTTCATGTGGGTTAAAATATTTCAGGTAAAGGAGGAAGAGAGAAACCTGGCGTCGGCGTCAGCCTACCTCTAACGAAAGGCGCTACGGGATACTCGGTTTCGCGTCCCTTTTGACGGACGGATTACTGAACTTGTGGTACTCTTTTCGCAGCTTTCAAGTAGGGGACAGGATTCCCCTGAAAATACCTTCCAACTGCCGGGGTTCTAACCCGCCCCCGTTCCTCGGAATGAGATGACAGTACCCTACCTACCACACCAATGTGATCACCCTCCCTTAATGTCGGAAGGTAACCCTTTACAAATCATTTTACCAACTGCCCAGCTCCTTTATGCATTCATTGACATGATGATTTCATGTATGATCTATATTGGGATGGGGGTTATGCTGAAATGGAGATGGGAATGGCTTAAATTATACAATCGAAAGTAGCGAAAGATAGTAGAAATATTTGAGATCCAGCTCTGGTCGGTAGAACCTCAAACTAACCTAATGAGGTTTATAACTATGAGATATTCTTCAGCTGTATTCTCGGACTTTCAAAAGAAAATCGGTAATAGTATTCTCCTCCAAAAAGTCCTGCTTTGACGAAATGTTAAGATCTGATTTGTAGCGTAACCATTTTTTTAATTAGTTCTCGTTTAGACCCTCACTTGGCCACGTTGTGGTTTGCAGGCGCCATGCCTGCGAAAATCTTTAATTTTTGAAGATTGTAATCCTTAAAAAAATCAAACTTTATCCACTCTTACTACAAATTCTCTGCTTTCGCTGTGCTTACTTGATGACGACAAGAGTCGATAAGACGAAATCTGTATAACGTCGTAGCTTTTCCTAGGTTCGTCAGTGAGATAAAGGGAAGTGTATTCTGAGTCTGAACTTCAGCGCAAACGTAATGCTTTCTGCCTTTTATATGTTACTATCTCGCGAAAGGAACGAATCTATGACGTAAGCTCTAATTCGTGCACAGGAATCGATTACGAGACTGGACAATGAATAGTCTCAAGTCACGCCCTCATTTTCTAGTGGCGGGTAAACGATAGATTGCTTCAGTGAAGAAGGCATGCTATCTTGGCGTTTTCCGCCAACTAAGCTGCCTGCTTGGTGGGAGATAATATCCCTCCATGGGGTAGTAAATGCATACTCCTCCGAAGTAGCATTACGTAAGCGCGCCGGATCGGGGGAGGTATACGAGATATTGATCATTGTGTGCTACGGAAAGGTAGCGGAATCTGGGGTTTTTATCAGTTACAGATATAAACTACCCTTTTTTGTACGGTAAATGACTTGAAGTCAAAATTTTCTCAGATACTAAAGGAACATTGGCAGAGGTCGTGGGGAAGCGAAACCCAAAATAAGCTGCGATCAATCAAAGCTGTTGTCTCTCCTTGGCTATCATCCATCTGGAAAATATAAGGGAAGAAGTCGTAATATCCCGTTTGCGAATTGGAAACACAGCTCTTACCCACAAATTTCTCTTCACACAACAGAAAGAGCACTCGCTATGCGAACACTGTGGGTCCCTTTTAAAAGTAAGGCATATCCTATCTGAATGTAGAAAATACGAGAGCACCCGCGAAATATTTCATATTCATGGGGACATTCACAATATTTTATCTGATGTCGGAACCAAGGTGGTCAGAATAATTAACTTTCTTAGGGAAAGTAAAGTTTATCGCCTTATTTAAAATCATTCTTATGCATACAATAATGCTATATAAAAAATCATAAATTGCAAAATTAAATTCAGGAAATCTTAAAATTATATGATATAACGAAAAATACTTAAGGCCTAGAAGGTGCAAAATGACCCGAGTAGTCGAAGCACATTAATAATCAACTACTACTATTATGATGCAATAAGATTACGCGTCGTGCTAATGACCTTAGTCGTCGACGCACCCGTAACCCCAAACCTACTACTACTACCTTTTTTGTAGCTAAAGAGGTGAATAGGTCGATCATTTTTGGGCATGTAATTTTTGCTTGATTACTTCGGCGAAATACTCAGGGAGAAATTCTACGCAGTTGGGAAGACGAGGATTCAAAACGCAGTCGAGGGTTGAGACAATGGTCAACATTTATAAATGACTTTTGTTGCTAAATCCACCTTTTAAAGTTGCCAAATAACTTCTAGAAATGTGTGCAAATTCATAAAAAGATGCTAATACGTCTATTTGCACCTTTGTGACAGTATGATTTTTTCCAATTCAGTTTCGATAATTATATATAAGCAAGGAGATGATTGTATATAAAACTTTAAGTTACTCTTATACCAATGAAATTAAACTCATTTGACAATGTGCTGTCACTGAAAAGATTTTTACGATATTCTTTAAAATATCTTTCCTAATAATTGCCTTTATTTATATAATAAATTGTTCCACCCTTTTTTGGGTGTTAATAACATATAATTTGATCACACTATATATATGCCCAGCTTGTTTGAAAAATTTACGATACTGTGTAGAACAATTTCTGTTTCCAAAATTTCTGTCATTACAGGTAGCTAAAAATAGCTAATTTAATGAGTGATTCTCACAAGGCTCGTATACATGGGCTTAAAGTAAGGTGGATCGAAAGGAGAATGAGCGTTGAAGTGCTGGAGTAGATAGGAGAGGAAAGGAAGTTGGTTGATGAAATTAACACAAGGTAGAAAGTGTGGATGGAGAAGATAATAAGGTGTTTGAAAGACGTGATAGAAAGGATAAGCGGAGTAGAGGGAAGAGAAGAACAGGTAGTTTGGATAGAATGATATGTGGCAAGAAGTATGAGGGGCTGAAGAGGGACATCGAGTGAAATTTAGGCGTCGTAGGAGGAATTAAATGTCTATTTAGGCCTAACTTCACTGGTAGGAAACTGATAAGAAATAGAGGGTGGTATGCTGAGGATGGTAAGAAGAGAGAGGAAGAGGATATGATTTTTTATGGAGAAGGGGTTGAACTAAGGGAGAAATAGCGTAGGGAAAAAACAATGATTCAGTTGAATCGAAAGAATGTGGTGGTCTACGGGAACCTAACCTTAACGTTAGAATATCATCAGTCCTGATCCTTTAGTACTTAAGGAATGAATGAGATGTCCAGGAAATGGCTAGGTCTAGTCGTTTTTTTTTTAGAATCGCCAGGGGGGTGATTTTCTTTGAGAAATTTGAGGAAGGAGAGATGACCTTAGTGTTTCCTGATCGCTCTCGTTGGCTCAACAGGGGGAGAGAAATGGCCGCGATACGCCACACCCCTCCGCTTTCCCACGGGAAGCAGAGGTGCGGCGCTGAGCCGTCTGAATGGAAGGGCGGTGGGCGGGGCGAGGATCGTTTCCCGGGTGCGGAGGACACCACCGCGCTACGTCAGTGCGACCTTTTGGTGTGGATCCGGAGGAGGAGAGGGGGTCGGGAGCGGAGATTCGAGTCGGCTGTGCATTCCCCTGCGTCCCAGCCTCCCCTCTCCCTACCTATGCCGGTGGGTCGATGTTAGGAGAGGTTATGGGCGCGGAGGGTTCGTCGTGGTGCGGAAGGCCAGGGAGGTGGGGGGAATGCGTGGAAGGCTGGCGGCAGAACCTCCCCCTTTGGGGGTTCTGCTGGAATTGGGGGAGAAGGTGGGACCTCACGCCCACGCGTCCTGTTGGTCCAATAAAGTGAGTCTGGAGAAGTGGGGTACGTCAGCGCTCGTCCATGCCCCGTTCCCGTACGAAAATCGATACTTCGCAGCAGGGTGGAAGCTTTTGAAGGAAGGAGGGAGTGGAGGGAGGGCGACCTCTCCTGTTTCCCCATTAAACTCGCCCCCCTCTGCGTCCCGTCCTGCTTCCTCCTCTCCGCCCGTTTCATTCCGACCCATCTCAAACGCCCACGCGCCTCGAATCCGCCTTCTCCCTCCCCATCTGGGATTGGGGTTGGAAAATCGCTGATCCCTTCCTGTACCAACCCTCTCGCCTCCCCCCTCCCATACGAAACTCATCTCCCCCGCGGATCCAAGCTCTCCCTTCATCTGAGGCTCGTGTGGAGGGAAACCAGACAGTTTTTTTTCTCATTATCGGAAGAAGAGATGATAATGCTGTCGTAAAAAGCCAAAAAAATTTAAATCTGTGAAACCGAAAAAATATTTCGGGTCTTAAGTAGTTAACGTTTAACAGCCTTCTTAGAAATAATTAGGAGACGGTAATGCTGAAATTGAGAACTTTGGAAATTAAATATATTTGCTATCGTTCTGTAATAAGAAGTTTCATTCCTGGTTTCAGCCCGATTTTATTGCCGTTGATAGGATCTAGAGGTTGGAAAATCCTTATTTTTTTTAGTTTTAATCGGATTTTCAAACTTAAAATACCACAGTAGGAAAACGTTTCTCTCGTTACATATTTTGATGGCTAAGATCATTGACAGAGATTTTGGTTTATCATAAAAGTAAGTTTTGGCAGTTAAATTTTCTCAGGAAAAGTGAGCCTAACAAGCTAATTAAAGTAGTTAAGAACTGAGGGGATATGATGCCAATGAACTTTAATCTTTTGCTATGTGTATGTGCAGAAATTGGTTTGGACAGAAAGGAAGGCCGGTAATCTCATGGTGGAAGATCGAGGAAGTTTCTGGGGAAATAAGAGGAAATAAGAGTAGGTGGATGGAATAAATAAGTAGGGTTTATGGTACTCTGGAGGTCGACATGAAGGTAGATGTTTAAGGTGGTGAGAAAGTGGAGGAATCAGTGTAGGCAATTCAGGTAGGATGAAGAGAGGTTGGGAGCATGGCATATAGATGAGAAGGCACGTCTTTTGTAAGAAAATACCATTTAATATGTAGTGTGCGCCCCTTCCTTCATTATCTATTATTTCCTGACGAAATGTACGGAGTACAGGATTTTTTGAGTGAGGCATAGCATCATAGGAGAACTCATTAACTTTTTACGAGATGATATGAAGGTGTTTATCGGAGTTATTTTCTTCTGGAAAGAAACCGGAGCGCTACGGTTTATGTGACCATTTTAACGTGCTTAATCATTTTATTTCATCATTTCAACATACTCTTATTTCATTTTATTTTTTGTCAATTTTATGAGACTTAAATTACACGTGATCTTTTTTGTTGCAATTGAACCTAGATGTTGAAGCGTCACTAACCATGTATACATTTCTGTTACTATCGGTTAAAATATTCCACGTTTTAAATCTCTCGATCACGCCAAAAAGCTTTTTTTCAAATCGTGATTTCGAACCACTCTATGATTATCCCCACGCATGTGTTTAATAAACTTTCAGTTATACTACCGTGGTTCGATGATTTACTTGATTTGATATTCGTAAAAATAATTTTTCTTAAAGAGCACGTAAGGTTTAGACAGGAGAGTCAGAACTATTTTCGCTGGGAGGGGCCAACCTTGAAAAGGGCCCGGCTCTTAAGAAAAGTGCCCGGCTCCTATGAAAAGTGCCCGCATTTTTTTGCGCATAGGAGGGGGTAGAGACTAGAATTCCGCTAAAAGTGCATATGAAGGAGGATAGAATATGTGTCAGAAGGGCAAAGGCATGCTGGAAACAAGTGAAATTCAATTTTTATTAATGAAGACTCATTTCTCAAGGGCCCGAGGCAAAGTCTGGGGTGGCCCGAATGCCCACCCTGCCCCCCACTTCCGACGCCGCTGGGTTTAGACACACTCCCCCCGAATTTCAACGTTTTATTCCACGACCTTTCTACACAGGGGCCATAGATTATGTGACGCTAATTGGGTATCGCCAACTGTAACGATGTACTATTGACTGGGGGGGAAGGAATGGGAGTACTTTCCGTTGTGTTGGGAGGAAGGTATATTATGAATTCATTGTTTATTCAGTTAATAATTGTGTCACAAATAATTAATTCATAAATGATAGTATTAAGAAGTAAATAAGGTATTTATGAAGCATATCTGTTTCGTCAGTCTTAAAACAGAGAGGGTTCATTGACAGCGTTACCTGATTTAAAGAGTATTAGAATTTGTTATGGAGCGTTATGGGAGTTGATAGTGGAGGAAAAAGTGCAAAAGTATCGTTATGCAATATATGGATGCCCCAAATGCGTTATTCTTTCTCAGAAGTGAGTCTCTTTGGGGTCTTGGTATTATGTACATATTTACGCTCTCCACGACATCTTCATCGGCCAAAAATTTTAGACCAGCCAGGAAAATATGCAATATTTGGAAAAGATCCGTCACGAATTATGTCAGAGGGAGCCAAAACGGGTAAATAGAGTAGATGTAGAACAAGTCCGGGCCGTAATTGGGCGAATTATCCTGAGTAAGGGTTATTGATAACGGTAAACCATTTAAGGGTGTGATCCATCTCAACATCTCATGGGAGTGGTTTAATTTCGCTTCCCATACCATAGACCGTCCCTCTTCATCCTCTCCTCACTGCTCCCGTCCGCGGCAGCATTCTCCTGGCACTAGCTGGCCTCATTCGGTACGAAATCAATGCTTTTGGACTGCCATTCCCGTCATCCCTGGAGATTCCTCCTCGGCTATCGAATTCGAGGGATATTCTTTTCGGGGATACCACATTTGGCTCGAGCAAGTGCTTTCCGATGCCAACTTGCGGAGTATTATTTTGAAGGTAAATTAGAAGGTTCGTGGCTAAGACGGAATTCGAACTTTTATGTACTAGTGACTGGAGAAATGATTTATTCAACTGGACATATAATCCGAAACAAAATTTGGGGACCGTTCATAAATTACGTAGCGTTAAGGGGTCGGGCCAACCGTTAGGTACGTTGCACTATCGACAGGGGTCCTGCCTTCTGTGACTTTGGGCAAAAGATACGTGATGCTATTAATTTTTATTCTAATAATTAGTGAATAATTAATAATATTGAGATACATACAAGGTATTTTTAAAGAAAGCATTGTTACCGTTACGTAATTTAAGCAGTTCTTATAAAATTATCGTTGAGGGAAGAGGGGGTAAAAAAAGAATATCAGCATTACGTATAATGTGGATGGCCACTTATGGATTGGAAATATAATATGGTAGCCTTGAGTATGTAGCGCGTATCTGCGGCTTGGAAGGTTCTCTTTCCGTGAACAGAGTGTAATAGAATAATAGTTTACTTCCGTCGTTGACAGCAGTATAATTTTCTTTCGAGCTTTGAACGTGCCTCATTGTAGGATTTATCGATAAATATATTATAGAACGAATTGAAAGTCTTTTATCATTCAATTTCTTCACTTATCACTTATTAGTTTGGATCCTTGAAAATAATTATTACTATTTTTTGCTGTATTTTCCTTTCAATCACTACCCATCGCATAAAAAATTGGGAAATCTCTTCTATTTCGAAAGAGGAACAGTTGATATCCCAGACGTCATGGTTTTTCGGCATTGAGATGCTCGGTAAAAATATGCGTCTTCTTTGTAATGGTTGATATTCAATTGTAACCGTGTTTTTTCAATATAATATTTCTGGGCAAGTATGCTGAGGTGAGTGGAGTGATGTCATATCCTTAATATGTCCTCTGGTGGTATATTCTAATATCAAAGCCGATGCTTTAGTACTACTGTATAGTAGTTATTTTATGCGAAGCCTACCGATTCCTGGATCAGGCAAAAGGAAATTTTTTATTTATCGTTCTTGAATTCTAAGGTGCTACGTGGTAATGTTTTTACTATCCATTGAATGATTGACGAATACATACAAGTGATTGCAGTGATTATTTTAACATATGAAAGTCTTTGCCGCTATGTATTTTATGTGTGGAGTTTTGTTCATCTAAATGTTTCTCCTAGTTTTCGTCTTCGTGAGCAGTGCAAAATTTCCGAGGTGATAAAATTATTTAAAGTTGGTGTCTTATCTGGGCACCAGAAATTTTGTGACTCATATTTCTCAGGTTTGTGTAAAGAAGATGTGCGAAGATAAGAATTTTGTTCATGGGTATTTTATAAGAGCACTCCCACTGGAATACGTCGTTAGTTATCTCTGCCGTCTATCTCCTTTAATAAAATGCTCTTTTTTCCCGGAATAATCGCGGCTACTTGCTGAACCTACCGCGTGTACGATATCGTATATAACTCTGACAAGTCATTTAAATTATTCAGCATGGTTTATCACAGAATGATGTAGATTCTGAGGTTTTTAATGTTTCAATTAAATAACGGATGGGGTCAGCTAACAAGTAATAGATTTTATATGATGGTGTGTAATACTGGTACGTCCTTAGTTGTATTTATTCGCACAGAGTTGTCTGGTCTGCTGGAGCAACTACGGATTTGTTCTCTCTGTGAGAATTATTTGCCGGTTATTTTTGCGATTAGCTTTTATTTGTCGACTAACGAAAAAAGTGTTTTGAACATATTATTGTTGTAATAATTTACGTTAAACGTTTTCATGAATCAGTGTGCTATAGCAGTGAAAGTATTTTTTCGCGTAATTTATTGTAAAATAGTGAATGTGTTTTTGTGCGATGCTTTCGAATTTTTCGAGTATTCAACGGAGACCGAAGTTCAAATATCCTACTCGTAGTTAATATCCTGGAAATTAATGTTCACTATGTATTAACCTAACGAGAGGAGGTAAATATATCATTCTCGGGGGTATTGAGATTAAGTAAATCCCAAGTATTCGCTCCACTTTTGATACATCATCACGGACGTTTGAAACGGGTGTTACAAGTCATTCATAAATTATACCCCTTAAGCCACCAAAATATCGCGACTTTTAGCTGTAAAATACCAGGGAAGTGAAAAATTGATGCACAGTAGCCAATTCTCAAAGCGGAGTTGTTTGCTTCTTGATTTTTTTGCTCTGGCAATTCTAAGAGGTCAAAGAACTTACGAACGCCTTCGCCAACTTACGTAATCCTCTTCTCCTTAGTGTCAGAGCCAGTGAGTTGCGGCTTCTAGAAATAGCCTGGCGGAAGTTAAAAGAAATGTGACCGTGATTGTTTGTGTGCATTTTTAAGCATTCGACTCGCTAAAGGACGTCCGTGTTTCGCCCTATTCAAAGCAATTCTAGGAAAATCGTCCACTTCCGTCGAATTAATGGTATTCTGCCTTTGTTTTTTGGATATAAAGGAGGAAGATAAATACATGATACTATTAAGTACCACGAATATTAGTGCTGATAATAAATTCGTGGAAATTTCACAAAAAATTCACTGTCGTCGTCATGCTTGAGTTTCTCTAATAGTTATTTTTCTCGACAGTGAATTACATACCACGCTAATTGGAATAGAAATTAATGTTGTTATGTACTCGCTGAACATTTTCGCTTCTCCCCTATTCGGGGGCTGTTCAAAATCTACCGTAATATTTGTGTTTACTGCATTAATAGTAGGAAGGAGCGGCTATACTTCAGTGTGCAGCTTAATTTCGTCCGTTTGAAGGAATTCAAAATAATATGGGGCATTTTTTTACCAATGCTGCCGCTTTAATGATGGTTTTCGATTTTAATGGGTCCTCCCTATTTCCTCATGGCAATTAAGGGAGGCAGTTAACTTTAGGGACTGGAAGTTTTTGGGAATCATTCCAGATTCACTCGATTTCATTTCAAAAGCTTTCCTTGTAGTTTTGAGATATTTTTGGAAGTAAATTCAGTTCTGTCACACTATTTAACCCAAGCTTAATCCTGAGATAAACAGGGCATCCTTTCAAGGCAGGATGTCCACTTGACATTTGGGTTACCAGGGCAGGCATAATAAATTAACTTGGATACCAGCCTAAATTTGAGAATATTGTGCTAATTGCCGCATGACCACGGTGAAAGTAACACCCCCAAGTCCTCTGGGGAGGGTAAAGTAGAAGGGAAAGTTCAAAGAAGGAATAAAGTTGGGGAAATTGTTTTGTCCTTAAAGTAATTCTCAATTTCTTCCTCTTATTCGATTTCCCACCTCTATGTACAGCCTCGTGAATTTCACTTCTCCTACTGGTTTTCAGGGCTGACTCTGTAATGTACCTAGATTTCAAATGTGAAGAACCTCTGGGTCTCTTGTAGAAAGTAGGCTACAATAGACCATTGAACTCCTTCCAGTCATCTTCTGCTATTTAGAATCCCAAATTTTCATAATAGTCTCTATGATCTAAGTAGATAGTCTGGGAGCATGGTATCCTAGTGGGTACAGCATTGGGCTGCTAACTGGAGGTCCCAGGTTCAAATCCTGGAAGATTCCTTTGGATATGTTCCTGAAAAATCCAATTGGGGTTAATTTCTGGAAATCATGTATGTCTGGGAAACCGCATATGGCACAGGGATGGGATTAGTCAGTACTTAGTGAACTCTATCCTCTCCAACCTTCAGGTTGAATGCGACTTTAATTTACTCTATGTTTCGTATGACTTCACCTTCTAGTCACCACTGTCTGAAACTCATATTCTTGTAATTGTTGTCAAGGCTGAGGTAGAGTAATACATGTATAAAGCATTTCTTCATGTTTCCATGCAGCCAGACAGTTCACTATTATACGTATTGTCTTTCTTTTGCTCTGCATAATTCCTGACTCCTTTCATCTCAAACAAAAAGCCTATTTTCTTTCTTCCACTTCCCCCTATGATTTTTTCTTCTTATCATAGTCTTGAAATATCACCCCTTATTACCAGTCCCATTAATGTGCTCTTGGTCCTCCTGATCTCTTCCAATGTCTTCCCTTTTTCCCATGCTTCAATCCATCAATTTAAAATTAATAACTTTAATCATGGCATTCAGAAAATTCCTGACTTGTTACCCAACCAGTGGCTATTGGGACTTCAAATTCGGCTGGATCGGACTCCAGCTGCATGAATATGTTCCCCAATCCTTAGTTCTGCAAGGATACTGTACTTAGGTGCATGCCCTATGTACATTTTACCTACAGACCTTTAAAAAATGTAAAAAAATACTGAACTTCTCTTTGTATTTTGAACTGGGGGGGCTTGGTTTTCCTAAGTATTGAAAGTGGGATGCAGGATGCAAAAGTTTAGAAATCACTGTATTAGGCTATCTAAAAAGACCTATATTATTTCATACAACATTCTTATCAGACATTAGTCTCGATAAGTGAGAGAAAAATGAATAATGCCTTTGGCGTACGGAATACGAAATACATCTTGACTCCTAGCACACACTGTTGGAACGATGAAATGTATGTCCTGTAAGAATTAAGGTGCATTGACTAAGCCTATAATTAATCTGTGCAAACAGTAGAATACCAAGATTTCTTAAGCGTAAAGTTGTTCC
The DNA here is from genome assembly GCA_933228895.1 of Platycnemis pennipes. Lineage (NCBI taxonomy): Eukaryota > Metazoa > Arthropoda > Insecta > Odonata > Platycnemididae > Platycnemis > Platycnemis pennipes. The sequence continues at coordinate 75,769,266 of OW121854.1, forward strand.
ATATTTAAAGTCAAAATATTTCTGTAGTCTCAATGGGGTCGTTTACCATAATTTTTTTATTGCTGAATCTGATAGAGTTTGTAAAATAAAAGGACCCATATTTTTCCGTTTTCTGATCCGACAATTATTTCCTGAGTTATAAGCGGCGAAAAACTGATGTTTTTAACCCTTTCGGAAAAGTGGGTGTGGTGCAACCTCTGACGTATATTGACTTCGTCCAATCACAACTGAGCCCGCGAAGCTACTTCGCCTTATCGCAAAGGGGGGGACACAGCTGACTCGGCCAATGGAAGCGATTTCGACAGCATCTGTGGGAGCAGACCTTCCGAGAATCCCCCTCCACTCCCTTCCCCCTCCCCCGAAGGCAGTCAAGGACGGGAGGAAAATGACGTCAATGTTATCACAGCAGCATTTTCGGTGGGCGTCACCTTTTGCTTATTTTAATTTTTGATTTATGAGTGAATGGTTGTGGTTAGAAGATTAATTTTTTCACTAAAATTCGTTTTTCGTTTCCATCTAACGATTTCGTGTACAAAATAGCTATTTCGGTTCCGAGTAAACGCCCCCATTGAGAAGACTAAATATGTATGTTTTAAATAATTAACTTGTTTGTGCTACACTCCTTCAAATGTATTTATAAAAAAGTGTGTGTTCAACCAGAAGGTTGGTTTTTGATAGGTGAGGGTAGAGCTTACCCTGTACTAAGCCATTTGCATTTGGAATTCACACATGCAGGGTAGGGGGGCCAGTTCCTTTCCCTGGGCCACCTGTGATTTCCTAAGAAGTTCTGACCAGCTGAAAATAGAATTGCGAGTATTTTAGGTGGAGGCATCCAGAAAGGTTCTTTGGAAAGGGATTTGAACCAAGGACCCTTTGGTCAGCTCCAAGCTTTACCCACTAGGCCACATGACCTCATCGTATTTATATGGTATATGTAATATGGAGACCAGGCGCAAGAACCGTATTCTACAAGAAATCTGACAAATGAGTGGTAGATATGGAAAAAACCAACTATCCACCGTACATCTATTGAGTATTTTGTGTTTTGTTAGGGTGAACCATTTGCCATTTATATTTTTTGTATGTTTTTAAATGTACACATGTGTATGCTGTCAAGCATAAATCCCACAATTATATTTAATATTTATCAGTAAACAGCTTAGAAAATTTTCCTTTAACTGCAGAATAACTTCACATTCACTCACAGCTATACATTACATTCACAATTTCACTCAGTTGGTTTTACAGTGAATTTCAACAAGTCTGTGTTTACTGCCCACATCTCTCCCTACATTAATGCTAATTGTCTAGGCTACAATTTTTATTAATTCTGTGACCAAATACTTTATGTAACTGCTACAATCTCTGACTACAAGGGAATCTGGTATATTGTCAGCTAGCCCTGAAGTATGAGTCCTCAGATTCATCCTTGATTTTTAAAATCTATTTGAAATTCAAATGTTGAAATTTTGATCCCTGATTAGAATAATTTAATCCGAATCTTTTTACTATCTCAATTACATATCATAATTATATAATAGTATCTTGAGGATGCATTATCGTTGGCTTTGGTTTGAGTATCAGCCTATCACAAAGATAAAATATATTGTTTCAGTAAAATTGGTCCATATTTTTTTTAAATTGGCTATACCTGTAAGCATATAATGTTATTCAGATTCCAATAGCTTTCCTTTTGGTCATTTATAAAACATAAAACAAATATTTACTATTGCATTTTTTTCCTGAACTGTTCACTGTGATCTATGACTGAATTATGCGTTAGTCCAATTCATAGTCCTCCGCTTTAACTACTCTATGGGCCTTACTGGTAAAATAATGAGAAATATTTGTCTATCAGGTTGCCAGATAGTATCATAACTGTTACCAGATAGCGAAGAGAGGGATTAAATAAGTTCAATTCAGTCAGAATTTTAGAAACAACATTTATGCCATCGATTTGATTATGAAGTGATGATACTATTTCAATATTTTATTGTTGTTTTATTTACTTCTTCGTCAATAATAAATTAATATTTTGAAATAAATTGTGAATAATAAATTAATATTTTGAAAAATCCATCCTGAATTTTATTACTATGTAATTAATGTGGGTGTTATTCATGATCCGATGAGTTATATGAAGATTTATAGTTTTTCATAATCATTTCTTTATTCTGATATTGATTCATATCAATGGAAGCTCCATATTTGTGCCTATGGCCTTTGGATATCTCAATTGATTCTTGAAATTAATTTGTGAAAACAGGTACATGTTAACAATCTAAAAAGTTTTCAAAGGATTTAAAATCAATATATGATCTTTCATATGATCATGAAAAACTGGGAACCATTATATAACCTGAAAAATCCTCATATACTTCATGATCCATTAACATAGCATATTAATGTTGGTAATTATAACTGCAGGTTAATTTAAGCTTTACATAGGCTAGTCAGATACGAAGTAGATGAAGGTGTAGGATATAAATTAATATGCATGTCTAAACATGTCGTCATACTGAACATTTTCTTTGTTCTTATTACTGCCACTGTAGCAATGAATATATTTAAGCAATAAAACTGTCGGAAAAATTTAGCCAATTGTTTTGAAAACAAAATATAGTTTCTTTTAGTGACCATATTAATGATAACTATTGTGGCTAATGGCCGTTACTTAGTACATATTTTATTTTCAGATAAACTGAATGCATTGATTTCAACATATGCATGCAAAATTGAGATATTTTGATTTAAATATTGCCATTTTCCACCAAGGCATGTTCTAAAATGATTTATCTGCTTCATTTAATAATTTATAGTTTTGTTATGGTGTGTGGTGTCATTTTATTTTTAATGGTTAAAAAGGCTAATTGTTTTAATGTGCATATTTGAAATGTAACACTCACATTGTTGTAACTTAATATTAAATCATTTTATTTTAATGTAGGACTAAATATTAACATCTGACTTTAAGGCCTACGTTTTGGGAATATATTCATTTATGGGATTTGTATTAAGTTAAAATTAAAATTATGAAGGTATTTGGTGTCTTCAAATGAAGATATCACATCCTACATTTCAGACTGTTTCATTTGACACCAAAAATTGAATATATCTTTTGAAGATAGAAAAAAATCACCTTTATGCAAAGTTTTTTTACCTACTTTTGTAAAATTTGAATAGTTAGTAAACTTTTCAATCAATCTTGCTTTGGTGAGTGAATACTCTGCAGTTACTGTGAAGGAATTAGATTTTTTTTATTGGGAAAGTAAAAATTTGAATTTCAGGATTGCCTAGTGAAAAAATTTGTTTTAACTCATGGTGGAAAAATTTTTTAACATTGATTTTTTCAAAAAGTTTGTTACTTATGAAAGTTATTTTTTATTTGTTGGTTAATTTTGGCTCTGCTACTGATGAGTTCTTTGACTTGGAATATGCATTATCCAGCCAATTCTCACTGAATTTGGCTCACTTCCTTAGAAAGGTTCCGTCTCCTGACCTACCCCATGGACTGGACTGTTCGTCCCGCGTGCTTCCAGTGTTGCTGGAACACCAAAACATTCCACCTGGTAATAATAATACTCTCGAAGTCAATCTGAGAGAGTATTGTGTCAAAAGCACTTTTATTCCTGTTTTTGATGGAACTCCCATCATATTTGCCATTGAAGTATTCAATTTTTTTAAATAGAGAGTACACTCAGTTTAACACTCTGAGGGCCAATACTAAAAGAGTATGTCATGCATCCTACTTATGTGAAAAACTTTCCTCAGCCAGGGTTGATAAAATCATGGTTGAAACTTCTCTCTGTTGCTGAGAAATTTTATCCAAATATTTGGAATTGTTTCTGCAGTGTTATGTTTTAGTGGGAAACATCACAGGATGATCGATGCACTCCAGTACTTGCTTATTGCACTTTAAAAATGCATTATGAGCAGGATAATAAACTATTTGAATATTTAAAATAATTTTTCAGCTGTATATCAGTCACTAGGAGTTGTTTGAGTAGTCTATATTATTTTTTTGGGATGCAACAGTGAATAATGGCAGAATTGGATTTTTTTATTGCTTAAGTTCTATTTTTTTTGATTGGAGGGTGAAATGCGATATCATGAGGGGCCAGTTCAGTTTAAGTTTGAAGAATTGTTTTTACTACCTAATTAGGCATGAGTGAAATAATGTTATGCTTAATTCCCCATTATTTAAGTAGTTCTTTCATATAATGCAGCCAGCACTCTCCTCAACATTTTAGCATTTTGCTATGCTTAATTAAACAATCATATATTTGATTGGAGTTGGCCTCTTTTGACATATCCTTCTTCACTCCATGATATGCTTAATTAAAAATTGCTCACGTAAATTATTGCTCCAATTTTGTTTGCCAATCATTAAAATTATTTTTTACTGGATAATCTGTGCTCGTGTGCAAAAATACTCTTCGGGATGCGTGTTTAAGTCAAAATAGTTTTTATATGGTATTCATCTAAGGGAATTTTGTATAGCCCAATGGATAATCTGTTTTCAAAGTTCCTAAATTCACACTTCTATTGCCGCTAAGTTTCCTAGTGCACTTCTGGCAATATTATGATGCTAAGTATGATTTTTCATGAAAGTCAGTTTGTGTATTTTTTTGGGAATGGGAATTATAAATTTCGCCTCAGGAAAGTAATTATATATTTGGTTAATAATGTGAAGCAATTTACTTAAAAATTAATGTTCTTCATGAATTGAATTTTTGTGTCTGATTGTTTAATGGTGATGGCTATGAGTTGAAATGCTTGTGGTTGAGCATAGATGTTAAATGACTCATAGTACATTGAAATACTCAAGTGTTTTGCAGTAACATTTCTTTGAATCTGTTGTGATGCCATTTGTGTTTAGCTACATTAACTGCAGTGAGTTTAATTTCATGTCAAATAAAAGGTCATTGGAAAGTGTTTCTATCTTTCACCTCTCAGTTCTTGAAAACTCATCTCAATCACTTTATAGATTGTATTTGCTTTCAACTTTTGTGTCAGCATATCATCCTGTGATGGGCTCACTAAACAACTTTCTGTTAATATAAGGAAGATATTGTTCATTAAAGTGATAAGAATGATAACTGCTGATTTTCTGTCATTGGAAGATAACCATGAAACATAATGTATCATCTGTCAACATTTTATGATACCTTCTGAAAATGATTATTTTTGTAAGCTATAGTCATTTCATTTTAAAAGCATTGATGTGCATGGAATGACTATTGCTCCTCATTTAAATTGCTTTGGCAAATAATTTTATGAGATTTATTTTTCATGTCTTGGAAATGCACTATTTTAGTTTGTAAATTGTTATTATCAATTGGTGTTATGTGTCCCTTTTACTTTAAGTCAAGTTGACTTTACATATTATTAAGTTGACTTAACTTAAAATTTAGCCCCTCCATGAAGATTATTTTAAGAATTTCTAAATTTAGTGTAGCAGTTTCTTGTTGCTCACATTCCCTGAAAACAATGAAAGGTTCATCTGAGTTTGGTACAAATTTAACTCCATCAGTGGGAAGTAGTCAAATGGTGGTAGTAGTAAGAAATTAGACTATTTTTCCACCATACTGTGAATAATCTAGATCCTCGTTTACACATTATGTTTTTGGAAGATATATTCAACCTTGCGAAATTATACCATCTTTGGACATTCACCATAACGATTATCTTTGCAATGATTTCATTGGAGGGAGTGTATTATATTAACACTTTTACTGTCATGGGCTAATCTATCGGCCCTCTGGTGTTGTAGGAAAACTGCCACTGGCTGATCTATTGGTGACTTTTTTTTTACTTACACATATTTGTTATAATGGAGGGCATCTGCCTCAAATAACTAGATCATATTAATTATATTGTTTTCCCAGACCAACTATGTGACCCACTATGCAGTCATCATTTAGTGATATATGAAGTTTATTTATTAAATTAAGTTCTTGTTATAATATAAATTCTAGAGACTTGCATACTTCATGCAGAATGGGAGTGATAATCTTTGCACAGGCTACCTGTGTGTGAATGGCTGTGAAACGATTAAATTCACATTTATTTCAAATTTAAAAGTTCTTTTGTGCAGTAAATAAAGTAGGCCACCACTATTTATGGGGATGTTCATCTACAAAATGAAGGTGCATTAAGCAAAAATTTCATTTGTGAACATAACCCGGGGGTACCTCTTTGCATGATGATAATCATACGTTTCAATAAAGAAACTATCAAAATGTATGATACTACAAGGGACCTTCTCTATAAATAAATTTCTTATTTCTGCAAAGTCAAGCCTGAGTCAGACACTTGTATTATTCCATTATGAAGCCATTGGAATTTGTCTGTGTGGAGTCTTCATCTCTGAGAACTGTTGACTTAGTGTACCTATATTTTCATTTTGCAATAATCAGTTGGTCAGTGTCAAGGATGAAAGTGCCTTAAGTTTTTGAAATTGATTGGGATTACAGAAAATTCTGTGGAACTATACAAGGTGTGTTTTCATTATGTTTGAAGCACATGTTGTATTTGAAAAACTAAAATTACTTTCATGGCGAGTGCATTTTTTTGTATATTTATCCCAAGTGGTAGTTCATGTTTTGCCTCACTCAGGAAACCTTTCATGTATTCAGTGATGGAAATAGTGCTATCAGAAAAATTCTGTGCTTATTTTAAGTTTTAAAGTGTCTCTAAAAAAATTAAGGGAGCAAGAAATCACCTTCTGTTTGTTAGGATGATTTTTTTAGGATTATTAGTTATGTACTGATTGAAGCCTACCAACCAACCATTTTTGCTAATAAGAAATAAAAATTCTTATTACCAGAATATCTTGTTTAAAATTTATATTTGGATCTTGAAGAAATGCTTATTAACATATTTTTAAAGTCTCATTAATCATCTGTGGCTATCAAGCTTTTCACCAAATAAATTTCATTTGCTTTTAATTTATGATAAGTTTTCTACATGATGAAACTTTTTATAAAATTCATTCAAATGCAATCACATTTCTTTATTTTGTCTTTCAAAGGTGTTCTTTCTACGCAAACAAGCCACTCATACTATTGCAAAACCAGGTGCTCGCTTCTACGTATGTTCCCTCTCAATATATACTGTTGTATACAAAGGCCAGCTGACTTCAGATCAACTTTGGACTTATTTTCTTGATTTGAAGGTGAGTTCTGTGTGCTATTTAAAATTTTTCATCCACTCAACTTTTTCCTCTTAAACCTAGAAATCAAGGTGGAACAATGTTAATTAAAAAATTGCTCTTAAGCCCCACATGCTGTTAAAAATGTTAGCTAGAATATTAAAACTGTTGTTTGTTTCAGACATGAACTCTTCACAAATTTCTTTTTCTTTGTGGTCTTAATTTATCCAAAGTACTTACTAGATTTAGCTGTTAATGACATTGCTTCAAATGGTTTTTAGCCATGTTCCAATATGGAAGGTATATTTTGTTGTCTAACTGCAGTACACTTGTGAATTGATTATCTTGAGAAAATTTTCCTCACTAACATGAAGCTTTTTATTGCAGAATCCAGAGTATGACACATATTTGGCTCTGGTGCACACCAGATTTTCAACAAATACCTTCCCCAGTTGGGAAAGAGCTCATCCTTTGAGGTAAAAAAATATGGTTAAAGCTAATGATGTGGTAATTTATTCAAATGATCACTCATATTATTTTCTGGTTGATTAAGGCTTCCTTAACCCATTCACCTCTTAATTTTATATTAATTATTATTTTATTAATGTATTTTCTGCCCTTAGAAACCCTATTTAATTTTCTGAACATTTTCATTAGAAATTATTTTTTTATTAAAATTAATTATACATTAAATACATATTTCAAAACTTATTTTCACTCAATTAAAAAGACTTATGGTACATATCATCAGAAAAGAAAAGAATAGCATTGAATACCATCATAGAAGCAACAATAAATACGTTTATAAGGTGACGGGCGAATTGCCGGCTCTTTACCTTAAGGCCAAATAAGGCAGACTGGCGAATTGCCGGTGCTTTACCCCAATGAGTTAATGTCTTTTATTTATGTGATTATGCTAACTAAGGTACCTACTGAATTTAGTGAAAGGTGTCATGTTGAATGAGTTTCTATTTGATTCCTCCTAGGGTCCTTGCCCATAACGGTGAGATCAACACACTGAGAGGAAATGTTAACTACATGAAGGCAAGAGAAGGTGTGATGAAAAGTCATGTTTATGGTGAAAAACTGAAGTCTCTCTACCCAGTGGTTGAGCCAAACCTGTCTGATTCTGGTGCTGTAGACTGTGTTCTTGAGTTTTTAGTCATGGCTGGACGTAGGTCACTTCCAGAGGTGAGTAAATGGACTCAGATTTCAGCAAAGATATCAGACTGGCCCAAAAGCCATTCCAGAGGTTGTGGGTTGAAATCTTACAATAATGGGCCACTTATAGCAATTAATAGAATGTTCATCTTTATTGTTGCAATCCGCCCAACACAATTGAACTTGTGTGGTTTAGGGACTCAAATGTCATTATTTGATTAATATGACTTGCATCACTAGACCGTTCAAGAAACTCATCCATAAAAATATGATCCATGGTAGTTCTGAAGTTGGACCTGGCCATCTTAAACATTGGTATGAGATCAACTGGTAGTAATGTATGTAGTTCATGAGCTTTCAATAGAAAATTGATAAAATTAATGAGATAATTGTGAAAACATCAGTTTCTGGACAAGTGGTGATTTTGTTTATCCCAAAAAATTAAGCAGGTGAAAGATGGTTAAAACTTCCCAGGAAACGCTGACAATGGAGAATGTTTGGGTTTCCCACCAGGTGATGTTGTTGAATGGCACTATTATTTTGACAGCTAACCATTAAGACGATGGCAGACCTAGCTGTTGAAACATCATTGCCTATCAACACCATCACCATTTGGGAATCCAAGAACACTTCTTCTATTAAATTGTACAGTGGGCCTACATTGAATTAATTTATTTTTATTGTGGGGTAAATGGTTACATGTGACTGAATAGGTTGGCCAAGTTTTGAAAGAAGAGTCCAGAGATGCTGTTTTCCAAATCATGCTTAAACTTGAATAAATTTTAAATCCCTTACTTACTGGCCACATTTTATTTTTAAAGATTGATTTTTTTGTATCATGAAGGGTGAAATTTTGTATTATGTTTTAGATTCAAGTAAAATTCTGCACAATTGATTTTACTTATATTTTCTTGAATTGTTTGCAATCATGATAAATGAATTATATTCCATCAAAACTAATATTTAGTCACGAAAACTGAAGTTGGCTGGAGTGTCCAATTTAACCTTGTTCCAAATAACAGAGAAAATTTTGATAATAAATAGTCAATAAAGTGAAGAGCTAAGAAATAATTTGAGTTGCTGGAACACAAAAAAGTCTAACATGAACAACTGTAATCATATCGCTTACTTTGTTGATTTTGAGTGCACTAATATATTATTCTTCAATCTAGGCTGTGATGACAATGGTTCCTGAAGCTTGGCAGAATGATACTATTATGCCCCGTGCTAAGTATGACTTCTACAAATGGGCAGCTTGTGTGATGGAGCCATGGGATGGGCCTGCTCTGCTTGCATTTACTGACGGGCGTTATATTGGTGCTATTCTTGACAGGTTTGGCATCCATTAATCAGTTTAAAGTGTGGAATACGTGATCCAAATAGTCACAGTGAAATCTTTGTCACAAAATTGCTGAATTATTTTGAGCATATATTTTCCCGCATATATTCACCCACTCTTTTAGCCCTATCATCTATAAATACTAGCATTTTTTGTATAAAACCAAAATATTTATTCCTTTAGAAATGGACTCCGCCCCTCACGCTTCTATGTGACAAAAGACAATATGATGGTCATGGCCTCAGAAGTTGGAGTGTATGATACACCACCTGAGAATGTTATTCTAAAGGTAAAGTATACTTTATTGATAAAAAATAATTGAGCTAATTTTTTTTAATATTCTGTGTATATTTGAATTAAAATTTCATCAAGCATATATGTAGCTAAGTAAAAGGCTATTAAAATTATAATGTATTATGTTTCCCTCAATAATGAGAGTCACTTAGTAACAACATTTAAACTAATGGGTGATTGTATTAATGTATTTATAGAGTCGCTTGAAGCCTGGAAGGATGTTACTAGTAGATACTAAGGAAAAGAAAATAATTGGTGATGTTGAACTAAAGCTGAAGATTTCTGGGGGCCGACCTCATTCTGACTGGCTGAAAGAACAGGTTAGAAAACATTTGTATGCCACACATTTCTTGTCTTATATTTATGGAGGAAAAGAGGGGGAATCTTTTTGGAATCATTAACCTTTAATGGCCCTAAGAGGTTTATTTAATGTAACTCCCACTTATTATGTGTATTTTTTTAAATATGGTGAAAATTGAATTATTCACATACACTATCTTACACTGATATTTGGTTCTCATAATGGCCATGGTGTATATCCTCAAAGAAATTTAATAAAAAACACTAACTTATAATATCCCTCCATTTTAACTAGCCCATGGTGTTCTTCAGCATGTAGGTGTGAAATAGTATGGAGGAATGCTGAAAGTGGCATCAAGCACTTTGGAAATGATTAATAGCTCTATCGTCAATTCCTTTTTGGCTGGTTTCCACAAATCATAAACAATGAGCTTAGTAACCTATTTCATCCAAACATGTTATTTAATCAGTACATTAATTTTAAAATAATAAATAATTACTTTGAAATTAAAAAATAAATTGATTGCATTTTTTCACTCATAATCTGCATCCGTTGAATTCATACTTTGGAAAGTTTCATATGACATTACTTCCCTTATCCATTGCATCCAGTCCTTCTATAACAAGTTCCTTCATCAGTTTTCTTTCCATTATATAAACAAAGAAACCTTAATAAAGCAATGAGAAGTCAGTCCATTATCAACTCCTTGGAAATTTTAACCTGTTTAGGTTAGGGGAAGATTCTTTTTTTCGGTCTCTTTTTTTGTGCAGAGGTTGCTCAATTTTCAATAGTCATCTATTGACATTGGTATTTAGATTGGTTTGGCATTGTATTTTGTTCATCTCTCTCATTGATTCTCCTGGAAACCTCTTTGTAGTTATTTATAACTTCTTTTGGACCCTTTTATTATTATTCTATTGGTTAGGGCCAGCTTTGACTGAGAATCTCTTTGCATTTTTGCATTTGTTGAATTCTCCCTTCATACATTATTTGCCTTTTGACTTCGGCACATTTTTTTCACCGTTCTGCATACACTCTAAAAACAACCTTCTTTTTAATTCCTCTCTTTGAAAATATAACACTCAGATACCCAGTGTTATACTTTCAACAACAATTCCCTTCAGTATCCCATTGATCCCTGATGAATTCCCCATACCAGCGAGTTTTATTCCTTGTGATTCCCACACACAACTGTCTTTCTTTCTTGTCATTTTGAACATTACATCAGTCAGCCTTCATTCTGTCCCTCATTTCCTGGACATTTTTCTCCAAAAGTCTCAATGTGCTATCTCGTTAAGCACTACCTATTACCTTTGAATATGGATTTTTAGAGCAGTCCTGCACCTCATGATCACCTATTTATAGCCATTTATTGGTCAGCTTGTGGTCTCCACACAACACTCTCATATTACCTTAAATGTCCACTTCTTTTCTTCCATTATTATCAATTCCATTCCATCCGGAAATACTCCTTTTACTAACACTAGTGTTCTTTTGTTCTTATATCCATTTCCATTTTCATCCAAAGTATTTCACCTGCTCAAATATATTCCCAGTTACTGAAGTAATCAACTGGTGTGGACTCAACGTATCAATTCCTTGAAAAATTGATAAGTTAATCATGTTATGAATTAATGACCAACTGATCACTGTTATCATATTTCTAAGATTTGGTACCATATATAAAATACATTATGTACTTGTAATCACCTTTGTCCTTTCGAGTAATACATAGATGACAAGTCACTTTAGGTTGTCCTTAGTGTATGCTTTGACATCTAGACTGTTGGATTTTGGCTCTATTTTTCTAGTTACCTGCACTAAGTGATAATTATTGGTGCTTTATCATTATTTTTCTGTCATATACTATTCCAGTTTCAACATATCATATTTTCTTAAATCTTATATAGTTCCTACTATTATTTCAGAAAAATATCTTAAATATTTTGACACTATGTTTTAATTTTTGGGTTTAATGTATTCAGTAGCAGTGTTACGCCCCATACCAAATTAGCTCATTGAACACTCAGTTGTTGGCCATAAGATATCTATCATATAAATAACTAAATAAAAATGGAAATTTGAGGCTCACATATAGTGTATGATTTGATGTTAAAAGATTGTAGCCATGTTTGTGGCAAGACCTGATCAGTTATTACCTATATCCTTCAGTTTTAAAACATTTTTTCAAGCTATTATCGAGGTGAGTCCTTAACTCTGGGTATAGCAGCAATTGTATCCATTCAGTAATACAAAACAACAATTAAATATATCTGTTTGGCTTGGGCTTTGGTTGTGGTCATTTAAATATGACTTCAAGATCATGAGGTTCTTCCCATTTATATTTGTCTTGAAGAATGACAGTTATGTGAGCATTACCCTCAGTACCTATCTTTAGTTTAGTATTAAGTCAATCCTAAGGTATTTTATTGAGAGCTCTAGTGAAATTCAGCCCTTTGAAAAATGTTATAGGGAAGTCAGGAAACCACCTCCCCCAGCATGTAAACCAGTTTTACACAACAGTCAGCAGTGGAGTGCAGGGGACTGTTTATAGTTTAAACCCCTTAACTTATGGATCTGAAGAGGTCTAGTGTAATGCCAGAAAAATTTCCCTCCTTCTAGAGAGATATATGTAGGAAGAAACCAACAACCTCCCTAAGCAGCATCATGATACCGGCCCAATATCATTTTTACACAGTCACATATCACTTATTGGTCTATCCGATATTGGCTACCAATATCGGCAAATGTCAAAAGTGATAACATTTGCCATTATAAAAATGACATATACTGACGATATTGGGCCGATATAAATTTGATGATAAAAAGACATCTTTCACCACCATTATTATTATTAGTATTGTACCGGTGAAGGTAGGTTTAAATGGACATTTAATTCTTCCCACCCCCTAAATTTCACATGATGTCCATCTTCAGCCCCTCATACCTCCTGCCACCTATCATTCCATCCAAGCTACCCGTTCTTATTCTCCCTCTTCCCCGCTTACCCAACGCTCTTCCCTCAATCACCTCCTTCAGAACACCATCCCCTTTTATTACCTTTTCCATCCACACCTTCTGCTTTCTCCTAATTTCATCTATCAAATTTCTTTCTTCTCCTACCAATTCTAGCACTTAATCGTTCATCTTCCTTTCAACCCACTTTACTTTCTTCATCCTTCTCCACACCCACATCTCAAAAGCCCTAAGTCTATTTTCGTCTTCTTATCGCAAAGCCCACGTTTCCACCCCATATACTGCAACACTCCATATTAAACTTTTCACTAGCCTTTTCTCCACTGCCCTACTCAACGCCCCTGTCATTAGTTCACTCCTACGAGTAAAAGCTTCTTTTGCCAATGCAATTCTCCTTCTCACTTCAAGGCTACTATACCCTTTTCCTTCCAACACACTACCTAGATAGCGAAATTGCTCTACCTGCTTTAGCTTTTGACCTGCTACTTTTATCATTATACTGTCCCTTTTTGTTCTTGAAAACTGCATCTCTTTCGTTTTCTTCTGGTTTATATTCATCCCGTATCTTTCGCACTGTCCCTGCAATGCATCCAGCATTTTTTGCAAGCCACGGGCTGACTGGCTGACTAGCGCTTGGTCATCCGCAAACCTCACTGATTTTATCAATTTCCCCCGACCTTTACTACAGCCTCCAGCTCATCCCAAGCCTCTCTCACCATTTCCTCCGAGTATATGTTGAAAAGTACCAGTGATAATGGACAGCCCTGCCTAACTCCCCTCCCTATTGTGGCCCAATCCGATTCTCTGTCGGCTATTCTCACTTGCGCCTTCTGCGCCATGAATAAATTCCGGATCTCCTGTCTCTCCAGTCTACTCCTATCTTCTGCAATATTTCCATTAACTTGTCCCACCTCACTCTGTCAAACGCCTTTTCGAAATCAACAAAGCACGCGAATACATCCTGATTGTATTCTAGATTCCTTTCCACTAGTATTATCATCACTGCAATCGCATCCCGAGTGGCCCTCCCCTTCCGAAATCCAAACTGATCCTCGCCTAGGAATTTGATTGCTCTCTTTTCCATTTTCCTATTGATGATTCTAAGCACTACCTTTGCCGCATGAGAAATCAAACTTATCATTCTATAGTCTTCACATTCTTTTGTCACCCTCTTTTTCGGTTATAGGTGTCAGCACGGTTTTTACAAAATCCTCAGGCCAAACCCCCTCCTCCTATATTCTACGAACAAGTTCATAAAATCTGTCCCTTCCCCCTATTCCTAGGTTTTTCAGAAGCTCAGCTGGGATGTTATCTACCCCCACCGCTTTACCTGCCTTCATTTCTCGCAGTGCCTTCTCTATCTCACTATCCAGTATTCCGGGGCCCACGTCATCCTGATCTACGTCCTTTTCCTCTTCTATGTCCAAGTTCCTAGGCCTTTTTTCCCTATCATACAGTTCCTCAACATATTCCTTCCAACAACGCTGGATCTCCTCTGGCTCCATTGCTAAATTTCCCCTTCTGTCTTGGATGCACGGGACCGTTTTCCATTTCTTGATTCCCGATAACATTCTAACCTTTGAGTACAGACTGCGTACTTTTCCTTCTCTCCATCTCCTCGCATTGTCGAGTCCACCACTTTTCTCTTGCTCTCTTTGTTTCTCTCCTAAGCCTGTTGTTAATCTCCTTATAATGCCTTTTGCTTAGCTCTGTATTTACATTTTTCCATTTCCTTCTTTCCTCGATCCTTTCCATTATTTATGCTGTTACCCATAGTTTCTTGATCCTCCTAGCATCTACTGTTCCTATTGTTTTCACAGCTGCTTCTTTTATGCCTGTCTTTATCATTTCCCATCCTTCATCTATTGTTCCTCTTCCCTCCTCTTCCCTCATGCATCTATCCACAATCTCCTGATATTCCCTCCTCTTCCCTCCAATCAGTGCTCCTAAATCCCACTTTTGTATTTTCCTTCCTACTTTCAACCTTTTTAGTCTCATCTCACATTTCTACACCACCAAGTTACAGTCGGAGTCGGCATCTGCATCTGGGAAACTATGCGAATTCTTTACACTGTTCCTGAATCTTTGCCTAATCATGATATTGTCTAGTTGGTACCTTCCAGTATCCCCCGGAATTTACCATGAGTACTTATGCCCAGGGGTGTCGGAACTATTTTTGCTGGGAGGGGCTAACGGTAACAAAAGGGCCCAGCTCCTATGAAAAGGGCCCGCATTTTTTTGCGGATAGGAGTGAGTAGAGACTAGAATTCCGGTAAAAGTGCATATGAAGGTGGTAGAATATGCATCAGAAGGGAATAGGCAAGCTGGATACAAGTGAAATTTAATTTTTATTAATGAAGACTCATTACTGTAGGGCCTGGGGCAAATTCCTGGGGGGTCCGAATGCCCCCCCTGCCCCCCACTTCCAACGCCACTGCCTAAGCCTAGGGTGGTGTTTAAACCACGTTTTTGTAATCACTAAATTATTCCTCCTACAGAACTCCACTGCTTTCTTGCCCTGGTCATTTCTTATACCCAGACCATACTCCCCTACTTCACTTCCATCTCTTCCTTCTCCTACTACAGAGTTCCAATCTCCCATAACTATTAGGTTCTTCCTGCCCTTTACTTTCCCGCTTAATTCTTTCAACTGGTCATATACTTCATCTACTTCCTCTTCTCTATGTCCCCCTGTCGGCATGTAAACCTGTACTACCACTACATTCGCCTGCTTCACTTTGATTTCGATAGCTAGCATTCTATCGCTAACCTGTTCCACATTCAATACCCTTTTTCTTAATGTTGCATTCAATACAACTGCTACTCCTCACTGGCTCTCTTCCCCACCACTGTATATAACCCTGTACTTTTCACTCCAGAAGTCCCCCTAGTCTCTCCATCTTACTTCCCTTAATCCCAACAAATCAATCTCTCCCCTCTCCATTTCACCCTTAATGTTTTCTAGTTTTCCAGCCCTAAACATCGTCCTAATGTTCCATGTCCGGATCCTTAGCATTGTTTCTCTCTTCTCTGGTTTCTTCTTTGCCGCTGCTGCTACTGCCGTTGCTGCTGTCTTTATTTTCATGCAAGGATATAGTGAGATGACGACCGCAGACTCCTTGCTTACCCTGCTGCCGGTCACAACACCCATCCAACTAATTTGGTCCCGGGCCCCGTAGTTGCCAGGATTCAATTCTCTATTGTTCAAGTCCGTTGTGTTCTTGGGAGAGTTTAATTGAGGTGGTTTCCCGTTGCCTGCCTCAATAGTGTTTTCAACATGACACCATCACTTGATAGGCCACCCCACTGGGGTCAGACACTGTGAGTACGGTATGTTGACTACCTTTCGTCAGGCTCCTACCCTTCAACCTATCTGGCATGGGTGACCCTACCAGAAGCAAAATTAGTTTGCTCCTGCCAGTGCGGCTCTAGGGGTCACGGGAACACGCAAGCCCCAATCCCACCACGACAAGGCATAGTCCATGGGGAAATGTTCACCACCATACAGTGGCATAAAGATGATATTGGGCCGACGTATGTTTGATATTACCATGGACTGATTTTTCATTAACATGATATTGGGATGATTTAATAAGTAAGATAGTTAAAATGTATCCTGGATAAACATGTTAAAAATATTTATAATTAGGGACGGTCGTACAACAAAACTGCGAAAAATATAAGGCGAGAGGTAGCTTCGATCTAAGAATCTTCTCGTAGAGAACCCTGCACTCTACCCCTGATCTAACTCTTCTTCTTAAGGAATGGGTAATTTTAAGCATTTATGATAGATAATTGCCATGCGTAAAAATTCACCTGGACCAGGAATCGAACCACGGACCTTTGGCTTTCCAGGCCACTGCGCAGACCACTATGCTATCCAGGATCCCTAATTCGCATGGCAATTTTACCGAGGTCCAAGGTACTAGATGTTGAGCCCTCGCGGTCCATCTAGGATGGCAACACAAGGGCTTCAAAGAAACCACGACCAAAGGTGAACCCCATCCAGCGCTAAAGCCGCACTTTGCGGTAAATGTAGGATATTCCAAGCCTTCCGCGTGAATGGCAATTTGTAAGCAAACATCGAATCCTTAAATAATCATATTTCTTATTTTATATGTAGACCTCCAAATGGTTTCTGACGTTCTGACCAATCACGAATTTTTGACTTTCTTCCCTCTGACGTCGGAGGAAAAATGTGAATACTCAAAATTATAAAATCCAGCGACCAGAAAAATATGATCATTTTTATGCCCTTTATTAGTCAGCTCAGCTGATATCATTTTTGCATCAGAAAAGCATATCTATTATATATCACTTAAAGATATGATTGACGATATCAATTTCACATCCGAAAAAGGTATCATTTATGTCATTTTTATATCGCATTATCAGCCGATGCTAAAACGACGTTGGTGATGTCAAAATGACATTGGGCCGACGTATAACTACCATACGATGCTGCTTGGGTCCCTGCCCCTCCCATTTTACCCCTCCTGTTATGGCTTAAATTTTTAATGCAGTGGGATCCTCCTGGTAAAATGTTTTCTAATTTGTATTTAGTTGTAAGCCTCTTTTGGTTTTCAGACCTTACACCATTCTTTGACCATACTATTGAAAACTTTGTGGCAATTGTATAGAATAGGAAGTAATTTTAGTGCATTAAATATTTTGCATTTGTTTAGAGTTACACTGAAATGTGTACATGTATTCACTAGGTCCTTTTTATTTGACTGAAATAATGAAATTTCTCATCTTGGTTGCATAAATGACTTAGCATCTTTTTAACGTAAAGGTTGACCACATAGCCCAAAATGGACTAGAAAGGTGAATCAAAACAATATAAAACTAGAGAATGGAGGGTTTTGGAAGAGTGCATAAAAGTCTATATTTTTTAGCATTTCATGAAATGAAAAATATTTATTTCATTGTGCATGGTTATGTAGAGAAGAATTATGTCGTAGATTTTCTGAAAAATTTAATTTTTGAGCTAGTTTATTTTGTTTGAGGTTTTATCATTAAACTGGGTCAAAGTGTAGCTGTAATGTTAAATGGGGTTATTCATCCTGTGGACTATAAAAGTAGTAATAAGATACGTATGTAACATTGTTCTTAGAAAAGGTTAATATTCTTTAATAAAATGAGTTTTTCCTCCTTATATTTGCTCCCTGGCTACGATGAAATATTGGTTTTCAGTTGGTGAGTAAACTACTTGGATGAGGTGTTTTGTCTTTTGTACACTAGTCTTTTAATTTCTTTTCCACCTAATTTGTGACAGCATGCTCTGACAACATAGGTTGTGTTACATTGTAGACATTGAACTAATATCATAATGTTGTACATATTTAGCTGCTTTAAAACACATTAGGCTTTTTATTCAAGTTCTTAAAGTTAAGTAGTTATCTTTTTGCATTCAAGTCTCTAATCATTAATGCCAAGTAGGTTTATTTTTTATGACCAATAAATTTTTCATAGGTTTCTAGTTTATGTGATGACTAAATTAATTGACCTTCATTCAAGTTATAAAATATTTTTGTATTAATGGGGATGGATATTAATGGGAATGAATTTAAATGGGTGACTGATCTAATCAGTTTCTTCTTCAAGAGTTACCTCCTTAGGGTAAACAAAAAGAAAAGATTATTTAGAACTCTATATTAGAGGACAAGATTTTATAGTTCATAAACCTTGACCTTCTTGAAAAAATGATGGACAGAGATTGGAGGCTCTTAAGGTGTCAATATTCATGAGACAGAAAATTAACTGGATGGAAGCATCACCCATTAAGGAACATTCACAAGCGTAGGCCATGAACATCACATCTTATATTTGCTTTGTAT
Source organism: Platycnemis pennipes (assembly GCA_933228895.1). Taxonomy (NCBI): domain Eukaryota; kingdom Metazoa; phylum Arthropoda; class Insecta; order Odonata; family Platycnemididae; genus Platycnemis; species Platycnemis pennipes. The sequence goes on from OW121854.1 coordinate 75,788,330, forward strand.
TAAATTAACTCAATGTAGCTTTGAAGTCTTAGTAGGCAGAATTGCCAACGCAGTGTGAAGATTGAATTATTTTTTATGTTATTATTTTGGTAGAATTAGTGCATGATATTTGTAATAAAATACTATATATTTTGTAGCTAGAAAAGAGTTATTGTAATTATGGCTATGACTTTTATGCTATGTGATCTGTGTTTTTTTTTCTTTTTTTTTTACTTTTATTAATAATCTAGTAGTTCGTAGATATTTCATGACATTAAAAAAAGGTGTGCACATCATTTTTCTTAAATATTTTTCATCAGTGTTATTCAATTCATTGAGAGTGTCAAAATGCAAAATTTTGACGAAGCAAACTAGTGTATTACAGACAGGCTTGAGAAATTAGGTAAGAACATATGAATTTACTTTCTGGTTAGTGAAATGCACGTCGAAGATTTTTCATTTTTGTATGTATTTGATGATTTTCATTACTTGATACCACCCCTGGCTTTGCAGATTTTAATGTCAGATTTGAGGGAAGAATATAAGCAGAGGAAGAAGCCAGATCAGTTGAAAGAAATTAATGGCACAGCTCCAAAGTCAGGAGGTGATGCAGGAAGTGGAGTGCTGACTGATATTCCTTTTCGAAGAATGTGGGGTGGAGATAGAAGACTATCTTTATATAGCTACAATATTGAGACCATCAATATGCTCTTGATTCCCATGTTGCAGACAAAGTAAGTATACCTGCCCTAGATATTATTTAAAGTTTCAGGCCTTATAGTGTGGAATTGCTGCACAGGAAAATAATTATAACTTCGTGCATTCCATTCATTATTTTTTTCGACATTGCTTTCAACATCAAATGTCATTTTCAATTTATATTTTTTTCTGTGGAAACCTTGATTGGCAAAAATAAATGTGGAATGTATCAAGCTATGATTATTTTGCTATCTGCTCTAGATTTGATTGAGACAGCTTGCATAGAATCTGATTGCTGGATTATTTGAGTGAAAAATTTTTGTCTGATGAATGTCAATTTTCGCTTGTGTATAGAAGAGTTTTTGCATGCATTTATTATTCTAATGAACTTGTGTGCTGATTCTTTTGACAGGAAAGAAGCTCTCGGCTCTATGGGCAATGATGCACCACTTGCTTGCCTCTCACAATTTCAACCGTTAATCTATGAATACTTCAAGCAGTTGTTTGCTCAGGTGTGTACGCTTTGATATGCTTCCCCTTTTGGCTGTCATTGTCTCCGAGGGAGCTATAAAAAAGTACTTTGACAGAGATGACATGCTCGTAAATTTTGTGCTACTAAGTGTCTTCCTCGTGTACATATTATGCATGCACAAATAGTTAAAAGAGATGTACAATACCTTAAGCTACCCTCTCTATATGATTGTTTTAGGTCACCAACCCACCAATTGATCCATTTCGGGAGAAGATAGTCATGTCACTGGCCTGTCCCATTGGTCCTGAGCAAAATATATTGGAACCAAGTGCAAAGCAATGCCACCGCATTTTCATGGAAAACCCAATACTTTCACTCAGTGACCTCGAAGTGCTGAGGGAAAACACTCATCGGGGATGGAAGGTAAATTTGCATCTTTGTATAAACTAAAAAGTTGACTTTTTCCTCCTTTTACATCTTTGTGTTGCTTGAATGTGATGGTATTTAAAGGTGTATTTTCTAGCATGGAAGTTGCAATTTTTTTCCTCATAAAAGCGCTTAGAAAATCACTTTTTGTCTTATACAGTCAGTGACATACTTTGCTTAAAAACTGTTAACAATGCATTTTTGTTGAAATGGCATAATAAGATCTTAAGTATTTCCCATTTGAAATTCACTCAAAGTGTGCAGAATTTTGCTTCATGTTTATGTCATTCAATAAAAAACAAATTGTCACTTTCTGTTAAAATTATTGTCAGCATGTAATATTTATAATTTCCATGCACAATATGTTAAAACAATGGTTTATTTGTCTTAAATGCCAGAGTGCATGTAAATACTGTGTGGTAATTTGACTAGCTTTAAATGACTTCATAATTCGTAGAAAACATAGATTATTCATTTTTTTTTGTAGAAAATTATAATCATTGGTTATGATGTACTAAGTGGAGTAGCAGAATGAAATTAAATGTATTTTTTCTTTTTATATGCTATTCCTCCTTAAAGTGTGAACTGCAATGAGGGGATAAGATAGAATGATTGGTTTCCTTCATCGCTAATTTCAGACAAATCAGCAAAGGACTACAGTAATGCATATTTTTGTCCATATTCTAGACTCAGGTAATTGACATCACATTTGGCCGTGCAGAGGGCCCTGGAGGTTTAATAAATGCTTTGGACAGGATTTGTGATGAAGCTTGTGCTGCTGCAAAGAATAATTATCAGCTCATTATTCTCTCAGACAGAGCAGTTGGCTATGACAGGTAATTATGAATTTAATTTCTTTCGCTTAGGTTCATCTCTATCTTGAACTTAGAGCTGTCTCCAAAATATTTCCTAAATTTTTAATTTTTTTGAAAAACTGATTGACCCACTATATTGCTAGCTAAAATTTTACTGAAAAAAATGGTACTTCTCTTGAGTACTTAGCCTGTACATGTTAAGAGCTCCTTTGATATGGCTAAATTTATTTGTTTCATTCCATTGTACTTCATTGAATCAGAGGTTTTCACCTGTGGTTCTCCATCAAGTTCTAGGCTTCAGAAAATTAATCTTGTAAGTTTAGCTGGATGCATTCAGAGGCCATTCCTAAATTTGAAACCAGTAACTCTGTTCAGAAGCTTAGTGTTCTAACCTCTGGGCTAGCAGTATCATTTCCTTTTTCATTCAACTTTCTCGTTAAATATTTTATCTGCGTACTGCTCTAATTAAGTACACTTTGTGAATTAATTTTATAAGAAAAAAAAGTGAATTATGCCATTTTTGTTGAAATATTGTTCTCAAAGTTTATATTTTTCCATCCTGAAATGGAATCAATTTTTGTCCTTAATATTTATGGTTCCTCCTGCATGAATTCTTACAATGCAGCAGAAAGGGACTCCCATATTCCGTGCATTTTCAGTACAAAAGCCTGAGTGACTTTTTTTTATTTCGTGCTGTTATTTCAACACAGTCACCCCAGCATGACCCATCAGTTGGTCACATTGCTGTAGGCCCAGAGGACCAAAAGTGATTTGGCCCCTGCCTGATAAATGTTTAATTAGAAATAATATGTAGTCTCCCAATTAGTATGTAATATTTTTTCACCCTCATGCCACCCCTATGGCATGTAATAGAAAATCATATATGTACTGGTTAAACATGTTAAGTTGATGATGTTTTTATTGAAGTAGATGCAATGAGCCCTTTATTGAATCAGTATTGAAATGTTCTGTGCTTTATTACAGAATTCCTGTGAGCACTCTGTTGGCTCTTGGAGCTACTCATCACCATCTGATAGAGGAGAGACAGCGCATGAAAGTGGGTCTGATCCTTGAGACTGGAGAAGCAAGGTATGATTTTTTTCCTTCAAATGAATTCATGTTCACTGATTGACTTGATATCTTCAAGCCCAAATAGATGGTCACTTCATAACCAAAATTTCAAGGTCCAAAGTGTGATTAGGGAACAATATATTTTTTATTATCTGCTACATTGGCATCGATTAATGCATACCCTATCAAAAATGTCTGATCTGAAATTGTCAGATCTGGAACACCATGTTCCTGGCATGGAATTGAACAGTTGGGAACTGGTAGGGAACAGCATGGAACGGTAGGGAACTGGTAGGGAACATATGGAACTGGTAGGGAACGGCATGGAACTGGTAGGGAACGGCATGGAACTAGTAGGGAACGGCATGGAACTGGTAGGGAACGTATGAAACTGGCTGGGAACTGGTAGGGAACATGAAGTAGGTTGGGAATGCAAGGAAATTATAGGAATCATCAGGATGTCACTAACAATACCCACCAGCAGTATATACTGCTGGAATAAGGAAGATCACGTAATTTGATACGGCATGATTTGGCACACGTTAACTATACACAGACTTAGACCGTGCAAAATTCGTGCACGTCTGCCGCTTCTTGATGTCACATAGCGAATTCACAATTTTAATAACACATTTGTGCGAGTTAAGACGATTGCAAACAAAAACGTGTTTTAAAATTAATTACATTTATTGACACTAAGTACTTCCATTTTCAATCATTGCTTTCACTTGACATTGTAACACATCATATTCCAATACATAAGGCATAATCTCAAGAACAGCCAGTGCGACAATCACCAATATCGAGCTACATTGCGCGTGAATAAAACGTAGCGATCAAGTTTGATTTTTCCATTACATTTGATTTTAAATGGTTGATCTGGGTGTACAAAACCCAGCTGTCTTTTAAAAAAACAACGCTCTTCTAAAAATTGAAATTATATTTTTCCAACAGTTGGTTCGTTCAAATATCATTGAAAGTCACTGCACTGTCATAACACACAAAAAAATTTTCACGTTTATCTAATAGTTGAATGATGATCTGAATTGTCGTTGGATCATTCCTAATGTCCCAATTCGTTATGTGCCTGAAACATGATAAATAGAGTCAATTGGCAGCAATTCAAAAAAATCAACATGGAAGGCAGATGAAAACAATGACGAATTCGTAATCTTCAACGCATTCACTGGTCATAACAATCATTTAGGTACTCACCGTAACTTAACTGTCCATTAGAATTAAAATTAAGCTTCTACGATCACAAGAAAACGTAAATATTGGAGGTGCTAGTTCTTTCTCGCGCTTCTGGCTTATCAACATGACTGCCATTTTGATTATCGAGATGGTCGAAGTCGATATTGTTTGCCAGACATCGATTGTAGTCTTTTCAAAAAATATGTACATATCAAAAATATACAAATAGGTACATATTATTTGCAGTGCGCACATATTATTCAAATTATTTGCATATAATCGACGGAATATTATTTACTGGTAAATGTGAGCTTCATCCTTCCTCTACCTAACACAGAGTGAAAGTGCTAATGAACACCGTTTTCGCAGGATAAATATTCGAAGTTCGTGACCCTTAAGCTCACATCTACCTTATTTACTATTTATACCAATCCATTGTTGCATATTTTATCATCATCATTGGTCAACAATCCTAGGATTGGTTTGACGCAGCTTTCCACTCGTTTCTTCTATCGGCCAACCTTTTCATTGAGACGTAATTCTTCTCTTTTACATTCCTCACGACCTGTTCCATGTATCTCATACGAGGCCTGCCTTTTCCAATCTTCCCGTTCACTTTTCCCTCGACGATAGTCTTCATCAGGCCATCGTGTCTCAAGATATGACCGATTAAGTTTTCCCTTCTTCTTTTTAGAGTTGTCAGCAGACTTCTCTTTTCTCCTACTCTTCTTAGCACTTCCTCGTTATTTACTCGGTCGATCCATTTAATCTTCAGCATTCTTCTGTAACACCACATTTCAAATGCTTCTACCCTTTTCTTCTCCGCTGCTGTCATCGTCCATGATTCACTGCCGTAAAGAAAAATGCTCCAGATGTATGTTCTGATGAACTGTTTCCTTACTTCTATGCTTGTATTTCCTGCTGTAAGTAGATTCTTCTTCTGAAAGAATGCCCTCTTTGCCTGGGCTATTCTACTCACTATTTCTTTCTTGCTTCGTCCATCGTTGGTTACTCTGCTTCCCAGGTAACAGAACTCTTTCACCTCTTCCAGTTTCTGTTTTCCTAGTTTAACGTTGGTTTTGGCCTCTTCTCTTTTGCTGCACACCAATATCTTAGTCTTCTTCTTATTGATCTTCAGCTGATATCCGGCCATAGTCCTTTCCAGGGTTGTTAGCATCTTATTCAGCTCCTTCTCTGTCTCTGATATGAGAGCTATGTCATCAGCGAATCGTAGCATACTGATTGTTTCTCCGTGGATTTTCACTCCAGAACACTTCTCCTTGACTTCATTTATGGCTCTCTCGATGTAAACATTAAAAATTACGGGAGACAGTGCGCAGCCTTGTCTCACTCCTTTCCTTATTCTTGCCTCTTCACAGCTGGGTCCAGATTTAATCACAGCAACTTGATTTTTGTTCATCCACAAATGCAATGAACGTCGGTTTGTTCTTCTCCATTCTCTTCTCTATGAGTAGCCTAAGGGCCAATATTGCTTCCCTTGTACCCTTACTTTTCCTGAATCCGAATTGATCTTCATCCAGGAACTCCTCTGCTTTTCGTTCTATTCTTCTGTAGATGATCCTGGTCAGTATCTTCGATGCATGTGTCGTCAGGCTTATAGTCCTAAAATTTTCGCATTTCTCCGCTCTCTTCTTCTTGGGAATAGGAATGATGATGTTTTTCTCGAAGTCCCTTGGAATTTCCCCTGTTGAATACATGTCGCAGATGGTTTTGTAGAGATGAATTAATGTCTTCTCTCCTGCATTTTTAATTAGTTCTGCAGGGACATCATCAATACCTGAGGCCTTATTCATCCGAAGATCCCTTACTGCAGCGTCGAATTCCGATCTTAATATTGATGCCCCCATATCATCTATTTCCACTTCGCTTTCCTCTTCAATAGCTTTTGTGCTGAGATTTTTTCCATTGTACAGCTCTTCCAGATATTCTTTCCATCTCTTCACTTTGTCCTCGTTTTCAATCAAAATTCCTCCATTCTTGTCCCTTATGGCATTGCATCTTGCGCTCCGTTCCTTGAAGTGGTTCCTCACTATGCTGTAGGCCGCTTCCACCTTTCCAAGTGCAAGGTTGCTTTGTACATCTTCGCAAAGATTTTTCAACCACAGCTCTCTAGCTTTCCTTGCTTTGCGACTTATTTCGTTCCTTATTCTTTTGTAGCAGAGCTGCCCTTCTTCAGTTTTCGCATTCTTGTACTTTCTTCTTTCTTCAATCAATTCTAAGACTTCCTCCGTGATCCATGGCTTCTTCTTGGCAACTTTTCTTCTTCCAAGAACTTCTTTTGCGGCTTCCTGTAGTCCACATTTAATGTTTTCCCAACGTTTTTCCACTGATTTCTCATTCAGGTTCTCTCCTATGTTGTTTCCCACTGCTTTTTGAAATGCCAGCTGATGTTGAGCCTCCTTTAGTTTTTCTACTTGCCATATATTCTTCTTTGTTTTCTTCAATTTCTTGAATTTTAGATGGCATTTCATCATCACTAAATTATGGTCACTGTCGATGTCTGCCCCAGGGTAGCTTTTGCAGTCCTTCACTTGGTTTCTAAATCTCTGCTTCACTAAAATGTAGTCTATTTGCATATTTTATACGGTATAAATTTTGTGTGGGATGGAATACATCAGGATGCCCACCTGCAACTAGACTTGGGTAATTACAATAGAAGATCTCGTAAAGAATACACAGGAACACACATCTAGTAGAAAACATTTATTTTTGACTTAATTCTTCAATTCTTTGTGCCCTTAACAATATTTTTCTTGCGATTTTATGAGGATCGCTGGCATTAACCATGTCAAATGTTAACGCCTCATTATACAGCACATGATTGGGAACTCAGGTGTCATGTCTGATTTTGATTGGGAACTCATGGGTGTCATGTCTGACTTTGGTTGGGAACTCGTGTCATGTCTGACTTCGGTTGGGAACTCAGGTGTCAGATCTGACTTTGGTTGGGAACTCATGGGTGTCATGTCTGATTTCAGTTGGGAACTCAGGTGTCAGATCTGACTTTGTTTGGGAACTCGGGTGTCAGGTCTGACTTTGGTTGGGAACTCAAGTGTCAGGTCTGACTTTGGTTGGGAACTCAAGTGTCAGGTCTGACTTTGGTTGGGAACTCAAGTGTCAGGTCTGACTTTGGTTGGGAACTCGTTGGACATTTTTGATAGGGTAGAAATGACTGTCTGACAGTTTGTCTGTTTTTGTTCATGCAATGTCTCCAATCAGTGAACATCTCTGGTATTTGCTAAATTTGCTCACAAGTGAATTTCCTCCTGTCCCAATATTTACTAAAAATACTAGCATTAGTTCAATTGCATGCCATACCATTTCATAAATCATACTTAGTGTCTGTTGGAAATGATTGACCTGCATTGAATGTACCTCAAACATTAAATTTCTCACTTTCAGAGAGGTCCATCATGTTTGTGTACTGTTGGGATATGGAGCCGATGCTATTTGCCCATATTTGGTGTTTGAAACTGCAGCCAGTCTTCGGTCTGAGGGTGTCATAGACCAGTCATTCACTGATGCCATCCTTTTTGAAGTAAGTTCTATGTATATGAATTTAAAAAAATATTTAACTGCCCTCAGCTTTATTCATTCCTTTTTTCCTTAATTGATGTGGGTATTTTTTTTAGTAAGTTTCACAGTACCTAAGGTGCTAGCATCATTCAGGTATCAGTCAACCGTGAATCAGTGACTTTTGGGGTAGTTGAGGTCTTTTACATGGCATAAAAATTTTCGCTTAGATTTGTAAACTGTTGGAAAACTGAATATTTATTGGGACCCTCACATATTATTCAGAGGTTTATTTCCCAGAAAGTATTTTAATATACTCAGTAGTGTCAGTAATTATGGCTGATATAATGTGGTATCGAGTTTAATTTCCTATTCTGTCTTATTATTAAGGGTATCCTGGAGTTCAAAATGTGAGAATGTGGATGTGCTTGATATAAATGTTATGATTGGAAAACAGGTACAGCTTTGTAAATTTGGGCTGTTAAAATTATTTTTGCAGTTTTTTCATACTGTCAAACAATTTTTGTCTGTGGAATTCTCATCTGTTTATTCTCTATGTATATATTTCCCATTCATGTACTGTCTTTATGATCATACCTTTGACCAAGGAATCCTAAAACTACTACTGATTCCCATGATTAAAATGTTGTGATGTGAAAAACTACATAGTTGCTCATTCCAGCAATTAGCACTTCAGTCTGATATCTATATGTTCCATTAAAGTTATGTATTGATATAGAATAATTGTACCTTTATGCAGGAGCTTCATTGATTGGATATAAGGTTTTTTTTGACTATAATTATTCTTGGTCAAACACATTTCTATTCTCTGAAAGTGGAAACTTCATCAGGACAGAATAGTTGAAGAGTGAGGAAATGAAATTTTAATCTGATTTAATTTTATTTACAGAATTATTCTGCAGCAATGGATCGTGGTATTGCAAAAGTAATGGCAAAAATGGGAATATCAACTCTACAGTCATACAAATGTGCTCAGATTTTTGAAGCTGTTGGCCTTGCAGAAGAGGTTGTAAACAGATGCTTCAAAGTAAGTTCAAGTTTTGATTATGCTGTCCTCAGCTGACCAAAATTTCTAGCCCCTTATAGTGGAGTGTCAAGTAATTTCATCCATATTTGCTCTGCTTAAATTCAATTTCATGATAATATAGGATCATATTCAGTAGTTATATCTCATTTTTTATGTACAGTTGAGCAGCGATTATCCATAGTATTGGAACGGGAAGCCCAATTGGAAAATCCATTCATAATTAATTTCCTTTTAATTTTGACCTTGGTTTCAGTGCCATACTTTCTTTGCATCTTTTGCACCTATTCCATTAAATAGGTGCTTGTTGTTTTCATACAATTTCATATATCGGCCAATTGTTTATTAAATTTATTTCTCCAAAATATTTTGCCTACTATAACTATTATAATGATGCTGTCGAGTATGTGCATTGAATACACTCCATCAATTCACAGAACATTAAGTGGCTTTCTGTATCTCAGATCCATCCAATTTTTATATGCCTACTTGTCATGATACCAATGTATTATGCTTATCCCGAGTAATCTGAACTATTCCAATTGAAAACATTTGCATCACATTTTTTTAAGTTCTGAGTCTTGTGTCAAGGTAGCTGACCCACAACTATGGTTCATCTGACAGTGAGTCCAATGCCTCCACCCCAAGCTGTAGCTGACCTAGGCATATATCTCTTTGACTGCGACAAGAGGTCACTTCTTTGGGAGTTCTTAGTTCATAACTCTTAGTGCTTATTCAGCCCACTCTAGGAGTAAACAAGTCAAGGTTGCAGACCATCCCAATTCCCAAACAGTGTTTGAGTATGGCAGTGTGTGTGACATCATAAGTAAACTTCTTGGAAATGTCTAATACAAGAAGTTTCCTCTTAAGCGAAGAATAAAACATTTCAAATCAATTATATTTCGGACTGAAACTTATCAAATATGAAAAGGGTGCAGAAGTAATGTAAACTCACTCCCCAGGGGTATGCAAATAGTAAGTAGTGATTCAACATTGTCATGTGCATAATTGGATTCTCTGTTGCAGGAAAACCTTTTGTGTGGGCAAAATTTGGCTATGCTGTCTGTAGGAGTGAACAGAAGTGGTAGTAGAGTGTGGGGGGAGAGGGGGGGGGGTTGAGAGTGGAAAGGGAGAGTAAAGGATAGTATAGGGGACCTTGTTGAGGGACTGATAGATGGACAATCCGACAGTCAATTAATCAAATGTCAGACAATCAGCACTCTGGTGTATTATTCATCACTGCCCTACTTTAGCGGCTGAGTTTGGATCTACCGCAAATATTTTGTGTGGAACAATTGAAAGGAATAATTCCAGTAATTTAATTTTCTCTCATGAACTGTTTTATATAATTGAAATGGCAAAAATAATTTTCTTCACACTCATTATTGTGATTTACTTGGTGTGCCAGTATTACTCACAAAAAATGAATCAGTGAAATCCTACTGTGAAATAAGGTAATGACTGACAAAGATAGTAATGCATCCAACTTTGTATTAATTTTCATTTCTACAACCTAATGATTGCTTAGATGGGTAAAAGAGAGAAGGTACCCAAATAATTTGGAAATAATTACACATAAAGTGAACTCAATCATCACATTTCACAGCAAGCACAGATTTGTAAAATTTTATGAGATTATTTATTTTGTCTGATGTCCTTTTTGTAACCAGAAGTTTTGACAACCACCAGTGTAACTTAATGTCAACATGAACTGATAATTGACACTAACTAGACATTGTTAAGGGGGCCTTGAAGTGGTCCATGAGAACCTACCCTTACCCATAAAGTGCCTCTAATATTTATTGATTTCTTTCAATGGGGGCGTTTACTCGGAACCGAAATCGCAATTTTGTACACGAAATCGTTAGATGGAAACGAAAAACGAATTTTAGTGAAACAATTAATCTTCTAACCACAACCATTCACTCATAAATCTAAAATGAAAATAAGTAAAAGGTGACGCCCACCGAAAATGCTGCTGTGATAACATTGACGTCATTTTCCTCCCGTCCTTGACTGCTTTCAGGGGAGGGGGAAGGGAGTGGAGGGGGGTTCTCGGAAGGTCTGCTCGCACAGATGCTGTCGAAATCGCTCCCATTGGCCGAGTCAGCTGTGTCCCCCCCTTTGCGATAAGGCGAAGAAGCTTCGCGGGCTCAGTTGTGATTGGACGAAGTCGATATACGTCAGAGGTTGCACCACGCCCACTTTTCCGAAAGGGTTAAAAACATCAGTTTTTCGCCGCTTATAACTCGGGAAATAATTGTCGGATCAGAAAACGGAAAAATACGGGTCCTTTTATTTTACAAACTCTATCAGATTCGGCAATTAAAAAAAATATGGTAAACGACCCCATTACGAAACATACACTTTCATTCTTAGCATAAGTTTCTACCACAGAAAATTCCAAATTAATTTGAGAGGCATTGAGCCATAGCAACATGCTCTTTTTGTGTAATTTGCAATTGGTCCAAAACATAGATTTAAATTGCTTTTCATTAGTTATTTAAAATGACTGATGAACCGATAAACCAGAGTCATTTGTCTTTATTGTTGCAATTCCTAACTATTCTCTTTTTATGATTTTTTACAGGGAACTCAGTCAAGGATCGGAGGAGTGACTTTTGAAATGCTGGCTGAAGATGCCTATGAACGCCACATGCTTGCTTATGCAGAGCATCAGTGTGACATCCTGGTCCTCCGTAATCCTGGCTTCTTCCACTGGCGAGCTGGAGGAGAAAGACATATGAATGAACCACTTGGCATTGCAAACTTGCAGGTACCTGTATACATAGTTTGATTTAACCCTCTTTGTCCAAGTACGATGGAAGTTTGCTATATTGAGTGTGGCTTATTGCAAGAAGATCACTATAGTGAGTAATTTTTTCACCATTGTTGGTCCAAGGGGAAGAGCATACAGAGTTTCATCAGTTATAACAAGTGGTCATTTAAGTCATAGGGCCTTAACGAGTTAATTTAGTCATGATATTTGCACAATGGTATAACTAATAGAACTCAAATGTCTTGCAGAAGACAACATTGTACAAACCTACAGCTTATGTCACAAGTTATCACATTGAAATAAAAATGAAATTCACTCCAAAAGCAAGCTTGGAAGTCAGAAAACTAGAGATATGCGAATGCTAGACATGAATACTCAAATACCTCGAATGCTAGATATTATTCTATTTTCAAGATCTCAAATAATTATATTAAAAGATTAATTTCGAACACCTCAAATATTGTACCATGCACCATTGGGTGCCCATGTAGTGCTATATTTGGTGTGTTGTTGAACTACATCATACAAGAGGATGGAGGAGATATGAGTCTGTTGATGGGTTTCACAGTGTAATTTATGGTAGAAATATCTACAACAGTTTCAACAAATGGAATTCTGGCAAAACTGTTGTCTTTTTACCATATATAACGTGCCAAAACTAGTCACTGTTAGTTATGATTCAAAATCGAAGGACGTTTGTGAACATTGCCAATGGTAGCCGCTTACTCCCATCACATTTTCATCATTAAATTATAAGTCGTCACACAATGTGTCTCTTCTTCCATATTGTACTTTCACAAATAGCTAATTAATTTTAGGTAAGAATTACTGAGAACTCATTCCTTTGCTCTGCTGTCACTACGAGTCATTGTGACCATTTTCCATCAAGGCATGACTGTGCAGAACATGAAGGTGTATTGACACTTTCAACTCTATTATTAATGCTTATAAAAGTTAATGTATTCAATGGTCCATTATTAGTAGTAAAGTTATTCTATTATATATTTGACATTTTCAAAATTAGATGTAAATTTTTTTACTTTCTTCACTGTGTGGATTTTCACTTCTACAGGCAACAAATAAATTATCAGAATAACGTTTAACATATCAATTGCAATTATAGTATTTGAGGTCTTTGAAATTCTAGATACATATTTGAATATTTAAGTCATGATTTAATATTCGAATTCGAGAAATCTGATAGCATAGCATCTCTACATAAAACACTTCATTAGAATTTTATGGCAGTGAGGCATGGATGATAGCAGCAGGAAAGTCTAGGCAGGCAGCATTCGCAATGTGGTGCTACAGAAGAATGATGAAGGAAAAATGGATCAACTGAGTGACAATTATAGAAGCCTTAATAATTGGAAAAAAGAGAAGCCTACTGAAAATTTTGAATAGAAGACTGGACAACTTAATTGGCCATATCTTAAGACACGATGGCCTAATGAAGACAGTTGTCAAGGGAAAAGTAAATGGGAAGAATGGAAAAGGCAGGCCTAATATGAGGTAGATGGAGCAAGTTGTTAGGGTTGTAAAAGAGAAAAATTATGTTGATATGAAGAGTTTGATCGCTAGAAGAATTGAGTGGATAGTGAATTGACATAAGATATAATGGTGCATGGAAGAAGTTAAATTGAAATGAAACCAAATTTAAAGGAATATCTATTAATTTTCATCTGCTCATTATGTCTCTCTATGCTAACCAGTTTTTGGTAATGGGGTTAGTATGTTGGAGAGGTTCTCTGTGATTTAGAAACTTTAGTGACTTGCAAGAAAATTACTGGGCTCTTCAATTTTTGTCATGAATGACTATGAATGCTGCTCATAATTTTATTAATAATTAGGAGTCTTCTCTAAGAAAAAATAGACTTTCTAAATTTTCCTTTGTGTTCTTTATGTGAGGCTAAGTAAAGATGTCATTTTCAATGGAATAGTGAAGTGTTTGCATTTTCTAATTCCATTTGCTTTAATGTTTTAGTAATGATCTCATAACTTGATACCATTATTTTTGCAGGAAGCGTCAACCAGGAAAAACCAGACAGCTTATGACAAATTTTTAGAATCAAGCATGAACAGCATAAGGGCTTGCACTCTCCGAGGGCAGTTGGATATTGTTTCATCAGATAAACCTGTTGAACTCTCTGAGGTGGAGCCGGCATCAGAAATAGTCAAACGTTTTGTCACTGGTAAGGGGAATGTTTTTGTGCTAAATGCCGAATGATTGCTCTATAACTAGAGGATTCCATTCCAGGGATGTCTCCATAAGCTTATGTGCATTAAATGGCTTGCATAGAACATGATACATGTGTTTAACTTTTTAGGTGCCATGAGTTTTGGCAGTATATCTTTGGAAGCTCACCAAACACTTGCAATTGCAATGAATCGCATCGGGGGAAAGTCAAATACTGGTGAAGGAGGTAAGCATTTTTAGATAGCCTTGGTTTGTAATACCGCTTTAACCAAAAAAGGAGTCTCATGATTTTTTTAGGCTTTTGTACTGTGTCCCTATTTAATATTTTTAAAAGCTGTAGTCTTGTCAGTATTTTATCTGGAAAATGGGCTTAATTGATTCATCTTTCTGGCCCCATTTTAAAAGCTTAATCTTTTTATGAAAGAGATTGTTTAGTGCAATGATTAATTTCGATCATGAATTCTTTGGATCAGGTGAAAATGAAGACCGATATCTGAACCAAGATCCAGAGAACGATAAACGATCAGCCATCAAACAGGTGGCTAGTGGAAGGTTTGGTGTCACCAGCTCATATCTGGCTCATGCTGATGACTTGCAGATCAAAATGGCTCAGGGTGCCAAACCTGGCGAGGGAGGAGAACTTCCTGGGTATAAGGTTAGGAGAAAATTAAATGCTCTTCTGAGATTAAGTAAAATATTTTCTTCCTATGAGCCTTCACATACCAAACATACATGTGTATAGTTCAACTTCACGTGTAGTTTGGCCCCAATTTATTCTGCAAAAAATTAATTTTTAAAAATTAGATTTACATATTAAAGAGCTTCGTGATTTCCTCTAAATGTATACCAAGATTTTATGTACAAATGGTTTGGACAGTTATACTATCTTCAAGATCTGCATCATTTGATATTTTTTTATATCTCAAGTATGGTGTAATCATTCTCCCTCAATGGAAAAATGGGTCTCGGTCCCGACATGAAAAAATTACTCGTTTTTACGAATAATGACGGATCATGGCAGCGTTTTTCAGATTCTCCTTGCCAGAGTGAGACACCTTAATCATTCATCATTGGCATGCACATTATGCATTAGGATGACTTTGAATCATAGACGAAGTAGTACATAAAATGTCACCAATGCAACTAAAAATACATTCGGCTTTGCCAAAAACAAGTCAAAAAAAATGTAAATTTGTCAAGTACTGATACACCCGCCCGCG
Organism: Platycnemis pennipes; assembly: GCA_933228895.1. Lineage (NCBI taxonomy): Eukaryota > Metazoa > Arthropoda > Insecta > Odonata > Platycnemididae > Platycnemis > Platycnemis pennipes. The sequence continues at coordinate 75,803,761 of OW121854.1, forward strand.
AGAAACTAATTGCTACAAGCAGCATTTTCCTCTTATGATCCCTGTCATTTTTTGCTACTCATTTTTCCCAAACGTAAATCCATGAGGGATATTTCTAGTACAGTAATCGTTTACTGCACGCGTGCACTCGGAAATGTTTTCACAGGCATCGGAAGAGATACTATGGCGTTCGGGTGATAAATTCAGTCATGCATATCTCACATAGAAGCATTTTTCTCCCTACATATTTCAGACTGATTATCCAGCCTTACTTTACGGCCTCATTATTCCGGCTGACAATAGTCATCATTGAAGCAATCGGGTTTCATTTACCATCCACATTGAGTGTTTCGATGTAGTCATCGAGGAAGTATATCTTCTTCGTAACTAAACATTGCCCTTCCCTTCTTCCTTCACCAACAGCCAAGAAAATCAGAGAAAATACGAGTTTGCTTGGTTCATACGATCACTTAGTTTGTCACATTAATTCTATATGATGTTTTTTGATCTGGGCTCATGCATAATCAACGGTAAAAAACGTTCATAGTCCATACATATTTAGGTCACATAAATGTATACATTTCTCGCCTTTCTCTCCTACCCAGCGATCAAAAAAATATCCTAAAAGATATCTTCTCAGCTGCCATCCTCCGGAGTGATAAAGAATCTGATAAGGGTTTTGTAGCTTGATCCTTGTTAGAGATACACATAAGACTAGATGATAAGTAGAACCATACTATCAAAAACCCTAATTCACACCATCGGAGAGGGAGCAGAAAGCCTCGTTAGAATCCTAGTCCAATCGGAGGCACTTTCATCTCTCCCTTGCGTTATCGGACGATACACCCCACAGGACATCAGGGGTGGGAGTTAGTAGGTACCCAGCCAGTTCGGAAACAGGACACGAATTGAGCGGTATCTTTGGGTAGGTGTGTTGATGCAAGGAGCTCAGTGTGTAAACACGGTCAAGGACGTGGAGCCTTCTCAGTTAAAGAGAAAAGGAAAACATTGGAAGAGAAGGTGAAAATGATTCACAAAATTGAATCAAAAAAGTTAAGATGAAGTGCTGTTGCAGAAAAGTTTGGTCATTCTGTTGCCAGAAGAGCTGACAACTTTTTTATAATGAACATTTGTTCATCGTATTTCTTCTTGAATTATTATTTGCTGATTTCCTTTTCACAGATTGGTGGGAGCGATTGGAAATTAAGGGAAAGCGAAATGGAAATGCCCGCTCATTCCAATGTACTTTTCTCCCCTGGCAGTCCCCACCAAGAAAATTCCCCCAGTTTTCCATCTCCTTTGCTCCAAAACCTCGACTTTCTCTTCCCAAATATTTTTCTTTCACATTTGCAGGAAACCCAGCAAAGGCTTTCCTTCCCTCCCACACTGGGTCACACCTCAAGTGACCCTTCCTTTCGCCATCTCTGGGTGGGCAAGAGTAACCCCCTCCCTCGGAAGTCCCCAGTGCTGGCCCTCGAGGAGATAAGGTCCCTTCGTGGGCCCCTTCCCTCCCACCCGCTCAACGGGTGCAGTGTCCCCCACTGGCTCAGCAGGCCTCACAAGCCCACTCTTGGCCCCTGAAATGCCCCCCTTCGCAAGGAATCAGTGCACGGGGTCTAACACATTCAAATATTGTTTTGTGGGCATATCTTGATCCATGATAAAAGACCCCACTCTCCAGTGTCTTGTTCTTTCCCGAGGCATATCCTGTTGAGGTAGAGCAGGAGGAAGATAAGATGTGACTATGCTTCATAAGGATATTATTCTTTTGATGTTTATTTCCCATGCATATCCCTTGGCCTTGAATCCCAGCTGGATCAACCTCCCAAGTGACGTAAGATACTCGGAGACCATGGGACTCGTAGCTGTTTTTGTGAGGATGAATGGAGTGATCTCCTCAGTGATGGATGAAGACATTAGAATTCGGATTCCGTCTTCATGCGTGGCTGGAACTGGAACTGCAATGCTCAGATGAAAATCCCCTTGCTAGATTGGAAGCAGAAGAAGAACGACATGCAAAAATATTCCACACTTTTTAGGTGTATCGAATCTTTAAATTATTCCTGCAATTTAGTGGAAGAATAGGAGGCGACCTGATTTGAATAGAGCCACAACTGAAGCTTTCACAGAGTATAGTGAAAAATGTAAATTATGGATTTCTGTTACCATCGTTAGTAGCTGAAGCAGTGTATAGTAAATTATCACGCAATCACCGTTGAAGTGCTTGGTTTGTACAGTCTACTTTTGGAAGGAGGTGAAAATAAAGATGAACTCCTTTTTAAACTCTTCTTGCAGAGCCTTCGTCTCGGAAATAACCATGCAAAGATGGTTATGGCTGTTATTTCTCGAAATTAACAGGCATATCATTATTTGTACAAAATACATGATTGACATAGCATCCGTGAGAGAATCTTTTCACTGTTTTAGCTTAATTTAGGTCTAATCTATAATGCCTGATGCGGAGCATATGATTTTCTTTTAGTGGCAATTTATTCCTCTAAATTCTATATCCGGAGCAGCATCTAGTTGCAAATGATCCCGCTAATCATGCACTTCCAAAGTGTATGCATACTTCAATACTAGCTTAAAAATATGAATACATCATCCACGCATATGTTATAATTTCAGTAGAGATAAAAGTATGTAATATTAAAAAATGCACTAATGAAGCTTCATAGGCCTAGTCCAAACTACACGAAAATTTTGCAAAGTTGCTTGATTGCCTCTGACTCATTGGAAAAAAGGAACTAATTAGTTGTGTTTAACTTAATCAACCCTGTTAACATGAATACACATTTATAGATACATTCATGAATTATAACATCGTAAATCATGCAAGTATGTTGCAGGAGTGCATATATTCCAGGAAACAAAAAATAGCTTCATGGTGATGTTGATCAAGAATACTCGTTCATACGATATTTGATATTACGAAGTGTTGATTTTTCCGGTCCTGTTGACTTCATAATATCGAGTTTCTACTGTATTTGTTTCAGTTCATGAAGATTGTGCTTAAGAATATATGTGGTTAAATACAGTTACAGTGCATGGAATAACTCAGTTTTATTATTTTTCTCTCTAATAAAGTGGCTATTTTTTGTTTGTGAGTGTTATGCTTGTTTTTTATATAGTAAGGATATACTTTACTTTTTGCTGACTGCAGAATAGTCTGGCCTGCCTTGTAAAACCTGGTAGTCACCACTGGAACTATTGGTAACCACCAAATTAAAATTCCCTCTATCAGTTAAAAGTAACAGAGCACTACAAAACTTTAATTGTACTATAAAATTGTTGCTATCTCACTCGAATAATTTTTAACATGACTTCAGGATTGCCAGAAATGAAGCATCTCTCAGGAAATTGAAATAAATATGAATTTGTTTGAATGCTATTATGTAAAATACATCTTTGAAATGTATGAAATGGTTTTGGTAATGTATTTACTGTGAAGTAAGGATCAAACTGTTTGCTTTGTAGGTCACGAAGGACATTGCTGCAACAAGACACTCTGTACCTGGAGTTGGTCTGATATCACCTCCTCCTCATCATGACATTTATTCTATTGAGGACTTGGCTGAACTTATTTATGACTTGAAGTGTGCTAACCCTAATGCTCGCATCTCGGTGAAGCTTGTATCAGAAGTAGGAGTTGGAGTTGTTGCTGCTGGAGTAGCCAAGGTTAGTCAGTTTCTCCATGGCATATATTTTAGTTGGTAACATTACAGAGTTACTATTAATTAAAAGCTAAGTGAAATAAATAGATAAAATAAGAGATGAGCCAACTTGAAGTTAGACGGTTGCTTTTGCAGCCCGAGACAGCCAGCTATCTCAAGAAATTGAAATTGAAGTAATTGAAGAAAGAAATTGAAGGGTTTTAAGAGTGTCATAAGTATTATAGCCTTGACTCTGGTTTCCTCTAAGGCAAATAAATACCTTTTAACCATAGTTTTTACATAATTCAGGTCACATATTGTTTTTTATGTGCATGTCATGGATTTGCTGTTCCATATTTCAGATTTGCTGGTTTTCATTTGCTCAAATAAGCTATAATACCATCACAGGTGGAAAGAATTTTTATGTAGAAAGTTTTATTTAACTCAATTGGGATTTCAACTCTAATGTCTTAAATTACTGGTCAAGTGTGAATTAGATGTTTTTGCCCATAACACATCTTAGTTCACTGGGTGGATTTCTGGGGGCTTCACATGACCTATGCACTCAAACTTGCATTTCATTCTTTTGTCTATGGCTGTATAACTGGGCTGCACATGCAGTTACCCCAAGTTACGCGAATGACTGGATTTCTTGACAGATAATCATAACTGAATGTACTATTCAGAAAGGTACTTGTACAAAGCATGTTTTCATGTCAAAAATGTGCATGCTAGAGTAGTAGCTCCAATGGAAGCATATGCCTGGTTATAATGCTCTTATTTTGATGAGAGTCAGATTGGTGTTGATATACATTAAAACATTATAGATGATAACCTCCCAATAATATCATGTGATGACAGAGGAACAATGAAATATTCATATCAGGTTTGCCCTGATTGTTTAAATGTCATGTACTTGTTTCTAAGAGTGTATATTCTTTTATTTTAGGGGAAAGCAGAGCATATTGTAATCTCTGGGCATGATGGAGGCACTGGTGCCAGCAGTTGGACTGGAATTAAAAATGCTGGGCTACCTTGGGAATTGGGTATTGCTGAAACACATCAAGTCCTGGTTCTAAACAACTTGCGATCCCGAGTGGTTGTGCAAGCAGATGGCCAGCTGAGAACTGGTAAAAAGCTTCCTATTGAATCTAAAATATAGGTATAGAAATTGATAAGTTTAAGAGGACAAATTAATTTATGACAAATTAAGTAGAAAACTTTGTAAATTCCTACTCTTATTTGTTACACCTCTATCCGTTTCAATGCCTTTCAAGTGGTCCGCTCAGTCAAGCTTAGTCTCTTAACTATATAGAATGCCCTGGTCAAGTTGAATCAGGTTACATCTCAACTACATTTGACAGGAATCAGCTGGTAGAAAATGCAATCAAATGTGGTAGCAGACTGAAAGTGGTTGTGTCAAGTAACAATAACATTATGGAAAAACAAAGTGTTTTCTGATTTATAATGAATTATTTCCACCAAGTAATAGCCATCACCTATAAGTGGAATCAAATGGTTACCCTTTCAATGTATGCTCAAAGCAAAGCACCCACTAACTGGTCTAAACTCAAAATAACTCTCTATAGCTAGATTTGGACAGAGTTAACTTGCTAGTTAAGCCCAGTCAAACTGATGTATGTGAGGCCTGTTGATTCTACTTCATTCCTGTTAACATTGGTTGAAATTGACGTGTTGAACCCTGTTAGTTCCGGTTGATATGGCCCAGTGGAAACCAATGAACAGTGGCCATAACTATGTAAAATCTAGTTTAAGCCAGTCACACTAGGTTAAGTCCATTCAAGTTGCCTCCAACTTGATTCAACTGGAATTTTCACCAGGGTGGAAGGAAATGGGCAAGGTCAGGGGTCATTACATATGTAGTTATGAAGGAGCAATAGGGTGGGAAAAGAACATATACTGAAAGAGGTGAGTTTTTCATGGGAACCACCTCATTCAACAGTTTTCTTTCACAAACTTATAAAGTTTTTTACTTTTTTAAACCACACTTAGAAATTTTTAATGGCTATATGTATATGGCACTCACTTATTTTTGAACCACATAGCGGACAAAATATGCATTTTTGATTGACTTGTGTAATCCAGATTACTACTTTTGGTCTTTATTTTCTGGAATGTAATATTTAAACAAGAACTAATAACAAATATTTCTCCATAGGAACCATTCCAAGCTCATTGTCTTGGCTCCCCTTAGTATTTCCTGAAAACTGTTAATGAATAAACCCTTATATTTTTAATGATTTTTCCATAGGTTTTGATGTTTTTGTGGCAGCCTTGCTTGGTGCAGATGAGTTTGGGTTCAGCACAGCTCCCCTGATTGTAATGGGTTGCACTATGATGCGAAAGTGCCATCTCAACACATGCCCTGTTGGCATAGCTACCCAGGATCCTATTCTGAGGAAAAAGTTTGAAGGGAAGCCAGAACATGTTGTCAACTATTTGTTCATGCTGGCAGAGGAGGTGAGTCCGTAGGACTGGTAATTCCTGGTAAAAATAAAGACTCTGCTTGCTAACTTTGGGGAAAAAGTTTTATGCTAAGCTTAGCCTCCTATAAAATGATTTATTTCCAATTAATTAGTTAATTGATGAGGTGATGGATATCTACTTTGTTTTTCTCACAAATTGTAACAAAGCATAGATTGTCACCAGGATAAAAAATACTTAGTAAAATTCCACATAAAATTTAATCAGGTACAACCTAGGTTTCACCCATTAGGGCATCATCAGGTAAAATACCATCATCAGGTTATTTTACCTGATGATGCCCTAACAGGTGGAACCTAGGTTGTACCTTATTACATTTTATGGGAAATTTTACCGAGTATTTTTTTATCCTTGTGACATGGATTGGTTCCACAAAGTATTGCCTTCCATAGTGAGCTTTATAATGTAGGTTGATTTTTTTCTGGGTATTCTGAGAAATACCGTGGAGAAATCCTTCAAATTCTATTTTATCAAATTTATGGGAAAAAGTTCAATATATTGCATATGGGTCGAATTATGCTATAGTAATATTATGTAATTGATATCAGGGTATGGAAAATGAAGGATAAAGAACTGTGGGAACTTTAAGTAACATTGTTCCAAGGTATAACTAGGTTTTCTCATTACTGCTGTCACCCCAATATATGCTCACTTGGATTGTTTTTAACTATTGTGATTTTTTCCTCATTAATACTTGTCACACATTAATTTTAAGGTAAGACAGTATATGGCCTCAGTTGGAATCAGAAAATTCCAGGATCTCATTGGTAGAACAGATCTGCTGTGTGTGAAGGACACTGGAAATCCAAAGGCTAAGACATTGAATTTAACTCCTATTTTGAAGAATGCTCTACACATGCGGCCAGGAACAAACATTGTTGGTGGTTCTGAGAGTCAGGTAAACAAACTTTGAAAACATTCGCGGTGAATGTACTGGAAAATATTTGAGGAAATTTTACTTTGCAATCCCTCCTTCTACAGAGAGGTTATCTTAATATTTTCTCAGTTTATCTGTATCTACCCATATCCTTGATCAAAGCATGCTTCAACTGGATGAAATTCAGCATTCAGATTTGGGCTTTTGTGAATGAAATGTCATATTGTTGAATCATTTGTTGATTTTAGTGTTTTCATGCTTTATTTATGTGTACAGTATGCCATAATAGAGTAAAGCTGATTGGTAAGAAATACAAGGCACCAAAAATTACTTCCTACACACTTCTTGTGCCCCTTGGTTATAACTATATGTGCAAACCATAATGGCTTGGTGGAATATAATCCAAGAAGCTGGTGTTCTCTTGTTTATGTCCTCAATTGGCCAAAGAATGTTACGCCCGACCTGAAATGAGTGGACTGTGAGCTGTCAGTTGTTGGTATTAAAGGTGCCTTATTTGGAGAGTTATGACTTCACCTTGACTTCATGCAATCAAAAGAAAATCTCCCAATAGAGATTGCCATTGAAAGGCACACATTGCCCTCTTGTGACTACTGGTTGAACAATTTATCATTGGTATGACAACCGTACAACTAACAAGATTTCTGCAAATCTGTACATGTGCATACATATGTAACTTCTCTACAAATGCTTGACTTCAAGCTCTTGACCAATACGGTATCCAGATTTGTTCTTGTAGGCACTTATTCATTTTAGGATCAACACAGAGATATAATCTGACTTTTGAAGGAAACTCGAAAATTAACAATGTAGGCTCTGGAAAACAGACACATATGAAACAAACATGATGTACATACTGGTGAAAGTAGGTTTTAGAGAGCGTTGGGTCGGGTGGAAGCTAGTGATGGCCTTGAACAGCAAGCAAACAAATGACACACTCCCCCTACTGACTCGTACTGAGCTTCTAGGGCTCCAGATATCCTTGGGACTTCTGGGAAGGGCAGAGAGATAAGGAACTCATGCAAAACAAGCACCCTCTTCTTCAACTACGATTTCTGGGAAAAAAGGAGCACATGGAAAATGGGTTTTTACAGTACATATTTGGGGCTTGTTTGCATGTTTTCACACTTTCCTATGTCTTAGATGTATTTAAAAAATGTATTCCATTATTCATCTTACAACTCTTTTTATCAATATAAAAAATCTTCCTAATAACCTACCAAGATGGCCGCCAGCTTTTAAATCAGTTGCAATGCCTCCTTCAGTACATTCTAACCTCCTTGACTGTCATGTGTTGTTGACGGCATTTGGGACAGGGTAATATTTTCCTCTAAACTAACCAAGAGCAAAAGCTGTTTGTTGTTTTGGGGACAAACTATTCATACATGGCAGGAGGGGAGGGGATCACAAAACATTGCAGCACAGTGTGACTTGAGTGTCAAGTCCTTAAGTTAATTGGTGCTTGAGGAATGGCAAGGTCCCAGGAAGTTAATTAGCCATATTTGCTCATGAAAACTCAGCAGATGACCTTCTTTTGTCGATTTCATACCTACACCAGGAATGTCATAATGAAAAATAATTCAGTTCGATAGCCCACTGCAAATTACATTGAAATGCTCAAAAAAGAAACTATGACTTTGAAGAGTAAGTTCTACAAATGAGGATTTAAAAATTTCATTCCATTAGGTTTTGATAACCTTGCATTGAAGAATTCTTAAAAAAGAAAGAGGATAACCATTTGTGGTATTATCTGTAATTTAATATATTCCTACACCTTTTGATTGTGTAGTGGTATTGCCTTTATCCTGAACGGTTTGATTTAATCTTGACATAAGGTCAAGTCTCATGATGAAATGTTGGTAGGATTTTAGTGTGCAGTACATTTATAATTGTGTGATTTTGTTTTTGATATTTTAGGACTTTCAGCTCGAGAAAAGGTTGGACCAAAAACTTTTGGAGTTGTGTGCCCCTATCTTGGAAGGAAAACAGTCTTCCATAAAAATAGACATGGCCATAACAAACGAGTGCCGAGCTTTTGCATCTACTCTGAGCTATGCCATTTCAATGTAAGTACCATTTATCTGAATACCTATCCTCATCATTTTGCCTTGCATTGGTATGCTCATTTTTGCTTATTGATGTAAAAAAATCCTGTATGATTATTCGAACCTTTCTTGATATTTTTAGGAAATATGGTGATGATGGTCTGCCACCAAACAGCATCAATATAAGTGTGAAGGGATCTGCTGGTCAAAGTTTCTGTGCCTTTATGACTAAAGGCATTCATGTCATCCTTGAAGGTGATGCCAACGACTATGTTGGAAAGGTAAGAGGGAGATATAGTATTATTAATTGCTAATAAGCACCAATATTGCAAATAAATATCATAGAATTTCTTGTCCTCATTGTGTAATTTAGTTCTAGATACTTCTGGAAGTGAAAGTGTGCTTAAATTTGACGAGGCTTAAATTGCTTGACTTTGCTTAAAATTTGACTGCTTAAAATTGCCAAATTTAAGAGCATAGAAATCACTTAAAATGATAGATGAATTGTTCCATTGTTCTTAATCATTCATGGCTTTTCTGTATAGGGTAAAATAAATACACTATGTATTGTGGGCATTTAAAAATATTTTTAATATTTATTACTGTAAGTATTTGTGCCAGTATTATTTATTTATTTACAGTGAAAATTTTCAAGTACTAATTTCTCCTTTTAACTTTCTTTGAAATGTTGGAATTTTTTTCTTCCATTTCACCAGATCCTGAAATGATTTAACTCATCTAATTCCACTTAATGTTACGTGAATGTTTTACAGGGTTTATCTGGGGGTGAGATTGTGATTTATCCTCCAAGAAACTCTCCAGTTGAAAAATATTCTGGTGAAAATGTCATTGTTGGAAATGTATGCCTTTACGGAGCTACTTCTGGTCGGGCCTATTTTAGAGGAATTGCTGCTGAGCGTTTCTCTGTAAGAAACTCAGGAGCTATTGCTGTTGTTGAAGTGAGTATTCCTCTATTCACATTCTTTGATTTATAATTCACCTGGCAGAAATTAACATATCTCTGTTTTAGCATGCTTTTTTCCTCATTCAACCTAAACCTCAAATTGGGTTGGGAATAAATTTGAAATATTGCATGAGCATAAAATACTACTAAAAGCACAATGGGGAACTTCCTGGTTGATTGAAAATCAAGTCAAAAAACTGTACTGCTGTAATACCTCTTCATGACCATGAAACATATATGTTTGACCATATCCATTTCACTCACCCCTACTGGTCAATTGTCCTTCCCTACTTTTGCCCAAACAGTTGAAGGGTGATTATGACATCCATAGAACTGGTCACCATATATATCTGCTGCTACTATACGCTGCTGTGTGTATGTTTTATTTGGTCTTTGCGACTTGTGGCACAGCATGTGGGAATTCAGAGTTGAGTAAATTTGTATGAAAATTAACATATTGTTTTATGCTGTAGGTTAACAATATTTTTGGATACCGGGGGTAATGCTTTTTGACTTAAAAACTAATTGAATTTACAAACAATTTTGGAACACAACTCATTTCTATGTTTGAGGGCTTACTCATCATCATCGTCATCATTGGTCAACAATCCTAGGATTGGTTTGACGCAGCTTTCCACTCGATTCTTCTATCGGCCAACCTTTTCATTGTGATGTAATTCTTCTCTTTTACATTCTTCACAACCTGTTCCATGTATCTCATACGAGGCCTGACTTTTCCAATCTTCCCGTTCACTTTTCCCTCAACGATAGTCTTCATCAGGCCATCGTGTCTCAAGATATGTCCGATTAAGTTTTCCCTTCTTCTTTTTAGAGTTGTCAGCAGACTTCTCTTTTCTTCTACTCTTCTTTGCACTTCCTCATTACTTACCCGGTCGGAGGGCTTACTGTCTTGATAATTTCAAATTTCAATTTGAATAATTTTTGAATAATAAATTTGAATGAGTCTTGATAATTTCAAATCAAAGAATTTCAAATAATGTAATCTTAAATTACCTATAAACATGTTTTTTTCTTGCATGCCAACCTGTTTTCTGTCACTTGTAGAGTTTTAGTGTAGCTGATGAATGGCCTCAAGTTCTATTTACTTACCACATATGCATTACTACGTATTCAAAATTTTGCTCATATCAAAATGATTTATTTTCTTGGCAGGGTGTAGGTGATCATGGTTGTGAATACATGACTGGTGGTTGTGTCCTTATCCTTGGAATAACTGGAAGAAACTTTGCAGCTGGTATGTCAGGAGGAATAGCATATGTTCTGGATGACTCTGGCCTCTTCCCTCAGTATGTATACCATCTTAGAATTTGGCAGTTGGCAACTTCAAAATATCAAGTTCATGATCCAAAAAATTTTAATATAAATTCTAATGCTATACATTAAATGTTATTTTTTAATTTAGAAAAGTCAACCAAGAGATGGTCGAGTTACTTCCCTTGGAGAAAAAAGAAGATATTGACTATGTGCTGATATTACTGAAAGAATTCCATCAAAAAACTGGTTCAAAAATTGCCAAGGGATTGATAGATGAATGGCCTAAACCAGCATCTCGGTTCACTAAGGTTTGTAAAATATGATGCGAATACTTTAGTGAATATTAAAGCATAGAAAGAAGGAAAATCTTTTTAATCAGCCGTACCAGGATGGCATTGGTTATTTTCAAAGAATTTTTAAAAATTTCAAATTTCTTCAAGTTAGAGATTTATGGCACTTCATGGTGCATATTCAGGAATTTGATACTCTAATGTCCATTCAAAAATAAAATGTTACTTGCTACATCTTGGATAATATTTTTAGCTGCACAATTTTGTGGTAGTGTTTAAGTTGACAAGTGGTGGGTGGTCCCTGATTTGCAGCATTTATCATAGTATATTGAGGTTGTATTTGTCTGCAAATTATTCTTTAAATACTGTTTATATTTGTGTATACTTTAACCCCTAGTATTACAACAAAAAATTAGACTTTTTGTTAGTAATTATGTTCAAATGTATCAAAAACTAATCAATCTATGATGTACTGCCTTTAGAATGACTATAGCTTGAAGTTTATGCTCACAGAGTCTAGAAAACAGTCTGTAAATATGATGGAGGCAATTTATTAAAGTGAAACTGTTGCCACCACAGAAATCAACAGAATGATATTTATATTATAAATATTCTTAGTTGTGCACTAACCCCCTCCACCTCTTTCCCAAAATAAATTGGGGTCTTTGTTCTGATTGCCTAGTTACATATGGTTAGTCCAAGGGTCTGTGCCTACTTCTAAAATCTCTGACGTTTAAATAATCAGAGGTTTTCCTTAATAATACCCAATCAATCCAAAGGGGGAGTTATGGTTTTTTTCTCAAAGAACCCTACCCTGTTTTCTGAAAAGCCTCTTTCAGGCAGTGCTGAGTTTAATTCCATACTTCCTAGTGGAGTGAACCAAGGGAAGCCATGGAAGTAAAGTAAAGCATTTTTAAAAAGGTTTCTGTCATTACTTTTGTGTATTAAAATTTGGGGAATATCGTGATTTACATTATTTTGTTGCTTTCACTCTTACAAATCTTTTCTTCTGAATTCTATTGACACGTTATTTTTGTAAAGCATATACTATGTCATTTTTCTGCTCAATCATCCATATAATTAGCTCACTCCATCTTTCCTCAGAATTTTCATCTCCATTTCAACTGGATGTAGTCTTGTCGGGCTTTGCATTGGGTTAGGCTTTCCATTGCCAATGTTTTGAGGAGCAAGTCAGTCATCTTTCATAGGGTTAAAACTTGAGTGCTGAATTTTGGAATTGGTTCTGTATTTATGCTGTGCATGGTACAATGCTGTATAAATACCAGACCAATTCTAAAAATCTACACTCAGTTTTCACCCTGCCGAAGATGCAATCCCTACCAACACAAAAACGTTAGAATGACGCTAGTATAATGTTCGAACAAGCATGGTTTGAAACACGTTATACATAATGTCCAACCATCCGAATGTTTTTTTTTTTACGTTTTGAGCAAACCCTTTAGGGATAACGTTAAAATAACGTCATCATAAAATGTAAATGTAACTCCGTACACCCAGCATTCATATACCTACCACTCACATAATTAAAGGCATTAATTAAAGGCATTAAAGGCAATAAAGACCTAAGCCTTATATCAGAAGTAGGTATATGTAGAATGAAATTATGTAAATTAAAGCTGATTGCGAATGAGTCCATTCGTGACGTATTTAGGACAACGATGCCATATATAACTAATATCAACAGCTATTCAATAAAATATAAAATGCAGTAAGATTTTACAAGCAATATATAGTCCACCTACTTCTGTAAAGTAACGATATGTATATTGTGCATAATAAGCAAAATGTCCGATAAACTATGCAATTCAACTGTGTATCACTGACGAAACTGTATGAAAGCTTGACACTGGAAAAGTAAATATCCTAACATCACATTATGGGGGTGGCAAACTTATTAACATAATACTTAAGCATTTAAATCTTGACAAACTTATTAACATAGAACTTATTTAAACACTTAAATCTTCGCACTTCAGGTGAACTTCACAGGTAGACTTCCCACGCCAACAGCAGCTAAAAACTGAAAGGAACCATTTCGCAAATTTTGCTCATATGCCTCATGTGAAAAGCCCTATCTGCCCGATATGTGATGTGTCGATGACAAACCAAAGGTGACCGAAGTTTGATGGAGAGCTATGATGCTCGGCCCCTTCCTCGACTCAACAGAGGCTTGCTGCGAACGTTATTTTTGCATTTTTCTCAAACCACTAGATGTGGATGGAGAACTTGGCCATTAGGGTGGTTAGATCTAATGAAAGTGGCACGCACTAACCAAAAAAACGTTATACTAACGTTTTTCTAACGTTGTGTTTGGTGGGGATGACTTTTTCCTCAAAATGTCAAAGAAAGCCTTATGGCTTGCATCTTAGAATTTCATCTATTTACACATGGTATTCCTTCGTTTTCACTCCAATCAGGCCTATAGTCCAGCACCTGACTTCTCCTTTTTACCTTTCCACATCGAACATAAAACTTCACCATGACAGATTTAAGGTTGAACACTGCTTTGGCATTGACATAACAACATGAAAAAGATTCTTCTGCAATGTTTTCTTTTGTTGTTAAATTAAATTTGATGTGTATTTGGCAGGTGTTTCCCTATGAATACCAGAGAGCACTGCAACAATTGGCCGAGGAATCTGCTGCAGCAGAAAAAGCCAAGCAAGATGGAAATGCAGTTAATGGGTCAGATGTTGTTGATGCTGCTGCCACTAAAATCAGTGCTATTGAAGCAAAGGTTGCAGATATTGAAGATACAATCAAAGATGGTGCTATGGAAAAGAAGAGGCTGGAGAAAATTTTGGATAAGACCAGGTTAGTAGACAGACTGACCGAGTTTCAATAAAGTTTGATTGGCATTAAGACTTTTTTTGTGGAAAATCTTCTAATGAGGTTGAATATTACTGTATTACCCACATGACTTTTTCTTGAAAATGCACTCTGATCTCTGCTTTCATCTTATGGACTGAGAAATTTCATAATGTTACTATTTAATTAAGTAAAATCTTAACTTATCAACTGAAATGACCTCCACATGCCTTGGTATGGTTTTGTTTGCATTTCAATGCCTTTTTATGGTAGTGCACTGTTCCTTACGAAACTTTTTTGTATATCTGACATGAAACACTTTAAATATATATTTAATATGTTGCACAGTTTTTATAGATACCACGTATATTGTATGGAATTTGCTAATTCTAAATGACCTCAGTGTCGATGCACCAAAATACTACTACTGCTACTGCTTAACACATTCAACCCGGAATATTTCTAGTGTGCAATCATGAAAAACGGAAAGGTTTTTCCTCCACATTAATTTGGCCAGTCAATTAAATGTAATTATAAAATTAATTTAAAAAAATTTTGAATAACAAAACTCGATAATTTATTAAAGACATGAGATCGCATCTTTCAGAGAAGTCTTCAGAGAGGTCTTCAGTGAGGTCATCATAGAGGTCATTAACAGACGCGAATGCGCGTCCTTCGGTGTCTTGGCAACGCACCTTGGACGCGCATTCGCGTCCATTGGGTTGAACGTGTTAACTCATTAGACTTCATTAATTGTAACCACTGGCCTGTAACGTGGAGGTCATGATATAATTTTTAAGATATGAATTAAGAAAGACAAAATTAATTTGATTGTGATCTGATACTCAAGGTGAAATGACAGTAATGTTATGCACCTATATACATCTTTGTCTACTCAAAACCCTAGAAAATGCCTCGAGGGTGGATGGCAGGGGGTAAATAGTCACCAAACATATTATTTTCTGCGAAGCCTTCCGCGGTGATGTCTCGAGGGTTTTCGGGTTCCTCCCATGTTGATTCATCCTGCTGGATGACAGTTTTGCCGGCATTCCAGTCTGCATCTTCAGGTCTGAAGTGATTAAAGCAGGGAAATTGTATCTTATATAATGCTCAATTTTAGTCTGGTGTGCTCTGATTGGCCATCGGGTCTGCTGCACTCTGATTGGATGTTGGGTCCGCTGCGCTCTGTTTGGTGTTAGGCTTGAAAATACGCTTCCAAGCATTAGAGAGTTGGTAGCCATCTTCCCTGTTGAAGTTTTTTGGGTGCTTGGCAATTTCTATTGCCCCCCGTATCAGCCGAGGGAAATACATATTTATCACTTGAAATCAGAGAAGAGTATTTTCTAGGGACAAATTTGTTTCGGTCCTCCTCTGAACGTGCTAAAGAGGTAACCAAAATGGGCTAACTATTATTATTTACATACACTGTTTCACGGGCCTGAGGATACAAACGTGCAGATAAGGAAAGCTTTCTATCAAGGGACATCCTAACAAGAGTCCACTGTAGCATGAAGCAAGTTGTCTTAAATTTATAAATATAGATTCATGATGACAATAGGTCAGAGGATCACATAGGAGGGACTGAGTGGGCAAATTTTCCAATGATTTCATGAAATGCTCACACGTAGAAGACAGTGATATTTTTCGTCATACTTCATAACGTCACTTTCAATAGAAAACTCTTCAATTGTGCCAGAACACTGAAGAATAAGATACCCTTCAGTACTCGCTGAAAAAGTCTCAAGGGTGCATGAGTCATGAAGTATTGGAGGGCAGCAAAGTGCACCAGTATTGCAGCAAAGAAAACAAATACGCAATGCATTGCTAAGTCAGTTGAAGAAGGCGGGATTTTAAAATTAAATATTAAAAAAAAATACTTTTCACTGAACAAATGCTTTCGAATAAAAGTATCCAAAAAAAACAAATACTAGAAAGAATTGAAGTATCAGGAAAATGGCTGATAACCAATACCATCTATCGGTATCGGCCCAAGTCTAGCTGAAATCATGGTCGGAGGTGTGGAAGGGATTAAAGTGTGAAATTTGTGGCAGTTATTTTTCATTCAGCATGGCCATCTCTGTGAATTAGTCATATTTTAAAATGGATCAGATTTCCCCAATGGGTTTGCACATTACGTTTGTGAGTAGTAAATAATACACAAATTTGGGCACAAAATTGTAGAAGTACTTAATAATGAAACAGGCATTTGACAGTTTGTACTTTTCTATTGATTAATTTGAACACAACACATTCTGATATGGGTTCACATCATCATCGTGTAGTAAAAACAGGACAGGTTTTATAGCTTGATGGTGATATGAACACACATCCAAACATGCTATGTATAGAAAAATGTGTGCAAATGTACCAACTGTCTAATGCCTGTTCCAATGTAGGTAAGAAAAGTTAAATACTTTTTTTAGATACAATAAAACTATGTTATTATGACCTATGATTATTATTATCTCTTATTGTTTGTGGGAAGGAAAGCTTTTTAAATCTATTCATATGGCAGTCTCTCTGTAATCTTATTTACCTGATAGAGTTGAGCCTATTATAAGTGTTTTCTGAAAATATTTAATCGGCATATATGGGTGGGGATATGTACATTGTGGCAAGCACTTGAGCTCTTAATAGATTGGTCTATATATTCTAGTATTTAGTTTTTCCTCTCTGAATCGTGTTTTGAAAGAAGTGATATCTTTCAGGGGATTCGTGAAGTACAAGCGTGAGATGGCTCCATATCGCCCAGCTGAAAAACGATTGAAGGACTGGGAGGAAATCTATGACTCAGCCCATGTACGCAAAGGATTGCGTGTCCAAGCTGCACGTTGTATGGAATGTGGTGTGCCATTCTGTCAGTCATCCCATGGTTGTCCATTGGGCAATATTATTCCAAAATGGAATGACCTGGTGTTCCAGAACAATTGGAAGGAAGCTTTGGCTCAACTACTTCAGACCAACAATTTCCCAGGTGGGATTTTCAGCATCCTCATTTTTAAATTCTCCCCGTAACAATGCAGTATTGCATTTGTGCTGGTTAAATTTACTCATAAGTTAATTTTACAAGTGTGTTTGAATTTCTGTGCCTGGCTTTCAGAATCAAATGCTCCCTTTCTGAATAAAAAGAATTGAATCAGTCACAACTTTGTAAAACCAATGTATCACCACTGTAAAAGACACCACAAATTAGTAGGTTTTATACAGATTTTCACTGCCTCCTGGGACAATCCTATCTCAATATATGAAAACTTATTAATGTATTGTATCAATATGGTGTGGGATATTTGATTAGGAGATGATGGTTCATAGAGAGTTTAGTCCTGGTTAGTGTTTACCTTCATTTTATGGAGCATGAAGTTAACCCTCAAACCATGACGTGAAAAAAATTATGTAAACCGTGACGTCGATCTCTCAGACTGGCATTTCACAATTATCCTTCTCCTTACTTTGTTTTTGAATTATTAACCGTGTTTCTTTAGCGAATGTGTGCCATAATCCTTTCTTCCTAAAATGTATAAATTTCCATAGTCTAATTCCCTCAATTGGATTTTTTCCTAAACGTTTCTCAAATGTGCTCTTCAAGCCTCAAGCTTTGGCGTGAAAAAAGTTACATAAACCATGGCGTTGGTCTCTCAAACCAGCATTTCATAATTATCTTTCTCTTTCTTCTGTTTTTTAATTATTATCCACGTTTCTTTTGGGTATTTGTGCCTTAATTCTTTCTTTCTCAAATGTAAAAATTCCATTACCCAACTAAATTTTTTAGTTGTGATTTTTCCTAAACATTTTTCTGATGTGTACTTCACTCTGCACTTGAATATTACTGATTTTTGTAGTTGTAAAATTGGCTAATTTCTGCTCTACACATTTTTCCATTCAAGGTTTAATTGCATGTATACTAATGGGAGATATAGACCGTGCATATAAAACACTTTCAAACACTGTCCATTTTACCAGTAATGAGCTAAACAATTTTCAAAAAGCATTCCCTCTTGAATGGTTGTAAAATACAAATATCCCATCTAGTAAACATTTGACTTACAGGCCTTGAATGTGGCGGTGCTTTAGTTTCTTTGGTCCCTTGTATCCCTTCACAACCTACCTCCTTGTTTTTCTAATGCCACTTTAAATAGAACACTTTTGGTCCGATGTGTCCACACCTTCTTTTGTGCGATTATAGAATAAACTTATCTTCGGTAATCCTTTTTCATCCTGGTCAATTGTTGAGTGCGTGGGGGAGACTAACAACACAACTCTGTTCTTTATTGTAGCACATGTGATAAGAGTCTTATCCTTAGTAAATCCATACATACTGGATCCAGCTACTCTCTCTTTGTTAGGGAGAAATTGAGGTGGAATTTTTCTCTTATTTTTCTTCAAGGTACCCACGTAAGCCAAAACTCTTTTTCGCAGCTCCTCAGGCAACTCTAAAGATGAAAGCCAATTATCTGCTGTCATGTATCTATTTGTTGTGTAAATGGATTTACAAACTCTGAGAATAGCATGAGAAGGTTTTTGGAGTTTTTTCTCTGTTTACAAGTACTCCAGTGCCATCAGAATCCTTACCACAGTGAATACACGCGTCGTACAAGTACTTGCTTGGACATCTACTAAACAAACCATATTTAGCAGGTTTTTTGGCATGTCCATTTTGAAAGAGCATCTGCCTCGAAATTGTACTAACATTTTATCAACAATAACTTAGGAACCTAAAGAGAAAAATGTTTCTTTCTGGATTCATGAGAATTTGGATTGCCAAAATGAAGGCATTGCACTAACACTTCAAATCTTTTGCTTGACATTACTGACCGAAAAATCGGTCGTCAGGTACAACCTTAGGAAAAAAGTCTTTGGGTATTCTTTCTATTACGAGGGTCATCCAGAAAATAAGTTCCGTTTTTTTTCTTATTAATCGAGTTTTTATTGAAGAAAATTTAAACTTACAGAAAACGTTCTTGAAAATATTTATTATTTTTACACATAATCTCCGGAAACCTCAATGCACTTCGTATACCGACAAATGAGCTTTGAACTCCCCTCCTCGTAGAAGCTTCCTGCCACCTCCTTGGTCCATTTGGTGACAGTTTCTTTTACTTCCTCGTTACTTGTGAAACGTTCTCCGGCTAATCCCTCCTTCATTTTGGTGAACAGATGAAAGTCTGAAGGGGCCAAGTCAGGACTGTAAGGTGGATGGGTCAGAACATCCCAACCGAAATGATCCACATGTTCCGTAGTGGAACGAGCGACGTGAGGCCGTGCATTGTCGTGGAGAAGGCACACACCAGAGGTCAACATTCCTCTTCTCTTGTTCTGGATGGCCCGACGAAGGTTCTTCAGGGTCTCACAATACCGGGAGGCGTTAATTGTTTCTCCTTGAGGCAAAAATCACTCATGGAGTTCATCCACGGTGGAACGGCGATCTTCGCGAACAGCATTGTCGACTTTTGCCACAAGTTCATCCGTGACATTTGAGGGTCTGCTTCTTCCACTCTCGTCCTCAAGTGAATGTCTTCCCGCCTTAAATTCACGAACCCATCTCATCACCATCGACTCACTAATTACACCCTCTCCATACACAGAAACAAGCTGATGATGATTTTCAACCGATTTGAAACCACGGGCATGAAGAAATTGAATCACTCCGCGGACTACGACTTGAGATGGAACAGGCACAGAAGTGGCGGGATACGACGTCGAGGGCTCCATTTCAACGACTTGCTGTGACCGTGTTTTCAAGGCTACTGCAGCCCTTCACCTCTTATTTTATTCAGAAGGTTCCACTCTTTCGTAAAACGTTGCCAAAATTTAAAAAACAAAAACCCTAGCAACCTACAGACCGAAATGGAACTTATTTTCTGGATGACCCTCATACATTTCAAAACTGAGGATAGCAAAAGAAGGCCAATGAAAGCCTTCAACTCAATAACATCAGCATTGAAATACACCAGACGATCCCTTCGGCTTGTAAGATTTCTTGCACTTTCTATTCTGTAGTTCGTAAACTTTACTATGAAAGGAAGCCTTTCGTTGTCAAAAATCCAATTGAAAACTTCAAGCACTGAAGGTATGCCACCTGTTGATAATGTCAACTTTTTCAGTCCTGGCTTTTGCACAGTAATATTTTGCTGAGCTACTCTGATGGCTCTCTTCTGCTCTTTTTTACTTCAGGCATAACCATTTTTCCCATAAAAAACAATCTCACTCCTATCGCGAAAATTACCACTAATTTCTCTAGCTGTGTCCTCAGAATCAAATTCAGTTGAAGAGTTCGTGCTTATGACTTATGACATTCTTGAAGGTCCAGGCTTTGATTCCTTGAACTAAATGAGGAAGTATTGTCATCAAAACAGTAGTATAAACAATAAAAGTAAATATACTTATTTTACAACAGAATCATTGCTACAAGGAAATATTATTTCACCTTACCTTGGAAGAGGTAGGCATTTTCAAAAAAATTACGTTAATGGTGACATCGGCCTGTCAGACCGGGATTTCTAGAAACATAAAAAATAAAATATTTCTTCACAATGCAGATTCTCATTACTTCTGACAAATGTTCACTGGCAAAAGTTAGGAAGCTACTGAAATCTACAAGGCCACACGCTAAAGGACAAGGGGAAAAAATAATGGTATTTAAGGGGTGGCAGTCTGTGAGACGGACATCATGGTTTGAGGGTTATTATTAAGGTTCTGATTTTTGGAATTTTGTGTTTTAATTGTGGTACCCCTTAATCTTGCTCCAGAGTTCACAGGGCGGGTGTGCCCAGCTCCCTGTGAGGGTGCCTGCGTGCTTGGAATCTCAGAGCCCTCTGTTGCCATCAAGAGTATTGAGTGCGCGATAATTGACCACGCCTTTGAGCAGGGCTGGATTCGACCACAGCCACCACCACACCGCACTGGGAAACATGTTGCTGTTGTAGGAAGTGGACCAGCTGGCCTGGCTGCTGCACATCAGCTAAATAAGGTTGTGTGAAGAGTTTGTGTTTTATTACTTTATCATCATTAGTGTTCTACTGTTTAAGTTAGCTTTTGATAGGCATGAAATACTTCCCACTGTTCCTGTGAGGTAGGAATTGCATATCTTTCTCATGATGTTCTTCATTAGCTCAATATACTTCCTATCTGTCATCATTCCATTCAAGCTACCAATTCTCCTAATCCCTCCTCCAAGCTAACCCAACATTCTTCCCATTTTTCACATCCTTAGAAACACCCTCGGCCCTTAAAACCTAAATACCTACCTGTTCCATCCACTCACACTATATTTTAATTTATTTCAACTTCTGCTTTCATTTCACCTTTCCAGCCTCCTTACCTTCCCCACCACATCTCAGAAGCTGACAGTCTCACTACTTTCATGTTCTTTCCAAAAAAATCCTATTTTCAACTATGCACAATGACATGCGCCTTATTATAGTATATTAGAATAATAGCAGAATTAGGTTTTAGGTGCTCAACTTCCTGACTGAACACATCTAAATTCTAAGACAAACTCAACATCCATAGCTGATATGGGGTCTGAACCTGCCACCCTTGTGTTGCTAAGCTAGCACATTACCAACCTAGCTCTATTGACTTCCTCCATATTACATAGATTTATCACCATTATTTTCGTAATGCCCCAACTCAACAACCCTGTGTGAATAGTTAGAGGGCTGGAAATATAATTATCTAGTACTGCTTTATTATTGTATGCATTGAGTTTTTGTAAAAGTGGGATGTATGTGTGTATTAGGTCATGTATCCACAGTAAAATTATCAAATGAAGTGGTTTATGTAATTTAAGCCTTATGCAAAGGAGCAATTACTTTGTACCTCGCCTTGATGAATGTCGTGTTTGTTTTTCATTTTGTTGAAGATAGCTAAACTCTGAAATAGTTAAGAGAACACTACTGCATAGGAAAAAGATACATAGTATATCCTTAGCTGCATTTTTCAAAAGAAAAAAATATTATTTGCTTATCCATGCTTATCCTGTCAATGCTTAGAAAAGTATTGAATTATAACATCACCTTATTGACCTCAATTTTTAGGTTTCATTGCTCATCCTACTTTTGGTTTATGTTTATCATTATAATGACTTATTGCCTCTATGGCCTTATATCATGTTAATATTCAAATATCTTATTTTTCAAGGCTGGACACTCAGTCACTGTATTTGAAAGGAATGATCGTGTTGGTGGGCTTCTGCAGTATGGAATTCCAACAATGAAACTGTCAAAGGAAGTTGTCCAGAGGAGGGTGAAACTGTTGCGGGATGAGGGCATTGTCTTCAAAACAGGTGTTAATGTAGGGAAGGATATTTCTGCTAAGGTGAGGATGTGTTGCATACTACGAAGGATGAGAATTTTTGTTTGGTGTCAATTACATTCATTTTTCTGCTGAAATGGAGGAAATATTTTGAGATTTTAAATATAAAATTAATGACTACAATACTGTTGATTCATTCACAATCTTCCAAAGATTTGGAAGAAAACTTTAGGTATTTTGATCCTCAGTTTTTTAATTTTTCTGCTGAAATGGAGGAAATATTTTGAGATTTTAAAAAGAAAATTAATGAATACTGTTGATTCGTTGACAATCTTCCAAAGATTTGGAAGAAAACTTTAGGTATTTTGATCCTCAGTTTTTGAAATTTGGATAGATTATTTTCTTCCTGTATTTTTTGGGAAAAATATTTCTCTTTGAGGGAAAAATTTACCCAAATAGATGCCAGAAGGCCATATATCAGTTTTTAAAAGACTTTCTTGCAGACGAAAATGTACAAAATTTATAAATGAGAGAGGGACGTAATTTTTTTTCCTTTTTGTTCTCAGTTGTGTATATATGTGAACTATTTAAATTGGAATTTACCAATTTTTTAAAAATGAAAGGAATAACTGCAAAGGTTGTTGTGTTAATTTCACTGCTTGGCACTGAAAGGGTTAATGATACATACTTAACAGGAACTGTACGAGGAACATGATGCCTTGCTGCTAAGTGTTGGAGCCACATGGCCTCGTGACCTTCCCATTCCTGGGCGTCAGCTGGATGGTATTCACTTTGCCATGACATTCTTAGAGACCTGGCAGAAGAAGCAGATGGGAAATGACATCACTCTTGGAGGTCTTTCTGCTAAAGACAAGGATGTAATTGTTATTGGAGGAGGGGACACTGGATGTGATTGCATTGCCACTTCTCTTCGGCAGGTATGGGCTTAATTTATTGGTGACGTGAATCCTGACGTGTTATCAAGACTTTTAACTATATGGCATAGTAAAAAAATAGCTGACAAAAGAAAATAATTATAGATGAAATGAACCTGCAATTCTGATGAACTATTGTTTATTACTTTTCCAGGGAGCCAAGTCGATTACCGCTTTTGAAATTTTGCCTGATCCACCTTCAAAGCGTGCCAGTGACAATCCCTGGCCTCAGTGGCCCCGTGTCTTCAAAGTTGATTATGGCCATGAAGAAGTCCGTGTGAAGTTTGGCAACGATCCCCGTTTGTACAACACCATGAGTAAGGTCAGTACAAGGCAATTGTGCATTTTGTATGTGGAACATTTTATTATGAATGCAAAGTGAATTATTTACCAATATTGCTGCCTAAACATGAATTCTGTTACTATGCTAATTTTTCTTCTCATGTAATTCTTTAACCCATTGGGGCAAATCGCCAGCAATTCTCCAGTCTGCCTTATGTTGCCCTAAGGTAAAGAGCCGGCAATTTGTCGGTCACATTATAAACGTATTTATTGTTGCTTCTATGATGGAATTCAATGTTCTAATGCAATTCTTTTCTTTTCTGATTATATGTATCACAAGTCTTTTTTATTGAATGAAAATAAGTTTTGAAATATTTAATGTAAAATTAATTTTAATTCCCAAAAAAATAAAATCATTATGAAATGAAAATGTTCAGAAAATAAAATAGGTTCTAAGGGCAGAAAATCCATGGAAAATTAAGAGGCTAATGGGTTCAAGTGCCCACAAAATGGTGTACAATGGTAGGTACTTGATTGAACAGAATCAGGTGTCTCTGGGATTTTAATCCTGAATCCCTATTAAAACCTATGGAATCCCATTTCTGCTCACATGACTACTGGGATCAATTGGTCCAGGAGGCCAATGAAATCCACCTCTAAAAGAAGCAATTCAATAGGGATTCAGGTTTTCAACTAAGCAACACCTGGAAACCTATTCTGAAATGCATGTAAGGAACCAGGCAAAATGCATGGCCAATCCGGAGATTACCACAAGGTCTGCGAATGGATCAAGAGACACCTGATTGTAGGAAAATTTTGGTGAAAAGGCCTTCAAAAACCCTGAAAACTATGACTGAATCAGTTTTAAATGTCAGTTGCAAAGGAGTCACTAACGTGGTAAAAGACCCAGGAGAAATTGATACATTTAGTTCTTGAGTTGCTGATCACCTCTCTCTCATCTCTGCACCTTAAAGCTGAACTATTGAGGCCTTAAAGTTCATCTATGCATCATATTTCTGTTGCACTGCTTATGAGTTATATTTCGTGGTGATACTAGTGTAGCTCAAATCTTAGGCATGATCTGCATATCTATACACTGGTGGAATTCTTGGATTTATATAAGTGATGCAGGCTAAGGATTTCTTTCCATCCTTTCTTTCAGAGTTTCCGCTGCGTGAGTAACCAGGTGCTGACAACAGTTTTTATGGACATCCGTAGTAAAATGTACTTCATACTTTTCCACAAGTTTATTGATGGAACAAATAATAAACTAAATAACAGTAAATATTGTACCATCAATAAACTTGTGGAAAAGTATGAAGTGCATTTTACTATAGATATTAGTAACTTCCATGATGACACCTCAAACAGTCAATTGCAGTTTCTAAGGAGTTTCATTGGGCATATTCAGGTGGAAGGCGCCAACCTTCGACCTGGAGACACCGAATGGAACTCCGGAGAGACTGTTGTCAGCACCGGCCAACTCACACAGTGGAAACCCAGAAAGAGAGGATAGAAAGAAATCCTCCACCTGCATGCCAACCTCATGGCCTCTTACCCCTGTCTCCTTGCCTAACCAGCAGGTGGCTCTGATATGCCTCACTCAGTCCTACCAAACCTAACCTGAGCACACAACATTTACCCTTCCATGAAAGAACTGGTTTCCTATATTGATTTTACCCTGTGATACTATTCAGATTTAATCTGAGAGTAGCCTTGGCAACTTTTAGGGATACATAATTGGGGTACTCATTTTTCTTATCAGGTAAAGTTGTTGCACATCTCTCCACATTTGTATGTAAAATGTAAGAGGAGCCTTTCACTTAGGAGAAAAGTGACTTGGCTCCCAACAGAAAAATGATTTTCATCCCTTTTATAGCTAGATAGCCGATATATCGGCCCTCTATGGCTGTGCAAAAACTGCTTAGAAATGATATTTTGGCCAACTTACATTACATCATCACATATTTGTAATACTATTTTTCCTTCAGATCAAGGATGGTATGAGTGATTTCTTGACATTAATACACAACATATGTAAAAATTAATAATCTTAAAAATTTCATGGAAATGTGCTTGGCAGTTTTCACACTGTCTACCTGTAAGGGGAGAGTAAAAGGATTATTATTAAACTACCACCCAATGAATGATATTTTTCACCCCAAACTACCCCTATGACATGCAATAGTAAATCATATGATGGACTGAACAAGAACCTGTGTGAACAGGTGATGAGATGACCATAAAAAGTGACAAGCTACAGGGGTGAACCAGCTTTTATATAGTTTCCTTGGCTACATTATGAAGGTTTTCAACTTGCACTTAAGAGATTTGGTAGCTAGTAGAGACAGCAAACTATTATAATGGTTAGTTGATATTATGTATGCACAAGCTTTATTTAGGCTGTGATCTAGGTTAGGACCAGCAGTTTATTCCCATTAACAACATTTTGGGAGGAAGCATTATTGGCAGCTGTGTCCACAATGGAGTTGAAAATCATGTCTTAACAGAGGATGAAGTAGAATTTTATTCCTATAAGGTTCATAAGATGTTTGCATTATAATTTGTGTAATCAAGAAATTAAAATGTTCATATTTGCCACTTGTGTTTGTCACTCTTATGCAAACTTCTTATCATACAATTGACTTTGATGCTTTTGTTTCATTTTCAGGAATTCATTGATAATGGAAAGGGACATGTATCAGGTATTCGAACAGTTAAGGTATGCTGGACTAAAGATGAAGTCACTGGCCGCTGGAAGATGGATGAAGTGGAAGGATCTGAAAAAGTCTTGCCCTGTGACTTGGTGTTGTTGGCTATGGGCTTCCTTGGGCCAGAGCGCTACATTGCCACTGAATTGGACCTCCCACTGGATCCTCGTAGTAATGTGGAAACTGCTGAAGGCCAATATAGCACATCTGTACCCCGTATTTTTGCTGCTGGAGGTGAGGGCTATTCTCATACAATGAAATCTCAGGACAGTACTGCACCCCACGCTCAAGCCATTCATCAGTCTTTTCTATCTTTACCCTTCATTATTTCTCTCTACAATAACATTTTATTTTTCAAACTTGGCCCTTCCTCTCATTTTTTTAATCTTCAAACCACTTTTATCCATAATATAGTACAAGTCTGTTGTAGCAATTATGGCTTATTTATCGCCATAGTGAGTATATTCGCCACTGTTAGTCCACGGTGCGAAACCTGTAGAGTTTTGTTGGCTATTACAAGTGGTCAATTCTGCCTTATGGTCATAACGAATCAATTTTTCCATGATTGTCGTCCCGGTTGGATAGCTGGAGGGGCCTAACTCCCCGTAAAAGACAAAGTTACAACTTATGCAAAGTGTTATCTCTATGGAAGAGAAATAAAATGCAGATGCACCGCCAGTTCCCTGACGAAGGAAGTACGTTTCAAGTACGTTGTTCTTCACATGCTATACCGCGTTGTAAACTCGTTGGAAGTATGTTTCTGTCGCCTCGAATAGCGCATTGTAACCTTGTAAAATTTGGACAGAGTCAGTTGTGAATCACGTTGCTGATGCATTGTTATCCCATTGTGAACCCGTTTTGCACATGGAAGAAATCATGTTGTAACCGTGTTGTTATTGCGTTGTATGTATGCAAAGAATCACGTTGTAAGCGCATTATACCCGCATTGCCATCATCTTGTATGTCCGTTGTGGGCACATTGTAACCCCATTTTTATGTTCGAAGAATCGTGTTGTAAGCATACTACAGCCATGTTGCCATTATCGTGTATATCTGTTGTGAGTAAGTATGCACGTGGAACTGTATCTATGTAGCCAATTGAATGGTTAATACAAAACACTCTAGAATAACTTGCATGAGTGCATCTAGAATCAAAATAGAAAAAAAAATTATAGTAAACAGAGTGTGTTAAGTTTATATTTACATAAGATGAGTACATATTATATAATTTCACTGTCATTTTTCTTGTTCATTCAGAAACAACTGCCAAAACTACATTCCTATCCCAGCATTCACCTATTTCCCTTCAACCTAGTAATGCTTTCAGATAACAATGGCTGGTCACGAGGCCATATATATACAGCTGCTGGCTGGCATTCATTTGATTGTAATAATTAACTTACTAAAAGATAACCACTGGAGTATTTTGCTCTCTTAAAGCATTTCCCAAATTACCATTTTGTGGATAAATTTTAGCATGACCGTTATGAATATACATAACTCATGTTATTTCAACTTCAGGAGAGAAAAATAAGAATTTCTTCAATATTGTGGCAGTAGATGAGAACAAAAATTATTATTATTAACTTGACAACAAGCTTTCCCTCATAACAAATCCGTAGCGGGCTGCGCGAGAACGTACGTTGCAAGGACGTTTTCTCCACAGACCTACAACACACATAACCGCGTTGGTTTCGCATTGTAAGAGCAGTGATGAGGGTGGATGAAAGGCCGTTGCAATTATGATCTCACAACATGCTTACAACGCACTCTGTCACATTGTGAATGCAATGCAACTGCGTTAGAATAAAGTTATATAGAAAGTGCGTTGTGGGTCTATTGGAAGTCTGTTACAACACGTTTACAACTTACAAGGGAATTTCAACGCGGTATCTTGTGCAGCTGCTTCATCAGGGTTATCGTACCTTGCTCATCTGTTACTCTATAATACCTCGACAGATTTCATCACGCAACTTTGCCATAATTGTCGTCCCGGCTGCATATCTCCTGGACCGGCTGATAACATCACATTGGTGATCGAATGATATTATTTCTTTACAAAGTGTAAGATTTTCAACACATTTACTGTTGGATTTTTAGAGATACTCAACAGATTGTTTTCGCCCAAACTAGTCACTATGATGAATGCTCATAGGGAAGTATAAAAATGTGCATTGGTTACAATGGGTTTGCCTAACAACAAGGGAATTTATGAATTTTATCAGCGTTCGTTATAGCAAAGCATTTCAATGATCTATCTTGGTACATGTACTGTTCCATGGGGTATGCCCTCACAGCATAGTATTTATCCAAGTGTTTTTACATTTTGTGTAAGTAATTTCCTAATTTTTTTGACTCATCCTAGGCCTTTTATCTTGATACTCTTAATAAGCTCATCATTGCCTTCAGTCTTCTTGCTGATGTTGCTAATTTACATCAGGTCATCACCAAAGCTCAAGATTTTGTTCTTTTTTTCTTTCATTTACAAATCTAAGTCTCTACTTGGGTTCTCCAAGATAATTAGAAAGCAATGGCAACAATGGGTAGCTTTTTTACATTTCCTATCAGTGCACATTTAATTTACCATTAATTACCATTGTGGTGAGTGGCAGTTATAATTTTGTTGAATGATTCACTCTATCAAAAATGTATGTACTGACATCTGAGGTGATATTCTGCATCAAAACCATGGTCATTGAGTTTACAATTAATTAGGTATACGGGATTGTATAGTCTCCGTTACCCTTATCTTTATTTCATAATTTTAGCCACACTTATGCTGTCTTTTGGGTAAAAGACGTGATATTTTTAAGTGTAAAATAGTATCTTGAATTATTTGACATTTGTTCCTCACTAAAACAAAGGACATTTGTTTAGGTTTGAAAAAGTATTGCTGGCCAATGTTATGAATTTTTATGAAAAGGATTTATTTTAAACCTTTCCACTCAAAATATTTTTACCTGTTTTCCCCTACTGTTTGTAATAAGGAATGACTCATGTGAAACTTTGTTGGGACTCGCCTGACTGTGAGAGTGGAAGGGGGAAAAAACAATGTAAGGGCTGCCCCCTCACATGATTGGAAAGGGTTAAATCTTCACTTTCAAAAGACCTCATCTTTTCATATGAAATTTTCTTTCTAGATTGCCGTAGAGGTCAGTCTTTGGTTGTGTGGGCCATTTCTGAAGGTCGTCAGGCTGCACGAGAAATCGACGCATTCCTCAAAGGTTCTTCAGATCTTCCTGGACCAGGCGGTGTGGTGCAGACTCTCAACCTGATAAGCCAGAAGGGTTAAGCTATCCTTTGATTGTGGTGGTTCCATATTTGTAGTAGAAGACTTATATGTTACTGTAGGAGTTGTTTGACAACCGA
Source organism: Platycnemis pennipes (assembly GCA_933228895.1). Lineage (NCBI taxonomy): Eukaryota > Metazoa > Arthropoda > Insecta > Odonata > Platycnemididae > Platycnemis > Platycnemis pennipes. Next base: position 75,833,746 of record OW121854.1, read on the forward strand.
TTGTATGTGATAGCATTGTGTATATGTGTGTGCATGAAAACCCTGAGTGTCTTATTACATAAAGAGGTCAGAGATAAGGAATCTAATGGAGTTGAATCTGCATTTCATTATAATTTGCCATTCAGGGTGAATTTTTGAGTGCACATTATTTGAAGCATATGATTAAGAAGGAAGAATGATCTCTCATAATAATGCCTAGATGTGATTGAGATCCATCCATAAAGGAAGCTTTCTAATTGTAGATCTTCCATTAGTGCCCCCCTGAGTTTGGAAGCCATGCCATAGCTGGCATTGGTTGGAAATGGTGCCAGAAAGAATGAATATAGTCCATACCCTTGAGTGTTATTTACTGAAGTCCAGTATTAGTAATCCAATGGTGCAGAGAGTAATCATGAACTAATTACTCTAAATGCTATGGACAGAAGTCTTAGTTGTGAAGTGGTTGACAATATTCAGTGAGAGTATTCTAAAGTAGTTGCATTTTGGGAGCCATCATAATTATTGCTGTATTTTGCTGTGAAGAAAAGCCTATTGAATGGGGAATGTAACCTGCTAGGTTTAAGAATTTCCCCTCTGGCATTCCAGTATGAGTTCATTTGGCAATCTAATTTGAACTCTAATGGCTACTTAGCTCTATGGTAGTGCATGGTTTGCAGCTGTCAATATAAACAATGATAGTGAAGGTCATATTTCTAGGGAAATGACAAATTGAAATGGTACTGTGATAGAGGACTTGCCTAATTAAAAAGTTGCATTTTGTTTTAATGATTTCGTAAGTTTTGTAAAGTTATTTAATTATATGTCTCCTCACTTTTTATGATTCTTGCAGTTCACCTGCATAAACTTCCTTTTTTATCCTCGTTTGCATTAGTTGTTGCAGATGATAGCCATTTCTGTATTTTAATGAAAGAGGAATTTAACTTTATGAGTGGCATTTGCCACTAACGGAAGAGAATTTATGACCATATTTTTAATAAGAGCATATCACAACATCAAAAGAATGGGTTCACTGAACATCTCTGACTGAATAGTTTTTCAGGGTGCCAGATTTCAGTATTCTTCTACATGATGTAAATATGTTATTACATTTAGAGAATCGACACTTTTGCCCAGGTTAAAATTGGCTTTGTGAAGACAAATTACTGTGGTATATGTACATACATGCATGTCATTCAGTATTTACGAGGTCAGAGGCTGGAAGGTGACCAAGTCTTTCTGAGCAACAAAGACAATACTTGAGTGCTTCCATTATTGTAAATAGTGAAAGATAAATCAATATATACAAGTTCAACAAAATATTCTTCATAAGGGTGGCTTCCTGCCATTTATACAACAGCTGTCCATTTTTGAGCAGGTTTGTAAATTAATGCTTCAGCCTACGGTCTAAAATCATTTCTTTATTAAATTTCAGTACTTCCTAATATGATTGAATTTAAATAAATGATAAATTTGATGGTAATAGATGTACTTAAGCATGACAAGTATTTTATTTTTTGGGTAAGTACATTTAAATGTAATTTACAGAGATTATTGCAAACATGAAAAAATTGTATTATTAAGAACTCACTGCAATCGCCATTCACACTTCATATAGTATTCACCACTAGAAACTTATTTTGAAATTCATTGCACTTTAAATTTTCATTGTATTGTACATGAATATATGAGATAGATCGTTCAAATATGAACATATTTTGAAACAAAGGCTGATAGCTCAAATTTGTAAATTGTTATATTTCCTCTGCTATAGTAATTGATAATTACTTTCAGGTGTTGCTTAAATTATTATTATTCTTATACGTCACTTGAATTGTTGTTGTTTTTGTCTTAACTTCTGCTGTCGTGTAAATACCTAGTTCAATGCCAATTATTATTTTGTATGTAAAATGTTATCTTTAAAGAACTAAATGTATATGAATTATATACCCTCATAGGATAATAAATATGTTGGCAAAGCAATTTGTACAGTTATTTTTAGTATTTATAGTACTTTTTACTAATTTTGTCACTTTCTGATGAATCACTTATCCAAATGTGATTATCAAAATATTTTATGAATTCTTGGAAAGAAGTGGTTGATATAAGGAGATTGTTGTTGGCCACACTTAACCATCATAAGTCTAAGGCAAATTTGACTTTTGGCCTACTTTTTCAATATCTGGTTAAATTTTTTGATGGATAAAAACCACGGGGTACACCTTCTGTTATCACTTGTAACAAATAATCTTTTTTTGTGTTTTTTACTATCAGAAATGTCAGTAACCATCTCAGTCACTTAATTGTAACCTATGTTTTACATAAACTAGACTTAAAACTAAGTCTGAGTGCTAGCTTTAGGATCAATGCTATAAAGTCTCCTTCTAGCCACATGTTGGCCTAGAATGTGGGCAACATGTTTTTTCCCCTGAAATGAACAGTAAGGGGGAGAGGGAGGAAAGCACTTGTTCATTAGTCAAGCACATACATTGTTCTTGGAATGTTTCTTGATCTCTAACATCTCTAAGACATTGAGTCTCCTTTTGCTACATCTGATGGAGAATGTCCTGCAAAGTCACTTTGATGGTTGTTGATCATCAAACACTCCAGGAACAATGCTTGTTTGGCAAATGAACAAGTGCTTCCCTTCCACTCCTCCTTATTCTCCATTCCACTGGAAAAAAAGCCTGCACTGCCCACATTCTGAACCAATCTGTGACCAAGTGTTTCCCCTCCCACTTCTCCTCCCCTTAAAGTTTATTCCTGGAAGATTTTTGTTGGGCCCTTTTCCTTCAAACTAGAGCAATGCATACAACTCAGTTTAAACTACCATAAAAATCCAACTAATGGCTTTTGGCTGAAGTCCCCATGTTTTTCCAAGGACTTCCCCTTAACATCCGTGAAGAGGCACAGCCTGATGGTGAAAACTGACAATGATGATGAAAACTGCAGAAACTCTCCCTGCAAAGAGGGAAGTCTGACCCTCCATTTTCCTTCTGTTGGTAAACCATACAATCTAGGACTTTTCCAGATTCACCATCAGTCCTGTTTCAGCACACCAACTCATTCCCTTAACCAGGGCATTCTGCACGAGTCCAGCAACAGTATCCAGGTAATTTCTGGTGATGAGTATAGCTACATTAGCTGTGTACCATTGAGTGTTAGTACCAGTCTTATTTAATCTTGAAAGAAGACTGTCAACTACCATATTCCAGCTTTAGGGCAAGGACCTAGCTACGTTGATACCCTGGTTCTTATCAGATCACTGAAGTTAAGCAACGTTGGGCCCAGATGGAGGCTGGATGGGTGATCTCCCCTCCATACCTCTACTGTGGTGCTCTTGGCCCGTCTGCAAGTGGTGGGTGGGTACAATGGATCTAAAGAGGTCTAAGTGCCAGGGGGGCTCCAGAAGGCCCCTGCCCACCCCTCCAATTTGAACTTTTTGTATTTACCATATTCCAGAGGAGTGGAGATAACACTCCTCCCTGAGAGAATCCGCATGTCACAGCTACCTTCATCAAACCCTCCCTCAGGATTACCTTAAAAGTTATTTGTTCTAACATGTACCTGATCCAGCTAACAATATGAGCATCAATACCATGTCTACCTGTTACGATACAGGTATGATCAAAAGATGTGACTCCCTTGACATCAATAAATGCCCTGAATTCATACATTCCATGTTCCTGCCTACCCTCAACCCTGCTAGCAAGATTGCAGAACACTGTCTCTGTGGACATTCTCTTTTGGTATGCATGTTTATATGGTGGCAGAGGTTGGTCTTTTAATGGACCATACCTAATGTACCTGTAGAAAATTATTTCTCATATCTTCAATAGAATAGACATAAGGATAATCCCTTGTGCAGTCCATCTTAACTGTTTTAAGTATAAAGACCACCTTAGCGATCCTCCGGGCTTTTGGAACATATGAATAAGACAGGCAGGAATGAAATATTCTTACAGTTGGGAGGAGGAGCAAGTCCTGCCCTTCCTGAAGAAGTGCAGGACCTCATCCTCATCAGATGATTTGTAGGGGCTGAACTCATAATTTCCCATTTAGTAACATGGTACATTACGATGCTGGAGGAAAGTCACCATTCCATCTGAGCAGGACAGATGAGATTCTTCCCATAATGCATCTCTTCCAACTTCATATAGTCTGGAAAGTGGGGCTCCAGCATTAGCAGCAGAGACCCCACTCCCACTTCTGAGTCTTTCGATAATATCTTGTGGAGTATCGCCATACATCGAACTGTCTCTATGCTCACATGGATCCCTCTTAGAACGCTCGATAAGAAGATCCCATTGATTGGTCTTACTATGACTCACCAACCTCTCCATCTTGACTGACGGAGTGGGGTTTGGTGCATTGTACGACAGAAAGGAGCAAAAGACAACCCTCCTCCTCACCTTCCCCTAGGATCAGCAGCACTAGAGTCTAATCCCTAATGGTTAATTCCAATGGATGCAGAGCACTTATCCCATTCACACAGATACAAGTTCTAGGTCTACCAACAGTGGTATAGTAAAATATTTTTCCTGTTGTCAAGGCCTCTAACTCTTCCCTGGAAAGCCCAGGGTTTTTGAATCAGTTATTTTGGCCATACCTTCATAGAGTGTCCTTTGCAGGACCCCTGAGGTGGCCTGAGAATGTTTAGGTAGGCCTGAAGCACAGCTATGCCAGCCATTATTCCCCCCTCCCCTCCCACATCATCTTTCCTTTGAGGGGGATATAGAACCTTCTCTCTGGCCCCCAATCTGAGAGGCTCCTGAGCCTACCCCTTTGCGGTAGCCCAGGCTCGGTGCCTCCCTGAAGGTGGACCTGGATAAGTTGGAAAAAATGTCATGCTCCTCTCTCCCCGAAGGGTGTGAGGGGCAACTGGGAAGTGTGGGTCTTCCAGATGGGACCCCCCCAAGCAAGGATCAGGTAGTAGAGACGGTGTCCTCATTGGGAGCCCCATCTCCAACAGTATTGCATGGGGATCTCTTACAGTATTGCCTTCCAAAGGGAGGAACTCTGACTACTCTGTCACTGCGCACAATTGTTATTTTTACATAGAGATTCCATGTTTGGTCCCAGAAGTAACTAGAACAGTTTCCGCCCATGCAGAGCCCCGAATACATGGGTAATACTAAAGAAAACAGGAGGTCACCCAGTATTGAGTCTCTCTATTACAGACTTCTTACACTCTGATAACGTAAATGAATTCACTTTGTAAAATTCCACAGACTTTTATTAAAACTGACCTAGGTCGGTTTTAACAAAAGTCTGTGGAATTTTACAAAGTGAATTCATTTACGTTATCAATATGTGGTTCCACGAAGTCAAGCCTAGCAATTTGTTATACGCATATTCTTACACTCTGCCTTGCAGATGCAGTTATCCTTAAGTCTAGATCCATCATTTTAAGCAAAAACCAGGGGCATTTCGCGGAGGATGTGGCTCTTCACTATGAATAACAGTCTTCATGGTCCATGGGCATGTTCTGCCCAGTTCCATCCTGGTGTCACTCACCCCTTACCCCACAGTGGAAGTAACTAAGTTTATTCCATCTCCAGGTTAAAATAATTTATTCATAAAAACTTTCAAAGCACATTTTTTTACATGAAATGTGTACATGAACACAGTAATGTAGAAACTTTGTCATCCATATGTAAGCAGCTAGATGTGGAAATTTTTTTTTCCATTTACGTATTCCCATGAGAGAAACTCAGTGTAGCTTCCTTTTTGGAAGCAAAAATATGGTATCTTATGCCTCCAAGTGCTATCTGTGACTAGAAAAAATTGGTACATTTCTCATCTATTGATTGCGACAAAAATGTGAAAATAGAGTGTGGGGGCCTTCTGAGAACCATGGCACTTAGACCCCATTGGATCCACTGAGCCAACCAACATTTTCCCTGCCCGCCATTTGCAGACAGGGAGCAAGAACACCACATAAGACGTATGGAGGGGGTCACCCATCCGGGCCAACTTCAGTGATCTGACAGGAACAGGTATTTCAACATGACTAGACCCTTGCCAATTGCTCAAGACAATATCATGTCTACCGTTAATAATAATGGGTGGCTCGCAATAATGAAATATCTTAAGGATGAAGTCTATTTTCTTCTTCTTTATTCAAAACCCACATGTCTCTGTCATATAGTGACATGCTCTGTATTAGACCTTTCACCTTGCGAAAACATTGGGAGGTCTATAAGTTGCCAACTCTTTGTTTACAAACACCCAGAAGTCCAACACATGCTATGTTCGTTAGTACATATAACTTTACGTGGAAAGTGAATTTTTACAACCACCATACAAAGGCACAGATGTTGTCAAGACTGCCTATAGTTTAAGATTGCCTTCTAGAAGGCAATTCTACAATTGTAACCATAGTGGGTACTGGAAGTGTAGAGTGGGTTCCGTAACTGGCATGAGCTGACCTATTTGATCACATTTTCTCGGCCAGATTAGCTCTTGTAGTAATTGAAAACTAGCCAGGCTCATTAACGAGGCAAAAGTTGAAATTTTAATGGAGGATAAAACGAATGGTACTTATTACCTACCATTTGGAATGACAGAAGAAACAAATGCAAATTTTAAATGGGTCTTGAGGGACGGTATGGATAAGGATACAAACGTTAAGCGTACCAATCGTAGTTACTTACACAGCATAGTTGGCACAGGTACGCACGGTAAACCTTGAATATAGAAGCGATAGAAACAGTTCTGTAAACATTGAAAACAGCTTGCGCAGAAATATTTTGTTGCTCAACTGCTTTATTGTAATAACAAATCGTGCTGCCATCTTTCGTCAGCTGTAGGAATTGACCTGTTACCGTGAAGGGGTTATTCCTCAGATTATGTTTACCATTAGTTTTCTGCGTCGTAGAAATTTTGATGTCCTAACCTGTGTTCAACGGAAGAAATGAGAATTTGAAAACTGGCAGTTGCCAAGGTATGTCGATAGTTCCTTTTTGTGTCTTTGATTATTCTATCGTTTTATGTGTTGAGGTACGTTTTGTACTAGGTATGTAATTTTGATCTGTTTTTCTCAAAATTTCCCTTCATTACCCTCTATTGAGCACCAGCTATTTCTAAAAACTAGAATTAACCTTCTTGGAGAATTACTTGTGTTCATTTTCTTAATTCCTTCGTCGTACTCATCGGGTAACTTTCTTATTTGACCATACTAAGAAGCCGTATCAGTGCGACCGGATTGTGTGTGACGTAAATAGATCTGAAATCCAATTGAGTTTGGTCATAGTTTCATCTGAGTGAGTGTCCTTTTTTGAAGAGTGAGTACCTTGTACGAGAAGGAGCAAATTGTTTTTATCAGTCGTTCTCTATGGATCAGCTTGTGTCAGGATTGGGTGATATGTAGATGCCTCTCATTTAGTAGGCATGACATAAAGTGAAACCTGTTGTGACCAAGTTTGGAAGAAGTCAGGCATTCTCTGTAAGCGAGCTTAATAAGAACTTCTACGGCTTCATTAATTGTGCAAGCCTTCCGCTTTGGATGCTCTCTGTAAGGGAAACAGGTGCAATGCGTTTGCCCTGACCTTTTATGTAATTATTAACTTAAATACTGACATGTGCTCATATTGGTTTGTTTCTGTGGGATATAGGTGTGAAAAGATCTACATTGGGCTTTAAAAACTTGCAAGAAGTTGTGAAAAATAAACGCTTTTTAACAAATCTGTATGCTTCCTGGATTTCAAAAAAAGGCATATAAAAGAATGGGTGTAATATAGGTCTTTGATAGATCTGTAAAATCTTTTTTTATACATTGAGGATTTTTATGAAGCCTAATATTACCTCACAGGAAAGTGGTGATGGTAAGAATTAGTTATTACACCGATTATTAATACTGTTGCAGATCTATGAACGGTTTGAAATGAAATCAGCACACTTACATACAGCGTACATCTTTTTGTGCAGGTGATCCAACTTCAAGTACATATCCGATTAATGTAGCTGGTTTTAATAATTAATATTGGACCAGTTTGGCATTGTTTTTCAGTTGTGAGTCATTTTTCTTGTCCCGGTATATAAAATGCAAACAGCCGATTCAGCTTTTGAATGTGTTGAACAGTATGCCTATTTTTACGATCAGGTACCCGGCAGTTGGATATTTGGAGCTTAGTATTCGTGTTTCTCATTTTTCGTCACGTATAAGGCTGCCATGGAATTATTAGGTGTCTTAACCCTGCATCTACAGATCTACGAGTTGTTGTTTATGGTGGCGGATATTATTTTGGAAGTGCCAAAGCAGTTTATATGGGGGTCGATTTGGTGTGGTGGCGAGGGTGCTATCTTAACACCCCAATGGCCAATGGGTTAGAGTCCCAGCAGTGGGAAGGATTTTTTTTTCACTGGCATGCCAGAAGCCAGTTGAGTGATGTGCTCAAAGCTTACAATTAAAATACTCTGTCTGTCTGGTGGAATGCTTAACTCTGGACCCCTTTGCACCCTTAGTCAAGAATAGGCTAGTACTAATGCTGGGTTTCTCTCCACTCTTCCTCTGCTCCCTGACAAATTTCTACTTCTACCCAATTACCTACCCACCACTTTAAATGGTAAAAATAACCTTAGCTGTTGGTCACCTCCTCCAAATAAGTACTACTTGTAGATTATATCGCAAAGGTAAATTTTTTTTATTTTTATTCAGTATTGATCTCTATATGGGCTGTACTGATTAATGTAATATTGGACCTACACAATATCCATTAATTAGCTGTCGTATATATTGCCTTAGTTTTATAATCTGCTCTCATTTGCATATTTTTTAAGTCCTAGTATTTTTTAAGGTTCTGAGTCTAAAGTGCCTTGTAAGTTTACAAAAACATATTCTCAAAGCTGTTACTGCTATTAGCCATACGTAGTGTACATTTCCCATTCTAGTAGATAACTAAGTATTGACTAATAATTTGCTGAATTGGGGTGAAGACTCTTGAAACAAATTTGATGTGTTAAAAACCATAACATTTTCTAGCCACAGCCAGAATAAAATCTTAAGTAAATCGAAAAGGAATGTTTTCCTAGTTTTTAGCAGTTTTTTATGACTTTATTGCTCCTAACTAAGTTGAAATACTGATATTGGTATTCTGACCTGGTATGCAAGTGGTGGTGTTTCTTTTTCGTGGTAACTTCAGAGTCCTGATATGGAATTATTTTGATCTAATTTTTCTCTCCAGTACTGTATATCCTATGGAGAAAGACTGGGCGTGAAAGTACGACAAATCTTTTATTGTTACATTAAAGGAAAATACGGAAAATTAATAAATAGTTTATGATCTTTCCTTTGATGGTTATATTATTACAATCTGTTTTAAATTCAGGAGGAGCACACCTAGATATTTTGGTTGTTAACAGGTGTTCTACTGTAGGGGATTTACTAAAGTTGATCTTTATTCTTGTTTATAGACCTTTGATTTGGTCTGCCATGCTTGTATGAAGAAAGGAAGTGGATTGTGCTACAAGACCTGCTGTTTCCCACTATGGGAAATGTGATCAGCCACTTTTTCCAGTCGGGCAGTGCCCTCCTCTCAGCAGCAGGTGGTATCCACCCAAGGGGTGGATCAGTTTCGGATGGGACTAGAGCGGGAGTGCATGTCCTGTTTGATGCATTAAGAGCGAACCCTGCTGTGTCAACTCACCAGCTGGAAGGAATTCTATCACAGTTACCAAAGGTAATGTTTTCATTAGTGTCATACATATTAAAATGATTCTCTGAAGCCTTGCACTTATTGTTAATCTGAGTTTTTCAAAACTTACAAAAAGCAGATTCCTCACTATCTGTTGTTGTAGCCATCTTATTGTTGTTTTACATAATTATTGTTTTTTTTCATTAGATTATTAAGCATTGGATATAATTCTTATATTTTATTAGGTACCTGGTGATGTATTATGTGTTTTCCACACTTCTCATGTAGTCTAATTGGAGAGAATGAATTGAAAATCAGGGTGTCTAGAGAGCAGGAAATGTTCCCCCTCTTTCACTCAAAATCATGAGTGATTATAGTTGGAAGCTGAGGAGTTGACATTTAGCTTACAATCACATATCAGTATTCAATTATCTATCAGTTTTTCTTTAATTTACAAGGGGAGTCCACAGCAGTCACTGATTTGGCTAACATTTGTGAAGTTAATAGCTTAGGGTGAATAATGAAAATCAGCCAAGGGAGAGCATGCAGGTTTTCATGGTTTTTGAGAGAAACCATTTTTAAAAATTTGACCCCCTCCTCCCCTTGTACATGTCGGGCAACCAGTATTACTATGGTATATCTCCCTATCTCACACAGGGAATCAGGCAATCTACTGCCCATAAAGTTGCACAATTGATATTCTTCCCCCACGCTGATTTAATTTCTTGGGCATCGTAAACTAAAGGCAAGTTTTCAGAGAAGGGAATACAAACATCACCTCCGATTAAGATGTATTGTTGAGCAAATGTAGTCTTGATTCTGATTTCACTTCCGCATTTGCTTTATAATGCTAAATAATGGCCAAGATATAATATACCAAAGAGTTATTCCATCAGTCAAAACATTTTTGAGAGCTGCAGTCTTTTGCTCAATTGATTTTCAGTATGCATCTTACTCTATTCACTATGAAGAAATTTGTCAGATCAGTGACTCAACTGTCATGGCCTGTCCTTGTTGGTTACAGGAGGATAGGAACGTGTAGTGAAAATGTAACATAGCTCATTTCAGAAATGTGGTTGTTGATTTCAATTACCTCAGTATTTATTAGAGACATGGGAATACTACCCACAAATACTTGAACCTCGACTACTAGAATTTATTCAAGATCTCAAATAATCATGCTAAAAGAAAAAATTCGAGTGCCTTGAATATCATGCCATACACCATTGGGCACCCATACAGCTCTATATTTTGCATGTTGATGAACTGCATCATATGCTCCATGTAATTCTACCATTCTACGTATCTGTAAGTCTACCATGTAATTATGGTAGTAAGACAACAGCTTCAACAAATGGAATTCCGGCAAAACTGTTATTTTTTTCACTATAAATAAAGCTGCAAAACTAGTCACCACTATTCAGGATTCAAAATCGAAGAAAGTTTGTAAGCATTGTGGACATTTGCTGCTCGATATGTGTTTTGTTAAGAATAAAAGCGTCTTCTATAAATGCAATGATGGGTGGCGTTACTTTGTGAAACTCCTTCATGGTGAACTTTGCTGGTCCACAGGATAGAATTTTTATTGCAACTGGTTTCGATACAGCATATCATCATCTGGCTATCATCTTCTTCTATGTTACATATTCATCATTAATTTATAAGAGGTGACGCAATGTGTCTTTTCTTCCAAATATTTACTTTTGCAAGTAGCTAGGGAATTTTACATAAGAATTACTAAGAGCTCATCTACTCTGCTATTTTGTCCGTCGAGACATTATGGAAAATATGTAGAGACCACCGAGGTTGAGAAGCTATATCTTCCAAAACATGAAGCCAATTTTATTGCAGTAATATTTATCTTATGTATAGAATGTTCATATCTACATTTATGTTAATCAAAAATATTTAGTCTCATTAGATCAACTTAAAGTAAATTTTATTTGGAAAAAATGGTTTTCAGGACTTGGAATCCAATGGTGAAGAATTGCACATTTGTTATTCTGTTATATGTTGTTATATTAAATTAAAATTACAAAAATAAAGCAGATGTTGTTTTTGATGATTTGAAGAAAACAGTTTTTATATATTTCAAAATTTACACAAATTATCATGGAATTAGTAATACCCTACTACGGATCTGGTGACTTGACTGAAACTTGAGTAGGATTGTTGCAGCTGCAAGGTTGTCAGCATTAAGAGTATAGAGAAGTAAAGAAATAATAATTTCCAGTATTATCTTACTGTATTAAAATTAGTTTTCCTTCGCCCTTCTCAAATTCAAGGGTCTCAATGTAGTTTACAGTTGATCCTTATTGGATTAAGCGTCAATGGTATGCAAAATATTTACCTTATAATACTGAGTTTAATTCTATCAAATTTGAGGTTTAATTTGCTTTAATATTTTCTCTAAGTTCTCAATTTTTTTGAACTTGGATACTAGTTTGAGATTTTAAATTTAAAAAGGACAGAATCTGAAAGTTTATTATCACTTTCCGATCATGTAGTAACATTTATTAAAGTTCAATTGTGTTCATTTATTGTGTTCAACAGTCCAGCAATTTTAAAACCAGAAGTAATTTTTTTAATTTAATTGAGTTGTAGATTATTGCTTCAATAATCAACAACTAAATTAGCAGAATGGCATTCAATATGTAAAATATAATTCTGGTATTTAAGGTATGTATTTGAAATTTTGAGTTATGATTAATATTCGAAATCAAGAAATCTGCTATTCACCTCATCTCTAATATTTATATTGGTTACATTATCTACAGTAGCAGACCAGAGGAGGTAATTGATTAAATTTTCATTCAAGTCCACAGTTCAGGGTTTTATTTTAATATACATGAAATTATTTCATTTGTCAAATTTGCCAGGTATCCTGAAAATTCAGTATAGATGGCATTGTGTTTTATGATGGCACGTTCATGTGGTGATTTTTATTCTTTTTCGTTGGGCAGCATGAAAATATACTCCTGGTGCACAATGAGGAGGGATACAATTTGCTGCAAAAATGTGTGGGAATCCATAACTTGGAGATGGTGCGATGGATCCTCTCAAGGCATGCTGACGTTAACCGGGGAGCGTGCTCATTACCACTCCACATATCTTGCCTCAAAGGGTGAGACTTGCATTTCTTTCACTATCTCTCTTGACTTCCAAGAGTATATGACATTGATATGTGCCAAAACAGTACCTAATAATAATAAAGTATAGCCTTAACAAGATATGGGTTAATAGATGAAAAAAACAAATCAGGGATATCGACAAAATACTTGTTATTTTATCAAGTTGACTTAAAGTAGAAGGTGCAATAGTTTTTATATAATATGCTCAAAGTTAGCCCCTAAACAAGTTATAGATATAATTATGCCATCAACAAAATAATAAATAATTACAATATCCTGTTGTTAAAATTAAGGAGCTCAAACAGATTATTAAATAAATACCAGCTGTTAATTACAGTTGAAGAATATACTAAAGCTGAAACAGGAGTAGGTTATGCCATGGCAGCAGGAAGTCAAGAGGAAAGAGGAATTATAGTCCTTTTAGCTATAGCAGCAAAAATTATTTCAAATGGAATCAATGTCCTTTCCCAAGGACTAGTTGAAAATCAATAAAAATACATAATTCCTAGAATTAACATTTAATATTCAAATGATACTAATTAAAAATGCAAAATCACCAAGATGATTAGATATCATGGACAATATACCTGCTCTAAAAGATGTAAAATTCTGGTTATAAATTACCAGTGCATAAGAAATTAAACCAAATCCATCTCAAACTAATAAAATAGAAGTTCTATTACGACAGATAATTAATAATATTGTACAATAGCAAATAACGCCGCTAAAGTTTTCACGGCTTGTGCATGGACCTTGGAATTTCATTTTATTTAATAATTTTGTAGACGAAACAAAAAGTACAGTGAAACCTGTCTTTTTCGGAATTTGGGTAAATGGAATTCTATCTTATTTGGAATAAAATTTTTATCCTGACTTGGGTTAAAGGGTTTTAATTCTTCATATCCTCGTGTTAAATGGAAACTGCCTGATGCAGAAATGGAATCAATCCCTTGCTTGTTAACCGTGCTTAAGCAGAATCCTAAAACAAAATTACACGGTAATATTTCTTCCCAAGCTTGTAAAATTCAGCATCTCTTTTACTCCACTGCTCCTCCTAAACAACTCCTAAATAGGAGCTTGACTAAGCTGCCAGCAGGTAAACTGTGACCATTCATTACTTCTGAGATTCATCCACTGTTATTCTACAAACAGGAGGAAACGATAACGTAAGCTGACAGTGGCCAAGTATGGATTGAGCTGCTCCGCTACGACTTCATAGTCTCTCGCAGTGTATGCGATGGGCAGCGACAATCCTAACATTTCTAGAATTATATCCATAGCCTGTTGACTGAATAAAAGTGACAATGCAACACAAAATATTGGTGCAAAAGAATAAGCTACAATTAATTGAGTGCTTTGAAATGGGATAACCTTCAGTGAAGCAGGTAGAAGATATATTTATATGTGATAAGTCTAAAGTCTAAGAAGCAATCAAGAAAGAGGACGAAATGAAGAAATTCAAAAATTTTTTTAAACACTAAGTTATTAGATTATAATTAATAAAACAAGGACCAAGGCACCTGTGAGTAAAAACATATTGTTCAGCTATCTATTATATTGGGTCTTGAGTTTGAAAAAGAAAAAAAAATGTCATTCAAAGAGAAAAACTCCTTATTGTAAAAATAAAGGAATGCATATGGTAATCTAGGGAATGTTTTGTACACATACAGTTGAGAAATATTTCTTTATCTGGTCCAATGGTGCAAGAAAGAGCGAAGGAGTTCGCAGTTGCTGAACCTGATATCAGTACTTTCATAGTGAGATGCAATGTTGAATGGAGCATTGCAGCCGGTGAATCAAATAACATGGACATGGCAACTGTGAAGGAGTGGAAAGATGTTGGAAAAAAAATTAAAGACATCAACCATGTGATGTGTACAAAACAGGAATGCTTTTCAGAGCACTGCAATCAAAAGCATTTTGCATAAAAGAAAAAAAATTCAAGAATTCGTAGTTCTTCAAGTTTGATCATGAAAGTTAGATTAATTTTAGGCACAATAATGTAAGCAAATATTTTATCTTAATTTTTTAGGTGGAAAGCATTCCAAGGAACATTTGATGGTCTTTATTTGGGGAAATACAGTAGGGGAACCAATCAATCCACTGGTCAATGAAATATCAGCTCGACCTCAATGTTTTGAAAATATCAACTTTGAAAAGCTTCCAGGTGTATGGAGGTACAGTAAAAAAGCATGGAACTATCTATCAATCATGAAGGATTGGCTGAAAAGTGTCAAACCCAAAAAGAAGAGAAAGGAAAATTAGCATTTTACTTTACTACTACTTACTTGTCACCCAAAATTTTTCGTATTAACTAATGCGGAACTAGTCTGGTTACCAGTGAACATGACTGATGTTACCCAGCCAATGGAATCGGGAGCACTTAGATTGCTAATGACACAGTGTAGGAAGCACATGAATCTTTACTAGCTACAACAGCTGCCATTAATACAGCCTCGGAAGTGATAAAAAGGATATCAGTGCTGAATGCCATAAATTGGATAAATCAGGATCTGATAGACATCATCAACAGTGACATCATGTTTCTCTAATGATGGATTTATGTCACCCAAAACTCTGTGACTGGTAAGATAAAATATGTCATTCATTCTAATTACCTGTGAGTTGTGATGGGTGTGATATTGCAGTTGACCACTTAGAAGTTTTGGAGAGTGAATGGGATTATGACGGACATTTAGCATTAAAATGTTTCAGTAGCAATAAATTGTACGAAGGGAAATGCTAATTACTTACAAGATTTCATGGATTACAGTCCCTATAAAGGTAATTTTGCTTTCTTTAACACACTATGTGGACATTGAGAGAGGAAATATCAGTAAGGACTCCCAAAATAATGTTTATGAAATGGCCGACCATTACTTATGTAGAAAACTGTCTTACTCGGAAAAAAATCATGGTACCAAGAGTTTCTGTTAAAGACAGGTTTCACTTTGATGCTAAAAAAATAAAATGAACCTTATAAATCTCTATAGATTAAAGCTTAGAAGTAAGCGAGGTTGAATAGTACAGCATTGCATTAGCAGTAGGAGCACCTTGAAGCGTAATTCTACTTAAGTTTCCTTATTGTTGTGTCTCATGAATATAATCAATGACTTTCATCAGGTATGTGGACATTGTGGAGGTGCTTCTGAAGCATGGTGCAAGAATTGATGTGGAGGCTAGAATGTGTTGGCCAGGACCACATAACCAAAACTGTGAAGAAAGGGGGAAGTATTGTGGTGAGTGAATTAGATGCTCTCCATGATTGTATGGCTCTGACATCTGTCAATCTCTTTGTGGTATTTGTCTTTCATTTGGCAGTAGCATACACGTTGGCTTTCTCAGGTTTTGGCATTGGAACTCTTCTGCAAAGGCTCATCAATAGCTATGGTGACCTAGTGGTATTCCATCTGAGCATAAAAACCTTATTGGACTCTTACTAGCTGGAAATTTTTCAGTTACAGTACAAATTTATTTTTGTGTACCTTTGGCTTTAGTTATATGATATTGTTGTGTTTTACTATTAACTCTGACATTGAATCCAGTCTTGAAGTCAGGAAATTACCGGATTTTGCATGGAAAGAGGTCTTAAACATTAAAATTCCTTGCTTCATCTTAGAAAATTTACCTCCTGCTTACCTTCCATCTTTTTGATCCAAATTTTTTTTCCATTTACAGTGAAAGCCCGGTATAAGGAGTGCTCATAATCCCTCGGGAATCACTCGCTAAATCGAGTGCTCGTTATATCCGAAGGTGTTGAAAAAACCCATGTAATTCTCATAGTCGTATTTACAGTTTTTCTTTTGTTCCCGTGGTATTTGACGAAGGTAAACAGCAAAAAGGTCATTTCAGGCACAATCTGGTAGAATATCAACATATTTCATGAAAGAAACAGGACATTTTCCGTTATATAAAACGTTAATTCCCCTAGATTCTTTGTTTTTCTTCCAGTTCTTCTATTTTTCGATCGCCAAAGAAAGCTGTAAAGACAGCGTAACTAGTCAGAGTTAAAATATTAGGTATACTATGGAAGTTTCTGGTTAATTTTGCGAATATGTCATGACTATAATATCAGCTTTGTCGAGTTTTTGAATGTTAACCGGTATGTCCATCAGTTGCTTTTGAGTTTTTAAAATTGACGATATATCGTTGCTCAATAAATATCGTCTTATCATGCCCCGATAAAATATCGGGGCACGATAAGATATCAGGAAACGATAAATATCGTGATCACGTTAAATATCTCGATAAAATACTGTGATATCGCGTCCCGATAAAATATCACAATATCTCACCCCAATAAAGCTTCACGATATATTATCACGATAAAAGAAAGTGATATTGCACTCATTCAAATATCACGTAATTGCGACTGATGAATTATTGTGATATTGCGCCGGCTAATTGTGTTGGAAAAAGACAGCCATTGGGTTGGCCTTCGCTTAAGCTGGCGCAAGTACGTCACCTATCTGTCCACTCAAGTACGTCAACTATCAGACCACTGAAATTGAAAGAGAGAGTGTGAGAGAACTGCTGAGAATTTGAATTAACAGAGCAGAATAGTAAGTTTTCAAACGTCTTTTTCCGACACAATTAACCGGCGCAATATCACGATAATTCACCGGGTGCGATTATGCTACATTTGAACGAGTGCAATATCACGATCTTTTATCGCGATATTTATCGTGATAATATATCGTGATATTTTATCGGGGCACGATATTGTGATATTTTATCAGGACGGGATATCGTGATGTTTATAGTGATATTTATAGCGATATTTATCGTACCCCGATATCTTATCGTGCCTAGACCTAACTCCCTCTCCTACTCTCATCTTGCTCGTTGTCTGCCCACTCCCCTCCCACTGATGACTGGGCCTAACAAAAGAAGAACATAAAATGGGAGCGTGCAGAGCGTACTGAAGGCCGTAAATCGCTAATGTTTGGACATAATTGGCTTTAGGTGTTGTAGATATGGCACACATCTTGTATTTTTAGTTTAATTCGCAGATAATACAAAGTACAATAGTTTATTTTTGCTAGGCGGTGTATCGCCCTCGAGAGATATCTGTCGTAATACCGAGCGTATACTGTGGAAGGAACTTTTTGGCCTCGCTATATCCACTTTATTGTACATGTAAAACATAGGCCTTTTGGCGGTACAAAGACAATCACTTGCTATAACGCGATTCTCACAATAAGCCGTACTCACTATATCGGGCTTCTACTGTATTATGCAGTCAAATATCCTTTAACACACTTCCAAATGGTAGATGCCTCCTTTAAACTGGAAGTTTTTTAATCCCTGGCAGGAAATTGTGGTGGCTTACGGAGCCAACATGTCTAAATAGTCAAGACTTTTGGCAAGCTATTGTGTAAAAAATTTGTTTCCCTTGGATCCCCACTCCATTTCTTGCAGCAAATATACGGTGGAAGCTCGGTATAACAAGTGCTCCCAATGGCTGGGAAATCACTCGCTATAGTGAGTGCTTGTTATATCTGAAGGTGCTGGATTAAGCATCTCAATTCCCACAGTTGTTCTTACTTTCTGTTTGTCTTTCGTTTCCATGCTATTAGAAACAGGTAGAAGAGCTGTTTTCATGCACAATTGCTTATTCATTGATCATTTTGCAAATTAAATCTTCCATAGCAATAATTTACGCTTTGCTGAAGTCATCAAGTGACCAGTACATCCATTGGTTAGGAAAGTTATAATGATTCGCAGAAATATGTCATTTTTCAGAGGTCGAAAATATTTCTTGCATAATAATATATTCATAGCCATTCTTAATATTCACATTTAGTTATTTCTCGAAAATTAGTTGCAGTGAGTATTTATTTACACAAGCAAATGCCTCTGTAGGTTGCACTGCACATTGTGTGTCATACTAGTGCTGCCATCTGGAGGATCTAGAGCGAACGGAGGTAACTCGCGTGAAATACTATTGCTGAGAATTATCAATGCAATCACTCAAAATTGTATGCATCCGTGAAGTAAGGAATCATAAAAAGAAAACTTTGTTGAAAGGGATAAATTTTAATTATTCGCATAAAATCGGACCTGGCTATATTTACGAAAACATTGAAATTCCCATTATTTCTGCTAACAGGAAAAAATAATGAAAACCAGGATATATGAATCGTACAATTATAAGGAAATTAATAATTCTTTGGCAACGGAAAACTTTGACGACTTTGTCGCGAGAAGAAAAGCATAACAAAACAAACGTCGGGCCTTTAGTATCACACATACACATGCTTCACATTAACAGTACAGTACTTTCAATTTCTATTCCTGGCTGAAAAATGATGCAAACGTCGTCTGCTTCAGTCTAGGAACGGGAACTAGTAAGAGGGCGGAGTGATGGGAACAAGCGGGAGGACGAAGACAGGCAGGCTGAACTCCGCCCCTTATCCACACCACAGCTCTCCGCTGTCATGTGATTGGTTAATGCTTTACCGCTTTTCCATCTAAAGCCCATTCCGCTCCTATGTGAATTTGGCTTAACAAAAGAACAAGTAAAAAGTGTGAGGATGTGCAAGATATGCCAGGGCGGGATGTAAATTGTAAGTGCCTGGTCTTGATTGGGCTTTAAATAATGTAGAAATGGCACAAATCTTGTATTCTAAGTTGTAGTTGACTAATAATGCCACTTAAGATAAACCCCATGCATTAATTTGTATTTTGCAGTCCATCACCCTCAAGAAATATCACTCGTAATACAGAGCGTATACCATGGCAGGAGCTTCTTGGCCTTGCTATATCCATTTTCTTTTGCGTGTTAATCATGGGTCTTTTGATGGTACATTGCCAATCACTCGTTATTGCGAGATTCTCGCAAAATGTCGTACTCACTATGACGGGCTTCTACTGTACCTAATTTCTGATTCAGCCAAAGTAATGCAGCCATTAATGGATGCATTTGAAGTTCAAGTGAATATTTGATATGGAGCTCAATCACAGGAAGACAAGAAGATACAAATTGTATTGAATGAGTAAAATGAAAAGGATAATGGCACCATTATTATAGAAAAAAATTTTTTTTTCCTCATCGAAAATGAAACTTAGAAATAGTCACATGAAAAACTAGGATCAGGTCATTGACTCTAGCTTGATTTTTTTCTAGTTTATAAAATGACAAAAATCACACTATCATGAACGTCACTTTATTCAAAGTAATTCTGAACATAGTAATGAGGAAAATGTGCTAAACAGCCTTCCCGGTTAAGTTGAAGACATTGAGAGTTGCATAACATTCAGGATCAAAATATGCTGGTCGTTCATTTTAGTTCTATCCATAGATAGCTGGTGTTCATTTATTTTAAAAAAGTTTCATTTACACTTCTTAAACCTCTTAATAAAATACAAACAATGCCTTATGTTGATGCACACTTACAATAGTTAATTACGATGATAATGATTAAAATACACAGTTTGCTCGAAAAGTATGTAGACACAAGTTTGAGGCTTCGTATCACAAAAATGGAGAAGAGATATTCATATGGATCATATCAGCTTTCAGATAATTTTGACCTATGCTTAAGTCAGGTAATTGACTTTTTTATAATTACTTTGAGGTTTCGTTTTATAGTGAGAATGAAAAATGGCCCCATTTTTTGAGTCGCTGAGGGTAGACTCACTTTTGGGGTTTATCATAACAATATGAAAAGCACAAAAGGAAGTGAATTTTGATAGAATATGGGTCATGCTTTTATTATTATGTCCTTTAAGTTTCAAATGATCTACTTAATTAATTTAATTTAGGCTTTTTAGATACATATGCGAATTGAAGGCACACGACAAACACCATCTTCATTATAATAAATTTTTATTGGGAATCAATGAACGTCATAATGCATAATTTTATATCTTTTAAAATTAGTTTGGATCAAAGGCAGAAATGCCTGACAACATAAGTGCTAAGGAGGCCGATCTCATTTAGCATTGACTGTAGAACTTTAATTTTTGCTGCTAATTCAACATGCTCTATGCATGGATTTTTGTCTACTTCTCAGAGGTTGAGATTTTCAATAGAATATTTTACTTTTCACTACAGACTTTTCCCTGGCTTATTCTAAGCACTTGCCTCACTTTTAATGCTACAAAGCATTGGTGCTCAATTAGTTTTGATGCTCAGTTGACAATTATAAAACAGGCTAATATCACATTAAAATACAAGGCTTTTGGGTGTCCTTTAACTTTTCATAAACATATTTTACCATAATGTTTACAACATTTTTGTATGCAATAATGATCTTTTTTAATGTGAGAATTAAATCTCATGAGAAATATCCATCATCAAATTAGCCTATGTGGTGATTATTTTCCTGGGACATTTGGTTTGCTCCTCTTACAAAGGTGCTAAAGAGACAACCAAAATGTACTAACCAGAATTTTCTTACACGCACTGTGATTTGGACCTGAGGAAATGAACGTGCAAACAAGGAAAACGTGCGATGAAGGAATGTCTTAGCAAGAGCCCACTGCTCTTGGAATTTCACACGTAGGCCTGTTGGTTTAATATGCTAAAAATTCCAAGTTTTGACTGCATGAGTCATTTGAATTGGATTTTGGCATTCTAAGGGTTAAGTTGCTTCAGTTTAAGCTTCATTATTTTAATGGCAGATCCACCACTATACTTGAGTATGGAAAATTGGTAGAGGATGGAAGGTTCTGTTATTTGGAGAATTAGCAAAACTCCAAGATATTGATTTGATGAATTATTCAGAAAGAACAGTGATGTCAGAGTTCCAAATTGGTCCAATGATCACATTTAGAGAAAGTCAATGATGTGATTTAATCTCATTTGAAAGAGTGATGAGTTTTAAAAACAAACTGGTAAACTTAGCTGAGAATGTTTTGTGTGCTTAAGCATTGCATTGAATTTTTTACTTTTATTTTCCAGGTATTCATGATGAGCCAATAGCAGATAGATCAAGTGATAAACTTCAAAGTGCAATATTTTATGCCATAGATGGGGATCAGGTGAGTACTCTGTCTAACAAATTATCTATGAATAACTTCAACTGTGTAATCCTTGGCTCTATACTGTATTGGGATAGTAAGAATGCTAGGATTATCTCGAAGTTTCCACTCTATAACGGATGAGGTTATCCGCATTTCCCAGTTTCCTGTGTCTCAATAAGTGTGAGCATTTTAATGCCTGAAGGCTTTTGCTGAAATGAATCAGTGGAGTTCATTAATTCAAATTAACGGTGAGTGGGATAGATCGTTGTTACAGGTAATGTCTCGATGGTGAGATGCAGCATGCTGCGCCATTGAAAATCTGTGATGATATCCAATTTGTGCTATCCTTCTGGCTTATCACTCGCCAACACTATCCTACTGTTGTGAATTCCTTACTATGCTACAGATTCAATAATTCAAGTTCTTCAATTGATATTGAGGCAGGGTTGTTGCAGGTCAGGGATATTAGGGAAAAGTCAGGGAATTTGAAATGGGTCAGGGAAATCAGGGAATAGTCAGGGAATCTTGTCCATGGCATCAGGGAAAATGTATGTCTGATTCAAAAGCACCATCAGGCTGTTGGCTGACTGAGCTGGCCTGGGTCGACAAGGGACACTGGGGTTAAGATTCTTCCAATATGATCAAGTTTGTCGAACGATTTAAAAAGTGGGTAAAGATGACATGATTCTGTCAGCCAGTTTCACCTACATGGCTAAAGCTGTCAAGGATAGTATGTTGTGGCCCAAGCTTGCTCTTTTCTCATGTGTGCTACGCCCTTTTTAACTGAATATGAAACAAACAACCCTATGGCTCCATTTTTGCACGCTGTTTATGTCCTCTAGTCACAGATTTTTACAAGATCTTTGTAAAGAAAGAAAACCTACTGTCTGACACAAATGTATGTGTTATTGATGTAACCAAAGAAGGAAACATCATTCCTGCCAAAGATATAGACCTTAGTTTCTCTGTGAAAGAAACTATCAGGAAGGTGGATCAAGCATCAAAGAAGGATATTTTGCTGCCTAGAAAAGGGTGTGTTACTTTTGTAAAAGCATTGCTGGCCAAGATATTAGAAAAGTCTCCACTTCAGTACAAAATATGCTATGGTGAGTGGAGGTGATAGAGAAATGGGAAGATGCATCAGTTTTTAGTAGTGATGGCCGGATCAGATCCGTTGGATCCAAAGATCCTTGGATCTTTCATTTTACTCAGTTCCGGAATCGGATCCAAAGATACGGATTAAAATTGGATCCGGATCATAGATTTTAAATTTTCGCAGCTTAGCAATCGAAGCACTCCGTGAATGGAATGTAGATGTGGTAGGTATTGACAAGAAGAGGATGTGTAACTCAGGTCACAAAATGAGATGAAAATGTTCCCATGTAACTAGAAGCAAAATAAAGAAATATGACATTTTTCCCCATTACCCTGGTATCGCGGGAAAAAATATGTAGGAAGTCACGTGGGTAGCCTACATTCACTGGGATCAGGTGGACAACGAGAGCTAGTGTATTGTGAGTGTTTGATCCCTATCGCAGTTTAATTTTTTATTTCAGTCATTGCATTGAAAATGTTATTATCTTCAATGTCAAACCATTACATCTGAATACTCATTTTAATTTACTTTTGTTGTTTAAATTAGAATTACAAATGTACCATTAATAAATTAAGGATGGTCAGGTCGGATCCACCGGTCTTTCATTTCATTCGCTACTGAAATCATATCCGAAGACAGTATAAATTCAGATCCGGATCAGAGATTTTAAAATTTCATGGCTTAGTGATCGATGTGCCCCCGCTAATGGAATGTACGTATGGTAGATACTGACAAGGAGAGGTTGTGTAACTTGGTCACGAAATGAGAAGAAGATTTTTTCCGTGCCACAAGAACAAAATAAAAAAATACTCGTTATGACTTTTTTCTCCATATGCATGAGAAATAAAATGAAGCTGAATGTCACACAGGTCGCCTACATTCACCAGATTCCCGTGAACCTATGATAGCGTAGTTGTTGAAAATGAGGGCCAGTGTACTGACGGTCGCAAGTTCGATCCTTAACACTGCCTAGGAATACAGGTCATGCTGTATTCCTAGGGTAATGCAAGTAGGCAGTTAAAAAATTAGATTATCAGAAATTTCATGTCAATTTATGATTCAAAAAAATTAAAAAAATTGACGTTAGTGAAAGGATTGGAAAAATTTTTTATTGCAGTACTAAATGATGGAATTATTATGTTAACTTTGCAATATATTTTTGAGTGGTGCATTTCTAAATCTAGTTTAAACAATAGAAGTACAAAAAAGTCAGTATCCACACACAAAGGTTAGAAATGAAGGATGATAAAGTTTTTGATTCAATGCCGGAAAGAAAAAATTTAAACAGCGATAAGAATTGAACTTCATTACCTGCAGTCCACTACCCCACTCTGCTGTTGTCGGCTTACCTGATTTTGGAGAATACAGGCTCCCCACATGTCATTCTACTTTTTTCTTGCAAACCCAGGCCAATGGAGAAAAAATCTGACAAGGGGAGTGTCCGAGGTTCGGGTCTAGGATTTTGACGAAATTTGCCAGGCAGGTAGTCCTAGATTAGTTATTTACGAATCACCCCCCATATAGGGTTATATATCCAGAAACTTCGTCAAAAAACGAGTTTGAAATATTTGATTGCAAATAAAAAGCTAATAATTAGTCATGTGTAACCAGTGCAGTTTGGGTTAGGGGTAAAGTACTCGCTTCACGATGTCGACGTCCCAAGTTCGAGACTCTTCATATTCAATTCTTTTTTCATCGCAATTTCGTCGTACGACTTTCACTGGTTTTACATATTTATTATCTGTTTACCCGAGTTGCATTTCAACTATTTTACGTTCTAATTACGAAATTTGCTAAATTTGCTAAAATTACATAATTAGTATGTAAGGTAGTTAGTTGCGTTATTTACCTAAATCACGTAATTAGTACGTGGCGGAAATACTTCCGCATGCCCTGTCGTTTTTTGTGTATGAAATTAACGGAAGAGCATGAAGTGTGATCGTGATTTATGATTACCGTATCTTTGGCCACGCAGTCCCGACACACCTACAACATTTGCTCTAATTTGCCAGGTGCCGTGTTTTTCCAGCGCTGTGCTTTTTTGGAAAAACTAATCGCAAGAGAAAAAAGAACTTAAGCTCTGCAATCATATGATTGTAAGTATCTACCGAAATGTTTGGGTGATTCTAACATGCTCCTGAAAATATGCAATACATTAATTTTTCAAAATTATTTGTTACCGTTGGTTTTTTATCAATTTCCAAGCGACGTCCCTGGTTCGAAACTCTCTCCCACCCGAACATTTCGCCTGTTCACCCGAACATTTTGGCAGATACGATTCGGTAGATTTGGTACGATCACACTTCATGCTCTTCCGTTAATTTCATACACAAAGAACGACAGGGCATGCGGAAGTATTTCCGCCACGTACTAATTATGTGATTTAGGTAAATAACGTAACTATCTTATGTACTAATTATGTAATTTTAGAAAATTTAGCAAATTTCGTAATTAGAACGTAAAATAGTTAAAATGCAACTCGGGTAAACAGATAATAAATATGTAAAACCAGGGAAAGTCGTACGATGAAATTGCGAAGAAAAAAAAAATTGAATACGAAGAGTCTCGAACTTGGGACGTCGACATTGTGAAGCGAGTACTTTACCCCTAACGCAAACTGCGCTGGTTACACATGACTAATTATTAGCTTTATATTTGCAATCAAATATTTCAAACTCGTTTTTTGACGAAGTTTCTGGATATATAACCCTATATGGGGGGTGATTCGTGAATAACTAATCAAGGACTACCTGCCTGGCAAATTTCGTCAAAATCCTAGACCCAAAACTCGGACACTCCCCTGAGACTTTAAATTTTGCTTATAGTTGTATGAAAAAAGGCTAATCTCATTTCAAGATCAGAGTTACACAACCTCTCCTTAGGGGTGGAAAATTCTCAAATTTCATTTTAAAGGTTATTATTAATAAGACATTGCAAAATCACTAGTTTAGCAGCTTGAAATATGATATAATAATTTTTTCGTCTTAAAAATGGAATCCCCGGATATTCCATAAGTGGGATCTCTTGCCCTCATTAAAAATTTTTTGTTTCTAAAAAAGAATTTGAAAGCATTCAAGGATTTGATTAATAATTGGAAAAATAATTCCTTTTTTAATGAAAATGAACATATGTTTTTTTTAACTGCACTCTAAAGAATAGTTGCACAGGTTCCAAAAATGTATTGCTTGATGAGTTTGTGGTAAGGAAGGTGACCTTTATATTAGAAGTAATAAGATTTACTTATTTCATCCATAAATTTTGATCCAGGAAAATATTATCCAAATAGATGATAGGAAGTTGATTTTTTCTACAATAAATTTACTTGTTTTTTGGTAATTCTATTGTTGCTGTATTTATATATTTATGAAAAATGTAGGATTAGAAAATGAATAAAATTTAGAATCGAGTATCTGAAACTGAGGATCCGAAACCGAGATACAGATCCAAAACCCAGGCAAGGATCCGGATCCGACAAAATACCTGGCTCCATCCATCACTAGTTTTTAGGGCTTTTCAATGTTCACTTCACAAGAATCCACTTAGCATGGACCTTTTTCGGAACTCGTGAATTAAATGGCAATTATTACAATCTGTACATAGATGACCCCTTCATCAAATTTCCCCTGCCTCAATACAAATTCGCGAATATTCGCGACTAGTTCGCAATCCTTGCATAAAGTTTAAGTAAGCACCTTATTGTTTAAAGTCGGCATTAACGTCATAGATTGTGGTGCAGTGCGCACGACTCAGACTGCTTGTGATATTGAATGTATGACAGGCGGATAACATCTTGTCCTTTAAGGCCTCTCTAAGTCCTGGCTGGCATTTGGACGTCGTGTGTTGTGGTTAGACTACTTGCTTCCTATCCAAAGGGTCTGGGTTCAAATTCTGATAGTGCCAAAGATATTTCAGTCCCTACTTTAGTGCTGTGTGGAGAGCACTTGAGGTTCAGTACTCCGTCTATCGGATTAACCCCTGGGACAACTTGGCAGGGGTTAATGAGATAACTCTTTGGTACAAAATAGGAGTATGATTTGGGCATGACAAATATCTCGTTGTTCACTTTTGGGTCTGATGATATAATTCACTTTCTTATGCTTCTCCCATTAAGGACACTTTTTATTTAGCAAACGGCTAATGTTGGAAAGAGTTTTTGTTTGGAGAAAGTGATTCTGCCAAACTCTACAACTTAATGGTGGGTTGCTTATGCTTCCGAAAATAGAAGTGCCCTTTTGGAAAACAGCATTCACCAGTTAGGTGGTTATAAGGAGACTATTGCTGATGTTGGGTTTTACTTACTCCATCTATTCCCTGAGAATATATTACATCTACTCACTTATCCACCTTCTCTATATGGCAAGTGTGTCCTTAGCTGTGACTCACCACCCTTGAATTATGGTTGGGATTTGTTTCTCTCCTCTTTGTTTCTTATTGTTGACCCTTGTCGTACTTTTCCCAGGTGGATATTTTGGAAATGCTGATCCAGCAGAGAGAGGATCATTGGTTACCATGGCAACACAAGAGGCCTCTCCTGCACATAGCTTGTGAGCGTGGTGCTTGGAATTGTGTCAAGTTTCTGGTTCAAGTGCGCTCTGAGGAGATAAATGTCTGCTATGATGAATATTATCCTATACACCATGCAGCTCTGCATGACCTCAAATTTCTTCAGTTGCTTATCAACTCTGGTGCAGAGACAAGGGTAAGTCCTCATTGCTTCTTCCTCTGTTATTGTTTCTTTTCTATAGCAGAAGTACTTTTGCTTCAGGACTCAACCTCAATGCTTAGGAAATTTTTGTTTCTCTTTTAACTGTGTACCTACTATAAGATCTGTAAATTATTTTTATCTCACACCCTTGGATTTTGAAACCTAAAATGGCTGGCCATTGTAGTCAGGTTGGTTTAATACAGTCAAACTTCTGTATAATAAACTACTTGGGACCGGGAAAAAACTTTTTTGTATGGAGAACAATGTTGTACAGAGGTGGACCAATTGTACTACGTGAAATTAACCTTATGAATGGTCGATTGCATGATGGCTCTTTAGGAACCTACCTACGTTATTGGTGTATTCTACTTCAGAGCAGTAAAGAAAATTACCATATTCCTCCGAATACTGTATTTACTCATGTAAACCGCACACCTTTTATCCCGAACCGACAGTGAAAAAACTTGCTGGGTATGGTCTAGTAGTAAATTGTACATTGTAATGTTTTCTGAAATTTCAAAGTAATTAGTAATAAAAATCCGCATTTAACAAAGTTTGAGCATACAACATTACTTGAAGAAATGCTAGATCAGAAACACCACTTGACAAAGCAATAGATTTATCTTGTATAGATCGTACATAGGAAAACACATTGTAGCACTGATATGTATTTAAATCTGCATTGTATCCTGTGAGCTGCCACCAGGGGGGTCTTTATGTCTTTTTAAAATCATAAGTGGAGTTTGTTTCGGTATCACATATCTGTAGCAACATTTTTACGCAATAGATAGCCCCTTTTCCATGCATATTAAAGCTACATTGCAAAGACATGACAAAGAATTTGTTATATAGTGGCAAGAGTCATACTGCTTATACAGTAGAACCTCTATACAACGAACCCCCATACAGTGAAATTTTCAGGAAACCTCCCTATTTCGAAGTAATTGGCCCAGTCCCGGACCCTTCCAATGGACAATGCACGCAAAAAAACCTCCCATAACGAATGTCTCTAATTACGAAAACTCCCTACAACGAAGTCTGATAATTGGCCCAAGACATGAAAAGTGCCCCTCTAGAACGAATTATTGAGAACAAATGCAGTATTTTGCATTTGCAGGTAATTTTTTTCCATCGATATTTACGTAATAAGTAGGAAGTAGAACCGCAGCGGAGTGTACCGCTTCTTAACCGTTCTGCTCCGAGCTTCGAAGGGGTTCAAATCCGAGACCTACAGAGCGGAGGGCATGAAGGAACCTTGACGCTCTGGCTTGGTGAAGGCCATAGTCATCTCTGATGGTTCCCACCATAAGAAACGTGTAAGGGAACCCAAAGCTCCGCTCTGCATGGCTCTGTCTATTGCTCCACTCCGACCTTTGTGCCGCTTCGAGAAGGAGCGCTTGGCAATTTTGCACTCATCTCTGAACCGCCTAGGCGGTTTACAAGTTGAACTGCTTCAACAGAAAATCCGCGGAGCAGCTCTTTTTAAATTAAATTTTGGTAATATCCTATTGAGCATCCCTTATCAGGGTGTCCACTGACCGGGAAAACCTGGAAAATCGGGAATTATTCATGAATTTTCAATGCAGGGAAATGTTCGTGGATTATTCATGATTTTCTGGTCTGAGTCAGGAATTTTTAAAATTCTTAATTCATGACAAAAAATCCTTATTTTAGAAATAGGATCAACAACGATCAGGGCATTGCCCACTGCAACGTTTTTACTCGTGGTAACTAACTCACCCCACCTAACTTCCATCGTTGTTTATCGATATCTAATATATACCGTCACGAACTTAGATATTTACCAGTATTTCAATGGGATTTCAATTTCAATTCCAACAATGCATTTTATTTCGTAAGTCTGAATGGCAATATGTGGTCTTTCAAGAAAAATTGCTGCATAAAACTGCCAATTGATATTGACTTAAATTATTGCACTCCAAGAATAATATCGACTAGATACTCAGAAAAATTATGGAGCACTTTAAAAATACGTAATCCACAGGCATTAATTTTGGCATTCCTTTAATTTCAGAACATAACTAAAGTAAGTAATGAGGCATAGAGCAGAATGGATATAAAAAACAATAATTTCAATTAGAAATACGCAGATTGAAAATCACGTGCTGATAGCCACGGTATTTGATGGTAAATAATAACAATTGTTAACATTACTATAGGAAAGGTGAATAAAGCAAGATTAAGAAATTTACACGACTTGCATCGTAAAGCACACTGAACACTTGGGTGCCCCTGCGATGATGCAACCAGCATATTATACAACGAACCCCCCTACAGGGAAGTCATGATTTTTCGGTCCCAACAAATTCGTTGTTTGGAGGTTTTACTGTACCTTCTTACAATCAGTGCTTTCCTTTTAACATGTTGTAGCTAAGGTCTTTGTTAATAGTCTTATGAAGTTTCATACTATTACGTTCATCAATATTTTTTCTATTGATGAATTTGTCAGACTCTGTTATTTTCTGTCCCACACACTTTCCGTTCTGAAAATCACCGTTTGGACCTTTATCTTGCTCTCGAGTCATTAATATGAATCCACTTATGAAATATCAATAGAATTTGTTGGTTTTTTTGATATCGATATATATTTATTTTTGGCTATAAAAGCACGCTCAACTACCCAGAGCATGCCTGGAAGAGAAATGTATGGTGCACGTGGAATCTTCTGCTGCAAACAGCTGCCTATCACTCTGAATGAGTCATGAGGACTAGATAATAGCGGCAAAAAGTATAATCTTTAAGAATGCAAGTCAGTGTCAGTTTAAGAACTGGTGGTATCTTTGGAAGCATACCGTCATTATGCCTCCTCGTGCAAAGTTTATGGAGATGGAGTTGAGGATAATTTAAAATGCAATTTGTTTCTTTTGTCGAGAAGCCTAGAAATGTGGGGACAAAAGCTATCTCTCGTATCACTGATTTTATTTTGGAGAATACTGCAACTTTTATTCAAGCATAGGCAAGGATATTTTTCCTGTGCATACTAGAGAAATTTTCTATAGTGGTGTTTGGTGCACGTGGTACCTACGGTAGCTTACAACTTGGCAACCTCGAGTAGCTTATCTCTCTTGGCCGAAAGTACTGTCCCTTGGAGCTTTGTTTCTGAAATAAATATATACACGTTGAAAGCATATCTAATTCTCTCAATTTGATAAGTCATTTTACACATGCTTAGTTTTCAAACACAAAGAATACCGTCAAAACGAAATGTATTCCCAACTTCCTCAAGCTGAGATAGTGTGTTTTTAAAATTTGTCATAAATCAATTGTTAACTGAGTAATCTATTTTAAACTGTGTTTAGCCTAAGATAAATATATGTTCCATATCTTATGCGAAGAAAAGAGAAGTGGCTTTTCTTGTTTATCTTCAAGTGGGCTTCAAAATTTGAACTTGCTTCCCGGGACTTGAAAAAATATCCGGCCTTTTTATCTGTGTCAGTCGAAAAATCAATTTATAACCAACTTCAAAATATGTTTTTGGCATTAATAAACGTATAAATAAACAAACTTTAGTTTGATATATTTTATTGTAAAATTGAACTTCCCATATTTGAGATATTGGCCTTCAAACTCTGGGGATAGAATTTTACAACGGACATTAGGTGCCTTGATCTTGAGTATACATAGTCCCTCCCAGACTTTTTCCACGAAGATTTCAGCCAAAAAAGGGAGACTATATTCGGAGGTATACGGTATGTTATTTTACCAAGTTATAATAAAAGAATATTTCAATTCAGTATTCAATGAGGCACATAAAAGAAAAGATTTTATGTATGTAACTCAAAATTATGCAAAAATTATTGATTGGAAGAAAAAGTTTATTTTCTCACACATTAATCAAATGTAACAAATTATGTATGCTGTTTCCATTACTTTGATGTGAAATAATAAAACATAATGACTTCCCCATAAACTCTTGGAATTACAATGCCTGCATAAAATGCAAATAAATAAATCTTTTTGTAGAATATAACAGCTAGTAACTGACCTCTACATAACTCAGTCCCATTTGCTATTTAGAGGGATAAAATGGATTATTCTGGAGAATATTGTCAATACTTAAGTGGAATATAAAACGAAATATTCAAATTAAGGAGTTTCAAAGAGCAACTGAATTCCCACATTTTTATATATAATAAACAAGGCATTCCATACACCTGGAATTAACAGAATTCATACGTATAATGGACTCGGAAATCAAATAATAACATTATTTATTGAAGAAATCTGATATCTTTTTCTGGACAGCTGGCTTTCCAATCAAGGACCATCTTACACGAAGTGACCTCAATTGGTCTAGAGAAGCTAGGTACTCTCCTGGTACATCTCTCTCTGAAAAAAATTGCTGTGCTTTGATGGCTGAAATGGCCCCTGTGTGAGTCATCATTCCCACCTCAGAACTTCCTTCATCATCATCACTTCCATCTGAATCATGTTCTGTAACTTCCTGCAGAATATCCTCACAGGTCATT
Source organism: Platycnemis pennipes (assembly GCA_933228895.1). Taxonomy (NCBI): domain Eukaryota; kingdom Metazoa; phylum Arthropoda; class Insecta; order Odonata; family Platycnemididae; genus Platycnemis; species Platycnemis pennipes. Next base: position 75,865,749 of record OW121854.1, read on the forward strand.
TTAGGGAACACTGAAATATCCTCATCCTAAGATACAAAATCACTTATTGTAACATCTGTCTGTACACCAGTTTTTTCATTGTATTGTTCCCATGCTTCATCAATGCCACCATCTTCATTTGCAATCTCTGGCTCAGGATCTTCATCCTCAGGGATGCTAAAACCTGCCTTCCTCCAGTGGGTTTTCATTGTCTCTGGAGTAACACTCCACCAACTACCAGCTGCTATCTCAATACCCTGTTTTAAATTTATTAAATAAGGTTTCTCCATCTTTCTCTCCATATTAATCACAATTCTCTGTAACATTCTTGATCTATAGTTGGACTCAAAAGAGCGGATAATGACCATGTCTAAGGGTTGCAAGTAGGAAGTGCAGTTTGGAGGGAAAAATACAGTTTTACATTAGTTGTTTACATTCCTGTCACAGGAGTTGTAAGTGGAGCAATTGTCTAATAAAAGAGCTATCTTCCTATTCTGTACTCGCATTTTGGCATCAATATCCGCAACCCACCGTTGAAAAAGATCAGTAGTCATCCAGGCATTTTTATTTGACCTATAATCTGCCAGTAAACTCCTCACATTTTTAAAGCAATGAGGCTTCTTGCATTTCCTATTACCATAGGCCTCATTTTCTCTGTTCCAGTCGCATTGCAACATAGAAGGAGAGTGACGTGATCTTTTGTCTTTTCCCCCCCTTTGCAGGTATCCGCTTTCATGGCCATTGTCCTCTCTGGTAGCAGCTGATACAGTTAAGCAGTTTTGTCAGCTTTAAATATATTTTCCGGAGAGTAACTTTTAATTATTTCTTTCAATTTCCCACCTTGCCACTGAATAACAGCATCAGATGGCATGGATAACTCTTCTCCCTTTATCACCTTGGATAATATGTTGTGGCGGGTGCGTAACTTTTCTAACCAACCTTGCAATGCAGTAAACCTTTCTTCACCAAAAATGATGGAAAATTGTTTAGCTTTCTGAAAAATTCTGGCCTGTGATGGGAATGTCATGACTCCGTATTCTAAGAACCATTTAAATGTAGCTCCATCAACCTTCTCATATGCTGCCGGTCATAGTCTTTTTCTTAATGAATTTATAGCATTGTACATCATGCTTTGCTCAATAACTTTTCTGTTCTTCAAAATTGTTGATAACATTGATGGGGATATTTTGTACTTCTTGGCGACATCTACTTTCTTCATCCCATCGTCGTTAAAAATGGCTAATTTTTTCTCCAAAGTGAATTCTCTTTGATGACATTCTGTGAAGCACATGCACATTGAAATTGCATGGTTTAGATAACCAAAATTAATAGAAAGACATTGTAACCTTTGAAACTGATTAATTATAGGGTGCGTACCTGTAATCTTTTACCTTTGAAGGTTTTTCGGAATCACATTGAAACAGGAAATTCCGCAGCTAACTTCATCAGAGACACCCTGCTGAAAGGCTTTGATCTGTGACACTGTGATCATTGGTAATCGATTGTCAGCGGTCAATATATTCGAGAATTTGAGAATCACATTGGTTTAGAAGATGAAAATGTATCATTAATTAGTGGAATAGATGGACGTACACTCTTCGTATGACTTGAGTCTAATTAATAGTCCATTCCACAAATGCTTCTCCTTAACTTTAATAAAATGGCAAATCTTATCTTAAGGAAACAGCGAATTCAATTTAGGTATCTATTGTTGTTCTACCCTAATGGCAATGACTCGCGATTTCCTCCTATGGTTCCGATGAAATGTAATGGTTGCTGAAGTGAAAAGTTGCATTTGATTCTGTGGGTACAGCGGGATGCATGCCATGAAATTGAAAAAGAAAATTGTGCTATGTATATGAAGGTTAAATTATCGATAAGTTATTGGCAGTTTTGTAATTTGATAAAGCCTAACATGGAGAATTTGCATTTGAATTTTGGCATTGATCTCATATTCTATACAGAAAGTATGTCTTCTGTGTGTATCTGTATGTATTACTGCGAAGTATTGTTACGTTGACAGTTACTTCGAGACTCACAGGCTTGTCGTAGTGGTTTTAATCACTGAAATATTTGCCACGCATTCACAGAAAATGGAAGCATCAAAGAAGGAACAACACAGCGCAAATAAGTAATTTGAAGGTAATGCCATTATTAAAATTAATTTGCAACGTGGATGAGATTATGGTGGACTCCCTTTTTTACCTACATGCTTTCAACAATGAATATAGATGAATAGATTGTGATTAATCGATTTAACTGACCACTTCTGATAGTTGGTCAGGTCATCTCTTTCGCCCATCTGTGCTTCCATGCGATTGCAAGTTGTGCATCTACCTATGTATGAAATGGATAGTGTCTTTGTTAGTTATTAAATTTTGTATTGGAAAGGTTGAAAGTCATTATTGGGACCAAAAATCATTTTGTTCTACAGAAATTTTCGTTGAGAGGAGGTTCGTTCAAAAGAGAGTGAGAATACATGTAACATATGGGAGAAAAATCAGGACCTGAAATTTTCCTCTTTGTACAGAGGGCTTGTCTTGTATGGAGGTTCGTTCAGAAGAGGTTTGACTGTACAATGGCCTATTAACCCAAAGGTTGTGGGTTTGAATCCTGCAGTGGGCATGAATGTTTTGTTTGTCTTAGGCTCTAGATGAGGCTTGACATTGTGATAAACCCCTTAGTGCGGCAACTGATAACTGAACTCAACTATTAAGTCTAAAATGTAGGGATCCTCACTACGTTCATTTTGTCCAATAATGTTTGTATCAGTCTATGTTTGACAATTTTTGAAAATAGTTGTAATAGCAACTCTTGGGTTTCATTTTTTGACCAGGTTCGCACTTCAACCCAGCAAATGACACTGCTGCATGTAGTGTTTCTTCTTGGTCGGAAGAGTGCAGAGGGAACTCTTGCTTCGGCTCGCCTCCTTCTGGAGCATGGCCTGCGCGATCTCATAAATGCTCCCGATTCCCTGGGAAACACTCCTCTGCATGGTCTCATTGTCCGGTATGCTCTTGAAGAGGTGCGCTTCGGTTATGATCATCAGGGAGATGGGGGTGGTCCCCCATGGACAAAATGGGATGCTCTGCACCTGGTAAGTACAGTGCTTTTCGTCTATTGGTATAACTTCCTGTGATAAAATTATTACCATTCCAGCACCTCTTAATTCCTTCTCCCTCTAGTCTTGAGTAATCACTATGTTGTGAAGCGTTTACAATGGTTAGCAATGACCATAAAAATGATGGAGTGGCTGTTCTATTTCATATCTTCCCACATTTTTCTTTTATGTCTGGTTTTATCCTGATTCTCTCTTTGCTCAAACTTTTTGCTCTGCAGGTGGCATTCCAATTGCACTACTTAAAGTGAGGCAACTGTTGTAGCCTCATCAGTAGTACATAGTTGGGATTAATGATTAAAAAAGTTAATGATAAACATTAATCGTTAAAAATGTGGTTAACATTTTTAACAATTACTCATTACTAATTAGAAGAGTTAACTTTTAGTCGTTAATTTTTGGTCAAAAGTCAACCTCTCTGTATGCTATAGCCGTAGAAACCACGGTCGGTCTTGTTAATAAAAGTGTGGAATATACAAAGTCATTTTTATATTTTTTCATGATGATTCAATTCCACAAAGTTACGCCTGAAGGTATTTCTTTGGAACCCTAGACGATGTAGAGCCAGGGAAGATTGGTAAAGTTGCCCTACCTTTGAAGATGCATATTCTGGTCAACTTAAATCTAGTACTTATTGATGGCTACTGGTTTACATGAACACCATTGATTTCTCTTCGCTCCAGGCATCAATATCAGCATGAACACCTTCGAGTTCAGGAAATAATTCATCCTCCTAGTTGAATACGTTCTTCTCAGTAATATATTGATGGACGTAGTGCTATTTTTCTGATTTATGTGGTCTTTCTTAATATTCCAGCATTCAAATAGTCATTGAATACATTAGTTTTCCTTGCAGTATTAGTGCTTGTTTGAGGGAGGAAACCGACTGCGGAGGTCATTTGCACAATTAAGGATATCTTGTAGTTTGAATAGAGGTAAGATTTTTTCACAGAACTGAAGAAGTTCCCTTGCTAAAAGCACACTAATTCCGAATTAAACTTCTTTAATATAAGTTGCCTTCATACCTTATCAATTTTGTATGAAAAAGCTTGAAAAATACCCTTATGAGATCCGAGAGAGAACTAGCCTCGTAACACGCTCGAAGGAATGAGAATTAATGTTAGCAGAAGCCCTTGTGTACTCTCAGTTACTTCTTTCTAGGACCTTACAACAAAAGCATCCCTCAACTTTCAAGGGGCTAACTTTCATTGCGGCTTTCACGGTCATATTTGCATAAATGAAAGAAAAGGCTAATGATTGTTTTCGAATAAATAACATACTTTCAAAATGCTTGATGAGTCTGATTTTCGGAGTAAGGGCATAGACGCTTTATGCGAGTGGTGGGCAATGTTTTATACGATCCTCTTATTGCAAAAATATTTTGGTTTTACCTATATGCAGTTTTTCTTGGTAGTAATTTGGGATATGTTTTCGTAGTTGATTGGTTTCAAGACTACCTAGAACTAGAGAAGGGTAAATTACGGTAATTTTCGAAAATTACTGTAATTTTCCAGTAATTTTAAGTTTTGAGATGCAAATCGTTATCAGAGGACTACAAGCGAGATCAAATAGCATTGAGATATAAATGCCGACGCTTATATCAAACATATCACGACGTTCATCTATTATAACTCATTAAAAAAATTAAAACGAAGTTGGCAGCAACACTCAATTTGCCTCTCTTTTGTCACACTATGAGAAATTTTAGTTCCAAAGACATACCTCGGCGCAATGTGCATTTGTTATTTTACTCTGAATTAATTGGAATTAATCATGGACACAATGTAAACAAAATCGTTTTAGCTTCTTAATTTATAGTATTACCCATTCCAATGGTTTTTTCATGAGGAAGAAATTTTCTGAAAAAGAACTTTTCTGAAAAAGAACTTTTCTGAAAATTACCGTTTATTACGGTAATTTTCAGGGGTGTTGGTAATTTACAAAAAATACCACAGTAATTTGCAAAAATTACTACGGTAATTTACCGAGTTGCCCATCTCTACCTAGAACAAGTAAATGAGCGCTAGAAGTTTGCAGTTTCCTCTAGCAACTTCTAGCAGCCCTAGAAGTCAATTTATAGTTATAACCAAATACCATTACTCCAAAACTTGAACTAGAGTCTGGTGAAGCATTATTTAAAATGGTGTATCCGATATAAGTCTCCTTTAACATATAATAAGTGATTTAATTCATCTCCTTGAATTAAATTTCACTTAAGACATGTTTTAATTAAGTCTTTGTTAGTTAAAATACCAAATATTGTGTAATTACCAATTATGGTATCCAAAAATGTGCATCCTTCTAGCATTGTGACGTAAGGATATACGACGCTTGCATTTGACATAGGAACCGGAATGATCATATTTATACTTCATGTGTTCAATACTCCACTCAAACATTTAAATTGCACTTATAATTTGAAAGTGGCACGGGTAATCATTTATGAATTCAAAGCATAAATGGTGAAGACATCATGTATTTAAAAGTCTTGAAAATATACGTCCCGTAAGTTGGCTGTTCTCGATGTGAGAGTAGATAATCTACGTAAGGCAGCGAAAGCAAAAAAATCTCGAAATTTATTAGATTTTATGCAAAAAGTTCAAAATGTTCAGTTCATCGATTGATAAAGAAAAGTGAACGAATGGGCTAAAATATTATATGCTTCCCCTTCATATTGGTAGAAAATGTACACTTCCAGCTCAATCACTTCATATTTTAATGAGGGAAAATATAGATGCTATGCACAGAAATTTTTGTTTTCCCCATCTAATCCCATTTCAAAAATGGAATCCTCTCTGGGCTTGAATGCAGGCAAAAAAATCGGGGTTTTCCGACTCATCGAACGAATAGCTAATTCGCCTGAAACTCTACTAGAAATACCTAGGAATTTTTATCGGTGAGTGAGTCAGCTCTGTAGCTTTACTAGCTGAAGGTGCCCGTTGGCATTCAATAGGAGGGAAAAAGTTTTAAATACAGACAGTATTTTTAAAAATTTCGATATAGGGTCGATGCCATTCTTGTGCACTGCAGCTACCATTTACGCAAATTCTACTTTAGAATTTTAAATCTAATTTATGACAATGTAAGCACATAAGTATTTCCAGTAAATTAATCCGGGACAAAACCAAGGATAGTTTTCGGAACCTTTCCGGCTACACGAAACCAAGTGGGTTAAAAAGTACAGGTGGGGGCATGCTACCCTAGGGATTAAAATCATATAACGTACTAAGTAATCTCTATGGTGAAAACAAAGCCAGAATAGGAAGAATAGATAATAAACTAACGTATTTCTTCAAAGTTACAATATTCGATGTTAATTAATCATGATCAATTGCTCTCGTTACTTCATATCTTGACAAAAAAGGACCTAAAACTTTCTTTTACACGGATCTTTCGGTAACAGCAGGCTTATGCCACTGCCATATTTCTTTACACTATTCCTTGCTTCCTCGAAAAATTGTTACTTCTACCCAGTTATCCATACATACTTAGCGCGCAAATGACCTTGGCTACCTCCCCCAAACAACCACTATTGCTTCAAAAACTAAATTTGTGATGGGAATAAATTCATGTGTCCAGCAGTATAGAAATGTCACCCTAATACATGTGTAAATAGATAAAAAACTCTCCATTGAAGGCTCGAACTCTAGACCTAGAGCTTTGGATGAGAGTGCAGAATGGTAGCCACTACACTATGTGGGCCTCTTGTACGAAAAGGCATTCTTTTTGTTTCGTTCCCTTCTTGTATGAGAAAAACCCTTGAGACGGAGACCGAATGTTAAGACTTGCAATCGTCCTACCGACCAAAGATCGGCCCAAGAAGATTGTAGACTAGAGTGTACTTGGCAGTGCATTCCTTCGGCTGGGGCTTCTGTCCTTTTGAGTTTATTTAACTCATTTTGCTAGCCCTGTTGCATTAGCCGTCTTTTCTACTTGTCAGCCCCCAGTGATGTAAAGCTATTCCAGCTAAGGCCGAAGCTGTATGCCAACCCAAATATGTTTTCCAAGTCGACCCCAATAAATTCAAAGGTAAAATGAGGTGTGTGGGTGTATAGATACTTTTGCAAATGATAGTACAATTACTGTTAAAATGGGGAGATGAGGCAGGTGCAGTCCAGGTGTGTGCCGTTTTCCCAAAGCAACAATGAGTTATGTTCTGAGGAGAGAAGATGTTTAATTGCAATGGGTGATTAGAATGGGATAGTTGGTGGAAGCGTGGTTGGAAATGAGGGAGACAGGCATGGGTTGGGCAGGAGGAATGACCTTAACCAGAAGATTGTTAAGGTTTACAGTACATGTATGTTAGTTGCTTCCAGTCTTTGGTTTAATCACTACTTTAGATGTAGGTAGTCATAGAAAATGCCGGATGACCTGCTCCTGCTGTCCAATTGACATTTTATTTCTCCTTCAGGTGAGGCACCTACTTCGCAATGGAGCTCGTCCGAGCATCAACAGGCCAGGAAATGGTGCTCTGGCATGTGTCCTACGTCATGTGCGGGACTGGGAGTTCCGCTTTGAGTTGCTGCACATGCTTCTGCAGGAGGGTGGGGATCCAGGGGTGGCAGGAAGGGATGGCTCAGTGCCCCTCATGGTTTGCCTTGTGCCGCTCATCAACAAAGACCCTCTACACCACTTTAACCACACAATGAAGGTAGCACTATTTTCTTTGTCCTGGAATGAGAGCCTTTGAAATAACAATGCTTGATTGCCAGTTTGGGTTGGATTTTTTAAAATTTTTTGCCCTAAGACCTTAAAACCTTTCTAGACTCTGCCAAGTCTTGTATTCTTCATTTATACTAAATATTCTTGAAACACACCCTACTTAATTTGTTTAGTGAAAATTAACAGATGATATGTATGCTTCAATGAAACTGATGTGCTCATAGATCAAAAGTAGATGGATAATGAAAAATCTGTCATAATTGTTCACATAGTGTCACATATGTCAGGAATTACCTGTGACGCTGATTTAGAGTTGAAAGGATTGTGTTGATTGCAAGATTAAATGTGCCTCTCTTTCCTAGGTTAGAAATTATTTTGCTATAAATATGACCTGTTGTGAAAATAATATCTGATTCTTTAGGTTATTGTATGTTCCTTTTAATGAACTGAATTATAATTTCAGCTCTTGTCTAAATTGTAGGTTTAGTTGTTGTTTGTGTGTGGAAATTTGACAAGTTGAACACACTGTCCTTTTACAGGTGTGCTACCTCAATTGTGTGCGAATATTGTGTAAACATGGGGCAAACCCAAATTGCTCATCACGCTCCAACTTGACACCATTACATGTGCTTGCATTTGCGGCTGGAGAAAACATAGCTCTGTCTAGGCCCGAGGAGAAGGAAAAGAACTTTTTATTCGTTCGTCAGCTTTTAGAACTTCTGTTAAGGCATGGATTAAATCCAAATGTTAGATTTGGGCAAAGGACCCATCATGTCCTTCATTCTCTGGTGGATATGGTTCAGGTAAGTTGATTTTGGCTTAGTGTAAAATCTTTTGTTCTTTTTATCTTCTCCTGTGAGTGATTATAGTATATGCTCCAGCTCTGTTTATAAATTGAATGATGACTGTTTTTTTATTGTGTACTTTTACCTAGATTTTTACTAACTGTATTCTAGTTGTTTAGGAATCTTCCGTGAAACTCTGAAATGAGTGTAATAAAATTTCTCTATCATTCATTATTGTTAATTGATTTCAAATTAATTGATGCACTTATTGTTTCTGTTCCAATTATGTGAGCTAAGTTTCTTTCCAAAATTTGGGCTATTATCAGAGGGAGGCTCATTGAATTAGACAATATTAACATTTTTGTCCTTTTGATTTAAATGTGTTACCTGCTGCTTTAAGAACAATAAGAAAAAGGCTAAGAAATAAATACATGAAGACATCTGAGTGATCTAATAAAAATAACAAGTTTATTATTGGAATTCATGGTGCAAGAATTTAATAGTTAAATCATGATTTTCGTGTAATTATGTGCATCAGGTGAAATATACATTTATTTTTTACTTAAAATAATAATTCTCATCATTCTGGAAGGTTGCATGCAATAATGATTACCAGTAATATTAATTATAAATCTTGTCATTCTGGGACTTCACCGTTGGTGCTCATCACATAAATTTCAGAATGCAAGAGGCCCGACTGACCTCGACTACATTTACGACCTAACATTGACATTGCTTCGCCATGGGGCAGACCCAAATGTCAATGTCACTTCGGCTCCTCCCACTCCACCATCGTCAGGGAGTTCTTCTTGTCGGCGGGCTGATGACGATGTGATTTGCCACTCACAGTCATCATTGTTCCTGAGGCGGGGCAATAACCAGCCATCTTCAGCATCCTCATCTCGTGGAGGTTACTCTGCCCACGGCACTGGGGATGGTAGATCTTCAGGTAGCCGCTATGGGCAGACTCAGGGCTCAAACCAGAGGAACCCAGCGGAGTATGTTCTGTGCCAATATGTGTTGCTTCTCTGCCGTGGGGGCAAAGAGGAGTTTCTCCTGGATCCTCAGATGCGCTTTGCTAACCTTATCTGGTTATACTACCTCAGCATGGGCCACCAAGAGCTCTATTCATGTCTAAAGGTAAGTTCATTCATATTGCAACAAAGGGTGCTCCTGCTTGAAGTAGTTGTCATTTGTCCCACACAATGTTCAAAGTTAGAAGTTGAATTGCTTGTAAATTTGCCTTGTTTTCTATGTGAATTTAAATCACGACACTGGAAAACCAAGTGTTTGCACTATATGATTGCTTACTTGATAATCGTGAATGCCTGATATGAGTCACTACCTCTCACATACCCTTATATCTTGAATAGGGCTTGAGATTTTAATTATGTTTAGGGCTAACCATTAAGGTTAGTAAATGAGTGTATTTGAATGTACCACGTGGAATTGGTTTAACATATTATTGGGGTTCAATTGATTAGTCACAGCTTTTACATTAACTAGACCTGTTGATAAATATAAGGGATGGGTCAGTTCGGTTCTCGGTTCCACCAGTTCTTGAGCTTAGAACCGGAACCGAGGCCAAAAATAATTGGTACCGAAATAATTGGCACGAAAACCAGTTTGAAACCTGCTCACACTCTAAATGTGGAGGCTTCACATTAAAACCTGGTGAAATAGTGTACTTAGATGCTTCAAAGTTGCCGCCAATTATTCTACAGTAGAACCTCTATTTTACGAAGTTGAAGGGACCCAAAAATTTGAGCTTTGTAAATCAGAGGGTTTGTAAAATGGAGGTTATCTTCCACTAACTCCTCTGTCTCCGGAACTGATGTGTCACCAAAACCAGCTGATCTCCAACAGTAGGAAATATTTATTGCGGTGACACTCCCATGCTCTGGCAACACCTCGCACAGCATGGAGGCACATCATGCACATAAGAGGCTTGATCTGCGACAAATGTACGTCTACTAAAACTCTGCTGACAAGAATGCGAGTATACTTTCAATGCAATTAAACACTATGCTGCACTTAACTTGTCAAATAGTTATGTTAGGGTTGAAATCAAACTAATTACTATAACAAATAATAGTCATCTGCTCATTCGGGGAAAAACAACAAATATTACGTGAAATTCTGTGTGTGCAGTGTATTTGCAATAAATTGAAAGGATTTAAAAATTACACCTCAATTGTATTGATTCGCTGTATAGCATAGGCATTATTCCTAAGGCTAGGACACTCACTTTAGTAAAAGAGAATGAAACAGCCATGAATTAAAAAAAACAGGTGGATATTTTTCTAGAAATTTATAATGGTATGAACTTGGCTGCTGCAACTGAATTAAGTTCTTGTAGCTGGTTGGTAAATCTCAAAATAAGGGGAATAAGAGAATTAACTCATCCCGCAGTATATTTTAAGCATATGCAGTTATGCATTAATTAACGAAAGGGGTATATTTTGTGCTAGTCAATTTTTGTTTAAAGAAGCCATTTTAGCATGGGAAAGCCAGGGATACATTTTAACTAGGAAATTTCAAAACAAAGTTCCAACTAACGCAGTATATTTCCATGAAAAGACCAGAAAATGCCTTTTTTGAAGAAAGCGCATTGTTTGAAATACATTTAATTTCGCAGCTGATTTAAGTCAATTTTAGAACTTTACTCGAGTAAATTTGAAATTCCCTCTTTTATAATATGCTTGCTACAGTGCTAACATCTAGCCGTGATTTGCGAGAACTATTTACTCGCGGCTACAGAAAGCGATCGCGAATTCTTACCTAACGACGTAAAACACTTCAAATGAAAAATTAAATAATCAAATTGCATCAATATTTGAATATAAGTAATTTATTATTGCAAAATTAGTATTTTTTAATGAAACTAAACTCCACGACAGCTGCAGAACGAACTTCCTACGGGAATGCTATTTTCAAGTGAAAGCTTTCAAGTGAAAGCCTAGGCTGAAGTAAGCTCTGAATTGGTGTTGCGGTGGCTACCTTAAAGCTAATTTTAAATAATTCCAGAGAAAATATGGATCCTTTGTGATGACTAGTTAGGTATTCACAATACACAAAATGATAGAAAAGGAATAGAAATTACCAAGCACTAATCCGATTATTTTATGAACTGGACATTGTTTTCGAGAAGTAGGCGTCGTGCCATGCATCTTTGAACATTTTTTCCTTGGATCATGTAATTATGATTGAATTGCGATTTGGATGATCAATCTCTGGTATTTTTGCTACAGTTTAAGCACTTCAAAAAGCACTATGCTGAATCGATTTTTCCACATTTTCCCATATGAAATACTTGGACCGAGGGCCCTCTCAGCATGACCTATCTGGCTTCAGCTGCTCCTCTCGCGGTATACTGCGATCGTTATTCCGTTGTACAGAGTTCAGTGCTACAAAATCCATTTCAAAAACTTCGTAAAACAGAGGTCAATCACTCCAAGGGACCGGCCTCTCACTTCGTAAATCAATAAAATCGAGGTTTCGTAAAATAGAGGTCATTTTACATGGTTTTCCTATATACAAAGATTGGGACCGGCGGAATGGTTCGTAAATTGGTGTCATTTCGTAAATTAGAGGTTCGTAAAAAAGAGGTTCTACTGTAATTCAGTCGTTAAAATGACTATATGATTTATTTTATTAAGGGGAGTGCCATCAGTGAGAAAGAATTGAGTGAAGATGAAGTGGGTCTTTCAACTGGTCAAGTTGCCACTACGGCTGAAACACTTCCACTTGAAATGGCTCCAGTCTCTAGCCTTGAAGTCCATTGTACCAGCAGCTCTCTTGAAAGTCTGTCTTTACCAACTGCTTCCATATCGGCTACTAATTATCCTAAATACATCGAACCTGGGCCTAAGTCAACATCATACCACCAGCCAACTTTGCCACAGGACTTCGATAAAGAAAAAAAATTAAACACCAAGATCAATGAGCTCTAGCAATTACATGATTAATTGCAGAAATGTTATGCTTGGATTTGCAGCCATTTAGTCTAGTGGAAAACATAAGCTTCAGGAGGTTACTTACTCACTTAGAACCTCGTTACAAAATCCTTTCCAGAAAAACTATTTCAAATCAAATGATTCCAGAGATTTATGAAATAACAGTGATGAATTTGAGAGCAAAATTGGAAGATGTTAAATTTGTAGCTGTGACTACGGATTTGTGGACATTTGTGAGTAACAGTGATTACTTCGTTGTGGCAGTTCACTTCTATGAAGATTCAGATCTAGGTTTCCTTCTTCTGCATAAGAGCTTCGAGGTTATTCCATTTGTGGAGATCAGCCATTCAGCAAAGAACCTCCTAGCCTTTTTAAGCCAGGTCCTATGTGATTTGGGACTCTACAGTAAAACTGTTGCTGTGGTGAGAGATAATGGGAGGGACATAACTGCTGCTTTGAATTAATCTAAGTTCCACCACATACTTGTATGGCACACACCCTGAAATTAGTGATTAAGGATGGATAATGGATAATCCTAAGGTCACCAATGTTATTCAAAAGTGCAGAAAAATAGTAGGAAGTTTTAAACATTCTGTGAAAAATACTAAAATGTTGCAGCAATGTCAGAGACAGTTGGGACTACCAGAGTATCGCATGATACAGGATGAACCCACACAATGGAAGTTCTTTCCATATGTTAAAAAGAATGCATGAACAAAAAAATGCTGTTGTGCTAATCACAAATTCATGTGACATCAGGCTGGCTTCTGAATTAACTACGGATGAATGGAGGACAATTGAAGTGGCAGTAGAAATATTAGAAATATTTGAAACAGCCACATTGCAACTTAGCAAAGAAACATCTGTTTCAGAGGTAATTTATTTAGGTAATAATTTAAAAATGTCGATAAATGATTTTAAAGAAATACATTTTGTAAACTGCCGAAAGACCAAATCATTTTACAAAAGGGTTGTACTGACTGCCATATGTTCTGACTGCAGGTGTATTTTTTTTTAAGGTAATCCCTCTATTGAACTTAATTACACACCATTTGGAAGCTCCTGCCCCTAAGGGCTCTGGAATGCAGGGGTTGAAAAATGACCTCCTAGCCTCCATTAAGCTCAGATTCATCAATGTAGAGAATGATGACATCATATCCATTGCCACCCTTCTGGATCCTAGATTCAAGACTACACCATTTAAAAATATGGAATCTTTAACCTCAGCTAGACAAAATCTTTTGGATCAAATTGCCAATTTTTTTGTCGGGGCCCTGCCAATGAGGAATATAGAGTAACATGACCTGTTCCATCTACGTCACATAATATCTGGGTGAAATATAAAAATGTTTTTTCGATTCCTTTGGTAGGACCTTCACAAGACAATATCAGTGCTGAAGATTAGCTAAATTTGAAACTCTCAGAGAGAACCATTAGTCCTGATAGCGATGCAGTCATTATCAGTCAGTACTGGTTCTCTACTAACTTCAGAAGACTGAAATGCTTAGCAATGAAGTATCTCTGTGTTCCTCCTGCTACTGTTTTTAGTGAGAGGCTGTTTAGTACAGCTGGCAATATACCTATGTGGCAAAAAAGAAACAGACTTGATCCATAAATAGTGAAATTGCTGGTGTTTTTGAACAAAAATTTGAAATGAGTGCCACTTTTCCCATATTATTCAAGTATGCAATTAAGAACCGGAACTGAGAATTGGAACCAAAGTTAAGTACCAAACCAGAACAAAAAAAAAGTGGAACCGACCCATCCCTAATAAATATGTACAGTAAGTCCTTGACTTACACGGATCCGGAGTTACGCGGATGTTCAGTTTGTGTTAAGGTCTGCTGAAACCAGCGCAGGATGCGGGAGAGAAATTCGAGCAGGACAAAATCTCTTGGCGGGATATCAGTACGCACAATCAGTACGCAAATCCCACCCGGCAGAACACGGACCCACCACAAATATTATTTAATTCGCTGCATGCCGTGTTTCCCTCGTCCCGCGGCTAGTCTAATGCAAAATTAGTGTGAGAAATATCGGCAGGAAAGTTAATTGTAATGGTTAAGAAGTATCCATTACACAATTTGAAAATCTATGAAAATGATTAGGTCAAATACTTATATATAAGCATGCTTTTGAACATTAATTGTGAATAGTATTTTTTTTAATTAGAAAGTATTGCTTGTTATATTCCTTTCTCGGTAATCGTCTTCTGCTAATGTGATTATGAAGAGAGCTTCATCTTTGTCAGATGACATTTCCATAGTCTTAACACTGAAGTGGAAGTACTGACACCCGCATGCGCCCTGAAGTCCCGCAAATGTATCGCTTTGGTCTGAGCGACATTAAGTGAATTGGTGAATTTCGCTCTCGTGTCCCACGCCGGTGTGTTCAGATCACAGATGCGATCTCAGAATGGTCAGAACTCAAATGAATAACTGTCTTTTACATCATTATTTTACAATGCAAATTTTATTTATATTTTACAAAAGGGAATTATATTTTATGTAGACGTTGTATTTTTATCCTCTACTCTTTTATTGGCAATATTTAATTCAATTAAACCACCAGGGAATGTTTTGGCATGCCCTTGGAATAATAATGAAATAATTTGACTCAAGCTCTTAATAAAAATTTTTCTATTGTGCACTGGCCACATTACTGGAAAAAGTGGTCAGTAAATTTCCAAGCCTATTTTTTGCTGTAGCCATAATTATCTTTGGTAATTAATTCATAGGTTCCTTTTTTTTCAAAGTTCCGGTTAATTCAGCCATTTCAATTTCATACTATGGATATATGGAAATAGACAATCTTTTCTCAAATTGTATTTTATTTTCCTTCCGCTCCTACACCACGTAATTCAACTTTGCTCAGCAGTTTCATATTTATTTTTTTGGCCTTCAATGTTTCCTGACATGCATGCACAATTGCTGACAGATGACCTTTCTTCCCCTTCAGGTGCTCTACACGCATACTGGGGCTGCAGTGGCTGCTCCCGTGAGAGGTGTCTTGTTTAACCTAGTGCGAGAGTTGTACCTGCGGCCTCGAACTCTGAAACAAATGTGTCGTGTGACCATTTATAATTCTATTGGTAGGTGTCCTGATATGCATGTGTCCAAGCTTCCCCTGCCTACTTCCTTAAAGGATTATATACTCAACTTTTTGCCCTGATGCAATATCCTCCCAGCACTTAGACACATTTTTCTGAGCATATTTTAGTGCTGGGGGCTTTCTCCACATTCAACTATTGGTCGGGTCTTGTGTCTTTGTAATTATTAAAAAGATTGACGCTTAGAAGAGAAGAAATAATTTGACTGGATATTATGGACGGATTACATTGCTGTGAAAAAAATATTGTTTTATCATGATTAGAATGTAGGGGAATGTAAGGTGTTTGACTGAGATGTGATGTTGAGAGTAACTGCCCAACTTTGGAAACATAACGTTGTTATATGGGTGGATAATCTCTGCTGTTTTATGTGACCCCTTTGGAATTTTATCTTTTGAATTATTGTGCTCCTTCGAATAGTAGCACATTTTTTAAAATATCTTTTTTAGAAAATAATGTGAAAAGACAATGTGAGACAAGGTTACTTTAATACTATGTTTTATTATTCTATACTACTGTTCATATTTGGTTCAAAAGCTTTAGCGTTCATCTAGTTCTAAGTATGATTCAATTATTTATGGTTGACTCAGTAAATGTTCATCGTTAATTTAATTTATTTTTTTGAGTAAATTGGGATAATAATTATATGTATATATATTTATGATTAATGATTTGGCTTTAAATGGAAGAATATCATGATCAGAACTCTATTTTGTGTATAAACCAAAGGGTGAATATGTTTTCCATAAGCTAAAGCAATCATGTTTGTTATTATAATGAATGAAAATAGGTAGACAAAATAGGCATACTACCTTTGTATGATCATTTTGGTAAATTAGTGGGTACTTAGGAATAAATTTTTCAACAAATGGACTGGTAGACTGAAAGCATCAAGGGGTAGTCATATGACAAAACAAACTGGTTTTGAATTCAGCATTGCTAAATTTGCTGTGCATTTTATTTCTTGCTATTAGTGCTTCTTTAATTTAGATACCAGTTCATGCCCAGAACTCTATTTGAATGAGCATGGCTCCTAGGAGATCACTCCATCAGTTTCCAAAGTAAATGACTTTCAATACTGAACTAAGTTCAACCGCAAAAATGATAAAAATTGAGAAAATCTCAGAGCATATTAATTTGTTTTGTTTGTGGTGTGCTTGCTGTTGCACATGGTATTTCCGTCATGTCTTATAACATTTTATTTTAAAAGAGTGAACTTTACAAGTGCAATTTCCCTGTTTAAAAAAATGTTAAGAAAGAAAGAAGAACTATGGTGCATGCAGAGCTTGGCATTTGTATTATAACATATTTTCCGGTCCAATAGATCTCCGTATTTACTAGAATCTTTAATGTTTTTCATAAATCAGCTGTGTTACATTGTCAAAGCCAGTGTTTCCCAACCAGTGGAATTTGTCTTATCAGTGGGACTTCAAAGCCTACTGGGTGGGGCTCTAGCTAGCTGAATTTGCTCCCCACCTCCTACTTTTTTGATGATTTCGTGAATAGGTATGTGCATATTTATAGTGGAAGCTCCATATAATGTGTATGGCATATTATGAGAAGCTCAAAAAAGCAAAAGATATTATGCATATCTTGATAAAATTCAATTTGGAACTTCAAATGTTTGTGTGGCCTTGATTGCAGTAATTATTATTTTGAATAATCCACTAATATTAAGAAAATATTCCACATTTCTGTCTATGACTATTGATTACTGGTATGTGTAAATGCTAATTATATTGAACTATAATTCTGACTTCATGTATTCCACTATTTGTAGTATTATTCTGACAACTTTTAGCTGTTTTCTGAGGTGAATTTGTAGCAATTGAAAGTGGCCTTTTCATTTCTGCCTCTATCCTGGAGATGTTGGTATGGAACTAAATCCTGTAGGGAAGTATATTGCGCATGCCATTACATGGCCTACTTGCAAATATAATAAATAGAACTTTCTCTGACCCCGTTATAATTTAACAACTTTTAGAGAAGTAGAGTGAGAGGTAACTGAGACAATTTTTCTGGTTTCCAAAGTTACAATTCTTATAATCATACATCACCTTGATATATAGTGCTTGCTGCTGTGATGTATGTGGAACTCAAGAAAGTATGGTAATGCGCAGCATCCTAAGTATTAAAAGTCAACATTTTGTTCCAAATACCTACATTTTGTTGAATTTATCGGGATCGTAGCCAATCAACTTCGTTACTTTTAACGCTGATCACAGGGTATCTTTAGGAACGCTTAAATTACAACAGCACATTTTGGATTCACTCCATGAACTAATCTTTTAATGTACCGATGCCACTGCCTGGAGGCACCACAATCACAACTTACAATACTACAGAAATATAAGAGGGGGGGCAGCACATAAGTATAAACATACGAATGATGGCTGCCAAATAAACAGTGAATCATGAATATACTTAAAACATTTAACATGAAATTTAATGTCACTGACAGTAAATGCAACCACAGTTAAATGAAGGGTACGAAAATATCATTTTTAATAGCTATCTCTATGAACTCTTTAGGCCATTCACCCAAAACACCCACAATGTTAGTTACTAGCTTTAAAGTAGCGTTAAAGCCATAAGAAGTGGCTGTGGAATCATTATTTAAACATCTTTGGTAATAAGGAGAGTTTGATATCACAAATCTTTTGGCTCCCAAGAGATTACACTATATAGAGCTTCTACTGTACCTACCTACTCATGAAAAGTTGAAAAAAACTGAACTTATCTCTAAACCTTTGT
Source organism: Platycnemis pennipes (assembly GCA_933228895.1). Classification (NCBI taxonomy): domain Eukaryota; kingdom Metazoa; phylum Arthropoda; class Insecta; order Odonata; family Platycnemididae; genus Platycnemis; species Platycnemis pennipes. The sequence goes on from OW121854.1 coordinate 75,884,112, forward strand.
GAGGCTTATGTTTCTTGTGGTTTGAAATTGGAGTGCTAGACGTGAAAGGCTGGGAACCACTGGTCTAATGTATATTTTCATGCATTCAATTTTGTGTTACTGATGAAGGTGCCCAACTATCTATTTTCACCAAAGACTGCACTGAGTAGCTTAGCTATAGCTAATGGTGCACTTTCAATTATTCATTTGTTTCTGGAAGTTTGTGTCCAAACACTTCAACACAGTTGCTATATTTATTTGGAAACTAACCATCCTATATTTTTACTGTAACTGTTCACATTATCAATGTTAATTGTTTCTTCCTAAATTGAACCTTAAAAAATAACAATACTCCTTATGGGCCAGAAATACAATATTTCTAGAACACATGACTAACTTAATTGGATTGGTGATCCCTGAAATAATTTTTAGCTGTTGCATTGCAGATCATGATAGTTTTCTTTTACTATAGCTCTCAGATTTGTTACTCAAGTGATGAATGAAAAAAATATTTTATTTTGTGGTTCATTCATGGTGGAATTTCATAAAAGATATGCTCAAATTTGAGCTGAATATTGATTGACTTTCATGAATTGGTATCTTAGTATCATGATGGAAATAATCCAGCAAAAGGGTGTTAAATTAATTATGTAATTTTTTTTAAGTAATGTTGCATGGTGCTTTGTGGATGCTGTCACTTGATGTAGGTTAATGCCAACAGTTTCTAGTTGTGGATATTAATGATACAACAGTGGTTTTATAAATGGGCCCATAACATCTCTCCTCACTGCCAAAATTTATTTATTGAGGTTTGCCATTTTGGCAATAAAATATTGGGCTGAGAGAAAAGTTATTACTGTAGAAAAATAATTTTACCTTTAATTATATTCCATAGTTTTTTGTGAGTATACTACGAAATGTTGCTTTGGAGTGGAAGGAAATAACATAAAACTCAAACGTGCTCAAAAAGCTGCAAGGATTCTAATATACATATGTCTCCCTATTTCATTTGTCTAACATTAAAATCAGGCAAATAGGCTCACAACTTGCAGTTGTTGTGCATATTGTATGTCTACCCATTGTATTTTTATTTTAAGGTTATTCAATTTTTCAACATAATTTTCCATACTTACATCAAATTAGAAATTGTTACATTATGGGTCATTGATGTTTCTATACTAGCTTCACACCTTTTCTGGTGCTTTGTTAACTGTTTACATTGTTGAGGGAAATACCTCTTTGCACTTATTTTTGGAATATAATGAATGAGTGTGAACGAGTTGTAAATTATAATCTTATGTGAGGTAAATATGTTTAGGAAAAGCATAACGTTAAGTATAACATGTATATTTTTGCTAATTCCCTGACAAATTATAAAAATATCAGTTAATGATGGAAACAAAATAAAAATTTCATTGTAAAGCATGGTTATAATAATTGATTGTTATTTTAACTTTCTCTTCCATTTCACTATAAATAGTGATTATTGGTGGCCATATTAATATTAAATGGAGTGCATCTGGGGTCATTTAAAATTCACTCATTAGTAACACTGCTATGAAAGCTACATTTTAATAAAAATTAAGACTAAAATGTGGTGGTATCGAATGAGGATTAGAAATTTAGTTTGAAAAAATCCTTGAGGCATGTTCTTCCAAGTATGAAATGAGAGATTTAATGTCAATGCGATTATGTAAATATTCCTCTTTTTAAGTTTAGCATCTTTCCTAAATCTCTTCCTTCGGTCTCTTTGAATTTCACAAGGATTTAGGAATTTGTGAATTGTAACAATAGGGTGAAATGACGTTTGTGCTGAATTCATGCAGTATTATGGAAGTATATAGATTGTTGGAAAACAAATTTTGTGGTTATGCAAATGAGCGTTTGTTGTAAATGTACTTTTAAAAAATTAATTTTGAAATCGTCCATTGCCATCTATTTTGAAAGATTTTATGTAGTTGAATCTATTCTGTTACTGAATTTTGCACGGAAGCCATATCAAATTTTACCCCCAGCATTTACTCAATTCAAGAATGGATGGCTATTTTGAATTTGAATGAAGTTCATGTGTTTGATGAAGTAAATGGTTTGTAGCCATTACTATCTAGTCAATTGTAGTTTGTTAACACTTATCTATAGAAAATATGAGACTAAATGTAAAGTGTATTATAAAGTGTGTTAATGTCAGTAATTGTATGTATTGCCTTTCAGAAAATGCTTTACAATGCATACACAGCATATCACTCACATTCCTCCTTGAATTAAAATATTTGTCAGGAATGGCATATGTAGTTGACTTCCTGAAGAATTTTGTACAGATAATGGATTGTTTTGAAGTTTGGCCAGTGTTACTTATTACAAAGTTATGATTATCCTTGCATTTTGACTTCCCAGTTATCTTCATTTCTTTAACCAATATTTAACTTTTTGTTACCTCCTCTGCTGGTTAAAATTTGCCTAAATTACCACTAATAAATATTTAAAGTTTGGTTGTTGAATAATCAATGTACATAATAATATTATAAAAAGATATATTTTTTATATGTTGGAAAAGGAGATTACTGACAAGTATAAGAGAGGTGTGTCTGTGATTTCTGGCGAGAATAGTTAAGTGTGATGCTTGAGGGTTGTGCATGTACAGCCCTTGGTGATTTTTTCAGAATGTTTTTGGTGAAATAGAAAAAATATTGTCTTCCTGATATGTTGCAGTTTCATAAGACTTGCTATTGGCATGTTAGAAATGTTGAGTGTATTGAGCAATATTGTGGTTTTTGCCTGCCATCTTATTCCAATTTCATTGAGTTTGTTACTTTAGAACTTCTGTTAAGCTGAATCTCAATACCATTTTATTTGGTAAACCCCTCAACCCTGACAATGATGACCTCACAAAAAAGACTGCTGACATGTTTTACTTCCCAACCTAATCATTATTGTATTTGTTTGCTATTTTTACAAGACCATGTAATTGTTGAAATAAATTACAACTCTGAAAAGAATATTGTTTATATTTTTATTTAATACAGAACATGGACTATTTATCACAGCTGCTATATCCCAGTGTCATTCACTGATCAATTTTGTACCATTTTTTGACAGAAAACGCTAGCCCCTGCACATTTATGCATTATTTAAAGTAGCCCATTGCTATAAAATAATGGGAATAAATAATTATATTCCAAAGTATAAATATATGTGACACATAACAAATCTTATAGATCAAATTTTAGGAGACAAAAACAGCTCAGTGCAGAAAATCATACATTTGAGATTGAGATTTGGCTGCTGTATCTAAAGATGCTGTTTTCACTGAACTTATATCTTCTGTTATCAGAAGTTACACAATGGATACTATTAAGTTTGTAGCTTATAAGATTATTATCTTTAGTTTATAAAAATAACAAGTGTGTCTATTTGTGTGTTAACTAGTTATACAAGACTGAGGCATGTCAATCACAATGATTTCAAAAATGTTAATTGAAAAAATAATATAAAATTTTACTCTTCATAAAATTTGTAAAAGGCATCATACATGCTATTGATTTCATCAATTTCATCCATTTGCTCTTGTGTCAAGACCATTGATTCAGGAGCTGTATTGTCAAGCCCTTGGTAAAATTTATGAAATGCTAAAACTTCTGCTGAAGCTGCTTCCAAGGCGGTGATTTCAGATGCCTTTCTTTCCCACACCTTGCATGACAAGTCTTCGTAGCTAACAGTCACATTTTTTCTTTGTAGTTGGTGGTATCTGTTTAATTCATTTAACTCTTTAGAGACAGAATACCTAGAAATAGAAGAGTTGCTGTTATGGGAAAATTTATCAATCACCAACTTGACATAAGTGATACATTTAAGATTAGTATCCTTACAAATTTGTGCAGCCATAAAAGTTGGGATTATTCTAGGGTCAACCATCTGCAATACCTGACCGAATGCACATGACTATGAGCATTGTCTTGCATCAACGCTTTTTGATGTACACCAGCCATATGATGACAGTAGTGAATAGAAAAACCCTCTTTTCCGAGAAAATATTTCACAAAATTTTATTGCAACACTGACCTAGGTTTCGATTGTATACCAATCATCTTCAAGGTATTGGTATACAATCAAAACCTAGGTCAGTGTTACGATAAAATTTTGTGGAATCTTACAAAGTGGTTTTTCTATCCACTACTATCATGCAGTTCCGCCAAGTCAAGCCTGAGGACTTCGTTTTTAATATGATGACAATTACTTCTGACCGAGGAGATTGTTCCGAATAAAAGTTATCTCTAATTAACATAAATACAGGGGAATTTCTTTACAGATTGAAAGGGTAAAAACTACATCCCTTCGCTCAGAACTAGCTATTTGATAGCAGCTAAGTAGGGAAGTAGGTACTGCTTCAAATCATCATCTGCAAATCAGTAAGTGATAGTGGTACTCGGGGTGTTGGTTTTATTTAAAAATGTAGATAAATAAAGCACATATTCTCAAACATAGGTAGCTCTTCTCCATGGTCCTTTAAATATTCAAGGGCAGGCAAATAATTGTATGATATTTCCATAAATATATGACAAACTCCCTATAGGCCTTAAGACAAAATTGCTTTTGACGGGGTTGCAGTTAACAATTACATTGCAAATTCCTTCATTGAGTGAATAACCTGTGAGGGAAAATAGGCAAATACTGTCTCGATTGGCCATTATAAGTTTTCCACTAATTGCAAAAACATCAAAATTAATGTATACATGTAGTTTCCAAGAAAGTTACTAGCCCTCAAGGATATTAACATGAGACATCACAGATACAACCTAAAGCACTCAATATGTGATAATATACACAACAGGTAGGAAGAATTCATTCTGTACGGTTCGCCCCTGGAAAATAAGTGAACTTTCGCAAGAGCTGCCACTAACTACATTGAATATATCTGTGACTCCTAAATAGTATGGCGCAGAATTTATAATCTGTTAACAGAACTGAGTCTTCAACTCGTTGTAATCAAGGATTGAAAACCATTGCGAAAGAACAGAGAACGCCACGTTCCCTTCAAAACCAACTTTCCAACAATTATTTCTAACATGTACATACCCAGTGTTCAGAGACCAGTTGGACAGTGAACGCTTCTCAGACAAGTATTGCTTTTGCAAGCCTTCCAGCGCAAACATACGTTCCCTGTCAATTTTCAGGCACTCTTCACTGACGTGACGTCGGAGATGAGCTATCTTGTCATCGTATACACGGGTACATGAAACTGTCCGCACCCTTTTTTCAGTGTTTCTCATTTCTCTCCCTCGTCTCACAGGGCTGTCCACGGCACAAGCAGAAAATGTCCGCTTTCGACCTTTATTCTGATCTTCTTCATTGGAGCTCTTCAGGTTACTTTTTACTGGAGGCTCCTTCAGTGTCTGAAGTAGATTTGCAGGGAAATGAAAACCAATGGTAAATAAACAGAGGCACTCTTACAAAATAATTTCCCTATCAAGATTCAAGCAAATATTTTAAACAAAGTATCACTTCTTCTGGATCTCAAGTAGGGTTAATCGAAGGAAAAATATTACTTGCCCCCCGCAATTTGAAATTCAACGAAAATGAGTTAGTTATAAATATAAAAATACGGCAACAAACCTTCGTCTCAGGAAAATTTTTCCGACACCAAGCAAAACATGTAAGATCTTTGTTTGGCTCTGGAACAATCAAATTTCTCCATCTTTCACGGACAGCCTTATACCTTTCCTCATCAGTTTCTAATTTCTGAAGTAGCTGCCAGTCGGGATTGTTGTTATCGGCATTTTCTGACGGGTCTTTGGAAATGTAATCCACATCCAGGCCACTGAGCTTTTTCACAGGTTTTTCTTCTTTTTCCAAATCAACACGAGGCAATGGTTCCTCAATCACTTCCACAAATGAACTATCAATAGAACGGGTCTCATCCGCATCAATGTAATCCTTGTTTTCCAACAGACCAAAAGATGTTTTAACAGACTCAACTGTCTTCTTCAAATCTAGGACTGGCGAAGGACTTTCGATTATTTCTGCAACTGAGCTGTTAACAGAGTGAATTTCGTCCAAAATAATATACTCGTCGTTTTGCAACACACACGCTTTGACATCGACTTCAGGCTTAACATAAGATTCAGGATCAACCAAAACATCTTCCCCGGGAGAGCTGTCCTTCAGGCACTCAGGCTGCATAAGATATTTATTACTGAAATTACATGAAGTCGAGTTCTTCGCGATGATTTCCTCCTTTTTCGGAGTGGTTTTCAGATTACGAATCAATACTTCTTTTCTTAAATCCTTGTCGGTTTTGAAAGATGATGATTTGACCGGGGTTGATGCGAAAACCGAAATGCTTTTAAGACCAATAGGCTCACTGGGTGATTCACCAGTTCTCAGGGATGTCGGTAAGTCTTCTTCATCTTCCAGAGTAAGAGAGCTTTCTAATTGGACAGATAATGCATCCTCATCGACTTGATCGCTCATTTTTAATGAAAAAGGATGTAAAATTGTGAATTTTAACAAAATCCAATACCCTAACCGACTAAAACGAGTAAATTGAACCACACGCCAGCCATTTAATACACGAAGTTTTACCGCGTCCTAATTTCGGGTTATCATTCGTCAGTTGTTCAAATATCGATGGGAATGGTAGCAGTACGCGGTGTTTTCAAGATATGCTGGCACTACGAATGAAGTTCTTTTACTTAACGACTTTTTGTGTTCGCTGTCATGGTCTTTACGTTTCTCTGTGCCTGAAGGATAATAGCATATGTTTTTAAGGCAATTCGACGGCTCTGCTTTAAGGTATTGCGCTTTTATTTGTAATCCTTATAAATTGTACCTGAACGATTACATTATGAAAATTCCAATTTTTTTACTTATTTGGCCACCAGACTGCAGTATATCCTTAGAAAGAGTAGAATTATGGCTAAAAAGTTCCTTTAATTAAGTTGTTGTATGCGCAAAAGTAATCCGTAACTTACAAAAAAGGAAAAATACTTCAAAAAATGAGGACGTTCACCTAGGAAACTTGCCATAGTGATAGGTCTTCGCAGAGTTCCTCCAGGAATATATTTTCCGATTTTTAGAGACTTAGTAAACGCATTGTCACGCATTTCACTTCGCTTTTTTCATTTTTTTTTCATATTCCACAATACTCATACCTATATGTTCTACATAGTTTTACGTCTCTCCAATCTCATTAGTCTCTTTTCAGGTGCTATCTTCTCAAAATTTATACCCTTTATATTGTTGTCCATCTTCTTAAGTCATATTCCATCTATTTTAACTGCTTATTCGTAGCTCCACATATTTTCTTATGCCATTCAGCAATATAACATTTCCTTGCCAATGTTTGTCTTCATCGAACTTAATTTACTCAAAATACTATATCAACGTCTTAAAAGTATCAATACTTTGACCATCCTCTCTCACAAGCGAACGAAAAGTATTGGAACCGCTGGTTCGTTGTTCATCATTATCACAAGTCAATAACCCTGAGATTGGTTTTGCACAGCTTCACTCAATTTTACAATCAAATAATATAATTTTTATTAATCCTGTTGACTTGCACTGTAGGTACATATAGAACAAGTCACATTCCATATAATTGGTCACCCAATTTAACACCTCAGATATTTTACATCTTTATAAAGATAATCCTTAGCATGATATCATATGACAGAAATATCAAATGACAGAATATATTTTCTGTCATTTTACATTATCATTGAGAAACTGCAGTTGAATAATAAGATTTGTTACGTAGGAATTTTTTCATCCCCAACTAATATTTTCTTAGGGGGTAAAGACTAAGTGACTCCAGGGTGGGACAAAGGTAGAACATGACCATGAACCACCAAGACTGTCATGCGTGGTGAAGAGCCACATCCTCCTCGAGGTGCCCCTGGTATTGCTGAACATCGGATCTAGACCTGGCGGTCAATAAACAGCTCCCATCACCATGGTGCATCTCTGTGCTAACGTTGACTGCATCTGTGGGGCGGAGGGTAAGTAGTCGCAAACAGAGAGACACCGGATACTGGGTGACCTCTGGTTTTATTTAGCCTTAACCATGCATGTGGGGCTCTGCATGGGCGGACACCATATTTCCCTAGCTACCCGTGGGACCAAACTTGGAACCCTTTAACAAAACTATGGAGGGTGCTGAGAGGTGCACCCTTCACATGGACTCTTGTTGTCTGTCTTCTTCCTTGGGGGATGCGATACCGGTGGAGAGCCCAGTCAGGACACACCCTCTACTACCTTAAGTTGCCCCTCATATCCTTCGTGGGGAGAGGAGGACGACATGCTTTCCAACCTCTCTGGGCCCACCTTCAACGAGGCACCGAGCCTGGTCTCCCCCATGGGGGTAGAGTCTGACTCGGGAGCCCCTGTGGGTAGGAGCCTAAGGAAATGCTCCATATCCCCTCGAGGTGAAGAAGACAAAGGAGGAAGAAAATGTGGGCGGAGCCAAACCATGGCAGGCATAGCTGTGCTTCAGGCCAACCTACAACACAGTAAGGTTGCCTCAGGGGTTCTGCAAAGGATACTCTCTGAAGGTATGGTCAAAATAGCTCTGATTCAGGAACCCTGGGCTTTCCAGGGAAGAATCAGAGGCCTGAGCATGACAGGGGGAAAAATATATTACTGTACCACTGTTGATAGGCCTAGATCTTTTATCTATGTGAATGGGATAAGTGCTTTGCATCTATCGGAATTTACCACTAGGGATCAGACAGCAGTTCTGCTGACCCTGGGGGAAGGTGAGAACAGGAGGAGGGTGGTCTTCTGCTCCTACCTGCCATACGATGCACCGGCTCCTCCATCATCGAATGAGATGGAGAGGCTGGTGAGTCATTGTAAGACCAACAAGTGGTCTCTTCTGATCGGTTGTGATGCTAACTCACAAATACTCAATAAAGGATCACAACCTACCTTTCCAAACAGCATTTGGCAGGAGGTGATAGATATTACACTGTGCACCAGTTCTCTGCTGCACAGGATTGATGGGTGGAGAGTATCAGGGGAGATAACTTTGTCCGACCACAGACACATACTCTTCACTCTTTTAGAATCCAATCACAGGGAAAAAATATATAGAAACCCCAGGGTACCAACTGGGGACTACATCGAAAAAGGCTGGGAGCTGCCCTAGAGGGGGCATCTCAGTGCAAGTTTTAGAAATGTGGATGAGGTAGATGCTGCTGTTGATTATCTACAGAGAAGCATCATCACATCCTACGAAAACAGCTGCCCCCTAAGGACCAGGAAGGAAGGGTGTAAATTACCTTGGTGGGGAGCAGAATTAAACGGTCTCTGTAGAGAGACTAGGAAACTCTTTAATAAAGCAAAGAGGACAAGAATGCCTCGGGATTGGGAAAACTTTAAGGTTACCCAACGGAGGTACAAAGCAGCAATCAAGTGCTGTAATAGGGACTCATGGAGGAGCTTCTGTGAGAGCGTAGAGACTGTTTCACAGATGGCAAGACTTCATAAGCTAATGCTGGAGACCCACTTTCCAGGCTCCAGGGAGTTGAGGGAGATGCATCATGGGAGGAATCCTATCGGTCCGGTTCGGACGGAATGGAGACTTTCCTCCAGCATCGTGATGTACACAGTTACAAAATGGGCAATCATGAGTTTTAGCCCCTTTAAGGCTGCTGGGAAGAATGGGGTATTTCCTGCACTCCTTCAGGAGGGGCAGGGTATGATCCTCCTTCCAATGGTAAGAATATTTCGCTCTTGCCTGGCTTATGGATATGTTCCAAAAGCCTGGATGGTCACCAAGGTGATTTTCATACCTAAACCAGGTAAGACTCACAACTACACAAGAGCAGACTCCTTTCGAGGAATCAGTCTCATGTATTTTCTGTTGACGACACTAGAAAAGATAATGGATAGGTACATAAGGGATGGGCCATTAAGGGATCACCCCCTGCACTTGTATCAACATGCCTACCAGAAGGGAAAATCCATGGAGACAGCGCTCCACAATCTTGTTAGCAGGATTGAGGGAGTGCTGGAACATGGAATGTATGAGCTGTGGGAATTTCTTGATGTCGAGGGAGCATTTAATTACACGTCTTTCGATCAAATCTGCATTGCTGCAGGAGGACATGGTATCCATGCTCACATTGTGAGCTGGATTAGATACATGTTGGAACAAAGAACTGTCAAAGTAGTCTAGAGAGACAGTTCAATGAAGGTAGCAGTGACTCGAGGCTGCCCTCAGGGAGGAGTGTTATCTCCACTCTTCTGGAACATGGTAGTCGACAGTCTTATTTTAAAATTGAATAGGACTGGTGCATACACTCAAGGGTACGCAGATGATGTGGCTATACTTATCGGTGGAAAGTACCTTGATACTGTCTCTGGACTCATGCAGAAAGCCCTGGATAGGGCAATGGGCTGATGTGCAGAAACTGGACTGACTGTAAATCCGGAGAAAACTAAGTTTGTATTGTTTACCAATAGAAGGAAAATGTCGGGCTTTAGACCTTCCTCTTTGCAGGGTAAGGTTTTATATCCCTCACCATCGGTTAAGTATCTTGGGGTTATTCTGGACTCCAAGCTTAACTGGGGAGAGCATTTGGAGACCAAGGCAAAGAACCCTTCGTGAAACACGGGGACTTCAGCCAGGGGCCATTAGATGGATTTATACAGCAGTCATTAAACTTAGTTTCTTGTACTGCTCTATAGTTTGGTGGAAGAGAGTCTGCCTGAAAACTGCTGGGAACAAACTAAACCACCTTCAACGAATGGCCTGTATGGGCATTTCAGGGGCTATGAGAACAACCCCAACTCTGGTGCTCGAAACGCTGCTTAACCTCGCTCCACTCCATGTGGAAGCTGAGGTCCAGGCAAGGACAGCAGCTTATCGTATCAAATGTATGGGACAGTGGTATGGCAAAGGAAGTTCCTATGGTCACAGACAAGTTTGGACAGAGTTCATGAACTCAAGTCCCATCCTTGGGATGGGCAATGATGGAATGATAGCCAGGTTCAACCAATCATCCCTCTACTTCAAAACCCACTTCCCAAATAGGGAACAGTGGGCTAGAGGAAAGGGGAAAGAACTTCATTCTGGGGCCGAGGTATGGTATACAGATGGCTCTAGAAAAGAAGGAAGAGCGGGAGCTGGGGTCTACAACTATAACACACCAAGGAAGCTCTCAACCCCTCTGGGAAAATATGCTACAGTATTCCAGAAGAGGTATATGCACTTCTGACCTGTGCGTATGCCATTAAGGAGATCGTTATGTTTAACAGACCGATACACATATGCACGGATAGTCAGGCAGCTCTAAAGGCACTGACATCATCATGGTGCAAATCACAGCTGCTGCAGGAGTGTCGTGAGGCACTCAATGATATAAGCAGATGCGGCAAGGTGGAACTTTTCTGGGTGCCTGGTCATGCAGGTATATCCGGAAATGAGATGGCTGATGAGCTGGCAATGGCAAGTTCCAGCCGAGATCCGATTGGACCAGAGCCAATCATACCTATTGCTACGTCAATAGGGATAGCAGAAATTAGAATGTGGGGGTTAGCCCAGCATTCTGAGATCTGGCGAACTACACCAAGTCATAGACAGGCCAAACTAAACATAGGAGAACCTAGGCCTGGGCTTGCCAAAAGACTCCCGTCATTAAACAGGGGTCAATTACGAATGGTAGTGGGACTCCTCATGGGGCACTACCAGGTGATGAGGCACCTGCACCTCCTGGGAATCGTAGATTCACCTAGATGCAGGTGGTGCGAAGAAGGGGATGAAACCACATCCCACATATTATTTGAGTGCCCTGCTGTGATGAGGACTTGAAATAGGTACCTGGGGTCTCCATTTTTGGAACCCAGGGTGGTAAGGGAAATCCCCATAGGGGACCTGCTGGCCTTTAGCAAGGCCTTTAGCCTTTATGGGTGATTTCTTTAGAATGGTGGTTGGCACAATGGGCCAATGGGGGCCTAAGTGCCTCAGGGCCTCCTTGGAGGAACTCCACCACAAAACAATCTATCTATATGTATTTTCTTATCGAACCAATGTTCAAACATAATGGAATTTTATTAAAAATCTTCGTTCCAATAGCCAAAGGACTTCTGGCAGACAACCTTCTCTTTTGAAGAATAGCATGAATATTCGAGTACCCTCTTGTACAATAGGTGTGAACACTATTATTTGTAGTACATAAATAATAGTTGGATTTTATATAAATAGACAAATGTTAAATATACAAACAAGGAATAGTCAGGATATTTAATTTAAGGAACAATAACCTTGAGATCTATATATTAGCAGGATTAGATAATTATTATCTAATTCTATTTTCTCCTACTCTTCTTAGGATTTCTTTGTTAGCCCTTGATCGACCTATTTGTTCTTCATTATTTTTCAGTAGCTAAACATTTTGAAAGCTTCTGGCCTTGTCTTATCAGTTGCTGTTTTCATTCATGCCTCACCACTATAAAGAAACATATGCTCCACATGTAACTTCTAATGAGGTGTTCCCTTTGTTCCAAGCTTGTATTTATAACTTTAATTAGATTCTTCTTTTGGTAGAATGCTCTTTTCTTCTGGGATATTATGATTACTATTTCCTTCTTGCTTAATCCGTCGCTATTTTCTCAACTTCCTAAATAACAGTACTTACTCTTTCACCTCCTCAATTGAGCCTTAAGGTTATGTTTTCCTAGTTTAACATTGGATGTGGCCTCTTCTTTCCTACTGCATATTATTACCTTAGTTTTCTTTTTATTGATCTTCAGCCATGATAATTATCTGGCCAGTTGAGCCATTGTCCTTTTGATATTTACTAGAGTCTTCTTTAATCTTTTTGTGCTTCTGCCATGACTGCTATGTGGTCAATGAATAGCAGTAGGTACATTTATTTTCTTCTGGTGGAATTTTTCTCCTTGAGTCTTCTCTTTAATTTCATGGATAGCTTTCTCAATGTAAGCAATGAAGAGTGCAGGAGACAGTGCATAACTGTTACTCCTTTCTTAACTATTGTTATTCATTACTTTTCATTTGTGAAGTGATAACAGCCATTCAGTTTTTATACAAACTGAGGACAATTCTTTAGTCAATGTAAGACACACTGATTCCTTTCGTAATGCAAGACATTTAATTCCAATCAACGTCATCAAAAACCTCCAAATCTTCAATGCTATAATCTTTGGTTTGTTCTTCTCCATTCTCCTCCCTATAAGTATCCCAAGGGCCAGAATTGCTTCTCTTGTACCCTTGCTTCCCAATTGAGTACATTCAGGAACTCTCTTGCTTTTTGTATTCACTATTATTCTGTAGATGATCCTTGACAATAACTTTGAGGCATGTGTTATCTGGCGTATGATCCTAAAATTTTACGCAGTTGGTTTTTTATTACAGCACATAAAATTTGTGAGATGTCTCTGAGTTTTCATAAAATCTGTTTTGCAACCCACAAGGAAGCAGTCTTGGGTGTTACTATGGTGGAGATATTTTATTCTCAGGATGTTTGTCTAAGTAACAATATAGGTAAAAGTTTCTACAAATGTTTACTTCATCATCATGGATTTACTGAAAGAACATATGGGGATAAAACTCGGGAGAAAAATACTGGATGAGAATAAAATTCTACCAATGGAAGTGGAATGTAGAAATTGCAGTGTTGTACTGTGATAAACATCCATAGTTTTATTCCTCTTCTTCCTGACCATTTAAACACTAGCCTCAGAAAATTTGTGTCATCAATTAAATTTAAACACCTACTTTACTCAGTGGTAGACTTATTTCTCTCTCACTAATCGATATATCCTCTTTCTATTAAGCTCCCCCGCAGGCCCAGGCAATCAAACCTAGGAACCATGTCGCAGGGCGGTAAAATCTCCTTCAGCATGGGAATTAGAAAAAAATTAACTCTGAGGTGTTTTTTTTATGGACAACTGGTAACTGGCCCACGTTGTAAAGTAGGTTGTGCTGTAGCCTGGTTGGTGGAGCATTGAGCTGAATATTGAAGTCTTTGGTTTCTGTCTGGGGGAGCCCTGTAGACATGTCAAACCAAGCTCAATTTTTTATTTTCTGGGAACATACCAGTAATTTATGAGAAACTGCATTTGGGATAGAGAAAAGATTTGACTGGCCACCTTACCCTGAGATATGGATTGCATATGCCCATAGGGCTTAGTATTTGGTGAGCTGAACTCATGCCTACTTTTGGATTGGACACAATTTACTAGTTAAGTAGTAATTATGAAAAATTGCTCAGTCGATGACTATTTTAATAATCTCTACCTCCAGGCAAAACAAATATTCACATGTACCTGTATAAGCAGTCTAAAATATGCAATCATTGAGTCGTATATAACATATATGGAGATTAGCCTTTTTGTGGAACATTATAGTAGATGTTTTTTATACTTGTTAGTATGCTCCCAAAACTTACCACCTCACACCTTGTATGTCATTATCATGGGTCAACAATTCTAAGAGTGGTTTGAGGCAGCTCTGCATTGTATTCTGCCATCAATTAACCTCTTCATAGTTATGTAATTCTTCTCTTTCACATCCGTCATCACTTGCTCCATATATCTCATGTGAGGCCTTCCTTTGCCATTCTTCCTGTTCAATTGTCCCTTGATGATTGTCTTCATCAGCCCATCATGTCTCAAGATATGGCCAATATGTTTTCCTGCCATCTTCTTAAGGTTTTCAGAAGGCTTCTCTTATCTTCAACCTTTCTAAGCACCTCTTCATTTGTCACAATTGATTGATAAAATTTATCCAGATATTAAAAATTAGCTCTGAGGAAAGAAGAAATAAAAATGAGAATCCTTATATCAATTTCTTTCCTCAAACTTTGTAGGTCTTATCTTTCCTCTGTTCTTCTTATTCCCTAATCCATTCTTGGAACTCCATTAGCATCAGCATCAGAGGGTTTATTCCTTTCCTTGGACGTATCTAATTTCAAATTTATCTATTCAATTTTGTTTCCCCTTCCCTGTGATTTAACTTTTCATTTGATTTGACAATTTCAGGTGTGACTTTGTGAGAGTGACCGATACATTATCGGCAGAGTTTATTGCTTTTTTCAACTTTTTAAATATATGCAACCATATGGTTGCATATGTTACATATGGATCATCAATGATATGCTCAATAAATAAAACATCAATGAGTTCCTGGATTTTTCGGAGCATCAAACACTAATTCATGTGCTTATTGAAAGGTTTTCCTTCTCCTCACCATGGTCCTTTCCCTAAGGCTTGGTGGGTTTAGCTCTAACCTTATACCCCAGGTGACACTGTATCTTTCTACTTCTGAATTTGTTAGAAAAAAAATCGATAAAAAGTTTTTGATCCTTTAAAATATTTCTAAAGATGCCTTATTTAGGATAAGGTTTTCGTATTGGGAATCATTGCTTGAGTTACCCTGATTTCATTGGATTTTTCATATAATTCAATGGTAGTTATCTGTATGTGGATGGTTAAATCCTTTTAAATTTGGGCTGTTCTCTCATTGAGGTAATTTTTCCTTTGTGATTCTCCTTCATGGTGAAATCATTTTTTTATTCTCAGCCACTGCAATTATATACCCCAAAATCATTATTTATCAATAAAATGCTGTTAAGCATGGCAAGAAAGACAAAATAGAATGCCAATCTAGTATGCTGGTGGTGGGTGCAGAGTGTTTGATACAGGGATGTGACCCGAAAAGGCACTTTACGTTTCGTGCCATACCTGGGAGGCACCCGTACTCGTAGTCCGAGCCTCGGCGTTGAAGGAGATCCAACCCTTCACCACGGGTGGTTTATAGCACCAACTGACCAGTCATACTATAGTTTATAACTTCTTAAAGTTAAACATAAATCACAAAGCTATGTTCGTCTTTGTGTTGCACTAGTCACGCTGATGAAAATGGTTTTTTCATCGCAGTCATACGATAGATATTAACTAATTTTCATGCTTTAGTAAATTAATGTACATCAAACTGGCTTGGT
This sequence comes from Platycnemis pennipes, assembly GCA_933228895.1. NCBI lineage: Eukaryota > Metazoa > Arthropoda > Insecta > Odonata > Platycnemididae > Platycnemis > Platycnemis pennipes. The sequence goes on from OW121854.1 coordinate 75,900,053, forward strand.
TTACTAATGAACGTAAAATGGTTAATATATATCGTATAACTGTGTTTAAAAAGCCATTTTCATCAGCGTGACTAGTGCAACACAAAGACGGACATAGCTTTGTGATTTATGTTTAACTTTAAGAAGTTATAAACTATAGTGCGACAGGTCAGTTGGTGCTATAAACCACCCGCGGTGAAGGGTTGGGTCTCCTTCAAAGCAGAGGCTCGGACTCCGAGTTCGGGTGCCTCCCAGGTACGGCACGAAACGTAAAGTGCCTTTTCGGGTCACATCCCTGGTTTGATAGCAGGATCCATTTTCCTCTCCATAATCTTCGTTCCTCACATTTGACCACATCATTATTTTCTCCTCTGGTTCCTTCTTTTTCCCAATTTACATCTGTTGGCAGTGCCTGTCCATGTGTTTCTTGCCCAAGTAAAAGATTTAGATCTGGGAACATAGTTCTATTCCTGGAAGTTAAATTTTATTTTCCTCAGGTCTCCTTATTCTAGGTTCAGCTCTTTCATCCTGTGACTACCTACTAGTTTAAATAAATGCGATGTTTATTGCAAGAGAAGCTAGTAGAGAATATTTTTTTAAAGAATTTCACCAGAAAACAAGGATATTGTGATATTGCCCATTTAAAGTATCTACTCCTTTTAGAAGTATTGAGAAAGTTCATATTGCAGCCTTATGGGGTTACCTTTGTTATTATTTTTAGACTCGGTTGTGTCAAATGATGATAATTTGGTTTGGTAAAGATATGTTTACCACTTAATATCATAACCATGGTTACTGATAATGCAGTGTAAAAGAATTTCAAAAATGAGGAGCCAAACATAAAACAAATATTAGAGTTCTACTGTAGATCATATAAAACCCAGATTGGGCATGTTATCCTAAAACAAAAAGAAATGTATCATATGCATTTATTCTAAATTTAGACCTAAACTTTAGTAACCCAAATAATTCAGTGAAGCAATGAAGAATAGGTAGGTACTTGATGATACTATGGTAAACCTATAGTTAAAGAGTGAATACGTAAAAACATTGTTAAGATTCAATCTTTAGTAAATGATTCTTTGATATCTCATTCTTCGGATATTACAAGAATCAGCAGATATTTTTCCCAAGTGAATGATAAATTGAATAGCTAATCAAATCTCATGAGTGTTGTTAATGCAAATGAATATGAATCCTGGTTTCCAAATATAAGTATACCACAGTCATTGTTTTTTACACCTACAATGGCTATAGAAGTCAGCGGTATTATAAAAATGTTATTATTTTTACCTCAACTACTTTTTATTATTTTTTTTTACTTTTTACTTATCATCTCATGGTATCTTTCCAAGGTAGAATCAGAAGATCTGTTGCAATATTCTAAAAAATGCCTTCATTATTGTTGCTCACCCAGTATTCAGCCTGAAGGTTGTTGATTTTAAAAGTGATGGTTGACTTCAATCAGAGCAGGATTTACGTGTAAGCTACACAAGCTATAGCTTAAGGCCTCCACTTTCTTGGGGGCCCGCAAAAAAATTGTCTGAGTGAGCAGTTGTCATATATGTATAACTTATAAAGGACCCCATATCTCAAATAGCTTAGGGCCTTAACACTAGAACGCCCAGAGGGGTCATTTTGACCCCTTCGTGTTTTTAAATTTATTTTTTGATCTCATTTTTTAAGAGAACAGAATTTCTTCTCGTGACTTTTAATATTTTTAATAGGTGTTCACTCGCATAAATTTTTACCTTCCTAAAATAATACACTGAGGAGTTAAATTATATTTTACCTTCAACGCCCAAGTGGGGTCATTTTGACCCAAGCGTTCATTTGCGCGCTTTATCTCTGCTAAAGGTCCTTTTTTATTTGCATTTTTGTATCATTCTGCTGCATATGTGTTCACTGCTCTCTCGTCTTATCTTTTTCATTCGGTTACTTATCTTCCAAGTTCGTATCATTTTCCAAAAAAGTTTTGTTTCCTTTCCCCATCACGTCCTCACTTTTCGTTTTGCTTACATGTGGAATATTTAGGAATTACTTTGTTGATATCATCATACATAGTCAATCTCTGTGGTGTGAGGAGAATGCAATTTTGTTTACCCGTTTCGCACGAATTTATCAACTTAGTTGACTCCAAATCCAATTATTTCTCTTCGGATGATGAGTGGAGAATAAAACTTGTTCTCATATTGGAAAAGAAAAACCACTTTGCACATTCCACACAAAGATTTTATTGGTTTCTACCATAGTCCACAATATATGTCATTATCAAAATCAATAATGATATATATTGTAGAAAACAATAAAACCTTTGTGTGGAATGTAAAAAGTGATTTTTCTTTTCCAATCGAGTGGTTCCACAAAGTAAAGCCTCTTTGAAACTTTGAACTCGTTTTCACAGTGACAGCAAGTGAAGTTCGTGTATTTGTTGTCCATTGTTCGTGGCTTCGTGGGACGAATTTGCGGTGTGATCGGTATTTTGAAGATAGCTGTGATCAAAAATTTCTCAAAGACCAGCATAATGTTCTGGTGACATTCTTGATGAGCTGCATAAGATTCAATAAGATGAGTCAATGGTGGAAAGTGTTCATTTGACAAATCCGACGGCAAGCTGACATTTGAAACTTGTGAAGAATAAACAGAATCCTCAGAATGTGACGATAAGTACCCATTTTATGAACTCAGTAGATACACTAGGAAGGGTGGATCTAAAAGTAAGCTCACTATTTGATATAATATTATTCGCTATTCAAGGCACTCGGGGTCAAGGCAAAAGATACCCTCCTTGGAATAATCAGAGTTGGAGAAGAGCTATGACAGTGGAAGGCCACCAGAGAATTTCCAGAAGAGTGAAATTAGCAGGAAATGTGAAGAACACAGAACCTTTAGCCTGGTGTTACACACATCGAGGATACTTACTAAGATTATTAGCAGAAGAATGGAAGGGAATATCGAAGGGAATCTTTCGGAAAATCAATTCGGATTCAGGAAAAACCAAAGAGCTAGGGAGACAATACTCAGCTGAAGGATACTGGCCGAGAAAATGATACACGGAAACAAGCTGTTGTTTGTGGCATTCGTGGACGTGGAATAGGCCTTTGACAACGTGGATTAGAACAAAATATTCAAGATACTGGAAGCCATTCAAATGGATTACAAGGATAGAAGAAAAATCTACTGGCTCTACAAGAACCAGGTCACCACAATGCAAATAAAAGACGGAAGGAAGATAGAAGCCAAAATAAATGAAGGAGTCAGAGAATGATCAAACCTCTCCCCAGTGTCATTCAATATATATACCTGGGAGAAGCAATAAGAGACGCAGAGGAAATTGGTATCAAGGGCATCAAGGTGAATGGCGAAGAAATAAACATGCTCTGGTTTGCTGATGACATCGCAGTTGTAGCAGAAAGTCGAGGGAACTTGCAAGCATCCCTGAGTACTTCAATAATATAATAAGAGCAATACTAATACGAAACTAAAACCCTAGTGTGCGGAAGAGAGAATCAAGGGCAAATACCACAGTTGGAGGAGTGACTTTGGAACAAGTGGAGTACTTCACGTACCTCGGTAGCACTATTACTTGGAATTGAAGAAGCTCCACGGAGATCAAGCGCAGAATAGCACAAGATAAGGAGGCGTTTATGAAGAAGAGACAGCTACTGAGCTCAAAGAACCTACGGCTGCAAACAAGGAAGCATTTTATCGTATGGAGCGTAGTACTCTATGGATCAGAGACATGGAAAATCGGGAAAGCAGGCCAGCGAAGAATTGAAGCCTTCGAAACATGGTGCTCGAGGAGAATGTTAAAGATTAAATTGGCTGATATAGTGAGGAATGAAGAGGTGTGCAGAAGAGCAGATAAAGATGGATATACCTTGAGGCACAATGAATTAGTTAGAAATATCATAGAGGGGAAGATTGAAGGGAAGGTCCCACAAGGAAGACCAAGGGGCAAGTATCTGGAGCAAATAAAGCAGGACGTGAAAGAGAAAACATACCAGGGCGTTAGGCAATTAACACTAAATAGGGCGTAATGGAGGGCTGCAGTAAACCAAGCATAGGATTGAAATACTGACGATGATGAAAACTTTTTTCATTAGGCTACTCAATTTTTTTTACATTTTTTCAGATGGTATTTTTAATTTTGGCAGGACAAATCATTCATCATAAAACAGTGCACATCGCAAAAACAACAAATAAATACGTTTAAATAAAGTAAGTGACATTTGTTGTTTACTGAGTGTCAACATTTTAGGCAAGAAAAAATGAAATTGAAGAAAAACGAGAAAATGATTCCAAATCTCAAAGTTGAAATTTCAATAAATAGTTATATTGAGAAAAACATTGCTGTAATGAGCTGATAAAATCGATACATGTGAAGAACTAGGGCATTATTTAATGAAAAAACACTAAAAATGTAAAAATATAAATGCCTTGTGAAAAATTAACTTAATGATTACCGGGGGTCAAAATGACCCCTTTTGGGCGTTGAATGATGTCGAGAAGTCCGGGCGTCCTAGTGTTAACAAGTCTAAATCCGGCTCTGACTTTAATAACATACAAGAAGTCATTTGAAATTAAAACTTTCAGGGTATGGGAGGCAATTGACTCCCCTGCTTCACCAGCATGTCTCCATTAATTTCTGATGCTCAGGAAGTCACACCATGAGGATTTCAAGAGAGGATGTGCAAGAGGTCTTACTCAGATATGAAACTGGTATCTTCTGGTCCACAGCCCAACACTCAACCCACTGTATGGCTAATTCACAGAATTACAGCGAAGAAAAAATATGAAGTCCTTAATGATTACATGTAAGTTAACCATTTTCATTTTCTCACCATATTTTTAATGTGTATGAACAAAAAAATTCCAGCAAAAATTGGAACACCATGCAACTTTTCAACCTAGGGATGATGACCATTGCATCCTTACTCCCCTCATTGCTAGGCATAACACCCACACTAGTAATGTGAGATTGAACCCTGTAGTTTCCAGGATGAAATACTGTGATAGATTTGTCTATATTCACTGTCATAGCCATTGGAAAGTTTAATTGAATTTATTTTTATTGCCAGTCTCAATAGCAATTTTAATGTGCTGCCATCACTCGATAGGCTGTCTTACTGGGGTCAGATGCCTTGTTTCAGCCACTTTAACTAGGACAGGTGCTGTGTGGACCTTTTATCTGGTTCTTCCGCACTTAGGCCCAACATACTTATTAACTGGACCATTATACCACCTGAGAGATTATATGTGATAAGATATAACATAATAAATTATATAAATTATGTCACATGATTATAAGACATGCCTTGAAAATACTGTGATAGGTTTGTCTAAAAATAGGAGTGTGACTGAGAACTCATAATCACGGTGAAATTTGATATTTGAAAGTAGAAAATGTCCTTCAATCTTATTGAATTTAAAAGGTTTTTAGATATTTTCTTCCTATTTAAATAATATAACTTCTATGAGGTAGTATATACTCAAATCACACGTACCTATTACTTAGCAAAGCCCAAAGCCTTAGCCAAAGCCCAAGGTAGGTGCTTGGCAAGTCCTGCGGTGAAGAAAGCTCTAACTGATACCTTAACTTGGGTCTGTATACAGTTTATAATATCTTATTGAAAAAATCCTACCTCTACCTAATCATTCCCCAATCTGAATGGCACAAATGAGTTCAGCTGCCCGTTGCCTCTCGTGAATAACTATTACTGTCATCATCACCTTTGGTTTTCAAGTACCTATGTAACTGTAGTTAAAGATTTTTCAGACCCAAAGGAATGGTCCAAGGGAGGGAATGAAAGCGTAGAGAGTAAGGGCACTAGCCTACTGTTAAGGAAAGTTGCTAAGGAGACATTAGCTTATCTGACGGACAGAGCACTGCACTCAAAGTGATCTCCGATTAACCAATGAAAATATCCGCCACTAACGAAGTTCAAACCTGAGGCCAGTACTCTAACCACCATACCAATAAACTACTACTACAACTTAAGAATGCTTCCATGCATAGTCCCTCCTAACCTAGGAGAATGTTCAAATGAAAATAGCCATGATCATGAGTTTTAAATGTTGGTCACTTTACTGTGGGCTTGTTATTATTAGTATATGGTTGTTCAACATATTCATTCCATCTAGACTGAATCTCTTCTGGGACCATCATCAGCTTTCCCTACCTGTCCTTGATACATGGTAACCATTAACATTTGGTGCCTCTCGGGTTCAGTTCTAACTCTCAAGGAAAATGCAACCACAGCTTCTTCACTTTTGGGTCTCTTCTCTTTTTTCCTCCGTCAGTTTTCTTTCCTGACATTATCGATAGGGGAGTAGATCAAAAGCTGATGTCATCTGTGCCGCTGGACAGGCATATAGAGAGGGGTTTTTTTTGAGCGGAGAGAAGGTGGAGAGACACCCGGTGTCAGTATTTGGATCTACTTTTTGACATCCTGTCTACCAGATGGCGAACAAAATTATAAGTGCTCTCCAGCATTCAAGGAGGGATCGTGACTTTAAAAAATCAGTGCCACTTCCTGCATTTGAACCCGGGCCTCGGTAGGTATGGGAAACCAGTACTTTGGCCCTCATACTATGGTGACTCACTCCATGATAGGTGTATCTCGGAATCTTCTCGTCCGGCTCTTCTTTTCTCCTTCACTTGCTCGTTGGTTACAATCTCGAAGTTTTCCTAAGTGTTAAACTCCTTTCATGTTCGATGTGGCCCATTTTTAACATAAAGTTCCTCAGGAGTCTGAATTTGTTTCTTATAATTGAGCTTCAGACTGGGACGTGTGGCTTGTCTTCAGTCCCTTTAAATCCATCACTTGTATCCTTTCCCTGAGATGTGGTATAGACATGCCATTCAGCATCGACTCCAAAATCTCGTGGATGCAACAATTTCAACATTTTGTAGAGATTCTTATATTGAGTCCTCGCAACGTCGAAAAAGTAAAATTTTTGAGTAGGTTTAGTACACTTGTTACACTATAGAGCAGCGTCCTTTGAAATATGGCGTTATGCTTCATGCAGTCTGAAATAATAACCACACTGAGGGTTACTAAAAAACTAACAAACTAACCACTTGATCGTTCATATTTCTATTGCAACATGTAATCGAATGAACCGTAGACTTGCAGTTACTCCAGTGCACACCTTTCACTGAATCTTGGTACAGATAAGAAAATGCCTCAGAAAAATCGCCCGCTAAGAAAACTTCACATGATTTCAGGTTGTCTCTGACTTACAAGTAATATACAATTTGCATACGAGCAATATAGTCATGCCGTCGTACTCACATAATATCCACAGGGAAAACCCCGCAGAATATTTTTAGAAACTTAATCTGAGTTGTTGAGGCACAGATATTTTCCTGAGTTCATTGTTTGAAACATTTTTCACCATGTAAAGTGGGTGTGGGAAAATTCAGTAAGGCGAAAAAGATGGCTTAGGTAATAGGTTAGGTAATAGGTCAGTAATAGTGTATGAGTTAATAATAGTCAGTGCATGCCTCCGAGGACAACTACCAGAGAACCGTTTATGGCGCAGCTGCACCTTCATACGGTGCTACTTTAGGAAATGTATCTTAAGGGTTTCAGTAAGAGGCATGTATTAGTGCCGCGAAAGAAAGCAGGATTAATGAAATCTTGAGAAGAAAACTGGGAGTCGGTACGTCAAGGAAAAAAATCATTAAGCAGTTTGAACAGTGCTTTGAAATCGTTGGATCAAACATCTGCTATTGCTTAAAATTCTTTAGATCAAGTAAATATCAATTTTAAAAAACGTAAAATTAATCAGTTGCATTGGAAGCCGAAGACTAGACAAGGTTTGCCTATTGTTCTCTGAGGCTGATCGCTATAAAGCCAGGTGCCGCTCTTCATAGATTCTAAGGCTGTGGTCACACCAGGGCGAAGCAAATAGCAATATGCACGGGCTAAGAGTTGGTACACGGTTAAAAATTAGTGAGAAGAAGATGAATGAGAAAGTACTGAGATCTGAAGACACCAGAGTACCCTAACGTCGGCCGGTAGGCGGGCGCCGCGGTGACCGTCGGGCGTCACGCCTTCACTCAAAAATATTTTTCTTTCTTAAATGAAATATTATCTCTGGAAAACTTTTATAATTTGTAGAGGAGGGTTGTGTTTACAACATTTAAAAAAATGATCAAACTCAAATGTGTGGTACATCGTCAAAAATTGATTTGAAACTTTTAAATTGCTATAAACTTTATAAAATTGTTTATATTTCAAAGTATAATCCATTATTATATTTTTCCAATTCAAGGCCTTTAAAGTAAGTCCTTAAGCACGTCTGTAGCTCAAATAGTCTCTGAGATATACCGTAAAATGTGTAGTAACTTTTGCAAAATTCGAACTTTGCAACGTTGCAAGATTTCGTAAACGTTTGCGTTTTTTGCAAAACGACTTTGGGGTTTTCATGTTCTTATCAAATAGAGCCGTTATGCCAAATTTGGTCAAAATCGGTGACCCTAAGGGTCATTTTTGACGATTTTCTGGACGAATTGACGCGGAATGATATATCATCATATCACATGCATATGTGTGTAACTATATGCATATGTATTTTCATGAGATATGTATATGCATCAGATCATATGCGTATGTACTTTAGTGTGTAATTATCTGTCGTTTAAACATTCAATTGGGTTTTTACCCGTGCACTTGTTAAAATAAAAAATAAAATTATTAAAGAAGAGAGTGTCGGAGTGGTCGCAAGCGCTGAGCCTAACCCATCTTTCACGAGGGTGCTCGTTGGGTATACGAAGAGAGGGTTTGGACGGATGATTTTTAAAACCGTAGGTACTGATACTTATACCGAAACAAAGGATGGCAAAGGAATGAGAAGACTATAGAACGATAAGATTGATTTCCCATGCGGCGAAAGCCGTGCTTAGATTCATCAACAAAAGGATGGAAAAGGGAAAAAAAGGGAAAGCAAACACATTTCCAGGCGAGGATCAGTTTGAATTTTGCAAGGGGAGGGCCACTAAATGCGCTGCAAAGAAGTGCGAAAGATAGGGAATTAAGATAAATAACAAGAAAATGAAAGTAATGAGAGGTCAAGAACAAAAAGAGCCAGGTTTATTTCAAAAGTAGGAGGTCAGAAGTTGGAGCAGGTGGAGCAACTTAGCTATCTTGGTATCTATATATCTATATCTACGACATACCCTGCAAGCCACCGCGAGGGTGCGTGGCAGGGGGTGCATACACACCAGGAACAATGACACAACAAACAAAAATGAACACTACGAAACAAACACTACACCTTTAAAAGTAATTGGGGAAAAAAAGAAGGAAAACTACCAAATCCCAATCATGCAGACACACCCATGAATACCATGCATGCAAAAAAAAGCAATGCATGTGAGTCACACGTTGATTTGAACAAGCAGGTAATTTAAAAAAAAAATACTATGGACCTACTCTGAATATTACCTCTATTATTATTACCGATTTACGCGATGTTTAACGTTCTGATCTTATTATATTACGCGGAAAAAATGACATTTTAAACCTGTCCGTCCTGCAATCTATCTCCTTAATTTTATTAGAATTATCGAGCCTACCATAATAAGTCGGAGCCAGCAGTATATGATTAACGTCATTAATGAAATGTCCCTCCCTAAATTTTCCTAGAAGATTAAGTCTATAATTCAGCCTGCGTTGTGACAGCGATTCCCATCCCAATTCGGCTAACATACCAGACACACTGCTTTCCCTGTCGTAACACCGTTTTACATATCTCGCCGCTCTTCTTTGTACTCGATCTAATTCGTCAATTAAGCCTGCTTCTAAAGGGTCCCATATACTCGCAGCATATTCTAAGTGTGGTCTAACAATTGAAAAATAGCAACGTTCCTTCACCCTCTCCTCACTTTTCCCTAATATTCTTTTAATAAACCCCAACTTTCTATTTGATTGACTGCATATTTCCCTGATATGTTTCCCCCTGGTAGTTCCCCCCTGGTAGTTTGTTGGTGGTTGAAAGGCGGCATTTTGGTCAAAAGGTGAATTGCATTGTCTGGCGTGAACTAGTGACAACAGCGCTGAGCAGAGAAGTTAAGAAAATAATAATGAAAAGCCTAATATGGAGGTGTATGGTGCGAAAAAATGAACTATAAGGAAAGTAGATGAAGAAAGGTAGAAAGTAGATGATAACTCGGACTTTTTAGATATGAGTATAGAGAAGGATGAGGAAATTAACGTGGGTTGAAGAGGAAATAAACGATGAAGTGCCAGAGTTGGTAGGATAGGAGAAGTCGACTGAGGAAATTAGGAGACGGCAAACGGTGTGTATGGAGAAAGCAATTAACAGCGATGGTGTTTTGAAGGACGTGATTGAAGGAAGAATGTTGGGTAAGCGAGGAAGAGTAAGAACTGGTTGTTTAGGTAGAACTTTGATAGCATGATGGGAGGTAAGAGATATGAGTAGGTAGCTGAAAAGGCATCGGTGTGAAATGTAGGGATCGTGGGAAGAATTTTGTGTCCATTTAGACCTACCTTCACCGATAGAAAACTAATGATAAAAAATATATGGTCATTGTCTTTTCCATGTTTACCAGAGTCTTATTTAATCCTCTTTCTATCTCTGCATCAACCACTATGTCATTAACGAAACAGTATGTTGTTTTCTCCCGGTGGATATTCACTCCTGGGCCTTCTCTTTTATTTAATTTTATTATTTTGGCTATCATAATGTGCGCACTGCGCCATTATCCGTGATCTAAATCCACAGTGAAACTCTGAAGTGCTTACTATTCACAAATTAAGGAATGAAGACTAACCGCAAAAAACATACCGAAGTTACCCACAGCTATTCACAACTACATTTCAAAACATTTAGCTTCTTAGAAATCCACTGGGAAGAATAACGCCTTAGCAGCTTAACTGGCAAAAGCACATGGTGCGAAATCGGTGGATCCGGGTTCGAATCCCGGGGGTAGGGGTTGTTTGAAACCGTATAGAGTATCTCGAATAGGTAACCAAGAAATCGCGTGGTACAAACAAACATTTCGCAGATTTGATGTGTTTTAATCGCTCACTCAATCTCACGCATTTGTTTGACCTGATATTTTCTCGTCCGGGGGCTCTTTGCTCTAGACGGATAAGAAAAACTCGAGGGAAAACAACGAGTGAGACTGTCATGTGCGATTCAAACACCAAATTTGTAAACCAATCGCGTTTTTGCCTCTTGACTCCTTGGTTTTAGAATTAGATAATCCCGACTGTTTCAAATACACCCCCTTTTCCTCTGAGGAAATGTTACTATCATCGGGTAACTCTGTTAAGGTTTTTTGCGGCCACTTCGCAATCCTTGATTTTGTATATCATTTATTATAGTTTTGCAGTGTTGAAATATATTTATTTTCATCGGTGTTAGCCACTGTTCATCTGCTGCATACCTCAACCCCGAGAAAATTTGGATGGATTAAAGCGGTTTCGGTATCGATGGGGTGTGGGCCCAGAAGCAAGGCTTATCCCTCCTCGCCTGTCTTCCGCGGCGAAATAAAATGGAGGAAGGGGAGGGATTTGAATGCTGGAGCGAGTTGGTAGGGGTGTCGAGGTCACCGGAAGGGGAGGGGAGGGAGGGCGAGAGAGGGTGTGGGGAGTGGGGGCGGTCTCAACCCTATTCTCGCTGTTGACATTGGCCCGCGGCTTATCATAACAACGAAGCTCGCGGATTTCTACCCCAACAGGTCAAATCCTCTTGTTCGAATGTCTGTCGGCGTGTGAGAGGGAATGTCGCCTCTCAGTTTATTCTCCCTTCCCACTCGCGCTAAAGCCTCCACCTCCCTACCACACCCTCCTCCTCCAATCCATGGCCATCCCTCACCCCATTCCGCCGCTGCTTGTGTAAGCTCGTGGCTGTCAAAACAAAAGGTGTGGCTCGGGACGGCGGCGCTGGCAAAACATCGTGAGCGAAGCAGTTGATTGCTTTTCGGTTCGAGCGCGGCGCCACGGCGGCTTCTGCTCCCGACAGAACGCGAGTGGAGTTGAGCGCTGGCGTTGGGAAATGGTGGAAATGCTCGGAGTAAACTCTTCATGCTATTATCATATGATTAACTATCAGTTATATTCTAGAAGCTAAGGCGATTTTTTATGCCAATGTGTGCTTGTAAATGTTTCCATGCTGCAGAATAATCTATTTTTCGCATCTCATGTTCGTATGTCCGCACCCTCAACAACATCTTAGCTGAGCCATTCATATATCTCGTAACAATGATTTTACAATGTTTGACATTCCCTCTTTCCCTCAGTAACATTCCTTAAAATTATTAATCACCTTCCCCGCTTAACGTAGCGCTGCCAACGTTACTCTGTTTCAATGAACGATAAAACGATCATTTGTCAAAAATCCTAAGAATGGATTGACGCAGCTCTCCGCCGGATTCTGCTATCGGCTAAGCTCTTCATATTCGCATAGTTCTGTTTCACATCTTTCACTACTTGCTCTGTACATCTCTTGCGTGGCCTACCGACATTAATTATTAATACCTACCTTATTTTTTCTCGATTCTGTTATTTATTCACAAATCATTATGTGCATCACCATTATTTTTTGAACAAGAAATGAATTTATATTGCATCTTTCTCCCGGCGAAATGGAAGGCTGGACCCCCCCTCCCTATCAATAATGCTTCGTAATAGTTGGCCCGAATTCTCCCCCCAATTTGGCGTAACGTAAACTATAAACTAGTTATATTTGAAGTGTGCTTCTTTTCCACCGCGCACCATTTCAGAAATATGTTCTCGTTCAAAGATTCAATTCGCTTTATAAAAATATTACTCGTTTTAGACGATCAAGGTGGTCACCTAGAACATATTCTAGGCCTCTTTTGATGTCTAGCCTGTTTCGCAAGTCCTGGTATCTGTCAAACTTCGTCATGAGGTACAGTTGTAATCGTTGCAGCTCGGAGGAATTTCCTCTTACTTGAAGACGAAGGAGTTTGTCAGGTGAAGGTGCCCTATCCTTAAGCGTGTAACGACGACTTCCGCTCTCCGACAACTCCTGATAGAAGCTACGCAGACGTCAATCTTTCCTGGGGTAAACATATACGTGAAATAATGGGTCAAGCTAATCGTAAACTGGGTTTCATCAAAAGAGTATTGGGTAAATGTAACGATCATGTACGAGAAATCAGCTACTTTTCCCTTGTCAGACCTCATTTGGAACACTTGCCAGTGTATGGGATCCCTACGAAATCGGTCTAAGTAATGAACTTGAACGTGTGCAGCGAAGATCGGCAAGATTTGTAAAGGGACGATAGGATAATTATATTAGCGTAACCAGTCTATTAAATGCATTGAAATGGGAATCATTGTCAGATCGCAGGTTGGAATTTAGACTTAATCTCTTAAACAAATTCCAAGGCAATATTTTCAGTGATGATGTTAAAAATATTTTACGAACCCCAACTTACTATGGCAGACTGGACCATAATCATAAAATTAGAGAAATTGATTGCCGAACCGACCGATTCAAAATGTCCTTTTTCCCTCGCACAATTAGAGATACGAATAACGGTAAATATGTCCTATCGGAGAGTAGCTGCATGTTGGTATGAGTACTTAAAGCTAACCCTACTAACAGAATGTTTTTGCATGTTTTCTTTGCAATTTCTATCTTTTTTAAATAGTGTAGTTCTGACTACTATATTAATACTATTCCTTTTTTATGCATGATATGTAGTGCATGTTTGGTGAGAAATCACCCCCTGCCACACACCCTTGTGCTGGCTTGCAGGGTATTATGTAGATGTAGATAGATGTACATCTACGTAATACAATACGAGCCACCGCGATGGTGTGTGGCTGTCGGTGAAAGATCGCCATATATGCAGATATGAGGTGAAATACATTACTTTATGGAAACATATTAGATATGCATGCACGAGACACATGAGAGTAATTGGTTGGTATGTACCTACGCAATGTTGCAATAATTATTAATTAGTCAGGTATCTCATATGTTAATTTATATTTCCTCAAGGATTCAAGAATTAGTAATGTTAAAAATGTTTCATGTGCCACAGTCTACTAATATTGCACTTTTGCATCCCTTTTTCTACGTTGCTTATTATGCTCTATGGTTCGCGGAAAAAATGATTTAAAATCTACCTACAAAAGTCCATTTCTCCAGTCTTGTTTTTCTGATAGAAGCTAGCTAAATATTCGGGCTTTCTTAATATATTTTTAACACAGAGCTAACACGGCACACAGATCAGTTTCAAAGTGTACTAAAGCGTTTCCGACTTGATGAGGTGTAATTTGTTATGATTTATACATTCACGCCCATAGGTTACACTACTGCTCCATGATTACGTTTCTTGACGTATATTTTAGGTCATCATCTGGTATCAGTATTGTTGTCTCCTCAAAATGGTTCAGAGCTTCTTTCGCAGCTGCATCGGTCTTCCCGTTTCCGGCTATTCAAACTTGCCTTGGAACCTAAACAAGCAAAAGTTTATTTTTCTTCTTTTTCAACAATGTAACAATCAGCATTCACAAAATCCATCTAAAATGGTAACGCAACGGATATAATGCTATACACGCACTGTATCATATGTGTTGCTGATATCAGGAGAGGCGGACGATGGGATGAGGATATGGTTGGTGCGGTGGATAGTCCTGGCTTTCTATCGCCAGGGTTTGGGATTGAATTCTGGTAGCGCCAGAGCTTTCAGTGTAATAATAGTTTCTGCTTGATATTTTTATGGAGAACAGTGCAGTGCAGTGCCCAGTTCCTATTGCAGTGCTCCGTCCGTCGGATGGGACGTTAAAATCTTGGCATCTTTCGTTAAGAGCAAAAGAGTAAAACATTGACGCCGAGTTTCTCTCGTCCCTCCTTCCACTTATGGAAGATTTCCTACATCTTCCCAAATGCCACTGTCTTTCCACGTATCCTTTCATCAAAGACACAATATTATCCAATCCACCGGTTTATTTCCGCGCGCTACGCCGCTCATCCAACATTATTTCCTTTATCGCGTATTTTAAAACACCCTGGGCCTTTATTACCTCACTACCACTCTATTACAATCACTCCTCTCTTCAAAAAATCTACTTTCCTCTCCCATCATCGCCAGCACTTATTTCGTCTTCCTTTCTTCCGTTCGTCACCCTTCTGACTTTTTCTATCCTTCTCGGTACCCAGATATCTGAAGACTTAAGTACATTTCCATCTCTTTCCTTAATTTCCACGCTTCCGCGCCATTAAATCTCACGCTCAATGCTATACACCCTGCCAGTTTTTTCTCTTTACGTCCCAACTCACCGACCCTTTGATTAGCTCCCTCCCATAAATAAACTCTTTCTCAGGTGCCGTTCTCCTGCTAATATCAATGCTGCCATACCCCTTCCCCTCCAGCATACATCTAAATCTACATAATACCCTGCAAGACACCATAAATGTGAGTTCACACCAAACATTGCATATCATGCATAAAAAGGATCAGTAATCATTTTGTAGCCTAAACTTCAAAACTAAAAAAATATAAAAATAAATAAACATACAAAAGGGGTAACTACATTGCTCCAGCTGGTGTAGCCTGTGACCCACTTCCTTTAAATTTAAAGTTGTTCGTATTGTTTTTTAAAATCTCGTTATTTTAATTTTGTTATGGTTTATCTTTAATCCGGATTCCTCGTACTGATTTTGCGACGCATATAGAATTTTTTGTAAGCCTTTGGCTGATTTGCTGACCAGCGCGTGGTCAATCGCGGACCTCAACGATTTTATCAGTTTTCCACCAAAATTTTCTCCTACATGAAGTCCATCCCACGCATCTCTCACCATTTCTTCCGAATATTTGTCAACCAGTGCCGTAGATAACGGGTATCCCTGTCTACCCTCCCACCCTATTACCGCCCAATCCGATTTTCATTCAAGTATACATAATTATATTCTGGGTTCCTTTCCAGTGACATTTTCATCACTACAATCGCATCTCCTAATTCCCTCCCCTTACGAAATCCAAATTGTCGTAAGTACGTCAGTAAAATTGCGATTGGAACATTATTGAGGACCAATTTAAGTTAAAGTCAGGTTTCATGTCTCACAGAACTCAAGTTAATGCTGCAAATAAGTGCTCTTACTCGTCAATTCTATGTTCATGTAAAGGAAAAAATGTCTCCCACATTTAGATAGTCACTCATTTTTACTTCATCCAATAAAGGTGTCAAATGTATTCGAAAAATGAGTCAAAAGTATTTGTGTCAAAAGTATTTGAAAAAATAATTTAAAAAATATTTTTATATTCGCATAATTAAAGAAATAAATAGAAAAGGAAACAACAGTTGTTTGGATACATAAGTGACGGGTCCTGTGATTGGTTCAGATCCAATTTATTACATCTAATAAAGCCCAATATGAGATAAGTTTGAGAAGCAATTATTGAGAGCAAGCACTTTTCAGATTCTAGGAAAGCCGTCATGAACCCATTCCGTTAGATTGTGTGATGAAACTAAACCAAGATGGTGTTGGACCATTAATTCAGTCAGAGATAACTAATTTAAGTGGATTGTACGTGCAACGAGGGGCCAGAGCACTGAGAAGAGTGTGGTAAAGGAAAGAATGTTTGTTACGCGGGAAAGAGTTGACTGACACATGATATTTCCTGGGGTAAACACATACGTGAAATAATGGGTCAAGCTAATCGTAGACTGGGATTCATCACAAGAGTATTGGGTAAATGTGACGATCAAGTACGAGAAATTAGCTACTTTTCCCTTGTTAGACCTCATTTGGAACACGCTGCCAGTGTATGGGATCCCTACGAAATCGGTCTAAATAACGAACTTGAACGTGTTCAGCGAAGATCGACAAGATTTGTAAAGGAACTGATAATTATACTGAGTGCATGATAAAGAATAAATTATAGTATTTTGCTGTAAGTTTTGTATGTATATAGTATAGTTTGCTGTAAGTAAGGTGGCTAGGAAGTTGCGATAAGAGATAGAGAATTATTGAGATTGCTCATTTGATTATAAACTAAAGTTGGCGTGTTCGCTTAGCTTCCAAGTGTAACTTCCACCTTAGTAAAT
Organism: Platycnemis pennipes; assembly: GCA_933228895.1. Classification (NCBI taxonomy): domain Eukaryota; kingdom Metazoa; phylum Arthropoda; class Insecta; order Odonata; family Platycnemididae; genus Platycnemis; species Platycnemis pennipes. Next base: position 75,917,095 of record OW121854.1, read on the forward strand.
AATATTAGTGTATGTCACACGACATCTGAGAGTAGTTTAAACCATTGTGCATGGGTGTATTGGAATAGGTTTTTAATTTTTATGAGTCTTGATAAATGAACCTCATTTGGAATACGCTACCAGTGTATGGGGTCCGTATGAAATAGCATAAATAATGAACTCGAAAGTGTGCTGCGAAGGTCGGCAAGATTTGTTAAGGGACGGTAGGATAACTATATTAGCGTAACCAGTCTATTAAATGAATTAAATTGGTTATCATTGTTAGATCGCAGGTTGAAATTTAGACTTAATCTTCTAAATAAATTCCTAGATAATATTTTCAGTGATGACGTTAAAAATATTTTTCGAACCCCAACTTAATATATTAGACTGGACCATAATTACAAAATTAGAGAAATTGATTGCCGAACTGACAGATTCAAAATGTCCTTTTTTCCTCGTGCAATTAGGGATATGAATAGCGGTAAATATGTCCAATACGAGTGAATCAATCCATAGCATAGGTATTTGCGTGTTAGTATATGGACTTGAAGGTAACCCAACGAACAGCACGTTTTTGCATGCTTACTTTGCTATTTTTATATTTTTAAATAGTGCAGTTTAGACTAATATATTAATACTAATCCTTTTAAGTGCATGATTTGTAGTGCATGTTTGGTGAGAATTCACTTCCTGCCACACACCTTTATGGTAGCTTGCTGGTATTATGTAGATGTAGATGGAAGAGGCAGTTAGGAAATCTGTGGGTATAAATGACGCCTTAGTGAAAATTGAAGTCCAGCGCCCCCAATCGTATGAACTTCATGAACTAGCAGAAAATTAATTACTCCATAATTTAATTTTTTTAATGCTGTGTCTTCATAATTTTATCAAAAATGTTGTCTGTCTTCATATTGTCATTCAAAAAACAAAACGCGAGACACAATGCATGGCGAGGCCAGTCGGAGACTTTTGAGTCATCTTCTCTCCGGCTTTAGGTATTACCTAAGCCAAATCAGCGTAATTAGCTCGGCATAACGTAGCTCTGCACTGCGGGCGTTGAACGTTCACTTAAGCGACCATTGTGGCGTTGACGAAACACATGTGCTACCCTACGCAGCATGCACGAAATCGATTTTTTCTGCCGCAGCTGAAGATTAGGGAGATAGATTGTCGTTCCGATGAATTTAGAACGTCAATATCCCCCGTACCATTAGAGAATATGATAGGCAACATATTAAAGGGTAGTTGAAAAATTGCTAGAGTAGCCTGTAGTGTATGAAGCATATTTTAGCATTACTAACCCATGAATGGAACTCTTCTCTATGTCTGTATTTACCTATGGATGAATATACCCATAGGGAAATGCACCCATAAAATAAACATATTTAGATAAATCCCTTTATAACCATTAATGACTTTATTACTACGTATAAGCTAACTATTAAATTGCTCGTGAGTTGTTTTATCTAACATATATATATATATATATATGGCTTTATATATGATGGAATTCAACCGTTTTAACTTTGACAGATGTACTACGGACTCTTTTAACTGTTAGTCCTCATCATAGGTGTGTTCGGTGGTGTTAAAAGATGTACGATGAATAACATCAATTGCGTTCAGGTCTTTTGGGCATGGGCGGAATCGCTTATAGTACGCATGCAGAAGTCCGTACTCTTTGGACCTCTCCGTCTGCTATGTACGTGGTGTGATAAAAAATAACGGGAATAACTTCTCACTGGCGTAGTGCAACATGAGTTCCTGCCATATGGTCGTACGGTCAATAAGGAACACTAGCTGGAAATTATTTGCCGTTTGCTTGAAGCAATCCGTCGAAAACGCCCAGAATTGTGGCAAAACAACTCGTGGAAATGCACCACGATAATGCTCCTGCTCACACCTCACTGCTTGTTCGTGATTTTTTGGTAAAAAAGCACTGTTATTTTGCCCCAGCCACCGTATTCACCGGACATGACCTCCTGTGACTTCTTTCTATTCCCGAGGCTGAAGAGACTAATGAAAGGATGACGTTTTGCCACCACTGATGAGGTAAAAACAGAATCGCTGAAGGAGCTGAACACTATACTGAAAAGTGAGTTCCAGAAGTGCCTCCAAGTATGGAAAAAAACGCTGGTGCAAGTATATTATATCTGAGGGGATTACCTTGAAGGGGACAAAATTGATGCTGATAAATAAATAAATATTCTTAAAGAAAAACGAAAATTCCCGTTATTTTGTATCACACCGCGCACGTATGACCCAATAGCAGGGTAGCCTTCTCATCCGGTGGATGTCAGAGGTGGTTAGGAAAAATGTCAAACCCCTTCCGGGTCCTTCCGGTCATAAGGACGGTAGTGAAACCTGAAGCTTGCCGAGGACTCGGAAGGGCAAATTGCAAAAGTAACAATAATGAATAATAATACTAGGTAGGTACTCGGCCGTATCCGTAGGCTGTTTGTCGCGCTGTATGAAGGACGCGGTGTTGAGCGTCACCGCTTGCGATTCCGCCCGACTCAACCGAGAACGCTGAGCAACACAGCTTCCCTCGTCATCATCTGCTGCAACTCTCCCGTCGTCATGATCGCGTGTCCCGCGTACACACTAGGCTGAGCTCGCGTGTGGAAACGGAGGTGTGAGGCTCAGGGGTCGGTTGGTTGTCGGGTGAGTACGTCGTACAGAGGAGGACGCCTCGCATATCTGGAGCCGGTGTGTTTGTGAGGAGTGTGAGAGGATGGCGTTAATGAGAGGTGTGGGAGGGAGGGGGAGGAAGAGGGCGGAGGGGAGGAGAGGTCGCGTAGCGAACCTTCGGGGTTAATCCTTTGCGAAGCGGTGTTCATCACAGTAAGCTAGTTAATCCTTTGTGACTCAGTGGGAGTTGCCACAGCTGCGGGGATCGTGTGTGTGTGTGTTAGCGAGGGAAAGGGGCGGTTGGGGGAGGGATGGCAGTGTGGAGGGGTGGGTTTTTTGGTGGAAAACCCACCCACCCACGGAGGGGAGGGTGACGGTGATGGTGGTGGTGGTGTGGTGGCCTGGCCGTGGGGTTCAGGAGTCGGTGTCGGCGGGGGAAGGGTTCAGAAGGGTTCCGTCGAGTGGTTGGGCGGGGGAGGGGGGGTTGTTCCGGTTGGGGTGTCGAAAACAGAGGCAGGGGTAGGGGAGTCGAACGAATCTCATTCTTCGCGGGTGGGAGGGGTGCCAGGGGGAGGAGGGGAGAGGGTGTAGGTATGGGGTGCTCACTTTTGGTGGGAGGGGGAGGGTGTTTGGAGATCCCTGGTGGAGGTGAAAACGGCTAGGAAAGGTGTTTGCCGCAAATCGCCGCTTTTGGATCCAGCCACGTCGAGTCCTGCAGCATGCTTTTCCACTCGTTTTTTTCGGGTCAGTGCGAGTCGCTCATATAATTCAAATCGCTGTTCATCCATTTTAATGATCGAATTCATAGATATTTATTCCAATTGACATTACTGTTATATTATCAGCATGTCATCATAAACCCAGTTGAAATCAGCATTAAAATATTTATAAGCTGGAGATATTCCTGCTTACAACACCCATTAACTTTCGTCGCATATTTCTCTCCTCTCATCATCCATACGAATATTTTTTTCTCCCATCCCGTACGTTAAATGGAGAAGAGCAAACCTATCTACATTGCATTTGTCGATTTAGAAAAGGCTTTTGACAACGTTGATTTGAATTTAATGCTTGGAATTCTGAAAGGAATTGGAGTGTCGTACAATGATTAAGGAATTATCCACAGATTGTATAAAAACCAAGTAGCTGTGATAAACTCTGGACCCAGCTCTGAAGAAGCAAGAATAAGGAAAGGAGTGAGACAAGGCTGTGATTTGTCTCCCGTAATTTTTAATGTTTACATCGAGAGAGCTATCAATGAAATCAAGGAAAAGTGTTCTGGAGTGAACATCTACGGAGAAGCAATCAGTATGCTACGATTCGCTGATGACATAGCTCTCATAGCACAGACAGTAGAGGATATGAAAAAGGGGCTAACAACCATGGAAAGGACAATGGCGAGACATCAGATGAAGATCAATAAGAAGAAAACTAAGATATTGTTGTGCAGCAAGAAAAAAGAGGCCAAAGCCAACGTTGATCTAGGAAAACAGAAACTGGAAGAGGTGAAAGAGTTCTATTACCTGGGAAGCAGAGTAACCAGCGATGGACGAAGCAAGAAAGAAATAGTAGAATAGCCCAGGCAAAGAGGACATTCTATCAAAAGAAGAATCTACTTACAACTGGAAATACAAGCTTAGATGTAAGAAATCAATTCATCAGAACGTATATCTGGAGCATTTTTCTTTACGGCGGTGAGGCATGGACGATGACAGCAGCGGAGAAGAAAAGGGTGGAAGCATTCGAAATGTGGTGCTATCGAAGAATGATGAAGATAAAATGGATCGATCGAGTGACAAATGAATAAGTCATAAGAAGAGTGGGAGAAAAGAGAAGTCTGCTGAAAACTATAAAACGAAGATGGGACAACCTAATCGGCCATATATTAAGACACGATGGCCTGATGAAGACAATCGTCGAGGGAAAAGTGAATGGGAAGAATGGAAAAGGCAGGCCTCGTATGAGTTATATAGAACAGGACATAAAGGACGTGAAAGAGAGGAGCTACGTCAATATGAAGAGGTTGGCGGATGGAAGAATCGAGTGTGGGCTGTGTCAAACCAATCCTAGGATTGTTGACCCATGATGATGATCCCCTACGTAGTGCTAGAGGTTATTTGGGAAACTCGACCGAGAGTGTAGGTTATCTGCGCCAAAGCTTGCTAGGTAGATTGATCCTGGATGTAGGTACGAAAATTTCAGGGGACGGAGGAAAGGTGGAGCAATATCCGGCGTCAGTATTAGTCTACTCTTATCGAAAAGCACATTAGAGCCCACAGAATCATATCCCATCCGACGGAAGGGTGATGGAACATGAAGTGCTCTTCAGTAGTGATGTAAATGAAGCGAGGTAAATGAATAATTTCTGCCCCTGCCATAGTTCAAATCCGTGCTGTCAGAATTGGAAATCAGTATTATAGCCAACACATTAACCCAATACTTCCCGCCGACGTAATAATCTCCCTAACAATCTGGAGTAACGATTATTTAAACAATCTGTGCCGATTAATCATAACCGAATAACCAGCACCACTGATTAATCAAAACCGAATACCCAGTACCCTTTCCCCTGATTTCCACCCCCGACTCATTTTCCTATCCTCCTTTTCCCTAAAATCTCTCCGTTTGTCTTCCGTTGTTGAAGGAATGACTGCATCCGCACGTTAACCTGTAATACAAATGTTTAAATTCCTTTCGATCCGCCCTCGCCATTTCTTAGTTTTCGGAGCCACAGCTAAGCCACGCCCCATGTCAAACTACATTATCGTAAATGTTTCGTAATTTAAAAAAATTTATTTTTTGTGAATGGTTTAAATTGTATTTCCCATTGCATTTTAGTCTCACCTACTCAGGGTGTCCGTATTCAGCTCTCCCTTGCTCGTTTTTGTCTCTTGTGCTAATATAGAAATACCACCTTCGATGAGTTTATTTTCCGAGGAGATCAATTTTGCTGAGAGTGTGGATGCTCTTCCTTCCTTGTTGGAGAATAAGGCGTTACCAGTTCTTGTCGTTTCTCTGTAGCACCCTTTGGTCAATGAATTGATACCACTTTTAAAAGGAGCATTACCACCACATTAATTCATTTTCCCAAATTTAAGATCTGCCCCTGCAGATTTTATGATGATAAGATCTTATGTATTATGGCTTGCAGAGTATTATGTAGGTGTATATTTCTTTTTCTCATACTCATCGATCATTTTGTCTTCATTATATTAAAAGGCAACGTATAAATAGCCTGTTGGTATGTTTTATATAAAAGGTGAAATTGACACTGATAATAATCTCTAATTCAGTAGGGGATTAGGTTGATGTAGTGGCTTGGGTACTGGCTTCCCATCCCGAGGGTTTGGGATCAAATTCCAAAGCAGTGGTGGTGGTTATTCATTTGATATACCGGTCCCAACTTGAGTTTTGTGTGCAGAGAACTTTGATTGTAGAACTCCTTCCGTGAACTCTAAACAGTGGACACCTTTACAGTAGGATAATGTCGATGCCGGTTTTTTCTCCATCCTTCCTTCATTCCCTGAAAACGTCCAACCATGTTCTAATTAATACCCCTACAGTATCCAATAATTAGGAGCTCGTGAAAATGCACACGACTTCATCATTTGGTAAAAATACTTTATCTTTAAGTAACTTCCATTTCTTTTAGAATTTTCTTTCGCTTGGAATGTGTTCTTTAGGAGATTTCTTGATTTTTTTTCTAGATAAGGATCTACATGGTATACTATTTCCCGTCGTGCGCGAGCTGGTAATACGCTAGGACCTGGATCATTATTAGAATTAATATTTTCGGTGTACTTTGTGCAAATCAGCGTTTTTTTTCGAGAGCTTTTTTTAAATATTCTTTCTGAAATCATGCTAGTTCTTGAGGTAGTTCTTTTCGCACGCGGGCTGGAAATACATCAGAACCTGAGTACTTACTGAGGTTAATATTTTTCACCAAGGTTTTTGTCAGTCCACCTCTTCGAGTCATGAGTAGTACATCTATATCATATCTTGATTACCATTCTGCTACTTGTTTCTTCCGACCAGCTGCGTGCGGGGGACGCCAGCTCTCTTACTTCAGAGTTGAAAGGAGGGAGCGGGAAGATGCTGCGTCCTCTCTCGCCCACAATTTTCACCTCTCTCCCCGCAACAATAAGGGGAGAGGTACGGCGGATAGTGTAAGGGAGAGGGTAACGAAAAAAAAGTTTCCCTCCCACGCTTCTCGGGAGGTGTGCGGGGTTGTAAGGACAGAAAAAGGGAAAGCAATCATTTCCCGCTTCTCTCTTTCCCCACCCTTGCCATTCCGTAGCTGTAATTAAGTTAGCCCCAAGGAGAAGGGGGAGGAATGAGAGGTCGGTCCGTGGTGTAAGAGGTCTGGAAAGAAGAAGGTGCGGTGTATGAGTGACGTGGGGAGGGGGCTGGAGACGTCATCCCCCCTCAAAATGCTCGCTTCCCTCCCGCTGAGGCAAAGATCTCGCCCACTTCCGCAGCGGCTGCGATCTCCCCACACCCTCCTCCATTATCTTATCCATTCAAGGAGTTTGGGAACGGGGCGCGGGGAGCACAGGTGTGTACGGGGGTTGCGGACGACTCCATCGGGGTCGGGAGACGGCCGGGGAGGGAGGCTGTGGGGGACAGACCCCTCCCTCGCCGCCCTCTCGCCTCTCTTCGGCTGCTGTGGGGACGTTGGGTCCGTTAGATCGACTCTTGCGTTTCGTCCAGTCCTTAGTTATGTGAAGGTCACGAAGCCTGTGCGACACAAGCGCAATTTGATCGTTTCGTGTTGTAGTGTTGGTCAGAGTGGTCATATCAAATTAGGGGCGCGGGTTCGAATACAGGAAGTGGCAGGTAGCATTTTCATCGAAATTATTATTATTTAATAATATTGGACATCAGAATAGGCATTGTAAATTTCGACGTAGATATCAGAATGTAGTGATTTTTAATAGCATAAACATGGTTTAACACTACTAACTCATGCATGCCTAGGGAGTATAAATTCATAATTTTATTGCAGACATCACTACCCAATTAAAAACTATTATCAATTACATTACCTTGTATTACCTTACAAATCAGTCATTTATAGCTAGCATTTTATGTGTCTCATAGCTGCATACTTAATGTTAATGGCAGTAAGTAGTATTCTCTCTGATTGATAGATTGATAGCTTAGTCATGGTTCACTTCCTGCCACACACCCTTGCTGTGGCATGCAGGGTATATGTAGATGTAACAGATTAGTAGTCTACCAGTTAAGGTAGGTTTCGATGTGCATGAAACCCTTCCCTCGACCCATATCATCTACATGATGTTCTTTAGTTCTGCATACTTACAATCTCCCATTAATCTATCCGAATTACCCGTTCTTCTCCCTCTGCCTCGCCTCCCAAAATTCTTCCCTCTATTACATTCTTTAACACACCCTCTCACGTTATTACCAGCTACATCAAGTCACTCTGCTAGCTTTCCTCAATCAATTTCCTCTCTTATCGTCTCTAGCACTTCATTGTTCATCTTCCGTTCCACTCCTCCATATCCCACATCTGAAAAGTTATGTCTATTTTCATTTTAATAGCTTAAACTTTTTAGTGCCTCCAAATTTTAGGTACTATGGCGAGAATTGCTACAGGCATTTGAGCAAAATAATAGCACCTCAGGATATAAAATACTCTACAAATTTTTAATATTTTAGATATTCATTTGAAATTTCCATTTGAAGTATTCCTCGTAAATAAAATTGGTTTATTACAAATTTATCCAAAGCGCACATTTGAATTAATTATATATATATATATATTTTATTTTTTGGTCTGCTCAAGATATGAGCCTGCGATAATTTTCGTCCTGGGAACAAAAGATGCTAGGCCTATATCGGCCTGTGACACCATGTTTCGGCGCCATGCAATGCCATACTCCCTATTAAAATCTACGTCAGTCTTTTCTTTATTCCCCTGCTCAGTGATCATCTTTCACTGATTTATCCGTCCCTATTTGAGTGCTGTTTGAAATGCACTTAAAGTTCAGAATTCCTTCCGTCAGAAGGGAAATGGAACAGTGGACCTTGGCCCCTTTCGGCTAATGTGGACACAGGGTTCTCCTTCACTCTGCTCTCCTTTCCTTTCTGGAAAAATCCAACCCCTTCTCTTATACCTACGTAGTCTTAATGGCGTAAATGATCTTTGCTGTTGGTGTCCTCCTCAGAAAGCCACTACTAATTTCCCAAGTGAAAATATTTCGGGATTCCCATCCATCCAGTGGCAAATTTTTCTTCAGAGCATTTCCGGGAAAAATCTTAGATCCTATAATGTTTTTTTCGATGATACCTCTGATCTTCAGGAAAGAAAGAATTAAATGATGATGTGGCAATTTTGGCTATTTGTCAGCATTGAAGGCGACTGGGTAATGTCAATAAAGTTTTTTGTCTCATATGTGCTGTCGCTAATTTTTTAAAACTGTATTGTATAGGAGTCATATCTGTTTAGTTTCATTCTCTAATCAAATCCGTTGAGGGTTGGAGGACATTTTTAAAAAATATACCTATATATTGATAATGTATCGGCTTGTATATCACGGTAAATTTTTAAATCATATTTTAACCTTCAGTGTTATAGCCCTTAGGTGATTCTCGTCCAGGTTCTTTCAACAATCCTTTGTATGGTACCCTGCATATAAAAATATCTGAAATGTTCGCTGTCCTCATTGTTTCTTTTGTTATAATATTTGTTTCATCTGTCATCGCCTTTATCTATTTAAACTTATATCTTAAACTATTTAAATGGAAGAATTTTGATCTCCTGTCGTAACACCTAATCATGTACCAGATGGATTCTTGAGCGAGTATTACTACCAGTAACAGTTGATATTCTTTTCCACCTCATACTTTTGTTGGCCCCTATAGTGTATCTATTGGCACGTGTTATTTTGTCTTCCCTTATCAGAGTTATTACTTTCCTTCATGCACCTTGCCATGTGGTGTTTTTTATGTTTACCGCCTGGATATTAAGCAATCAAATTCCTTGAATTTTCGTCTCTTGAATCCAATTTACTTTTTGGATGTTCCCTCTCTCTGTTTTCCATGGTGATTCTCGAGCGCCCTGGAGCTCCTCTCCACATTTCTTTCCCCATGGTGGTGTTTTAATAAGACAGATGTTTGTTTCATTATGAGTTTTTTCATGCGTAAATATTTATTTTAATCGTTATTTTTAAATAATTAACGCTATATTTATTGGCGCTACACCAGGAAATTATTTAAAAGAAATTAGTTGTAAATAAATAGGGAAGTTCCCATTCCCAGTAATGATGTTGTCCTGAAAGAAAAAGCAAAGGGACCCGGGTAGCTAGCATGTCAGTGCAAGGCGAGAAAATTCCACCGTGGGCACGCCCCGCTAATTTCTTTTAAGGCATGACCTCTGTTAACGCAGGCGTGACTTCTGTTAACGAGGGAATGTCGTTTGTGTCAGCGATTTTTAATTCTATATGTAATTCGGATAAAATGACTAAATGGTTATCCTTATTTTGTTTTCATTGAGTTGTACTATAATTAATACATTAAAATTGAATATTAAAATAACTATCATAAAATCACTATTTATCTACATCCATATCTCTATGTAACTTCCTCATAGTACTCCTCAAGCCTCTATAGTGCGTGTCATAGGTTAATGATCACCAAAAATACATTACGTAATTACGTACAGAATATATACATTACTATTTAATTAAAAAACGTAATTGTTTCTCACTGCTCTCTCTTTAAGCGCATCAGTGGTATTTACATGATGTCTCATCCGATATCATTTGTTGCATTTCGTAATTTTATATTAGTTTTTAAGGCTTAATAAAAAGGAGTTTTAAGTTTTCGTCGCCCCAACAAGTATGAATGGGGATAAAATAACAGGAAACCTCATAAATTACTTCCTCGGCGAGTTTTTACAGCTTTTGAATGTCTGTAGTATCCTCTTCTTTAAACTCCTTTATGTTTATAATCTTCGATTCCTATGCCTTTTCCTCTTGTCTATGGTGATATACTAGAAACAATCTCCTGGTTATTTCCCTCTTTTTCTCCTGCTAGTGAAGCATTTTTACGTACCTTGAGGAGCCCCAGGAGATGTTTAGTTCTGTTTATGCTCTATGTCTTTACTGACTCTCTTACGATAGTTATTCCTAAAAGTATTCTTCAACGTCAAAGACTTCGGTGGCCTCTTATTCAGACTTTGTTCCATCGTTGCCCATAACCATGTATTTTGTTTTGGTAAAATAAAAAAAAATATCTTTGGTCAACGCCGCATAATGATAAGACAAAAGCTTGAAGGTTACAATATATTAAAACAGGGTTCGGTAAGCGACTCATGTTCGTCTCTTTAGATACAGGCATGTGTCTCATAAGTAGAATTGGAAATAAAAATAGTTCCATCTATATAAACATGCACCAGAATGAAATTAGGATAGTTTCATAAACTGATACCAACTGGGGAACACGTCTTCAATTAAGGACGACTTAGTCCCTATTCAGTGTAATTGTTACAGTTATCACCAAACCACTTCAAATTGCGCTAATATAATGAGGAAATGATTTGCAATTTATCTCTTGCCTTCCCATTTGTGGTCGTGAGGGAACGAGAATTGGAATGCGGCAGCCGAAGCCGACTCGAAGGAATCAGCGCCCCAATCCCGAAAATTGCACACAAATTTCCCGGGGTCGTCCCTTTTGTGTTCGCGCGGAGGTTAACAAGGGGTGGGAGGAGGGGGGGTGGGAGACGAATCCCTCCGCCTGCGTACCCTAGAGGGAGGGCTCGCGTTCATCAGTGGAAGGCTTCGAGAGGCTGGGAAGGCGCACCGACAGAAACGGGAGGAGAAGGAGAGAGAGTGATGGCTGAGAACGGCCCCACGTGGCCGCTGACGGTGGACGTTACCTCCCCTCGGCAGGGCGAAAGGGCGAGGGCCCCACCCTCCTCGCTCACACCTTACTCGCGTGGGGGCGGTGGCTAGACCCCCATCCGAGAGAAGAGGAAGAGGCGGCAAGCATTGCCATCATCACCCGCCCGCCCCCCCCAAACTCCTCGCAACCACCAAACATCCCTCTGCCCCCACGGTGGGGTGGCTTGCTGGTCCCGGACTCCTTCACGCCTCCCCCTGACCCCTTCGCCGCCCCCCTTCCGCCTCCAGTCATCCGTGTGCACGCCCCCACCCTCGGACGCCCCCTTCCCCCTACAATACACCCCATCTCCCGCAGAATCCATTTCCCGCCTCCCGAATGTCCAACAGCTTTCGGGTCTCCCACATACGCGAGCCTAACGCACGCACACACACACTCACGCGTCCGTCCCTTCCTCCGGCTGAGCATCGCCTCCACGGCGTCCTGCCCAAATGGTCCTCTTTATTTATCGGCGAGCTGTTCGATGCCGGGGTTTACATCTGTGAGCGTTGTGAGTGAGGGGAGAGGGGGAGCATTTTGAAGGGTTTGCCGCGGGGAAGTTTGAGGCGATCGATCGGGAAGGTGGAACGAGACGGTGGTTAAGTGTATGATGTGTTTGTTTGGACACGTTTGCTTGCGAGCTTAATTTTTTCTACACCAGCGAAACTAGGCGTTATTATGAATGTTTTAGAATACTCATCTTTATCTGGGAAATAGAAGGAAGGAAAAATTAAATTTGGTCGAAAGGAGGACGAACGATGAAGTGCTAGAATTGGTTGGAGAGGAAAGAAATTTGAATCATGAAATTAGGTGAAGGCAGACAGTGTTAATGGGTAAGATAATTAGGGGCGATAGGGTTTTGAAGGACGTGATTGAAGGGAGAATGTTGGGTAAGCGCGAAGGAGGGAGGAGAAGAACTGGTAGCTTGGGTAGAACTTACATAGCATGATGGGAGGTAGGCGGTGTGAGAGGCATAAGAGGGTCATCGTGTGAAATGTAGGTGTGTGGGGGAATTAAATGTCCATTTAGATCTACCTTCACTGGTAGAAAACTACTAATAATAATCAGGGAAAATAAAAAGCGGTAGTTGTCACCTGGGAGGTGCAATTGTCAACTAAGATCATTTGCGCTATTTAGGGCAAGTGGATAGGACGTGGTAGCCAGGTTGGAAACGTGCTGGCCTGGCAACACAAAGTTCGCGGGTGTGAGACCCGCCTTGTCCTCGGATGTTGTAATCATCTTAGATTTAACAACTTAGATTGGATGGTGCGATGTAACCTTTGCCATTGGAGTACCTAAAACCCAAGTCTACTACTACTACTAGAATTGGTGAGTAATTGAGTAGGAAAAATAATTTTTCAGGTAACGGAGGATGATTGAAGAGGAAACCGGCGTCGGAATTAGATCACTCTGAACGAAAGCCCCTTAGGGGTCCAGAGCTTAGTGCCCCAAAGGAAGGACTGAACTAGAAGTGTTCTTTTACGCAATATTCAGTTAGGTACCGGTATAACAACTCAAAATGTCAGTCACTGTCCAGATTCGAATTCAAGGTGTGAAGCCGATGCTCTGACCACCACGTCAACCCGATCCTCGGCTTTAAAACATGAGCGTCTCTTTTTAATTTGAGGTGCGTTTTATCTGGCAAACTTTTTGAAATCGTAATTATAAAAGAACTCGTAATTTTTTAATTACCATAAGATTAGAATGCTTCATTTTAATGCATCTCTAATGACGATTCACCCCCTGTCACACACCAGTACATTGGCTTGTAGGCTGTTATGAGGATGTAGATTTGTATGGATTCACTCCCTTAGGAGTTAACTTGCATCGAATAGTTGCTTTCTTTTCCGAAGATAGGTGAGGTCATCGCATCAACATGAAGTATGCATTGGCATAAAAATCATGAAGATTTTATTATTATTATCATCTATATGTATCATATATATCATTATCATAATTTAGAGCAATATCATTATATGCTATTATCATATATATCATTTATTATCATACCTAAAAGATTTCTTATCATCATCAGTCCAAAATCGCAAGATTGGTTTCACGCATCTCTCCACTAGATTCTCATACTGGCATATTCGCATACTCCTCTTCATATGCACTTAATTCTTACCAGTTTTACTGTCGACGTATGTTACGAATAAACGATTAAATTACAAGAACTATATCAAGAACTCGTTAGTAATTTAAAGTTAATCCAGTAAATATTTTGGCGAAAACCCAGAAAAAATAGTTACTAGCAATCTACATCTATAGAATTACTTAGGTCATCTCGAAGGTGTGTGCCATTAAACATGCACATTTAGTTTATGGGTATTTTACTGAATAATGATGTGTTAGACATGTTCCAAGTACTAAATAATTAGAGACTAAATTGAACGTTATCAGGTATGACCTTGGGTGTTGATGTTCATGTCTGAAATAATAGGCACATTCCACCGGCTTGTTTTACGACGCGTTCCAAACGTCTGTAGCACATAGTTTTGTGACAGGGTGGATAACATTGTCATGTGGCCTAATAAACATGTGGAAGACTACTACTCATTTAGGAGATAATTAGAAAGTACACAGGATTATTAAATAATGAGTTCAGAACTTGATTGAATGTACTTAGATTTATTTACACTATGCATGTCACCGTGATTTATGCCATGCAATTCTATCGATAAAGGTAGATGAGTATGGCCTTAATACACGCTATTCTACTTAGACACTTGCTTTTTTATTTTATTTTAACTCGTTCTTTTAATACGGTTTAGGTCGGTATTTATCCGCCATATATAAAATTCTCTTGTCTTTTACTTGATGGTACTCCTTCAGTGTTTTGATGAGCAAAAAGAAACGAACTTTTAGATGTACCACAAGTGGTTTTTTTTATAAATAGTTTGCATGAATGTACCATACAATCGCTCGACTGACCTCATATTATGGTATTTTTTAACGTATGGGGGAATATTTTAGGGACTGGTGGGAGGGACACGGGCGGCGGCCCTGCAAATTCCTTCCCTCTTTCTCTCATCCTCCCCTTGTGCGATTACAAAAAGAGAAAGGGATAAAATGAATAAAAATGGCGGGGAGAAACCGCCTTCCGCGCCGCCTCTCTCTCTCTTTTCCCCCGGCTTTATCTAGATCCCATTTCCTTCGAGTTTTGTGACTCCAATTGGTTTCTCGGCCGTCTCTTTGATGGCCTCGTGCCCTTTCTCAGGGGCGGCATCGTAGGGGGAAAGGGGTGGACGGATGGGAGAGGCGCGCGGGACTGTAGGGGGGAGGATGGGTGGAGGGAGATTTCCTTCGAGGGTCCAGAATTCCATTCAATTCCGCTCCAGAGGATGACCTCGCTCCAGGGGAGAGAGAAAGACACAGAGAGGAAAGGAATAAGTGGCTCCACGAGAGAGAGAGAGAGAGAGAGGGAAGGGAAGGCCTTCCTTTCCTTCAGATGCCTTCCTTCTCCTTGCTCTGCAGGCGTGGGTGATTCCGTCAAGGATCCCTTGAGAGAATTCACCGGACCAGCAGCGAATGACGGGAAAGCTTGGGAAGGGTCCGTTCGCCAATTCACCGATGCTATCCCGTCTCAAGGCCTGAACAAATAGGGATATAACCTTTGCTCTCATGTCACACATATCATCTGCCATCTTAGACATTTATTTGAAACGTATTCTTTTTATAGTCATCAGTGTTCTACTGGTTAAGGTAGGTTTTGATAAAGCCAATTATCTAGAACAGGGAAGTTTTGATTAAATTTAAAAGAGGAAGAATGTAACCAGCTAGAGCATGGGGGAAATATTAGCTGCTCGGTTTTATTTTGAATGAAAAGGATATTGGCACCTGAGAAGCTCCTAAGAGAATCCCATTGCCAAGCAGGCACTTATTAATCTTGGGGTTGGAAGGTTAAAGTAAGACTATTAAAGGATCCTATATGGAGCTTTGAATTGCGTGCGGAATAAAAATAACTTTCAATATCCTTATTATTGGAGCCCAAGTAGTCACTTCAATCATGTGTTTGGTTGCTGAGTTACAAAATCGCATTAGGAATGCGCATGCAGGTTTGTTTATGATGTTCTCATTAAGAATTGATGAATAATACTAGGTGCACGCATCTAATAAAAATGTTAAGCTGCTAAAAATTTATTCTGCTGTAGTCGCAAGTTGTTTGAGGGGTAAAAAAAACAATAATATTGCCGGAGGACTTTGTGCACCTGATGTAGAATCCGTAAGATATAAAGATAAGGACAAACTTTAGGGTGTGCACCAGGTCGCGAAATAAAATAATTTATTGAAATAAAGGAATATAACTTTTTAAATACTCGGGCATTTATTTTAATGCATTGTTATTATTCCCATTAGACATGCATGAAAGATGTTAATAAGGATAATAACGTAAGGATATCCATAAGGATAATAACGTTCTTTTGCAGTATTAGTTATTTGGGTGAGCTTTGGTAATTTTTGCCTGTTAGTATATTACCATTTAGGTAGGATATTGGATGAGTATAAGAGGTTTCAGGGATAGGAGGAAGGATGAAGAAAAACCTTACTTCGGAATTAGTCTGTTTTTAGCGATTGCGTGTTGGTATATTACCATTTATGTAGGTTATTGGATGAGTATAAGAGGATTCAGGGAACGGAGGAAGGATGGAGAAAAACCCTGCTTCGGTATTAGCCTGTTTTTAGCGAAAGGCGCTAGGGTTCCACGGTTTAGCGCCCCATCCGATGAATGGAACACTGCGCTCGAAATGCTCTCCGCGTAGCACTTAAGTACTGGTATACCGATGAGAGATCTCCACTACTTCCGGTGTTAGAAGCCGGGCCTTGGTATGGGACACCGGTACTCTAGCCGCCACAAAAACCCGATCCCCAGAGATAATGATGTTCTTTTGGTATTCCGTCGGTGTGGAGCACCTTAAAAAAAATATCTTCTAATACTCTGCACATCGCTCTGCCAGCGACCAGCTTTTCAGCAAAGCATCGCCCTTCTTCTTTTGCTCCCCACTCTCCACCCCAAAAGCTCTCACCTCCCACCCCCCCCCACAGCAATCCCTCTCGATGAGGGCCCCCCCTCTCCCAGCCATCCCAAAAGGGATAACAAAGGACTTTGGGGCTTCCGTGTTGCCCCAGAAGTTCAGTGTTGTTGCGTGTCCGGGCGTTGTCCGATGAACTCCCGAGCGTGTTGCCGGACGTTTAGGAAAGAATTAGATGTCGGGGATGGGTTCGTGGCCGTTAGCGGGAGGTGGAAGAGTAGGAGGAGGTTGTTTCGGAGGGGGAGGAGTAGCAGTGGGGGTGAGTTATGCGTGGGAGAGTCGGGGGATGATGAGGGTTGGCGTGGATTGCGGGTGAAGGAGGGGAGAATTGGGCCGAGGGAAGTGCGGGGGTGGAGTGAGAGCTAATCTCGGGGATGTGAGAATACGCGTGTCTCCAAGGAGAAGGGGTGGAAGTGGTCGTTTGCGTGTCTTGCCCTCGTGTCCTCGTTACCGTCGCGACCTCACGTTTCTATTTGCCCCGGAATATGATTTCTCTTCCCTTATTGTTAGGATGTCTTTGGTCCCCAAGTTGGAGCATGCGTTCTCTTCCTGAATCTCAACCTTATTTTACTGCGAAACCCTAAGGATTAATTCAAATGAACACATTTTGGAATTCTGGCTATGGAATGGCTTGTGAATCCAAAGGATTGGTAGAGTTAGATTTCCCTTCTAGGTTTTCAAATGGCTAACTTTTAATGTACCACCCAATCTAAGATATAATTTGTTACACAAAGACTCCTAGGCTCGGGGTTGTTATAGTGATTACAAGTTTCACTTTTAATCCCGATAGGCAGGGATCGAATTTCTGCAACGACAGATTTTTATTGATATGCCGGTCCCGTATTGAGTGCAGTGTGGGGAATATTTTGAAGTTCATTATCCTGTCTGTCGGGAGGGGCGTTAAATAGTGGACCCATTGTCGCGATTAGATTACCGACACCGGATCTTCCTCCATTCCCAGAAAAATCCTAACTACCCAATATCTCACCTATCACAAATGGCTAAATGACCTCAGCCGTCGGTCGCCTTCCTAAAACATCGAACTAACCGATTTATAGAAACATGTTTTTTTATCATGGAATCCGAAGAGAGATCTAGTTAAAGTAACGACTAGAGTACTGGAAAATCATCCCGGAAGTTTACAGTGGTATATCAGTCCCTATTGCTATAAGCGCTGTGGGGAGAGCACTTCGACTTCAGTTCCCCGTCCGCCGGATGGATTCTAAAGCCAGTGGACCAGCCTTGGGAACTCTTAGGAACCATTTTTTAAGAGCTGGCTATGCCGATGCCGCGTTTCGTTCCATTCCATCCTGCCTCACTTGAAAAAATTTACACTTACTTGAAAGTATCCATTTGCAGTCCAATTTCCACCAGACCTAAATGGCACCTGTCGGTTGACTCCGCCGAATTGTTGTTTCTACTACGAATCCGAAGCATCCATTAAATTTATCTGTTTTAAACTGTGAACTACTGCATCTACTTATCCGGAGTACGCTGCAAGCCACCTTGAGCGTATGTTGGAGGGGGTGAATAATCGCAAAAAAATAATCTACAAAAGTACATGCACTACTTGGTGAAATGTATCAACTTCAATTGAACCTGTGAGGTATGCATCCTGTGAGGCATACATGTGTAACTACTAGTAGGTGATTAGCATCTACTTAGGAAAATGATGATTATGAATATGGTAGTCATGAATGCAATTTATTTATTTATAATTCCCAACAGGTATGCAAGGGTGCTGTTGAAAAGAGGAAGAGGGTTTAAGAACATTTTTCAGATGCACTGCAGACCTATTTAACTTCTTGTACCCATCCACTTATTGTGTACCCTATTATAATTTCTTTATGTTCGGGGGAAGTAAGGCATTTTCAATTTTTCCATGTGATAATCTATCTCTCTAATCTTAATTTCCTGATGTACTTCAAAATAATGCACTGGTTTTCCTAAATATTTACCAAGGTCACTGTCTCTCACGTTCGAAAGTCTAACCCTCTAAAGTTATTTACTTTACTGGAACCCTGAGACGTAAGGATACGATTATTTGCGGTCATTATCATCGTAAAACAGAAATACTAAGATCGGTTTGGCGTAGCTCTCCACTGGATTCTACTAAGAGATAACATCTTCATATTCACACTTCTTTCATCTTTCTCTTCCACATCCTTCTCTACTTGTTCCATGTATCTCATACGAGGTCTTCTTTAGCTATTCTTTCCATGTATCTCATACGAGGTCTTCTTTAGCTATTCTTTCCATTCACTTTTTCCGTGAGAGTCAGACCATCATGTCTCAATATTTGGCCGATAAGTTATCCCGTATTCCATTTTAAATATTTCATAATATCTCTCTTTTCTCCCACTCTTCGTTCGTTTGTCACTCGGTTGGACCATTTGTTCTCATCATTCTTCTGGAGCATCACACTTCTAATGCTCCCAGCTCTTAACTTCTCTGTACCTGTTATTGTCCTTGCCCCACTACCTTCGTAGCTTGTTAGTTCTGATAAATGGTAACCTTACTTCCACTCTTGTATTTTCAGCTGTAAGTAGATATTTCTACCGGTAAAATGCCCTCTTCAACAAGGTTATTATCTATATCTACTGGCCACCCGGCTAGTCACCTCGAGGGTGTGTGGCAGGGGGTGTATTGTTTACCAAACATGCACAACGTAAATACACTAAACTTCACTCATACTACCTACCTAAAGAGATTCTATCAATGTTATTCAGAACACACTCTAGAAATTCTGCTTTTCATCCAACCTGCAAGGAAGGATTAAAGAATGACCACAGACATGCATTACACATATTAGTATTTCATGCAGAAATACTTAAACCCTAAAATAAAAATTTAACGTCTTAATTTCATCCCTGTTTGCTTGCTTCATTAATCCGTATTCATCTAATGAGTGAAACTTTATTTTCGTATTAAGGTAAATTCATTTAATGAAGGTATCTTGATGTAGGAAGTCTTGATGTTGTTATCGTCACGAATTGGTTGAGGAAAGAACTAATATTGAACTATATCTGTTGTGCAGTGTATTTCTCTTACCTTATCCTTGGGATCCGGTCTAGTGTCTAATGTAGTGTGGGGCTCTCATAATAGACTCTGTGTCGGATGTGAACTCGTCCGACCTGTATTTCTATAAAAGTTGTAGTCTGGTTTGCTGTCTTCGTGCTCGAAGATTTTCCCATCCTGTTCATATGATCAAGAATTTCCTCTTTGCCGAAGCTATTTTCCGAACTACTTTCTTCTTCCTTCGCCCATCGCTGGTTACTTGGCTTCCCTTATAGCAATACCCTTTCGCCTTTCCTAGCTTTTGTTTTCCAAGTTGGTTATGCTACGGGATGGAATATAAAAGAATATCTTTCCGTTCCGCAGTGACATGCTTTCTCGCTAGTTTCCCTCGATTTGTGCCCTGTAGATGTTCTCCTCCCCCATTCTCCAAGCGACACCCTTTCCCACACAATTCCTGGACACTTCTCCCCGACCAATCCCACCGCTCTTCATCTGCCTCCTTCCCCTCCCACCCCCCCGGGGGCCGTTATAAATATGGGCGCCGCTATACATCGCATCGATCTTCTCCCCTTACCGCCCTGGGTTTGAGTTGTGAGCGGCGGATGTATTCCGAGACAGGGAAGAAGAAAGGAAAGATTCGATATTTATCCCCCCTAAACTCCTTGTCCCTGCCTCCGTATTCAGCCGAGTATTTCAGCCAGAATCGCCACATTTCCCGTTCTGACACTCGCTCGGGAAAAATCTTCGAATATGAGACTATGAGAGTAGCTAGTACAGTGGGGAATGTTCGCGCATTTCTCTGAGAAGGAATTACTGAGTTTCTTTAGGATATTAGCATTTAAAATATTAGTGATCAATGGCGTGTGCTTTTCATGTGAAATTATTAACTATTTTGACTGTTAATAATTTTTTCATTTCAAATTTTATTTGTAATGTGAATTCTGAGGGTGATAAATGAAGATGAAGTTTTAGAGCCATGCTTAATATTAGTTATTATTATTAGAGAAGGCAACCAACAACTGTGGTAGTCATCAAGGATAAGTGGATGTTTGGGAAGAGGTTGCATTTAAGGTTTGAGTGACACTCGGCGTCAGTATCAGCCTACTCTTAACGGAGTGCACTAGTGTCCACACGGTCTGATGTCTCATTCGGCGGATGGATTACTGAAATTGAGTGCTCTCTACACGGTTGTCAGTAACGGCCGGTATACAGGTGGAAAGTCTCTGCAACTACTGGGATTCAAATCCGGTCCCTTGGAATAGAAAACCATTACTCTAGCCATCACACCAAACTGATTCTCAAGGAGACTTGTTTTTGCGTGCATAGCTGAACATTAAAATTGGTGTGACATAAAGAGTCTCGTAGTTACAAGTATCAGTTACTCATTCCACATGCACCGATTCATTTAAAATCAGTTCTGTGATAAAATAAATATAGATAATGAAGGATTAGCGACGCCATTTCTATTCCCCCGGGTGAATATTCCTTTGATTTTGCTGAGGGGAGAAGGAAGCAAAATTTTCCGGTTAGGAATCCATTATCGTTTTTAACGGCACATTTTTGTCTACATCTTTTCTTTTATTTAACTAAGGTGTTTAAGAGGAGAGCGTTTTTTAGATGTGTTAGAGCACTTATCTACCATCCTATGAGCCCGGGTTGATGTCTCTATGGAGTGGCAGAAATATTTCAATGGTATACTGATATCTACTCGAGTATGGTAAGGAGAGTACTTCGAGTTCATAGCTCCGTCCGTAGGATAGAACAATTAATCAATAAATCCTTGGAGCCTTTTGTCAAAAATAGGTTATCTTTAATTTCACTTTCCTGTGATTTAGTTTCAAATTTAATACTGATCGGGGCTCGTCAAAATTCCACCCAAAATCGCCAATATATTTTTAATAATTAAGGTATTTCATGTGTTTTGAATTTTAAACAGCATTGATATCATTATTACAGATTAGGAAGTGTGAAGATGCGTCGAGGGCTAGGCTCAATTTTTTAAGTCAATTATATTGAGCGATACTCTGTTTCCGTGAGAAATTTGGTCGCGGAAGATATCTGTGGGACGTTTTTATCCGATTCTCGACGAAAACCCCCTCCGACCTGATTCCTGGCGAAGTAGCAACCCGACCGTGGCCGAAGGCACTCAACCGCTCGGGAAGAAATTCCACGGAAACGAGCCGAGAGTCGCTCCTTTTGGCACTTAGCATCTTGGAGGCTTGGAACATCGATCTTCAAGCTTCTAGATACGAGATGGTTCTTTTGGTCTGGCGGGAATACTTCTGCTCCACCTTATTTCTCCTTCCCCACTTACTCCTCCACTCCTTATATTCCCCACCCGCCTATGTGTCCTTCCGCCCCCACCGTCCTCACCCCCCTCCCCTGCGTGAATTTGGGGGAGGGGGTAGGGTCTGCAGTTATGACCAAGGAGAGATGCTAATGCTCCACCAAGAGCATTTATTTCGACTATTTACTGCTTCCAAAAATCATCATCATCATGTGTCAACAATCCTAGGATTGGGTTGACGCAGTCCTTGACTCGATTCTTCTCCTTTTCATATGGCGTAAATCCGCTCTTTTAAATCCTTCACAACCTGTTCTATGTATCTCGTACGAGGCCTGCCTTTTCCAATCTTCCCGTTCACTTTTCCCTCGACGTTTTCTCCATCAGGCCATCATGTCTCAAGATAAGTTGTTTCGTCTACTTTTTAGAGTTTTCAGCAGACTTCTCTTTGCTTCCACTCTGCTTAGGACTTCTTCGTTTGTCACCTGGTCGATCCATTTAATATTCATCATTCTTCTGCAGTACCACATTTCTAATGCTTCCACCCTTTTCTTCTCCGCTGTTGTCATCGTCCATGCCTCGCTGCCGTAAAGAAACACGCTCCAGATGTACGTTCTGATGAATTGTTCCCTTACTTCTACACTTGTATTTCCAGCGGTAAGTAGATTTTTCTTTTGATAGAATGCCCTCTTTGCTTGTCCTTTGCTTTGCTTTGAATGTTCAAAAATACAACCTGCAACTCTGCAGTTGCATTCCTTTACATATCTTCCATTCGTACACCGAAGTATCTTTGTTGCTCTGGTAATCGTACAATGCCATAATGATCGTAATATTCCTTTTCAGAAATCAAATCGCTAGAATATAAGTGTAAATTATAGAACTTATACTGTTCGCTGTATCAGCCATCACATAGTGGAAGTGAGACATACTGGGTGAGTAAAAACTGTAGCACTTTTCCATAAGCTTTTTTAGCTTCCTGGATTTAGAAATCTCAAAAGTGGGCAGGAAACTTTGTTTTGGAGTCTTTAGAAAACCCTCCTTCTGCGACCTAGTAATCCCAGCAGACTCTTGCCATCCCATGCCGCATAGGCTTGTGGCATTCCAAAGGATGACCCATAGGTTAGTGAGCCTACTCCTCTCCAACACAGAATTCAACAAAGATCTGGAAATCATTTGCCATATTGCAACATCTAATGGGTACACTCGAGATATTACAAACAAACTCCTACGTAAAAATCTCACAAAAATAGCCACTTCGGAAATAACCGCTATCCCAGCTTTTGAACCAGATAAAAGAACTTGGTGTAGGCTACCATTCGTTGGTAACCTCTCCTACAATCTTTAGAGAATAATCCCAAAGGACAAATTTAAAGTATGTTTCTACAATCCGTGTACTTTATCAAACATTTTGTGCAAAAGTAAGGACGTCATTGATTCAAAATTCCATCCAGGCGTTACAAAGTCAAGTGCCTCAGCTGTGATAAATATTACGTTGGACAGACGGGCAGGGATTTTACCACTAGATTTCAAGAGCATAGAAGGTGTTTGGATAAGGGAGACAAATCGTCACTGCTGGCCAAACACCTCCTGGAGACATCGCACCACTGCCTCTTCCAACCAGAAATCCTACATATTGAAAGAAAGGTCCCAAGATTAGACGCATGAGAGCAGTGGGAAATTATGCATAGCGATGAGAACCTGTTGTTGAATGACCAACTGTACCGGATCCATTCCCCATTGCTTGTTATTCCTTTTCTAAATAACCTTCTACTTCCCTAATCTCGTTCCAAGGACAAACTCCTTAGAGTGCTTTACGCAATTCTTTCTTTTCCATAATTCTCTCCTCGCCCCCCCCCCCCCTCTCCCCCCCCCCACTCACCATCTAGTCATTCTCTTCTTCTCTCCCCCTATCCACTTTCTCCTATTCCCATCTCCTTCTCGTTTCATATATAATGCACTGCTTTCACGGATAGTTTTTGAGTGTACACCTGAAGATGGCTTAGTAAGCCGAATCACGTGCAGTGTAATTTTATAATTTAAAAAAATATAACTGTGGAAAAGTGCTACAGTTTTTTACTCACCCAGTATAGAACTTATCCCAAGACACGAAAAAAGCGAATCAGGCGATAGATATCGATATAAACAGTGAATTCCGATGAGTCAAATAATTGAAGCAGTGAATGTAGTTGGTTTGACGAAACGATTAAATGAGAGAGATTAGTTTGCAGAAGCACGGAAATGGGAGTAGCTTGAAACTAAAGGAAATAAAAATGCAAATGCATTTAGCGTCCTGCGAACGAACGCTGATTCATTCATGTACTCCACCCAAAACTTTCAATCGCCCGCAAATTCAAAGTTCTGGGTTCCAATACTTTAGATCTGCCCGATGTAACTGGGTATGTAACACGACGGTGGCAACCCAAACGTCGCAGATTTGAATCCCGCCTCGGGATATTGTGTTTATCATAGGACTAAGATCTTAGCTTAGAAGGTACGATATAACCTTAAGCCTCCTTACCACGAATCAAGTCTAAATGTACCCTTACGTAACATTCCCCATCTAATCAGTTCTTCCAGATCCTTTGATAGTTCATTCGAATGGTATTAGTCATTCAGGCTAGGCGGCCGACAGCCAAGCTTATTTGCGGCATTTAGGATAGGTAGGTAATTGGATATGGTAAGGAATTTTATAGGGAGCGGGTGAAGGGATGAGTGAAACCTTGCGTCGGCGTTAGCCAACACGACCAAAGGTGCCAAGGGTTACACAGTGTAACGTCCCACTCGATGGACAGAGTACTGTATTTGAAGTGTTATGGGCACAATACTGTAGCAATCCGATATACCAATGGAATCTGTGCCACATCCGGAATTTGAATCCTGACCCTCAGGGATAGGAAGGTTTTCACTAATCATCAACCCGAGTACTGGTAATCTTTGTTTTTTTAAGTGCTCCAGCGGCATCAATCCGCTCCCCATGATTATTTGAAAACTCAGTAGTAGTAGGCACAGGATTTTAGATGCTCCAACTCTTAAGATTAAATTGCATCTTATAGCTTAAATTTATCCCAAGTCCGAATCTACATCGACGTCATACCCTGCGAGTCATCGTGAGGGTGCGTGGCAGGAGGTGTAAGATAACTGTGCAAGCACTACTTACAAGTAACTAAAAGCTATAAGGCTACTACTTTATGGAACCATGTTAGCATAATAGTCACGAGGAACTAAATGATTAGTATCTACGTAGTAATGAAGTAATTACTGACTTGACAAAAACAAATATATTAATACATATTTTCCTTGCATGAATGAATTATTACTCGTAATACTAAAACATACTTCATTCTCTCAGACTAAGAATATTTCACCTACCAACCCCTTTACTGTTGCCTATTATGTTATAGGGTTCGCATGAAAAATGTTAGATATTTTAAATCTATCTTTATGACAGTCGGTCTTTCTTATGTTCCCTACTCGTAAGAAAAGTACAGCATCCATTCCCAAGACGAAATTTAAAACCAACAACCTTTGGGTTGTGGTTAAGTTATCGGCCAATCTATCTTGGCCGGCTTTTCGAAAGGATTGCAGTTCCAAGGATTGAGAACGCATATTGGAATATGGCCTCTACGCGTTCGGCGGGTGGGAGGGGCTTGGAGGTGAGGGAAGGGGGCAGAGGGAGGGAGTGATGTGAGTTGGGTGGGGGAGAAGGGGCTAGACTTGCCCTGGCGGGGGCTGTAGGTTGAGGACGGAGGGGGGAGGTTGAATGGTTATTCTCGCCTGACCCGCGCACCAAATCCCCTTAGTCCCGGCTTCTCAGTATCATCGCCGACCGGCCCCTTTTCCATTCAACACCCCACACCACTGCAGTACCCTTTTTACCCATTCCTCCCCTCTCCTGCCCTCCTCATTCTCCCCCAACCCCCAAAACACCCCGGCCTCCTCTACCACTTGAACAGTTGCGAAACTTCACAGGCTCCCCCCGAGAAAGATGAAAGGTTATCCCCGGCACGGCCAGGGCTCGTGAAATGGACCGGAAAGCCTTTCTTGCGCGCCAGAATTTATGTGCAGATTCAGCGTGGAGGGGTTTTGGGGGAGGGGGAGATGGGTCAAGAGGGAGGGAATGAGGCGGGAGAGGGGAGGAGTCTCACTAGAGAGGGGGGAGGCGGGGATCGGTGGGGAGGGGGGTGCGGGTGGGTTGCCGAGGCTTTGTTATCTTTGCGGGAGGTGGTGAAGGCAAACTGTTTTTATTCTTTGCCCGTTCGAGCCTTTATTGTTTCTATCGGTCTTCGCAAAAGTACCCCTCTCATCACCGTGGCGCTTCCGTTTTGACCAATGAAACAAGAGAGACGGTTTATTGGCGAGGTCCTCTTAACATTATTTCCTCATCTTTCATACAGTTTTACGTATCTCTGTCATTTTCATTCACCAGCTTTGATAATTTTACACAGAGAAAACTCACTATTATGTGCCATGCGGTGTATTTAGGATTTCTCTGAGGTGAAATCAAAATTCGTTGCTGTTAAGATCGAGTGCAACAGTCTCGAAGTACGCTCCTGCAGTTGGAAACGCCTTGATCAATTATTGTCCTTTTTAGCAATTTTTTATTATTTTCATACAATAAATTAGATTAAAATACGACAAAATAAGTTTAATATAAACCTATATTTAAACAGTGGGCATTATCCGGAACGAATTGAACGATTTTCTGTAGAATCTATGTGATTTTACGTTTCGCCTCACCAAAATTTGATTGACCTTTTGACCTTTTTTGAATTTTGAATTTACCTTTTTTAGCATTATTTTCATTATTTTATGCCCAGTTTTGCTATTTTTTATGGTCAATATTGCCCTTTTTGAGCGTAGGTTTATATTGCTTCATGAAACTTATCTTTAAACAGTTGACAGTATACAGAGAAAATTCAACGATTTCTATAGAAATTTAAGTGATTCTAAGTTTCGCCTAAATAAGATTTTGATTTTCGCTCACGAATGTGACTCCTGCACGATTTATCTTTGATAGCTGAGACATTATTGTACATTCTTTCTCTTTCCACTCAACTAGGCTTTGCCATTCTTCACCAAGCTATGCTTGTTCATTTCTCGTTTTGGAAATACTATGGGATAGAGGAAGTTAATTGTGGTAGTTAAAAGCAACACAGACGATGGAATGGGTAATATGCGGTGGAGAGGGTGTTCGAAGGATGTGACACAGGGACAGCTGGTGTAAAGAGGGAAGAGGTTACGGGCAAATGTGGTGGAATAACAAGGGTGGCAAGTGCGGAGCCAATGAAGGGGATCATGTTAAGGATAACTTTGTGAAACTACATAAGAAGAGTTTAATGTACATCAACAAGTACGTTCATCGTTAGTATTGCCCACTGGTTTATTTTAACAACTTAAGAACAACGACACATGTTTCAACGCACTATGGTTTCATCAGGTATGTATGTATCGGAATAACACCTTAATGTGTTGAAACACGCGTAGTTTTAGTTAATATGTTAAAATAAACCAGTGGGAAGGACTAATCCACTATTTTATCACGATTCTGTTCCTCCATTAAACGCTTTATACTGTGGATTTTAAACTATTAATAATGATTCTAGTGGTAAAATATGGAAATTTATACTTTTCAACTGGTCGAGGCATTAGTTTTGCGGAGCAAGGTGAAGGTCGTTGATCATTCGGAGGTACGAGGTTGGCAACTTGGCGATGATACTGTTTAAATCTTCATTGCACCCTGCTAGCCATCACAAGGCTATGTAACAGGGTGTGAATAGTCACGAAACATGCACTACAAACATACAACTAATAGATAGGTATTTTGCAGTTTTGGACGCGATAGTAATACCATAATAATAGAGTGCAGTTTGGGATAGGGGTAAAGTACTCGCATCACATCGACAACGTTTCTAGTTCGAGACTCTCCGGCATTAGTTTTCGACAAAGGGTATGCCACGCTAAGATGAAAAATGCCAGACGGGGTCTATCGGTAGAGGAAAAAAATGAGCTAGTTCAAAACTATAAAAAATCGAGAGCATTAGCAAGGAAATCATGTCGGCAAGCGTTATCACATTTCAAGAGCAAGATGTTAGGAGAATATTTACATAGCAATCCTAAAGCGTTTTGGTCATATGTGAGAGAGCTTCAGGGAAATAAGTCCACAGTGCACACACTTAAAAATGATAAAGGAATCAGAGTCACCACCAGTGTAGAAAAAGCCAACACTTTAAACACCTTCTTCCAAAGTGTATTCAACTCATCGTCACAAAACGCAGTGGAACCACCGCCGAATACTTTCAGTGAGCAAATGCCCGAAATAAACATTTCATGTCGCGGAATAGAGCAGCAGTTAAAAAGCATAAGCAAAAACAAATCACCAGGTCCCGATCAAATTCCTTCCAGAGTATATAAAACATTAGCTTCTGAAATAGCCCCCTATCTAGAAATAATATTCAATAACACACTAAAGAACCACGCAGTACCCAAGGATTGGAAAGTAGCTAACATTACACCTATATTTAAAAGCGGTGATAGGGAAGAACCTAGTAACTACAGACCCATCTCACTCACGTCAATCTCTTGTAAGATATTTGAGCACATTGTAGTCAGTTCGATCATGGGGCATTTGGATAGTCAGGGATTACTCATAAACAGCCAGCATGGGTTCCGGAAAGGTAGATCTTGCGAGACACAATTAGCTTTATTCGTACACGATATTTTAGTCCACGGCGAAAGCAGTACTGAAGTTGATGCGATATTTTTAGATTTTAAAAAGGCTTTCGATAAAGTTCCTCATGACAAATTAATCTTGAAGTTAGAGAGTTTTGGTATAAATAAAGACGTTGTATGTTGGGTAAAAGCATTCTTAAGTGGGCGAGAGCAGAGGGTTGTCATAGATGGTATCATGTCGGACACAATCGAAGTCACATCGGGAGTTCCCCAGGGTAGCGTAGTAGGTCCGCTTCTATTTCTTTTATACATAAACGATTTGGGTACCGTAGTTAGTAGTAACCTTAGACTTTTTGCAGACGATGCGGTGGTGTACAGGGGTATATCAAACGAAGAGGACACGAAATCACTTAGCAAGGATTTAGATGCAATTCAAGAGTGGTGCGACAAATGGCAGTTAGAACTCAACCTTAAAAAGTGTGTAGCTATCAATTTTTGGAGGAGGAATAATTCGATAGAGCGATCCTATAGAATTAATAACACGAAGATCGAAAACGTTGAAACCGTAAGATATTTAGGTGTAACAATCACTAAAGATTTATCGTGGGGAAGACACATAAGGGAAATATGCGGCCGAGCGAAGAGAAAGCTAGGATTTATAAAAAGAGTACTTGGGAAATGTGATGAGAAGACAAAAGAGCGATGCTACTTTTCACTAGTTAGGCCCCACCTTGAGTATGCAGCCAGTGTATGGGATCCTAATGAATTAGGTTTGATGAGAGAACTAGACAGTGTGCAGCGTAGAGCAGCTAGGTTCGTCAAAAGGTGTTACGATAGGTTGAGTAGTGTATCAGAATTAATACAAGAATTAGGGTGGGAATCATTATCAGAGCGTAGATTAAAGTTCAGATTAAATCTATTGCAGAAATTTCAATCGGATAGCTTTACTGAAGATGTTAGGCACATATTAAAAACACCAGCGTATTATGCTAGATTCGACCAGATAAATAAGATTAGAGAGATAGATTGTCGTACAGATAGATTCAAAATGGCATTTTTCCCCCGTACTATAAGAGAACAGAATAGGCAGCATAGGAAAGGGATAGGTAGGGGAAATATTTTAGAGTATTCTGTAATGCATAATGCATGTTTTAACCCCTCAAATACTATAGATACTAACAATCTAGTTGCATGAGACCCTTTAGTTGCTTGCTTGCATGCTAGTAGTGCATGCTTGGTGACCTTCACCCCCTGCCACACACCCTCGCGGTGGCTTGCAGGGTATCGTGTAGATATAGATGTAGATACAAAGGTATAAGAGAGTAATACGTGCTAAAGACATGTGGAAAATGACTTTGCAGATGCAACATGCACTAAATGATTCGTGACATCTTTTACGCCACATCACGATCCTTCAATTATTAGAATTGTAAAAAGCAGCAATCCATTCGACTATATTTATTACTACCTCAGTTACAACCTGGTACATGCACTATTTACTCACTCATTCAGTGTTCAACCCGAAGGACGGTTCTACGGTAGAGCTCACCCTGTTCTAGGCCACATTCACACATTCAGTGTCTTTCCTTGGACATCCTAGCATTTCCTACGCTCTCCTAATTCCCGAACTTCTGACGCACAGAAAGTCGAATCGCGAGAATTTTAGGTGGGGGTGTCCAGAAAAGTTTCTGCGCGTTATTTGACCCCAAGTCCCTCCAGTCCGTAGCCCAGCACTACCTGCTAGGCCACCACGACCCCCATTTACGTGCACTAATAGATACAAAACTAAGTAATTAGTGAAACGTACCGTTTGTGTGCGCGAATCTCCAACCTTTATTGTTTATCAGTTGTACACTCACCAGGCACGTCTAGGAAAATGTTTTAGTATCTATGTAGGAATAATTTTATAAATTTTTAGACTTTTTTTAAAAAATGCATTGATATGCTATCCCCACTAGCGCGAAACGGCGTATTAACATGAGTTAGAAAAGCTAAAAACATTCAGTTGCACTTCATACTACTCCACCTACATTACACTTTCGTTTCCAGTCACAATGTTGCACAATTGCAAAGACCGTCACCTTTCCGTTACTCCTTTAGCACGAGAAGAGAAGGAGAGGGTAAGTTTTTCGGTCGTGGTGACGAGTGGTAGCCGTGACGAGGGCCACTATGGCTCCTCTTGCGGCAACCGGGCTTGGTCGTGGGGTTAGGTGGGCAAGCGGGGGAGGGTAACTTATTTGCTGGTCATTGCGAAAGGGGGCGGAAGTGAAGCTTGGCAGATATATACATATCCACAGCCGCGCACAAACGAACGCGCCCCTCCCTCTACGACACTTCCTCTCCCCTTTCGCGTGTCCCACCAATCCCAGCTACCCGCCACAGGGCGGCAAACGGCGCAGCGTTGCGGCACCAGAGCGAATCCGGGTGCTTCATCAGCGACGGAGGGTGCCTCCGGTGGCGTGCATGCTGCTCGACAAGTGTCGTCGGAATGCATACCATCTACATCTACATAATACCCTGCAAGCCACCATAAAGGTGTGTGACAGGGGGTGAATTCTCACCAAACATGCACTACATATCATGCATAAAAAAGGATTAGTATTTATATACTGTTCTAAACTTCACTATTTAAAACAAGATAAAAATATCAAAGAAAACATGCAAAAACATGCTGTTAGTTGGGTTAGCTTCAAATCCTTATACCAACATGCAGCTACCAATGTTATCCATTGCTACACTCGTATTGGATATATTTACCGTTATTCCTATCCCTAATTATACGAGGAAAAAAGGAAAGTTTGAATCTGTCAGTTCGGCAATAAATTTCTCTAATTTTGTGATTATGGTCCAAGTCTACCATAGTAAGTTGGGGCAGGCAAAATATTTTTAACATCACATATGATCTTGGAATTAGTTTTAGAGATTAAGTCTAAATTTCAACCTGCGATCTGACAATGATTCCCAATTTAATTCATTTAATAGACTGGTTATGCTAATAAGATTATCCCGGCTAATAAGGTACCGTCCCTTTACAAATCTTGCCGATCTTAGCTGCGCCATCTGAATCATCATAGATCGACAATCCTGAGATTGGTTTCACGCAGCTCTCCAATAGGTTCTATTTCAGCTGACGTCTTCTCGCTTATATGAGAGAGAATAATTATAGTTATTTTCTTTTTGGTTCTTTGCCTCTTGCTCTATATATATATGTGTTGCGAGTCCCTCCTATGCAATACTCCCGATTCACTCTTCCCTTGACGATTGTCGTCATCAGACCGTCATGTCTCCAGACTCCTGATTAAGTTGTTCGGTGTAATTATCTGCAGCTGTCAAAATCTGCCGTCCATTCCTCTCTGCCATAAAGAAATTTGCTCCTAATGTTAGTGCTAGTTGCTTTTCTGTTTTGTTTCAGTTATAAGTAAATAATTTTCGGTTAGAATGCTCTTTTCGTCCGGTATATTCTACTGACTATATTCCTGTTACTGCGCTTTCACTATTTAGTCAACCGTCGAGATGGTTTTTTCCGCATTAAGTGATAACCACTTGCACCTTATAAACTGGATAAGAAATTTAATTTGGTATATTTGTCAAATTTGTAACTACTTGGCTTTGGGCGATTATATTTACACTAGTTTCTCGAGCAATCAAAAATTACGGCAAAATTTCTTAAGGTATTTAATGTACCTTTCCTGTATTGCAGTAGGTTGATACATCACAGCAATCATTGTGATAACATGATTAGTGATATGTAACACTATTTTGAAGTCGCTGCAGCATAAAATCCGGAGCAATAAATG
The DNA here is from genome assembly GCA_933228895.1 of Platycnemis pennipes. Classification (NCBI taxonomy): domain Eukaryota; kingdom Metazoa; phylum Arthropoda; class Insecta; order Odonata; family Platycnemididae; genus Platycnemis; species Platycnemis pennipes. Next base: position 75,949,413 of record OW121854.1, read on the forward strand.
TAAGTGGCGTTATTTTGAAACAACAAAATTAAAAAAATAACTAAATTCAATGCTTGAGTACTTACTTATATTTTCTTTGTTGGAATGCCAGAAACCAAACCAACCTAATCCAACAGTACTTTTCCACTAATAGCATGATTAGAATCGAAAATAGTTTTCATTCTTTCTTCGGTTCGAACTGTTTCACAAAATTGCTTTCAATCAGTATAACCAGTGTCAGTAGTATGCTTGTTTCGTCTTTTTTGTTATTTACAAACAATGCAATATTAGAATGTAATAGTTGCAAATATTTCCATGCACAGCACCTAAGCACAGCAGCGTATTTCTACCAGTAGCGTAAAAACACAATGCATGATACTTCAGGGAAAAGTATTTCCAGACGACGACATACTTAATTTTCAAATATATCTGAAAAGGAAATAGGGCAAGGGAGCTAGCTGCACCCATCTTTCCATCCTACTAGATTTATTGTCAGGCACGTACACGTAGATGCATTGGGGTCTCTTTGAAACTTCACGCCCCTGAATTTTACATTAATTTCAGATATATATCTTACCGATATTCACTATCATTTAGCATTAAATTTTAGTTATTGTTCTCTGATTTGTTTAATCTTAGTTCAGCACTATCATCGTACGAGCCTGCATACATATCTTTTCCTAATCACTATTCCGTTTACAATGTATAATGCGAGAATGACATTATTTAATTCATTCCTCCTCAATGCAAAATAATTTTGAAATACTCCAAATCGGCTTTCAAACACTTTAAAATTCAGTAAGTGATAATATACTTACTTAACATTAATTTAAAAAACTCGTTACACCTAGGTACAATATTTACACGAGTTATGCTTTCTGCCACCTTTTCAACAATATGACTAACGAGGCAGTATCGATCTATGTCTATCCATTCCACGATCAATTTTTATAGTATTCAATTTTCACAATAGGACCCGTATTGCTACATTAAAATTCGAATTATTTATTTAAAATGCATGCCTGATATTGGTTCACACGCTCTGCCAAACGCCCTTGCAGTGGCTTGCAGGATATGATGTAGACATTTTAAGCATTCTCATCGAGTAGTCCGAATAATTTGCCTGTCACCTACCCTCCCATCTCTCTGACCCTCCCACACTCAGAACCTCTCCCCCAGTTTCGCAGTGCGAATCGTGGCGGCCCACCAGCCGGTTGCGGACTTCTCCTGCCCACCTCCCATGTCACCTGCAGCTCAATCTCCGCCTTCGCACTTAGATGCCAGGAGGAAGAAAATAAACGCATTATCTCATCCTGCGAGACGCTCCCCTCGGGGACCTGCGAGCCTTTAAATTAAGCATAAAGGAATTAACTACAAAATAGGGATTCTATAAGGCAAAGCCTTACTGTGATGGTTGAATGGCACCGTGTCTGTCAATTGGAATTATGGTAACTGATATAAGGTTGGAAGACTCAGGATTGGTTTTATAATGTCTGCTCTCGTATTGTACAATTTGGTACCATTAGAATTAACTTGTTTGATGATAACGTCTATGTCAACTAACTATTGTCTGATGTGATTTTTGTGGTCGGAAGAGTGGATAGCTGTTGCGATAAATTTAGGTATTCATCATTCAATGAGTAGTTTTAACGTGATATTATTAAACCGGCCATTTAAAATTCCAGTGGAAGATGGAGCCCTCGTACACTATACGGAAACTTAAGGTGAAAGCTACTGAGTGAATATCTTTTCTCTACTTTTCATATTTACTTGTATGGTGTGTTGCAAGAGTCACCGGTGAAGAAAAACTCCCATGCATCCAATTTTAAGGCAAGCATAAGTGGTATTCACGACGGTAATTGTACTTAACTCAAACCAGTAAGTGAGTAATTGAAAGTTAATTTTGTTTTAGCTTTGTTTATTTCATTGTTGGATTGATTGATTGTTTTATTATCTTTCCTTCTATTGCTTTTCTTATAGTTTAATACTTTTATTACTTTTTATCCTCCATTCCAACCTACCTGTGCCCCTCTAAGATCAGGGCGATGGGAAGTCTTGGTCTTCTATTACAATGATGGAAATATGTATCTGTTCTTCTTATATTCTCAAAAGTGCTTTCAATTCAACACAAGTATCTCTACCTGAGATTATAATTTTCCTGTTTGGCCCGTCTATCAGCAGGAGAAAGTTAGGTGTGGTGACCCGAGTACTGGCTTCCCACCTCGAGGGCCCGGGTTCAAATCCCGGAACTTACAGAGATTTTTCATTGTTATATCGGTGCTATGTATTAAGCACCTCAAGTTTTGTTCTCCGTACATCGGAAGGTTCATTAAACTGTGGATTCCTTGGCGTCTTTCACCACGAGGTTAATGTTGGTTCCTGGCATTCCACTCTTCGTTCGTTCCCTGAAATTCCCTGAAATATTCTTACCTTAACCTATTACCCACCAATCCTAGCTGTTTATCTACCCCAGCTTCACCATATGAATTTTTTGTCACATACTTATCGTGATGCACATATTTTAAAATAACTCTACGTTTATTTGCCAAACAAGTTGAGTTTATAGCTCTGAAAAAGCCAGTACTCTCGTTAAGTTGGTTTAGATAATTCCGCAGTTACTTACTACAAGTGGAGAAAAATCTGACGGGAACAGCCTGCCCTTAGCGAAAGGTGCCAAGGGATATACCGCTTAACGTCCCATCCGACGGACGATGCACTGTGTTCGAAGTATTCTCCACACAGCACTCAATTGGGGACCAGTATATCAATTAAAAGATCTCTACTTAGGCCTGGATTCGAACCGGCACTCGGTATGGAAGGCCAGTGCTCACTATCCAGTCCACAACTAAGTTATTTGGTCAAGTTTTTGGTGATGTTGGATGTGGCTCAGACTTTTCCTCGATTTCCGAGAAAACTCATCATCATTGCCCAAAAGTATTTCTCTCTTAAAGATGATGTGTCACCGAGGCAGCTAATATAGGGAAGCAGCACTCGGATTTATTTTTCCTCGCAACCACTCTCTTACGCTCCCTCGTCATCTTCCGTCGACAGGACTTGATTGTAGTCGTCTCCGCTACGCTGTCTCCGAGCTCGATGATGCGAGTCACCCTCGTTCCGTCAGGGCCTCCCGGAGATCAGAAATGGGGGCGAGATACATTTGTCTCGTCACCTCTGGAGATTGGAGAGGGGGATGGGGGTCGTTACGACGAGTCTCGGGTGGCGGACGCGTTGATGCCGGTGAGAGACTCGCAAATGTATTCGTTCCCCCCCCTTCCTCCCCAACTCACCACCAAATCCATATACACGCGAACTAACACAAAGATACGACCCAACTAGGGTTGCCAACTCTCTCGGTTCCGCCAGGGGTCGCCCGGAATTGGACAACACTTTTTAAAATCTCAAGATCTCCCGCTTGCTGGATTGATGCATTTTCATCCTGCTTTCCCTCAGAAACACAGTCATCTAACGCGTTGTGTATCAGATCGTTGATTTGTGAATTGTATGTCCTTGGAAAGGGAGTACGAGACTACGGGAGTTAATCGCTGTGGGTTCTGAGCGATTCTCGAAAAAAGTTCAATCCACTCCTCTCACCCGTCCATGTCTCAGATTCTGATGAGGATATTGTGCTAAAACATTCAAAATTATATTTGCGGATAGACTTAGATAAATTGTGACCACATTTCACGTGTATGGCGTTCATTAATGAAGAATACATTCTTGGACAGTGACAATTATTTACAAAATTGCAAAAACAATTAATAATTACGTACAATCAAAGATAAAATCTATGCTCGGACGAATTATTTTAGAAAATATCGGAATTAAACCAGTACTGTTTTAACTGAGTGAGGCACATATTTTGATCAAATGTCCTCATCTATGTGGTAAACGGACCTTATTTCAGCATCCCCGCCGCGGTAAACGGGCTTTGGCTAAACGAGCATACAGCTTGTTACAAGTTCTAAGATTTTTGAAATTCCTTAATCTTCATAATTTGATTTAGAACAATAATGGAGGCACAGTGAATGAAGACACGGAACAAAAAAATTAGTTTGTCATTTTTATATAATTATATGAAGCATATTTTTTCTTATATTAAAATTAATAATACTAGGTACTACTAATACTATTTAATATAACTTACATTTATAGTCTTCCGCTTGGATTTGGGAAGATATAATTTTAGCAGATCATGTTAACATGATATTTTTTGTTATTAATACTTAAATTGATAATACTGCTACTGGTACTAATTAATATTACTCATGCTAATAGTCTTCCGTTAATATTTGGGAAGATTTATTTTTAGTACATTACTTTAATATGAGTGTAATTGTAAATATACCACAGATATGAATGGTACACTTAGTTTTTAGTTACGTTTTTGACGCTAGTAACTTTGATTGCTGAATCGCTTTTAATTTATATACATACGTACATACAACAACAATTATACTGCACTCGGAATCTCCCGGAATTTCTTACCCATGAAAATGACAACCCCTGGAATCAACTCTTCAGGAGTTGGCAACCCTAGCCCCTCCCACAATCTCACCCTTCTCCCGTCACTCCTCACTTGGAGAAGAAGACACTCATTCCACCCCCCTCTCATTCCGGGCCATTCACCACTCTCGGGGGTACACCAAACCCTTCCACCCCTCTTCTCCATACGCAGCCACCTACTCCGGACTGACATCACCCTCAAAACTCCCTGTCCGCCCCTCTCTCCCTCCGTCTCAACTCACGACCACTTTGGCGGTCCATTATAAAATGGCGGGGGTTTCTTGCGGTCTGTGTGTGTGTGTAAGGGTGGTACTGTTGTCGAGAGAAAGATAGAGATGGGGTGAGTAGATGATGTTTCCGTGGCGGATGGGGGGGAGGGGTGTTGAGAAAGACAGGAGTGGGCGCGGAGAATCTTGGGAGTGGCCCGGGTATTGGCGAGAGAGGGCTGAAGAAGTAGATGGAAGAAAGAGGGAGGCATTAATATGTTTGCATACGCTTCTTGATGGATGGTTGGTTGGTTGGTTGGTGGATGGACGGCTGCTGGAAGGGGTGGGGACCACGCCCCCTCCGACGGTGTTGATGCCACTCTTTCAACAAGGAAGAGGGAGGGGTGGGGATGTTTCCCACCACCTCGTTCTCTCCCCCCCCCCCAGCGCGACAAGGTGCTGTCTTCCGTCACGTCTGAATCCCTTTTCGAGCGTCTCCACCTTAAGGGTACCACCCCCCCCCCCCTCCGAGTCCTCTCCCTGAAACCACGACCCTCTCTTTCTCTTGAATCCATTGCGCCGAGTTTTCTTTTGAGCTGTTGAGAATATTGTGACGTGGGAAGTGCATCGTTCCCCCTCCTCCCTTTTAGTTTTGCTCAGCAAGATAGCTTAGTGAGGGTTTGGAAGGGGGAGCGAGGCACATTTTGTCATTCCGTTGCTTGATCATGAAGATAAAATTAGTTAGTCGTAAGGCAGGTTTTTAAATTAAATTTTAACGAATGAGAAAGAATAGAATTTGATTAGATTCATCTACATCTACATCTACACGATACCCTGCAAGCCACCGCGAGGGTGTGTGGCAGGGGGTGAAGATCACCAAGCATGCACTACTAACATGCAAGCAAGCAACTAAAGGGTCTCATGCAACTAGATTGTTAGTATCTATAGTATTTGAGGGGTTAATACATGCATCATGCACTACAGAATACTCTAAAATATTTCCCCTACCTATCCCTTTCCTATGCTGCCTATTCTGTTCTCTTATAGTACGGGGGAAAATGCCATTTTGAATCTATCTGTACGACAATCTATCTCTCTAATCTTATTTATCTGGTCGAATCTAGCATAATACGCTGGTGTTTTTAATATGTGCCTAACATCTTCAGTAAAGCTATCCGATTGAAATTTCTCTAATAGATTTAATCTGTACTTTAACCTACGCTCTGATAATGATTCCCACCCTAATTCTAGATTAGAGTTAACAGGGAGATAATTAGTGAGAATAGTTAATGAATATTTTTTTGATCGTTAGTTTGGAATCACCAAAACTTATGCGGGAGGCCTTTAACATCCCCCCCTTGATGACAGTTCGCAAATAGAAAAAATGAATACGAATATCGCCTATTTCTTCGTTGACTTTACTTGACGTAACAATAAAACCTCTAATTTATTAACCAGCAGCGGAATTGTTTACTCGAAGGTACATACTAAATGTCTCGTGTGGCGTTTTCACCCCATTACATCCTTGTGATAATTTTCATGGGTGTAGATGTTTGATTCATCGCTGTGAAAAATAAACACTACCAAGGTTGATGGTTTCTGGCGTAACTTATTGGAATTTGTTGGTTTTCATTATGAATGAGAAGATAAACTTTGTAATTCTACAATAACATTAATCAACACTGACTATACGACTGTATATATTAATATTGGTATGATGCAGGTTTCCACTCAATATCCTTTCGGCTAATTTCTCGCTATTTAGATCATCATCATTGGACAACAATCCTGGGATTGGTTTGACGCAGACCTGGACTTGATTCGTCTATCGGCCAACCTCTTCATATTAACGTACCTATACACGTTTATATTATTTTAGATTACCTATTTAGATTTGTTTTCTTTTACATCCGTCACTTCATGTACCATGTATTTCGTTCGAGTGCTCCCATTCCTTTTCTTTTCGTTCACTATTCCCTCGGCGATTTTCTGCATCAGGCCATCAACATCTGAGCATTTGATGATAAGTTTCCCCGCTTTTTCATAGTTTTCATGACTTCCCCAAAGTTTTATAAGTTTTTCCCCCTTTCATCGTAGTATTTCTTCGTTTGTCATTCAGTCGATTCGTTTTATCTTCATCATTCTTCTGCAACACCACATATAAAATACTTCCAGCCTTGAATCCTCTGCTGCTGTTGTCATATATGCCTCACAGCTATAAAACCTATATTTATGATATGCATAGATTAATTTTCAGGCAGAGTGCTCTTTTTTCCAGGGTTAATCTATGCTTTCTTTTTATCTCGTCCATCATCACTTGGCTTTTAAAATAACAGTAGTACACTTTCACATCTCCAGGATTCCGTTTCCATAGTTTAAAATTGGTCTTGGCCTCTGCTCTTCTACTACATTTTATCAACTAAAATCAATTATATATGGGTCATTCCACCTCAATTCAACAAACGTTTGTCCCTCAGGGTCTCAGATTTTAATAAAAATGGTTGTATGGGAACAAAATCAACTCAAACTGAATACCCTCAAACAGTTTTCTGAAAAATGTTTTGAGCGAATTATGCACGTTTTAATTTTTTGGCATTTTTAGCAAAAATCCGAGCCGAAAATCATACTATCACTTATATCTCCGCTTGTAATTATCATACAGCAGTGATTAATAGCTCTTTTTAATGCTAAATCTTTATTTAATGCAGATATATCAATAAAAATTATTTTTTTCTAAACCCTATTGTTGTTAATTACTAATGTTTACAAAATTGTTAGTAAACTTTTCTCAAATACTCCACCTCAGAATCGGCCGAAACTTTTTTCCGTAATTTAAACATATCCAGTTTCCTATTACCAAAATAAAATTTAGTGGCAATCCATAAATGCGTTTTTTTATAAATGTTTAAACATTTAAAATTTTCTCTCGCGCGGCCCGTGCGTCGACTCCCCAATTTGGAATACATGCAGCAGACACGCGATGCAAGCCTAAAAATTTCCTATTTGCTCAAGGTCGTGGCTATATGAGAAAAAATATATTATAAACTATAAATGTTAGCAACAATTGTTATTTGTTCTGTTAAACGGATGTTTGCAGAGAAATTTACCATTGAGCCCCACTTAAGTTTGCAGGCGTATTAACTTTTATTTGAGCTAAAAATCTGTGACAATTAATATGAAAAAACTTTTTAAGAATCTTCAAGTATAATTCATTGATGAAATGAAATGAAGACAAATTTCAATTATGGAATTTTTGCATCATTTGTTGTAGCAGAAAAATTTCTTCGTTTTTGCTATCTCACTCTTTTTTATCTCTATAGACAAATTTATTGCCAACTCCGATTTTAGTGTCCAAATATTTTTTATCCATGCAAAAACATTTCATTTTCAATTCGAGTCGAGAGCCTGCAGCTGTGGCTTTTCGTGCATTGAGACGTTTTCCATAGACGTAGCTCTCTCTAAAAAGAAATCTTTTATGGCACCTAGGGATTAGGGCAAGAAGGTAAAAACCTTTCTACTTCCTTTCAGAACCCTATTTTTATGACCCCTTGGTGGCCAATTCTGCCCATTGCGGTATGTGCCAAAAACCTTGAAGGAGGTTTTTGTTCACAGCTCCGTTTATTCACCAAAGAAGTCTCAGTTTGTTTTGGTCTGCCACCGCGTGTGCATCTCCTTATTCAAGAGCTGTTTGCCTTCTCTTTTTTCTCGTAAATAGGTTTTTAAACTTATTGTCGAAATTGTGTCAGAATTTGTTCCATCGGCGCAGTGAGAGGAGGAAAGTGTTCGCGAGACAGTGTCTTTAAATGTATCGAAGAGATCTGCAGTTCATCGAGGATAGAAGTGGTGTCAATGTGGAAACCATGTGCGTTAAAAATGAAAAATAGATTGTTGCTTTCTATTCAAAGCGTCAAAAACAGTGTTGTAATCCACTGAAACTGCATTTCATTATCCGTAAAGCTAATTTACACACAATTACTGCCAAATATTACAAATCGAAATTTTTCAGCAATAGAGCGATGTCTTTGGTCGAGGGCAGAAAATTGAGTCGTCAGTGCAGAGTGTTTCTGAGTAAGGGATTCGCGAAACGTGACACAACAAGGTCTCCCATTAGTCATCAAGAAGACATTAAGCAGCTTCTGGCTGCAAAAGCAGTATTGTCACAACTGGGGCCTTATGGTTTGCAATTTGCGGAGGCTCATGTATCCCTACCTACAAACAACTCCAGCAATGACAGTCACTCATAAGAAGAGAACGATGGTTCACCTTATTCACCTCGTCAATCTGTGCTAGAAAAAATCAACCTGAGTTAATACGAAATCGGTACATCACCAGTAAATAGAAAAAATTGAGAAGTAGAAAATACTCTAAAGAAAAAATTCATAAAATTACTTCTGTTTATCGAAGAGCAATCGGGAAAGTATGGGGAAAAGCAAAAACTTCCTTCGGTCTGTAAGATTTAGTAGGGTGTGAAATGCTAAGTCAACTCAAGGAAATATTTGCTGAAGCTAATTCCTACAGTGAAAAAATTTTAGTCCTGCCAACACTGCCTAAAAGCTGGAGTGTGGCAAAAATTCAAGAGAAATTTGGATCACCTCAATATTTAGCTCGAAAAGTGATAGAACAAATAACAATTGTTGCTAACATTTATAGTTTATAATATATTTTTTCTCATATAGCCACGACCTTGAGCAAATAGGAAATTTTTAGGCTTGCATCGCGTGTCTGCTGCATGTATTCCAAATTGGGGAGTCGACGCACGGGCCGCGCGAGAGAAAATTTTAAATGTTTAAACATTTATAAAAAAACGCATTTATGGATTGCCACTAAATTTTATTTTGGTAATAGGAAACTGGATATGTTTAAATTACGGAAAAAAGTTTCGGCCGATTCTGAGGTGGAGTATTTGAGAAAATTTTACTAACAATTTTGTAAACATTAGTAATTAACAACAATAGGGTTTAGAAAAAAATAATTTTTATTGATATATCTGCATTAAATAAAGATTTAGCATTAAAAAGAGCTATTAATCACTGCTGTATGATAATTACAAGCGGAGATATAAGTGATAGTATGATTTTCGGCTCGGATTTTTGCTAAAAATGCCAAAAAATTAAAACGTGCATAATTCGCTCAAAACATTTTTCAGAAAACTGTTTGAGGGTATTCAGTTTGAGTTGATTTTGTTCCCATACAACAATTTTTATTAAAATCTGAGACCCTGAGGGACAAACGTTTGTTGAATTGAGGTGGAATGACCCATATGTTTTAAACACTAATGACAGTAACATTGAAGGCTTGCCCCATTCCTTTTTATTCCACACCTTTTGAATGCTACTCAAAATAACTCTTCGTTAACAACCACTGGAATAGACAGTTTATTAAAGGAATACCTACTTCATATTTTTTGAATCCCTCTATTAAAATCTCTGATAATTTCACAATTTTGTGGTGCAAATGAGATTTGAATTATGGTAGGTACTACAGACAGCACTCTCTGGAATAAAGCAGTTTTGGTATTCTTCCGCCTTCGCTAGAAATATAGTGCAGATATGGCGTCCCTCATATCTATATCTACGACATACCCTGCAAGCCACCTCGAGGGTGTGTGGCATGGGGTGCATCCACACCAGGAACAATGACACAACAAACAAAATGAACAACACAAAACAAACACCATACCTTTAAAAGTAATAAGGGGGGAAAAAAGAAAAAACTACCAAATCTCAATCATGCAGGACACACCCACGAATACCATGCATGACCTGAAATCCGACACCAATTTAATAGATACTCAGGCATGCAAAAAGAAAGCAACGCTTGCGAGTAACACATTGATTTGAACATGCGGGAAATAAAAGAGGGTATAATCATAGGGTGCAATATCATGTTGAAAAGTGTCCGTTCTTTGTTTTCACAAACTGTGGATGCATTTAGGCAGATTTTAAAAAAGGTAATTTTTATCCATGCATAAAACTTTGGAAATACAAATTAATCTGATGGATTCCGTTATTATGTATATGATATTAATGTTGCACTTTAAAAATTGGGGTTTGAGAGTTGTGGTTAAGCACAATATATTGAAAAAAAATCACTGTAACCAAAGCATATTTTTATTGCTTGGATTTTAAGATTGCTTATAAAAAACTATCTCTCGCTAACGCCATTTGTATCAATATGAATGACTGGTCAAATTACTAGAAAATTCTCACCACGAGGTGCTTTGAAATCAGGCTTGATGGAGCTATACGCTTTGGTTAATCTGTATTGAAATCAATATACAGAACTTTCTTTTTTTACTTTTTATTCTTTTACAAACGACCTTTTACATTGTTGGAGATCCAAATAATTTGGGCCCTCCATTCCTTGCATTATTCATGGAATTGTTTGCAGCGGCCAGGTATATTTGAAGGCAATACCAAATAAAATTAAACAGAAAGGAGTTTCATAACTCTGAACATTTAATTTCATTCGGACTTGGAGGAAAAATAGACGCGGAATAATATTGGAATATAAACTCATATGTTATGCATTGAATAAGGGATATTTCTTGCTTAATATATTACAAATTTCTCTTTTGATATCCTACCTCTGCTCTCAGCGTGTTTCCGGAAATAAGTTACAGATCATTATTATCCATTATGTTCTCAGAGCAAAATCCTGTCTCTTCTTTCCCATTAATTTTTAGTGCGTGCATATAACAGCAGAATCCATTATTTCTCAGCGAATTGATTTTTTCATGACTAATTTTAACGCAAATTGTAAGTTACCCATGTTCCCAAGGTCTCATCATTATTGCTTTTAGAATATTTCGTATCGTTTTGAAGTGCGAGAGTAAAATCGAGTACGCATAGTTCATCCACACAATTTATTTGACCGGTTTCAACACTTACGTATCTTTTTCAAGGGTGAAATACTACGCGTCAAGGGTATTTGACCCTTGAAAATGACACTACAGTGTTGAAACCGGTCGGAAATTCCACAAAGTAAACTTAGGAACCCTTGATGATATCGGTTTGAAGGGTTCCAAAGTCTTGAGGACTCCCTAAAAACGATAAGTAATTTTAGGAGTATCTCGGTAAGTTTTCCATAGGAGGTGACAGAGAGTTATGATCATTTGCGACACATAGGTTAGATTGATGGTTGGATATGGGCAGGAATATTTCTGGTAACGGGGAGGGAAACCCTGCGTCAGAATCGAAATTCTCTTGACGAAAGGTGTCAAGAAGTCAACACTTTACATCACATCCTTTGGACAGAGTACTACACTCCCCTACACTGCAAGCCCTCTACACTCAACACACAAGTGGTTACTGGTAAAACGTTTTAAAATATCTTCCACTATCGGGACTCTAACCCGGGCCCTCGGGGTAGGAGTTAGAATTTGAGCCACCACACAAACCCAATAAGCAGAAGAATAAGATAATAGCGTTCAGTAATAGAGAAGATGCCAAATCCAACGCTAAAAGAGGAAAACAAAAGCTTGAAGAGGTGAAAGAGTTCTGTTACCTGGGAAGCCGAGTAACCAATAATGTATGAAGCAAGAAATAATTAGTCAGTAGAATAATAGTAGCATAGGAGTAGAATAATAGTACAGTAGAATAATACATCTACATCTACATAATACCCTGCAAGCCACCACAAGGGTGTGTGGCAGGGGGTGATTGCTCACCAAGCATGCACTACATATCATGCATAAAAAAGGAATAGTATTAATATAGTAGTCAGAACTACACTATTTAAAAAAGATAGAAATTGCAAAGAAAACATGCAAAAACATTCTGTTAGTAGGGTTAGCTTTAAGTACTCATACCAACATGCAGCTACCAAAAATAATAGTAGCATAGGTAACTAAAATAATAGTACCCTAGCAAAGAGGGCATTCTATCAAAAGAAGAATCTACTTACCGCTGGAAATACAAGCGTAGAAGTAAGGAAACAATTCATCAGAACATACATCAGGAGCATGTTTCTTTACGGCAGTGAGGCATGGACTATGACAGCAGCGGAAAAGGTGGAAACGTTCGAAATGTGGTGCTACAGAAAAATGATGAAGATTCAATGGATCGACCCCGTAAGTAAACCTAGTTGAAATCAGAATTAAAAATATTTATAAGCTGGAGATATTCCTGATATCAACACCCATTAACTTTCGTCACATATTTCTCTCCTCTCTTCATCCTAACGAATATTTTTTTCTCCCATCCCGTACGTTAAATGGAGAAGAACAGACCGACCTACATTGTATTTGTGGATTTAGAAAAGGCTTTTGACAACGTTGATTGGAATTTAATGCTTGGAATTCTGAAAGGAATTAGAGTGTCGTACAATGACTGAAGACTTATCCACAGTTTATATAAAAACCAAGTAGCTGTGATAAACTGTGGACCCAGCTCTGAGGAATCAAGAATAAGGAAAGGAGTGAGACAAGGCTGTGCTCTGTCTCTCGTAATTTTTAATGTTTACATCGAGAGAGCCATCAATGAAATCAAGGAGAAGTGTTCTGGAGTGAACATCCACTGAGAAACAATCAACATGCTACGATTCGCTGATGACATAGCTCTCATAGTAGAGACAGAGAAGGATCTGAAAAAGGGGCTAACAACCATGGAAAGGACAATGGCCAGACATCAGCTGAAGATAAATAAGAAGATTAAGATATTGGTGTGCAGCAAGAAAGAAGAGGCAAAAATCAATGTCAAACTAGGAAAACAAAAACTGGATGAGGTGAAAGAGTTCTGTTACCTAGGAAGCAGAGTAACCAACGATGGACGAAGCAAGAAAGAAATAGTCAGTCGAATAGCCTGGGCAAAGAAGGCATTCCATCGAAAGAAGAATCTACTTACAGCTGGAAATAGAAGCATAGAAGTAAGGAACAATTCATCAGAACGTACATCTAGAGCGTGTTTCTTTATGGTAGCGAAGCATGGACAATGACAGCAGCGGAAAAAAGGGTGGAAGCATTCAAAATGTGGTGCTACAGAAAAGTGATGAAGATTAAATGAGTCGACCGAGTAAGTAACGAGGAAGTTCTAAGAACAGTGGGAGAAAAGAGAAGTCTTCTGAATGCCCTAAGAAGAAGACGGGACAACCTAATCGGCCATTCTTAAGACACGATGGCCTGATGAAGACAATCGTCGATGGAAAAGGGAACGGTAAGAGCGGCAAAGGAAGGCCTTGTGTGACATATATGGAACATGTCGTGAAAGATGTGAAAGAGAGGAACTATGTTAATATGAAGAGGTTGGCGGATAGAAGAATCGAGTGGAGGGCTGCGTCAAACCAATCCTAGGATTGCTGACCGATGATGATGATGATGGCCTGCCCAATCCCCAATAGTATTTTGTCAGCTCAGGCGAAGTAAAAGTTATATCGGGTGTTCCCCAGGGAAGCGTGATAGGCCCAACTTTATTACTTCTCTACGTAAATGACTTGAATGCAGCATTTATAAATAGCAAGCTTCGTCTGTTTGCAGATGATGCAGAAGTGTATAAGGAAATTAGAAATGAAGAGGACAGTCAGTTTTAGCTAAGATTTAAATGCTATCGATGATTGGTGTGATCGTTGGCAGCTATAATTAAATTTGAATAAATGCACCATAATAAACTTTTGGAAAAAATAGATTTTCTCGGAATAATTATTGCATCAAAAAAAGAATACATCTAACGTAGTATCTATCGTATTAAAGACTTAGGCGTCACCATCACTGCAGACATGTCATGAGGGAAACACATCAGGGAAATAACTAGTGTAGCAAACCGTAGATTAGGTTTTGTAAAACGGGTTCTAGGCAAATGCGATGAGAGAGTACGAGAAAGAAGCTATTTTACACTTGTCAGGCCTCATTTAGAATATGCCGCTAATATATGGGATCCGTACGAGAAAGGTATGGTAAAAGTATTAGAGCGTGTGCAAAGGAGATCCGCTAGATTTGTTGAAGGCCGTTATGATAATTGTATAAGTGTTACCGAGTTTAATAGAAGAACTAGGATGGGAATTACTATCAGAACGCAGGTTAAAATTTAGGTAAACCTTTAAGTACATTCAAAACCAATTTGTTCGCAGATGATGTTAGGTATATATTAAGAACCCCTGCGTATTATGCTAGGTTTGATCAGATTATCAAGATTAGAGAGATGGATTGTCGTACTGATAGATTTAAAATGTCATTTTTCCCGCGTACCATAAGAGAGAACAATAGGCAGCGTAGCAAAGGGATAGGTAGGTGAAATATAGTCAGAGTACTCTGTAGTGCATGAACCAATTATCCCTTTTTTTCTTAGATATTAATCATCCAGCTGCATGTGGCCCTATTATCTTGCATGTCTCAATTAAATATCCTAGTTGCGTGTCAATAGTGCATTCTTTGTGATCTTCACCCCCTGCTACACACCCTCCTGGTGGCTCGCAGGGTATTACGTAGATGTAGTATATGTAATATAGTGGAAACTCTATTCATAACATCTTATCGCCCATTGAAACTGTAGATGACGCGCAAAATCAGTTATAATGAGCCAAGTGGTGATTGAGTCTTCATCATTTGGCCCAGAATTTTTGTGATAGTTGTAAAGTCGTTATTTGTTATGCTGGACATTATTTCTACGTAACATTCCGGCTCCGGGTATACATTAGGTGTAAAACATTTTACCCCCTTCGATACGCGCTAAAATATATTCTTCAGAGCCAATGTTTTGGAACGAACCACCTCCGGTTCAAGTGGTTCAACTGAAAAAACTCATCCGATTGAAAATTTGCATGACCTGTCTGTGTCATCAGCTCAAAGGCAAGCTGTTGTGACGTTATTTTTCGCATCCGCACTGTGTTACTACTGAATTTTTTTAGAGTGAGCCGTCTCCCTATATTTTGAATAACACCCTCCACCCCCGTTCGCCGATATTGCTTCTTGTTGGGTTTCCGCCTCGCGCTCCGAGGTTTATATGGCATTACGGACCTGGCTGGGCTAGGGGAAGAGGTATTTGGGGGAGGTGGCTGAGGGAAATGAATGGGAGGAGGGGGGCTGTTGCGAGAGGAAGCTTGAAGTAAGAGGTTTCTCTGTTAATACCACCATCGGAGAATGTCTTCAAAAGGATTACGCACCTGTGTCAATATCGTAGTACCGAGCGCATGCTGGGAAAAAACTACGCTCTGGCTCTAACTGCGGGCTCATCTTAAAATGGAAATCATTCTGGGTGTTTTCAGGAGTGACACGAGCTTCTACCGTCTTCCATGTTTTGATTAAGAGACTCTCGTTTTTATTTTGGGTGAAGCATCGCAAAGAAAGCGTTGATATTTTCATGGTTTATGTTTGCTTTTATTTACGCTTCGGAGGCGATGAAAAGAAAATATTGTGAGATTACTTGAGCAGCGTATGAAAAATCATCCATGATTTATAATTTATTCATTCATTGGGCATTTATTTTATGTATGCATTAGTTTATAGGGTAGATTGGCACATATCCTTTTCCTTAAACCTGCGCATGGACCCAATCTCTTTTTTTGTGTATTTCTGTTATTTTTGTAGAACGTATAATATTCTTTCATCCCTCTGAGAAACACACACACACACACCTGGCTTAATCGGTGGTGTTTTATCAGTAGAATAACGTGGACCGGAACCCCGTCTGTAGCTACTCATAGAGAGCATTCTCTTCCTCCTTCGCCATCCTTTCCATGGGCATTTCCCTATGATACGTCCTATCTACCTCATGCGATCTGTAAAGTTTTAGTTTCCTTTACTCCTCATCTCTTTACCAGCATTCTTCACTGAGTATTTTTCTCTATGGTCAAATCAGACTTTCATTATTTGATCTTAGCCTCCTTCTTAGCCTCCTTATCTCATCTCATCTCCAAGCATTCCCTGCATTTCATCATCATCAGATATCAATCCTAAGATTGATTTGATGCAGCTCTCAACTCAGTATCCTTTCGGTTAACCTCTTCATAATTAGAAAAATCATTACTTTTATATACTTCACTGCTTGCTTCAAATATTTCATGAGAGACTTTCTCTCCCGTCCATTGTACCTTCTCAGTTTTTCTCCTCATCAGTATACCTTCCCATTCTTCCCGCTTGTTTTTCCCTCGACGACTGTCTTCGTCAGAACATCATCTTGAGATAGGTATATGGGTAATAAAGTTGCCTCATTTTCTCTTTTTAGTTTTAATCAGACTTATCTTCTCTACCACTTTTCTCAGCACTTCTTCGTTTGTCACTCGGGTGATCCATTTTATCTTCACCAACTTCTGTAACACCTCATACCGATTATTTCTAGCCTTGGCCCCTCTGCAGCTGCTATCGTCCTGCTAATACCTACGCCTAGCATCTATTCATTTGTTTTCTCTCCCGTCCATTGTACCTTCTCATTTTTTCTCCTCATCAGTATCGGAAATTCGTCCAATATTTCCCGCAATTTGCACTTTTCATAATATCACAGCTCTGCGCTTCAAATCAAACTCCTTACTATGCTTTTATTACTATCTTTCCCAAGAGTTCCTTATTTAAGTTCTTCCCTTCCCCGTTGGCCGAAGCACATTTCCTGATTGTATATTTGGTACCTACTTTCTCCATCTTCGTTAAATATTCAGCCCAAGAAACTGATTTACCAAACGTAGTATTTTTTTATCTTCCTACTCTTATTTTAACTGTTCGCTTCTTTTTCGTGGAAGAAGATAAGTAAAATTACGTCGCTTTAGTTTCCAATCGATTGAATTTTATCGCCTGCACATGGAATTGAATCACTTGTGCGTTTAGCTCTAATTACAGCCCATGGCTGACGGGCGGTCCAAAACTTAGTCTCCAACTATCTACAATTACACCTAAATTTGCATAATATTCAATTCCTGCGAGCCACCTCAAGGGTGCGTGGCAGGGTAAACCACCACCATTATCAATCAGAGTGTACACATTTACACATACTCAAGCATGCAAAAAAATACTACTCGAATTACACACTATTTACGTGAAACCAAAAGGCACAATGCTACCACCTCGAGGAAAATATATGCACATTCACGAAACGCCCTGGAAGCCTCAACCAGGGTATGTGGCAAGGGATGACTCCACTTCAAGCATGCATCTTCCCCAAATCAAAAAGGGGGATCAGGTTGGTATGATGGCTCTAAAATACTGGCCTCCCATTCCGAGGGCATTTCAAGTTCAGTACTCTCTCCGTCGGATGGGACGTTAAGCCGTGGTCCCCTTGGCGCTTTCCGTTAAGAGTAGGCTAAAGCCGACGCCGGGTTTCTCTCTACCCTTCTTCCGTTCCCTGAAGACATTACCCAATCCACCTATCCTAAATGGTGCAAACGACCTCAGCTGTCGGTCGCCTCCCCTAAATAACCAACCAACCCAATAAATCCAACAGCCTTAGGCGTGATATGGTGGAACAGCATTTTAATATAAAAATGCGATAATAGTACTGTCCACTTGAATTTTTAATGTTGTGTATCATTTACATTAAAAATTCAAGTGGACAGTACTATTACCGCATTGTTATTTCAACCAACCCAAATCAAAAATACAATGGGTGGTAGTCACGGTATTCACATAACCAGTTTTTATGCGAACTCGATAAAATTCATGTAACACGGTGGCTTTCGTGCAATACCTCAAACTTACGAAGAAGGGTATATTGTTCACCATTACGCCATAAAAACCTTTGCAGTATCCGCAAAATGACAATGCAATGCTTCCTACATAAGTTTAAAACTAATCTTAAACCTACACCATACGGTGCACACACTACACAAATTTTGTGAAGAAATTTGTTACTATTAAATACTTGTAATTTGAGCTAATTTCTAAAATAATTATATCCATGTATTTATTTATTCTCATGCCCTGAAGAAAAATACTAAAATCTCTTATATCTATTCTAACGAATATACCTGTTAAGATTAAAATACTATTTTATCTCCATTATTTCACAGAGAAAAATGACATTTGACTCTCTGGCCCAGTTTTTTTTAAATACCTGGTTAACCATTTTTTAGACTGAATAATTACTATATTTGCTTTTCTGTTAATAATGCTCAATAATCAGCTAGTTGATAGACTGGCAAAACTATAAGTTTTGATCACCGTCAAAATAACCTGATATCTACACAAACGACCATCTACATCTACTGGCCATCTCGAGGGTGAATGGGTGATCTGATCTATCACCAATCATATTCTACATCTAAATCATCATCACTACCCGGTCATGCACTATTGTTCACATATTGAGTATTACTATAGTTGTGAACGCAGAGAAAAAATGATGTCTTCATCTACGTATTACCCTACGAGCCACAGCGAGGAATTAATATGAATAGCAATGCGGAAAAAACACTACAATTACTTATATTTTCAGTCTAGATGAAAGGAAACTAAAGAAATGCTAAGAACTTCCGTATTAATGTTTTATGAAGATACTCATAGATCATCATATATCCACTATCTCTTACAATGTAGATACTAACCACCTAGCTGCATGTAACCGTTATTTTTATCTAATTATCTAACATGTTTTATGTAGTAGCCGAGTTGCATGTCAACAGTGTTTGTTTGATGATCTTCAACCCTGCCACATACCCTCGCGGTGGCTTTCAGGGTATTCCGTAGATGTAGCTGTATTCTTTTCTTAACCTTATCCCTGGTCTATTTGATAAATCTCTACTAATATCTTACGCATAACGTTTGTTAGTGTACAGAGAAGTCATTTTTACAAAGGTATCATGGTGTAAAATGTCGTGATGTTGTTGCGATTACGGATTTTGCGAAAAAAAGAACGGACATTTGAATCTATCAGTGATACAGTCTGGTACTGTACTCTAACTGTTATAGCTATCACGACACTACAAAAGCGGGCCTATGTATTTCTGCCTCCTTTTTTTTCATGCCCATTATCTAACTAACCATAGTCCTCCGGAGTTTTGTAATATTTTTCAACGCATTCAGGTAAGGTATCTGCCGTAACTTTATGCAGGCATATCTCGGCCAAAAATGTATTCCACATCAGTTCAATGGCTTCTTTGCGTGAAATTTGAAGCGGAGGGTGCCATGCTGAAATTATTTTTAAGGCACTTCTTGATGCCTAAATAGAACACGTTCCTTTCTCCACGGAGTTAGTGTTCTCCATTACCCGCCACGTTGGGCACCATGAAGGTGGGCGGGGGAGGTCCTATTGCCCCCTTCCGCGGAAGCAAAGGGGAAGGAGTAATGCCTTGGCGGTGATAGGGAGGAAAGAGAGAGAGAGGCCTCTCCTTGGATGCGGTCCCGAAGGAGGAAAGCCGACAGCCCCACTTTTTATCCCCATAAAGAATGGAAGATCACAGGCGGCGCATCAACCCTCTGTCAATACTTCTCTGATATTCAATAATGGAGCTAGCGGCTCCGGCATGGTAAATAACGCTGGGGATCCATTGGCGAAGGGACCTCCCTTCTCCCCCTCCCTCCACATGATCCCTTTTTGTCAATTCGTCCCCCTCTCCTTCTACTCTCCCCCTCTCACTCCCTCCTCCCTTTCACCCTCCAAGGCTCTTCTCATCCTCTCATCCCTTCGTTCCCCTCCAAGAGTGCCCAAGAGAGAGCCTTCCCTTTGCCTCAAAGAGGGAGGTGAAAACCACGGTGGGCGGCTCTGTGTGTGCGGTGTTTTCCGCGGAGGAGGCGCCACTAACCGCCGCCACTTCGGTGGCTCCGAATGCTCTGAACCAACGAGGATAGAATGTACTGGAGGAAGCATCGCAGACTATTTGAGAAGCCAGCGGCCATTTTGGTCCATCAACATGTACATAATACCCTGCAAGCCACCATAATGGTGTGTGGCAGGAAGTGAACTCTCACAAAAAATTGTACTACATATCATGCATAAAAAAAGGATTAGTACTTGTATAGGTACTGTTCAAAACTACGCTATTTAAAAAAAGATAAAAATAGCAAAACATGCATGCAAAAACATTCCGTTAGTTGGGTTAGCTATAAGTCCTTATAACAACATGCAGCTACCAATGTTATCCATTGCTACACTCGTACTGGATATATTTACCGTTATTCATATCCCTAATAGTACGAGGAAAAAAAGGACATTTTGATGCTGACAGTGCGGCAATCAATTTCTCTAATTTTGCGATTATGGTCCAGTCGACCATAGTAAGTTGGGGTCCGCAAAATATTATTTACATCATCACTGAAAATATGGTCTTGGAATTTATTTAAAGATTAAGTCTAAATTTCAACCTGTGATCTGACAATGATTACCAATTTAATTCATTTAATAGACTGGTTACGCTAATATAATTATCGTATCGTCCCTTTACAAATCTTGCCAATCTTCGCTGCACACGTTCAAGTTCATTACTTAGACCGATTTCGTAGAGATCCCATACACTGGCAGCGTATTCCAAATGAGGTCTTACAAGGGAAAAGTAGCTGATTTCTCGTACATGATCGTCACATTTACCCAATACTCTTTTGACGAATCCCAGTTTACGATTCGCTTGACCCATTATTTCACGTATGTGTTTACCCCAGGAAAGATCATGTGTCAGTCTTATTCCAAGATATTTAATGGATTCCACGTTTGTTAATACATTATTACTTATTTTGTAAGTGCTAGGAAGAGAGCTATTCTTTTTCCAAAAATTCATTACAAGATATTTTTTAAAGTGTAATTCTAACTGCCATGTATCACACCAAGTTTCAATTATCTATATCTATATCTACGACATACCCTGCAAGCCACCTCGAGGGTGTGTGGCAGGGGGTGCATACACACCAGGAACAATGACACAACAAACAATTGCTTGTAGGTACACCGCTCTGGTAGGTACGACTTAAGGGCCTGCTATTCGAGGTACTAGTGCGGATGATTTTTTTTGACCGCAGTAAAACTTAGAGAAGTAAGATGAATAATGGCATGACATTCCTATCATTTGTTAAAGAAAAAGAGGGAAGTTCGCAAACACGCATAAAATCGCTAAATATTTAGTTTCAATAAATTAATTTCTAACCCGTTTTAGTGATGAAATTAACTCCCATGGAAATGAAATGTAATTATTCGCCCCTTAACTAGCCTAAGGAAGAATAATGGACGCCACTGCGGAGAAATTTGGGTTCGATTTCATCGGCGTTCTTATACACATGCAGCCACGTAAGAGGCCGTATAAAACACAATCCTTTTAAGGAGTAGGTGGAGCCTAATCCTCCCAGTCACTTCATTTCGGACGTTATTGTGACCGATAGTTTAGCATGTATGCTGTACAAAGCAGTACCAGATATATTTTCGCAATAATACATAGGAAAAAGTGACTGCTACTTATTGGTGAAAATTTACGTACGGACCCCCTGGTATAGATGTCAATGAAAAGATTAGGAGGGAGTTTGTTCTGGAATATGATAGCAAATCATGAACTTTATCTCAATAGGATGAGGAAGAATTGATGATACTTGAGAAGGCGTAATGGAGATTAATGGCCAAATGGAAGCTGGTGGACAGTTTCAGGCCATAATAGCCAGGTCAGCCTTGCAACCCTAAGATGGCGGCTTCGAATCCCGTCGGGGGCATGGATGTTGTGTTAGTGTTTGAAGAGGCGAAAGATGATGGATTGGGCCCAAGAAAATCAAGTTTGTTAAAGTCAATAATAAAGCCATCATATGACATGATGGCCTGATGAAGACAACTTAATCAGCCACATCATGAGACATGATGGCCTGATGAAGAAAATCCTTGAAGGACAAGTGGATGGGAAGAATGGCAAAGGAAGGCATCGTGTGAAATATATGGAATAAGTGATGAAGGATGTGAAAGAGAAGAAATACGTAAATATGAAGAGATTAGCCAATAGAAGAACTCAGTGGAGAGCTGCGTCAAACAAATCTGATCTACATCTCATCTACATCTACACAATACCCTGCAAGCCACCACAAGGGTGTGTGGCAGGGGGTGATTGCTCACCAAACATGCACTACATATCATGCATAAAAAAGGAATAGTAATTATATAGTAGTCAGAACTACACTATTTAAAAAGATAGAAATTGCAAAGAAAACATGCAAAAACATTCTGTTAGTAGGGTTAGCTTTAAGTACTCATACCAACATGCAGCTACCAATGCTATTCATTGCTACTCTCCGATAGGACATATTTACCGTTATTCGTATCTCTAATTGTGCGAGGGAAAAAGGACATTTTGAATCGGTCAGTTCGGCAATCAATTTCTCTAACTTTATGATTATGGTCCAGTCTGCTATAGAAAGTTGGGGTTCGAAAAATATTTTTAACATCATCACTGAAAATATTGTCTTGGAATTTATTTAAGAAATGAAGTCTAAATGTATACCTGCGATCTGACAATGATTCCCAATTTAATTCATTTAATAGACTGGTTACGCTAGTAAGGTTATCATACCGTCCCTTTACAAATCTTGCCGATCTTCGCTGCACACGTTCAAGTTCATTACTTAGACCGATTTCGTAGGGATCCCATACACTGGCAGCATATTCCAAATGAGGTCTAACAAGGGAAAAGTAGCTGATTTCTCTTACATGATCGTCACATTTACCCAATACTCTTTTAATGAAACCCAGTTTGCGATTCGCTTGACCCATTATTTCACGAATGTGTTTACCCCAGGAAAGATCATTTGTCAGTCTTATTCCAAGATATTTAATGGATTCCACGTTTGTTAATTCATTATTACTTACTTATCTGATGATTTATTACTGATGAGGATGATGGCCCGATGAAGACAATCGTCGAGGGAACGGGAAGATTGGAAAAGGCAGGCCCCGTATGAGATATATGGAACAGGTTCTGAAGGATGTAAAAGAGAGGAATAATGTCAATATGAAGAGGTTGGCCGACAGAAGAATCGAGTGAAGGGCTGCGTCAAACCAATGTTAGGATTGTTGACTGATGATGATAGTGATGATTTTGTTAACTGATGTAGGATTGTAAAGTTGACGGTACTGCATATCTGGTGAGGAGTTTGTCTTCTATCCCCTTGCGGTGGCTCGAACGGTACATGCTATGAAGACGTAGATGATGTAGAATTGGGGGATTGGGGCTGATGCCACTGGCAGGGAAGGAAGTGTAAGACACTGGGAAGAGGAAAAGGGGTCCTCGCTCAAGACGCACACTCTCATCCACCTTCCTTGCTTTCGGCGACGCCTTCTTCACGACAGCTTCTTCTCTCGGAAATGGAAAAAAAAGAGCATCGCATTGGGTTCGCCACCGCCCCACCACCCGCTTAGTTTCTCTCCGAGTGTCCCCACTGTCACTTCCTGAGTAAGAGAGAGATAGACACGTTCCCTCTCTCATCCTCAGAAGGCTAGGACAACGGAGGGAGACACGAGAACACATACACGAGGAATAGGGATGGATTCTCCGTACATTACCGTTTTTTTCCCAGCCATCTGTCACCGAGCGGAGTTCTAAAACATTTGTTCCCTATGTCACTCAGTGCGCATTAAAAGCGCAGACGCCTGGATTTTTCGTCGCGTTTTTGTTTTATTCCTCTCGCTCCCATTTATGAAAAATGGGATCGTCGCGGAATCTCGCCGGGGAAAGACTACTTACTACACGACGTCGCTCTCTGTGGATTCGGCCTAGGGCCCGCGTTCCCTAAGTTCGCCGCTCTCCACACCCTTACCACATGAGCCATTTCCCCTCGCAAATAAAAAACGTGTGATGTAGAGATGCACTTTATAGGGAGAAAATCATCCACGAAAATACATTTGATTGTACTGACACACTCTCGCACTTTGGGCTATCAGTGAAACGTGTGCGTGATAAATATAACAACAGATTGAAATTTTCACTTTTCCGCAGGCAATATGGGCGATAATAGATTAGGAGGAAGTAATTAGGACAAATAATATTAATTATAGACTTTTTTACACATATTCATCTCAGAATCATAGGTTAGCTAATAAGACGTAGGAGAAACTGATCGGTGAGATTTGTGAAAGGTCGCCATGATTAGTTGTGCAAGCTTAACAGCACTTACTAGTAGTCATTTCGTATTGATCAGTGTCACACTTATGATAACTAATAGACTAACTGTGTCAACGGTACAAGCTTGCTGAAAGAAATAGAACGGAAATTGCTATCAAACCGTAGAATGAACTTAAAACTAAATTATTAGCTAATTATTCGTTAGTTACCTAGTTCGTATGTACTGATTGCAAGGTAGGTAGGTTGCGCAAGTTGGATGCATAACTAATTCGTTTCTCTAATTTCTAAAAAGAGAAAAATGGCAAAGGTGAGGAGCAGTTCGAAAATTTAATGCAAAGACCGGTCGAAACACAGCATTAAATTCTACTCAAAACGGTTGGAAATTCATACTGTTGCGATTGTAATGCGGCCGTTTTTAACACTACATATTTGTCTTAAAAGTTACTTGTGAACTTGCACTTGTGAACGATCAATGAACTTGCACAACGTAGCTACACTAGCAGTTACAATACCCAATGCAATACATAATTACACTAATAGGTAAGGGCCTACCCAAGTTGATGCACCGGTTCCTGTCAGATCACCGAAGTTAAGCAACGTTGGACCCGGACAGAGGGTGGATGGGTACCCTCCTCCATTCCTCTACCGTGGTGCTCTTGTCCCCTGTCTGCAATTGGCGGGCATATTAAATGCGGGTTGGCACAATGGATCTAAAGAGGTCTAAGTGCCAGGGGGGCTCCAGAAGGCCTTCCAGCCACCTCTCCAATTTACAATTTTAAATACACAAATAGTATTTAGATGTAGATGTAGATGTAGATGAACACCATGCGAGCAGTCGACAACGGAAGGGATGAACTAACATGTAGCTATACATTTTAAATAAAACAAATAATTGAATTTACCCATCCCATCTTGCGGCCATCCTAAAATATCAGTCCGTGCACTTACTAATTGTATGCGACTGTGACTTACATTGCTAACAATTTGTGGAAAGTGTCACATATGCATTCACGAGAACCGAGTAAGCGAGTTTTTAGTACAAAAAAAGAATGTAATAATCATTGCTAGGAATTTCTAAAACGGCATTAAATAATTAATTAATATCTTCTACAGCAAGTATGCATATCTATCAAACTTAGAGAAATTGATCGCCAAATTGACAGATTCAAAACGCCCTCTTTCCTCGTACTATTAGGGATATGAACAACGGTAAATATATCCAGTATTTGTGTAGCAATGGATAACATTGGTAGCTGCATGTTGGTATAGGGACTTAAAGCTAACCCAACCAACGGCATGTTTTCGCATGTATGCTTTGCTATTTTTATCGTTTTCTAAATAGCGTAGTTTAAAAAGTACCTATACAAGTACTTATCTTTTTTATGCATGATATGTAGTGCATGTTTTGGGAGAATTCACCCCCTGCCATCTCAAAAAAAAAAATTAAAAACCCCCTGCCACACACCCTTGTGGTGGCTTGCAGGGTATTATGTAGAATAGCTACAAAATCATTCAATAAGAGATTATCATTAATATCCTGCGTGACAAGCACTTCAAGGTTCAACTACTTTTAAACATACATATATATATCTACATCTAAATAATACCCTGCAAATTTAATCAGAAAAAACACTTGGTTATAATTCCACACTTTATTTCAGGAAGACTACCCGGGTTTCAGCATGTCACGCCATCTTCAAGATGCCATCTTCAGACCTGAAGATGGCATGACATGCTGAAACCCGGGTAGTCTTCCTGAAATAAAGTGTGGAATTATAACCAAGTGTTTTTTCTGATTAAATATGAAGCAGATCCACCGAATAACGCCGGAGACAGTGTCTTATAATACCCTGCAAGCCACCATAAAGGTGTGTGGCAGGGGATGATTCTCACCAAACATGCACTACATATCATGCATAAAATAGGATTAATACTAATATATTAGTCTAAATTTCACCATTTAAAATGATAAAAATAGCAAAGTAAGCATGCAAAAACGTTATGTTAGTTGGGTTACCTTCAAGTCCTTATACCATCATGCAATTACCTATGCTATGGATTGATTCACTCGTATTGGACATATTTACAGCAATTCATAACCCTAATTGTAAAAGGAAAAAAGGACATTTTGAATCTGTCAGTTCGGCAATCAATTTCTCTAATTTTGTAATTATGGTTCAGTCTATACCATAGTAAGTTGGGGTTCGCAAAATATTATTAACGTCATCACTGAAAATATTATCTTGGAATTCATTTAGGGGATGAAGTCTAAATTTCAACCTACGATCTGACAATGATTCCCATTTTAATTCATTTAATAGACAGGTTACGCTAGTATGGTTATCGTATTGTCCCTTTACAAATCTTCCGATTTTCGCTGCACAAGTTCAAGTCCATAATTTAGACAGATTTCATAGGGATCCCATATACTGGCAGCATATTTCAAATGACGTCTTACAAGGGAAAAGTATCTGATTTCTCGTACATATTCATCACATTTACCCAATACTCTTGTGATGAATCCCAGTTTACGATTAGTTTGCCCCATTATTTCACGTATGTGTTTACCCCAGGAAAGATCATATGTCATGGAAACATAGCCTTGATGTAGTTCGCAAGTTATATCTGTGGATTTAAGTAATTTATCTATTCCTCAATCTTTTTCGTTTGTCCTACCCTTCACCTAAATAATATATCAAATGTCTTCACTTACTTATCATTTTACCTCGTAAAATGAGATCGTAAATGTGACGATCATGAACGAGAAATCAGCTACTTTTCCCTTGAAATACCTCATTTGGAATATGCTGCCAGTGTATGGGATCCCTACGAAATCGGTCTAAGTAATGAACTTGAACGTATGCAGCGAAGATCGGCAAGATTCACCAATATCTCTCACATCCATTTCATGCAAGGTCCTAGAACATATAATTGTCAGTTTAATTGTCATGGGGCACCTAGATAGCCAGAATTTGCTGTCCAACTTTCAGCATTGCTTCCGGAAGAGCAGATAATGTGACTCTAACTTGCTCTCTTTTCCCACGATATTTTAGTTTCTGGCGAAAATAATATTCCAGTGGAAGCTGTTTTTCTAGATTTCAAAAAAGCCTTTGACAAGGTGTCTCATAGCAAACTAATATTGAAATTAACATCTTATGGGCTAGACAATAAAATTATATCATGGATAAGTGATTTTCTACATGATCAGGTTCAAAGGGTTGTTTTGGACGGTGTTACGTCACCGAAAATTGAAGTCACTTCGGGTGTCCTACAAGGTAGTGTGATAGGTCCACTCCTGTTCCTTCTGTACATTAATGATATCAGTAAGGTGTTAAAAAGTAAGCTTCGTCTATTTGCCGATGCCGCAGTTTTGTACAGGGAAATTCTATGCCCAAATGATAAAGAATATTTAAATGATGACCTACAAGCAATTGAAACTTGGTGTGATACATGGCAGTTAGAATTAAACTTTAAAAAATGTCTTGTAATGTACTTTTGGAAAAAGAATAGCTCTCCTCCTACCACTTAAAAAATAAGTAATAATGAATTAACAAACGTGGAATCCATTAAATATCTTGGAATAAGACTGACAAATGATCTTTCCTGGGGTAAACACATTCGTGAAATAATGGGTCAAGCGAATCGTAAACTGGGATTCGTCAAAAAAGTACTGGGTAAATGTGACGATCATGTACGAGAAATCAGCTACTTTTCCCTTGTTAGACCTCATGTGGAATACGCTGCCAGTGTATGGGATCCCTACGAAATCGGTCTAAGTAATGAACTTGAACGTGTGCAGCGAAGATTGGCAAGATTTGTAAAGGGACGATACGATAATTATATTAGCGTAACCAGTCTATTAAATGAATGAAATTGGGAATCATTGTCAGATCGCAGGTTGAAATTTAGACTTAATCTCTTAAACAAATTCCAAGGCAATGTTTTCAGTGATGATGTTAAACATATTTTCGAACCCCAACTTACTATGGCAGGGTGGACCATAATCATAAAATTAGAGAAATTGATTG
Source organism: Platycnemis pennipes (assembly GCA_933228895.1). Taxonomy (NCBI): domain Eukaryota; kingdom Metazoa; phylum Arthropoda; class Insecta; order Odonata; family Platycnemididae; genus Platycnemis; species Platycnemis pennipes. The sequence goes on from OW121854.1 coordinate 75,978,064, forward strand.
CCGAACCGACCGATTCAAAATGTCCTTTTTCCCTCGCACAATTAGAGATACGAATAACGGTAAATATGTCCTATCGAAGAGTAGCAATGAATAGCATTGTTAGCTGCATGTTGGTATAAGTACTTAAAGCTAACCCACTAACAGAATGTTTTTGCATGTTTGCTTTGCAATTTCTATCTTTTTTAAATAGTGTAGTTCTGACTACTATATAAAAACTATTCCTTTATTATATATGATACGTGGTGCATGTTTGGTGAGAAATCACCCCCTGCCACACACTCTTGTGCTGGCTTGCAGGGTATTATGTAGATGTAGATTACCTGGTGGTGCATATCTCAGATCACAATAAAATCGCATTTCAGATTTATGTCTTGACTTATCTCTTCCATTTATTTTATTCATTTTTTTCTATGCGTTTTATTCTATTCTCTTATTATCTACATGTAAATAATACCCTATACGTCACCGCAGGGGTGCGCGGGTGGGACTAAACCTTCACCAGGCTTGCTTTAGCCAAAAGAGAATTTAGCATGGTCTTACTATCATGCAGGCAATATACATCGCTATTATACTTTCCAGTAGCACAAGTGTTGTTACATTATTTTCAATCTTCTCTACTATCGCATTTCTCATTCTCCGTCTGCATTTGTTGTTTGTGATGTTTTGTGCAAGATATAAAAATCTATAATAATAAAATGCCATCTAAAATTCAATAAATTGTAGAAGACCTAAAGTGAAGAACCTATAGCAAGTAGAAAAACTGAAGGAGGCTCAATATCAGCAGGCATTTCAAAAAGCAGTGGAAAACAACATAGGAGAAGACCTGAATGAGAAATCAGTGGAAGAGCATTGGGAAAACATTAAATGTAGACTACAGGAGGCCGCAAAGAAAGCTCTTGGAAGAAGAAAAGTTTCCAAGAAGAAGCCAAGGATCACTGAAGAAGTCTTATTGTTAGACCTGATAGAAGAAAGTATAAGAATTCGAAAACTGAAGAAGGGCAGCTTTGGCACAAAAGGCTAAAGAACGAAATAAATCGTAAAGCCAGGAAAGCTAGAGAAATGTGGATGAAAAACCTATGCGAAGATGTTCAAAACAACCTTGCACTTGTAAACGTTGAAGCTGCCTATAGGATAGTGAGGACCCACTCCAAAGAACGGAGCGCAAGATGCAATGCTATAAGAGACAAGAATGGAGAACTTTTGATTGAAAATGAAGACAAAGTGAAGAGATGGAAAAAATATCTGGAAGTCTTCTGAATATCCTGAGAAGAAGACGGAAAATCTTAATCAGCCACATCATGAAACATGATGGCCTGTTGAAGACAATCGTCGAGGGGCAAGTGGACTGGAAGAATGGCAAAGGAAGGCCTCGTGTGAGATATATGGAACAAGTGATGAAGGATGTGAAAGAGAAGAAATACGTACATATGAAGAGATTAGCCGATAGGACTCAGTGGAGAGCTGCGTCAAACCAACCTGAGGATTGATGACCAATGATGATGACGATAAAAAAAACTAAAAGAATTGTCCAAGCTCTTCATTCGCAAAATTTGTTTAGACAAAAGACTTGGTCTCAACGTTCTCCATTCGTCTCTGCTTGTGAATAGAGCCGCGCGAGTTATTTTTTATTATTAGTTTTCTACCAGTGAAGGTAGGTCTGATTGGAAATTTAACTCTCTCTCACCCCTAAATTTCACCCGATGGCCCTCTTCAGCCCCTCTTACTTCTAACCACCCCTCATTCTATCCAAGCTACCCGTTCTCCCCCTCCCTCTTCCCCCCTTACCCAACATTCTTCCCTCTATTACGACTTTCAAAACTTCCTCGCCCTAAATTATCTTTTCCATCCACACTTTCTGCCTTTTCCTAATTTCATCAATCAAATTTTTTTCCACTCCTACTAATTTTAGCATTTAATCGTTCGTCTTCCTTTTGATCCACCTTACCGTCTGCGTCCGTCTTCAGACCCACATCTCATAAGCCCTAAGTATGTTTTCATCCTCTTTCTGCATAGTCCACGTTTCTACACCATATAGTGCCACGTCTCATACTAAAATTTTCACTAGTCTTTTCTTTGCTTCTTTACTCAACGCCCCTGTCTTTAGTTCACGCCTACAATTAAAATCCCTTTACCACTGTCACGAGATCATCCCAAGCCTCTTTCACCATTTCCTTCGAGTACATGTTAAAATGTACCGGTGATAACGGACAACCCTGCCTAACTCCCCTTCCTATTGTGATTCTCCATCAGCTACTCTCACTTGTGGTATCTGAGACATGCATAAATTCCGGATTTGCCTCCTGTCTCTTCAGTGTACTCATATATTCCGCAATATTCCCATTAACTTTGCCCACCTCACTTAATCGAACGCCTTTTCGAAAGAAACAAAGCGTCTCGCGAATACTCGACTTAAATCAATGATGACCAAACGACTCTGCGCACGGCTCCATTTATCGTTTCCGCGTAATCCTCCACCCCTCGTGCTTCCATTCCCATTCAACCCCCACAATTCTACCATCCCCTTGACGATATCAGCGTGAATTACGGTTGGGTGAAGAAATTGAGAGGAATTATATTCGAAATTATATTGTAAATTAATGCCTTTTTTCGGAAATATATACCAATTTAAATGCATCGTTAATTTTGTATTAGTTACTTTACATTGTTATTCATAATTTTTGGTCATGTTAGCTTGGACATTTTAATGAATAATCCCCTCATTTTCATAATTAGTTATCAATTCTAAGATTGGTTTGAGGAAACTCTACTCTCACATCAGTTATCCTATCAGGACTACCTATTGTGCTTAAAGAAAGTTAGTGACTATATTTTAGTTAAGCATATTAAAACAAAATTGTGCCGAAAGTGCCGAACAAGCATGCATAGACGTACTGATAGTTGGGTTAGCTAAATTTCTTTATACCGACATGCAACTATCTCTGCTATTTATTGATATACTAGTTTATTTTATATTGAGTATACGAGTAATCACCACTACTACAGTCTCTAATAGCATTAAGGAAGAAATACGTAAAATCCCTCGATGTGGTAATCAATTTCCCTAATTTTATGTTTATGGTCCAGCCTACGTCAGTAAGTAGAAGTTTCATCTACATCTACATCTATACGATACCCTGCAAGCCACCGCGAGGGTGTGTGGCAGGGGGTGAAGATCACCAGGCATGCACTACTAACATGCAAACTAGCAACTTTATTGTCTTATGCAACTTGATTGTTAGTGTCTACAGTATTTAAGGGGTAAGACATGCATCATGCACTACATAATACTCTAGAATATTTCCCCTACCTATCCCTCTCCTATGCTGCCTATTCTGTTCTCTTATAGTACGGGGGAAAAATGACATTTTGAATCTATCTGTACGACAATCTATCTCTCTGATCTTATTTATCTGGTCGAATCTAGCATAATACGCTGGTGTTTTTAATATGTGCCTAACATCTTCAGTAAAGCTATCCGATTGAAATTTCTCTAATAGATTTAATCTGAACTTTAACCTACGCTCTGATAATGATTCCCACCCTAATTCTTGTATTAATTCTGATACACTACTCAACCTATCGTAACACCTTTTTACGAACCTAGCTGCTCTACGCTGCACACTGTCTTCACACAAGTTCGCAAAATGTTTTAAAATTAAAAGTTTCATTTTGGAATCTACTTGAGATTGTCTTTATTTCTGCCTACAATTTTTAATGATTTCCATTTAAATTGTTACAATCATTGGATATGCATACATGATTATCGTATCAACGCATCAACTTCTACATAATACCCTGCAAGGCACCACAAAGATGTCTCGGGGTGAATTCTCACCAAACATGTATTCAATTGAGTCGGCAGGGGATGCATGACATGTAGTGCATTTTTGGTGAGAATTCAACCACTGCCACACACCTTTCTACATCTAGATCTACATAATACCCTGCGAGCCACCACGAGGGTGTGTGGCAGGGGGTGAAGATCACCAAACATGCACAATTAACATGCAACTAAGACCTTTATTGTGGTTGGCTAGGTATAACGTAGATGTAGATTTAGGTCTGCCCAAAATTATATTTCATGAAAATAATCCATTGCAGGGGCTAAAGTGGACATATGAAAAAACTACCTATATTCGCGTTTAAGTTTTCGCTGTTTTATTCATGTTAGATTATTGTACTGTATTGAACTCAGTAGTGTACAGGGAAATTCTATGCCCCAACGATAAAGAATATTTAAATATTGACCTACAAGCAATTGAAACTTGGTGTGATACATGGCAGTTAGAATTAAACTTTAAGAAATGTCTTGTAATGAATTTTTGGAAAAAGAATAGCTCTCCCCCTAGCACTTACAAAATAAGTAATAATGAATTAACAAACGTGGAATCCATTAAATATCTTGGAATAAGACTGACAAATGATCTTTCCTGGGGTAAACACATTCGTGAAATAATGGGTCAAGCGAATCGTAAACTGGGATTCGTCAAAAAAGTACTGGGTAAATGTGACGATCATGTACGAGAAATCAGCTACTTTTCCCTTGTTAGACCTCATTTGGAATATGCTGCCAGTGTATGGGATCCCTACGAAATCGGTCTAAATAATGAACTTGAACGTGTGCAGCGAAGATCGGCAAGATTTGTAAAGGGACGATACGATAATTATATTAGCGTAACCAGTCTATTAAATGAATTGAAATGGGAATCATTGTCAGATCGCAGGTTGAAATTTAGGCTTAATCTCTTCCACAAATTCCAAGGCAATATTTTCAGTGATGATGTTAAAAATATTTTACGAACCCCAACTTACTATGGCAGACTGGACCATAATCATAAAGTTAGAGAAATTGATTGCCGAACTGACCGATTCAAAATGTCCTTTTTCCCTCGCACAATAAGAGATACGAATAACGGTAAATATGTCCTATCGGAGAGTAGCAATGAATAGCATTGGTAGCTGCATGTTGGTATGAGTACTTAAAGCTAACCCTACTAACAGAATGTTTTTGCATGTTTTCTTTGCAATTTCTATCTTTTTTAAATAGTGTAGTTCTGACTACTATATTAATACTATTCCTTTTTTATGCATGATATGTAGTGCATGTTTGGTGAGCAATCACCCCCTGCCACACACCCTTGTGGTGGCTTGCAGGGTATTATGTAGATGTAGATGTAGATAGATGATTCTGCAAATTGCCGTATCGCCAATAATCGCCATGGCTTTCCAGGATTTTGTGCTATCGATTTTAAGGTGCAGACTCAAATTTTAAGATGTTCCAACTGCCAAGTTCATATATCACCCCCTCTAATCTATACATCTACATAATACCCTGCAAGCCACCATAAAGGTGTGTGGCATGGGATGAATTCTTCTCCCCGGTCCTTCCTCCTGGTGGTGAAGCTACACGTTTCCCAGTCTATGGATGGAAGATTGAAATCCCCCCCGATGATGATGTGACGGTCATTTTTGTGTTGAATTAATTTCCTTATTTGATTTTCTGGTTCTAATATTGAATTTATGCCTGAATCCGGTGGTCTATAATATTTACATTGGTAAACCTTTTTTGCTTGAGGACCTTGTTTGGAACATGTTGTCCCTTATTTTTCGTGGTAAAAAAATTAATATCTAGAAAAGAGTTCGTGGGGCATGGTTATTGTATTAGTCTTTAGGGCTAAGTTCATCTACATCTACACGATACCCTGCAATCCACCGCGAGGGTGTGTGGCAAGTTATATTAAACTGATCAATATAACCTAATGAGTTGGAGTGCCTAAAACCCGAATTATACTACTACCATGCGTCTTGCCTGCCGATTAATCCATCTATATGGTTCGTAATAGGCGTGGACACATTTGGAGGAACGTTGGCGAAAGTTTTCGTGTGTGAATACGAGAGGGGCACAAAAAGAGCCTGCACTGCTCGCTGGGAAGGCAAGATAAAGAGGATGGGGGATATGTGGGGCGTGAGGTGCGCGTAAGCCGCCAGTGTAGGAGAGAATGGCGATATTCGGGGTGTGTTTGGGGCGGAAGGAGGGGGGGAGGGAGGAATTGGTTTCGGGGGTGCTAGTGGACCAATCTCCCGCGGCGGCAGGGAGATGCCGAGCAAACTCTTCCCCCCGCCCGCCCGCCCACACAAACATCCCCGCCGGACAACGCGGCGTCGCGCGGCGCAGCGCAAACAATGGCTTCGGCACGTTCGTCCGGCCGGACTTAACGGTTTTGCCGAGAGGGAGGGATTTGCCCCGCGCACTCTGAAGCTCTGCCATGGGGTGCGGATGGAGAGTGACCAAGTGGAGGACGAAGTTGGGAGCGAGGCGAGAGAGGAGGAGGGCGAGGGTGAGGCTCGGGGGATCATGCGGCAGCCTCGCTGCTCGGCTCGATGGCGGGGGGATGGTGTTTTTCCAAGGGGAGGGACTGCCACCCCCCAGGAAGGGTGTGGGGCCCGCCAACAAAGGGGGAGGGAAGGGATTAAGGGCCGCGCGACACGGGTGGCCCGCGTGTTATTCGCGAGGATTCGACAAATCGACGTGGTTTTATATCTCCCTCTCCATTTTCATTTCCTCGCCGGCCAATAAATTGATTCGGAATTTTCGTGCCGGAGTTCACATCGAGCTTTTCGTCTCGGTCACCGCCGTTGTCTGACTCATGCAACTTTCATTTGACACCGGTGTGGATGATTTGACGCCATGTCACACAAGTGGGTATCTACATCTATACGATACCCTACAAGCCACCGCGAGGGTGTGTGGCAGGGGGTGAAGATCACCAGGCATGCACTACGTGGGTATAACGCTGTTTGGGCTACTTAATGTAGGTCCCGGGTTCAAAACCAAGAAGGCTTTCGTTAACGCTATTTGACCAAATTGTGTTCTTTTTGGGAGCCTGCTTTTTCCAGGAAACGATAGAGGGTACAGGAAAAGGAATAGCTCGCAAAGAAATTGCCGCACTTGCCCAGGATGAATCATTAATGAATCAAGAATACACTATTTGATAATTTAATTGTAGCTATAAAATTTTAAAAAATCTATAAAAATTCTTACTTACAAATTTCCATTGCAAACTATAATAAGTTACTATGAGTTTTCTTTTTTCCCTTGCACTGATAACAAACGTAAACGAGAAGGCATTCACAGCATGAAAATTAAGTTTTTGTAGTATTGGCTGTTTACGCCGAAGCCTCACTTACCTCGAGGCCACATTTCTCCTATTATATTATTAGTACCTGGTTACGTGAAGGTTCTAACGATACCTGCGGAGAAAATTGACATTCCTATTGGTCGTCTCCTATTGGTGAGACATCTACATCTAGGTGATATCCTGCAAGAAGGGTGTGTGGCAGGAGGTGAAATTCACCAAGCATGCACTATTGACATGGAGACAGGCAACTATAGGGTCTCATGCAACTAGATTGTTAGTATATATAGTATTTAAGGGATTAATACACGCGTCATGCACTACAGACAACTCTTAAAGTATTTCCCCTACCGATCCCTTTGCTATGCTGCCTATTCTGTTTTCTTATTGTACGGCGGAAAAATGCCATTTTGAATCTATCATTACGACAATCTATCTATCTAATCTTATTTATCTGGTGGAATCTAGTATAATTACGGTAATATAGGTTGATTTGTTACAAGTTACGAGAGACTTAGCCCCCCTCCCCGGAGGAAATTTCTGGCTACGTGCCTGGCATGATGGATTGCATATACATTTAGATGTAGATGAACACTTGCCTAATGAAATGATTAACTTTAAGGACACACATAAAAATTCCAATAGTCATCTAACAAGCCAGGAAACATTTGAGAAAAACTACTAATATGCATTAAGTCAGTATTAGAACTCAAGAAACAGATCAGGTCTATTAATGCCTATAGCAACGAACGTCAGATTATAATTTGGAGATTATAATGCACCATCGATGGATTAAGCCTAACTTGTTTAAATTTAGTACCATCATTGTGGCTCAGAGTAGCATGTCAGTAGTGCATGCGTGATGATTTTCGCCACCTGTTTCAACCCTCGCGGTGGCTCGCATGGTATTCTATCTATCTACATAATACCCTGCAAGCCACCATCTAGGTGTGTAGCAGGGGGTGAATTCTCACCTAACATGCACTACAAATCATGTATTTAAAGGATTAGTATTAATATATTGTGACGGATCCACCCCCCTAACCCGCGTTTCACTAAGGGGACGGCCGCACACATAGGGATCCGCGTTTGAGCCCACGAGGAGCGTACTCCGCGAATTCCAAATTATAATTAAGGATCCCCCCGAGTCGTTCGATGTTCTGACGCACACACAGGGAATGATGGGGACTGGCCTTCCCATTAACTGGGACGGAACATACACCAGTTCTTTGCACAAGTTTATTGAGGCCCTTGGCCAAAAGTGAACATAAGACACAACGTTTTTGATATAACACTAGAACATAATATAAATGAAAGCACTGATGAGCATGATATGAAAGTGATGGTGATTGCTACAAATGATATGGATGAACATGAAACGCCATGAAGATACAATAAGAAAAATACATGGAGTCAAGATTACAGCTGATAATTCGCGTTCTGAAGGAACCGCGAGAGTTGAGAATCCCTTTGGCGTGGCATGAGCGCCTTGACAAATGCACTTTACAAAGATTTACTTTATGACGATAGGTTCAAGGGTTGCTCCCAAAAGTCCAACCACTCCTGAATTTGGGGCGACGAGGTTCTCCCACGGTGACAAAAGGGTGGGGGGAGGGGGTAGAATGGCTCGTGCCAGCTTACTTGGCGGTCCGGAAACGAGACGACGACGGGAACAATGGCCGACCATTGGCGCGCCGATTTCTCCGGGAATGACGGGGGCTCGTGGCTCCTCTGCGTCCTGATCCCGGTTTGAAATGTTGTGGCCGTGTGTCGCCTGGAAGGGCCAGCTGCTCGCGATCTTATCCCCACGTATTGGGGCTATCTGCCCGTGGGTGGAATCGCCGCGGCTTATGCTGGGTCTCCTTCTCCAGCCCTGTGTCGCTCCTTGGGACCCGTGCACCAGCAGCCTCTCTACAATATCCACCGGTACTCTCTCCCGGGTGGCATAGCCTCCTGCCTCCAATTGCCAATTTCGCAGGTCGTGGCGCGCTCACCGCCCTTAAATACCCCACAAAATGTGGGAGGGGTCGTTCGGGGGCACACCACATGGGTAAATGGGGGGTGGGGTGAGTAGGGAAATCCCCACTCGTCGACATGAAGCACTTTTGACTAGGCCGTAGATTCACCGGACGTCGTCGGCGAATGGAGAGGGAGGGGGGGACAGACCCTCCCGTGGCCGGCGACGTCACTCACCTTGACCACGAACACGTTTTTAGGGGAGTTCACATCACTGGGACAAAAGGGGATGGGGGGCAAACAAAGGAACACAGAAAAAACAAAACGAACGATGAGCGCCAAGCGCAGAAGGACGCGAGGGGATCCAAAATCGTCATGCGACGGTACAACCGTTACCGTCACATAGCCCCCCGCTAAACTGTGAGGGGGGGGGATGAAAGAAATGAAAACACCCTCCTCGCAGTTTACAAAAAGTCAAGACAAAGCGCTCCTCGCGCAAAATAAAGTGAAACCACAAACAGAACGAAAGCAAAACAGACCTTACGTGAGCGGCGAATGATATGGCTTTAGATTTCCAAAATTATGGACGCCGACTTCACCGTCCACGTCGTTTACCAAGTAACACGAATTAGGTCCCGATAATTTAGATATCCTAAATGGTCCCGTGTACAAGTGAAAAAATTTATGAAAGAGATTCGCGCGGGCATCCGATGCTTTCGGGAATCTTAGTAAAACGCGATCTCCTACACGAAACTCATATCCCCGTGATTTTTGGTTGGCCTTCCTACGGCGTCCGCTTTTCTCCAATGCTCTCAAAGCTATTTGCTGATCGTCGCGTGTGGGCCCTCCAGGTGGGTCGGGGAATTCAACACCTAAATCGACCCTAATTGGTTTTCGACCAAAATGCACTTCTGTGGGCGTCATACCCGTACTCTCATGTGTCACCTCATTAAACCAGCGATTTATCCAGGGAAGTACTTCAGGCCAGCGTTGATGGTCATCAGAACAATAGACCCGGAATACGCGAGACAATTCTCGCATTACCCTTTCACTGGGATTTGTTTGGGGTCTCCTGATGGACGAATAGATGACCTTCACCTCCATCTCCTCCATCGATTCCCTCCACAGAGCGCTCGTAAACTGAGTACCGTGATCTGACAAGATTCTACGGGGCGTCCCACATAATTTAAAGTATTCATTTTTCAGAACGCGAATGCAATTTTTCGCGGTCGGATTGTTCAGATGGTTCGAATCGCCCATCGATTCAACCGTTGAGACGTTGATCGCCGTGGATTCTCTTTCCCCTCCGCCCGACGCATCCGTCGGTACGAGGGTGGCAAAAGACTCTACCACCAACCCACTTCCTTTATTTCCGAACACAATTTTATTTTCGCTAAAGTCGATCACGACTCCATTCTCGGATAGCCAGTCCGTCCCTAAGATTAAATCTCTCACGAGATCCCTGACTACCAGGCATGCGATGTCCATGCACCTACCGCCTACTTCAATCGGGACATAGGCCTGTCGAGAAATCGGGTTCGATCTCTTCTTGTTAGCACATATTATGAAACATTTGTTTAATGGTAATATTGGGATATTAGGCTCTTTCGCATAAATTAACTCAAAGAATTGCTCGCTTATGGCGGAAACTTCGCTCCCAGTATCTATCAAAGTGGATACTTCGTGCCCGAGACACCATAAGGATATTTCAGGACACGCTCTTTTGACAATACTTCGCTCCTGTTCCTCTTCGAGCAAGTCCTCGAGAAGATTCCCCTCTAACGCGTAGGTGGCGGAGACGCGTGTCGCCGCGCTACACTGCCCGTCCGAGCCGCGGGGATCTAACGGCACGGACGCGAGGAGTTTAAAGAACCCGGCATGGGGCTCGATGGGGGTGGTTGATCGAACCTCGGAACAACTGGCGTCGCTATATCCGGGCGGTCGTGAGGTGGATGGGGATTTCCATGCGATTGAATGTCTCCGGGACATAGCGCGTTCTGATCGCGTGGTAAAGTCGGAGCCATATGCGAGACTTCACCACTCCGTCTCGGAACATTCCCACGGACATCCCGTCCCCCATTAGAAGGACGGCCCTTCGAAACCCGGGTAGTATTCACCTGCGGGTGGGATTCCCTAGGCCCGAATCCAACCCTCCTATCTCCTTCGCTCGTGTCATCATACCGACCTAATAAGGTCAGCACTCTTTTTAGCGACAACGGTTCCGCACTCTTAAGCAAGTTTTGTATGAGGGGCGGAAACTGTCGCACTAGAGAATATATTAATCTATCCTCCTCGATGGGAGGTTCGCAAGATTTCGCCGCCGCCACTTTCTTCATGGCGTAGTCCTTCATCTTTCCGTCTCTCGAACGTGAATACGTCCCATTTAAAACGGTAGCGTGGAACTCGTACTGCGCGGGGCCATCCCAATACTCTGCCAAAAACAGCCTTCTAACCTCCTCGTAAGCCTGTGGGACTGGCCTCAGCATACTTTTCCACAATCCCGCCGGACCTCCTAACATACTAAGAAACACCGGGGACTGAGCAGACGCAGGGATCGCCAGCAACCTCATGTAATCTTCCGCGGCATGCACAAAACCCACGGGGTTTTGCCCAGCTCCGCCCTCGTATGTCGGCTTGTCTATGCAAACTGCTGAAGGCATGGCGAAAACCGGGGGCTGGAACCCCGTATGCTCCACTCGCCTACAGTGATCTTCCACCTGCTGCATTCTATCAGCTATTACGCGTTCCCTCTGACGCACTTCTTCGAGACCTTTCGAGAGATCAATCACTTGGGCGCCCACAGTTTGGACCTTCGTTTCAACTACCTCCAATTCCTGTCGGGTTTGGCCGGCTGTGACTTTGACCTCTGATTTTAAAGCGCCAATCAATTCCTTAAAATATTCATCCCGCTTCACCTCTCTCTCCTTCTCCCTTCTTTCTTTCTCCTCTTCCTTTCTTTCTCTCTCCTCTTTATCGGCCTTCTCCCTTCTCTCTCTCTCCTCTTCCTTTCTTTCTCTCTCCTTCTCCCTTCTTTCTTTCTCCTCTTCCTTGGCCTGCATCCAACTTAACAGGGCGTCTATCGAACCCCCGCTCGCTGAGCCGGTAGCAGGTGGGGGGGGGGCCTTCGCCTCCGCTCCCTCCTGCTCCGCTGCAGCGTGAGCTGACTCATGGTCGTACTCGTCGGAGTCCGACAACGTTATTTCCTCCACCAATTTGTCAACTTTACCCTTCGTAGCCATTTTTCTAGACCGCCGGCTGGACTGATCACGCGCACACACTTTTTTAATGAAGCCAAAAGGCATGTGACCAAATTACGGCTTCGCGAACGTCCCTGATCAACCGTGGTTGAGGTGTCACGTGAGCCTATGAACCCAATAACGAATGAACGCTTACCCACAGAAGCAAAAGATTGAGTAAATTATTCAAATTGACTTGCGCGGGGCGAGGGGTCCACACCGAAACAGAAAAGAAACTTCGAGGGCACGGACGTCGTCTCCTAACAAAGCAAAATTTTAAATTAATGATTTTCAGTTTCAACGAAAAGGCACACAAGAAAATAATTCCCCACGAAACAAAAGAACATTCCATGAACTAAGACACTCGGGATCCTGTCCGCAGCGCCATTATATGTGACGGATCCACCCCCCTAACCCGCGTTTCACTAAGGGGACGGCCGCACACATAGGGATCCGCGTTTGAGCCCACGAGGAGCGTACTCCGCGAATTCCAAATTATAATTAAGGATCCCCCCGAGTCGTTCGATGTTCTGACGCACACACAGGGAATGATGGGGACTGGCCTTCCCATTAACTGGGACGGAACATACACCAGTTCTTTGCACAAGTTTATTGAGGCCCTTGGCCAAAAGTGAACATAAGACACAACGTTTTTGATATAACACTAGAACATAATATAAATGAAAGCACTGATGAGCATGATATGAAAGTGATGGTGATTGCTACAAATGATATGGATGAACATGAAACGCCATGAAGATACAATAAGAAAAATACATGGAGTCAAGATTACAGCTGATAATTCGCGTTCTGAAGGAACCGCGAGAGTTGAGAATCCCTTTGGCGTGGCATGAGCGCCTTGACAAATGCACTTTACAAAGATTTACTTTATGACGATAGGTTCAAGGGTTGCTCCCAAAAGTCCAACCACTCCTGAATTTGGGGCGACGAGGTTCTCCCACGGTGACAAAAGGGTGGGGGGAGGGGGTAGAATGGCTCGTGCCAGCTTACTTGGCGGTCCGGAAACGAGACGACGACGGGAACAATGGCCGACCATTGGCGCGCCGATTTCTCCGGGAATGACGGGGGCTCGTGGGCTCAAATGCGGATCCCTATGTGTGCGGCCGTCCCCTTAGTGAAACGCGGGTTAGGGGGGTGGATCCGTCACAATATAGTCTAAACTTCACCATTTAAAAAGATAAAAATAACAAAGTAAGCATGCAAAAACGTTCTGTTAGTTGGGTTACCTTCAAGTCCTTATACCCACATGCAACTACGTATGCTATGGATTGATTCACTCGTATTGGACATATTTAACGCTATTCATAACCCTAATTGTACGAGGAAAAAAAGACATTTTAATTCTGTCAGTTCGGCAATAAAATTCTCTAATTTTGTAATTATGGTCCAGTCTACCATAGTAAGTAGGGTTTCACAAAATATTTTTAACTTGATCACTGAAAATTTTATCTTGGAATTGATTTAGGAGATTAAGTCTAAATTTCCATCTGCGATCTGACAATGATTCCCATTTTAATTCATTTAATAGACTGGTTCATCTACATCTACATCCACATAATACCCTGCAAGTCACCATAAAGGTGTGTGGCAGGGGGTGAATTCTCACCAAACATGCACTACATGTCATGCATAAAAAAGGATTAGTATTTATATAAGTACTGTTCAAAACTACACTATTTAAAAAAATATAAAAATAGCAAAACATACATGCAAAAACATGCCGTTAGTTGGGTTAGCTATAAGTCCTTATACCAACATGCAGCTACCAATGTTATCCATTGCTACATCTACATCTACATAATACCCTGCAAGCCACCACAAGGGTGTGTGGCAGGGGGTGATTGCTCACCAAACATGCACTACATATCATGCATAAAAAAGGAATAGTATTAATATAGTAGTCAGAACTACACTATTTAAAAAGATAGAAATAGCAAAGAAAACATGCAAAAACATTCTGTTAGTAGGGCTAGCTTCAAGTACTCACACCAACATGCAGCTACCAATGCTATTCATTGCTACTCTCCGATAGGACATATTTACCGTTATTCGTATCTCTTATTGTGCGAGGGAAAAAGGACATTTTGAATCGGTCAGTTCGGCAATCAATTTCTCTTTATGATTATGGTCCAGTCTGCCATAGTAAGTTGGGGTTCGTAAAATATTTTTAACATCATCACTGAAAATATTGCCTTGGAATTTGTGGAAGAGATTAAGTCTAAATTTCAACCTGCGATCTGACAAGGAGTCCCATTTCAATTCATTTAATAGACTGGTTACGCTAATATAATTATCGTATCGTCCCTTTACAAATCTTGCCGATCTTCGCTGCACACGTTCAAGTTGCTACACTCGTACTGGATATATTTAGCGTTATTCATATCCCTAATAGTACGAGGAAAAAAGGACATTTTGAATCTGTGTGTTCGGCAATCAATTTCTCTAATTTTGTGATTATGGTTCAGTCTACCATAGTAAGTTGGGGTCCGCAAAATATTTTACCACCATCACCACCATCATGGACAGGGAGGAAGCACGTCAAAGAAATAACAGGTGTAGCAAACCGTACAATACGATTCGTACAAAGGATTCTAGGCTAATGCCATGAGAGAGTGCGATGCTGTGATGCTGATTGCCCCTTGTCAGGCCTCATTTAGAATTTGCTGCTAGTGT
This sequence comes from Platycnemis pennipes, assembly GCA_933228895.1. NCBI lineage: Eukaryota > Metazoa > Arthropoda > Insecta > Odonata > Platycnemididae > Platycnemis > Platycnemis pennipes. The sequence goes on from OW121854.1 coordinate 75,993,086, forward strand.
ATATATGGGATCCATACGAGGAAGGTATGATCAAGGAATCCCCAACTTACTATGGCAGACTGGACCATAATCATAAAGTTAGAGAAATTGATTGCCGAACTGACCGATTCAAAATGTCCTTTTTCCCTCGCACAATAAGAGATACGAATAACGGTAAATATGTCCTATCGGAGAGTAGCAATGAATAGCATTGGTAGCTGCATGTTGGTATGAGTACTTAAAGCTAACCCTACTAACAGAATGTTTTTGCATGTTTTATTTGCAATTTCTATCTTTTTAAATAGTGTAGTTCTGACTACTATATTAATACTATTCCTTTTTTATGCATGATATGTAGTGCATGTTTGGTGAGCAATCACCCCCTGCCACACACCCTTGTGGTGGCTTGCAGGGTATTATGTAGATGTAGATGTAGATGAAGATGAATCAAGTTTGCACTTACTGCCATACGGGCAGGCAATGATCAAAAATACTCCGTGCGTACACAGCTTACATGCAGATGAAATTCACCATGCCACCAACCGAAGGTATCTACATTAAAACTCGAGAACGGCTCTACGGATCGAACAACGGAAAAATATGGGCCTTTTTATTTTACAAGCTCTATCAGATCCGGCAATAAAAAGCTGCGGTAAACGACCCAATTGCGGCCCGTCTCGCATAAAACAATGGATGTGTCAGGACCCGAAACGGCTATCGTGAGCGATGAGTTGTTGATTGACTTTGTATGTTTGGCTCAGGATGTTTGGTAAATGAACACAAGATGCTGATTTTAATAGATACAGACTCCCCAAAATATTTCACATGGCAAGATTTTTTCACCCCTGAAATGCTGACGGAAGTGCGTCTAATTACTCCCTTCAGAGAAAAACAGGCTACTCTCCCTATCGGCTGAAAGTCGAACTCGCTGGGAAGTTTGGAGGTGTGTGAATGGTGTTGAAGGCAGCTGCAGTCCGCCCTGAGTCGGATCGTGGTATTTAATTCGCTGGGAAATAAGCCCGGGGGGCTAGGAAGAGGAATTCAGTGTGTGTGAGGTACAGAGCGCACACCACCTAGATTAGATCTACGATGTTACTTTTTACTAGTCAGCCCTCACCCCGAATACGGTTACACTAACCCCTGGTTACACTAATATACCTAGTTATCGTATCGTCCCTTTACAAATCTTGCCGATTTTCCGGATGTTGGTTGCCAGTAAATCAAAAATGTTATCCCCTCTATTAGGTGCTTTAGCTAATTGTTGCAGGGGGTTATTGGAGAATACATCTACGTAGACGTAGATGTAAATATGTCATGTAGCCATTGCTTGAACCTTCAAAAATCTGCCATTTTAGTCTAATCTGCTTAATTGATTGATCTGTTATATTGTGTGCGGCTCCATATTCGTGTTAAAGGAATACTACGGTAGAGATATTGGTGAGTAAAATTTAAATGGTTTTTAGACATGAATCCTTCGCAGAATGTACGAGTATATGAATCGACTTGTGTTAAAAAATCGAGTTTAGGAATTAACTGGTGCTCTGCTCCGTGACCTGAGATTGGATTTGGTGACCTAATTTCGGGCATGAAGTTTAGACTTTTTGTAGAGTACACGGTAGTGATCAAATTGTGGGATAGGTAGGTTTGCAACTGGATGGTGGCTAGAAATAGGTGGCAGTTGGAACTAGATGGCAGTTAGATGTACCTTACAGGTTACTAAGGCACGTGGTCCGCATGGGGAAACGATTTTAAAATGCTTCTTCCATAAGTGTAATGATTGTTGGGGAAATCCAGTCACTCACCATCGGCAACATCAAAGAGGACATTGTGCTCAAGAATGCCTTTGATCTTGCCGCCGAGGAAAAACTCACCTCTCACTCGCCTCCTGACTCCGGTAGCCACAGACCGATAAGTGCACTGGACTGTTCGTGACACAATGGGTAATCGTTAGCCTTAGCCTCCCGCTCCACACGTGGTCTGAGGGTAGCAGTGGTAATTAAACAACTTGGCCAGTGCCTTTCACTTCAGGGAACGCTTGGAAGGGGACAAGCGAAGGGGTTGGAAGACACCCGTGGCGATAGGCCAGGACTCAGGTCTCGTGCGTAAGGTCTGAATAAGGATGGGGCCCCAGGTAAGGAGGGGGGACCAAATTAGCTGCGGGCCAAGCTTCCGCTAATAGGTATTGGTATTCCCTGCCATAAAACCTCTTTGGCTTTCCTTAGAGGAGCGAAGAGAGGAGGTGGAGACAATTTGACTTCTCATTCCACAATGATTCCTTGATTTAGGTTATAGATTTGATATAGGATAGCAAATAGTTATAGATACTCTAGTTAGGAGAATATGAAGTATGGGTTGATGCAACCAATTGACATTTCCTGTAACGGTATTGAAAAGTTACTTAAATATATAAGCCCCAACAAATCTCATGGCCCTGATCAAATTCCCTCCCGCGTATATAGAGAGTTAGCCTCCGAAATTTCCCCCTACCTTGAAATAGTATTTAATACATCCCTGACCGAACACGCCGTACCGATGGTCTGGAAAGCAGCCGATTTAATACCCATTTTTAAAAGTGGTGATACGGAGCAGCCATCTAACTACAGACCTACATCTACATCTACATAAGACCCTGCAAGCCACCATAAAGGTGTGTAGCAGGGGGTGAACTCTCACCAAACATGCACTACATATCATGCATAAAAAAAGGATCACTACTTTTATAGGTACTGTTCAAAACTACGCTATTAAAAAAAAGATATAAATAGCAAAACATACATGCAAAAACATGCCGTTAGTTGGATTGGTCTTAAACAAATTCAAAGACCATATTTTCAGTGATGATGTTAAAAATATTTTGCGGACCCCAACTTACTATGACTGGACCATAATCATAAAATTAGAGAATTAGATTTCCGAACTGACAGATTATAAATGTCCTTTTTTCCTCGTACTATTAGGGATATGAATAACGGTAATTATATCCAGTACGAGTGTAGCAATGGATAACATTGGTAGCTGCATGTTGGTATAAGGGCTTATAGCTAACCCAACTAACGGCATGTTTTTGCATGTATGCTTGGTATTTTTATCTTTTTTTAAATAGCGTAGCTTTGAACTGTACCTATACAAGTACTAATCCTTTTTTTATGCATGATATGTAGTGAATGTTTGGTGAGAGTTCACCCCCTGCCACACATTTTTATGGTGGCTTGCAGGGTATTATGTAGGTGTAGATAAATATGATTTTACTTAGAATCGGTGGTGATTCACCCCGTGCCATGGACTTAAGAGGTGGCGAGATTTGTAAAGGAACGGTACCATAACTATATTAGCGTAACCAGTCTATTAAGTGAATTAAAATGGGAATGATTGTCAGATCGCATATTGAAATTTAGACTTAATCTCTTAAACGAATTCCAAGATAATATTTTCAGTGATGACGTTAAAAATATTTTGAGTACCCCAATTTAGCAGCCGTACCGGAACAGCATGCTTTTGCATGCTTGCTTTGCTATTTTTATATTTTTAAATAGTGAAGTTTAGACTAGTATATTATTACTAATCCTGATTTTTATGCATATAGGTAGTTCATGTTTGGTGAGAATATCCCCCCTGCCACACACCTTACATCTACATCTACATAATACCCTGCAAGCCACCACAAGGGTGTGTGGCAGGGGGTGATTTCTCACCAAACATGCTCTAGATATGCATGAAAAAGGAATAGTATTAATAAAGTAGTCAGAACTACACTATATAAAAAAGATAGAAATTGCAAAGCAAACATGCAAAAACATTCTGTTAGTAGGGTTAGCTTTAAGTACTCATACCAACATGCAGCTACCAATGCTATTCATTGCTACTCTCCGATAGGACATATTTACCGTTATTTGCATCTCTACCCGTATGTCTAATTGTGCGAGGGAAAAAGGACATTTTGAATCGGTCATTTCGGCAATCAATTTCTCTAATTTTATGATTATGGTCCAGTCTTATTGATGTCTTGCAGGGTATTATGTAGATAGTTAGATATAAATGCAGCGTTTTTTCTGCTTAGGCCTAGCCATAAAATGAGTTGTTTTCTCTGCTTAAGGAATAAACCTTATCATTAAGCTTGCTCATGTATTTTTAATCAACGCAACACCCTGAAAACCACCACGATGGTGTGTGACAGAAGGGTGAAGATCACCAAATATGGATTATTGACATGCAACTCGGCTACTACATGGAAACATGTTGGATAATGAGACCATATACAGTTAGATGGTTAGAATCTACATTATAGTTAAGGGATTATTGGTTGTAATGGCATTTACCTAAACATATTTATGTTCATACGCCTATCATTCATGGTTTAGTAGGTAATGCACCATGCACTACAGACTAATCTAACATTAGTAATGCTGAATGGTCTACATATTTAGACTTATATCACATCTGCTCTAAAAACCGCTATCATAACGTCTACGAAGCCCATGCGTGATCTAAATATCTGGCGGCAATGAATCGAAAATAGATATAAATGTACTGTTGCCTTTTTTTCGGGCGCGGAAAAAAATTGCATTTTTATCATTCGTGTTTTAAAATTCTCTATGCCTCTATCACATGACGCCGAGGAGGACTTATCTGTTCATTGCATGGCAATCGTCGTATATTTCCTCAGAAGTTTTTAAGATCGGAAAGAATTGTAAAGTGAAGGTGCGATAACTATATTAGCCTAACCAGACTATTGATATAATTAAAATGAGATTTATTGTCAGATCGCAGGTTGAAATTAGACTAAATCTCCTAAATAAATTCTAGATAATATTTTCAGTTTTGACGTTAAAAGTAATTTGCGAACCCCAACTCACTATGGTAGACTGGACTATAATCACTAAATTAGAGAAATTGATTGCCGAACTGACAGATTCAAAATGTCCTTTTTTCCTTTTACAGTTAGGGTTATGAATTGCTGTAAATATGTCCAATACGAGTGAATCAATCCAGAGCATAGGTAATTGCATGATGGTATAAGGAGTTGAAGGTAACCCAACTAACAGCACGTTTTTGCAAAGGTTAGTTTGCTATTTTTATCTTTTTAAATAGTGAAGTTTAGACTACTATATTAATACTAATCCTTTTAAATGCATGATATGTTGTGCATGTTTGGTGAGAATTCACCCCCTGCCACACACCTTTGTGGTGGCTTGCAGGGTATTATGTAGATGTACATCTACATCTACATCTACATAATACCCTGCAAGCCACCACAAGGGTGTGTGGCAGGGGGTGATTGCTCACCAAACATGCACTACATATCATGCATAAAAAAGGAATAGTATTAATATAGTAGTCAGAACTACACTATTTAAAAAAGATAGAAATTGCAAATAAAACATGCAAAAACATTCTGTTAGTAGGGTTAGCTTTAAGTACTCATACCAACATGCAGCTACCAATGCTATTCATTGCTACTCTCCGATAGGACATATTTACCGTTATTCGTATCTCTTATTGTGCGAGGGAAAAAGGACATTTTGAATCGGTCAGTTCGGCAATCAATTTCTCTAACTTTTTGATTATGGTCCAGTCTGCCATAGTAAGTTGGGGTTCGTAAAATATTTTTATATAAAAAATACTGAAAATATTGCCTTGGAATTTGTGGAAGAGATTAAGTCTAAATTTCAACCTGCGATCTGACAATGATTCCCATTTCAATTCATTTAATAGACTGGTTACGCTAATATAATTATCGTATCGTCCCTTTACAAATCTTGCCGATCTTCGCTGCACACGTTCAAGTTCATTACTTAGACCGATTTCGTAGGGATCCCATACACTGGCAGCATATTCCAAATGAGGTCTAACAAGGGAAAAGTAGCTGATTTCTCGTACATGATCGTCACATTTACCCAATACTCTTTTAATGAAACCCAGTTTGCGATTCGCTTGACCCATTATTTCACGAATGTGTTTACCCCAGGAAAGATCATTTGTCAGTCTTATTCCAAGATATTTAATGGATTCCACGTTTGTTAATTCATTATTACTTATTTTGTAATTGGTGGAGGAGAGCTATTCTTTTTCCAAAAGTTCATTACAAGACATTTTTTAAAGTTTAATTCTAACTGCCATGTATCACACCAAGTTTCAATTGCTTGTAGGTCAATATTTTTTTAATATTCTTTATCGTTCGGGCATAGAATTTCCCTGTACACTACTGCGTCATCGGCAAATAGACGAAGCTTACTTTTTACCACCTTTTGGATATCATTAATGTACAAAAGGAATGAAAGATACCGGATGGGTGATGTGCTCGGTCCAGCGGGTCGAGTGGCCTGGAGAAGTGAACAAACCGGGGAGATAACAGGATGAGGTGGTGGGGTTTGAAGAGCGGGGAATTTGGGAGTCCGAATGTGACGGAATGATTTAGAGACGGAGGCAGGACATTTCCCGACACGACCTCTTGACGACGTGTATCATATGCGCACCGGACTACTTACCTCTCTTAGCCCCCTCCCTTTCCAGTGTTGTCCGAGGAAGGTCTTTTCCTGTACCCTTTCTGGGGGGTGGAGGGTAGAGAAACGCCACTCCACGCCTGGTCACCCTTGAAACGCCCCCATTACCGCACAACGCCTCACCCCTCCTTTTCCTTCCATCCACCGTCATCCCTAGGGGCCTGCCACCTCTTTATCAGTATCTACACCTACATAATTCCCTGTATAAGCCACCGCAAGTGTGTGGCAGGGGGTGGACACCTTCAATATGTATAATTAGAGATATGAATAGCAATAAATATGTCCAAAATAGTGAATTAATGTATAGCATAGCTAGCTGCATGTTGGTATAAGGAATTGAAGGTAACCCAACTAACATCATGTTTCGGCATGCTTTCTTTGCTTTTTTTATCTTTTTAAATAGTGAAGTTTAACCTAGTATATTAATACTAATCCTTTATTATGTATGATATGTAGTGCATGTTTGGTGAGAATTCACCCCCTGCCACACACCTTCATGGTGGCTTCCAGGGTATTATGTAGATGTAGAATAGGTATGCGTTATCAATCAGAGAGAACAATTACTACCACGTAGGCATGCAATAAAATACTAGCCCCTTATAAACTTTGCTTAGAAAAATCAATAGTCACAATAGTGCCAAACCGGGAAATGTGATAAGAAGACAAAGGAGCGATGTTACTTTTCACCACATCTACATAATACCCTGAAAGCCACCATAAAGGTTTGTGGCAGGGGGTGAATTCACACATAACTATGCATTATATATCATGCTTAAAAATGTATTAGTAATAATATACTAGTATACATTTCACAATTTAAAAAAGATAAAAATATCAAAGTAAACATGCAATATGATGCTGTTAGTTGGGTAGGCTTAAAGTCTTTATATCAACGCGAACTACCTATGTGATCTATTGATACACTCGTATTTATGCTATTCACACCCCCAATTGTACGAGGAAAGAAGGACATTTTGTATATGTCAGTTCGGCAATCTAATTAGTAAATATTGGTTATAGTTGCTTGTGACTAGTAAGTCCCCACCTTTAATATACATCCAGTGTATGGGATCCGAAAGAATTAGGTTTGCTCTGAGAGCTAGACAATGAGCAGCGTAGAGCAGCTAGTTTTGTTAAAAGTTGTTACAAAAGGTTAGAAGTGTATGTTCGATAATAGAAGAATTAGGTGGGGAATCATTATCAGATTGTAGGTTAAAGTACAGATTAAATATCCTCCATAAGTTTAAAACGGATAGCTTTATTGAAGATGTTATATATGCATCTCCAAAAAAGCCAGTAGAATTGCCCAAGCGAAAAGTGCATTTTATCGGATGAAGATTCTGCTTGCAACTGCAAATACAAGCGTGGAAGTGAGGAAACATTTCATTAGAACATACATATGGAGCATTCTACTATATGGCACGGAATCATGGATAAAATAGCAGCAGAGATTTCCAGGCTGTAAGAATTTGAAATGTGGTGCTACAGAAGAATGATGAAGATAAAATGGATCGATCGAGTGACATCTACATCTACACGATACCCTGTAAGCCACTGCGAGGGTGTGTGACAAACGAAGAAGTCTTAAGAAGAGTGGGATAGAAGAGATGTCGGTTGAAAACCTTAAAAAGAAGACGGGACAACTTAATAGGCCACATCTTAACATATCATGGTCTGATAAAGACAATCGTCGAGGGAAAGGTGAGCGGGAAGAATGGAAAAGGCAGGCTTCGTATGATCTACATCTACATCTACATAATACCCTGCAAGCCACCACAAGGGTGTGTGGCAGGGGGTGATTGCTCACCAAACATGCACTACATATCATGCATAAAAAAGGAATAGTATTAATATAGTAGTCAGAACTACACTATTTAAAAAAGATAGAAATTGCAAAGCAAACATGCAAAAACATTCTGTTAGTAGGGTTAGCTTTAAGTACTCATACCAACATGCAGCTACCAATGCTATTCATTGCTACTCTCCGATAGGACATATTTACCGTTATTCGTATCTCTTATTGTGCGAGGGAAAAAGGACATTTTGAATCGGTCAGTTCGGCAATCAATTTCTCTAACTTTATGATTATGGTCCAGTCTGCCATAGTAAGTTGGGGTTCGTAAAATATTTTTAACATCATCACTGAAAATATTGCCTTGGAATTTGTGGAAGAGATTAAGTCTAAATTTCAACCTGCGATCTGACAATGATTCCCATTTCAATTCATTTAATAGACTGGTTACGCTAATATAATTATCGTATCGTCCCTTTACAAATCTTGCCGATCTTCGCTGCACACGTTCAAGTTCATTACTTAGACCGATTTCGTAGGGATCCCATACACTGGCAGCATATTCCAAATGAGGTCTAACAAGGGAAAAGTAGCTGATTTCTCGTACATGATCGTCACATTTACCCAATACTCTTTTAATGAAACCCAGTTTGCGATTCGCTTGACCAATTATTTCACGAATGTGTTTACCCCAGGAAAGATCATTTGTCAGTCTTATTCCAAGATATTTAATGGATTCCACGTTAGTTAATTCATTATTACTTATTTTGTAAGTGGTAGGAGGAGAGCTATTCTTTTTCCAAAAATTCATTACAAGACATTTCTTAAAGTTTAATTCTAACTGCCATGTATCACACCAAGTTTCAATTGCTTGTAGGTCAATATTTAAATATTCTTTATCGTTCGGGCATAGAATTTCCCTGTACACTACTGCGTCATCGGCAAATAGACGAAGCTTACTTTTTACCACCTTTTGGATATCATTAATGTACAAAAGGAATAGGAGTGGACCTATCACACTACCTTGTGGGACACCCGAAGTGACTTTAATTGCCGGTGAGGAAACACCGTCCAAAACAACCCTTTGAACCCGATCATGCAGAAAATCATTAATCCATGATATAATGTTACTGTCTAACCCATAAGATTTTAACTTCAAAATTAGTTTGCTGTGAGAAACCTTGTCAAAAGCCTTCTTGAAGTCGAGAAATATAGCATCCACTGGAATATTATTTTCGCCAGAAACTAAAATATCGTGGGAAAAGAGAGCAAGTTGGGATTCACACGATCTGCTCTTTCGGAAGCCATGCTGGACATTGGACAATAAATTCTGGCTATCTAGGTGTCCCATGACTGAACTGACAATTATATGTTCTAGGACCTTGCATGAAATGGATGTGAGGGATATAGGTCTGTAGTTAGATGGCTGCTCCCTATCGCCACTTTTAAAAATGGGTGTTACATCGGCTGCTTTCCAGTCCATCGGTACGACGTGTTCGGTCAGGGATTTATTAAATACTATTTCAAGGTAGGGGGAAATTTCGGATGCTAACTCTCTATACACGCGGGAGGGAATTTGATCAGGGCCAGGAGATTTGTTGGGGCTTATATCTTTAAGTAATTTTTCAATACCATTACAGGAAATGTCAATTGGTTGCATCAACCGCTGAAAGAGGTCAGGTAACACGACAGTTGAATCCCCGGAAGGTGGGTTAAAAACGGTTTGGAAGAAGGAATTTAGCAAGTTAACTTTGTCGAGTGTGTTTGTGGTCATTTCACCTCTATCATTTTTAAGTGAATGGACGGCAGACTTATGGCCTTGCACTTCCCTTACGTACGACCAGAAGACTTTTGGATTTTCTTTCAATTGTTCCCCAAGTGTTTTTCTTTTGAATTCTGCAAATGCATTACTAAGGGCTGACTTTGCAGTGGATTTTGAAATTTTATAATTTTCAATAATTACATTACGCTCATCAGTGGGCATATGTTTACTAATTTTTTTCATTTTAGCATGACATATTCGCTGCCGTCTCAGGGATTTTCTCACTTCGGCATTGTACCACCTAGGTTCAGTGCTTTCTTTTTTGAATTTACAAGGGATAAATCTGTTGATCCCAGAGCGCATGATATTAATGAACGACTTCCATGAATCGTTGGTACATACCTTTATGGAAGACTTTTTGAAATCCGATAAGGAATCTCTTAAATAAATTTTAAAGTTAGCAAAGTCTGCTCTTTTAAAAATATAAAACTTTCTTTTTTGTTTAAAATTTTTATCTAAAGATAGCGAGAGTTTTGCATAGCATAGCTGCATGATATATGAAGCAAGTTGTGAAGGATGTAAAAGAGAGAAGCTACATCAATATGAACAGTTTGGCCGATAGTAGAATCGAGTGGAGGGCTGCGTCAAACCAATCCTAGGATTGTTGACCGATGATGATGATATTAAAAACCGCTGCGCAGTATGGCTGATTCCACCAGATAAATAAGAGTAGAGAGATAGATTTTGGTACTGATAAATTCAAGATGTTATTTTACCCCGTACTATAAGCATCCCAATTTTAGCATCCGAATAAGCATCCGATTTTAGCATCCGAAATTTCCCCCTACCTTGAAATAGTATTTAATAAATCCCTGACCGAACACTTCGTACCGATGGACTGGAAAGCAGCCGATGTAACACCCATTTTTAAAAGTGGCGATAGGGAGCAGCCATCTAACTACAGACCTATATCCCTCACATCCATTTCATGCAAGGTCCTAGAACATATAATTGTCAGTTCAGTCATGGGACACCTAGATAGCCAGAATTTATTGTCCAATGTCCAGCATGGCTTCCGAAAGAGCAGATCGTGTGAAACTCAACTTGCTCTCTTTTCCCACGATATTTTAGTTTCTGGCGAAAATAATATTCCAGCGGATGCTATATTTCTCGACTTCAAGAAGGCTTTTGACAAGGTTTCTCACAGCAAACTAATTTTGAAGTTAAAATCTTATGGGTTAGACAGTAACATTATATCATGGATTAATGATTTTCTGCATGATCGGGTTCAAAGGGTTGTTTTGGACGGTGTTTCCTCACCGGCAATTAAAGTCACTTCGGGTGTCCCACAAGGTAGTGTGATAGGTCCACTCCTATTCCTTTTGTATATTAATGATATCCAAAAGGTGGTAAAAAGTAAGCTTCGTCTATTTGCCGATGACGCAGTAGTGTACAGGGAAATTCTATGCCCGAATGATAAAGAATATTTAAATATTGACCTACAAGCAATTGAAACTTGGTGTGATACATGGCAGTTAGAATTAAACTTTAAGAAATGTCTTGTAATGAATTTTTGGAAAAAGAATAGCTCTCCCCCTAGCACTTACAAAATAAGTAATAATGAATTAACAAACGTGGAATCCATTAAATATCTTGGAATAAGACTGACAAATGATCTTTCCTGGGGTAAACACATTCGTGAAATAATGGGTCAAGCGAATCGCAAACTGGGTTTCATTAAAAGAGTATTGGGTAAATGTGACGATCATGTACGAGAAATCAGCTACTTTTCCCTTGTTAGACCTCATTTGGAATATGCTGCCAGTGTATGGGATCCCTACGAAATCGGTCTAAGTAATGAACTTGAACGTGTGCAGCGAAGATCGGCAAGAGTTGTAAAGGGACGATACGATAATTATATTAGCGTAACCAGTCTATTAAATGAATTGAAATGGGAATCATTGTCAGATCGCAGGTTGAAATTTAGACTTAATCTCTTCCACAAATTCCAAGGAAATATTTTCAGTGATGATGTAAAAAATATTTTACGAACCCCAACTTACTATGGCAGACTGGACCATAATCATAAAGTTAGAGAAATTGATTGCCGAACTGACCGATTCAAAATGTCCTTTTTCCCTCGCACAATAAGAGATACGAATAACGGTAAATATGTCCTATCGGAGAGTAGCAATGAATAGCATTGGTAGCTGCATGTTGGTATGAGTACTTAAAGCTAACCCTACTAACAGAATGTTTTTGCATGTTTGCTTTGCAATTTCTATCTTTTTTAAATAGTGTAGTTCTGACTACTATATTAATACTATTCCTTTTTTATGCATGATATGTAGTGCATGTTTGGTGAGCAATCACCCCCTGCCACACACCCTTGTGGTGGCTTGCAGGGTATTATGTAGATGTAGATGTAGATGTAGATAAGAGAACACAATAGGCAGCATGGGAAAAGGATAAGTATTTACCTACCCATGCATGGTAGGGAAATACAGATTAAAATATTTAGATAAGCACCATTATAACCAATAATCCAATTATTACTATGTAGATACATACTAACCCCCTAGCTGAATGCGACCCTATTCTCTATGCATTGGTCTAGTTGCCTGTCAATATTGCATGTTTGGTAATATTCACTCCCTGCGGTGGCTTGCAGGGTATTGCGTAGATGAAGATGAAAATATTAAGCATGATCAGGAGACATGTGGATTGTTAGCCACCAAATTTATGACACCAAATTTATAGTTACATCTACATCTACGTAATACTCTGCAAGCCACCACCAAGGTTTGAGGAAGGGGGTGAATTCTCACCAAACATGTACTACATATCATGCATTTAAAAGGATTGGTATTAATATATATGTCTAAACTGAACTATTTAAAAAGATAAAAATAGCAAACCAAGTATGCTTAGCATGCATGCGAGTTAATACAAAGTAATGTAACAGTTTGTAATTAGGCTACCATTTCTATAAATAAATATCCACCATCCATTATATTTCCACCCCTTGTGGAAAAATTTTCATCTCGAGCCCCCTCCCTCATCACCATCCCTTCCTCCCCACACTTCGATTCCGCCCACTCCCCCCTCCCACGGTCCACTACCCCTCTCCCGTCACTTTTGGTCCCGAGTGGGAGAGAGAGATAGATAGAGAGATGGAGCACCTGACGCCGTTCCCACACTTTGGGCCGAGAGAGAGACTAAGAATGGGTGCCGCAGAGGTGGTAAGGGTGCGGCAGGAGGGGGATGTTGTCCATGTCGTGGGGGTGGCGGTGGGGGGCTCTCTTGCCCCCCCCCTCTCAGGTTCCCTCCCCCTCAGGTCCGATGATCGCGGCGTCGGTGATGACGATGGGGCGGAAGAAACACAAGGGGTAGGGGCGCGGGTGGCCCCAGGCCCTCGCGGGGCGTATGGAGTGAAAGGGGGTGAGGGGGTTGGTATAAGAGGCCGGTCGTGACGTTGACTCTCTTCTTCGGAGGGTGGTTGGAAAGAGGCCGTCGAGTTTACATTTTAAACCGACTATTTCAAGCATTTAATTTCTTCACAAGCATTGTTTACGATTGACGTTACAAATATATTAAGAACACCAGCGTATTGTCTTACATTAAATCAGAAATTTCAGATTGGAGAGAGGCTGTCCTAACAGTAGGTTTAAAATGTAATTTTTCCGCTTACCATATGTAACATGATTGGCATCGTAATAAAGGAATAGTCGGTGAAATATATCTTTAATGCATGGATATTGTTTTAGGTTTACTAAGACATGCTTCCTTGGGATTGTAATATATCAAAAGAAATTCCTGTCTTATGAAAAATTATTCATTTCTGCTGGATACTAAGTACTCCATTGAGCAAGTTCCTGAATGCAATTTTATCTACACAATACCCTGCAAGCCACTATAAAGGTGTGTGGCACGGAGTGAATTCACACAAAACCTGCATCATATATCATGCATAAGTAAGCATATAAGGATTAGTAATTATATTCTAGTCTAAACTTCACAATTAAAAAAAAGATAAAAATAGCAAAGCAAGTATGCAAAAACTTGCTGTTATTTGGGTCAGCTTTAAGTCCTTATACCAACATGCAACTGCCTATGATATCCATTGATACCATTGTTTGTATATTTTTGGATATATTTAAAGCTCTTTGCATCCCTAATTGTACGAGGAAAGAAGAAAATTTGTAATACGCCGGTTCGGAAATCAATTTAACTTTTCGATTATGGCCCAGTCTACCATAGTATGTCGGAGTTGGCAAAAATATATATATATAATGTCATAAGTTAAAATAATATCTTGGAAATTCAAATCTCGCGAAGTAGCCGCGAAAACTTAACGTAGTTACCTGCCGAAATTGCACAATAACAAGGTCCGGGTTTGTGCCTCAGTCAAGGCGTTTGAGTTTTTTTTTGGAATATCTTGTTATTATATTGGAATTTATTTAAGAGATTGTCTAAATTTCAACGTACTATCTGACAATGATTCCCATTTTTATAATTTAATAGACGGGTTACACTAATATAGTTATCATAACGTACATTTACAAATATTGCCGATCTGCACGCGTTCAAGTTCATTATTTATTTACCAAATTATTAGTTGATAGAAATTAACACTAATGATACTTTTTCAGATTCATTTCTCGCTTTAAGCTTGTGATACAAACTGTATAATTGTATCGCCCTTCTATAAATCTGGTTGAAGTTTGCTACACGGATTTTGAATAAGCACCTATTTAAATTTACCTAAAAGTGATCCGTTGCATCACGCAGGTTGCATCCGTTGCAGGTTACAAATTCTTGATGCGATCTATTGAGGAAGGGATGGATTTTTCTCTTACATTTGTACCAATTTTATCCAGTATCATTCTTATGGACCTCAATAGACCTCTTACTTGATTGCGTATTCCCCTATTGTGTTTTTGCCACAATATTCTCCAATTTACCGTTACCCCCGGACAATTAATTGGATTTCGCGTTTGCTGTTTCAACTTTACGCACGTACTTTTTAACCAGTAGAATAAATTTATCTCGGAAGACTTTTTAAAATGAAAAGTGGCGTATAAAAAATCTTCAGGTGATGGATGTAGCGTTGACCCACGCATTTATTAACACATTCTCTGTGGCGTTTACTCACAACGCAATCCAGAATTCCAAGCTTCCACCGATAAACATGATGTTTGAACTTTGTTGACGTTTAATTGTACGTCGAGTGTACAAATAACAATAGGGAAAATTAGACTAAATTGATTTTTTACCACGCGTTGAAAATAAATGTACAATCCCTTAATTGAAATAAATCTGAAAACAAAATTTAATTGAACGTTCCGCAGGTATAGCATGAATGTCCATACATTTGCATATTAATTCACTTGAAGCGTATTTCAATGGATGACACCGTGTTATGAGAAGGTCGATTTTCGCGAAAAAATAAGGATTGGAAATTTTCTATATTGACGAGTGCTAACTTATAAACAAATGGTATATGAAACAGACCGGAAAACTGTGATAGGAATCGCACGCCTGGGTTATTCCAAACCGAGAAAAAGTTGATTAGTATTAACCCGGAGCTGTTTATAGCATTCAAATGGGTATAATTAAAATTCCAGCCAAGGGCTCGGATCAGTAATGATGAAAAAAAATGAAAATAATGTATGGGCTCATTACATTTCTGTCCCTTGAAATCTGTCAGTGGCAACGCATAAAATAACTAAAACGAGTCCTCCAATTATACTGGTAAAAATTTAGTGTTTTTGGTCCTTAACAGCCTGCACTTTTGCATTACAATTGGAATGAATGTCGTGTAAATAAAAAATAAATGCTAAATTCATGAATAAAATGGAACATGTCTGACTGCCAAAAAGTTCTTTTTTTCACTGTGCCAAAACATCAGCTTTTGCCAGAAGCCATTTTCCACAGGAAAATTCAAGAAAAAGAGATGAATCCATAAGAGCAGTGAACTAGCTAGTACGAAATAAAAGCGAAGTTATATTTTATACGGGGAAAAAATCAAGGTCCGGATTTGTCTTCGCCAGGACTTATTCAAAGTTTGTCGCTTATGTCTATATTCATTACTTCTACATAATACCCTGCAAGTCAAAATAAAGGTGTGTGGCAGGGGGTGAATTCTCACCAAACATACACTACATATCATGCATGAAATAGAATTAGTATTAATATACTAGCCTAAACTTCACTATTTAAAAATGATAAAAATAGCAAAGTAAGCATGCAAAAACTGCATGCTTTTAGTTGGGCTACCTTCAAGTCTTTATACCAACATGCAGCTACCTATGCTATGGATTGGACATATTTACCGTTATTCATATCCCTAATTGTAGGAGGAAAAAAGGAAATTTTGAATCTACATCTACATCTACATAATACCCTGCAAGCCACCACAAGGGTGTGTGGCAGGGGGTGATTTCTCACCAAACATGCACTACATATCATGCATAAAAAAGGAATAGTATTAATATAGTAGTCAGAAATACACTATTTAAAAAAGATAGAAATTGCAAAGAAAACATGCAAAAACATTCTGTTAGTAGGGTTAGCTTTAAGTACTCATACCAACATGCAGCTACCAATGCTATTCATTGCTACTCTCCGATAGGACATATTTACCGTTATTCGTATCTCTTATTGTGCGAGGGAAAAAGGACATTTTGAATCGGTCAGTTCGGCAATCAATTTCTCTAACTTTATGATTATGGTCCAGTCTGCCATAGTAAGTTGGGGTTCGTAAAATATTTTTAACATCATCACTGAAAATATTGCCTTGGAATTTGTGGAAGAGATTAAGTCTAAATTTCAACCTGCGATCTGACAATGATTCCCATTTCAATTCATTTAATAGACTGGTTACGCTAATATAATTATCGTATCGTCCCTTTACAAATCTTGCCGATGAATCTGTCAGTTCGGTAATCAATTTCTCTAATTTTGTAATTATGGTGGCTTGCAGAGTATTATGCAGATGTAGATGTAGATTATGGTCCAGTCTGCCATAGTAAATTGGGGTTCGCAAAATATTTTTAACATCATCACTGAAAATATTGTCTTGGAATTTATTTAAGATATTAAGTCTAAATTTCAACCTGTGATCTGACAATAATTCCCATTTTAATTCATTTATTAGACTTGTTATGCTAATATAATTATCGTATCGTCCCTAAAATCGAATTTGAACTGACAGATTCAAAATGTCCTTTTTTCCTCGTACTATTAGGGATATGAATAACGGTAAATGTATCCAGTACGAGTGTAGCAATGGATAACATTGGTAGCTGCATTTTGGTATAAGGACTTATAGCTAACCCAACTAACGGCATGTTTTTGAATGTATGTTTTGCTATTTTTATCTTTTTTTAAATAGCGTAGTTTTGAACAGTACCTACAAAAGTACTGATCCTTTTTTTATGCATGATATGTAGTGCATGTTTGGTGAGAGTTCACCCCCTGCCACACACCTTTATGGTGGCTTGCAAGGTATTATGTAGATGTAGATGTAAAATACATACGAGTCTTACATACGACCAAAACGCTTTTGGATTTTCATTTAAATACTTCCCTAGAATTTTACTTTTAAAGTCAGCTAAGGCTCTTCGACATACCTTTTTCGTAAGTGTTTCGAAGTTTTATAATTTATAATGATTTTATTAAGCTCATGAACGTGTGTTTTTTTCGCGCTTTTTTCAGTCTAGCATTCAAATTGTCTGTTGTTTTAAAGATTTCCGTACCGCCTCATTATACCACCGTGTCTCTGCATTCATCTTTTTTAATTTACTCGGTATATACATGTTAACTGCTGAGTGAATAACCTCTAGGAATATATACCACAAGATCTCAGTATCTTTCCTTAAACTTGCTTCTTGAAATTTGCTAAACAAATTCTGCAACTCTGTTTTCATTCCATCGTAGTGAGCCCTATCGAACATGTATATTTTCCACTTGGATTTGTTATTTTAGTCCGTTCTATAAGTAAATGTTGCTTTTATAAGTTTGTGAACACTGATTCCTTCATCGGTACTTATATTTACAAGCTGTTGGGGTATATTTGTTGCTAGGAGATCGAGAGTATTTTTTTCACTGGTTGGGGCTGTTACTAATTAATGAAGTGCATGAGAGAAAAATGTGTGCAGAAGTGTCTTACAGAGCTCTTTGTCCTTCCCCCGGTGAAGAAGCTACACGTGTCCCAGTCTATGGATGGAAGATTGAAATCACCCCCGATGATGATGTGACGGTCATTTTTGTGTTGAATTAATTTCCTTATTTGATTTTTTAGTTCTAATATTGAATTTATGCCCGAATCCGGTGGTCTATAATATTCACATAGGTAAACCTTTTTTGCTCGAGGATCTTGTATGGAACACCAAACGCTTTATATTTGACAATCAAGTATAGACTCCCTTCTGCTTGTAAAACAATCCTTCATGGCGATAAAATTCTTCCTCCTAGTCTTCTGTATCTTTCCTGTAAATTTTGAATGATTTCGGGAAAATTTCATTATCTACGATATCTTTATGTGGCCAGCTTTCAGTTCCTATAATTACATCTGCGTCGGTGCAGCCGATGAGGTGATGAAAATCTGCAACTTTGCTTTTAAAACTATGACAATTGACTACGACCACAGTTATAACGCCATTTTTTAAAATGACAGTCGAATTTTTAAAGCTATTTTTGCACACTTTTTCGAGATTATGTGTAACTGAATTTCTCAAATTTCCTATGACTTGCTCCTCAAAAAACTCGCATAGCTTATGGCTTTTTTCAATTATTTCACTTTCATTACATTTTTGCGATTTATTATTTAACACTCCACTAGCTGACCTGATATGGATAGCTGTAATCATGTTCAATAGTATATATATATATGCAATTACATTTTCAGTGATGACGAAAAAATATTTTGTGAACCCCAACTTACTATTAACGGTAAATATGTCCTATCAGAGAGTAGCAATGAATAGCATTGGTAGCTGCATGTTGGTATGAGTACTTAAAGCTAACCCTACTAACAGAATGTTTTTGCATGTTTGCTTAGCAATTTGTATCTTTTTTTTAAATCGTGTTGTTCTGACTACTATATTAATACTATTCCTTTTTAATGCATGATATGTAGTGCATGTTTGGTGAGAAATCACCCCCTGCCACACACCCTCGTGGTGGCTTGCAGGGTATTATGTAGATGTAGATGATTACTATGGTAGTCTGGACCATGATCACAAAATTAGAGAAATTGATTACCGAACTGACATATTCGAAATGTCCTTTTTTTCTCGTACAATTAGGGATATTAATAGCGGTAAATATATCCAATACAAGTGAATCAATGTATAGCATAGGTAGCTGCATGTTGCATTAGGACTTTAAGGTAACCCAACTAACAGAACGTTTTTGTATGCTTACTTTGCTATTTTTATCTTTTTAAATGGTGAAGTATAGACTAGTATATTAATACTAATCCTTTTTTATGTATGATATGTTTTGCATGTTAGGTTACAATTCACCCACTGCCACACACCTTTATGGTGGATTGCAGGGTATTATGTAGATGGTTAGAGAGATAGATTTTCGTACCGATTTATTTAAAATGTCATTTTTTCCGCGTGCCATAAGAGAGCATAATACATGGCATAAATACATACAAAGCATAATAGGTACTTAATAATAGCTTGGGTACTTTTCTGAACATATAAAAATATTTGAATAGTTGAAATTCATTCCAACACGTTTTTCTTTGTGCAATATTGTAAATTTTAGTGCAAATTTGGCTGTATTTATTATTATTGACCCTCTTCCTCACGCTGCCTAGGTACCTCGCTACTCTGTCCAATTGGAATGGGTTTCCAAGTTATGGACTTGGAAATGAGGGCAGCACTCCGCCATATTCCATCACCTGGTGGCGAGTAACCTTCCGTCCGCACCTTACAGCAGTTGGCTGGGGAGGAGCGGTGCTGGGGGCGGAGGAAGGGAGCGACAGTAGAAGTAAGTAGCCTTTGGACATCCTGAGAGAGGGACTAAGCGACGGAGGAGAGACCGGCGGGGAGGATTTCCCTCGCGATGACGGCGGGCTTAGACGGCCAGTCGATGAGACCAGAGGGGTGGGGGGAGGATAGGGGGTGGAGCGGACTAAGGGTGGGAGGGTCACTCGTTGGGAGGAAGGAGAAGAAAGTCGCCCCTTTCGGCGGGAAGCGGTCGAGGGCGCAAAGTGGGTGTCTCCGACGGAGCCAGGAGTTCCGACGAGGGGGAGGAGGGACGGGGTGGTTCCCGCCCCCATTCCCCATACTACGCTTGTTAAAGGTGGGGGGGGGAGTACACCCGTTGCGCAGGCTCCCTGACCCCCTCTCTCCCGCTTTTGTAGCGGTGGGGGTGAGCATTGAGTGAGAGGGTGCGGTCGTGGGGGTACGGGCAGGGTTTTGTGGGGGCGGGAACGGGTCCCAGGATGAGTGGGGGTGAGGTGGAGTGTTGTGGGGGCGGGAAGACGTTTTTGCGTACCGAGTGTGCGTGCGTTCGCCCATTTGGGCCAGAGGCGGGAGGTGGGTTTTGCGGAAGCCGGGGAAAGGGGGTTGGAAGGGATTTTTTTAGGCCTCCCCCCATTCCACATCCCCACAGGGTTTGAGTTTTGGGAAAGGGGTGGGTAAGGGTGTGGGGAGGGAGTGGAGTTGATTGTTCGCTCGACTCGTGAACCGCGGGGTCACATTTCTCCATCGGGTGTCGTTCGAGGCTGACGTGAGTCGAAGCGATCAGGGGAAGCAGTACGTCCATCCACGAGGAGAGAGAGGCACTCGTGTACGGGAAGAGCGCGTGACGATTCGTGGACCGCACCGAGCCGCTCACCGGCGCGGGTACCCGCGCGCTGCTTCCGGCACCCGGAAGCTACGTTATCCGGTAGGGAGAGCCGCGGAGACGTGATCTACGGATATCCTATTTTCCGGGGTCCACTTGGGCAGCCTCTCCCGACTGCCTTCCTGCGGATTTCTTACCGGCGGTGGTATAATGGGCACGGGTGAGTGCATTTAATCTACTCGCATATCATACTTTGTGAACCCGCCAAAATAGCGAGAGGCAGGGAGTACTTGCGTACCAGAGTTTGAAAATGTTGTGTTATTTTGTAGTTTGTGCAGCAGTTTTATCGTACGAAGAAAGGATCTTTCTAAGAGAAGATTTGTGCTGTTATGGTCGCGAATCATGGGAAAGAAGAATTAGTATTATTTGAGAGATGGTTGTTGTATTATGACGACGAGCACTGTAAAGATTACCTTTTACACCACATCTACTGGTGATATTCGTCTCACGCATTGGTGTTATACTAGGAGTTGAATTATCATTTTGAAGGGAATGTCTTTCGCTGACAGCATGTTGGAGAGAGAGATCTTAGTGTTGTCATTGTCGCAGCGTGTGTGAAGGTCGAGTATTTGTCATCATCGGAAACGAAATCTTCTTCCCATATGCTTGATATAGTTGATTCTCTCTTTGGAGGAGGGAAACTCTTGTCAATATGAAGTCTGGCTAGTAGCATCCTACAGCACTGCACATTAACACAAAATTAGAGAAATTGATTGCCGCACTGCTGATACATCGACAAGTTTCCCCACTGTAAACTACTCCCCCTGCCCCACACCTTTATGGCGACTTGCAGGGTATTATGTAGATGTACTCGCGAAGTTAGCATCATACGGGATGGACAATAATATAGTAGGCTGGATAGGCGACTTCTTACATGAACGCGTTCAAAAGGTGGTATTAGATGGTGTCAGCTCAGGTGAAGTAAAAGTTACATCGGGTGCTCCCCAGGGAAGCGTGATAGAACCAATTTTATTTCTTCTCTACGTAAATGACTTGAATACAGTAGTTAAAAATAGCAAACTCCGTCTTTTTGCAGGTGATGCAGTAGTGTATAAGGATATTGGAAATGTAAAGGACAATCTTTAGCTAAGGATTTAATTGCGATCGATGATTGGTATGATAGGTATGATTCATATATACCAACTATATGATTTAAGGTACGGAATTATGAAACGTGGAATCAGTTAAGTACTTAAGGGTAACGCTTACTCAGGATCTGTCATGTGGGAAACATATTAGGGAAATATGCAGTCAAGCAAATAGAAAATTGTGGTTTATTAATAGAATATTAGGGAAAAGTTTGGAGAGGGTGAAGGAAGTTGCTTGTTTGCATGTTAGTAGTGCATGCTTGGTGATCTTCACCCCATGCCACACACCCACGCGGTTCCTTGCAGGGTATCGTGTAGATATAGATGTATATGTAGATTTTTCAATTGTTAGACCACACTTAGAATATGCTGCGAGTATATGGGACCCTTATGAAGCGGGCTTAATTTACGAATTAGATCGAGTACAACGAAGAGCAACGAGATATGTAAAGGGTGTTACAATAGGGAATGCAGTGTGTCTGGTATGTTAGCCGAATTGGGATGGGAATCGCTGTCACAACGCAGGCTGAATTATAGACTTAATCTTCTGGGAAAATTTAAGGAGGGACATTTCATTCATGACATTACTCATATATTGCTGGCTCCGACTTATTATAGTTGGGCTTATAAATCTAATAAAATTAAGGAGATAGATTGCAGGACGGACAGGTTTAAAATGTGATTTTTTCCACGGATGATTCGAGATCAGAACGTTAGACATCGCTTAATCGGTATCTACATCTACATCTACATAATACCCTGTGCGCCACCATAAAGGTGTGTGGCAGGGGGTGAACTCTCACCAAACATGCACTACATCTACATCTACATAATACCCTGCAAGCCACCACAAGGGTATGTGGCAGGGGGTGATTGCTCACCAAACATGCACTACATATCATGCATAAAAAAGGAATAGTATTAATATAGTAGTCAGAACTACACTATTTAAAAAGATAGAAATTGCAAAGAAAACATGCAAGAACATTCTGTTAGTAGGGCTAGCTTCAAGTACTCACACCAACATGCAGCTACCAATGCTATTCATTGCTACTCTCCGATAGGACATATTTACCGTTATTCGTATCTCTTATTGTGCGAGGGAAAAAGGACATTTTGAATCGGTCAGTTCGGCAATCAATTTCTCTAACTTTATGATTATGGTCCAGTCTGCCATAGTAAGTTGGGGTTCGTAAAATATTTTTAACATCATCACTGAAAATATTGCCTTGGAATTTGTGGAACAGATTAAGTCTAAATTTCAACCTGCGATCTGACAATGATTCCCATTTCAATTCATTTAATAGACTGGTTACGCTAATATAATTATCGTATCGTCCCTTTACAAATCTTGCCGATCTTCGCTGCACCCGTTCAAGTTCATTACTTAGACCGATTTCGTAGGGATCCCATACACTGGCAGCATATTCCAAATGAGGTCTAACAAGGGAAAAGTAGCTGATTTCTCGTACATGATCGTCACATTTACCCAATACTCTTTTAATGAAACCCAGTTTGCGATTCGCTTGACCCATTATTTCACGAATGTGTTTACCCCAGGAAAGATCATTTGTCAGTCTTATTCCTAGATATTTAATGGATTCCACGTTTGTTAATTCATTATTACTTATTTTGTAAGTGGTAGGAGGAGAGCTATTCTTTTTCCAAAAATTCATTACAAGACATTTCTTAAAGTTTAATTCTAACTGCCATGTATCACACTACATATTATGCACAAAAAAAAAGGATCAGTACGTTTATAGATACTGTTCAAAACTACGCTATTTAAAAAAAAATAAAAATAGCAAAACATACATGCAAAAACATGCCGTTAGTTGGGTTAGCTATAAGTCCTTATACCAACATGCAGCTACCAATGTTATCCATTGCTACACTCGTACTGGATATATTTACTGTTATTCATATCCCTAATTGTACGAGGAAAAAAGGACATTTTGAATCTGTCAGTTCGGCAATCTATTACTCTAATTTTATGATTATGGTCCAGTCTACCATAGTAAGTTGGGGTCCGCAAAATATTTTTAACATCATTACTGAAAATATGGTCTTGGAATTTGTTTAAGAGATTAAATCTAAATTTCAACCTGCGATCCTACAATGATTCCCAATTTAATTCATTTAATAGACTGGTTACGCTAGTAAGGTTATCATACCGTCCCTTCACAAATCTTGCCGATCTTCGCTGCACACGTTGAAGTTCGTTATTTAGACCGATTTCGTAGGGATCCCATACACTGGCAGCATATTCCAAATGAGGTCTTACAAGGGAAAAGTAGCTGATTTCTCGTACATGATCGTCACATTTACCCCGTACTCTTTTGACGAATTCCAGTTTACGATTCGCTTGACCCATTATTTCACGAATGTGTTTACCCCAGGAAAGATCATTCGTCATTCTTATTCCAAGATATTTAATGGATTCCACGTTTGTTAATTCATTATTACTTATTTTGTAAGTGCTAGGTGTGGATGCAGGATTACTTTTTTTGTACTTGTAGGATTACTTATTTTGTAAGTTCCTGGTGTGGATGCACACCATGCCACATACCCTCAAGATAACAACCTTTAATCCCTTTCTTATTTCGTAGATATTAACCATCCATCTGCATTTGACCCTATTATCTAGCATGTCTCCATTGAAAATCCTAGTTTAATGTCAATAGTGCATATTTGGAGATCTTCACCTCTGCCACACATCCATCTGGTGGCTCGCAGGCTTATACGTAGATGTAGATGTATAGAAGTAGATGTATAGAAGTAGATGTATAGATGTAGATGTATAGATGTAGATGTATAGATGTAGATGTGTAGATGTATAGATGTAGATGTATAGATGTAGATGTATAGATGTAGATGTGTAGATGTATAGATGTAGATGTATAGATGTAGATGTATAGATGTAGATGTATAGATGTAGATGTATTGATGTAGATGTATAGATGTAGATGTATAGATGTAGATGTATAGATGTAGATGTATAGATGTAGATGTATAGATGTGGATGTATAGATGTAGATGTATAGATGTAGATGTATAGATGTAGATGTAAGAAATGTCTTGTAATGAATTTTTGGAAAAAGAATAGCTCTCCTCCTACCACTTACAAAATAAGTAATAATGAATTAACTAACGTGGAATCCATTAAATATCTTGGAATAAGACTGACAAATGATCTTTCCTGGGGTAAACACATTCGTGAAATAATTGGTCAAGCGAATCGCAAACTGGGTTTCATTAAAAGAGTATTGGGTAAATGTGACGATCATGTACGAGAAATCAGCTACTTTTCCCTTGTTAGACCTCATTTGGAATATGCTGCCAGTGTATGGGATCCCTACGAAATCGGTCTAAGTAATGAACTTGAACGTGTGCAGCGAAGATCGGCAAGATTTGTAAAGGGACGATAGGATAATTATATTAGCGTAACCAGTCTATTAAATGAATTGAAATGGGAATCATTGTCAGATCGCAGGTTGAAATTTAGACTTAATCTCTTCCACAAATTCCAAGGCAATATTTTCAGTGATGATGTTAAAAATATTTTACGAACCCCAACTTACTATGGCAGACTGGACCATAATCATAAAGTTAGAGAAATTGATTGCCGAACTGACCGATTCAAAATGTCCTTTTTCCCTCGCACAATAAGAGATACGAATAACGGTAAATATGTCCTATTGGAGAGTAGCAATGAATAGCATTGGTAGCTGCATGTTGGTATGAGTACTTAAAGCTAACCCTACTAACAGAATGTTTTTGCATGTTTTCTTTGCAATTTCTATCTTTTTTAAATAGTGTAGTTCTGACTACTATAATAATACTATTCCTTTTTTTTGCATGATATATAGTGCATGTTTGGTGAGCAATCACCCCCTGCCACACACCCTTGTGGTGGCTTGCAGGGTATTATGTAGATGTAGATGTAGATAGATGTATAGATGTAGATGTATAGATGTAGATGTATAGATGTAGATGTATAGATGTAGATGTATAGATGTAGATGTATAGATGTAGATGTATAGATGTAGATAATTCAGTAAGTGTAATGAATCCAAATATTGAAAGTTTGGTTCATCTACTTTCATCTACATCTACATCTACATAATACCCTGCAAGCCACCACATTGGTGTGTGGCAGGGGGTGATTGCTCACCAAACATGCACTACATATCATGAAAAAAGGAATAGTATTAATATAGTAGTCAGAACTACACTATTTAAAAAAAGATAGAAATTGCAAAGAAAGCATGCAAAAACATTCTGTTAGTAGGGTTAGCTTTAAGTACTCATACCAACATGCAGCTACCAATGCTATTCATTGCTACTCTCCGATAGGACATATTTACCGTTATTCGTATCTCTTATTGTGCGAGGGAAAAAGGACATTTCGAATCGGTCAGTTCGGCAATCAATTTCTCTAACTTTATGATTATGGTCCAGTCTGCCATAGTAAGTTGGGGTTCGTAAAATATTTTTAACATCATCACTGAAAATATTGCCTTGGAATTTGTGGAAGAGATTAAGTCTAAATTTCAACCTGCGATCCTACAATGATTCCCAATTTAATTCATTTAATAGACTGGTTACGCTAGTAAGGTTATCATACCGTCCCTTCACAAATCTTGCCGATCTTCGCTGCACACGTTGAAGTTCGTTATTTAGACCGATTTCGTAGGTATCCCATACACTGGCAGCATATTCCAAATGAGGTCTAACAAGGGAAAAGTAGCTGATTTCTCGTACATGATCGTCACATTTACCCCGTACTCTTTTGACGAATCCCAGTTTACGATTCGCTTGACCCATTATTTCACGAATGTGTTTACCCCAGGAAAGATCATTCGTCATTCTTATTCCAAGATATTTAATGGATTCCACGTTTGTTAATTCATTATTACTTATTTTGTAAGTGGTAGGAGGAGAGCTATCCTTTTTCCAAAAATTCATTACAAGACATTTCTTAAAGTTTAATTCTAACTGCCATGTATCACACCAAGTTTCAATTGCTTGTAGGTCAATATTTAAATATTCTTTATCGTTCGGGGATAGAATTTCCCTGTACACTACTGCGTCATCGGCAAATAGACGAAGCTTACTTTTTACCACCTTTTGGATATCATTAATATACAAAAGGAATAGGAGAGGACCTATCACACTACCTTGACGGACACCCGAAGTGTCTTTAATTGCCGGTGAGGAAACACCGTCCAAAACAACCCTTTGAACCCGATCATGCCTACTTTTGGTAGATTGTTTCATAATGGGTTAGTTTTCAGTGGAAAAGAGCTAGACTTTTAAATAGGGGTACTGCTTAGGGATATTGGTTTAAATAGGGGTAGTTTTTGCCACGCCTTTATGTCTTTATAGTAAAATTAATTTTGAGATCTCTATGAGGCAGGCTACAACCTGTGAAATTTAAGGCCGGCGCCGTATTGTAAGATGCTTAAGATATATTGAGAATCCAACAAAACTATGGTGGTTTAGGTCATAAAGATGATGAATTTTGAGAGATTTTTATACTCTACGGATGCCCTGTAAGCCAAGACAAATTTGTGCGGCGGAGGCTGAATTATCACCAAACATTAAATGCGTAAATCCATTAATATTTAGATATAATAATTAATTGGCGATGAGACAGCGAGACTTAAAGTGTCATTGTTTCTGAGTACATTATGGTTTGTTATTTATTATTCTTTGAAATTAAAATCTTATGGGTTAGACAGTAATATTATATCATGGATTAATGATTTTCTGCATGATCGGGTGCAAAGGGTTGTTTAGTTTAGTACCGTAGTTAGTAGTACCTTAGGTAAGCTTAGACTTTTTGCAGACGATGCGGTGGTGTACAGGGGTATATCAAAAGAAGAGGACAGGAAATAGCTTAGCAAGGAATTAGATGCAATTCAAGAGTGGTGCGACAAATGGCAGTTAGAACTTAACCTTAAAAAGTGTGTAGCTATCAATTTTTGGAGGAGGAATAATTCGATAGAGCGATCCTATAGAATTAGTAGCACGAAGATCGAAAACGTTGAAAACATAAGATATTTAGGTGTAACAATCACTAAGGATTTATCTTGGGGAAGACACATAAGGGAAATATGCGGCCGAGCGAAGAGAAGGCTAGGATTTATAAAAAGAATACTTGGAAAATGTGATGAGAAGACAAAATAGCGATGCTATTTTTCACTAGTTAGGCCCCAACTTGAGTGTGCGGCCAGTGTATGGGATCCTAATGAATTAGGTTTGATCAGAGAACTAGATAGTGTGCAGCGTAGAGCAGGTAGGTTCGTTAAAAGGTGTTACGATAGGTTGAGTAGCGTTTCAGAATTAATAAAAGAATTAGGGTGGGAATCATCATCAGAGCGTAGGTCAAAGTACAGATTGAATCTATTAGAGAAATTTCATTCGGATAGCTTTACTGAAGATGTTAGGCAGATATTAAAAATACCAGCGTATTATGCTAGATTCGACCAGATAAATAAGATTAGAGAGATAGATTGTCGTACCGATAGTTTCAAAATGGCATTTTTCCCCCGTACTATAAGAGAACAGAATAGGCAGCATAGCAAAGGGATAGGTCGGGGAAATATTTTAGAGTATTCTGTAGTGTATGATGCATGTATTAACCCCTTAAATACTATAGATACTAACAATCAAGTTGCATTTGACAGTATAGTTGCTAGTTTGCATGTTAGTAGTGCATCCTTGGTGATCTTCACCCCCTGCCACACACCCTCACGGTGGCTTGCAGGGTGTCGTGTAGATGTAGATGAATTCTGACTTGTCTTTCCGCGTGGTTATGAATCATGCCTTTTGAAGGGCCCGCTTAATTCAATGTATATGCATTAAGAATTCCTGTAGAATATCCTTTATACTTCCGTCACTCAACTAGTCTGTATTACAAACACTTCCTCTGTGCTTGCTGATAATTCAGTTTGTAAATCCTGTAATGTGGGCGTTTACATGTACATGCATAATACCCGGCAAGCCACCATAAAGGTGTGTGGATTGGGGTGAATTTTCCCCTACCTGCACTACATATAAAGCATAAAAAAAGATTAGTAATAATATACTAGTAATAATAATATACTACTTCACTATTTAATAAAGATAAGAATAGCAAAGCAAGCATTCAAATACATACTGGTGGTACTAATGCTCAGGTGGTAGCCCAGAGTGCAGGTCAATCCGCGGGGGAAAAATCGTGCAAGAATTTGACAGAACATGCAGAGTAGTTTTAGAAGGTCAGAGAAAAACACATGGAGAGAACGAACATGATAATTCATCAAAGGTAAGAGGTAGACCAAATAGTTTGTCCGTCAAAAAACTATCGAGGAAAATTTTAGTTGGAAAGGAGCACCAAGAGAGAAACAGATTGGAAGAAAAAATTTCAGTGATAGTAGTGAATTGTCGTAGTATAAGAAATAAAGTAGCAGAATTTCACCACCTCATTAAGAGTACTAATGCAGATATAATCGTAGGTACAGAAAGCTGGCTTTCGAAGGACATATCAGATCATGAAGTATTTCCGAAGTGTTTTACAGTATACAGAAAGGATAGAGTAAGCAGAAACGGAGGAGGAGTTTTCATAGCTGTGAAGGACCCGTATGTCAGTAGAAGAGAACTTATTTCAGAGCGAAATGTAGAAAGTATTTGGTGTTCCGTTAAAAGTAAAAGTAGTAACGCAAAACAGATATATGTAGGTGCATATTACTGGCCACCGGACGCAGACGTCAATTCTATAATAGAGCTAGAGTCAGAGATACGCACATTACTTTCTGGGAAGAATGATAGAGGAATAATAGTAGGCGGAGATTTCAATCTCCCCTCGATAGACTGGAATACGTGTAGTTTCATTACAAGAGGTAAGGATAAGGAACATTGCGAATCACTGTTGAACACCTTTACGACACATTCTTTACAACAGCTAGTAACAGGGCCGACCAGGGGAAACAACATTCTAGACTTATTAGCAACAAATATACCCGAGCGAGTTCTAAATACAGT
Organism: Platycnemis pennipes; assembly: GCA_933228895.1. Lineage (NCBI taxonomy): Eukaryota > Metazoa > Arthropoda > Insecta > Odonata > Platycnemididae > Platycnemis > Platycnemis pennipes. The sequence goes on from OW121854.1 coordinate 76,023,104, forward strand.
TACAGACACAGGAATTAGTGACCATAAAATAGTGCATGCGAAATTTATTGTAGGCGTTGAAAGACATTATAAACCAAGGAGAAGGGTGTACTTATTTGGCAAGGCAAATTACGACGGTATGAAAGAGGAATTAAGGGAAGCGTTTAATGTATTCAGCGAACAAAGCAAAGGATTAAATACAGAGGATTCGTGGAGAGAATTTTTTGAGGTCACCCGTAACGCAGTTCATAAATACATACCAAGTAAATATATTAGTGATAATACAGAGCCAAGGTGGTATAACGCGGAGGTTAGGAAATCACTAAAGCGACAAAGGGTATGCCACGCTAAGATGAAAAATGCCAGACGGGGTCTATCGGTAGAGGAAAAAAATGAGCTAGTTCAAAACTATAAAAAATCGAGAGCATTAGCAAGGAAATCATGTCGGCAAGCGTTATCACATTTCAAGAGCAAGATGTTAGGAGAATATTTAGATAGCAATCCTAAAGCGTTTTGGTCATATGTGAGAGAGCTTCAGGGAAATAAGTCCACAGTGCACACACTTAAAAATGATAAAGGAATCAGAGTCACCAGCAGTGTAGAAAAAGCCAACACTTTAAACACCTTCTTCCAAAGTGTATTCAACTCATCGTCACAAAACGCAGTGGAACCACCGCCGAACACTTTCAGTGAGCAAATGCCCGAAATAAACATTTCATGTCGCGGAATAGAGCAGCAGTTAAAAAGCATAAGTAAAAACAAAGCACCAGGTCCCGATCAAATTCCTTCCAGAGTTTATAAAACATTAGCTTCTGAAATAGCCCCCTATCTAGAAATAATATTCAATAAATCACTAAAGAACCACACAGTACCCAAGGATTGGAAAGTAGCTAACATTACACCTATATTTAAAAGCGGTGATAGGGAAGAACCTAGTAACTACAGACCCATTTCACTCACGTCAATCTCTTGTAAGATATTTGAGCACATAGTAGTCAGTTCGATCATGGGGCATTTGGATAGTCAGGGATTACTCATAAACAGCCAGCATGGGTTCCGGAAAGGTAGATCTTGCGAGACACAATTAGCTTTATTCGTACACGATATTTTAGTCCACGGCGAAAGCAGTACTGAAGTTGATGCGATATTTTTAGATTTTAAAAAGGCTTTCGATAAAGTTCCTCATGACAAATTAATCTTGAAGTTAGAGAGTTTTGGTATAAATAAAGACGTTGTATGTTGGGTAAAAGAATTCTTAAGTGGGCGAGAGCAGAGGGTTGTCATAGATGGTATCATGTCGGACACAATCGAAGTCACATCGGGAGTTCCTCAGGGCAGCGTAGTAGGTCCGCTTCTATTTCTTTTATACATAAACGATTTGGGTACCGTAGTTAGTAGTAACCTTAGACTTTTTGCAGACGATGCGGTGGTGTACAGGGGTATATCGAACGAAGAGGACACGAAATCACTTAGCAAGGATTTAGATGCAATTCATGAGTGGTGCGACAAATGGCAGTTAGAACTCAACCTTAAAAAGTGTGTAGCTATCAATTTTTGGAGGAGGAATAATTCGATAGAGCGATCCTATAGAATTAATAACACGAAGATCGAAAACGTTGAAACCGTAAGATATTTAGGTGTAACAATCACTAAAGATTTATCTTGGGGAAGACACATAAGGGAAATATGCGGCCGAGCGAAGAGAAAGCTAGGATTTATAAAAAGAGTACTTGGGAAATGTGATGAGAAGACAAAAGAGCGATGCTACTTTTCACTAGTTAGGCCCCACCTTGAGTATGCAGCCAGTGTATGGGATCCTAATGAATTAGGTTTGATGAGAGAACTAGACAGTGTGCAGCGTAGAGCAGCTAGGTTCGTCAAAAGAAGTTACGATAGGTTGAGTAGTGTATCAGAATTAATACAAGAATTAGGGTGGGAATCATTATCAGAGCGTAGATTAAAGTTCAGATTTAATCTATTGCAGAAATTTCAATCAGATAGCTTTACTGAAGATGTTAGGCACATATTGAAAACACCAGCGTATTATGCTAGATTCGACCAGATAAATAAGATTAGAGAGATAGATTGTCGTACAGATAGATTCAAAATGGCATTTTTCCCCCGTACTATAAGAGAACAGAATAGGCAGCATAGGAAAGGGATAGGTAGGGGAAATATTTTAGAGTATTCTGTAGTGCATGATGCATGTATTAACCCCTCAAATACTATAGATACTAACAATCTAGTTGCATGAGACCCTTTAGTTGCTTGCTTGCATGCTAGTAGTGAATGCTTGGTGACCTTCACCCCCTGCCACACACCCTCGCGGTGGCTTGCAGGGTATCGTGTAGATGTAGATGTAGATGTAGATACTGTTGGTTGGGTTAGCTTAAAGTCCTTATACCAACATGCAACTACCTATGTTATCTATTGATACACTCGTATTGGTCATATTTATTGCTATTCAATTTCCTAATTGTACGTGGAAAAAAGGACATTTTGAAGGCTGTCAGTTCGGAAATCAATTTCTCTAATTTTGTAACTATGGTTCAGTCTACCATAGTTAAAAAGTATTACTCTGGTAATTTGCTGGGGTTCGTAATATATTTTTACGTCATCACTGAAAATATTATCTTGGAATTTATATATGAGATTGTCTTAATTTCAACCTGCGATCCTACAATGATTCCCAATTTAATTCATTTAATAGACTGGTTACGCTAGTAAGGTTATCATACCGTCCCTTTACAAATCTTGCCGATCTTCGCTGCACACGTTGAAGTTCGTTATTTAGACCTATTTCACATGGATCCCATATACTAGCAGCGTATTCCAAAAAACAAAAGGGGAAGTGTTCATCTAGTGTGTGCAATTTCATTCACATGGTATGTTATGAAGACAACCTGGCGTTAGAATTATATGTAGTGTGTACTACTGTATATACATACATCTACATCTACATAATGCCCTGCAAGCCACCATAAAGGTGTGTGGCAGGGGGTGAACTCTCACCAAACATGCACTGCATATCATGCATAAAAAAAGGATCAGTACTTTTATAGGTACTGTTCAAAACTACGCTATTTAAAAAAAAAGATAAAAATAGCAGAACATACATGCAAAAACATACCGTTAGTTGGGTTAGCTATAAGTCCTTATACCAACATGCAGCTACCAATGTTATCCATTGCTACACTCGTACTGGATATATTTACCGTTATTCATATCCCTAATTGTACGGGGAAAAAAGGACATTTTGAATCTGTCCGTTCGGCAATCTATTTCTCTAATTTTATGATTATGGTCCAGTCTTCCATAGTAAGTTGGGGTCCGCATACATGTGCTTTTTGCTACAGTATATATTCGTATCCCTTGACGCACCCCTCGCCATTCTTATATTCATATGTCATGCCTTGGACATCCGTGCAGGTAACTTCATGTACCTGCCCTATCTGTTGCAGCCACAGATTTTACATCATTTTTGCGTGACGTTTCCACCGGTGGCTTGCATGTTCGGCCCCGGGGTTGCTGCACGAGAAGTCTCCAATTAGTCATTCGAGTCGGCGGAAAGGTTAAAAGGTTAAATCGACGCGTTCGGCTTCGGCCTCGGGCGGTCCCGCACCGCTGCCCTAGCGTGGACAACGGCAAGCCGCGCTCGCGTTTAATCAACGACCGCACCTTCCTGCATCGCGATAATCAGCTGATAAACCCAGCGATGGCTTTGGCGTCTTCTTCCGCGGGCGCGACTCTTTGATTTCCGCCTCAACGTGACTTATTGCGAGCTCAGTAATTAGCCGGCCTCCCAGCCTTACTCCCATCCTTTCGCCTACAAATGGTTTTTCGAGCCTGCTGCGGCGCCAATGAGAGATAGATTGAATTAACCCTTTGTGATGTGCTGGTGAGCGCACGAGCTTTTGTGAGTGGACGTTTGCGTGCGCCACTTGATCGGTTTGCTTTGCCGCCGTCATTTGCATTTTATCGTTACGTCCCAATTGGCGTCCTCTCCTCGTGTTTTTCGACCGATTTGGTCAGGTTGTTGCCCGTAGAGTCCCTGTTCCACGATGCTGCTCAAGCGGTATTTTGTTTTTGGTGCTCCGACGACTACTTCTACTTACAACCCTACCCCCGCCACATCGGGGTTATGTGTCACGGGGTATGTTATTTCCAAACATTCACTACGTATACTACCTACCGACTGATAGGTTACTATGAATATATTAATAATATGTTTATTGCTCCAGAAAGTTATAAACAATACAATATAATAATATAATAACATTTTGGAGCTTTAAGTGAACCCAAAGTCATTTGCCTGATGTTGGGATCACCTTCAGAATACATACACAGCAGTACTAGCGTACATTCTTGTATAACAGATGTCTCCAGTTCAACATAGAAAACATTTGTCACGAGAAATTACATATAGTTATAGAACAACTCATAGACATTACAGTTACATTTATAGAACATTTATAGGCATTACAGAAATATTATATGCATAGTAAAACAAAAACAAATGATAAATATTGTGGACAATCTCTAATTTAGTTCCATACTTATGTTTTCTCTGGTAAATAGCCAGATTTTCACCTGCTTCAAAATGTCATGCGGGACCCCCACCACAAATACCATTTATCATCCAACATGCAAGAGAACATTTGAGAAATACGGCAAACATGCATTATATATTAAGGGTTCATGTATCTCAATATCATCCCTTTCATTTTTGATTAATCTGTATTGCTCTGATGAGTGTAAATACATGTTCAATTTCTATCTTTTTAAATAGTGTAGTTCTGACTACTATATTAATACTATTCCTTTTTTATGCATGATATGTAGTGCATGTTTGGTGAGCAATCACCCCCTGCCACACACCCTTGTGGTGGCTTGCAGGGTATTATGTAGATGTAGATGTAGATGTTTATGTTTTGGAAATCTATTTTATCAAAGCTTCATTCTGCGTGAAGCCTTAACATTGTACTTATCACGGATTTTGTGAAGGAGAACAAATATTTGAATCAATCTGTGATACAGCTAATATCTCTCATCTTGTCTGAATGGTCCTGTCTAAAAATGCCGTGGGGGTCCTTCATAATTCCCTTGGTGTCAGAAATAAACTTGTCTGCCCCATGCGTAAGCAAGCAAAGGTTATATCGCTCTGTCTAAACTAAGACCTCAATCTTAGGACAGTTCAGCACACGTGGCCTGCGTGCGATTCGACCCTTTCGAATCTTTGGATTGCCATACTAGTGCTTTACCGACCTGCCTACTGCAGCCGTCTGACTCTACTCAAGTTCTAGTCCTCTCGAGAGCGCGGGTATCCTAAAACTATTTTTATTATCACTAATAAGCGGTGATGTTTGGCTGCATCATAAATATAACTTTTGGAAATACAGATTTATGTGGTGGGGTGGTAAATGCCATTTTTTCTCACAAAATGCGGCAGTACTGGCTGAAGTCGAGTTAGAGGAGGCACTTTTTATGTCATGCCTGTATGAAGCTTTAGGTATACAGCCTAGGAGTGTATTTGTTTTAAACATCTCTTTATATGTGTGGCCTGTTACCGTAAATGTTTACACATCGTAGCGATTGTATAGAAGCCTAATAATCATCATCAGTATGTCGTTCATCATATCATTACGTAGATGTACATGAGTCCTTATCTTCCTCCAGCCTGTTCACTGTACATATGTCCTCCGTGACTTCCGGAATTACGTTTTTGAGTGCTACTCATTATTTTCATACCGTCCAGCCTCGTGGATTTCAAAGGTGTTTATGGTCTTGCACCAAGAACGCGTGAAGGAATTGTACGATTCTCGTAACTTACAGCACTGTCTTAACGGCCGCGAACCGGGTATTCTAACGCTGTTTCATGTAGTAGTCTAGTTGCATTTCAATAGTGCATGTTTGGTGATCTTCACATCCACATAAATCCACATCCACCTCCGACGCCAGTAAAATGCCTCCATTTTCATCTTCTTCTGTTCATCCCTGTATTTAGTTGCCAAACATTGCCCCTCTCAATATCAGACGTTTTACCAATGCCGACTCAACGACTTGGTCACTATTTCTCTACTCAGAGTAAACTACCCTTCGACCTTTTGCATTTGCAACTGCATTTTGGCGATGATTCTCGCCTTTTATACCATAAAATTACGTTGCTCTCCAAATATTTGCCCACTACTTCTTGTTAGAATGGCTATATTTTTCCTTCGTTAACTGTTCAATGTTTTACATGCTTGGGTTCTACGTATTCTCTTGGGGGGCTAATTCAATTTCCATGGTGTCTTAATTTCTACCAATCTTATTTCGCCCCTGTGATTGTTGATGTGTAAGGATTTTTCATGCTATGGACCATGTTGACCTTATCTTCCCCAATAACGGGCACCTGCCCTGACATTAGCCAGTTGGCTGTCATAGTTGCCAAAATTCATTCCTCTCTTATTAGCGCTCATGAACATCAAGAGAAAAAAGCTCCCCATGACCTTCTCTCATGACCTTCTTCTTATTTGTTTAGATAACATTTTTTTTCGTGAATGACCTCTCTATTGGTATCGGACAATACTTTTGCGGCATTGTCACGATAACAGTTAACTACACCAACTGTCTTTAGTCTAGCTCCTCATTTTCTTTCACCTATTTTCCATGGTCTTAACCGAAATGGATTTAGTCTTCCCACCAAGAAAGCAACGGGGATAATTTAAGCGCACGAGTCCTCCCACCACGATTGGCTCTGATCTAGAGAGCTACCAAGATTTAGGTAGCATTTGATAGTACTAGTACAATCTTGGTTTTGCGGGTGGAAAAGCTAAGCCGGCAGTAGTAAATGATGTGCTACCTTCGTAATGTTCCTTTAATAATTCTCGATTGCTGAGTGTCCTGAAGACCGCGGATGCTGATGCATGGAAGAGTCACCAAGCGGTCGAAAAAAGGCTTCCTTGGCAGTCGACACGGATGACATAAGAGAGTTCTGTACCTTCGACTTGCATAAACATTTTTTGACACTTGCAAAGTTTAACGCCCCTACAACAGAATAGTTAGCCGCCGAATACAGCTATTTCACCGGTCTATGAAAAGAATGTAGGAACTGGAGACATTAACGCCCGTGAACGCGTACTGCAGGTCGGAGATGCAACCGAATCGAAAGACTTAACCCCATAATCACTTTTATCCCCTGAATATCCTGTAAGCCACCTCAAGGGTGTGTGGCAGAGGGTATGTCGTCTCAAGACTTACGGTGGGTACACGCTCTCCTTATTTGGTCGCCATTGTAACTTTATTATGCCCTCCCATGAGCATTGATGGGTGGCGTCATCATTGATTTTTTTTCCGTTATCAACTGAATGGCACTTTGCAACCAAACGCGAAGGTGTGTGGCAGGGGTGACTCCCTGCATGCTAGCGTTGCTATCGAGTAAGCTAACGTTATAATGACTTCGAATTCCATGCATGCTCTCATTTAAAACTTTATTCCTTCTTTAAAGCATAAATCATTTTTCTATTATTTATCCTCATGTTTTATCCACGGTTTTTATGGGGACCCAGTTTTAAATGGCTACGTGCCAATCAGTCAGAGTATGCTCAAGAACAGTTCAAATTTAGAGTTGTGCATTTCGCATTTGATGCAGACAAGCATAATAACCCATAATTTGCATTTCCTGTCCTAAATAAATATCTTTCAGGTTACCGCGATATGATCAGCAATTTTCCATCATTCTGTGTGGAAAAGTGTTTTACTCTACTCTTATTATTTGTCTCTCTGATAATCTTTTAATAATCTAACCTACGAGTATGTATGTAATAACCTAAAATGTACTACTTACATGCAACTTACAGCTACAATGATACTACTACTTGGGAACAAGTTAGGTGTAAGAGTCACGTACAACTAGATGGTTAGTGTCTACATAGTAAAAAAGTTATTATGTGGAAAGTTTTTCACTAACTATATTTATCTCTATTTCCCTGGCATGCATACATTAGTAACATTAAAGCATGCTTCATGCACTCTAGACTACTTCAACCATTGTTTTACCTACCATCCCTCTGTCAGGCTACCTATTATATCTCTTATGGTGCGCGGAAAAATAACATTTTAAATCTATCGGTATGACAATCTATTGCTATAATCTTGTTTATCTGATAAGATCGATCACAATACTCAGGGGTTCTTCATATATTTCTAACGTCATCTGCAAATATATCGGCTCCGAATTTACTTAAAAAGTTTAACCTAAATGTTGACCTACCTTTTGATAGTAAATCCCTTCCCAGTTCTTCTATTAAACTCAAAATACTAAAACAATTCTCGTGTCCACCTTTAAAAACTCTTGCTCATTTCCTTTGCACAAGCTCTGATTCATTTATCATACCTTCCTTATATAGATACCATTTAATAGCGTTGTATTCTAAATTAGGCCTGCCAAGTGACAAGTGGCATCTTTCCGTACTCTCTCATCGCACTACCCTAGAATCCATTTTTACGAATCCTGATTTTTCGGTTTGCTATACCTGTTGTTTTCCTATCTTGTTTCCCCCATGGCATGTTGTCAGTGATGTCGACGCTTAAATACATATACACAGGATCAGATGGTTGTGAGTTTTTCTAGTATTTAATGGCGACAGTGGTTTGAACGAAGATCGCCGCGATGTTAGCGGGCTTAGTGGCTCGGGTGCTGGAGTTGCGGGCTGGGGTGGGATTTTGCAAAGTTATCGCGGGTGCCGAAATGGAGAAGGGAGCGGGAGGTAGTGGGTGGCGTGCCTCCACTCGGAATTTAGGGTGGTGATGGCCATAGGGGCGGAGGAGGGGGTACGGGAAAGGGTTGTGAGGTCACAAGTCCGGCTACAGGGAGTTAATCAACGAGGGGACCCTGGTCAATATCGATTATCTCTTTAACGCTTGTCAGTAAGCAATCAAGCGAGAAGAGAGACAGCTGACGCGCCGTGTTCGACTCGCCCCCCGTTCCCCCAAAACTTCCCCCTCTACCCCCACGCCTCGTGCACCACGGGCTTCATCCCTCTGCCCCCTCTCCCTTTCCCGCTCCAACGCCCGTCGCCCCCCGAACCTCGCGCTGCCCTCCCCTTTCCCACGCACCTACACGCACGCTCGCGCCTTCTCATCCCTTTTCCCGCGCTCCTCCGCCCCTGAAGCCGATCGCCGCATCTCCGTGCGCGGCTGAGTTCAATCCTTGCACTGTTTGATTGGCTGGTGGCACCGCGTCGGGTTAGGCGCGTTATAATCTTCAGATTCGTGCACTCATATTCGCCGAGACAATAGCGAATCGCCCTCCGTGGGCCATCGCGCATCATCCTTGGCCATCCATCATCAGTCTTCAATGGAGGACTGCATTTAAACAAAGCTATAATTGGTTATCTTTTTCCTATTTCTTCCTTATATACATCTAGCTCAGTTCCCACCTGCTACTTCTTACCTAACCTTACTCTTTATTTGGATCGTCCACTTATCCTATCTTAATGGTCCTGCTGCTCTACTCTCGAGGTGTTTTATTCTGTTATCCCTCAATTATGCACTTGACAATTTCAATATACTTCGAGGTGTTTCCATCTATCTGCTTATCCGTCTTACTTTGCCTGCGTAGGATCCTTCTTCCTCTACTCTTGTGTATAATTCTTAATTTTACAGGTTTTGCCGCCCATTTAATCTTTCTTCTGCTCTTTTCTTATCAGCTTACCTGATTTTTTTTCTTTCCTTTGATCAATTGTCTGTAGCATATTTGCGTTGCTGCAAGAGGGAACTCACCTGTCGCCGGAGACAAGTTCACACACATCTACATCATGTACATACATCATGATGGGTGAGGATCACCAAAACACGCGCCACTGACACGCAACTAGGCCACTGCATGGAAACATGCTAATATTAGCTTATTGCTATCAAGTTTATTTTATCGTCCAGTAAAATAAAAGGATGCAACTTTAAATTAAGCGTCGACTCAACAAAATACCTGAGATCTTGAGTTCAAAATTGCCTTTCACGGTAAGTTACTTCTGGCTAGTTTGCCAATCACTCTTGGCCCTAAATAAGTCAAATCTTTTAGAGCTTCAGGGCTAATATGTTTACATAATCGGAGAAATAAAAAAAATTAAAATTTGGAGAATTTAGTAGCGATTCAGTTGACATCAGGGTCGTCTCTATGGAAAAGCGATTTCTCATATGGGAATACTAATGGAAATGGCATTACGTTGAAAGAAAAGATGTAGCGTGTATTGTGGAGCGCGGCGCCGAAACAATCACTTCAAGGGGAGGAGATGAATATTGGCTTACAGCTTTTTAGGTGTGGATGAGGAGAAGGGTGAAGTAGGTACATCTACATCTACATAATACCCTGCAAGCCACCATATAGGTGTGTGGCAGGGGGTGAACTCTCACCAAACATGCACTACATATCATGCATAAAAAAAAGGATCAGTACTTTTACAGGTACTGTTCAAAACTACGCTATTTAAAAAAAGATAAAAATAGCAAAACATACATGCAAAAACATGCCGTTAGTTGGGTTAGCCATAAGTCCTTATACCAACATGCAGCTACCAATGTTATCCATTGCTACACTCGTACTGGATATATTTACCGTTATTCATATCCCTAATAGTACGAGGAAAAAAGGACATTTTGAATTTGTCAGTTCGGCAATCTATTTCTCTAATTTTATGATTATGGTCCAGTCTACCATAGTAAGTTGGGGTCCGCAAAATATTTTTAACATCATCACTGAAAATATGGTCTTGGAATTTGTTTAAGAGATTAAGTCTTAATTTCAACCTGCGATCTGACAATGATTCCCAATTTAATTCATTTAATAGACTGGTTACGCTAGTAAGGTTATCATACCGTCCCTTTACAAATCTTGCCGATCTTCGCTGCACACGCTCAAGTTCATTACTTAGACCGATTTCGTAGGGATCCCACACACTGGCAGCATATTACAAATGAGGTCTTACAAGGGAAAAGTAGCTGATTTCTCGTACATGATCGTCACATTTACCCAGTACTCTTTTGACGAATCCCAGTTTACGATTCACTTGACCCATTATTTCCCGACTTTCGCGATTTCACGACAGGTATGGTTGGTGGGATGAAAGACGGAACGAAAAAACGGTAGGGACGGTGGGAGAGGAGAAGAACGAGATTGATCAATTAAGAACAATACAGAGCGAGTGGGTGTAATGGTTAATAAGGGAGTTTTGAAGGACGTGAAAGTGGGAAGGATGTCCGGTAAGAGGGGAGGAAGAGGAGGAAAACATACAGTCTGACTATAATTATTAGCTATGAGTAGTATATTGAACCTGATGAAAAAATCATGTTCATATGATTTATTCATCGAGAACTTTTCCGTCGTATTAGGTTCCGCAAAACCGCAACGCAAAGCAAAACGACCGAGAGCGAATCGCCATTTTCCCTGCGATCTTCACGAATACAGTTTACAAATGCACGACTTTTATAGGTATTCACTACCCATCCGCTTATAAAAACTGTATTTCCCTGTAAACGCTTCAATGCGAGATGCAATTTAAAGGAATTGCAATAAATATCCATCCTCGCCATTCTGGTTTATGGATTATTTTTTTTAAGTAGGTGTTATAAATCATAGTTTTAGAGTATCAATAAGCGTATCAAAGTAGCGGATAGCGGAGCAGCGGATCACTAGTATCATATTTCGCGTGACTTATCAGTGAAATGACGGAAAGCGAAGCGAAACGAAGGCTGAAACTCCTTTACCTACTTTGGTCCTTAAGACGATTTTCCTTCAAATATTGCTAGTATTGTATCCATTTACCTTCCACAAAAAACCTAATTTGCTAATTAAAAGCTCACGAACTAGCCGCGATAACTTTTACCCGTTGACGTTGCACAATAGGACCATATTCCACAAAGAAAAATCATTCGTTTTGTTCCGGTCAAGACGATTTTTTTTCTCTGTATAATTTTTCTCTATTGTATAACTAGCTAAATGGATCCATCTGTATAAGTTTACGACCTACTACTTTTAATGTTGATCCGATATATATCTATCTACGTAATTAGCCACTCGTATGGTTTATCTTCCTTCCTTATCTTTTGGACTGCTTTTTTATGAGTATGAAATACTAGCTCTTCACTGGAATATTCCCATGTCACAAGATCCACCTGTCTGTCACTTGATTCTATGCATAACCTCGGATACGTCACCCCTCTCGTCATTCCCTCTAAATTACATGTTAGTCTCTTCCCGCTTCCGCCCCTACCGCGTGTCCCACACCGCTTCCACTTTGTGTGCGCGCTGACGATGCTTTCTTTCATTTGCCGCTGTTGCGGGACCTGCATTGGCACGTGGTTTTGAGCGATCCTTGCTGGTACGAACGACGCCGCGACAGGGTTTATGCGGGGATGTGGGGGCTGGAAGTGGGTGACCCTCCAGGAGGGTGATTAGCGGACAAAATTGCGTTTTCCCACGCGGGCTTTGACCAGGCAGCCTCCTTCCAAACGAAAGGAAAATCACGCCTCGACACAATTTTCGGAGGGCCGTCCAAAAATTTGGCACCGCTGAAGTGGGGTAGGGGGTGTGGGAGGGACGGGGAAAACTTACGGCCGTTTTGCATGTCCGTTGAAATTGCGCTGGCTGAGCCATGGCAGCAAGTTAGGTATAGGTCTCACGTGACTCTAAATGGTTAGTGTCTAAATATCAATGAAGTGGTTACTGGTTAGAAAGATTTTTTTTTGTTAAACAATTTTTTTATCTACCTATCCCTTTGCTATGCTGCCAAAATCTGCGCAAGATAAAATCCGCAGCGTAAAACGACGATTTGCGAGGGAGGGAAAATTGCGCAAATGCGGGAATGAAGGCGTTCCAAATAGTACCTACCCGTTGTAACCTGCCAAATACATTTGCGCAATTTTCGCGCTAGATAGCTCAGAGGTTGTAGCAACTACTGCAATCACAGGGCTGCCACCGGGCTTATTGACGACTGTGAGGGTGTATTTTGTTGGAACCCGAATCTTTCGGGGGTGCATGAAATGCAATAGGTTTAGCGAATATGACGGAGGGTTATTGGGGTTTGGGTGAAGGAGGCGGAGAATCTGCGTTAAGAAATACGTAGATATTCCTCCCCCCCCCCCTTCCCCCCCCCAGTAGTGGCAGGTGACTAGGATCTCTGCCCATTGTCCATTCCTGTCGAAGATCAGGATATTCTCACTGCGAGCAATTCGTGTGATCGTCATTTATAAGTACGCTGAAGAAAGCGCAATTGCCTCGCCCATCCTTCCAATATTGTCCAGCCCTTCAAATTACCAATTTAAGAGGGTACAGCAAGACCGTAGTCTTGCTGTACCCTCTTAAAGCGTAGGCCTGTTGAGAAATGAGATTTTAGATGCGTCCGCGTCATTGATAACGATTTTTTTAACCTGTTTTAAAAATATCAATCGTGATTTCTGGTCCAGTAAGTTCTAAGTAGACTCATATTATTGAATGGGAAACGTTAATGGACTATATGTTTTCTGAGCCATGCCACATGATCACGATGACGTCGGGAAGAACCACTTGAAGTAAAACAACAAAATCTAATTCTTATGTTGGAATAGGTACAGTTGTATATCCGCAAAGAGGTTAGAATGTAGGTACTGAGGCATTGCAGCTGATTGGAGTGGCCAACGCCCATCCCGGTAGGAACGGACATACGGGTTTGCTACTTGCGATACTCGTATTGATGAAAGGGATTTTGCACGCGATAAAACCTACATTAGTAAGGTAAATAATTGAATACATTTTCAAGATTCGTGAAAGTGCGCAAACACGCAAGCAAAGCGCCAAATATATAGTATCAATGAATTTGAACCGATTTTGGTGATGAAACTAACTCAGTGTAGCATCAACTGAATTACTATCTCCCTATAGGTATACTGGTGGCCTGAGTGTGGGTAAAATGATAGGCTACGGACTTGAGTGTCTCGGGCTCAAATCATAGGCAGCAATCCTCATGATTCTTTTTTCTGTGCATCATAACTCCGAAGGAAATCACTGGTCGTCCAGGGAAAGGACGTGACCTACCCTGAACGTGAGAACTTCACACGCCAATGGCTTAGGACGGGCCGGGCTCTACCCTTAACAAACCTTTACCTATCACAAACCAACCTTTCGGTTGAACGCTGATTTTTTTAAGTGCTTTATCACGTATGCAGTCTCCATAAGAGGCCGGATAAAACGTAATGTGTTTTACGGAGCAGTTGATGCCAAATTATTCCCAAAAAAAAACATTCTGGCCACATTGTCACCCGTAGGCTAGAATGCCAATGCCTTATCCTGTATATTTTTCCATTTACCAAATCTAGGAAAATATGTCAACGTTACAGCGAAAATTATTGTTGTAGTTATATCTCATTTACGTAAAGAGAGGCCTATAGAATGTGGAAAAAGTTACGATATGCTGCCAAAAGCAAAGTGTCTGTTTTTCTGTTGCCGAATTGTTATAACAATGGCGGGTTATAACAATCAAGAATAGCATTACTAATATATTTATTGTTTGATTGGCGCGGCTCTCATTGGCGCGGCGCACGGTGAATGTTCCTTTCAGTTCACCGATCCGAGTCACCCGTTGGGATTCTCGGAAGGCGTTTTCAACTGCTGAGCTGGGAGCTCGATGCGACTTATGCTTCATTGTTTACATTCGCGTGTTCAGCTACCCGGGTAACTTTTCGTCAAATCGTTTGAACGTGTGGACTTAGCAATCGATTCTGACCACTGTTGTTGTTAAAGCGCGCTCAAACCAGTCTTTTGATGGTGTCGTGACGCATCAAAGTTGCTTAACTGTCGTGCTTGTTTATTCCTTGGCCGGAGGTCAATCGTCAAGGGCTCAAAAATTCCCCCATCACTTAATTTGAAGGTTCATTTCAAACCATATGTTATAAAATACAGCTATCAAGCCTTGCGACAATGGGGCAACATGCCACAAGCTTAGAGAACGTTCATAGCGTAGCTTTATGTCCAAACCTATGGGTTGACTACTAAAAATGGAGTTAAGCGATTCAGAGTTCACTTTGAATTTAATTTAAGTCGTGCATATGGTGACGAAATCTTGGTGTGTTCTACCGTCTATTCCTCTCGAATCTCAAATTTAATCTAGCCTACCTACGTATTACTCTTGTCCTAGTTGGAATCAAAATCAAAAGCGACTGGAAGGGACATCTCTCCTTCATGCATTAGAATGTCAATGCCAGTAATCCTTCCCGCTGTAACTGAGATTCAACTGAGGTTGAATCTCAGTTTCCCATCTGAGGTTCAACCTCTGATGATGACCTGAGAAGGTCGAAACCGGTTGGTCAATAAATGTTTGTGGAATATAACAAAGTTAATTATTTTCATCATGAATTCATTCCACATGGTGAACTCGCCGACCATCGATTTCAAACATGTGCAATGCTTATTATAACGTTTCTTTATTTCATTGTTTAACCTATTTACCGTGGCTAATGGGGTCGTTTACCATATTTTTTATTGCCGAATATGGTAGAGTTTGTAAAATAAAAGGACCCGTATTTTTCCGTTTTTTGATCCGTCAATTAGTTCTCGAGTTATAAGCGGCGAAAAACTGATGTTTTTAACCCTTTCGGAAAAGTGGGTGTGGTGCAACCTCTGACGCATATCAACTTCGTCCAATCACAACTGAGCCCGCGAAGCTACTTCGCCTTATCGCAAAGGGGGGGGGGGGGGGGACACAGCTGACTCTGCCAATCGGAGCAGTTACGACAGCATCTGTACGAGCAGACCTTCCGAGAATCCCCCTCCACTTCCTCCCCTTCCCATACGAGTAGTCGAGGACGGGAGGAAAATGACGTCAATGTTATCACAGAGCTTTTTCGGTGGGCGTCACCTTTTGCTTATTTTAATTTTTGATTTATGATTGAATGGTTGTAGTTAGAAGATTAATTTTTTCACTAAATTTCATTTTTCGTTTCCATCTAACAATTTCGTGTACAAAATTGCGATTTCGGTTCCGAGTAAACGCCCCCATTGTGTGCGGAAAATGTATTTTTGATCCTCTCTGCCTATCTATCTCCCAATTTTATCTTCATGATCCATTCGTTCGCTCCTAATGCTCATGTCATTTTTTTAATCCGCTTCCTGCCTTACAATTGGGTCAATATTTTGTTGAATAATCGACCAGTTGAAGCCGCCGTTAAATATCAGACTTTCATGCTTCCCCTTTCATTTTCCACGAACAGGTCCTCGTTCATCGTTATTGTAGTTGTTGATAATTCCATCTATTTCGTTTACACGAATTAATGGTCTATACGACATTCCGTTATTATGGTAGCATTACGTCTTGTATACCTTCACTCGTGGCCTCGTCAAATGAACCACATGAGTGGGAAAATGTTGTCTGGTGTCGAAAATTAAATTTTCTACTCTTTCGCATTGCCATTCACTTCGTCCTAATTTTACGATCGTGAATTTTAATGGGGGAGATTTGTGTGAACGTATGACTTATTCTATGACGGTTCTACGGCTGCATCCGTTTCACAATTGGAAATGTCCCTTCCCCAATACTCACTTCCAAGGTAAACACCGAGGTGGGAAATTTGGCGATCGGCAGTCGACTCCAAGGTTTAATCAGCTGCGAAGGCAAAACTATTGGTCCCGGTAAAATAAAGAAACAGGTGGAGGGGCTTAAATGACGAGTTAAACGTGGTGGAAAATGGTGCGGGAAGCAATCCGAAAGAAACTTCGACAAGTCATTCCATAAACGACGTTGAAAATTGCGGTAAACAAACGTAACAACGTATGTATCACAAGAGCGTACCGAATTCGAAATCGCTTTCCAAATAATCACCGAAAAAACCAATTAACTCCCGAAATTAACAAGAGTTCCCTGCCAATGACGTGGGTGTGCCATTTATTGGTTGAATTCTTTGTGCTCTATCAATTAGGGTAGGTTTTGATGGAGTGCCTCCATAAAAAATTTGCATTTTATCCGTTTAATGCTATTTTTCTCTTCTAAACGGCACATTTGCCACCCATCCTCATACCATTCAGTTTTACACCATGCATGTAACTTTCTTTTTCTTCAGCATCGTTCTTAACGCAGCATTCTACCTTCGATAGCGAATTCAGTATTCCGTTTTTCCTAAGTACTTCATCCATCACCTTACTTTAACTCCCAATTTCTGCTATTAATATTTCGTCCCCAATCACGTTCAGCACCTCTTTATTCCTACGCCTTTCCGTCCGTCGTACTTTTTTCATCGTCCTCCAAATTTGCGTACTCCTCAAGGTGGTGTAGAAGCTTTGGAGTAATTACTTGGGCCTGCCTTATTTCAGTGTTATATATTGCAAGTTATCGCGAGCTAATGTAAGATTTCTTGCCACACACCCTTTCAGTAACTCTCCCTTTCGTAGGCAAGAGAGAGTTTCCTCTACTGGAGTCATTTATTGCCCTCCTTTCCTAGGGTATTTGTCTACGTACTATTTAAAGTAACTCTCCATATCAGACTCCTCACTGACCTTCTCTTAGCAATCCTGTTCAAGCTTCTTGTAATAAGTTATCACCTGTCGGTGAACATCTGCTTGGAAAATGCGATTATTCTAATACCATCACTACTACACCCACCTTTGACCCATATGCTATCCAATAAGCTTAAACTTTTCCCCCTATTCTTGCCGGCGCTCTTTATTTTTGTTGTTTCTATTCGTACTCTTTTTCCTCGAAGATCTCTTAATTTTCCTGCGATTAATTTTCATTCCTAATCTATCGCCCTGGAGTTGCGAAGAGAACAGCGATTGCAAATCTTTGGCTGCAGCGCTTACTAATGCGTGGCCACGATGCAAACATTTCAGCCCTACCGGTGGTGAGGACTAATCGATTATCGCATCGATTGGACTTACGCAGAACACCCATCCCTCTGAGCCATAAATGCTTCGACATCTAATTTTCGACAGAATTTCCCTCAAGCGCCACATCTCTTTCCGATGTGGCGCTTCATAATTTAATTTCTAACTCATTGAGTGTAGTCAGAAGCTTTACGTATTCATTGTTATGGATTTCGGATGCAAATTATTCACAAGGACACTACATTTTTGTGATTATCTACGAGAAGGTAGGCAAATTCCAATATTCAAATGAGAAGTAATCGGCTGGTACAGTTGACAGAGTTATTAACTTGTATTTTCGACGAAGGTGAGTCTAGTCATGATAGCCCTAGGAGAAATTTGCTCTGACTAATCAGACGTTTAATGACAGGTGACAGAATACAACAATAACCTGTCCTAGATTTGTGCCTAGGATAAGGTGAATGACTTTCCATCCTCCCTACTGCACCTGCTTACTCGGACAGGGCATTTATTTATCTGAGATTACTCTTAGCATTTTACTATTAGCATTTCAACCGTGCCCATTGTACACCGAACTAGCATTTCGCCCAAAATTAAGTCGTTTTTACCCGTGATGACATGGCTCTTGCTTTGGTGATGTTGTATACTCTTGCTTTCTCAGATAATTCTCTCTTTCTCTTTAATGAATCGTCAACTTATCATCATGTGGTAGAAACATATAACGGGTCTTACACCAATATTTAACCCTAAATGGCAAAATTGAAGAGGAATTCCTAAAATAAGCACAATTAAGGTCATTTCGCTACAAAGAGAAGGTGGGTATTGCGATACAGGAGTATGGAGGAAGGTTGGAGAGAAACCGTCGGCATCGAATCACGCCAAGAGGTCCAGAGTTTAACCTCCCATCGGGCGGACGGAGTAATGAACTGGATGAAGTTGAGAGTGGTATACCTATGATACATCTACATAATACCCTGCAAGCCACCATGAAGGTATGTGGCAGGGGGTGCATTCTCACCAAACATGCACTGCGTATCATGCATAAAAAAGGATTAGAATTTATATACTCTTCTAAACTTCACTATTTAAAAAAAAGATAAAAATAGCACAGCAAACATGCAAAATCATGCTGTTAGTTAGGTTAGCTTCAAGTCCTTATACCAACATGCAGCTACCAATGTTATCCATTGCTGCATTCGTATTGGATATATTTACCGTTATTCATATTTCTAATTGTACGAGGAAAAAAGAACATTTTGAATCAGTCAGCTCGGCAATCAATTTCTCTAATTTTGTGATTATGGTCCAGTCTACCGTAGTAAGTTGGGGTCCGCAAAATATTTTTAACATCATCATTGAAAATATGGTCTTGGAATTCGTCTAAGAGATTAAGTCTAAATTTCAACCTGCGATCTGACAATGATTCCCAATTTAATTCATTTAATAGACTGTTTACGCTAATAAGGTTATCGTACCGTCCCTTTACAAATCTTGCCGATTTTCGCTGCACACGTTCAAGTTCATTATTTAGATCTACATCTACATCTACACGATCGATTTCGTAGGCATTCCATACACTGGCAGAATATATTTCACATGAGGTCCAACAAGGGAAAAGTAGCAGATTTCTCGTACATGATCGTCACATTTACCCAGTACTCTTTTGATGAATCCCAGTTTACGATTCACTTGACCCATTATTTCACGTATGTGTTTACCCCAGGATAGATGTGTCAGTCTTATACCAAGATATTTAATGGATTCCACGTTTGTTAATTCATTATTACTTATTTTGTAAGTGCTAGGAGGAGAGCTATTCTTTTTCCAAAAATTCATAAATGGCTGCCATACCGAGATTCGAATCCAGGCCCTCGGGTTTCGAAGAGAGTACTGTTGCCGCCACACCAGCCCGACCCCCTTACAAATTACCTCCTCCGTAGCTTGTGTAGTGCGTATCATTCTCTTGTTCGTGCTGAGGGGAGGGTTGTGCGAATGAAACTGCCGCCACCTCTTACGATCTCTCTGCCGCACCTCATCCGGTGCTGTTCGGGAGGGAGTCAAGGCAAGTGGAAAGAGATGAGACTTGACTGTTTCCCGGCTCCTGTGTGTGTGGTGTGGTGTATTGCAGGGGGACGAACTCGTGTGACAATGAACACCTGATGTCGTCGGGCGGGGCGGGTTAGGGGGGGAGTAGGGTTGCCCGTGGCGGAATGATGAAGGGGGTGGGAGACGGGTTAAGGGGAAGGAAAGCTGCGTGGGGATGGGGATAATGAAAGGTGGGCTTGGGAGGTGGAGGATCGGCGCCCTCTGGAACTGCGACGCCGGCGCCTCCCTATCCATAATGCCTTGGTGACTGAAGGCTTTACGGGGAGGCGAACACTTCGGAGTGCTCCTTCCTTCTTCCCGGAGGAGAATTTTTCAAGACGCTCGTCCCTTTTCCCCCGTGGAAGGAGTCAAGTGTTTTCTGAAGTGCGATTCTCGCCACGACTTTGCGGGTTGGTGGAAGGAGTTTTTTGGCGATGTGAATGCATAATCTCGACGGGAGAAAAAAGTAGCTCTACTGGGTGCTCAGAGTAAAAACTGTGTTGTCCGGGGCGGGGGGTAGTATTCGACAGTTGCCTTTTGCCCTTTAGCTAACAATGGTGCCCACCTCCTTGCAAACGGAGTTAAATTCAAGGAACGTTCACTACATATACGCAAAATTAGTTTCCATTTTTTGGTGCGTGTGAAATTTTGGCTCTTGAGTTTTTGATGGACTTATCTTAATCAGCCAACAATCTATGGTCCTTACTATGTTAGACTGGACTCCATAATCGCAAAATTAGAGAAATTGATTGCCAAACTGACAGATTCAAAATGTCCTTTTTTCCTCCAACAATTAGGGGCATCAATAGCTCTCTACTTCATTCGCTGTCAATTAACATCTTCATATTTTTAATAATCAAATTCGAGGCCTGTCTTTGTCATTCTTTCCGTTCAACCATGCCGGCAACATATCTCTTCCAGCTATGGCTTTCGACTCCCAGTCGTCTCGTAATATTTCATCCGCACTAATTCCTTGCCTTCTTCTCTAATCTTCTTTCCATTACTTCCTTTTTTTCTTTTTCAAAAGGCGTCCTAAAAGGCTTCAATTGTCAAGTTCATTCTAAGGCTCTTTCTTTCCTGGGAGAGGGGCTCCTGCTTTTCATTTTCATTCGACTGTCGATGTCCGTATGGTAATAACGGTAGTTGGTCCATCATTGTGGGCTTAATTGAATTTGAGGCGTATTTAATTACACTCATTAAAATTAATTTGTCTGAAACCGTTCCATAATGCATATTATATGGAGGGGACCAATGACTGTACTTTGGTTTCACCAAATTATACGCACATATTCCGTTTAGCCGCTAGATCCAGGCATTACCACCGTCTAATATGAGGTTGAGACAGTATTCTTCTCGAGAAGCTGAGTCGCCAGATGCAATTTTTTATTTTGTCACTTGGGAATGCCATTTTCTTCTTCCTCTACGCCCCTACCGCCGTGGACTTCCGGCTGTGAAGAGCATTCCCTCATCGTCGGTCATAACTTAGGGACTTTTTTTTTGTGGATTCCCCTCAGGGTGTTAGGGATGAAGTGAGAGAGAGGGAGAGTAGGAGGTGGGAAGAGGGCGGCTACCAAGGCATAAAAAATTTAAGGAAGAGAATGAATCTCTTCGCAAGAGCCACTCCTCCTTGCTCCCCTTTTTCATTCTCCGTCTCCTCTGCGTCAGTGTCCTCTTTCCTTGTCGGGTGCTAAGAGAGTAGTGGAGTCCGAAGGAGGCGGAGGAGAGTGATAGTTCGCAATAAGGGGAAGGTCAGACCAAGTAGGACCGGGATTAAGGGGGATCGTGGCTTTTGCTGTGAGCCTCATGTGGTTTAAACAGGTTTTTTTAGCGTTTATATTAGTTTTGAGTGGATTTTAAATAATAGTATGGAACCCGAGTTCATGAAACGTCATAGCCCATTTCCTTGTACCGTTGTTGTGGGTAATATTATGTTTTCTGTCATTAATGTCGCATGTTACAATTTGGTTGTCATGAAATGACGGGCAATGAAAGTTTCGTCGAGCAATCCAAAGAATTGCACGGGAAATTTTTCAAACGCATGAACGTCTACCCGTAGACCATGTTCTCTTTAAATACTTTCGTCTATGTATTTCCCACGATATTATACTGCTTGAAACTGCGCAGTCTATTTCCGTTGATTATCATGCCTACTCTTTTCCCCCAAACCTTTTCCTTCACTAATACTCTACTACTGTCGTCGCCTCTGTTTCTTTTCTTTCACCACCGCGGTCAAGTTTCTTCAAAATTCTCTGTTTTTTACCCTAAAATTAGCGCCACTAGGTTTATTCATGCTGCATTCAATAGTAATTCGGATCCGATTACTGATCACAATCTCTTCCATACTATTTTTATCCCCTCATCCAGAACCCGGATATTCATCCTCATGTCTGGTTTATCTGAACATACAAGGTACATCATCGTTTTTCACTACCTCCTTCTCCGATCTAACGTTATCTGTCAACACATCAGCTTCGAATTTACTTAAACGGTTTAACCTATATGTTTACCTGCATACCAACAGTAATTCCCATCCTAGTTCTTTTAAACTCGTAGCGCTAATGCAATTATCATATCAACCTTTATCAAATCTAACTAATTTCATTTGCACACTCTCTAATGCATTTATCATTGCTTCATCAACGGATCCCATATACTAGAGGCATATTATAAATTAGGCAAGGGATTCCGTTGCATTTCGCACTTAAAATAATCAATGAACATCAATAGTCTATCTTAATGAGGCCATGCTAAGACATTGTAGTGACGTATATAACCTTCGAGGAACTCTTAGACGATTAGGTATTTGCTCTTTAGAACGCTGGATTACTTAGGCTTAAGCCTGCGGGCTCTTCTCATGGATTGGCGAAAGAGATTTATTCTGCAACCATTCAGGTAACCAATGCTACAATGTTCCTTGTATTTTGTGCATCTTATATGAGGGTTCCTTTGCGCATGAGCAGCGAATTGTGAATACGATTCGGAGGAACGTAGACGTCGTGTGGAAATGAACAGCGCAGTTTGGGTCAGCGTCAAATCTTGATAGTTGCACGAATGTTAGCATAGTAAACTTTCCGCCACTCATGGCCAGCATAACAGTTCTATTACGGTTCGTTGTTTGGTGAAAGCGTAGATAATTAAGTTACTAAATCGTTCGAGACATTCTTCATGATTAAATAGCCTGGTGGAGTATCGAATTTTCATGACCTAGAAGGCTTATAGCTCGTTTTATTTATAGCAATTATTAATAGCGTTTCGGTAGGCGTCGAGTCGTGGAAATTAGAAGGGAGAAAGACGAATTTGAAGGGAGAACAGCGGCTATTTTCCGCTCAGCCGTCGAAGCAATCGAGTAGTTTCACGTGCCATTCGTTGCCCTAACACGGTGCAATCATCACTGCGCATTTTTTTTTGCATCAGACTGTGCAGTGACAAGCCTCGCGTAGAACAGCCCGAGGGGGGAGGAAGAGGAAGCATTAAGCGAGTGAGGAAGGAGGAGAGGCGCCTCTGTGTTTGGCGCCGGGGTGGATGGGAATGAGAGCGCGGTGATAAAGTACCCGCGGGGCGAAGGGGGCAAAGTGGGGGGAGGAGGAGTGGTGCGAGTAAAGCGAGCGGCAGTGGTTTCCGCGCAGAGACGACGGGGTCATGTGTGGGAAGACTAGGTGGAGGGAGAAGTCTCTAGGACGTGGGGTGGTGTGGGTGGTTCGAAGCGTCAGGGGGACTGGGTGGAATGGGGGCAGGGAGGGAGGGATGCCACCTACTGCCGCCTCAACTCCGAGAGGCTGTATGTGTTCCGGTTTCGAGAGGGCTCGGTGGCTCCGTTGCGGGGTGTGACGATGTGTTCGTGTGAGTACGAGGTAGGGGCGGCAAAGGGTGAGGATTTTGGGGAGGCGGGAGTTAGGCCAAAAATTCGGAGGCCTCTTGCCACTACAACTTCTCAACTTGTGTCTTACCCTCCCCCCGCCCCCGCTCTTGTTGCCTCTCCCCCCTTTTTCACTGCGCTAACATCCCCTTCCCTCCCACACTCCTCTCCCACTTCCCCAGGCAGCCAACCATCTTCCTGTCTTGCCTTCGTCGACGACTCTTCCCCTCCAACTTCCTCCTCTCCTTCCTCTCTCTCTCTCCTCCTGTTCGTTGCTTTCCCATGGAGCAATTCTCTCTCCTCTTTCCACCTTTATTTTTCTTTTTAAGACCGAGTTTGTCGGCACTTTTGCCCCCGATGATCTCGTTCCCGCCCTAACTCTTTCCGCTCCAACCGGGCGAGGCCGTTTCTCGCTTGACGCTTTCGCGCTCCTGGGACGTCAGCTCCGAGAGGCCATTTTGTCTCTCTATGCTCACAAGTTTTTTCGCTCTTTTCACACTCACCATTTCATGATGCCTCTAGCTGAATAAAGTCATATTCTCCGTTACTTAGAGCCGAATAAATATCAAATATCGAAAGCAACTACGTATATTGTTTTCTGAAACGCATTCACAACGTTTCTCCTTTAGGATCGTTTTTAATTTGTTACGTTAATAATAATGAAATAGTAATTTTTCAATTTCCTATTGCCCCGCAGAGCAGATTGCCGATAGAGTTGCCGCAGATTGGGTGTTTACCGTTTTGGGAAGGACATAATTGTAAATGCTTCGGTTTGATATACCATGGTTTTAACTTATTGTTACCATGATGACATAGGTTATTTTCTCATCGTCTCCTCAAGTAAGATGATCGATTGGATGGTAATGGCTAGAGTATTGACCTCCCCTTCCGGGATTCAGGGGTTAGATTCCCGATTGAGGCAGCGATTTTCATTGGTATAACGGACCCTATTTGGGTGCTGTGTGGAGAGTACCTAGGGGGCAGTCCTCCGTCCGTTGGGTTGGACGTTAAACCGTGGTGCCTCTTGCGCTTTTCGTCCAGAGCAAGCGACGGGTTTTCTTCAAACCTTTCTTTGTTTTCTGAAGATTTTCTCCCTCCAAATTTTTCATCATAGTGGTGCATATAGCGTAAGTTGTCGGTCGCCTCCATTACAACACCAACGCTCGTCAGTTAGTGTTTGCTGGTTCACATATCATTGATTTTAATCGCTGGTTAATTCTGATTATTTATCCTCGGGGTCTAATCTTGGAAATCCTTGCATGGATTGACAACGGCGGAGCTCCATGCAATACGCCGCAGTGGTGCGTGGAACGAATGACTTCGCATGTATTGCCGTCAATATACAATCCTATTGATACTGGCTACTCCGTTGTATTTTCTGTTGAGAGGACTAAATTATTCGTTATCATTAGTAAAATAAGCAGCAATTTTTACAATATAGTGTGTAAAACCTGTATCGTAAAACCTGCGACGCAACCTCTGTACCGTATACATGTTGGTGGATGCATTTACCTTTTGTCCAAACCTACTGGTACGCGTCTAAAACAATCGCACATGTTTTCACATTTGGAGTCCGATGCAGGCTTAGAAGGAGGTGATATCTGAATCCCTGGTGTCTCCAATTCATGCTGAAGGTATGGCAATATCTCCTTGCCTCAATATCAATTTCCAAGATTTATCTCTGTTACGTACCCTACCTGTGTAATATGAAGGTTTACGTATATATCTAACGATATCTACCGGCTGCATACAAGGGGGTGAGTTATCAGTAAATAAGGTCTACGCATATATCCTAAAGATAACTTATTTTACATTTCATCTTCGAGTATGCAGTCCATTAGCGTTTTGATGACGAGCCGATCGACGTATATCGGTTTAATTCTGTGTCTATTTGAAATTATGTATTCTGTGGCTTATGATTTGAAAAGGGGGAATGAAATTACTTGTAAAACGAAACTTAGACACATTGTATTGCCCACTAGGACTATTTGTTTTACAGCCCAGGTTTTGACACTTGATTCTGTTGAAATAACCCTAAAATTTTGATGATAACTTTATGCAAATATGTGATAGTAGTCAATCAGTTGTAATTGATTGAATTTTTTGAAGAGTTTCTTAAAGTGCTTGCTTACCTTCAATTCTCCTACACTGTGCATGGTAGGAGTGGAGTCAGTTAGAGTCACGAGGGAGTTAGATACATGAGCAAGGGAGCGAGGGTACCTTTCTCCCCCACTTTCACGCCATGCACCCTCCCCTCCTGGAAGAAAACAGTATCTCCTCCTTTCCGCCATTCGAACACGGCGAGAGACCCTCCGACACCTTTTCACTTCGCCCGATACACTCGGTTGGGATCCCGGCTGTCGGTCATCTTGTCCGCTTCGTCGGGAAACGTCTTCGGCCCCTCATCCGATGCCGGGGTACACTGGAACACACATCCCTCCTGACGGGGGCGGTGCCTCTCGTTCTAATAGGGTGTACGCCCCTGTTCAAAAAGTCATGGTTCGGCATTTCGTTGTATTTTTGGTCGACCTAATTCACGTGGTCATACAGCAGATAGAGCGTGCCTGTTATACTAAGATGAGTTTTGAGTATAATACATCTACATAATGCCCTGAAAGCCACCATATAGGTGAGTGGCAGGGGGTGAGTTCTCACCAAACATGTACTACATATACTGCATAAAAAGGATTAGTAGTAGTATACTAGTCTAAACTTCAATTTTTAAGAGGCTAAAAATATCAAAGCAAGCATGTAATATAATACTGTTAGTTGGGTTAGCTTAAATTCCTTAATGAAACATGCAATCCATTGATATACTTGTATTGGATATATTTACTGACATTCATATCCCTAGTTGCTCGAGAAAAAGAGGACATTTTGAATGTCAGTTCGCGCCAGATACCTTCATAATGGTACTAGTATAACCGATGGTCGGCAAGTTGACTTGATGGAATTTAGACATAGCGAAAAAAGAAAGTACTTAGTTAATTCCACGATTTATTTTGAATGACTCGACCGGTTTCAACCTTTGCAGGTCATCATCAGGAGTCTTGATGATGACCTGCAAAGGTCATCCGGTCCTGCAAAGGTTGAAACCGGTCGAGTCATTCAAAATAAATCGTGGAACTAACTAAGTATTTTCTTTTTTCGCTATGGTACTACGAGTAGTATCTGATATTTTTATATATGATAGGTACCTGTTCAATATTAGGCCCAATTAGCCATCTATTTATTATTTTGCACTTCTATCACGTCCTTCAAAATACCCTCGCTCTTTGTTGCCTTCTCCAGACTTCCTGCCTTTTTTTAGTTTCCTCAAATAGCTTCCTTTCCTCTCCGTTCAGTTCTAGCCTTTTACCGTCCGTCCCCTCCTTTCGGCCCACCTTACTTTCTCCATCCTTAGTCATGACAGTTTAGTTTTACCTCCCAATGGCGCAGAATTAAATAAGGAAAATTGCGTTGTGATTAGTATTTCTGTAGGCCTTGCTGTTAATTTGTTATACATATTCAAATTCGAGTGCATATAATTTCTGTGAGACAGTAAGTCTATTTTCATCCTCTTTCCTTAAAGCCCATGTTTTCGCATCATACAGTACCACGATCAGTATTAGTATTTTCACTAGCCCTTTCTTCACATCCACATTCAACGACGACGACGAATAATTTTTTTTTTGCTAACACAATTCTCTTTCTGGTTTCTATGCTTCTATGCCCCTAACAATAGTATTAATCTGTGAATAATATATTAGCATCGGATGTACAAATATACCGTATCTAGCGGATGAAAATAGTCTAACTGTTCAGTTGTTCAAAATTTAATTTATTTGTATGCATGTAGAAACAGTTGAGATCCCATATTGAAACAGCGGGAAAACCTTGAAAATACCGAATGCAATTGAAAATTACAGGCCCAAGCACTCTTGGAAATATGGGAACCCCTGCTGGTATTCATTCAGGGGATAAGATCGGCAACAGAGGTCATTTAGACCATCAAGTGGGTACTTGGGAAACACTGCAAATTATTCACCCCCCCTCCTACCAGAGTGCGGTCGGAAATTGGGATTAAGTGTTGCCCGTACTTTCCGTAGTTTTGTATGATCGTGCTGCAAGGATGGAAAAACAAAACCTCACATGAGATACATGGAGCAAGTTGTTAAGGGTGTCAAAGAGGGCAATGATGTAAATATGAAAAGACTGGCTGCTAAGAGAATCGAATGGAGAGCTGCGTCAGACCAACCTTAGGATTACTGACCCATGATTATACTGAGTGCATGATAAAGAATAAGTTATAGTATTTTGCTGTAAGTTAATGTGGCTAGGAGGTTAGGATAAGAGAAAGAGAATTATGGAGATTGCTCATTTGATTATAAACCAAAGTTGGCGTGTCCGCTTCACTTCCAAGGGTGCGCGTTGAAGTTTCGCGGATAGGAGGTCAATTGTATTTGTACATCTTAGTAAATAATATTAGTGCATATCACACGACATCTGAGGGTAGTTTAAACCATTGTGAATGGGTGTATTGGAATCGGTTCGGAATTTGTATGAATCTTGATGAATGAACCTTATTTGGAATACACTGCCAGTGTATGGGATCCTTATAAAATAGCATAAATAATGAACTCGAAAGTGTGCAGCGAAGATAAGCAAGCTTTGTAAAAGGACCGTACGATAAATATGTTAGCGTAATCACTGATGACGCTAACATAGTTATCTAACATGACGCTAAAAATACTTTGCGAACCCTAACTTACTAAGGTAGACTGGACCATTATCACAAAATTAGAGAAATTGATTGCCTAAATGACAAATTCAAAATTTCCTTTTTTCCTCGTACAATTAGGGATATTAATAGCGTTAAATACATCTAATACGAGTGAATCAATGCATAGCATAGATAGCTGTATGTTGGCATAAGAACTTGAAGTTAACCCAACTATCAGCATGATTTTTCATGCTTGCTTTGCTATTTTTATCTTTTTTAAAAATTGAAGTTTAGACTAGTATATACTAATCCTTTTTTATGCATAATATGTAATGCATGTTGGTGTGAGTTTAC
The DNA here is from genome assembly GCA_933228895.1 of Platycnemis pennipes. Lineage (NCBI taxonomy): Eukaryota > Metazoa > Arthropoda > Insecta > Odonata > Platycnemididae > Platycnemis > Platycnemis pennipes. Next base: position 76,051,904 of record OW121854.1, read on the forward strand.
CCCCTGCCAAACACCTTTATGGTGGCTTGCAGGGTATTATGTAGGTGCAGATGGATGGGGGCAGTTCAGCGCCGTCCCTAGCCTGCTCTTATCGGAAGGTGACTAGTGGTTTTAACACTTTACGTCCCACGAGACGGACGTAGTACTGTAAATGCTTAATACTCAAGCCTAAGAATGGACCGATAATGGCTCATCCGGGCTCTCATGATTGAAAGGCGATGCTCTAGCCTCCGCACTAGCTCGAAACCCTCTTATGTTCGCCAGCGCCAAATTGAAGGCATGGTTTAATCTGACAGCAGGTTATTCGGTGTGGGAAGCGAGAGCGATGCTGAATAGCTATGCGGTAGATAGTAAATTTCGAGTTATGAATAGACGCAACCTCTAATATATCGGATATCGTTCATTCTCCACTTCCGCCACCCTTCCTGAAGTTCCCACGCGGTGTACTAGGTGGCGAAGGGGTGTTGTGGCGGTGAGAGGGAGGGGGTGACAAGGGCGCAGAGGACCATGACCGGACAGGTATTCTTTCCGTATGCTGCCCGCATACTTCTCTACGCTTATTAGGTCGCGAGTGAAGGGCTGTCATGTGGATGGTGGGAGGGCTTGTTGCTTTCTATGGGATCTACTGGTGTACACGATGGCCGAATCATTGATGCCATAGGTCTTCTCTTATGAGAGGAAGAATCTCATTTTATCGAAGTATTCACCGTACTCTATCGATGGTAACCTTCCCAAACCTCAGCCTAACCAAGGTCAACCGTGACCCACCTCCCATCGCGACTCCCTACCGAGCGCTACCCTTGCAACCACTCACCCGTGTAGTTTTTCTACCTGTGTAGTTTACTCCTAGTCCCTGTCCCCTTTGGGTTAATTGTTTTCTGGTGATAATCTGTGGTCTGTATTTGCTTGCTTGCTCGTTTCTTCAAGAGCCTTGTTAGTTATTTATTAGTGTGTAGTAAATAGTAGATTCTTTTACCAGATAGCTCCGCTGCGAGTCTAAGGGAGAGAGATAGTTAGAGTTAGATTAGGATGACTCCCATTAGGTCAATTGTCAACCTCTTCCGTGACTCACCCGATAGCGAGCCCTTGCGGGCTCGAGTCGATGAGCTCGAGAAGACGGTGGATAGTCTTCGCTCTCTCGTGAAACGGCTGGTGACTACGTTGGAACGGTCGAGGGGGAGTGGGGGTCGGCCAAGGCCTTCCGCACGCGTTGGTGCGGGGGCGAGCCCTTACACTGGCGTGGGTTGGAGGGTTGAGGACGTTCCCCGCACACCCGAGCCTCTAGCGGAGCCTACCTCCGAATCCGGGGGAGAGTGGGAAGTGGTCCGTAGGAGGAGTCGTGGGGTCACACTACACAAACGGGGAAATGCAGAGGCAGAGGCTGAGCCTTTCCCCGTTAGTAATAGGTTCGATGGGCTGGCGGAGGTCGGCGCATCGAACGCTCCGCCTCCGGAGACTTCGCCGACTGGGAGTCGGGAGGGAAGGGAGGGAGTATTAGTGATAGGTAGCTCCAATGTCCGCCGAGTAGCGGACTCGATGCGTGCCAGGGCCCGTCGGGAAGGAGGTGGTGAATCCCGAGGGAAAGGTGACGAAGAACGGGTACGTTCCTGGTGTATACCAGGAGGTACGGTGCCCCAGGTGACGAAGGCGTTGAAAGCAACGGTCAGTGCCACTAACTGCTCCAAGCTGCACGTAGTCGCCCATGTCGGCACTAACGACGCCGCGAAACGGGGGTCCGAGGATGTAATGGATTCCGTAAGGGATCTATGCACCGAGTTCCACCGTGTTCGTGGAGGTCTGGGTATCGATATGAGGCTGACTATATGTAGCTTGGTACCTAGGACGGATCGGGGGTCGATGGTTTGGAGCCGAGTTTTAGGCATAAACCGGAGACTCCGTGAAGTCTGTGGGAGCGAGGGAGCTGAGTTTTTGGACCTCGGGCCGGAGCTGGAAACGTGTCGGGTGCCCCTGAATCGCTCGGGTGTCCACTACACGGACGAGGCATCGTCTAAGGTAGCGAGTAGGATACTGGAGCATACACGTAGGGTTTAGCTCAGGTGGTAGCCCAGAATGCAGGTCAATCCGCGGGGGAAAAATCGTGCAAGAATTTGACAGAACATGCAGAGTAGTTTTAGAAGGTCAGAGAAAAACACATGGAGAGAACGAACATGATAATTCATCAAAGGTAAGAGGTAGACCAAATAGTTTGTCCGTCAAAAAATTATCGAGGAAAATTTTAGTTGGAAAGGAGCACCAAGAGAGAAACAGATTGGAAGAAAAAATTTCAGTGATAGTAGTGAATTGTCGTAGTATAAGAAATAAAGTAGCAGAATTTCACCACCTCATTAAGAGTACTAATGCAGATATAATCGTAGGTACAGAAAGCTGGCTTTCGAAGGACATATCAGATCATGAAGTATTTCCGAAGTGTTTTACAGTATACAGAAAGGATAGAGTAAGCAGAAACGGAGGAGGAGTTTTCATAGCTGTGAAGGACCTGTATGTCAGTAGAAGAGAACTTATTTCAGAGCGAAATGTAGAAAGTATTTGGTGTTCCGTTAAAAGTAAAAGTAGTAACGCAAAAAAGATATATGTAGGTGCATATTACAGGCCACCGGACGCAGACGTCAATTCTATAATAGAGCTAGAGTCAGAGATACGCACATTACTTTCTGGGAAGAATGATAGAGGAATAATAGTAGGCGGAGATTTCAATCTCCCCTCGATAGACTGGAATACGTGTAGTTTCATTGCAGGAGGTAAGGATAAGGAACATTGCGAATCACTGTTGAACACCTTTACGACACATTCTCTACAACAGCTAGTAACAGAGCCGACCAGGGGTAACAACATTCTAGACTTATTAGCAACAAATATACCCGAGAGAGTTCTAAATACAGTTACAGACACAGGAATTAGTGACCATAAAATAGTGCATGCGAAATTTATTGTAGGCGTTGAAAGACATTATAAACCAAGGAGGAGGGTGTACTTATTTGGCAAGGCAAATTACGACGGTATGAAAGAGGAATTAAGGGAAGCGTTTAATGTATTCAGCGAACAAAGCAAAGGATTAAATACAGAGGATTCGTGGAGAGAATTTCTTGAGGTCACCCGTAACGCAGTTCATAAATACATACCAAGTAAATATATTAGTGATAATACAGAGCCAAGGTGGTATAACGCGGAGGTTAGGAAATCACTAAAGCGACAAAGGGTATGCCACGCTAAGATGAAAAATGCCAGACGGGGTCTATCGGTAGAGGAAAAAAATGAGCTAGTTCAAAACTATAAAAAATCGAGAGCATTAGCAAGGAAATCATGTCGGCAAGCGTTATCACATTTCAAGAGCAAGATGTTAGGAGAATATTTAGATAGCAATCCTAAAGCGTTTTGGTCATATGTGAGAGAGCTTCAGGGAAATAAGTCCACAGTGCACACACTTAAAAATGATAAAGGAATCAGAGTCACCAGCAGTGTAGAAAAAGCCAACACTTTAAACACCTTCTTCCAAAGTGTATTCAACTCATCGTCACAAAACGCAGTGGAACCACCGCCGAACACTTTCAGTGAGCAAATGCCCGAAATAAACATTTCATGTCGCGGAATAGAGCAGCAGTTAAAAAGCATAAGTAAAAACAAAGCACCAGGTCCCGATCAAATTCCTTCCAGAGTTTATAAAACATTAGCTTCTGAAATAGCCCCCTATCTAGAAATAATATTCAATAAAACACTAAAGAACCACACAGTACCCAAGGATTGGAAAGTAGCTAACATTACACCTATATTTAAAAGCGGTGAAAGGGAAGAACCTAGTAACTACAGACCCATTTCACTCACGTCAATCTCTTGTAAGATATTTGAGCACATAGTAGTCAGTTCGATCATGGGGCATTTGGATAGTCAGGGATTACTCATAAACAGCCAGCATGGGTTCCGGAAAGGTAGATCTTGCGAGACACAATTAGCTTTATTCGTACACGATATTTTAGTCCACGGCGAAAGCAGTACTGAAGTTGATGCGATATTTTTAGATTTTAAAAAGGCTTTCGATAAAGTTCCTCATGACAAATTAATCTTGAAGTTAGAGAGTTTTGGTATAAATAAAGACGTTGTATGTTGGGTAAAAGAATTCTTAAGTGGGCGAGAGCAGAGGGTTGTCATAGATGGTATCATGTCGGACACAATCGAAGTCACATCGGGAGTTCCCCAGGGTAGCGTAGTAGGTCCGCTTCTATTTCTTTTATACATAAACGATTTGGGTACCGTAGTTAGTAGTAACCTTAGACTTTTTGCAGACGATGCGGTGGTGTACAGGGGTATATCAAACGAAGAGGACACGAAATCACTTAGCAAGGATTTAGATGCAATTGAAGAGTGGTGCGACAAATGGCAGTTAGAACTCAACCTTAAAAAGTGTGTAGCTATCAATTTTTGGAGGAGGAATAATTCGATAGAGCGATCCTATAGATTTAATAACACGAAGATCGAAAACGTTGAAACCGTAAGATATTTAGGTGTAACAATCACTAAAGATTTATCGTGGGGAAGACACATAAGGGAAATATGCGGCCGAGCGAAGAGAAAGCTAGGATTTATAAAAAGAGTACTTGGGAAATGTGATGAGAAGACAAAAGAGCGATGCTACTTTTCACTAGTTAGGCCCCACCTTGAGTATGCAGCCAGTGTATGGGATCCTAATGAATTAGGTTTGATGAGAGAACTAGACAGTGTGCAGCGTAGAGCAGCTAGGTTCGTCAAAAGGTGTTACGATAGGTTGAGTAGTGTATCAGAATTAATACAAGAATTAGGGTGGGAATCATTATCAGAGCGTAGATTAAAGTTCAGATTTAATCTATTGCAGAAATTTCAATCGGATAGCTTTACTGAAGATGTTAGGCACATATTGAAAACACCAGCGTATTATGCTAGATTCGACCAGATAAATAAGATTAGAGAGATAGATTGTCGTACAGATAGATTCAAAATGGCATTTTTCCCCCGTACTATAAGAGAACAGAATAGGCAGCATAGGAAAGGGATAGGTAGGGGAAATATTTTAGAGTATTCTGTAGTGCATGATGCATGTATTAACCCCTCAAATACTATAGATACTAACAATCTAGTTGCATGAGACCCTTTAGTTGCTTGCTTGCATGCTAGTAGTGAATGCTTGGTGACCTTCACCCCCTGCCACACACCCTCGCGGTGGCTTGCAGGGTATCGTGTAGATGTAGATGTAGATGTAGATGATGGTACGGTCAACTTGCGACCTCAGCTACTTCATTTTCATTCACATAGGTTTGCAATCTTCCGTGTCAACTATAATATTTTTTTTCAAATCTCTGGTGTCGTGGGTGGACTATCAATTTCAGTTTCCTTGATTGCATTGCATTGTTGGTGTGAATGCAATTGTAGATATTACATTTATTCTTCTGTTGCTGTCTTCAATAATTGCAGTTTTCATGAAAAACTGATTTTTTTCGACCTAGGTTTTGAAGTCACTGTTCCGGGTTCGGTGTGGAGCGCTAGACTTTTAAATCTATGTCCTGATACATAACTTACTAGTGGAAATCAGTAAGTTTTTAGACAGTATTATGCCTCATTTCCAGCACATCACACCTGTATCTTGTAAATTAGTTATTCCTCTGCTATTAGATACCTTGATTTTTATTTCTTATGTATTTTTTCTCTCGTTTTCTGAGGGAATAATTTACTGTTGTCGTATTCGCAGAGTAATGTTGGTCTAGGGCAACTTACAGACTGCAGAAATTATTATTAAATCGTAAGATACGATTTTTACGGAGAAAACTAAGAATCTTCTTCTAAATGAGGGCGTACACCTTTGATGTTCGGCCAAGTGGTTTAATCAGCTACTAAGGCTCTTCGGTTAGTGTGAATGATTATTTGTCTGTAAAAATCATGACAATGTTTATACCGGAAATTAATGCCATTAGGGTTTTTCATAACGGAGTTACCCGCTTTTCAAGTTGTGATGGAGAAGAATTTAGCCAGTAGGAAGATTTTAGCCGACGGATTGATCGATTGGAGAGGTGCTTCAACCCAATCTTAGATTCGATGACTGATGGATACGGCTACTCTGAATTCCACGACGTTTTGGAATATTTACTCCTCTGTTTGCTTTCGTAGTTCTATTCACCTTACATATGATTGCATCCTATTTTCCTGATTACATCGTGTTTCCCCGTTTACCCCTATCTATCGTAATCTCTAATATAGCAAGTGGCGAAGGGTGTGCTGAAATTAATGTTTCAGTATAAATGAAAGAAAAGAATGTAAACCTGAAGGGGTTAGCCGTTATAAGAACCGATCTGCTTCAAAAAAGTCTTTATGGTTAAGATGTGCTGAGGTAGATCTCTATTCCATTCTTTTATGAGTTTACCTTTCTCAATTCGCCCTTTGCGATAATTTATAGGATCTACGGTCGTGAACAGTAGCATCGTTGAAGCCCATTCCTCCTTATTAGGACCGTCTTTGATGGATCGTGATGGCGAACGACAACTAGATCCTATAGTCTTAGATTTACTTAAGAATTTTAAGATCAGGAATACTGTGTCGCATGGTGTTCAGAGCATTGGTCCGGCTAGCCAAAGTTTCGAAGATTTTACTGGTGGTGATGGATGGATTTTCCGCTCGCTGGATACCGTGTGATATTGATATGAGTCAGATTATGTCCCAAGCATTGTTTACTAGAAAACAAAGCGACTATAGTAAGTTGAGGGGAGGATGGGGTCCATCTGACGGATTCATAAATCAGCCCTCCCTCCAGGTGCCCGGATTGTTGTGCGGCGTGAAGGGGGAGGTGAGCATTTGGTCTCACGTCAACCATCACCTGGCAGCGATTACGTTGGGCCCAGGAACACCAATACAAGTGGGGATAGCGTTCCGTGAATTTTCACGATTGCGTGATTGTCTAATGAAGTTTAGCAATTCGTTCAGGCTGGTAATAGGAGGGATATGCGGATCTCATCTCCGGCTACACGATTAGCAGTAAGGGTGTCTGGCGATGGGAGGGTGGGGGAGGTTCTCCACACCAGGTGACCACTGCTAACCTGAACCCACTATTGCTGTTGGTAACTTCATTAACAGTTTTATACTGCTGTTGTATTTTAGGTGGGCATAACAAGTTGAAAATGACTCTGTTCTTCTCTCTTCTAATTAAATTTATTTGGTTTTCTTTCACTTAATTTTAATAGTATCTAGCACTTTGTTGGCTTAACCGCAGTGTATACGGACCAAATGGCTAATGGCGAGTCACCTGCATCAGATTTTAACTTAAGGATTGGTTTCGCACAGTTAAATTTCCATTTTTTAAGTTCAGGGAGGGTACTAGTCCGCACACTTTCCTTATTATTCGTATTCAACGTCTCTGAAGGTTTGATTTTCGTTCCTTGTAGGGAGAGCTCACTGCACTGACATGAGATTCATATATACGCTAGTAATTACATGCTATCAACCTAAATAGTGTGTCAAAGGAGACGATTGCATCGCTACAGTTCTTAATGCATTGTCACCACGTTCAGAATAACAATTCCCTCTTAAGTTGCCGCAGGAGATTTAACTCGTACTTGAACATATGACAATTGCCAATATAATTATTCAATGCCATATCTTCCCGTAAAATTCGATGTAATTTATTATCGTCCCTTATTACTAATCCTTTTTTATGCCTGATATGTAATGCATGTTTGGTGATAATTCACCCCCTGCCACGCACCTTTATTGTGGCTTGCAGAATATTACATATGTAAATGTACCCGGAAAATACCTTTACCATTCGCTCTTACTTTCTTTTAATTTTTAAATCGATGTCTTCCTTGCTAAACATTCTAGGAAACATCACATTTCTGTGCTGGCTGTTTTAGCATATCGTTCAGAAGTACAAAAAACCTAATATTTTCATTACCTGTACTAAATAATTTTTTTCCGTTACCGTGTCTCATTCATTATTGTACGCAGAAAAGTATGTTATCTATCTCTCCTTATATGTCTTTCTACTATGCGGTTTTGTAGTGCCAGTTTAACGATTATGAAAATTTTTGCGTTTGAAAGGTTTCCAGTTCTGTAAATGAGACAAATGGTTAGTTGACCCGAACGTTGATAGCATTCAACAATGGCAACAGCTGCGTTATATCCACATAATGTTAAGCAGAAATTATAAAATTGTACCTAATTTTACCATTGTAATAGCACCAACTATGGTATATAGATAGGAGTTCTTTATACATTTTCATCACGTTCAGAATAGCAATCCACTCTTAAGTTGCCAAAGGGGATTTGACCCGTACTTGACCCTACGATCTGATACCAATTCCCAACCTGATTCTTCGAATAGTTTGTCCGTAGGGGTGTAATTGAAGATCAAGCGCGTGAATTCGGAGGTCGGGCGCTTACGTGACGAATCGTTTCGTCCCCCCTGGGCAAAGGATGAGGCGTGAGCAGAAGGGAGGCCGCTGCAGGAGCCGGTGGAGTGGGTGGGAATGCTGAGGGATGCATAGCATGATGGGAGGGCTGTGATGAGTGGGAAGGGGGGTGCTGATGGATTGAATAGGGAGGGACAGGGGTAGCTCGGAAGGGGGCGACTGCCAAGGCCAGTCTAGGGGATGAAGGGGAGATCTTACCCTTCCTCCCCCCTGAGGGGTATTTGGGCCGATGCTCGGTTAGGATGGGGGCACTGCACTTGATCCTCATTCGACTTCTCCCTTTCCCAATTACACCCTCCGCCTCCGGGCCCTATGCATGCAGAGACCGCCTAAGGGTGGATCGCGGGGAGGGTGCGTGAATTTCGAGTGGATAAGGAGATGGGGGTGAGTGTCCTGTGTATACATAATACAAGTATCCTCTCCCGTGCCCTTGAAAAGTCCATCCCGCTGCAGTTATCCGCTCCAGCGGGAGGATTTCCTTCCGTCCCCCGACACTCGTATCAATGCGCATCCCCCCTTCGCGGCTCGCTCCTAATGCTGACTTGAACGCGTCAGCGCCTTCCTGTGTTTTGTCATCTGCTCCGCCTCTCACGCCCTGACGCCCTGCTCCACAGCCGCGCAACAATTCCCCGCCGACAAACGCCCGCCTCCCCATCTCGAGTCGCGAAATGTGGGGGATCGCATCTCCGCCTCCTTAACCCTCGATATATTTATTCCCCTTCTCCCTGCCTCTGCCCTGATTGAGAGCCACCCTCATCAAATTTTTTTCCTTTCCTTTTTACCCTGATATTCGCCTTTTATGCTAACTGCTCTCAGATCTTCCCTTGAGTCAATGACGTTTTTTCATTCCCTCTTTCGTTGATTGTACCTGCTTTAGGTACTTTAGATATAAAGGTTTGTGTTACCTATGTATTTTAAGCTAAACAAGGAGGTGGTTAACTTTTTTAAGAGGGGAAACTCAATTGAGATTAGCGTGTTGAATGAAAATGAATTTTGTGCAGATAATATTACAAGTAGAAACGCTATAACGGGTGTCCGTTTATTTTACTGGGTTTGCAATTGATATTAAATAATGGTATTGTAATTGGCTGCTCTGTAGGATGTAATATCTTCATAGTATCAAAGAGTGCTTATAAACAATGGATGAAAATTCACCATAAATGAATTTTTCCTTTGAGATTTTACTTGTTACTTTTGCCTACATGTTAGCGATACACACTTAATATGATACACATTTAAAGTTTCCACAAACAGTTAAATTTCGTGCGAATGGGAGGAACGGTATGAAGTCCATTATCTTTAAACTCAGCTATTGTTGGTTTGATACAGCTATCCACTCGATTCTTCTATCAGCTACTTTCTTCATATTTACATAATTCTTCTCTATCACACTTAGACAATTGTTCAGGGAATAGTGTGCAGGAAGAATGGTAAATGAAGGCATCGTATAAGAGATAGTTGTTAAAAGGATGTGAAAGAGAATAATTATGTAAATACGATATACAGTGATTTGTCAATTTCTTCCTCCCGTATATGATCATTATTCCATGACCATCCTGCTGCAACTCCCACGTGTATCATTTTTTGCAGCTCTTCTACTGATGGACTAGCTGATTTCCTCCCTTAACTAAGGCAAAAAACTTTTTCTCCCCGCACTGCGAGGATTGTTGTTTTTGAGTAAAAAAAATCGGCACCTTGTTATGTCAACCGCTCTGAGAGGGCCGCTTCATCAAGAGAAGAGGGTTGGTCGGAGGGGTTGATTTCCGCAGGGTTCGTGCGTGGATCCAGGGTGCGGTGTGGGCCGCGTGCCCTCGAATGTCCCGCATAGCGTCCACTGTGTGTAGGGAGGGGGCTGAGTGTAGCTCCCAAGTTGTTTGGCCAAGTCCCTCCAGTATTGAGCGGCGGTCCCGAAAAAAGAAATTCTCTCGCTTTCAGCCTTGTGATGTCCGGAGAGGACTGGCCGGAAGGTGGGGGCAGGTAATGCTTTTGCTTTGTCCGACGACACCGGCGGCGGTGGCGCGAATCCTAATTAGTTTTCGTTCCCCCCCAGCCCTCTTTGCTCTACTGATTGGAAAGACCTCATTCTGCGAGGACTTGTGACCCTCGCGGATATTGTCTTTATTTTGCCGATAATTTAAGAGATTGTACCGTCGAGGTTCGTCTGTCACGCCCGGAAGAGCAGTAAGTCGCCCTTAAACCTGTATAGTCCGTGTGCTGGCTGAATGGGAGAATAGATAGGAGTGCATATTTGATGGAACATCTGAGTAAGCCGAGTTAATTCTCACTCATTGATCCGCCAACTCAGGGTGCCATTGGGACGCTGGGTAAAGGCAAAGTGTTGCTGCGAGGTATTCGTTCCCATCTCAATTGTTTCCCTTCGTCTCGCTTTAAAGTTGCTTGTGTGTTGGCGTCATCGTCTGCGTTTAGCGCAGTTGCCCTGACTTTCAATATTGTTCCGGTGTATGGGAAGGACAAGTAATTTGTCTTCCTCACCAGTACCAATAGATTATCGCATAGGGTTTTCACGGTTATGCTAGAAAGCCTTCTCTAAATCAGTGACGTGACTCTAATACGTGACATTAATTATCGGAATGCCATGATTATTAATGCGTACTCCGCCCTTTCCCATTTTATTTATATCGTAGCTCAAACGATTTTTTCGGAGAAAATTATTCTCATACTCAAGTAGGTAGAGCCGTTAAGGTCTTTCTATCCTAAAAATGGGGTGATTAGACAGCTAACTTTCGTTTTATCGTTTTCTTAAAAGAGAGAAGAATAAACGTGAAAGTGTAAAAATCCAATTGAGGAGTGAACTGCGACGAACAATCGTAGTATTGGTGACTAGTGTTGGCCACGAAGGAAAGCCTTGAATGAATGCGTAAATTAAGATACCCGCGTTTGAAATGTTTCCCTGGTGCTAACGATGATTTGGCGTCACGCGGTCTACATTTGGTGTTATTTATGACATTCTGTTGCTTCAGAGGTTTTTACCAATAAGCTGTTCGCGCTTGAGTAAGATGATTCTCATGTAAATGCGTTCTCGTTTCTTGATGAGGACGAAATCAATTTCTTCGAAAAGAGGGCAAGGGGCTTCACTGTGGGATTAGGAGCATCATTCTTCCGTCCCTCCGTACCCTTGCCGCGTTCAGCCACCCTCCAGAGCCTCGCCTTTTAAATCCACCCTCCAGTCCCAGGCTCTTTTAGTTGCTCCCCCAATCCTATCCCTCTGAGCTGATGGCTAATTCCCCCCACACAGCCCTCGCGGCGTTTAAGGGATCCATGGGATTAAGATGCATTGCTTCAAGGAGCCAGCTCTTTATATCCCTGGCTGTAACCTTCCGTTCGCCTCCCGCTCGCAGCCTTTCGCCAACCGCCAGTTTCAGCACACGGAGGTCCTCTCTCCACGAAGGTGGGATGCGAGTGATCATTCTCTCGCAGTTAATCCTGACCATGATTAAAGGAAAATCGTTTTTGAGTATCGAAACGAGTCGAGGATATGTGGGCGTTTACTCGGAACTGAAATCGCTATTTTATGCACAAAATCGTTGGATGGAAACGAAAAAGGAATTTTAGTGATAAAATTAATCTTCTAACCAGTTGCATTCACTCGTAAACTAAAAATTAAAACACGCAAATGATGACGCACTCCGAACGAGCTTCACCACAGACTTCTACGTCACCCAACTCCCCTCTTTGACTTTTTTGGGAAGAACGGAAGGAGAGTGGGGGTGGAGAGGGGAGGTCTGCCTGCACAGATCCTGTCGCATCCTGTTAATGACTCAAAACAACTGGACAACGAAGTATTTTGCATGTATTTGGCGCGGCTGAACGTGTGTTGAAGATTTACTTATTCACAAATTATGATGTAGTCTAATATGCGATACCTTTTGAAATACCCTTCATGGATATTAAAGGAAAGATAATGCAATTTTCCACAAGTAAACAATTTTTATTCCTAATAGTTTCGGTGTACTAACCCATTTTCAAGTTCATTATAAAGACTTGAAAATGGTGTAGCATACCGAAACTAGTCGGAATAAAAATTGTTTACTTGTGGAAAATTGCATTATCTTTCCTTTAATATGGAACGTTTCCACCACATCTCGCCTGAATCGGGTTTGTTTACCCTTCATTGAGTCTAACAACCACTTCCATTGGCAGAATCAGCTAAGCTATTCTTATTAGGCGAAGGGGCTGCGCAGTCTCAGCTCCGTTTGGACGAGGGAATAACGTTAGCTTTGTTTCATGCACGTACACAATCATGTATTTACATCAATTCAAGGTAAACATAAACCCTATAATGTAAGGCAGTGATTGGCAAACTTTTTAAAGAGGGGGGCCAAAGGAAAGGAAAAAAAACTTTAGGCGGGCCAATATTATTTATTAAAAAATAAAAATAATACATTTTACAAAATTCTTGTGCTTTTTGTGTTATCAAGTCCTATTAATGACTGAAAGATTATGAAGGAGGATGTGATGAATGAAACTGACTGCATTTCCAAACGTTTCTCATAATTTGGATCGAACTGAGATTAGGAATAGTGCGGGCCGGATAGAAAGTTTCAGGGGGCCGCATCTGGCCCGCGGGCCGTAGTTCGCCCAACACTGATCTAAGGTAATAGACTGACAGTTATTGGTTGCGAAATTCTCCTTCGTAGTTAAGATGTAGACTATTTTCGCAACTTTTCATCTATATTTTGTGAAATTTACTTTTAATATACTCAATAGGTCTCTGGACACATATTCCAATAAAGGCATTTTCGTAGAGTTTAAACAAAAAAATTACTTGCTGCGAAAGCAGTTTTGACAGAAAGTATTTTATTTTTAAAATATAAGCATTTGAATCGCCACGAGCTGGTCCCTCGCAAAAACGTAATTCGCATCGCTGCCATCTTGAATGACGTCAGGTCCTGCAACAGCGGTCGCGGTGCGTATATTTCTATGCTGAAGCGTTTAGGAGATCACTATTGAAATGTCTTTCATGAACGCACTTTATTTTAATATGCCAAAGCGTTGTTCTAAATGTTGTCTTGTGCCAAAATATAATGACACCAACGGAAATGCCTCCCAACAATTATTTTTTTAATTACCCGAAACAGGATAATATGGGTGAAGAAAGAAGTGCAAGCGAAATGAAACTTTGTCTATGCGATCAAACGTGTGCATTTTTGAACGTTCACTCTGTCTATATTCATTTTACCAATTCTGGAAACTAAATTAAACTTAATTGTATCTTAATTGTGCAGAAACTAGGCCAAAAAAAAGCGCCGATAGTAGTAGTATTAATGCGATTGACATATGGGCTCAATATTATTCGGTAAAGTTTTTTCATTGATTGAAAAACTGCTAGGAAATTTAATGCATGCACAAATCAGTAATCAGAGTACGAGGGAAATGTGCTGGACATATGTCACGAAAAATCTTTTCCATATCAGGCAATATGCCATGTTTGAAAAAGTTCGCTAAGCAACTTTCAATTATGATTAAAAGACTGAACCCACTGAACCTATCGCTGCTTACTTTTCAAGATTAGATGTCCTAACTTTTATTAATCGCAAGCAGTAATTTTCACCGGTCAATTTCAATTTTCGAAGGTCAGCGTGAACGATGGATGCGTGAATGGCTACTTGTGCACATAAAAACAATTTATTAAACCAAAGTAGTTGTAGACGGGAATATTTATTTCTTTGCATTACCTTCACGATTTAACACATTAGATTCACGTTTCAACATACCGCGTCTGCGTCGAGATCAGCTAATATGCCAAATACACCAATATTACACCACACTACATTAGAATCTAGGATCACGATCGCACTTGCTTGCTGCGACACAGGTTGAATTTTGAAGTTCCTCGTTATATTCGGTAATCAAGGGTTTTTTAATCCCCCTTTGTCTCAATAGCCCAATATATATTTCCCCAAAAGGAAGTTCTTGGAAATCGTATCAAAACTCATAACTGCACCATAAGGTTATGCCACTACAAACAAAAGATTTTCACGTTCATTGTATTTTTTATTTAGGCCTTTAAGGCCTGGTTACACGATACATTAACACGTACGGGTTAATGTACATTTGCGTGAATGGTTTCTGCTCAACTTGTTCGTTAGTGCATGAACCAAATAGAACAGGATCTATTTTCTGTTCACGCATTCATTCATTTGTACATTTTGGTGTGGTTACGCGGGGAATTTTCGCGTTCATGCATATACACATTAACTCGTACGGGTTAATGTATCGTGTAACCAGGCCTTAATCCGAATCCTTGAAAACATCCCAAATGATACATTAATGATATAATGTGCCTGAAAATAGAGAGATGTCGACACATATTGGAGCAGTAATTCAAAGTAAACAAATGGATAAAGTAGATGCCCATAATACATCTTATTTTTGTGGTCCCGAACTTGACGTACGCAATCCCTGCACGAAATGCTCACTATAGTCTATAGCGAAGACAAGTAGGTATACCTACTTGTCTTCGCCATCCATCAAAATATGTGCTTCCACAACATAATAGTTTATGCTCGGGGCATACACGAGCACGAACAACATTTTATCGAGCTTAACCTGCACATAGCCGATGGCATCATCGTCGTGTTCCTCACGAACGACCCTAACACCAAAACATTCATCATCGCCATATTATGAATATTACAAAATTCAAATGAACATTCATTTTCAAACATTGACATGCTTTTACCTCGCCATCTTAACTCTTTGGATTTCCGTTTGAATCATGTTTTCTTCGAAGATTGAACGAAGTTACATTTAAACACGGTGTTGATACGTATGAAAACATTGCTAATGTTGAGATTTTCGGAAGATTTCTTGCCTCAGCTTTGACAAACTCAGACTCCATACCTTCTAAAGAAATCATATATGTTCGCAGCCTTCCTTAACCACACCAAAGATATCTAAATCCGACAACAAATGTTGAAAACAACGTCCACAGGTACAGTACGTTCCGCCGTTTTCCTCTCCGTTGCAGGAGCTGACGTCACTTTCAGCCGGCCAATCACAATACGTTTTAGAGTGGGCGTGTTTTCTGGGCATTTCTTTTGCTTATTTCTCGAAAAATACATTAAATAAATGCATAGTTTTCATCGCTAAGGTGTTTTAGTATAATTAACAATTTTTTAAGTAGCATTTCAAGGAGATTTAAAAAATTGTCCAGAGGTCTATTGGGAATTAAAACACGGAAACCGGATGTGATAAATAAACATGTGAAAACTGGAAAATAGTTCTTTCATAAATATAAGTTCAATTCGAATTCCATTGTACACTCTACAAATATTTTGAAATAAAATAGTCCAACCTCGCAGTTACTTGGATAACCCGGTTCTTATTTCTTCTCGGATATTTTTTCTGACGATTGACATTGCATTTCCACCTTCTTTCTCTTGATCCCTTGCGTTCCTGTTTTAACGCATTTGTTGGTATAGCTCTCCGATAGGTAGACCGTGTGTTGTCTACGGAGCCCAAGATATATATTTCACTAAAAATTCTTTGTGACCCAAGGGGTACCAGTACCTACTGGTACTTGAAGGGAGATTCGATAAAATCGTACGTGATCGCGATTTATGGACTTCGGTAAATTTATTTTTACCTTGCCGTGCATGTAATCGTAAAAATTAGAAATGAAAACGAAACTTGCATTTTTATAATGTTCCCTGAGACGTATCCGAGGAAACGTTCTCCCAATGTGACTCCCTGGCCTTACATCTCTCCGTGCTGTGGGTCCTCCTTGTAATTAGTGATTCGTCGCCCAATTTATTGAGGAATCAGGACGGATGAATTACGAAACTACGTTATTCTATTGGTGAGTGAGAGGTGAATTCCACTCAAAGGGAGCTCTTATGATACATTTAACAAATTAGTAACGGCTTCGGACGCGTGCGCGATAGTAAATAAATAGTAAGATAGAGAGGTTAAAGAATTTATTTTTCCTCGCACAATAAGGGACCATTATATATTACAGACTATGTAGATACCAGCCATGTACTTACACTTTAAATTATTTAAACAAATATTTAAATATCCTAGTCGCATGTCAATAGTGCATGTTTGGTGATCTTCAACCCCTGCCACACACCCTCGTGGTGGCTCTCAGGGTATTGCGTACATGTACACGTGACTCTTATATATAACATGTTCACATGGTGAGTAGTATTGAAACTGTTATTTGCATGCAAGGAGTGCATGTTTGGTGATCTTCAACCCCTGCCACACACCCTCGTGGTGGCTCTCAGGGTATTGCGTAGATGTACACGTGACTCTTATATATAACATGTTCACATGGTGAGTAGTATTGAAACTGTTATTTGCATGCAAGGAGTGCATGTTTGGTGATCTTCACCCCCTGTCACACACTTTCGTGGTAGTTGGTAGGGTGTTAAGATACAGGGTGGTTGTACAGCGAAGAAACACACGAAAATCAGATTAGGTATTGTAAATTTTGAGGTAGAAGTAAAAATATGGTGATTTATAAACAAGTACAAGTTTAAACATTATTAACCTAGTAATATTTTATGAAATATAAGTGTGTAATTTAATGTATTCGGAGAAATTACTGATTAATCAATAACTTGCATTAATTCATATAAACTAAGTGTCTAACTAAATTTAGCGTCATTTGTAGCTATCTTTCTCATGTCTCGGAACTGCCTGTCTAATATACAT
Organism: Platycnemis pennipes; assembly: GCA_933228895.1. Lineage (NCBI taxonomy): Eukaryota > Metazoa > Arthropoda > Insecta > Odonata > Platycnemididae > Platycnemis > Platycnemis pennipes. The sequence continues at coordinate 76,069,030 of OW121854.1, forward strand.
CTTCCTTGGGGTGGTAGCCCTGGGTGTACCTCTCAGTTTCACGTAAATAATGTATGCACGGAGTATTATTTTCATCACTGCATGATTGTAAGAGTAAATTTTCTCTCTCTGCTTTATAATGCAAGCCTGGTGATGGTCCACACACCCTTACGAGGGCTTGCAGGGTGTTATTTAGATGTTGCAAGGAATTTAGTTGTGTTACCGGGTGTGACTGCACTGAAGTTCTCTTGTCCCTTGATTACTCCAAAAAAGTTAGTTTCCGCCATGATTTGCTGGAAGCCAAAGCAACTGCTCTTTTTTTTGCGATGGGCCATTTGCTTTCAAGTGGCAAGGACTATTTATCTTCTTCTCATTCGTGCGCCTAAGCCATTTAAAGGATTATTGATGCGAGGATTCTTTTTATGTGGGACGCGTATCCAGGAGCATCGTCTCAGCTCCTTTATTCCTTCAATGCGATCGTCGTCGGTCTGAGAGACTTTTTTCTCCCATTTCTTTAAGCTGCCGAAGCGAATAAAAATCCTCCCGAAAAGAAATCGGATTAGAGGCGTTTCGCAGAAAAGAACAATGGGCCGATCGTCTTGGGAGGTTGGAGGGGGAGTACAGGAGGGGGAAGCAGGCGTTGAAGGAGTGTAATGCCCGGCGGTGCCGAAGACCTTCCCAGCTCTCGTTCTCTTCCATTCGTCGCCATTTCGTCAACTAGGGAGAAGATTTACGAACTGACGTACACGGAGGATACGTTCGAAGGCAAGGCGGTGGCATTACGCGAGTTAATATCGTTCCTCGAGCAGATTAGGAGGATTAAGGCATGTTTCAAGGCATGCATGGTATTCTTGGGTGTGTCCTGCAGGATTGGGAATTGGTAGTTTTTTTTTCTTTTTTCCCCTAATTACTTTTAAGAGTGAGGCGTTTGTTTTGTGTTGTTCCTTTTTGTTTGTTGTGTCATTGTTCCTGGTGTGGATGCAACCCTTGCCACACACCCTCGAGTTGGCTTGCAGGTTATGTCGTAGATATAGATATAGATTAAGAGTAGGCGTCATCGCAGAGAAAATAATGAACTACAAGTTTATGTTTCCTATTGATTCCCAGGTACATAAATGCTCTTCTTCATGCCACCGGTAAGGGGCGAAATATAGCACCTTTAATACCTAGAGTGGTGTGGTTATAGTCGTCATTTCTGGCATAGGAGGTGGCCGAAAACTAGACGGCACTCTACGGTACTATGCTACTACTCTACGGTAATTTGCGAGATTAAGTACATATATTTAGAAGCTATATTATATTATAGATAATGTATTACACAACAATAATTTTCCTCTTTTTACCCCCTCGCTCCCTATTATATTAAATATGTACTGACTACCCACCGGCCACCTCGCTGATATGTGGCAGTGAGTGAGTTATCATTAAATACGAAGTTGCACTAAAGCTTATACTACCTACGTAATGAGAGATTAGCATGAGCATCATACGAGACACACACTGCATCTACATAGGGAGGGAGGGGAGGGAGGGAGCAGCCATCTAACTACAGACCTATATCCCTCACATCCATTTCATGCAAGGTCCTAGAACATATAATTGTCAGTTCAGTCATGGGACACCTAGATAGCCAGAATTTATTGTCCAATGTCCAGCATGGCTTCCGAAAGAGCAGATCGTGTGAATCCCAACTTGCTCTCTTTTCCCACGATATTTTAGTTTCTGGCGAAAATAATATTCCAGTGGATGCTATATTTCTCGACTTCAAGAAGGCTTTTGACAAGGTTTCTCACAGCAAACTAATTTTGAAGTTAAAATCTTATGGGTTAGACAGTAACATTATATCATGGATTAATGATTTTCTGCATGGTCGGGTTCAAAGGGTTGTTTTGGACGGTGTTTCCTCACCGGCAATTAAAGTCACTTCGGGTGTCCCACAAGGTAGTGTGATAGGTCCACTCCTGTTCCTTTTGTATATTAATGATATCCAAAAGGTGGTAAAAAGTAAGCTTCGTCTATTTGCCGATGACGCAGTAGTGTACAGGGAAATTCTATGCCCGAACGATAAAGAATATTTAAATATTGACCTACAAGCAATTGAAACTTGGTGTGATACATGGCAGTTAGAATTAAACTTTAAGAAATGTCTTGTAATAAATTTTTGGAAAAAGAATAGCTCTCCTCCTACCACTTACAAAATAAGTAATAATGAATTAACTAACGTGGAATCCATTAAATATCTTGGAATAAGACTGACAAATGATCTTTCCTGGGGTAAACACATTCGTGAAATAATTGGTCAAGCGAATCGCAAACTGGGTTTCATTAAAAGAGTATTGGGTAAATGTGACGATCATGTACGAGAAATCAGCTACTTTTCCCTTGTTAGACCTCATTTGGAATATGCTGCCAGTGTATGGGATCCCTACGAAATCGGTCTAAGTAATGAACTTGAACGTGTGCAGCGAAGATCGGCAAGATTTGTAAAGGGACGATACGATAATTATATTAGCGTAACCAGTCTATTAAATGAATTGAAATGGGAATCATTGTCAGATCGCAGGTTGAAATTTAGACTTAATCTCTTCCACAAATTCCAAGGCAATATTTTCAGTGATGATGTTAAAAATATTTTACGAACCCCAACTTACTATGGCAGACTGGACCATAATCATAAAGTTAGAGAAATTGATTGCCGAACTGACCGATTCAAAATGTCCTTTTTCCCTCGCACAATAAGAGATACGAATAACGGTAAATATGTCCTATCGGAGAGTAGCAATGAATAGCATTGGTAGCTGCATGTTGGTATGAGTACTTAAAGCTAACCCTACTAACAGAATGTTCTTGCATGTTTTATTTGCAATTTCTATCTTTTTTAAATAGTGTAGTTCTGACTACTATATTAATACTATTCCTTTTTTATGCATGATATGTAGTGCATGTTTGGTGAGCAATCACCCCCTGCCACACACCCTTGTGGTGGCTTGCAGGGTATTATGTAGATGTAGATGTACATAACACCCTGTGAACCACTAGGAAAATGTGTGGCAGGGTGGAATTCACTCCAAACATGCATTGTATATTATTCTTTATATCCATATCTACGACATACCCTGCAAGCCACCTCGAGGGTGTGTGGCAGGGGGTGCATCCACACCAGGAACAATGACACAACAACAAAAATGAACACCACAAAGCCAGCACTACACCTTTAAAAGTAATTGGGGAAAAAGGGTTTGGTTTTAAAAGGGTTGGTTACTATATTCTAGTCCAAAATAACAATTTGAAAAAAAATTAAAAGGGCAAAGCAAGCATGCAGAAACATGTTGTTAGATGGGTTAGCTTAAAGTCCTCATACCAACATGCTTCAACTGTACTTTTACTATCGGATATATTTAAAGCTATTTATATCCTTAATTGCACGAGGATAGGAAAGCATTTTGAATCTGTCAGTCCGACTATCGATTTCTCTAATTTTGTAATCAGGGTCCAGTCTACCATAGTAAGTTGAGGCCGCAAAACATTTTTAACGTCATCAGTGAGAATACTATCTTCGAATTTAGTAAAGTTTATAGGCCTAATTTTCAACCTACTGTCTGATAATGAATATCATTTTAGTTCATGTAATAGACTGGTTAGGCTAATATAGTTATCATACCGTCCCTTTATAATCCTCACCAAGATTTACTGCATAAGCTTCAGTTCGTTTTTTAAGCCTATTTCGTTAGAATGCTATATTCTCGTATACAATCCCATGTATATTAGCAATTAGAAAATAAGTAATAATGAATTAATAAACGTTGAATCCATTGAATATTTTGGAATAAGACTGATACATGATCAATGCAATGGTTTGAGGCGTAACTTGATGGAACTCCTTCATGATTAGGAAAGAAGAAAAACTTAGCTAGTTCCACAAATATTTAAACACATGCGACCGGTTTCGATACAGTGTATCATCTTCTGGCGATCTCTTTTGTGGAACTAGCTAAGTTTTTCTTCTTTCCTAATGATACATGATCGTTCCTGGGATCACATACGTGAAATAATGCGTCAAGTTAATCGTAAACTGGGATTCATCAAAAGAGTATTGGGTAAATGTGACGAACATGTACGATAAATCCGCTACTGTTGCCTTGTTAGACCTCATTTGGGACACGCTGCCAGTGTATGGGATCTCTTCAAAATCGGCCTAAATAATAAACTTCAACGTGTGCAGCGAAGCTCGGCAAGATTTGTAAAGGTGCGGTACGATAACTATATTAGCGTAACCAGTCTATTAAATGCATTGAAATGGAATCATTGTCAGATCGCAGGTTGAAATTTCGACTTAATCTCTTAAATAAATTTCAAGGTAATGTTTTCAGTGATGACGTTAAAAATATTTTGCAAACCCCAACTTACTATGGTAGACTGAACCATAATCACAAAATTAGAGCAATATATTGCCGAACTGACGGATTCAAAATGTCCTTTTTTCCTCGTACAATTAGGTATATGAATATTGATAAATATATCCAATACGAGTGCACCAATGCATAACATAGGTAATTGTATGTTGGTATAAGGTCTTTAAGCTAACCCAACTAACAGCATTATATCGCGTGCTTGATTTTCTATTTTTATCTTGAAAGAATTAAAGTTTACACTAGTCATTATTACTAATCCTTTTTTATGCATGATATGTAATGCATGTTTGGTAATAATTCAACCCCTGCCACACACCTTTATGGTGGCCTGCAGGGAATTACGTAGATGTAGATATATCTCTCCGTGTAGTGGTAGCTTTATCGCTCTTAGCTACATCTACATAATACCCTGCAAGCCACCATAAAGGTGTGTGGCAGGGGGTGAACTCTCACCAAACATGCGCAAGTAAATAGAATATTCACCCCCTGCCACATTCCCTCGTGGTAACTCACAGGGTATTGCTTAGAGGCAGATGTATTAGCATCGTATTCTAAAAAAGGATAATTATAATGGAAAAGTAGGTAATTTCTCGTACATGATCGTCACATTTGCCAATAACTCTTTTGTTATATTCCAGTCTATGATAAGCTTCCCCTTATTTCACGTATGTTTACCTCAAGAAAGATCATGTTTCAGTCTTAGTGTTAAGATATCAAATAGATTCTGCGTTTGTTAATTTACATATACATCTATTCACTACCTTGCAAGCCACTGCGAGGAATTGTTGAGGCGGGTGAAGATCACCAAACATTCACTACTTACATGCAACTAGGCTACTACATGGAAAAATGTTACATAATAGGATCACCTTCACGTATATGGTTATTATATTCATATATATCCGCCCTCCCGCGTATATAGAGAGTTAGCATCCGAAATTTCCCCTTACCTTGAAATAGTATTTAATAAATCCCTGACCGAACACGTCGTACCGATGGACTGGAAAGCAGCCGATGTAACACCCATTTTTAAAAGTGGCGATAGGGAGCAGCCATCTAACTACAGACCTATATCCCTCACATCCATTTCATGCAAGGTCCTAGAACATATAATTGTCAGTTCAGTCATGGGACACCTAGATAGCCAGAATTTATTGTCCAATGTCCAGCATGGCTTCCGAAAGAGCAGATCGTGTGAAACTCAACTTGCTCTCTTTTCCCACGATATTTTAGTTTCTGGCGAAAATAATATTCCAGTGGATGCTATATTTATCGACTTCAAGAAGGCTTTTGACAAGGTTTCTCACAGCAAACTAATTTTGAAGTTAAAATCTTATGGGTTAGACAGTAACATTATATCATGGATTAATGATTTTCTGCATGATCGGGTTCAAAGGGTTGTTTTGGACGGTGTTTCCTCACCGGCAATTAAAGTCACTTCGGGTGTCCCACAAGGTAGTGTGATAGGTCCACTCCTATTCCTTTTGTATATTAATGATATCCAAAAGGTGGTAAAAAGTAAGCTTCGTCTATTTGCCGATGACGCAGTAGTGTACAGGGAAATTCTATGCCCGAATGATAATGAATATTTAAATATTGATCTACAAGCAATTGAAACTTGGTGTGATACATGGCAGTTAGAATTAAACTTTAAGAAATGTCTTGTAATGAATTTTTGGAAAAAGAATAGCTCTCCCCCTAGCACTTACAAAATAAGTAATAATGAATTAACTAACGTGGAATCCATTAAATATCTTGGAATAAGACTGACAAATGATCTTTCCTGGGGTAAACACATTCGTGAAATAATTGGTCAAGCGAATCGCAAACTGGGTTTCATTAAAAGAGTATTGGGTAAATGTGACGATCATGTACGAGAAATCAGCTACTTTTCCCTTGTTAGACCTCATTTGGAATATGCTGCCAGTGTATGGGATCCCTACGAAATCGGTCTAAGTAATGAACTTGAACGTGTGCAGCGAAGATCGGCAAGATTTGTAAAGGGACGATACGATAATTATATTAGCGTAACCAGTCTATTAAATGAATTGAAATGGGAATCATTGTCAGATCGCAGGTTGAAATTTAGACTTAATCTCTTCCACAAATTCCAAGGCAATATTTTCAGTGATGATGTTAAAAATATTTTACGAACCCCAACTTACTATGGCAGACTGGACCATAATCATAAAGTTAGAGAAATTGATTGCCGAACTGACCGATTCAAAATGTCCTTTTTCCCTCGCACAATAAGAGATACGAATAACGGTAAATATGTCCTATCGGAGAGTAGCAATGAATAGCATTGGTAGCTGCATGTTGGTATGAGTACTTAAAGCTAACCCTACTAACAGAATGTTCTTGCATGTTTTATTTGCAATTTCTATCTTTTTTAAATAGTGTAGTTCTGACTACTATATTAATACTATTCCTTTTTTATGCATGATATGTAGTGCATGTTTGGTGAGCAATCACCCCCTGCCACACACCCTTGTGGTGGCTTGCAGGGTATTATGTAGATGTAGATGTACATAACACCCTGTGAACCACTAGGAAAATGTGTGGCAGGGTGGAATTCACTCCAAACATGCATTGTATATTATTCTTTATATCCATATCTACGACATACCCTGCAAGCCACCTCGAGGGTGTGTGGCAGGGGGTGCATCCACACCAGGAACAATGACACAACAACAAAAATGAACACCACAAAGCCAGCACTACACCTTTAAAAGTAATTGGGGAAAAAGGGTTTGGTTTTAAAAGGGTTGGTTACTATATTCTAGTCCAAAATAACAATTTGAAAAAAAATTAAAAGGGCAAAGCAAGCATGCAGAAACATGTTGTTAGATGGGTTAGCTTAAAGTCCTCATACCAACATGCTTCAACTGTACTTTTACTATCGGATATATTTAAAGCTATTTATATCCTTAATTGCACGAGGATAGGAAAGCATTTTGAATCTGTCAGTCCGACTATCGATTTCTCTAATTTTGTAATCAGGGTCCAGTCTACCATAGTAAGTTGAGGCCGCAAAACATTTTTAACGTCATCAGTGAGAATACTATCTTCGAATTTAGTAAAGTTTATAGGCCTAATTTTCAACCTACTGTCTGATAATGAATATCATTTTAGTTCATGTAATAGACTGGTTAGGCTAATATAGTTATCATACCGTCCCTTTATAATCCTCACCAAGATTTACTGCATAAGCTTCAGTTCGTTTTTTAAGCCTATTTCGTTAGAATGCTATATTCTCGTATACAATCCCATGTATATTAGCAATTAGAAAATAAGTAATAATGAATTAATAAACGTTGAATCCATTGAATATTTTGGAATAAGACTGATACATGATCAATGCAATGGTTTGAGGCGTAACTTGATGGAACTCCTTCATGATTAGGAAAGAAGAAAAACTTAGCTAGTTCCACAAATATTTAAACACATGCGACCGGTTTCGATACAGTGTATCATCTTCTGGCGATCTCTTTTGTGGAACTAGCTAAGTTTTTCTTCTTTCCTAATGATACATGATCGTTCCTGGGATCACATACGTGAAATAATGCGTCAAGTTAATCGTAAACTGGGATTCATCAAAAGAGTATTGGGTAAATGTGACGAACATGTACGATAAATCCGCTACTGTTGCCTTGTTAGACCTCATTTGGGACACGCTGCCAGTGTATGGGATCTCTTCAAAATCGGCCTAAATAATAAACTTCAACGTGTGCAGCGAAGCTCGGCAAGATTTGTAAAGGTGCGGTACGATAACTATATTAGCGTAACCAGTCTATTAAATGCATTGAAATGGAATCATTGTCAGATCGCAGGTTGAAATTTCGACTTAATCTCTTAAATAAATTTCAAGGTAATGTTTTCAGTGATGACGTTAAAAATATTTTGCAAACCCCAACTTACTATGGTAGACTGAACCATAATCACAAAATTAGAGCAATATATTGCCGAACTGACGGATTCAAAATGTCCTTTTTTCCTCGTACAATTAGGTATATGAATATTGATAAATATATCCAATACGAGTGCACCAATGCATAACATAGGTAATTGTATGTTGGTATAAGGTCTTTAAGCTAACCCAACTAACAGCATTATATCGCGTGCTTGATTTTCTATTTTTATCTTGAAAGAATTAAAGTTTACACTAGTCATTATTACTAATCCTTTTTTATGCATGATATGTAATGCATGTTTGGTAATAATTCAACCCCTGCCACACACCTTTATGGTGGCCTGCAGGGAATTACGTAGATGTAGATATATCTCTCCGTGTAGTGGTAGCTTTATCGCTCTTAGCTACATCTACATAATACCCTGCAAGCCACCATAAAGGTGTGTGGCAGGGGGTGAACTCTCACCAAACATGCGCAAGTAAATAGAATATTCACCCCCTGCCACATTCCCTCGTGGTAACTCACAGGGTATTGCTTAGAGGCAGATGTATTAGCATCGTATTCTAAAAAAGGATAATTATAATGGAAAAGTAGGTAATTTCTCGTACATGATCGTCACATTTGCCAATAACTCTTTTGTTATATTCCAGTCTATGATAAGCTTCCCCTTATTTCACGTATGTTTACCTCAAGAAAGATCATGTTTCAGTCTTAGTGTTAAGATATCAAATAGATTCTGCGTTTGTTAATTTACATATACATCTATTCACTACCTTGCAAGCCACTGCGAGGAATTGTTGAGGCGGGTGAAGATCACCAAACATTCACTACTTACATGCAACTAGGCTACTACATGGAAAAATGTTACATAATAGGATCACCTTCACGTATATGGTTATTATATTCATATATATCCGCCCTCCCGCGTATATAGAGAGTTAGCATCCGAAATTTCCCCTTACCTTGAAATAGTATTTAATAAATCCCTGACCGAACACGTCGTACCGATGGACTGGAAAGCAGCCGATGTAACACCCATTTTTAAAAGTGGCGATAGGGAGCAGCCATCTAACTACAGACCTATATCCCTCACATCCATTTCATGCAAGGTCCTAGAACATATAATTGTCAGTTCAGTCATGGGACACCTAGATAGCCAGAATTTATTGTCCAATGTCCAGCATGGCTTCCGAAAGAGCAGATCGTGTGAAACTCAACTTGCTCTCTTTTCCCACGATATTTTAGTTTCTGGCGAAAATAATATTCCAGTGGATGCTATATTTATCGACTTCAAGAAGGCTTTTGACAAGGTTTCTCACAGCAAACTAATTTTGAAGTTAAAATCTTATGGGTTAGACAGTAACATTATATCATGGATTAATGATTTTCTGCATGATCGGGTTCAAAGGGTTGTTTTGGACGGTGTTTCCTCACCGGCAATTAAAGTCACTTCGGGTGTCCCACAAGGTAGTGTGATAGGTCCACTCCTATTCCTTTTGTATATTAATGATATCCAAAAGGTGGTAAAAAGTAAGCTTCGTCTATTTGCCGATGACGCAGTAGTGTACAGGGAAATTCTATGCCCGAATGATAATGAATATTTAAATATTGATCTACAAGCAATTGAAACTTGGTGTGATACATGGCAGTTAGAATTAAACTTTAAGAAATGTCTTGTAATGAATTTTTGGAAAAAGAATAGCTCTCCCCCTAGCACTTACAAAATAAGTAATAATGAATTAACAAACGTGGAATCCATTAAATATCTTGGAATAAGACTGACAAATGATCTTTCCTGGGGTAAACACATTCGTGAAATAATTGGTCAAGCGAATCGCAAACTGGGTTTCATTAAAAGAGTATTGGGTAAATGTGACGATCATGTACGAGAAATCAGCTACTTTTCCCTTGTTAGACCTCATTTGGAATATGCTGCCAGTGTATGGGATCCCTACGAAATCGGTCTAAGTAATGAACTTGAACGTGTGCAGCGAAGATCGGCAAGATTTGTAAAGGGACGATACGATAATTATATTAGCGTAACCAGTCTATTAAATGAATTGAAATGGGAATCATTGTCAGATCGCAGGTTGAAATTTAGACTTAATCTCTTCCACAAATTCCAAGGCAATATTTTCAGTGATGATGTTAAAAATATTTTACGAACCCCAACTTACTATGGCAGACTGGACCATAATCATAAAGTTAGAGAAATTGATTGCGGAACTGACCGATTCAAAATGTCCTTTTTCCCTCGCACAATAAGAGATACGAATAACGGTAAATATGTCCTATCGGAGAGTAGCAATGAATAGCATTGGTAGCTGCATGTTGGTATGAGTACTTAAAGCTAACCCTACTAACAGAATGTTTTTGCATGTTTGCTTTGCAATTTCTATCTTTTTTAAATAGTGTAGTTCTGACTACAATATTAATACTATTCCTTTTTTATGCATGATATGTAGTGCATGTTTGGTGAGCAATCACCCCCTGCCACACACCCTTGTGGTGGCTTGCAGGGTATTATGTAGATGTAGATGTAGATATAGCAACAAAGGGATTGGTACATAGTAACTAAGGGATACATACATCATGCACTACCTACTACTCTACCAGATTTCACATACCTAAACCTTTGTTATACTGCCTAATATGTTCTATTATAGTATAGGAGAAAATGACATTTGGAATCTATCGGCAATCTATCTCCCTAATCTTACTTATGTGGTCGAATCTAGCAAAATTCGCATGTTTTTTAATATGCACCAAACATATTTAGTGACTTCTATGAACCATTCCCGTTTCCATTTTAAAAATCTGCAATAGATTTAATCTCTACTTTAACCTGAGATCTCATAATGATTCCAAACCTAATTCTTCTTTTATTCTGATGCACTATTAAACCTAACGTAACACCTTTTAACGAACCTAGCTGCTCTACGCTGCACACTGTCTATTTCTCTAATCAAACCTTATTAATTCGGGTCTCAAACGCTGGCTGCAAATTCATGGTGGAGCCTAAGTTTTAAAAGTAACATAGTTCTTTTGTCTTATCATCACATTTACTAGTTACACTTTGAATAAATCCTAGCTTTCTCTTGGTTCTGCTGCATATTTCTTGCATGTATCTTCCCCACGGTAAATCTTTAGTGATTGTTACACCTAAATACCTGATGGTTTAAACGCTTTAGACCTTCGTGTTGCTAAAGCTCTAGGCTCGCTCTATCGAATGATTCCTCTTCCAAAAATTAATAGCTACATACTATTTAAGGTTCAGTTATAAATGCCGTTTCTCCAGTCTTGAATTGCATATAAATCCTTGCTAAGCGATTTCCTGTCTTCTTCTTTTGATAAACCCCTGTACACTACTGCGTCGTCTGCAATAAGCCTTACCCTGTCCATGACCAGGAAAATGATCAGTATAGGGAGACATTGTTAGAAGATATTGTTTTGTAATATAAGTTCCAAAACTGTGGAAGTACCCTTTTTACATAGAACGATCAAAGGGTCAGACGTGCACTTAGGATAATCACTTTGGATACCGATTACCTCCCTTGCAGTGCTGAGGTTTCTCTTAGATAAACATATGAGCTGTTTGTTGTTGGAAGTTAGGTTTATTCGGTGAGCGACACCAATTAGTGGATGATTGCACCAGTCAGTTCCCCCCAAGAAACTGGTACACATAATGAGAACGTGTGTTCCTTATAAATGAAGCCGTACATTTGAACTATTAGTATTCTACACTTGTTGTCGGGATCATAGCATAATTGGTTAATGTATTCAAATCCATGCATCGGTTGACTTGTTGACGGTTGATCAAATCGAGGGTGTGTGGTAGGAGTGATTTATCATCAAATATGCTCTACTTGCATGTGCAAATAGGTACAGGACTAAGAATAAAAGAGCTCCACGTTTCTCAAATAAATTTATTTCTGTCTTGATGCAGTTACCGTTACAATCTGTTCTCTCTGTTCAATCTGTTATCCTTAGTTATATTAACATGCTATTTACATCAACTACCCTCCTTAGCAGCAAAATAAAATGATGGCACCATATCTGGTCGCCACACAATATTTTGTAGTTGGTGATGCGTAATGTACACACGCATCAGCAAAGTGCCAGTAAGTGATAATTATAATCAATCAAAAATATGATGGTAGCACTCCTATATATGCAAAAAACCTGATAATTAAAACCTCAATGAAAAACTCATCATGATATGTAATGCATGTTTGGTGTGAATTCACCCCATGCCACACATCATTATGGAGGCTTGCAGGGTATTGTGTAGATGTACGTGAATGTTTGAATGTAATAATTTCGAACTTTTTTAAAACTATTTTATTTTGTACTTTATAGGTTTTATTGCCAATCCTAAACTTTCTAGTAAATGCATTTATGTGGCTTTGGGAATTTGTAAAGGATCAAGGAAAAGGGTGGTAAAAATAGACATTTGTACGAGGAAAGTAAATGTTTATCGAAAAAGTCAGTTATAAATCTAGCTTAAATTACGAAGAGTAGAGGAGGAAGTGGATAATTTGAAGAAATTAATATTTTAAGTAATGTGAATATAATACGGCGTTTGCACGTAGTCGATACGGTAGTCGCAGATATTATGGCGAGAAATTCTTTCAAGTTTGTCTTGTTTTCACCACTAATATACGGTCCAATTCAAGCGAAAAACCTACATGAGATCGCGCGAACGGATTATCGTGGCTTGTCGCAGCCATTAGTACTGCCAACTTTGAATGCCAAGAACTGGCTTATAGGAATAACGTGACTTACAGGATGAAGTTAATAATCGTAATGCAGGAGACCGATAACGTGGACTATGTAATGGTTTATTATGGTGAAGTGAGGAGTAGTGAGCATCTATTAATTTTAGTACATCTACACGATACCCTGCATGCCACCGTGAGGGTGTGTGGCAGGGGGTGAAGATCACCAAGCATGCACTACTAACATGCAAACGAACAACTATAGGGTCTCATGCAACTAGATTGTTATTATCTATAGTATTTAAGGGGTTAATACATGCATCATGCACTACAGACTACTCTAAAACATTTCACCTACCTATCCCTTTGCTATGCTGCCTATTCTGTTCACTTATAGTACGGGGGAAAATGCCATTTTGAATCTATCAGTACTACAATCTATCTCACTAATCTTATTTATCTGGTCGAATCTAGCGTAATACAGAGATATTTATGAGACCCTATAGTTGCTTGTTTGCATGTTAGCAGTGCATGCTTGGTGATCTTCACCCCCTGCAACACACCCTCGCGGTGGCTTGCAGGGTATCATGTAGATATAGATGTAATACGCTGGTTTTTTTAATATGTGCCTAACATCTTCAGTAAAGCTATCCGATTGAAATTTCTCTAAGAGATTTATTCCGTACTTTAACCTACGCTCTGATAATGATTCCCACCCTAATTCTTTTATTAATTCTGAAACACTACTCAACCTATGGTTTCAACGTTTTCGATCTAGTAAGGAGTAATTGATGAAAGTTTGGCTAACATTCAGGAACTTTGCCAAAAGTTTGTCACATTTCCACTGAAACTGCCTGTCAGCAGCAACAATGTGTTACTATGGTGAGCAAGATCGGGTGGGAGCGAGTCCAAACCGGTTGCAGTGGCGCGAACCTCGGGAGTGAAAGCGGGGCAAAAGGCAGTGGTCTTACGCTCCGTGGCTTCCTGCAGAGGAGTCCCTTTCCTCCTCTCAGCAGGAGTCCGCGCTGGAGGGATCTTACGGGTTAAGGCAGATACGATCAGTTAACGAGAAACTTGCTGATGGCAGAGACATTAGCGGCAACTTCAAAAGGAATCCTCCCTCGCCCAACCTACTGTTATAATCATAGCGAGCTAGCTGCATTCTTCATATACTATTTTTCTTCTTTCACCTTTGGTAGGATGGAGTGAGTTTTTATGGGTCGTATCCCTCCTTTTCCTTATCTTTCCCTTCCACTCATAGCGTTCACCAGCCGCCTCATTGGTATCTCCGGTGTCTTGATGCCTTTATGAAAGGAGCATTGGCATTTTTTCACTGGTTCTTTTTCGCCGTATTTTCCGGCGCATTTTTATAAGTCAGCGGTGTGCGGAGAATCATCCTTACCTCCTGGGCTGCTATTGTTGGCTGCGTGAATGTTTTATAATCTTATAATAATTTTATTGGCCCTTTAAACATAATCTGGAATTACATAATCACTTGCAAAAAATAGTTGACAGGAGCTTTAGGTGATCCCTTAGGCATTTGCATATTGTTTGGGGCACCTTCAGGGCAGATGCAATACACATAACAAAGTGATCACTGCAGATGTGACAGTATCAAAGTTAATACAGAAAAATATTCAACAATCAGTTTAACCAGCTTAAGTTTACCCATATTCAAATTTAACTAGTATTTTTCCAGGAGAGCAATGATTCTTCTTTTTATTTATTATATTTTTGATATTTTCCCTGGTATAGTTGACCCGGTTGAAGTTCTGTCATTCCTTCACTACACCAAACATACACTATTGACATGCAACTAGGCTACTGCATGGTAACATGCTACATAATAGGGTTTCCTGCAGCTAGATAGTTAGTATCTACATAATAATGAAGGTAATATTGGTTTCCCAACGTTATCTTATCAAAGATAAGTGCACAAATACGTACATATTTTCCTCCTGAAGCACATTAGAGAGATGAAAGCTGTAGTGCCTGAATCGCTGGGCTTGGTATGCGCGTAGAATAGGATTCCGCTCAGCATACAATTTCTGGATATTTTGGCGTACTCACTCCCACAATAAATTATTATTTATTGGTCAAGAGAGGCAAGACTGATTGGTAGAAAAATATTTAGAATACTTCTAAACATTCCAATGTTGCAGGATCCAACCATCATTCACTTCATGTTTTATTTAACTAGGCCCACGTATTGCTTCTCATCACTCCATCCAGACTTCCTCTTCTTCCCTTCCCTCTTCCACAAATATTATTCCGTCTATAAATTCCTTCAACTCACTATCACCCAATGTTATTCTTCCATTCCAGATTTATTTCTTCATCGTAAAATTTTCAATCTTTTTGAAACACACTTCATTTTCTCCATTACCATAGCTATTTTATTACGTGATTTAAAATTTGTATTCGTACTTGTGACTCCTTTCCAATTTAAGCTTACGACAAAAAGAATTGCTTGCAATAGAGACCAAGAGTATTTTTTTACTTTTACTTTATGCAATATGTTGGATTAAGTTTTTATTCAAATCAATGATACAACCATTCTCTTTCGTGTTCAATATCGTTATGCCCCGAATCCTCGTTATCAACAAACTATTTTCCCCATGACAACCATGGAAAAACAAAACATTTATTTTAATTTGATCCGCGATTATTATTTAACAAATTTACTTTGCTTCAAATTCCTCCTTTCGCGTGACAAATTTTAAATAATTAAACTCAAGTTTGGAATGTGCTTCTTCATTAATGCTTCGCTGACGTCCTTGGTCAAAACATCAGTTTCCAAGTCTGCTGAACCCACGTGATGAAGAACCACCTCACCATTTTTGATTTCATCCTTGACAAAATGATACATTCTTCTGATGTGCTTGTTTTCTTTGTTGATCTTCTCATTGTTATTCCAATTCAATGCTGATTGACTGTCAGTTCGAACTTTTATTGGTCGTTCAACAACTTCAAATTGTCCCAGCTCTTCTAACAACTCTGTCAACCAGATGCCCTCACAAACTCCATCACATAATGCCACCAACTCCGATTCCATAGTTGATAAAGCTACCATCTTCTGCTTTCCGCTTCTCCAACTGATCAATGCGTCTCCAATCTTCACTGAATATCCGCCAAATGATTTCGAATCCAAAGTGGTACACCAACTGGCATCTGAACTAATCTCCAGTCTTCCAACTTCTCTGCCAATCTTCAAACGATACCCTTTGGTCCCCTTCAAATATCTCAAAACTCTCTTCAACGCCTCGTAATGAATCATCCTTGGATCTTTTGAGTACTGCGATAGTTTGCTGTAGGTGTATGCCAAGTCCGGCCTCGTCCCTCTCACCAAATATCCAATACATCCAAGTATTTCTTGGTACAAATCCTTGTTTGCTTTCTCCGAATCTTCGTAATCGTCAAGTTTGACTCCACTTGCTGCTGGTGTCTTCACTCCATTGCAATTCTCCATTCCGAATCTCTCAATAACTTCTTCGATGTAGCTTGATTGTTCCATGATAAATCCTTCTTTTTCTTCTTTGATTTTTATTCCTAGGAACTTCACTTCATCCTCCTTTGACACCTTAATCTTCAATTGCTTTTTCAGTTTTTCCACCAGTTGATCAATCTTCTTTTGACTGTCACCAACAATTATACAGTCGTCCACGTAGCATCCAATTGCCAAAAATCCCTTCTTTGACTCTTCGACAAATACACATGGATCTGCTTTACATGGTTTCAATCCCAATTCCTTCAAAATTCCAGATAATTTCTTAAACCAACATCTTCCTGCTTCTGGAAGTCCATATAAACTCTTCTTTAGTCTAAATATCTTCCCTTCTTCAATGTTTACTCCTTTTGGTGGATTCATGTACACATGCCTGTCCAATTCTGCGTTCAAGTACGCTGCTTCGACGTCAATGAACTCCACTTTGTAATTTTTCTTCGCTGCAATTGCCAACAGTGTCTTCAATGACTCTTGCTTCATCACTGGACTGTAAGAGCTTTTGTAATCCACTCCCATTCGCTGTCGTGAACCATCAGCTACCAGTCTTGCCTTGTATACTTCTGCATCTTTGGTTCCCTTTTTCTTGAAAACCCATTTGCTTTGAATTAATTTTACCTCTTTTGGCTTGTTAACAATTTCCCAAGTCCGATAATTTTTCATATTTTTCAATTCCTTGTTCATTGCTTCAATCCATTTGATCTTGTCCTTGGACTCGATTGCTTCTTTGTAGTTCCTTGGATTGATTTCTTGCACCATATTGACAATGCAATCGGGCTCCTTCTTCTCTCTCGTTGACCTTCTTACTCCTTGTTGTCTTAATTCATCTTCTATTCCTTTTAATTCTTCTTGGTGTCTCTGTTTCAGGACATCGTTCGTGTCACCTTTTTTTCTCCCTCTTCTTCTCTCTCCAGCTTGAACAATTACCAACGGATTTTTATGAGATGAATCATCATCACTGTCGAATTGTCCTTGAAAATCTTCAACAACGTCATGGATAATTCCTGAATTGTTTTCTTCCTCGTGTCGTTCGTCTCGATTCTCTTGCCTCTCAATTGGGATAAAAACGTAGTTAGTCTCGTCATAACCAACGTCTTCTTCCTTCTTCTGAAAACCCATTTTTTCTTCAATGAACTTTACGTCTCGACTCTCGTGAATCTTCCTGTCACTCAAGTCAAATACTCGGTAGGCTCTCCTGTTCTTCGAGTATCCCACGAACACAGCTTCCTTTGATCTCACGTCAAGCTTCTTTTTTTGAACATCTTCATTTCTGTAGAAGACCTTGCAGCCAAAAACTCTGAGATGTCTGACCGATGGTTTCTTGTTTTTCCAAATCTCAAGTGGAACTTGATCCCTCTTCTTCGTAGGTGAAAGATCATGCAAGTAGCTCGCAGTCCACACGGCTTCTGCCCAAAACATCAGTGTTAATCCAGCTGCAATGAGTAACGTTCGAGCCATTTCCACCAACGTTCGATTGGCTCTCTCAGCAATTCCGTTGCTCTGTGGAGAATAGATCGTCGTTCTCTCGTGCTTGATGCCTTTCTTCTTGAAATATTCTTGCAATGTGTCGTTGGTAAATTCCGTACCATTGTCTGAGCGAAAATTCTTGACCTTTTGTCCTGTCTCGTTCTCTTTTCTCTCAATAAACTCGATCAGTTTATCGGCAGTTTCACTTTTACTCTTCAAAAAATCGACGAAATATCTTCTGCTGTACTCGTCCACAATAGTCAGCATGTACCTACTCCCTCCAATTGATTCTTGTTGCATTGGACCACACAAATCCGCGTGCAGTCTTTCCAAGATCTGCTGTGCACCTTCGATTTCGACTTCTTTGAATGGTGCTCTCGTCAGTTTCCCTTGAATGCAATCCTCGCAGTTGTCGTCCTTGATCGACACATTTTCGAGTCCTCTGACAAGATTCTCTTTCGCCAATCTAGAAAGATAATTATTGTTAATGTGACCAAGCCTCTGGTGCCATAAATTACTATTTATTTCGCTTGTGCTAAAGCAAACTTCTTTCTTCAGCTCTCGTTCATCGCTGTCCGTGCTCATTCGAAACATAAAAGCATCTGCTTCAAAGATCCCCTGTGCAACTAATTCTCCTGTTTTCTTGTCATAAATTCCAAATCCATCTTCATCAATAACTATTTTCTTGCCCATCTTGACCAGACTTGGAACTGACATCAAGTTGCTGTTTAAATCTGGAACATAAAGTACGTCTTTTATAGTTAATGCTACCTCACCATCGTCAAGATAGCTGGTTCCTTCAATTTCTCCTCGAAATTCAGCGTGAATCTTTCTGCCTGCTTCAGCCGTCACGATCTCCACATTGTCTTTCCTCTTATTAATCAATAACTCCTCTTGATGAGTCATGTGAGATGTGCACGCCGAATCAAGCATCCAAGTGACTCCATTTTCTGCATTTATCTTGTGATGCTCCCTCACTTCAAATGCATGTTGATTCTTGCCTCCTTTGGAAATTCCCTTGAATTTGCTCTTATTCTTGTAAAAATCCTTTGAATTTTCTTTAGTCTCAATTGAATTCTCCTTGTCCTTGTGCCAGCAATCACGAGCAAAATGTCCAATTTTGCCACAACAGAAACATTTTTTCTTAGTCTGCACCTTCGCCTTAAAAGCCTTGACCTCTCCTTCATTGGTTGATTTCTTGTTTTTCTCCTCATATCGCAAAAGTGCTCCTCTCATGAATTCGAAATCCACCGTTGGATTGGAAGAAATCGCTGTTGCAACTTCACTGAAACTCTTTGGTAGACCCTCGATTACGTACATAATTAATTCATAATCTTCAATATTATTACCCATTTCCTTAAGTTGAGTCTCTAATGTTTGAGCTCTAGTTAAATAACCGTCAATGCTTTCTTTCTCTAATTTTTCTAATTTAGCCAATTCAATCATTAACTGAGTCTTTCTATGTTTCTCAACACCGTCATGACGTTTCTTTAACAAAAGCCACAACTCTTTTGCATTGGAAATACCTTGACATGCTAACGCCTGCTCCGCCGAAAGTGTCATAATGATCAGCATGTTGACCTCGTCGTTCTTCTTTGACCAGGCTTCCCACTTCGCCACAGCCGCTGCATCAGCACCATTCTTCTCTGGTTCATCACCGAAAATGATATCTTGATACAATCCTTTCGCCTTAAGAACTGCAACCAATCTCATGCTCCAAAGTCCATAATTCTTGTTTGTTAGAGGCTCGATTCTTGAAACTCCAAAGTCTGACATTTTCCCCACCGTTGGATTGGAAGAAATCGCTGTTGCAACTTCACTGAAACTCTTTGGTAGACCCTCGATTACGTACATAATTAATTCATAATCTTCAATATTATTACCCATTTCCTTAAGTTGAGTCTCTAATGTTTGAGCTCTAGTTAAATAACCGTCAATGCTTTCTTTCTCTAATTTTTCTAATTTAGCCAATTCAATCATTAACTGAGTCTTTCTATGTTTCTCAACACCGTCATGACGTTTCTTTAACAAAAGCCACAACTCTTTTGCATTGGAAATACCTTGACATGCTAACGCCTGCTCCGCCGAAAGTGTCATAATGATCAGCATGTTGACCTCGTCGTTCTTCTTTGACCAGGCTTCCCACTTCGCCACAGCCGCTGCATCAGCACCATTCTTCTCTGGTTCATCACCGAAAATGATATCTTGATACAATCCTTTCGCCTTAAGAACTGCAACCAATCTCATGCTCCAAAGTCCATAATTCTTGTTTGTTAGAGGCTCGATTCTTGAAACTCCAAAGTCTGACATTTTCCCTTGTCACTTTTCTTGACCTCCTGGAAATTTCACTCGTGTATCTTATAACCACGGACTGCTACCAAATTGTTGGATTAAGTTTTTATTCAAATCAATGATACAACCATTCTCTTTCGTGTTCAATATCGTTATGCCCCGAATCCTCGTTATCAACAAACTATTTTCCCCATGACAACCATGGAAAAACAAAACATTTATTTTAATTTGATCCGCGATTATTATTTAACAAATTTACTTTGCTTCACAATAGCTCGGAGGACTATTGTTTGAGAAGGATGGGTTGAAAGAGAAGAAATTACTCTTCCATCTAATTCCAACTTAATAGGTAGGTTTTTATTGATATAACAGGTAGATTATCATAATAACATTTTTCGCAAAGAATATATCGTTCGTATTTGGCCTGCATCTGTAATTTTCCACTACTGTCCTGGGGGCCCAATTTGGAACAGCGCACGGTATTGAGGGCCTTCGCTCTGTCATGGCGTACATAGAAAATGCGGAACCAATGGACGGCTATTTTGCCAGTAGCGGCAGCCTTAGAACACAATTCATTTTGGTCTCACCTTGTCCGTGTCGGAATGTTTTACGTTTATACGAGGTTTGCTTCGAGTCGCGTTTCTATGCGGAAAGTGAATTATACTTCCATTTATTGAATACGAAGCCTCACTCTTGTCGTTGTGTACTGCAATACGAGAGGGCTATTGCTATTAATGTTTTTTTCCTTGTTTAGGGATTCAATTAAACTGAGCTAGTTGTATTTCATTAATACACTATTCCATGTGTATAATGTTGGCTTCCAAAACGACAGTGTATGCAAATTCTAAGTTATAGTTGTTTGTTTGCATGTTAGTAGTGCATGCTTGGTGATCTTCACCCCCTGCCACACACCCTCGCGGTGGCTTGCAGGGTATCGTGTAGATGTAGATATAAGTGTTCACCACACACATCATTTACTCGATGATAATTTCAAAAATTTTACATTGAAAAATATTATTTTAAATTGTGAAGCTGAAATTATACATGTTTATCTGTATGTAATTCTTCGTAATTAAAGTAATTATTGAAGTGTAAATATGGAATTATGTAATTATTCAGGGTTTGATAGCCATTAATGAAGGATCTTCGTTTTTTCTCGGTGTTTTTATTGTAGCAAGAGTTTTCGGGTTTCCTACGTTCTCGCAATGTAATTTCGCTCCAATATATGCAAGAGTAAGTTCGCCATCGTCTTCAGTGTAAATATGAGGATGATGGTGAACTTATACTTCGGAAGGACGAAACATAACTAAGCTGCGAACGGTTGGGTATCTCTAAACTGCGACCAGTTGGGGATCTCGATATTCAGTAATGCTCCATGTTCAATAAGTCTTTAGAAAAAAGGTAGAAAAACAAATTATTTTGGGTAGATTTTTTCAAACAGTCTCCTTTTATGTCTATACATTACTTTCCAGTTTTTCTCCAACTTTTTTAAGCCGTCCAAAAAATACGATTTCAGAAGGTCCTCAAAATATGAATCTGTTTGGGCGATGACCTCCTCGTTCAACGTGAATCCTTTTCCACCTGGCCATTGTTTCAAGTTTTGAAATAAAAAGAAGTCACTGAGGGCCAAATCTGGAGAATACGGTGGATGTTGTATTCTTTTTAATTCCACAATTTTTGCCATCAAAACTGCGCAGGTGTGCACTCGTGCATTAACTTGACGGTAGATAATTTTTTTCTTTGCTAAATGAGGTTTTTTTTCTTGATTTCTTTATTCAATCGGTTCATTAACTTCACATAATACTATCAATTTATTTTTTGTCCTTTTTTAAAGTAATCTATGCAGATAATTCTATGTGCATCCAAAAAAGCCATTGCCACCTCCTTACCGGCCGATTTTTCCATCTTCGCCTTCTTCGGAGCCGAATCGCCTTTACAATCCCACTGCTTCGACTGTTCCTTTATCTCTTGTGTGTAGTAATGTATCCATGTTTCGTCCACAGTTATGTATCGATGCAGAAACTTGTCAGGGCTGCGATGGAAAAACGCTAAACCAGCCTCCGAGTTGATCACACGATTGCGTTTATTCTCCATTGAGCGCAAATCCGTCACCCATCTTGCCGATATTTTTTTCGCACCCCATTTTTGGTGCAAATTTAAAAACACTGCACCGTGTGATATGCCTGTGGCCTCAACTATTTCGCGCACATTGATTCGTCGATCACTCAAAACCATATTGTGGATTTTTTCAATTGTTTCGGAGGAAGTCACTTCCAATGGACGTCCCAAACGATGGTCATCACTTGTGGATGTGCGGCCACATTTAAACTCATTTCCCCAATAGTAAACAGTCGCAAACAAAAGAGAAGATGTACCATGAACTTTATCCAATTCGGGTTCGATATCTTTCGTATTAAACCTTTTAAATAGAAGTGTTTCATCACCGGACGAAACTCACTTTTTTCGATTTTTCTAAATGCAAACAGGTTTGTTGCTATGATAGCAAAAAAATTTCTTGCTAGAGAAACCACGTGATGGATATAGCTGAAAATTTGACAACAGTCTGATGAGAGACGACCCTTACCAAATGCAAACCTTTTGGGATTATATCATCGCCACCGATTGGATTTTATTAAGGACTTTTTGAATGACTCGTAATTATGCAGCGTTTCTCGAAAGAAGAACAGCAGTTCACGAGAAACGCTTGTCCAAAGGACAAATATTCTTGTGCGGAGCCAACGGGGAAGGGGGGGGGGGGACCAAAAAATGCCACAATTAATTAAGAGTTTTCATTATCGTATTCATCCAGCTGAGTGTATTTATCATCATTCAAGATTGTTTTTTACCTGTCTAAATAAAAGATTGCCAATTGCCAATTTTTCACATCCAGTTTTTCCCCAAGAGTCAAATAATGGTATGGTAATTCATTCAAAATTACCCTTCAACGAGCCTTAAAAATGCAGCAAAGTATGCAGCTAGGCTTTCAGTTACTTCCTGCATGACTTTCTTCGAAAAAGGTTTAGTTTCTGTCAATAATTATACTACAGAAAATATAATGTGCGACGTCACTTACGTTTCCCAATTGGGAAGATATTTTTACTGTTCTATAGTCTATAATTATTGACAGAAACTAAAATTTTTGTCATGCTTAAATAGGATATTAACCATGTAGCTGCATGTGACTCATATTATTAGATGGTTCCATCTAGTGCCTTAGTTGCATTTCAATAAGGCATGCTTTGGTGATCTTCACCCCATGCCACACTCCGGGTGGCACACGCGGTGGTTTGCGGGGTATTGCGTAAATGTAGATGTGGATGTAGGATTGTTTGTCATATTTTCATTGAATTCCAGGAATTTAAAACATATTTAAAAAGTAAAGGAAGCATGTATAAACGTGCTGTTAGTCGGGTTAGCGAAAAGCCTTTATGCAATACGTAACTACCTTGAATAACTATCATTAAACTTATGTGTATATTATTGAATATATTCACAGCTAATAATACCCCTAATATGTACGAGGAAAGGTATACATCTATATTCTGTCGTTTTGGTATTTTAATTCCTTAAATTTATGTTTGTGATCTAATACCAAGTCCAACAGTAAGTCTGAGTTCTGAAGATGAATTTAACGTAATCATTAAGATATCAGAGGACTTGGGGGAAAGATTACGGTTCCTGAATGATAGATGGCGTAAAAGTGGATGGCTTAAATGGAGTGCCGCCTTATTAAGGAAATATTGTGTAGATGACAAAAGACCGAAGAATGAGACAGGGTAACCAGCGCGTTATTAACCGATAGCATATAAGAAAAGCAAACATAATATAATTGTTACAATATACATAGAGCATTGCACATTCTATCCATTCCATTCATTCATTTCCAATTCTCATTCTGTTTTTCTCACTCAAATAAGTACACTCAAAATAAATAAAATTGAAGTAATTTTTTATAGCACTCTGTAAAGCTGGAAGTGAGTAGAGTGAGATTAATAGAAATGACAAGGGTATATCGCGTGTCATGTGCTCCATCAATTGCAGAACATAACGTATTCTTGTTTCTTCTCAATCATTCTGTTGGTGTTTCTACAGTACATTTAAAAAGTATTAACAACGGAATCAAAGGTCTCCGAGCATATACTCACAAGGTACACTAAAATTCAAATATCTTTGCGAAATGGGATTCGACGGCTTTTGTCACAAATTGAGCGCCTCGCTTGAAGAGAGGATATTTATTCTTTGTGGATACTTTCAATTCAATTCAATTGTTCAATGATTTTTGTTCTATGCAATAATGCTGACGAGCATATTGCTTCACGTCGGCAAAACATTCCCCCTAAGACTTCTTTTCGAGTATAGCATATGGGTAGTGCGTGGTGCCTGAATCTCGGGGGCATGTAAAATCCCTTTTCATTAGTACCACAGTAGGGAAGGAGCTTTATGACCTCCGTGGCATGTACTTTTCGCATTTAGTACTCACTAGAGGCGGAAAACTATCGATAGTCCTGACCATCGACAGTTATCGATAGTTAATCTTCCGACTATCGATAGGTTGCAATTTAGACTTAATCTCTTAAACAAATTACAAGACCATATTTTCAGTGATGATGTTAAAAATATTTTGCGGACCCCAACTTACTATGGTAGACTGGACCATAATCATAAAATTAGAGAAATAGATTGCCGAAATGACATATTCAAAATGTCCTTTTTTCCTCGTACTATTAGGGATATGAATAACGGTAAATATATCCACTACGAGTGTAGCAATGGATAACATTGGTAGCTGCATGTTGGTATAAGGACTTATAGCTAACCCAACTAACGGCATGTTTTTGCATGTATGTTTTGCTATTTTTATCTTTTTTAAATAGCGTAGTGTTGAACAGTACCTATAAAAGTACTCATCCTTTTTTATGCATGATATGTAGTGCATGTTTGGTGAGAGTTCACCCCCTGCCACACACCTTTATGGTGGCTTGCAGGGTATTATGTAGATGTAGATAGATGTAGATGTAGTTTCCGATAGCATAAAAAATTCCAATTTATTTAAAAATTGTTAGAAAATTTTCGTTTTCGAAGGATCTGGCTAGCAACAGTAAAGAATGGGGGAAATGGCTTGCATTAAAAGTCGTATATATTTAGTAAATTAATGCCTAAGTGACAGAAATAGCAAAAAGAACTTTACTTAAAAATAAAATTACAAAACCATCCGCTCCCTTCCATAATCATTCATCATAAGCAAGGGAAGTATTCTTTACAATATCCTGCGAGCCACCGCTGTGTGGAGGGAAGGTAATGATGACTATATGTTAAACTTACAATAATACTACCTTATGGAAACATGTTACATAGGTGTTTACGAGACTCGTTAACTGAGTGGTTAGTATCTACATAGTTATGTAATAATTATTGATTAATGAGGAATTTTTTTATATATTGTACAAATAATATTGGCTCTGTTTTGAGTATTGGAGCATTACTGGATTTCACATGAAAGCATTTCCCATCATTATTTCAATCCTAGGATTGGTTTACTGCAGCTCTTCATTCGGCCCTATTCAGTGTTAATACCCTCACGCCCTGGTATGTTTTCTCTTGCACGTCCTTCTTTATTTGCCCTATGTACTTGCCCCTTGGTCTTCCTCATGGGGCCTTCCCTTCAACCTTCTCTTTTATTATATTTCTAGCTAATTCATTGTGCCTCAAGGTGTGTCCAATCCATCTTATTCTTCTTTGCCGTAGGGTTTTTCATATTGTCCTTTCTTCGTCTGCTCTTCTGTACACCTGTACACCTCTTCGTTCTTCCCTTGAAAGCATGTATTGTATGCACCTAATTTGGGTGATTTTATTCGCAAAAATTTTGTTATGTGTATATTTTACGGTAAGGAATATTAAAATTCATTGGATCGTAATTTTGCGTTCCAAATATTTAATAGGTCTTAGATCTTTAATACATCTTAATGGAACTCCAACTTCCCGAATTGATTTAAAATTAATGGAATCTTCAAAATTATTCGAGAGGGATTAAACTACCCCTGTTGGCCAGTACCTGTCTCCATGTGCTAGTAACATTCTAGCTCAATGTCGTATGTCAGTAGTGCATGTTTGGTGAAGTTAACCCCGTGCCACATCTCTTCGAATGGTATTACGTAAATGCAGATCACAGGAGGAACCTTTAAAAGCCTTTTGGCAACTATATTCCGCAGGTCAATGTTGTAAATACCCTGCATTTATTTGATGATTAGGGTTGTCCATGTTAGCTGCATAATATGGAATAATTCCAAATCCTTCGGCATATACGTACAAAAAACCATAGGATTTCAAGAGCTCAGGAGCATTAGTGAATAGTGAAGCTATTATTGGCCGCTAATTTTCTCTGAATATGGTTGTAAAATATTCATCCCGCATTTACTTATAGGGTTAAGAAATGCTTGTATGATTCTGAAGTAACTATGCCATTCTTCTAATGGAAGATTTCTCGACCGTAGGAAACGAGTGACCGACTAATGTTTGTGACGCGCGTCGCTTTAGTTCCTCGCGTGACCTAGGTCACACTCTCGCTCCCCTCCTGCACCCGTAGCACCCTCTCCGTTCACAGCGCGGGAGA
Source organism: Platycnemis pennipes (assembly GCA_933228895.1). NCBI lineage: Eukaryota > Metazoa > Arthropoda > Insecta > Odonata > Platycnemididae > Platycnemis > Platycnemis pennipes. Next base: position 76,095,924 of record OW121854.1, read on the forward strand.
CTTCCTCGTGATTGTTGAGCGCGGATCGCAGCGCCGAGGGTGGCCGAGAGCCGCTCCATGACGAGGTACGGTAGTAAATCGGGTGGCCGGAGGTGGCGTTCGAGACGAAATGCTCGCTCGGCTACCCCGCCATGTCACCAAAGGTCATGTACGGCGAGAGGGGTCGCCCGGAGGGTGGGACGGACGCGGAGGATTGTGGGAACGGCAGTGAGGAGGAGGAGGGGGTGGCTACGAGGAGGTGGAGGGGAGGAGGATCCGAAAGGCTAGTCTGCCCTGCAGCATATCGGACACATGTTCTGCGGGAGGTAATCCGCCTGACGTCGAGGCGCCTCTGCCGTGTTACATCGCCCTCACCCCCTACCCCCCACGCCACTACTGCCCCCGAGCGGTCAAGCGAGGATGTTGTGGGTGGGGGAGGGGGCGTGTCCTCCCTTCCTCCCTCTCCTCACCCTCCCCGCCCCGGAGTGAAGCGAGCTAATTGGTTGACGGCCCGAGCCGCGGCTATTGATTGGTTGCCAAGTGGACGCACTGGGGAGGCGGCGGGTGGGGCGGGGGCGAATATGGTAGGGGGTGTGTGCTGGATTTAGGCGTCGGGGGATTTCGTGTGGACCTGGAGATTGTGTGTGTGCGTGGTGTTCTTTGTATAGCGAAAAGTCCTGTTCGGAGGCGGAATGGTAGTTTCCATGGAGATGGACGAGGGGCATGGGGATGGAAGAGGGGTTGGTGGGGATGGAGTGGTGGAAGGGGATTAAGCGTGTCCTCCTCTCCCTCCATTCAATTCTCCCATTCCGCTTCCCCGGAGGCAACGGCCGGCAGGCATCTCTTTCCCAGGGTGCGGCACCAGAGAAATTAGGCGCAAGCGTGATAGACATGTGGAAGAACTAGGTCCTGCCACTCAATCCTTTAAAAAACCTTCACGGAAGCCGAATGGTTGAACTACGAGGCTATACGCATGTTACTGGAAGTTTAGTTTCGAATAAGTATTACCTTTATGAAATGGCACTTTTTCCCCACGAATAGAATACTTTACCTCTTAGAATATTATGCCATTTTTTTCATGGATTTTTTAGCGACAATAGTTATTGTGTCCTATGAAAATTCTAAGACAACAGAATTCATGACCTGATATTTTTCAAAATATTTTCCTCGGCTTACACAGTAAATGTGAATTATATTTGCGAAGTAATAATATATGATTCCAAGCGTTTTTCCTCGGTTTTAACGTTTAATTTTAATCGATATCATAGTACCTACCCAGGCATGTCAATTATTTATTTGAAAATGCTCTTTCCAGACGATGATGAAGAATGAAAATTATATACAAGTTAGGCGGGGATTGAAATAAATTTTTTATCTGTCCCAAATCCTGTACAGCGGTATTTGCTAGCCTGGTTTTAATGATATATTACACCGATGTGGAAGAGGTTTCCTGTGATCGAAAATCATGCGTGAAAATGTTGTAATCAGCGTCATCATTCTATCATCGCATTATGTTCAAACTATTAGTAGAAAACGTTTAAGCTGATGAAATTCCAAGTACGATCGCTAGCATATTTTAAGCTGCAACCTTCCCCTTGACTACACATGGGAGAATGAAATATGGTCCAATGACATAGGTACAAAGTTCTTTTTGTGGTACTACACGCTCTCCAAATCTCATCCGCTTACCAATAGAACATTTTCATCGCACTAATGCCACCACGTTTTTTCAGTTATATCCGCTTTACGAGCGAATTCACATTGCTTCCTTTATTTTTCTGTGTTCCGGGCATCTCTATTAATCATTACCTTATCACTTTTTCCATTTCTGTTAAAATGTATCACCTTATTTTTTACGTAGTCATTTTTGCAGCATCATTCCCACTCTGTCAATATAAGGGTTACTCCTTTCATACCCAGGGACTGATGAAATACGGGCAACTAAGCTCAATTATGGTAAATTCATTTGAAATAAATATGGGAACTAACTGAAGGAATGATAATGTTGTGTGTATTTAATTATTTCTGATTGTGTGTATTGTTGCCACCGGTGAATAAAATTCACGTCGTTAAGTAATGGTATCAACGTATTCTCTCTGATTCTTCGTATTCTCTTACGAGACACGTGAAAAATTTTGCTACAAATGACAGATGCTACAAGTTGTGAGTCCATAAAAAGTGATGTAATAGTTGTTGATTACTCAGTTGTATCCATAATTATATCACCTTATCAACTAATATTGGGAGTAGAGTAGTTAGTAATGTGAATACGTGTACACGTAAAAAAAGCAACTGCATTCTAATGTCTGCATCATAATCTACAATATTTATTCTGATTTTCCATGTACCTTCGCTGTATTTTTTTACTGTCCCTAATTGTGTGCGAGGACTAAAAATAAATTTTTGGAACCTCTCTGTCTTACTGTTTATGTCTCTAATATTTACTTCGTGGTATAACCTGCCGCAGTCCGTTGGTGTTTTTAATATACTCGGCACATGTTTTGTGAACCTGTCCGTTTTAAATTTCTGCATGAGGTGTAAATGGTATTTTACCCTACTATCTCTCAATAACTCTCAACCAAATACTCCTATAAATTTAGTACACTGCTAAACCTATCGACAAACACATACCTGCTCTACATTGCACACTGTCTGGTTCAGTAATCAAACCTAATTCATTTGGATCCCGTATACTTGTTATTAGATGGATAATGGATTATGTTAATTTTTCAATTAAATTATCATTTACCTGATTTATGTACACCAAATGTACTTATTCCTTTTCTTATTGTGGGAGCGTCCACTTGGTTTGGATCTTTCTCTTTATCGATTCCACAAACATGTGGCATTGAACAAAAGATGTTGGTTGCTAGACACTTCTTTGGCAGACGTTATGAGTCACGCGGTGTGCAAAGTGTATTCAATGGTGTACGGAATTACTGGCTAACCTATCTAATGTGTGCTTTCTTTCATCTTTTTTTTACATGAACGCAGGAGATCGTCTCCTCGACATCCCCTGCAAAGTCTGTGGTGACAGGAGTTCAGGGAAGCACTACGGGATCTATAGTTGTGACGGTGAGTGGAACACAAATAATAAATCTCTATTTAATGTTTTAAATTAGGCTATAGTTTTGGGTTCCAAGAAAGCAGCTGACGATCTCAGAATCCTAAATGATTTCGTGGATAAGGTTGTTGAATGTTTTTTGTGGAAAATATTCTCTCATTGTTCGTGAATCAAGCGGAATTCAACTTCCGGGAAAGACTCTAGTCCGTTGGTAAGCTTCCTGTTAAAAAACATCTCTATCAAGGTTATGAACGTAATTCTCACTTAGGGCTTTTAACGACTTGGCAGCGCGAATTTTTATTCATTAATTTTTAATTTTAGTAACATGGGTAACTACTGCTATTCCTGTCTTATCTTCATGTATCTTAACTATTTTGTAAATGGTGCCTCTGAGGCGTATATTAATCTCATCCCTCTCATCGTATCCGCTTTGATTGATAATTTTTTTATTATATTGATAAAACAAACCCTCCCAGTGAACGACTGCGGAACCTTCGTTTTGTCCATGAAAGCTCACCCATATTGACTTATTTTCAATGTCTTCGTTCCATCTTCCTTAGAAATTTCTGTATTACGTTTATTATTACCTCAGTAATGGGTTTTTTGTACGCATGGTCGGATATTGAAAAATGCAATTTGAAAAGCGTTTATTTTTCCAATCGTGAGAATCGAGAATATTCGCCAAGTGACGTGCAATATTATAAATGTCATTCCGTGAACCTTAGAATTCCGTTATTCTTAAATCAAGACATATGTGATTAACAGAAAACTATGGCATTGTATTCGTTTTTTCGGAAATATAAGCATCTCTATCTACATCTATGCAATGCCCTGCAAGCCACCGCTAGGGTGTGCGGCAGGGGGTTAAGATCACCAAACATGCACTATTGATATGCAACGAGGGTACAACATGGAACCATCTTAATAATAGGGGTAGTTGCAGGATAGTTAGTATTTTCATAGTAATAATGGGATTGTTGGTTAAAATGGCATTTATCTAATTATTTTTATCTGTAATTACCTTGCCATTGCAATTGCCATGCAGGTTAGTTCATCACGTAGTTAGTAGTAGACAGTGAATTGAATTCCAAAACATTGCTCTTGATAGCAGTGTTAGTTTACTTTATACATTTTGAACAGGTAATATTTGCAATGACAAATATTGGTCATTATATCAATATTAAAATCAAGAAAATATTTGTGCTACCGCGTGATCAATACGTTTAGATCTCAGGAAACATTTATTAAGTAATAATAATATTATTCAAATGGCTTCAACATCTCATGCTACGGATAATTATACCTCTCAATGAAGGAATTAATTGATGATAGGAGTGTCTTGATAATACCAAGTATTTATAACTGATAACGTTATACACCACTTATGCAATCCCACACCATATGCAATTTGAAGAATTACACATAATGATTAGTATTCGAAAAAAATACGATGTAAGGTGTTACAAAGCAGTAAATCTAGCAGTGTATTTGTCAGAAACGCATAGCGAATAGCGTTGAAACGGTTGGCAGGTCATTTATTTCCCGCATACTGTTGAACATGAATGATGAATGCAAAGATATAGATTTAGATTTCCGCTCTGTGCACCTAAGGTATTGAAAATAATACCCCGCGTGCACTTTGTCAAAATAGATTGATATTACCGTTTCAATTTTCACTCAAAGAAGGAAATTGATCGTAAATCAATGAGAGACCCAATCAGCTCTAAGGGCTTGGGAACAAGCCGTTATCGAAGTTGGATCCTCACATTGGTTGCACGTAGTTAATTCCATTAAATTCAATGTGTCTATTTTGATCCTTGATTGTAAATAGCATTCCGACCGACCCCCTCCCCAGGACACGAAATCCAATTTCGATGGTGACCATCCCTTGCCCCCTCCCGCATCCGATTACACCAACTATTTTGCTACGTCCGCGACTTTAACACGACCAGGCTCCCACCGGTTGCTCGATTAACTGATTTTCAATTATCGGTGCACCCTGGCGCTAATTGCAGCAAAACACAAGCGCTGGCCGGCGTTCATGGGAGGTTGGGCAAAGTTCCATTTTACTATATATTTTTCGTATGAGATGTAGATTTTCCCTGATAGCTATAGTACTCGTAGCAATTTTTTTATTTCTCGGCTGTTACATACCATTGCCGGAAGTGTTGGTCCACGGCTATACTGAATTTATGTTGCACATACGAATCAATCATTAAAGTTCTATGCCTGGATTAAGGTAATTCAATGAAAAATATTTTACTTGTTCTCTCATCTAGTAGTTGGGGCGAGTTATTCGAAAACAGTTGAGTGCTGTACTGTAAACGAGATTCGGTGATTGCTAAATATGTTGATGTAAACATTTCGTTATTGAGCATAAGTATTAACCGAATTTACAAATAAGTTAAGCATTAAATTATTTGATATATCAAAATTAAATGATATTCCAAAAATTACCTATTTCAACCATTTCACGACAAAACTTCCCCCGATTCCTTGTTTTTCTAAATCCCTGCGTTATTATGCTACATTTGACTATATAATTAAGATTAGAGTGATAGATTTTCGTACCGATATTTTTAAAGGCGGTATAGGAAATGGATAATTAGGTGAAATATTGCTAGAGTAGTCTGTAGTGCATGATGCATGTATAAACATTACTAACCCATGAATGGTGAGTAAACACAGATAAAAATATTTAGATGAATACCATTATAACCAATACTCCATTTATGAGAATGTAGATAATAACCATCAACCTGCATGGATTGTATAATATGCTACCATGCTTTTATGCTAATTGCATGCCAATAGTACATTTTGGTTATTTCATCCCCTGCCACGCACCCTCGCGGCGGCTTGCAGAGTGTTGCATGGATGTAGATTCTTTTTATAATTTTTAGGATAGCGGCATATAGGTAGTTTTATTCAATTTGCTATCGTGCCACCGGTTATGGCCATAAGGACATCCAAAGATACACTGCACCTTGTTCAGGCAGTATACCTAAGGATAAGCTAACAAAAAAAATCAATGGTACTATCCAATATCTTGCGAAGGGCTCACCTTTTTTATGCTTTACAATTAATGGAACCCCAAAAGATGGCTCCGTTTTTTTATTATTATTGTAGACCTTTTGTACTTTTAATGGACGGGTATTGTTGGCGTGTGGGGGTGCAGAATCTGGGTTGGCATGTCTCTTTAATGCAAATTGTTAGTCCTTCGTTTCATGTGAATATTAACAGCGTGGCCTCCATTGCGGCCTCCCATTGATGCGATGTGTTCAAATGCGTTTTTACTAACCATTGGTTTTAGGTAATTTCAGGTGAATATTTTACAAGGCACTTAGTTATCTAAGGGTTGATATTTTGCCACTCTATTTGTAGGTTGCTCGGGTTTCTTCAAGCGAAGCATCCACAGGAGTCGCGTCTACACTTGTAAGGCCGCCGGTGACCTCAAGGGTCGCTGTCCCATCGACAAGACTCACAGAAACCAGTGCAGGGCGTGCCGACTCAAGAAGTGTTTCGAGGCAGCCATGAACAAGGACGGTGAGTAAATCGACCCCCTCTGTTTCCTGTTTCTTCTTATTGGGAAGTGAAAATGCTGGCGTATTAGTATCAATGTGGACCATACAACATTCTATCCTCCCTATGACCTTTCTTTCTTTGAACTACGTCAGCAAGGCAGACAGAATCAGCAAATTAAGAGACGTTAAGTATCGGACAGGAAATAGCAAGTATTCCTTTTCCCTACAAACATCATGACCATAATCCAAATACCCTATAACTCTTCCAGAGACACTATACGCCGCATTCCATTAATAATATGGAAAGATTTATTTCCAGCTTATCATCATCTTCACTGCTGTTGGCGCGCGACTTCCTGGAATACGCTATAATAGTGGCTCGCAGGGTTACTTGTAGATGTAATAGTCATTGTTAGACTAATTAATAAATTGAACCATAGTTATCAGCACTTTATTAGCCCCTTTTTGCTTCCTTTGAAACACTCATGTGAATGTGCATTAAATCCTGCGTCTTCCTCTCAACTATAACTCTGTACAGTACAAAATTGGTGTTGATTTATCGCTTTTACTGCATGATCCATGCAACCACCATAAATACTATGGAAAATAGCACATTATTCGTCTAATAGGGAATATTTTGCGCAGATAGCCTGGTATTTACAGGAGTATGCGTCGAGAAAGGCATGAAGAGCAAATTATGAATTATATGACCGCCCTCGTTATTCGAGCACAGTATTTTCCTGATAATCCGAAGTTTTTGACGATGGAGAGCCCCCATGACATGTCCCAAGACCTTAATGCACTAAATAAAGGAAAATTATGAGACATCTATTGAACAGTAAAGTATGTCTATTATGAAAGAAGTACACATAATCTACATCCACGCAATATCCTCTAAGCTCCTTCATGGGTGTGTGACAAAAAGTGAACCACGAATAGACATGCAATGAACAGGTCTAATCCAATGAAGATAACTATGGTTCAGTTTTTTAAATGGCCTAAAATATATATAATTAAATGAAATTCTCCTAAGAAATAGAGCATGTTTATATGCAATATAAATTGAAATCGGAAGAAAATAAGTCTTAAACATCTCGTTCATATTCTCTCTCTTATTTTTCCCACCTGCCATGGTACGGTGGTGTGTTTAATATACATATTTGCAACTCCTGAGAATCTGTACGCCTTACATTTCTACCAGAGGTTTATTCTGTATTTAAACTACGATATGATTAAGAATTCCATCCTAATTCTTCTAAAATTCCATACACTGCTAAACCTTGGCAACAGTTTTTAACAAACCTAGCTGTTCTACGCTGTGTAATGTCTAGAGCTTTGATAAAACCTAATTTGAATCCCATATACTCGCTAAATCTTCAAGGTAGGGCCTAGAAAGTGAAAAACAACACCGCACTATGTCTTATCGTCACCTTTCTGTAGTACGATGTTCTTATATCTTAGCTTTCTGTACACGTGACCGCATACCTATCACACAGATGTTTCTATCCTAAGGTAACTCTTTGGTAAAAACGAACACTGAAGTGTTTTATTAAATGATAGACTGGGAGATGGTACTTTCCCTTAGTCTATGGCCGCAGTCGGTTTGAGATGGTTAGGGTGAGCTTTCTTCGGGGAGAGGGAGGAGGTTCTACCGAATTCAGAATTCTCCCCCCCCCCCCCCCCCCCCACGGTGAGCATCTTCTATTCCTTTTCTTCGGGAAGCAATTCCGAAGGGCGTGGGGTTAGAGGTGTGTTTCCCAAGCGTGTATGATTCTGCGAGTGGCGGATTCCAGCGGTGCGGGAATAATTCCTCCCAGCATCCAAGGGTCGGCGGGCGCTTCGTTTGGACCTGGGACCCTCTGCGAGCGCGGATGGTGGCGCCTCAGGTGGAGGAGGGCCGGTGGTGACAAAAGATTCGCGCCACCCGCCGATCCACCGGCGACCTTGCGGGGAAGAAGGCTCTTCGTGATGTACTGCGGGTCGGTAGTGCGGAGCAAGGGGGTTCATGAGTGCCCTTGTCGGCGTTCGCGCCCCCCGGGGGGCATTTACGACCTCGCGCCCGATACGGGTCCCAGAGCTTTTTCTCCAGAAGTGGCGGATAAATTTATGGCAACGTGGTGGGTGAGGTAATTCGCTTCCCATTTTGCGCACCGCAAGGCATTCAATATACCCGCGAGTTTTCCTTATCGAAATCGGTTTATTGTGTCTCTGTAATTTTATTTCCGAAAGGTTTGATGTTTTTTTATCGATTAATTTTGTATCGGTTCTGGGGTGATGAATGCACCGTGCTTTGGCATATCCTATCAGTCTTCTCCAATCGTCATCTCAGCAATATTAGCTGGAATCCAATAGCATTCGAGATGAAAAAACTCTCGTATAGAGGAAAAGGTTTAGAAATTTCCAATAAACAGGACCGCAGTCACCTCATGGAGGGACAATAAACGGCATGATACTGCTTGCTGTTTCTTCGCGAAGTGGATGCAGTTTAACCTCTATTTAGACAGGAAAGCCTTCTTCCGTGCATAGTAGTTACGTATGGTATGCAGTATTTTTTCCATACCTAATTTTTACATATAATGTCATGGCAAATTACAAGAGAGACTTAGGAACTAACAGTTAGACTTAGGATCTTTTTTTCCTCATTTATCGCTGCATTCAGCCTTTCGATCGACCGTCTTGGGTACTACCGTACTCATAATTAAACTGCTTAGGAATTACATAACTTCACCAATTTTATACTGCCATCTTTTATAGCAAGGAGTTCTGCAGTTTTAAAAAATATGTTTTCATCGTATGCAGTAAAATTTGAAAGGTGGAAATATTATATTGTAATGGAAATTTGAGAATTCAATTCGGATATGGCTTATTTTTCTCCCTTTACATGAACAATTGACAAATAGTATAAACTATGTTATATCACGCCGAGGAGATATTAGTTTGATTTGATGCGTAGCTTCCGAGTTTTTGGCGTAAAGTTAAAAGTTATGTTTCTTAACCCTTTTCAACATTAAATTCCTTTACTTCTAAATTTAGACGCAGATTCTGTTGTTTGTTTATCAATGTTTTTTGCAGATTCAATTTTATCTATTAACTTTAAAATATTATTGAGGCTGTTTAATCATCTCCTTCGATAGGAAGAAAAGTATAGAACAAGCCGTCCTTGTTGTTATTCTGTGTGTAGCTAGTCTTAAATCAGTAATCGGAAGAAATAAGAAATTAGTGGTAGGCAAAGTAAGTGGATTGTTCTGGTACATAATGTAAGACCATGTTTTATTGAAGAACGTTGTAGATTGTAGATTTCTGAGGAGACAATTCCTCCTGCGGCATGAAGAGATATAGGTATTATGCTGAACTAAAGAGCAAATTGGCTGAAGGGTGTAAACGTGTAAAGGTGCCGAGAGAATAAGCGGTCCATGAGAAACGTACTCTGACTTGAAGAGGGCTACTATTTTTTCGAGGGTGGATTCCTTAATGCACCTTGCCCAAGGATAGAACAAAGACGTTCCAAGCAGACAACCTCCAACAGAAATTGGAACAGTTATACTGGGTATAGCGGAAATAAGTTATTTTAAAGTTTAGAGCTAAGCTTAAGATATTTCATTCATATTTTATAATTATATATGTACTACATTTAATTATTTAGTATGTGAAATGAATATATTTTTAAAAGTACATACGAGTAGTTCCATAGTACAATTCATGTAGCTGTAAAAAAAGTATATATGAGCATTAACAGAGCATAGATAACATAGATACAATAGATGACAAGCTGATATTATAGTTTAAGCTTTTGATGAGTTATCGGATTCAGCGCAGTACCTATACGTAGGATAGAGAAAGTCGGCTGGTTGACCTGAGTGCGCCGTTAGTGGGTAAGTCTTCGCAATATGGTCGGTATTTTGGCGAGGATAGCGGTCATAGGGCGATGATGGAGGCACCAGTGGAATAAGTCACGACATACGGTATGAATTTTCATTCCATTTATTGCATTCCATTCTTCAATCTCCATACCTGGCAGGCAAAAAATGTAGTCGAGGATATGTGGTACATTTTCTGGTACTGTATTTTCGTGGTATTCCCTACTGCCGTAATTAATTACAAATTCCAATTATTTATCTTGCGATACGTTTTAGCCGTCGGTTTGCGAATTCCGAAGGGGTTCCGGTTAGTCGGCGGAAGTGGAGGTTGGTCGCGTTTTTTCGGATCAAACTTCCATCCGACCCGACCCGCCACCCACCTCCTCCCTCCCAATCTAAGTACGGGAAGGAAACAACCCTTCCTCCTTTGATGACGAGAGGCCGGAGCGGGTGAGTTCCTTCCTCAAGACCCGCCCACACCCCTCCCGATCGTCACTTGCGCCCTTTCCCACGGACCCTCCGAAAACCATTCCTCTCCCCCTTCCCCATTCTCGCCTTTAACCCCATCCCTCCCCCCCCCCCTCCACCCCACTCCCTTGCTCTTGACTGGCTCCGCTCACTTACGCGATTACCGAGGCAAACAACCGTCCTTAGAAATTAACTTGGCCATTTCGTGCGTCTCTCCCACCTCGCCACCCCACCCCAGTCCCTTGCGGAGAAGAGAGGGTTGCCTTGCGAACCCCGTCTCAAAGCCCGGGTGGGGCTTCGAGTTATCGCCGGCGAGAGAGGTCGCCACACCCGCCTCCTCCTCTCCTCCGGTGCCTTTGAAAAGGCGCTGTATTTCCGGGTGAGCAGTCGCAGTTGGCAGCGGGAGCGGGAATGGGTTTGGAGGGGGTTCGCGCGGGTCGCAGTTGCGACAACACCCATCATCGGTCGACGTCACTCCCCCTCCTCTGGCGGTGGAGGGAGGGGGGAGGATGGAGGGTGGGTGCGGGGTGCGGAAGGCTTGTAAGAAGCTACTCTGGAGATCCAATATCCTCTCCACCTTCCCCGCGCCCTTATTCCCAGGCCGCAGCGAACCGCGTCTCTCCGTGTTCCAGCCCTCTTGACGCGAACTGGCGAGGAGGGGGTTTGAGGAGAGTGCAGATCGACAAGAAGTCCTCGCTCTAATTCTCCGACCGTGGGATGCGCTCTCGACGCATTGATCGGCGCTCGGGACGCCTCCTTTTTTCGGGTCACCACTTCTCCATTCCTTTCCCTACTATTAGTATCACTATTTCCACACAGCAACACTATCTGCCTACGTTGCAGCTATCTCGAAAGTCCGTTTTTTCTGTTAGTTAGCGGTACTTATTTGGGATGGCGAACGACTGAAAACTAATACTAATAAGTATATTCAGGTGCTTAGGGTTTATAAAATTAAACATGGCGTCAGCATAAGCCTGCTCCGAACGAAATTCACCAACGTTCCACGGGGAAACGTCTCATCCGTCAGACGAAGTGCTGAACTCGATGTGCTCTCCACACAGCAACCAAGTAGGGACCAGTGTGTCTATGAAAAATCTGTCTCTGCTGGGATTCAAACCCGAGCCCTGTGAATAGGAAGCCATTACACTAACCCGAATCCAATTATGTTTTCTTTGGTCCATTGAGACAAGGCATCCATTTTCAACACTGAGCTACAGTACATCCTTTAGATATTTTCTCCCTCAGCTGCTATGTAAGGAGATGATGCTTGGTTCCTTACTCAAAGAAAAACATTGTCACGTTACTTTTTATTAGGAAACGTACTATTTCCTTTAGCGAATGCACAGTCTACTTGGCATAGAGACTTTTTTGAAAGAATGATCTTTTTCATCGTGTTGAAACGGAGGGCGGTATTCTGGCTCCTAAAATGTCCAATAAATAAGGTTATTTTACGGAAACTACAAATATTTAGAAGATAATTACCAGTGGATATATTCAGTTCAATATCCTACTGCACACCACAATATCTTAGTTTTCTTTTTACTGATCTTCAGATGATATCTGGCCATTTTCCTTTCTAGATGTAGACATAAATAATATTGGAGACAGCGAACAGCCTTGTCTCACTTCTTTAGCCTGTTACTAGAGGAAAATGCATTTGAAACAACGTAAAAGTCTGTCATGGAATTCATAAGCTTGTACGGTAATAACCGTACTAAAGATACCTCTCCAGTCTTATTATCCTGAAATTTTTACCAGATAGATAACATCTCCCGTGACGGACCAGTAACGATGTGGTGACCCCGATCACAGCCATGCAACTGAGAAATTTAAGCGTAACTGAAGCATATTCGTAGGATAAACTGGAATATATTCCTCAAGATATTGGAGCTCATCACCACTTAAACTTATTGATACTCCTCCGTATGATTAAACCCTACATATATGTCGTTGTGTTCAAGGAGGAAAATTTGCTGAATGGAATGAATGCAGGGTGTTGTTTTATGAAAAGTGGGAAAAAGGTTGTTTTCCGTTGTAAATAAGTAAATTATATTCTTATCCACTTGCTCACAGCCGTTTGAGGTGAAGTTGAACTTTAAGCGAATCCAAATGCCAACTGACTCCTCACAACTACGCAGATTAGGCCGCCAGGCGTATCTCACCGCAGACCCATGCTCGGATCCTATACTCTTTCCATTTAACATGAACTGCCTGTGTCAATAATCCTTTCATTGTTGATTTTCAGTGTCCCTGATGATTATTTTATGCTGACTATTTTCGTTTAACTGAGAAAATATTGTGGGAATGAGAAAGACTATGTTGGGAAATGATTTTGGAAAATAATAAATGCAACATTTCGTGATTCGATAATCGAGATCGCTTCAACAACTCAAATCCATGCATCCAATGCATAAAAAACCGACCTTTTCCTCCATTCTCACCCTTATATTTACCTTTATGTGCGGGTCAGACTACCGAAAAAAAAACTCATGTATCAATGAAACAATCTATTTGCTGCCAGTTAGGTAGACATTATGGTCAGGCCCTTACTACCACGAGGCTGATTCAGAAATATTGTTAGTTACTCGAATTTTGGGAGTCATAGCTTAAACATTCGGATTATGTACAACGTGCAGTTACATCGAGATCGAAAGTTGATAACACGCGCGTTCAAATTAATGTATATTCATAGCACGGCTTGTCGAAGCCCAAAAAAGTATTTCATAAATTAGGTAATCTATTAGTATTTACAATATATCAGTGACGGAGATAACTGCGCATTCACTGACTATACGACATTGGTAAAATAAACACTTTCTAGCTCCCAAAATATTTATTCACACACCACCAGTTTCGGCTCTTTATCCCATCTTCAGGTAGAGTTGTACGTAGCTGTCTTTCAGCGCCAGTATACGTAGTTAATAGTTTTTTTCGGGGAGGGAGAGAGTGAGCATGGGTGTAGAGTCCTTAATTGACGAATGGCAATGGAGATAGGGATGGTGATGTCATTGAGACGAGGCATTAAACCAATCACGAGGCCGATTAACCGCTGCTTGCAGGCGCGCATCTTGAGAGTACTCCACACCCTAATTGTGTCGGTATTTTGCGATGAGTGAAACCCGCTTTCGTCTCTTTCGGTGATGTTTACATTTTTGCTAATACAGTAAACTCCCGATTATCCGTGCGCGCGTTATCCGGGCTGCGGATTATCCGTGAATCGACAACCTATTTTGCGTATCGGCAGTGGTCTCAAAGGTGAGTAAACTTTTGTTATTTTCCTGCTATTGACTTTCACTCCGGCCCTACCGACTGGTCCGATGTCATACGCCAAGCTTCGTGCCGCCACCCGAGGCTTGCGAACATTTAACTGCGGCCGGAACAGCTCTACTAGATTCTTTTTTTGCCATAAAATGATATTATGCACAGCGAGGATCTTTTCATTGGCAGATTGTGTTATTTTCTTAGGGAATTTATTTATTTTGGCGGTGCACCGCAGAGAAATGAATCCGGAAAGGACCAAAAGGCGGATTATCCCTGTTACCCGATTATCCGTGCACCCTTGGTCAGTAATTAGCACGCAAAATCGGGAGTATGTCGTTTGTATCAATGGAGAGAAAAGATTGATCGCACTCGAGAAGGCTATGCTTTCTTAGGTTAGGTCGAAAAACTGAAATAATTCGGTGCCATTGTTGGCGAGAAGCTCTTGGGATTATATTCTTTCTCGCTGGAACGCTCCCTAACTGGAGGTTTCGGAGGGTGGTGAGGTGTTTTTCATTTGGGGTGAGGTAGGCACCAAGTCCCCTCGCTGTCGGCTATCAAAGGCCGAAAAGGGTACGATGCTGGAGGATCTCCCGATTTAGTGATCGCGTGGTTACGTATGTGTACGCGCATCAAAGGGAGCGTGTCATTCTCCGGCAGTGAGGAAAGGGGAGAGAAGTCGGGTGAAGGGGGTGGCGGGGGGGGGGGGGGGGGGGGGGGGGGGGGGCAGGGATTTGAGTCGCTTTCGCGGCGCCGGGAATCATGGGACGTTTCCGTGAATGAATGGAGAGTGTTCCCGGAAGGAGAAAAGAATGCCCGCCATCTGACCGGCTTAGCGGGACGCGATTCCCGAAAGAGCGAGCAAGTGGCCGGGTCATTCGGCGTGATTGGCCACTCTTCGTGCTTGGCCGTGTGAAATTCGCCGGGTGGGTCGGTTGAGAGGGCTCGTGTTCGGCACCGTGTGCCCAAGCATGCGCGCGATTGATTAATTCCCGCGGCTAATCGCGGCCGAAATGCGGAAATCTGTTTTCATTGGGGTGGATCGCCTTCGCGAGCGATTCTCGTGAGTCAGTTCGTTCGAACGGTGAACGGATCTTTTTTGCGTCAATCCGCAACAAAAATGTGCTCACTTGCTAAGTAGCCTTTGAGGAGCGATTAACACGACTCGATGAGTCTTTTGAACCGAGATTTTCCTTTGATTTTAGGAAGCGTGCATCATTGGTAGTCTTTGAGAGGCGAGCCAGCTATTATCTCTAATTTTCATTCAGTGGCTCACAGGAAAAGCCGACTAGACTCGAAGTGTATTGAGCCCAGCTTACTAGAAAAGGTGTATTGAGGGGGTGAGAACTCACCTAATACAGAATGGAAGAACAGATGCATGCAAAGAATATTTCCCCTAATAATTTCAATACCTATAAACTTTTGCCAAGTGGATAAATATAGGTACACAACCAACCATCGTTTTTCTTTCGTCTTTACTATCTGACCTGCAAAATATCTATTGGGATTAATTATTTTCCCCCTGCAGCACAAAGTAGACCAGCGTAGATAAATTTGAGTGGGCACTGCTTGTGAGCATTTTGTCTAGGCACATATATTTTTATGAGGTACCCGATTCTCTTTACATTTGCACAAAGTTTCCCGAGATATTGAACATTTATTTTCAACTTCATTTCGTTTTGGAAATTGTTTAAATTGCTAGAACCACAAGTATTGGTGGAATGAGGAAAATAATACTTTACCGTCATTTTTGTTCTAAAATAATTTTTCAAAATTTTCTGGAATATTGCTTCATTATTATTTATCGATTTTATCAGCATCGCAACCTACCGATTTGCTTGGGTCAAATTTTAACTTGAATTCATTTCTCCAGTGGAAGAAAGAAATACCCATTTTAAACATTTGACTCATATGCATAGTTATCATTCACCTTAAAAATATTGTTATTCTCATTGGTCATTCATACCCCTCATAAAATAACTGGGTGTAATTATGCCCAGATATAATTGTTTTAATATCGGTTGTACAGTGAAGCAATTTAAAACGTAAACACAGCAGCTGAAGAGTAAACTAACCCTCGTACTTCTTCCTCTTCGGTATTCTTTCCACATGTATTATATCTGAGTATTCAATGTAGCGCTCTCCATTTCCATTCTCATCGTTTATTACTTTCTACCGTCCACTTTATTGTAAGATTAGTAATAATAATGAAATTTCTTTCATTTTGTATATAATTCTTATGTACAGTTTCTATTCCGTATTCTGCGCTGTGTGACGTAGTATGGAACATTTAAATAGCCAGGTATCGGCACTCGCGATTTCTGGTTTTTACATGTGTGTTTAAGTCGTAAATATTTCATTTAGAATTTAGCAGTTTATTTCCCCAACGGTCCTTCTAAATTCATGGATGTGTAATGAGAGTTTTTCAACCAAGGATGGGATTGTAAGGGAAGGGAGGACGGATATAAAGAAAGTAGCACGTTCAGCAAACCGACATTAGCATATTGTTAACGAAAGACTCCTAGGTGTTAATTTACGTCCCATGTGACTGACGGAATACTGAACTAGGAATCTGCACTTACATCGTGAATGCCTGGGAAGCCACTGGCGTGAGTTTTATTTTCTCACTTCCATTCGGATCCTATTCTGTCTTTTAGCTTCTCTTCTCAAGGCTCCAAATGTCTCTCTTCCCTTTTTGCCTTGACGGGAATCCTTCGACTCTTTCGTTCCTCTCCGCCCTTCCGAAAAACTCCCTCCCCACCCTATTTCGTGGCAGGAGGGCCACCATGCGCCGAGGACGAAGTCTTCCAATCATGCAAGTCAAACAGTGAAGAGGGGAGGGATCTCCTTCCGCCTCTCCTGCCGACGTTTCCCTTCCCCTTCCCCGCACCGCACATCAGATCCCTCATTCCCCTGTGTCACCCCACCCTTATTCCCTTCGCTTCACACCCCTTCCGCCCACACCCTTTTCCCTGCCGCCATCACCTTCTTACCCCTTTACTCATCCCCCCATCGCTCCATCCATCCAAACAATCTTAAAACTCCTTCCTTCGTTATAAACGTACTGAAAGCCAAATGGCACGCTCTGAGGGCCTCCTGCTGACGTTCTTCCATTTCATCGCGTCCCGTACTGAAAAGTACGGGAAAGTCATTGGCTGAAAAGTATTATTTTGGTTGGGTAATACTTTTATTCATACATAAATGAGAAATAGATTCAGATAGGGTGTTAATTTTTCCCCATAGAATGGACTAAGCTCATACGGATCACGATTTTAATCTTAGCCTTTGGCTTTTGAAAGAAAAAATATTATAATTACTCCAGTGTACCAATTACCTAGTCAACATCTGTACAATCATATGACGCACTTGTTACCTGGGTTGGTACGTAGACTTTTATCGGTAATGAATTCTGAGTTATCATGGACCTAATTTCATTTTTGGAATATGAATTAAGGTCCAAGGTAACGAATGACGAGGTCCATGATGATGAATGTTATTAGAAGGGTTTTAGGCATCTTAATAATTTGAGATCTTGTTTACTTAAATAAATGTAAGCTATGAAAAGTAAATAAAAGTAAACTGCAGGTGAACGTAGGCGTAAATTGGCAGGTTTGCACAAAAGCAGGTATGAATCGGATAGATGAATTGAAAGTTTCTTCATTGACCAGAGTACGTGATTTACCGTATAAATAAGTAATTAATGTACTGTATTATAAGCAATGCAAAGACGAGGAAAAGTGCTTTTCCTTGCTGATAAATGCCTACAGAACAACATGCATTTATTAGTAGGGGATAACTGTGCTTTGGGCAAAGTTGCTAAGATAAGTTTAGGAAAGAAATCTATAAAAGGCATATAGATTTCTTTCCTGAATGTATACGTTCCATGGATACTGGACCTGGATTAGACTGGCAAGAGGATGAAAATGGACTGGAAGCTTCTGATCATGGATTTGGAGGTAAATGGAAAAAAATGTAAAGGATTTAATTAGAGTGAATGAGAACTGTTGTGAATCCTGGTGAAGGACAGGATGATGTAATGGAAGTCCATTTGGTGGAAGTCAAGTTAGCATGGTTGCATAGCCAACATTAGTATCCTGAAGGTGCTGAAAAGACAGTTGAGAGGGATACAAAGAAATATACAGTATTAAATGAATTTCTGGTGTCAGAGTATTGCTTCCAGAATTACTTTGTTGAATGCTACTAATTATTTTATTGCCGTCCAGCACCGTAGAATGTTAAGATGTTCATAGTCCTGCATCAAGAGCGCGTGAAGGAATGCAAGATTCTCGTAACTGAAAGCAACGTCTTAACGCCCGAAAGCCGAGTTAACTAACACAATTCCATGTAGTAGCCTAGTTTCATGCGAATGGTGCATATTTGGTTATCTTCATCCCCTGCCACTCACCCTCGCGGTGGCTTGTAGGGTACTGCGTAGATTTAAAAGTATCAGAATAATCTTAGAATTTTAGGAAGGCTGTCGGCGATAGACCTACACTAAAATTCTTCTTAAAAACGTGCGTAAAAAATAGTATTCGCGATAAAACTAAATACGTAATTACTGCCGAAGAACTATTGCATAACTAAAATTATCCCCATTTCGTAAAGACCTTGCCACAAACATATCGAGGATTCATCTTGAATGCCATACCTGTGTACGGTATGATGTAAATACTCTCCGTGGAGTCCTATAAAAAGTACGCCACTCAGACATAGATAAGGCTGGGCTGCTGTATTGGTCTGGGGTGGTTAATCAGGTGTGTCTAGTCCACTATTTGTGTTTTTAAAATGCATTGATGGAGATGATAGAGTGCGACGCCGAAAGAGGTCTCTCGTTGGCGGTCTGTCCCCATTTGCTCACAACTAGGAATCGATCCTGGGGCCATGATGTAAAGGAAGACACATGTATGAGGGGAGGGATACGTAGTCTCTCTTCTTCCTCTCCTCCGACTGTGTTTGCCCAGACTTCTTGTCTTTCATGTGCCGACGGAGGAGGCCTTCTCTCCTTTCTCTGAGGCACTCCCATGAGATGCGGGCTTCGCCGGCCGCCTCGCCCCCTGACTCCCAACTTCTTATTTGCCTTCGCAGGCTCCGTCGCCTGTGAATGTCTATATGCGACGACGGATGAGGACCTTCCTCGGAAACATTTCCCCCTTCAGGCCCTCCCCCGGCATGCCTCCACCTTCCCTCTCTCTTCTTTCGGCTCTAATCCGCGCCTCGGGACCTCCCCCGCCCTTTTGTACCCTCAGAAACAAAGCCTTCTTCTTTCCCTGGGGCCCACCCTCAGTGAAGGCTTCGCTTGTTGAGGGATTTATTTGGATTCCCAGTGTCATCCGCGACAGAGAAGGTGACAGTGATTTCCCCCAAGTTTCGCCACGGTCTCTTTCGTTCACCCTTCCTTTGGTGAAAGACTGCCGTAATGAACGTTGTATATTACTGTGTCCTCATGAAAAGTATATCCAAATTCCCTCTTTCCCTTGATGGCATAGCCGATATCGCGGGGGAGATTTATTGCCCATGTCGTCTATTATTAAAGCATAGAGAAGCTCGGATTGAGGTGATGGCTACTGTACTGGCTTTTTATTCCCTGGGTGGGTGTTTTTCGTTAAGAGTGGACTAAAATACGTCCTTCTCCTGCCCAATCACGCACGGAAATTTCTCTAAATGAAGCAGTAGACCTATGCTGACCGTCGCCTTGAGTAGAACTGAACTACTCAAAAGTATAGGTCATTCTGACGTTCAGTGACCCACTAAGATAATCTAACAGATGCCACTCACGATTTGTTACGTAAAGGGATACGATGAGAGCAAAGTGGAAAGGCATTGTCTCAACATGTACCTTTTTAATTCATTTATTCTCAGAAATAGCTCAGCGTGTCATTAAAAATATCGATTTCACGAAAAATTAAATGTTACATAATATATCTTTGGCTAAAAAAAACAAATTTTCCAGGTTTTCAGCATAAAGTCCAGAATAGAGGAATTTCAATGCATCGGGTTGCACTTAATTGGCCATTTGCGGTATTTTGACTTCCACTTGGAGCCTAATGGGAGCTTAGTAACTTGATTCATTTTCTAAGCAGACTCAGGGTGGGAACTCAGTTTGGTACTTCCCGGCGCAAAGGGCCTATGAACGTGAAACTTAGATCACGTGGGCCAACTAGAATGCACCAATGCAAAATAAAAAGTACCTTTCGAACCACCGCTGGGTATGCTACATGGGTTAGTTATTATCAAGCATACGCTGTGCTCATTCAGTAATAGGCATTATTAGAGAAACTTGTAAGATCTGAATGCACGAGAACGCACGAGAACGTGCAGCAAAATAATTAATAATTTCGGATAAATGATTTTATTTAAGCACTAGGCATTTATTTCGTTCACTAGAATATTTAGTTAGATCAAACATTATAAGGGAAGTTTAATATTAGTTAGAAAGACTTAAAATGAGAATTGCTTAGAAAGCGAAGGAGAGAATGGTCATTTTAAATGGAATGAATAAAGGCTGAAACTGCTATTAGGGAGAGAGGAACAGTGAGTAGAGACCCAATAAAACTTGGGGAGCAAAATTGAAACAAGTGTATGTGTACTCTTTCAAAACCTATTCTGACTGATAAAATACTAAATACTATAAGTTTTACTTGGGCTTCACTGCTGCAGGAAAATTAGTAACAATAAAAGACGGATAAATTGAACTTTAACAAATATTTGGGCCCTTCTCTTGGATGAAATTTTAGGAGCCTAAGTAGTGAAATTAGATTCTGGCAATAAAACACCACCCGTTAATGGCATATTTTTTGTTGCACCTGATTTTTAGGCATGATTACTCGATGAAGTCCAGGAGTATGAATAACGCATTTATGACTTTTCGTTACATTGAAATCGTACTCTCCTATCTTCATTTTTCAAGGCAAGTGACTCTAAATAGTATAAATATAATGAAAATATTTGTCCTTGAATAAGTCATCATATTAACTCAATAAATAGACCTAGCAGAAGGCAAAGATGGCAGATCGGTAACTCGTCAGAAGTCAGATCGGTAGCCTGTTTGCCGATTTCTGTTTGGGGCACGGATATCCTTATTAAACAGAAAAACAAAACCAAGATGATAAGCCTTGTCTTCCACTCTATTTATTCAGCTAGTCAGTAATGGTCAATAAGTATACAGAGGAACAATGCTACTCAAGTGGAGGTCCGCTCCGCAAGCCATGGGTGTTGTTCCATAAACATTCCCACAAAGTTATGCATGATTGAATTCATGTCTCACTCTTTCAAGTAAAATGACTTATCGTGATGCTTAAATATAAAATTATGCAGCGAATATCATAAAGAACACTTAGGGAGATACTTTTTCGATTAGTTACTATAATTAATTCCTGCCGGTCCGCCAAACTTGGATAATTATTTTACAATTCAGCCTCAACAAAAGATCCTTAGTTGTGGCTTCCTGTGGAAGGCAAAGTTTAACTTTGTTTTTTTTTTTCTTGGACGTCGTTTTTGACCTTAGAGTTAATTTCGGTTAGATAATGCATTAATCTAAGCAGTTGCAGCACCTTAAACTTTCATGTCACATATCTCACTCAAACTCATCTAAAATCTCTACTATAAGGCAATAATGTGTGAACGCTCGTAGTAATAATATACGCACGCATTTCACTCGTAAAATAGAAATATGTAGATATTAGTATGAGCATATAAGTATGCATTGATCTGACTTGCTCACTTCCAGTACAGAGGCGGAGCACAATTGAGAAAATAAATTTGCACACACGATGTGAAGGCGGCCGCTATTGATAAACGTAATCCCCCCTTCCCGAGAGAGTTTCCCGGGCTGGAAATGATACGCACCTCCCTCCTCAGAACCTCACCTCTCTTTCTTCCCTCCTAAACACCCGGATGACTACGCCTTCATCAACATCATCCTCCCCGTACACACGATGACAGTAGCACAGCAACGCTCACACTTCCTCCTCCCACCGATCCCCTCTCCTCAGGAGTGTCGACTCATCTAACATCTTACCGTCGTGTAGCATGGAGCCTCACCACAGCAGTGGAATGGGGGGGTAGGAGAATAAGACGCCAAAGGCACCAGGCGCCTCCCCCCCTACTGGAGTGCCGTAGCGGGCACCCCCACTCCGCCCCATCTGATTCGTTCCCACGCCCCCACCTCAGACGCGCCGACCTCCTCCCATTCCTTCTTCCCATGCATATCCCTCATTCCCCATCCTCGCGACGGCATCCCTCCTCCTCCAACCTCCCACGCAAAATCCTTGAATGTCATGTCTAATTCCCCCCTCCACATATCTCTCCCAAATGGTATATCTCAATAATGTGCATCAGTGCATCGGCTCCGCGCACAGTTCACCGCGAGTGGGATCGGGTTGGTGTGCAGGCAACAGAAATGACTTACCATCCCGCTTGTGGATGGTCCTTCTTAATGGAAATGTTTATGAGTGCATATTTGGAAGATTTCTTGTCTTTCTTTTCTTTCTGGTTTCCAATTTTTATAAATGTCCACTACTTTATTGATGATGAAGGTAAAAGAAGTTAAGCAATGCCACAGAATAAACGTATTGTAAACTTAACGAGCATAGTTTCGATACGACCCATCATCATCAGTTTATAGAGATCTTTATCTTCGGTTTTTAAACGGAAATCGAAAACGAAACGCCAATTAGTCACTGTACCATGGTTTCAGTGTAAGAGTTCATTCCTTCTCTTCAAATTGGCTTTTTTATCAGTATGCTGCGATTTGCCGACGACATAGCAGTCATGGCTGAAACAGAAGGAGATTTAATAAAGACACTAGAAATATGGGAAAGACAATGCCCAGATATCATCTGAAGATCAATAAAAAGAAAACTATGGTATTGGTATTCAGTAGGAGAGAAGAAGCCAGGATTAGTTTTAAACTAGGAAAACAATAAATCGATAGACGAAGTAAAAGATAAATTGCCAGTAGAATTTCCCAGGCGAAAAGGACATTTTACCACAAGAAGATTCTGCGTACACCTGCAAATACAAGCGTGGAAGTGAGGAAATATTTCATTAGAGCATACATCTGGAGCATGCTACTATATGGCAGCAAAGCGTGGACGAACAGCAGCAGAGAAGTCAAGGCTCAATGAATTTGAATTGTGGTGCTACCGAAAAATGATAAAGATAGAATGGATCGGCTGAGTGACAAACGAAGAAGTCTTAAGAAGAGTGGGAAAAAAGAGAAGTCTACTGAAAAGAAGAAGACGAGACAACTTAATCGTCCATATCTTAAGACACGATGGCCTGATGTGGATAATCGTCGAGGGGAAAGTGAACGGGAAGATTGGAAGAGCCAGGCCTTGTATGATATATGTGCAATATATGGTAAAAGATATAAAAGAGAAGAATTACATTGCATAAATATGAAGAGGTTGACCGATAGGAGAATCGAGTGGTTGGCTGCGTCAAACCAATCTTAGCATTGTTGACGCCTGACGGCCTGAGAGGATTGGCCTGATGAGACTTACAAACTGTTCGAGGAACTCCTGTGCCTCTTGATCTGCTTCCCTTTTACATTAGGAATTCGCGGAGGTGACCTGTCTGAATGTGCAGATCAGAGAGACTTAAAACTAACGAGGGTATTCTGGTTGTGTCTCTGCCAGTAGTAAATGGACTAAAATATTTGATTCTATTTTTCATTGACTTCCTTATTGCACTCACAAGTGAACCTAATTGTTGATCCTAGTTAACAAAAATAATAAATGTACTTTATTGGGCAAGAGGAATTACTTTTTCATGGGATTTTAAAAGTAGTTACACTTCATTTAACATCAATCAATTAATCCAATCTTATAAACTAACGCGTGCCATTCATTTTTATCTCTCAAAGGTGCCAAAATTGTCACCCGGTACATACCCGCGGAAGGGAGATAAATGGAAGGATATTTAAATGCTTTAAAAGTCAGAGCAGCTCATATATTGAATTTTGATAACGTATTATAAGTAATTTGGCAGTAAATATACCATCAGTATAGATGTCCTATTAATAGCTATTGACCTACCGCAGCCCTTGTCACATGCCATTGTGGCGGGTCGCGGGATAATATATAGATCGAAATTTAAGGTTTTACTAGGACAAGTTATGTAATTTTCCTAATTTAGATGTGGCATGAATATTTTTGGAATATCGAACCAAAATGTATTTATTGCATATTTAGGTAGGTATTCATCCGGAAATAAAATTTGAAATTGACTTTTGCTGATCGTACTAAGACTTCGGAAGTATGAGCAGTATTTTGCAAAATTTCGACGCCCGTTGCTTTCCAACTCCATTCTGATGGCATTATGAAGCTTTCATGAAGTTAACAATTCTCGTTCTCCATCTGTGCTGTGTTGCCTTTCTATTATTCTGGCGGGATCCCTCCTCAATGGTCCTCTTTCGGTTTCGTTTTTTGAGCCGTTTTTGTCAATAGTGCGTACTTGAATTGAGCGTTGGAAGCGCGAAAGGATGAGATGGACGCAGACGCACATTTCCATCTCGGAATACACCCGCCGCCCCTCTCCCTCGAAAACCCCCCGGGCAGCGAGGGCAGATATGTACAGCGACGCGCGGCGGCCAAGGAACGAACAACACTCGCGGTGTGACAGTTTTTGTCCGAAAGGTGTTATGTTTGACTCACTGCTTGTTTTGCCGAGTTTTTCATTTCTTTTGTTTTCGTTTCCCACCCTCGGAGGGTTTTGCGACGCATAGTGTTGAATATCTAATAGTAGTGTTGCTGTCATCTACGTTTGCTAAAACGTTGAGTTTTCGACTTCGCGGTGTAAATTGGCCATATCGCATCGTCATAAGATATCACGTGGTTTTGGTTAGATTTTGATAAAGTATCCCTACTTTTTCTTTGCATTTTCCCTTTGCTTTGCACTCGCTTTTACCCTATTGCTCATATCCAACTCTATTAGTTTCTTCGGATCTGTAACCTTCCTAACTCTCTTCATATAATGCAAAATAGCTTTCATTTTACACCTTTATTCTCGCTGACCGAGCGATTCTACATTCGATAGCGGTCTTAAAAATATCACTGTTTATAACTGTTCGTTCCATAACCCTACTCTGCCTTCCATCTTTCATTCAGAACTTTATTTTTATTCTCAAACATGCCTACACACACCCTCGCGGTGGCTTGCAGGGTATCGCGTAGATGAATACTTTATTCGCTATTTTTTCCGTCTATCTGAACTTTTCGGTTCTTCTTCACGCCCACAATTCCAACGCTTCTTACCTCTCTTAAACGTTTACATCTCTGGACCATGCAATGCAGCGTTATATTGACCGCCTTCTCCTACCCTTTCTTTTAAACCTGCCCAAAATTTTCTACACACTTTCTTTCCTCTTGGTAAATGTCTGCTCAGGCAAAGCTCATTCTCATACCTTCGTCCCAAACGCGAATTAAGTGACAAAGCTCTTCTGCTAATTTAATCCGATACCCGCCTCATTTAAATGTTAAGCTTTGGTTTCTCTTTCCCCGAATTTCTCATTCATTTAGTTGCTTTTAAATCAATCTTCACCTTATCTCACATTCTCCAAACGTCGTTACTGCCATTAATCCAATTTTTGGCCAAAATACTACTTTTACTTCACATCAAATTTTCTCTACGGCTTTATTCAACTAATTTCACAAGTTTTGAAATAGATTAATACTGTTTTCTGATAATTGCTAAACACGTCATTGCTTCATTTTGCCTATGAATGAAGTTAATACGACGGCATTCAACAGATTAGAAAAAACGTTAAGCTGGGTTATCGGATTTTAAGGTGCGAAAACTGGCTTTTTTAAATATAATTTATTAATATTTTTTCTAAGTTAACAAAGAAATTCTTTATCCTCATAAATAAATGCAGGTATGAATTATATATGTGATAATTTCACTGCATTAAAATTGGTTTTCTCTTTTTGAAAGATATATCTTATGAAATTCAGATCACGCGACTTCTTTTACGGATAGTAAGCAATAAAATTATCCATCGAATACCATTTTGCGTATATATAGCATTGGCATTTTATATAGATCTGGATTATAACCGAACACGGAAGTGAGGTATGCTGGTATACAGCAGCAGAAGATACAGAATTGAGAGTGTTCGACGCATGGAATATAGCAAAATGATGGAGATAAAATATATATAGACGGAGGAAAAAAGAGAAGTGTGATGAAAACTTGTAAAAAAGACGGAGTAGCCTTATCGGTTATATCTTCATGATAGTCTGATAAATGCTGATGTCGAGAGAAAAGGAAATGGGACAGTTGGCTAAGTAAAGGTTATATTTTGAAATATTTGGAGCAAATAGAGAAGGGCTTACAAGAGAAGAGTTGACTCATCAATACGGAGAGGTTAAACCTCCCCTGAAGATGCCAAATTTTATATGGCATTATAATATTTTACTTTGAGCAACGCTTACCTTTTCTACTACTAATTCTCCATTTAAACAAGGAATTCCACAACGCGTTGGCCTCAACGATTCATATCATGAGGATGCTTGTCAAATTGAGTGAAGATTTGAGTTATACCAATAATAGGATTGAACAGTGGTGTTGGTGCTTATAAATTCCTCTCCGCTTGAATCAACCTTATCGACCATATCTTCAGACAGCGGACCAGTTAAGATTGTCGTCGACGGATCAGTGAATGGAAAGAATGGCAAAGGTCGGCGTTCACCGGGCGAGAAATGCAGAGGAATTAGCGAAGGGTATGAAAAAAAGATAATTATTTAAAAAAGTTGAGGTTAGCTGATAAGAGATGGAGGAGAGAGCTGCGTCAAACGGATTATAACTAGTGATGATCATCTCGTAACGAATGATATCGCGCACCGGCATGCCTTATATCAGTCGTTAATATCGAATTTGGGAATCGATAGATCGCAATATCGTTGAATCCCATTGGGGTGGGGAGGAGGAGGCGCCGTCGGCGTATCCCTCATCACGCCCTCCGCCTCTTTCATCTTTCGCTCCAGTAAATGCCAGCTCTTCCTGCTCCCTCCCTACCTTTCTCTCCCCGCGCGGAATTTTGATTGTGCAGATTACCCTCCCCCCACCCCCACATCCATTTTTGCTATCGCCGCCGCGAATTTCCCCCGACTCGAGTTTCATTCCAGATCGCTGATTTTTTCCTCGGGTGACTCCTCACACCACATCGCTCGGCATTATTCTCTTTCCCTCTGTTCGTGAGCGCTGTCGTCGACGCCCCTTGCCTTGTTTTCCCGGCCCTTGTTTTGACAGCGAAGCAGTCGACCCTCTCGTCCGGAAACAACAAGCGATGATCACGGGGTTCGTGTATCTTTTTATTTTACGTCCGACCGCACCGCCACCTACCGTCCCTTTCTTTGTCGCACGTCGACGAAACGGACGCGGCCGAGAGGTTTTTCTCGCGTGTTTTTTCCCTCTCTCGCTCGAGTGGAGGTGTAAAAAGGTACGTGGAGTCCAACTAATGGCGAGTATTTTTTGCGATTGGATGAATTGATTGCTTTGCTTTGCGTTCCGGTCGGCGGGGCGTTGGGAAAAGCAATTGATCCGCGAGGTGCCGAAGGAAGGGTGCACTGGATCACCTTTTGCGTCCATTGTACGACCCTTTCGGACTAAGGCTCAAAGTCAAACGTCCACATTCGTGACCGTATCACATTGAAAGTATTTTCCTCTGTAAATTCAATAATGATGAAATGTAGTCACTTTGTGTGCTATCCAGGCAACGTTTCCAGTGTGGACTCACTATGAAAGGTCACTCCTCTAATCTTCCACAGTTTATTCCTTTTGTTAAGGAGTTTATTCATGAATTTACATACATCATATCAATACGAGATAATTGCCGTTTTCTTTGTACACTGCAGTTGCAATGGTCCTTATGGTAAATGTTCTCGCAGGGCGTAGCATTTTCTACAATTTTCCAGCTCTTTTCCAATGCCATGTTTATGTATACAACACAGGTATGCCCAAGGATCGCTCGTTCTTGAACTCGTTATTCGTGTGCAGTATGACAAATAGTATGTCAGAAGATGTGTTATCACAACTGGCATCTAAAATAGCCAGGCATTTTCCGCTACAAAGGTGTCATTAGTCGAAACAACAAAAGGTGCCGAAGGATGAATGCTCTGTTTTACGCTAAACTGAAAAGGACTTCAGCTAAAACACTTGTTTGCAAACCGAAGTCTGCATTCCTATTCCTCATTTTCAAATTTAATTCATGATCATTTTTACTTTTAACTAATCCTAAAGTTGTAATTGAACGCTTTTACAAAGTGTATAAACTGATTTACAGAGTGTATAAACTGATATTCCAGGACCGCAGGGGATTTTATATTGGCCAAACGAGCGAACTGTTAAAACCAGAACGAAGGAACATAAGATGCCGGTAAAATCATCGGCTCTCTCACGGCACATGCTTGAGTTGGCCCATCAAAGGGAGCTATTTAGATGTTCAAGTTTTTTAATAGCACTGAAGGCGTCACTTTGTGAAATCGTTTGCTATTCATTCCTAGGTCGTTTGTCTCTCAATAAACAGTGTGGATTTTACTCTGTGAGTTTATTCTTTGTGGACATCGTAGTGACTGAACCGAAGATATGAAGAAGGATGATGGACGCCTGTATGCAGCGGTTGATCGGCCTTATGAGGAATTCAAGTCACCTCCTGAGTTCTATCACCTTTCCGAAACCATCTTTCGTTTCTCGTCACCTTATCCCCCTACTACCCTACTACTACTTTTAGACTATAATATCATTACTAATCCTTTTTATGCATGATATGTAGTGCATGTTTGGTGTGAATTCATCCCCTGCCACACACCTTTATAGTGGCTTGCAGGGTATTATGTAGATATGTATGAACCCCCGCAGCCACTTTCTTCCCGCTTTTCCCACTCCATAAAAAACTTATGTATATAGATTGACGCGGAATGATAGTCCTGAAGATGGCCCGAAATGGCCTGGGTTCATTAATAAATTTTTGTGGAACTCACTAATTGTAAGTGTTTATTTGACCAATTTATCATTTTACATATATACATGGCATTAGTTCGTAGTAGTATGCAGGTACATGATTTTAAAATTAATTACGTGAAATGGACCATAACAATCTCCTGTTTTTATGGTGACCGATGCAACCTGCGGAAAACAGTTTAGTTTGAGACTTTTATCGGCGCATGAGCCATACGTTACTCATGTCATGCCCTTGGGCTTTTGAAGTCCGGGAATACCTTAAATCACTACTCTTTTGAAGTTGACTGAATTATCGTCATCGTCATTAACCTAATGATGACTACTAATTTGATCGAATAATAATAATTCAGTAGAAACCTTGTCGTGAGAGTGGTATTTTTTTAAAGTTTCTTTTCCTAGATAAATTCATTGATTATGGAGTATCACCATGTAGCAGAGGAAAGTTTTATTTAAAACGTAATTAATTATTTTTAACCTCAACATAAGGCAGATACAACGCCCACGACCGAGGCTGGATTAGTAGCTTCTGGACTCTGCCCGATTCGCAACCTTTGAGCTGTCAGGCTGACACGAATCCGACCTGACTACCGTGACCAGTGTAGTGGGTGATAAGAAGAAAACTCGCAACATCTTTGTCGCGCCGAACAAAATATGTCGTACAAATATACACAACGAGAGTGGGTAACCCAATGACTCAGGTTTTTATTTTCTTTTAGTAGGACAGCACACAAAATAGCTCTCCGGTGGACATGCCGCCGTCGTTAGTAAAAAATCAACTCGTCCAGAGCAATTTTCGCACGTGTATCCGTTCCCGATCCTTTCCGACCCCGCACCCGGCGTGGTGCCGCACACGGAGCGGGAGGTGCATGCTCGAGTGAACGAACAACTGAGCCCTTCCTCGTCGGACTGCCGCAAAACAAAATACACGCTCCCCTCTTCCACTTCACCCGGCATCCAGGCTTATATTCGCACGGGACCTATTCATCACGCACATTCGATCGGAAACCTTTTCAGTGCCGCCGAGGAGCGTTTGGAGCGATGATTAAGCTTCGGGAGGGTGAAGGAAGGGGGCAGGACTTGTGCTCTCACGCCGCTACTTTTGATTTGCAGGTCAATTTCCGATTACTTCATCTGGAGGTGTTTTTATGCCCAAACGGTCGTGTTTGCTCGACGCGCGTACTGACCACGTGCAGACCTATCGCCGTGAATAAACTCTCGGTCTTTTCTAGGTCGCTCCGTTACGGGTGTTTTGGTCCTAGGGTCACGCGTCCCGATACCAGCTGGTCATGCGGAGTAAATTACTGCTCGTATCATAAGCGGCAGCCTTTGTTTTAAAACGATAGTAGTACTATTTATTCGGGAGAGGTTTTCGGGAGCTTAGGTCATTTTCGCCTCTTAAGGATAGGTGGGCAATTGGATATAGGTAGGAAGTTTTGAGGAATGGAGGAAGGGCTGAGTGAAACCTGACGTCGGGAGAGTGGCCTTACAACTGTAGTCACTCGCGCCACTTAAGGATGAGGTGATTTGTGTAGGTAAGAATTTTTAAGGAATAGAGGAAGGGTAGACTGAAATCCGGCGTCGTCATCAGTCTACTCTAAACGAAAGGTGCCAAGGGGTCCACGGTTTAACGTCCCTTCCGACGGACGATTTAATGAACTCGATGTGCTCTACACGCATTACTCAAGTGGGAACTGGTGTATGAATGAAAAATTCTTGACACTGCCGGGATTCCAAGCCGAGCCCTCAGGGAGGGAAGTACTCTAGACACCGCACTGACACAATCCCAGTTTTAAAACAGGAGCGGTTGTTACATGCGGCTAATGTTATCTAATTAGGATAGTGTGTTAGAGGACAATTGTGGCCCCGTAAAACGTTTCCCTCATATTGAATTAGATAGGGTGACCTAAACGATCAGTTATCATTATTTATCCCTAAAATGTAATTACATTAATTAAAGGCAGTGGGGGATGGGGTTGATGTGGTGGTTAAAGTACTTGCCTTCAGCCTCGAGGAGCCCAGGTTCGACTTAATTACATAATTCTTCTCTTACACCTCCTTCACCACTTTTTCATTGTACATTCATTGCATTTGCACTACATGCAACTTATATCAGGACTACCTTTGGATTGCTAAGGAGGACAATTCCTCGCTTTTTTATTCAAACACTCAAAGCTGCTGAGTGTCGAATAGATGCCCTCTCGCAGTCGGAACTCGACCTGAATCGAACCGAAGAAGCGACCACCGCTGGCTTTGTCCTCTCTCGCTCTCGGGGTCAATTGAACGGCTCCGAGAATAATTCGAAAGGTGGGAAACATCAGGCGTCCCAGAAGCATTGGGAGCTATGCCTCGTTAATAGACGCGTCGACCAATGCGCAGGTTAATGCGGCGAAAATTATGTACCCACAACGCGGCTTCTATCGCTAATCCTCCCCGACACGGAAATCAGATCCCGCCCCGCTTTGTCAAATAGTTAATGCGCTCGCGGAGCAGCGATACAAAGCAGGATCGCCCTAACCCCCGCAACCCCCTTCAACCCCGCCGCCAGGTTGAATACACCCTTCCGCGACTGCTCCCTCCAGTACCGCAGGGACCCCCACCCGGTCCCTCGCATAAAAACACACTTCCAGAGGGGGGAGGGACGTCATCACGGCGCCGCGAGCCAATGGGAAACCTCGGTTTGAACCCTTCCCCCACCCTCCTTCACATGCCGCAACCTCACCCTCCCCCTTTTGCCATTCCAATCCCATTCCTTTTTACGTCTTTCAGCGCGGTTGACTGAGCGGAAACGTGGGTCTCCAGGTTTTATCGGTTCAGTCGCGGAAAAGAGAGGAGGGTGCGGGAGGTTCGAGGGCATTAATGGGAAATGAAAGGCGGGCGGGAGAGGACTAACCTCTCCCCCAAACACCACACCCCGCCCTCCTATCGGAATGGGGACGTATCTGCGGGGGTCGCGGGGGAGGATTTAAGCAGCTTCCCGGAAGGTTTCGCCATCGTCAATTCTTTCTAACTCTCCCCACTGCGATAAGGCGAGAGAAAAAAGGCGAATGCAAGGCCCTCTGACGAGATCCTCCCCCAACCCACCCACCTACCAACCCACCCCTCATTCCACCCTCATCCTCCCACCCCCCTCCCCTAGGCGACTTAACCCCGATAACAGCTCCCTACACGACCGTTCGATATGCAGATTTCAATATCGCTCACCGACGTTAACTTAACACCACAAGAGAGCCTATCTCTCGGATTCGTAATTTACAATTCCATTGCCATTTGTCGATACGATTTCGACATTGTACCGCTATAATCTAATGGCATATTATCATTGCAGGTGCTTCCCAAATTTTAAGGCTTACAAATTTACCAGTGAACGAATTCCAATTACAATTACACCCTTTCTAGATGAGGTAGGTCATCAGGGTCTTCTTCAGCGTGGTATTAGTATGTTGATGGGCTAGAGGAAATAGACTGCAACCCCAGCGAAACTTGTCACCTATGTCGAAGATCCGACGCGGACGACATTTCGTCTCATTTTCAATACTCCGCGGAGGCCGTCATTCTAACCTTTCTGTTTTGCACTCTTCACAAAATATACTCTCTTGGGTTCCAACTTTTCTTTTGTCTATTTTTCAAGATGCAAAGAAGTGTAAATCTTTCTATGCTATCTAAGACGTAAGATGGAATGGATATTGTCGGAATAAAATGTTTTCAACTAATCAATAGGACATATTGGTCCAAAGTCCGTCGTATTCCTGTTTAATGTAATTGACACATTAATGTTATCCAAGTTTTCAGTTGTATTGACGTGCAAGGAATTATCGTTGAGTTTATAGAAGTGGCCAACCCAAAGAAATTTTTTTCGCCATTTTGAATCCCACCTCGGTCATGTCTGTTTTTCCTCAGGGTTAAGCTCAGGATTATGTTATGCCACACGGTACCGTACCTGGTATCTAAGCAGTTGGAATACCTAAAGCTATACCTGTAGTAAATGTAGGTGTAGGTGGAGCTTCAGAAATTGGCAGTTTCAGTGTTCACTACTTCGTAGCTGGTTTGCATTTGGCAACCAGAATGCCGGAGACGTATTCATCCTTCGGGCACCAAATCACAATTCACCACAGAATCTGTAAGCTTCATTTTACTTTAAATAGCAATGCTTACAGCGCTCTCTTCGTTTGTAAGGATATTATTGGCAAAATAATGAGCCGACGTTGTTTTGTCAGTGCCTTTTTTTAAGGCACCGGGATGGTATTTGTGCCATTGGCATCCGTATTGAATGCATGTATAGCAGCTTGCGTGGATCGTTGCTTCATGTTTCCCTAATGATTGAATGATTATTCGCTTAAATTGGTTTAGATTTGTTATTTTTCTCATGGGACTCGTATTTTGAAGTCAGCGTTGGATATGAGCGCATCGACTCTTCGGCAGGCTTATTTGCAGTGCGTATGCACGAATTTTCCAGGGAAGTGAAAGGATCGATTAAGTTAGGTTTTTTTAATTAACTTCGTGAAAGGATTATTCATCGAGATAAATAAATACAGTTCCGGAGTATTAATCAACATATGGTCGTCAATTGCTTGACCGGGAATGTTATCTTTCTGACAGACGGTTTATTGCGTAAATAAAACTGCAATTGGAAATTGAAACTCGGTAACGCCATGAACAGGCACTGAGTGATTTATTTTTCATACTGGGACGCTCGAAGCGGACCTCGCGTGAAACAATTCGATTGTCTCTCGTTCCCATGCTACAGAAACGAACGACATTATGCTTTCTACATTCGCGGCACTTTAGAGACCAAAAATACGTAAAGGTAAGCTTTTCCTCTTCTGATGCTGCTCCGTGCGTAATGTATCCGCCTTGTAATTTTAACAAGGTGCTCGGTGTGACTAAGAATGCGCCGGCGGTAAGGTTTATCGCTGTTAGAGCCGTTTTAATGAGCGATTCCGTTTCTCTAGAGCACCACCGGGTCGGTAGCCGGTACTAGTGATGAGTGAGCGGTGTTTAAAGTGCGGTCGTTTGATCGAGGATATAAGCATCAGTCATGAGAGGGGTTTAGGCCAGAGGCACAAGAATATGACAACTGACAACGAATACGAAAGAATTCAGTAGTAGCAGCAGTCATTTGGGGAAAGCGACAGGCAGCTAAAGTCATTCGCACCATTATGAAAGGAGGGCAATTAGGTTGAGGGAGGAATCTTTCAGGAAACCGAGGAAGGACGGAGTGAAACCCGGCGTAGGCATTAGTCTTCTCCCGAATGAAAGACGGCGCCAGGTGGTCCACGGCTTAACGTCTCATTCGAAGGACGGAGCACAAAATTTGGAGTGGTATCCACACAGCACTCAAGTGGGGATCCTTATATGAATGAAAAATATCTCTGGGGTTTTAAAATTGCCCTATATTGGCTAGAGCACTCTAGCCAACATTCCATTCGATGCCCTAGTGAGGATGGCCATAAAAAATACTTAATATTGTGATTGAAAAACAATGAAAACAATAATGATGTTGGGTATTGAAAGAAGCTATCGCGGTCCGAGCAGAGATATTTCCAACGCGTCTTGAAGGTGGAAAGGAGAAATTAGGTAGTGAATATTTGAAAGAACCCACCATAAAATCCGCCGTCTCCGGGATAAACCGGGACTCCACTACAACACGCAGTACTAGATTTGGGCACTCGTAGATACGCCAGCAGTGGATGTCGTGCAACCGAGATTACAGTAGATAAGTGTTTCCGTGTCAGATTGGAGCAGAAAAAGCGATTGCTACATGTCAATCTATCTTGGCTGGAGAATCAAGCCTGATGATGTAGCTCAATCGTCGTATGAATCCATCTCGTGATAATTCACAAACTCTGGTTTCGGTCATCTCATCACCTAGGATGATGGATTCTCCAAACGTTGTCTCTTACGCAGCTCGCTCATGCTTATTGTCTGATCCCAAAATGCATATGAAATGAGGCATTTCCCGTGTAAGATCTTGTGTACCTGGTAACAATTGTTTTCGTTTTTGATATGGTGTGCTTATCTTGTGATGAAGGCTTAACGCTTTCCATAATTTGGTTTACCTAAATTTTTAGAGCATGGAATATCAAACTTTGGGTAATATAAGTTATTTTTAAAAAGTGGAGAGGTTTTATAAGAAAAATACAAAAACTTCGGGAGTACACACTAAATATTCAGCTGATCTTAATGGAAGTAAATATGCAATAAGTGAAGAGTATTTTAGGTGAGATTGGAGACTTGAAAAAGACGATAAAACTTGAGGATGCCAATGAGAAGAAAAATCCCATCGATGCACTTGCAGTATTTAAATAATGCGAGGGGGTGTGCTTGAATCGTTCTGGATCAATTCCTTAACAAAGTAGTTCCAAACGAAACGTAAAATCACGAGATTGAGACCTTAGTTACGTACCAAAATTTATCTTAAAAGGTTCAAGCTCACCTCTCAGCTCATAAATTATTATTTCGCCTCTAGTAGCGCCTCCATAATCATTTGGTTGCTGTCACGCATCTTTATAGCGGCGTCCATTTTGATTCCTTTGTTCCATAGATTTGATTAAAATAGCCTCACACCAAGCAATTCCAACCCAGTTAGGATCTCTTTTGTTATTCACCGCACGTTGATGATCTGTATAAATCACTGTCAATGCCCTCTCGACCCGTAAACGCCAACTAGCGGCAGCTAAGAATTTCAGCATCAGTGTGATGAGGGCACATCTGTCAGAATGAGGTTTATTTTCAATTCCCTGCCTTTACTACACACGTGCTCGCAAATACTGATTTTGAGCAGTTCAGTGCCAGGAGCTAAAATATCATTGGTTGCATGTTCAGCCACGTTAGTTAACATCGTTAATTTTTAATTCTTGGTTTTGAATCCCGCTTCGGGAAAGGATGTTGTGTTCATCATAGGTTGAAGAACTTAGGTATTATAGTGCGATACAACCTTATTCGTTGAAGTATCTAAATCCATGTCTATTTATCGCTTCTAGAGATTAAAATTACCCATTCCTGGTGCCCAACAAAAATAATAAATGGACTGATACGAGTACCATATTTCTTGTAACATTGGCTATCATTTTAGCTCATTTTAATCTTTTGACATTTGTTCTTAATATTTTGATACACAATCTTCCTGTCCATTGTGTTTTGATAGTATGGCAAAACTAGAAGATGTGGCATCATCCAGGGATCTACTTTGTTTGTATGCTTCTGCACTTGCGCACGTGAGTGGGAATTTCCGCTTGTTTTCCAATTGTATATTTGTCATTTAAATATTATTAACTCAGAAATTGATGTGCTAATGGCCAGGTTGGATGCTACTGGCATTAATGACTAAAGTTTTATTGAACTTATCCACCGACCATGCTATACATACACATTCATATCGCCTTTAGGAAAGAATGTTCTCACTATACATAATCGTGATTCTTTATGTGCCAGACTTAAATTTCTTTACGGGGAGGTAGTTAACTCATTTGTTACATTTTATTCGTACGACCCGGACTTAAATACTTAGTATTATCTTCAGATCCACCTTCAAGTCCTTCAGGTATTGAAACCCGGGTCGTACAAATGAAATTAAACCGTCGAAAAAACTAAATTTATTCATTTTTGCCGCAATAGGCAAATTCCACATAGTCAAGCCTGAAATCACTAGTTATATTGTAAATATATTGGTGCAATTGATATTGTGCTGCAGATTCATTCTCTTCAAAAAATAGCATTTATAAAAGCGTCTCAAATAATTGTGGAAACAGGCAAAATCCCGTGTTATTAGTGACAAAGAAATATTTTTTCTCTTATTCGGCAACCTTCATTCAGGTTCATAAATTTTTCTCTGTCCCTTGCAATTAAATTGACGTTTTCCCAAACCCAATTTATTTATTAGATTTTATGTGTTACGGGTTTAAAATGACGTTGATGAATTTTGGAACCATTCCATGCAATGATGAAGAGGAATAAATATTTCAATTACAGTATTTATCAATGCACAGCAGTTTCTCTTTTTCTGTCACTGATATGTTTATTACTAATTCTGCAAGGAACATTTTGTCCCCATGTATGCAAATCCGATGAAGTCTCCCATCAATTACCTTTTTTGCTTCCGCGACATTGTTTCAATTCAATTATGCCTCTACGTACTTCATCGAGTCTTCATTGAATGACTAATTCCAATAAATACGGGCGATCATCTCATAAACGCCTCTTGTCATGGTTAAACATTTCATACATGCGTAAATACAGATCAGCTGATGGTGAACGATTTTGGGCGAATCAAGCCGTGGAGATTTTGTTGGCGCGTTAATTTATCGTCATTATTGATAATTAATCATCATAGAAATGAATCCTAAAATTTCTTGGGCTCATCTGAGCAAACAATTCTTTTTATCATTCCACAATTTTACAGTTGCGTATTCCTTCTCTTCCATATCCATTTCTAATTCTTCCGTACACTTTATCTGTAGTCACATTTCGTAGTTCTATCCATTTGCCTATGCCTCGACTGTCTTCGCATCTCATACTGGTTAACAATAAATCCCTACGATATTTTTGGAAATATTTCTGAAGCCGTTACATTCTTTATCTCGATTGTTCCTGCATTCATCGCCATCCTTTAGTTTATGTTTTACATAATTAATAATTTATTGATGACCTTTTTCTCATCATCATCATCATCATCATTATTAGTCATCAGTTCTCAGATTGGTTTGACGCTTCAATGAGTTCTTCTATCGGCTAATCTCTTTATATTTGCGTATTTCTTCTTTTTCACATCCTTCATCACTTGTTCCATATATCTTACTCGAGGCTTTCCTTTGCAATGTATGTAAATGACCTATGTAATTTCAAATTCAATGGTCAAGTGCTTTTGCTGATGATGTCGCTTTGAATTATGGTGATTTAAGCTGTGATGATGAAAAACATGATACGCAACTAGATTTAATTAATTTGCGACAGTGGTTTGAGTCAAAGGATTAGAAATGAGTGTGATTAAAAGCAAACATATGTGTTAAATGTGCGTAACGGGTATAAACTTAATATCCAATCATCTTATGATGAAAAACGCTGTTTGATGGCTGCATGATACAGCTGTTTGCCCATTGAACGGGTTCAAGAATCTGGAAGTTACCCTACATGAATTTTTTAAAGAGTAACAACATATTAGCAGTGTAACAATTACTCTGCGACAGAGTCTCAAAATTTTCTATTTCATTAGAAACAAATGCCCTTTACATTTCTTGAGGTTAATACATAATGATGTATTTAATGTTCACCCAGTCCACCCAGTCTTTAGTCCACCCAGACAAAGCTATGGTATTTTATGCTTGGGTGGTGCACTAAACTGCTTAAAACCTAGCGTTTTTCTACAAAAAATATTATCAGAGTAATGTATAAAAAGAGCCGTTTTTGAAATTCTTATTCTCTCTTCCTGTATTTACGGTTACTTCTATTAAGACATCTTTACATTTATAAGGTCCTCTGAAGCTTCTATGTAAGAAGTAGAAATGCAGGGTTACTATTTTATTTGTCTTTCCCCTCTCCCTATACCCTGCGAAAAACTCTTATTCCATTTCCAAAACAGCTATACAACAGATCCATCACTATACATCACCAGAACAATAAATCACTATAAAACAGATGTTTTTTGTATTTAGAGCCTAAGCTGCTAAATTAATTGCCCAAATATTGTTTTTGTGTCTCTCCATACATACATTCTTAAAAATTAATCAGCCAAAAAGGTGTTGGATTTTCACCAAGGAAAGGGTAAGGTACATATTACTGTTTGTTGCAGTAAAGTAACATCCGCCTCCGAGTCTCCGGCTAGCATCATGTTTCGTTGCCTTCATAATTGTCGGAGACTCGAAAGGGGTCGCGCCTACGGGTAGCCACGTCCACCACTGTTGGATAGGTGGCTACCCAGCATTAGGGTCATGCGCACGAAGCGGGCGGAGGACCCGAGAAGGACAGCCTTCTGCATTGCACTTGCAAGTAGACATCCACTCTCGCCCTGCACGCTGGGATGCATTTGATTTTGTCAACCAGTTTCCTTCTCTGCCATGTTCGTTTCGGTCGGTGCCGGTGTACGAACATTGCATGCGAGAGATTTTCGAGGAGAACAATCTCAGGCTTCGTCGTCTCCAACTGCCTGGTGGTGGGGAAGGAATAATTTCACCAGATCTTACAATTATCGTTCTCCACGACGGACTCGATGTCTCCATGGGAGTAAGGCAGCACCGGATTCGCGTCTATGAGGTAATGGTGTCTTAGGTGGTAATACAACACCCTCAGAGCCGAGTTGTGCCGGTTTATGTAGGCGTTCTTCGCATAAAAACTGCAGCCGGAGAGTAGATGACCTTAAGTCTCCGGCTGCCTTCGGCACGCTCTGCATCTCGTGTCCGTCACGTTTACCCCAAAGATGAGGCGACGGTACACGAGGGTGTTGATGACACCATCTTGGCACGCGAACAGGAATCCCTCGTTTTCGGACTTCAAACCTGCGGAGTGCAGGAAGGCGAACGTGAGCTCCTTCGATAGCCCATGCGTTTCCAAGTTTCGATAGAAACTTCCATGCATGGGCTTCTCGGTGTGCTTGCGGAGCAGGGTCTTTTGCTCCGCGTTCTTTATTTCGAACTTTAACACGCCCGCCTTCAGCGACACGGTTGATTTGTCGCACGCTTCTCCGCTGGAAGTAAGGCCTAAGTCCAAACCGAGGCCGTCTGCTGCCCTTTTCGCCGCCTGGAATAGGAACGTCCCTTTGCCGACACTCTCGTGTTTCTTTGCGAGCAGTATTAGGGGATCCGTGCTGTGGAACACGCGGCACGCCGTATTGAGGACTACTCTGTCATGAAGGCACTCCAGGCTTATCAGCCCTCTACCACCTAGCTTTCTCGGGAGATAGTCTGCTGACGGAAGACTTCGGATGAAGACTACGATAGATGGTCATCATCTTCCTCGTTCCCCTGTCAAGGTTTTGCAGCTCGTTGACATTCCATTTGATGCAACCGAAGGTGTAGAGCAGTGTCGGAACCGCGAAGGTGTTGGTCGCAAGAACCTTGTTCTTGCCTGACAGGTCAGAGCTCCAGATTCGTCTGAGAGTCTGCCTGTATTTAGCTCTAAGCCTTTCCTTCACTGCTCTCACCTCCTGCATCCGGCGCGGTGTATATATTAATTATTAATGTATTTCTAATTTATTTATGCAAGATTGCATGCTATTCTTATGCATTTACGGTAGTTTATGATGTGTGCGTGCTGATATCTGATAAACAAGAGGAAATATCCCGCAGACAAATTTTCTGCAAAGCCGTACACATTGCTCCCAAGTGCTGCTCACACATGC
Organism: Platycnemis pennipes; assembly: GCA_933228895.1. Lineage (NCBI taxonomy): Eukaryota > Metazoa > Arthropoda > Insecta > Odonata > Platycnemididae > Platycnemis > Platycnemis pennipes. The sequence goes on from OW121854.1 coordinate 76,136,364, forward strand.
CCTAAGGTACCAATATCCGTGACTCGCCAGCCTGGCAACCCAAATATCGCGGGTTCGAATCCCGCCTGGGGCGTGAACCTTGTGTTTTCCTTTACTCAATTCCGTTTCAGCGCCCACTAACCGGCCACGAGGCCTCGATACCCAAGCCCTGAGGCGCCTGAATGCTTCATTCCGCCCATTCGCCGTGAGGAAGTCGCGTCCCTCACCATCCATAGGTGAGGGCACGTGTGCCGGAGATTAGGCGAGGCAATGGAATTGCAAGCCTGAGTTGCGAGCAGAGGGATGTGTGTTGGCCCGCGCGGGAAGGGCAGGGCCTTTGGGGGATGATAACAGTGGTTCGGGGAATTTGGGCATTAGCAAGTTAGGAGCAGGGGCGTGGTGTCTGTTGAAATCGAATCGGGACGGGGGACGGTGTTGGTTAGTGCGGGTCGATGGGTGTTGCCGGCGGCGGTCCAAGTGCCAGAGGAGTGTCCCTGCAGAGGTATGACATCAAAAGGAGGGAATTCGCTTTGGAGTGGGGGCAGGGAGGCTTGGAGAGATTGGTTGCGAAGCAATACATACATACACATATATATCTTGTCATTATCATATATATTAATTCTGTTGTCAACATCCCTTTTTTCTCAAATAATACAAAGCCTATAGCGACGAATACATTAACGGAGGCTAGGATTTTTTTACCGACTTCTAGCATTGCATGCGCAGTTTACGTTGAAGCAAATGTTTTTTTATGATTTAAGCTAAAAAAAATATCCTCTTGACAGCAGCATAACGAAATAAGAACATGGAGAATCTGCAAATACACAACAAATAAGATAGGATTAATCTCCGCAGGATACATAAATTTTTACTTTTAGAACTGTACATATATAAATAATACGAGTAATTGTAACTAGTAAAATGTAATTACGTTCAAATTAATAAAATTTCTATTTTTTTGCTATGCATACCTACTTCCTCTCAACAGCACAACACAAGTCAAAATTAATTATTATATTTATCTAAGGGGGGAGGTTGAATGTGCGGAAGTGTCGCAGAGGTATATATATATACATATGTAGAGGTATATACATACTTCTACTCTGTATATGTATTTACACACGCACACATACACGTGGACAGATAAGAGAGGGGCGGAGGAGGGCGTAGGGGCGCCGTTTGATTAATGGGGCATTTAATCCGATGGCGATGGCAGCGGGACCCCAGTGGTGGCAGTGTAGCAAGGCGTTGGGGATGGAGCGGGAAGGGTGGGGGGTGAGAAAGGGTTGGGGAAGGGGAAATGGTGTTAGGCTTGGGGGAAGGGGAATTGATGATGCGGGGGGAGAGTTTCAAAGGAGCAGCGGTAAGGGCGAGAGTTTGTGTGAAGCCACGGGCTTTATGCTCGTCGATACGTCGACAAATCTCTGTGGAGAAGCGGCAAAATGAAGGTATCATCAATGCGGTAGGTATGTTTAATCATAATTTGATTCTAAACCCTGAAATTCACTTTTGGTTATTATATTTATTTACCTTTCTGAATATCACTTCTTAGTAGTTCATTTTTTAGGCCATCATCAATCTTGTTAAATGGTTCATGTCTGGTCTAAAATTGTTCAGGTGACTTACACACTGCTATCCAGATGTAAATGGTCTGTTTATTACTCAAGAACTTAATCTGAAGTAGTAGTGGAGTTATGTTTCCAAATATGCTCCAATTACTTTACTTATATCGTACTGTCAAACCTAATCCCGAACCTAGTTTAATCACCAACGCAAGATTTTTGACTATGTCGAGATTGGAGCAAATTTAGGGTTTCCGGGCCGGCAATTTATCCGTTGCCTTACCTTGGCTACCTTATCCATTGTACCCTTCTAAGGTTTATTCCGTTCACCCAATAAGCTTTATTTTGTCGCCATTTTCTTTCTTCTCGGGCTTTATACTACTTTACAGCTTTTCACTACAGCATCTTGAGTATTCCCTAATAATTTGTTTTCGTGCTTGTGAAACTGGGTAACGGTAAATCGGTTTATTCTCCGGCGTAAGTGGCAGAGGCCTTGTATCCACTCGTCAGCACTTCGCTTGCATGGTAACACGATTTTTCCGCTTTTGCTAGGATTCAAGGTCCTTGTTAACTGACTAGACTTTAACGGGCCAGATTGATGCAAGCTTTTAACCTTATCATATTATAATTTGCATGCGTGGTAGTAGTTTTGGGTTTTAATATTCCATCGTCTTAGGATAAATCGCGCTTATTTAACCTACGCACTTAACCTTAGATAAAAACAGCATCCATGCCTACGATGGAATTCTAACCCGCGAATCTTTGAGTTACCAGGCCGGCGAGTTACAGACCTGACTGCCGCGACCGGTATTTGCGCTCCTTTCATGAATTATATTTATATTTGTAAGCAGTCTTTTAAAAACACCGTTATCCTGCGCCATTTTTTGTTGGAATCGGGGCTAATGATGACTTCAATTCCACCCAAGCTGTATTATTTTCTTTGTGCCACATCTCCCTGTATATCTACGGCCTGCCCAGGGAGAGGTCTCACCTTCACCCAGATGTGTGAATTTCACATACTACTGTCCTTAGTGCTGTGCCACCAATAGGCTCAGCTTCATGTTACCCTGCGTTTATCGTTGTTACCTCAGTATAAAGAGTTTTGCCGATATAAGAATCGAGTGGAGGGCTGCGTCTAACCAATCCTAGGATTGTTGACTGATGATGATGATCCCATCTTAACCATTCTGATTTCTAATGATGATGATGCTATATGCAGATCACGGCTACTGTATCATATGAGGTGAGGCAAATTCCAAGAAGTAACCAAGGATATCGTTTCGCAAGGGAACATAACATTTCCTTCATACCTCCCGAATTCCCTTCCGCAGCTAATTCATTCGGAATTGCTATTTAAAGCTTACCTGCTGATGCTCCTCAAAATATCAAAATATGTTCTCCTGCACCTTGCAAAAATGTAGAATATTTATTCACCATGACGAAGAAAAATCAGACCAGCTGGACGAAAAAATATTAATTGAATTCAATAAATGATGATACTTTGCTGGAAACCCATTATACTGAAATAATCTCCAATAACAAATAATTGTTGGCTCGTAGGTTACCGAAACTACATTATGAACGATATATTGTTGTCCTGCCTTGCTCCTCCTGAAGAAGCTTCTTACATCCCCGCTAGAAGCTTCTTGCAAAAAATTCTGGTTAAGAACCACTTGTCTAGAGAGATAGCCACCAATTAGCAATTATTTTCGAATCTCCTCACTTGTGATTACGATCGCATATCGTCTTTCGTGTGTCGGGCGACTGGGAACGGGCCAATTTGGCGTACGCTCTGAAGCTGAAGCTAAGTACGCTCTGAAGTAAAAGGGTATGAACTAAGAATATGCATATGCAGCGGCGCATCCAGAATTTTTTTTGGGGGGGGGGGGGGGGCGCCATCTGCCCGATCTTTTGTAAAGTGTATCCAAAATATTATTTTAATCAGCAGGTATATTTTCAATGCTATAGTAAGCCATATTAGTTTTGCATTGCATCCTATAAGTAGCCATATTAGATTTACAGACAAAAATAGTCATGCTTTTAGGCCTATGCTAAGTTAGTCATGTGTAACAGCACACATAAAGGAGTCTTACTTTTATCTTTGGTCTAGTTATACTCGATTAAAATGATGTAACGAGTTTTTCCTATTTTTCCAATTGCTGCTACCATGTGGCTATGACTTGTCAATTAAAGATTAATTGGGGTTTTGTTGAGAGATAAGTGGGGGCAGGGCCCCTTTTGCCCCCCCGTGGGTGCGCCACTGTGCACATGTGTGTATACGCGGCGTTCATGAGCGGAAGAGGGTGGCATGCGCGAAAGCTTTAATGCTTAAGCCCGCGCTCCTATCGCCACGTACGTGCTCAACCGACTCCTTCATCCGTCCCTCGAAAAGTTTGTTAAGGAGTCGACGGTTCGATATTTTATTCCTTCCCTGCCCCCGCATTTGCTCCTCTTTTCTGGGTTTTTCAGTGGTACGGGGGAGCAAACGGGGTAAGGGTTCCTTAGAAGGGGCTTAGGAGACCGTGGGATTCGGGGCGGGGGACTTCCGATGCCTTGGGTAGGGTGTAGGGTAGAGGGGACGCAGGATGATAGGCTTAGGAGGGAGCGGTATTGGTCGGAGTCGGTGGGGAGAGGGAGGGGTTACCGGATTTGTGGAAGGCTCTTTTTTCCTTCTTTTAATTCTCTCAGCCTTCTCACTCTTTTATATAGTAAGGAAAGGAAGGATGCCACGTAATGCAGGGGATGGGGAAAAAGGAGGTGGGGTGGGAATGGGGACGAGGATAAGGGCTCGTTTTTCTTTTTACTGTGGTGCGGTACTTAAATGGTGTGTGCAGAGCAGCACGCGAGATTTCTGCTTGAAAGAAGTGTTCTCTCCCTCTCTTTCTCTCTCCCTCCCTCTCTTTCTCTCTCCCTCCCTCTCTTTCTCTCTCCCTCCCTCTCTTTCTCTCTCCCTCCCTCTCTTTCTCTCTCCCTCCCTCTCTTTCTCTCTCCTTCATCCTGGCGTGTGGGAATGATATTTTTATTCCCTAAGCGGTTTAATGTGCCCCGTCGTCTAAAGCCATGGGTAGCACGCTCCCCTTGAAGGACTAGCCTCCCCGAGAATGTTGACCGCCTTGGATTCAGAGAGGTCATCTGTCCTTTCATGGCCATTATATTTTATTTTCCTCGAGCGACCCTCGGAAAAGTCTCTTCAGATTTGCATACGAAGTGGGTTCAGGGGAAAAAAAGGCAGGTATGTGTTGTGTCCAATCCACAAAACAAGATTACAGCAAGCTGGTTTTTATAATATTGTGAAATGTACTATTGTAACTATTGTGATTTGTACTATTCCATGATGAATGCCTTTTTTATTATCTAAAGTATATTCCCATGTTGGCGTGGTAAAGACAATCGTCTATGAAACTATGCATGAGAAGAATGATAAAATCCTCGTATAGAAATGTAGAGCATAGTGAGTGATTTAATAACGAATTAACTATGTAAACATGAGGAAGTTTGCCGAACGACGAATCAAATGGAGAGCAAACGAAGATTTTTTTATGAGTGGTAATAATTACCTATATCTCGCCCATACTGTCTTGAGCGTTGTGCAGTCCAAAGTGTTCTTAGAAAATCCTTTATACATTTAATGGGTACTGCTGTATACGACCTAGAGAGGTTGACTCAGGCCGAGAAATACAAGAATTCGTTTTTATCAAAAAGACAACACAACTACTGCGTAGCACATTCCAAATCTTTGAAATTATGAAATTTCGAATTAAACTACATTATCATTTCCCTCAGTGTCTTTTCCTTTCTTAATTTTCCAGCAAACTGTCATTTTCACGACTGGTGACAGAATCCCCCCCCGCCCCACCCTGCCTCACACCCTTGTGGTGGTTCATGTAGTGACATGTAGAGGCATGCATTGAATGACAATAAATGCATGCATTGAATGATTTTCTGAGTGAATCACCCGCGTTCCTCGCCTCCGCGGGGTAGCACATGAGCACGTGGGCAATTTTTATCGCGAGGGTGATGAAACTTCCGATTAGGTGGCGCTGAGCTTTGAGCGAGAGGTCGATTCCGCAATCAACCCTCCCCCTCCCCCCACCATCACCGCAAGCTGTCTACCCCCACCCCTCCCCAATTCCCACTCCTCTCGCCCCTCCCCCTATTGGAGAGGCTGCAGGAAGGGGGCAGGCACCTTGCCCTTTTCACCCGGCCGTCTTAAACCCTTCCCCCTCCCCAACCTCCTTGCCAAATGGAGTGGAATCACAGCGTTTTGCGAGGGGCGGGATCAAGAGGAGGGTCTGGGGAATTTCGGTAAAGGTGGGGTGCGGAGGGAATGTGAAAAAAAGACGAGTAATGGAGGGTGGCCCTATTCCAAACGGAAGGGGGTAGGAGATGGTGGGGGATGAGACGAAGACGAGGGTGTTGGTAATGGTGGGCGCGGATAAGAGATGTCCTTATCGATGGGATGGAGTGGGGATAGTGGTGCAAAAACTTGCCTCCTTCGAATGACTAATGAAGATCAGGTTTTTTCCGTGGTTCTAGAATCGGTCGCTCATCCTGATTACCCAGGTTCGAATCCCGAAAGTGGCAGATAATTTTCGTTGTAATTGCCGTCACTAGTTAACTGCTGTGTGGAGAGGCAAGGTCCTTTTATGTACATATAATGTGGGATCTTGTGGAGAAGGCATTTCCAGCCGTGAAAAGGGTCAAATTGGATCAGAGGTTTCCGCGGCGTTTCTCAACACTGGTAACGGCTTTCGGGCGTTCCTCCGCGTCGTGTTGTGTCAGGGTGACGACATTTTCTCCAGCCATGGCTGGAGGCGGAGGAACGCCCGAAAGCCGTTACCAGTGTCGTGAAAAGGGTCGTTCAACCGTGGACCCCTTGACGATTTTCGTTAAGACGCCGATAGCGACAAATGCCGACAGTGGGTTTCTCCCTAAAATTCATCCGCTCCAAAATATGCGTCTTATTATTATTAGTTGTATACCGGTGGGTGTCGTTTAAATTGGACATATAATTCTTCCCACAACCCCTACTTTTCATACGAAACCCCACTTTGAACCCTCAAACCTCCAACCTCCAATTATGCTATCCAAACTACCCGCCCTTCTCCTCTCTCTTCCCCGTCTAATCAACATTCTTCCCTCGATTATTTATTTATTTTTGTCTTCTTTTAATCTGCAAATTTCAGGAATCAAAAGTCCTCTCTTCCGATTATGCCCTTTAAAACACCCTCGGTCTTTATTAACTGCTCCATCAAGTCCCGTTGTGCCCTAATTTCCTCAATCAACTTTCTTTTCTCACCTACCATTTCCAAAAATTCCTCGTCCGTCATCCTTTACACCCACTTCACATACTCCACACTTGTCCATAACCACATCTCAATAGCACTAGATCTTACAATATAGCGCTTCTTCCCAAATAGCCACCTATTTTAAACAATTCAAGTGCCCTTATTTGTCGGTCGCTTCTCCTAATAGAAAGTACACAAACGAACAACCGCGGCTACATACATCGCCGTCATCGGTCAACAATCCTAAGATTGGTTTGACCCAGCACTACATTCGATTTTTCTGTTATGCATGCACTATGTCCATGCCTCACTTCCATAAAAAAACATGCTCTATATGTACGTTCTGATGAATACCCTAAAACCTTATTTCCGCGCTTATATTTCCAACTGTAAGTATATTTTTCTTTTGGAAAAATTTCCTCTTCACCGAAATATTCCGCTGAAAATTTCCTTGTTGCTTTGTTCATCGTGCTTAAGATATGACCGATTAAAATGTCCCGTCCTCTTTTAGAAATCTTCAGCTGACTTGTTTTTTCCGCACTTTTAAGTTCAGCCCCGTCGATACATCCGTAGCACCATATATCAAATCCGTACGACCTAAACTTACTGCAGCTGATATCGTGCATGCCTCAGCAGAATTTAAGTCAAAGCTGGAAGCATTGGACACGTGGTGCTGCAGAAGATTAAATGGTTCGACCGGATGGCAAACGAAGAAGGCTTAAACCACTGCTATTTAAAAGAGGAAATGATGTTCATGGAAAAATCAGATCGTACTCATTACAGTCATTGCGTATTACCACCTGCTGCGTTTTGGATATTCTGTCGCGACCGCTTGTGTTGCCAGTGGAAAAGCGATGGGAGAGTCAAGCCGCTTCGCCATCGACTGCTCCCTCAGTCGGGTGGCCGTCACCTTTCCCCCGCGCGCACCGCGCCGTTACGTGCGGGGAGCGGGAGGAATGGGATGCGGGAGGGGGTGTCGGGGAAGTGGTGCTCGCGTTCCCACACTTCTCCTCGTTCGCGGAGCCATCTTCATCTCTTGCCGCCGCCAGACAGCCAACCGGGCGAGCGGATGGCCGACCGGCCCCGCCGTTCAAGATGGACCGAATCACTCCATCATCTTCACTTCCCGCCTCCCATCCCTCCACCCTCACGGATACTACCCCTCCCCTCCCCACCCCATCCTCCTTCTCCTCCTAAGGCCTCTCCGCCAATCAATAACGACCGCGGATCGTGTTAACTTTGTCCACTGGTTCTGTTTACGTGAAGCGCGTGGTGGGCTCTGTATACTATGCGGGTGAGGTTGATAAGTTACATCGCGGAAGTATTCGAGAGGAGTGAGAATGCGTTGAATAGAGCCCAAGGAAAAGTTCCCCTGGACTAGGAATCGAACCTCGGGCCTTTTGATTTCATAGTCAATCACTTCGTTGTCCAAAATGCCTGATTATTATTTATAATAATAATCTTCCAGTAAAAGGTGGCTGATTGGGAAGAAATGTTCGAAATATTTATTTAAAAAATACCATGTGGCACTTACTAATAGATATAATAATACCTAATCTCTTCCTAAACTAATATAATCTTATCTAATATAATATAATGTTCTTCCTTAGTTCCGCAGGCTGCCTATAACTCATCAATCTAAAACGAATGCTCTCCTCCTCGCTCCGACCCGCTTACCTAACGTTCTTCCCTCTGTCAAGTCTTACAAAATACCGTGGCCCTGCTACCCTTTCCGTCCTCTCCCTGCCGATAATCTTCATCTCCTACACAACCATTTATGGCAGCTTCTCTTTTGTCTTCTTTTCAGTTCACTTTGCCTTCCCCATCCCTTACAATCTCACTCTTCAAAAGCTGTCAGTCTATTTTCATCCGCTTTCCTTCGTTACGCTTTAAGTCGCTTACGTCAGCCGCCTGTATCAGACACTCGTAGGGATCACTAATGACCCGGTCACAATGGTAATTTTTGGGTGTATCTATAGGAACTAGCCAAAGGTCCTTAATTCGATTCCCAGCACCGAAAACTTTTCATCTAGGGAAATTTACAACACACTCGGAAGCAGTAGTTTTCATAGTTTTCTAATAGATCGGTTAGACTTTCGTGGATTGTCCCTAGTTATCTCTGTTGTATTCATCAATTGACCAACCCTTATGTTATTACTTCTTCAAGCTGGCATATTTAGTACCCCTCATCGTACGATCCATATCACCTTTTTTCCTTCTTACTCGCCCTCGCTTACCCGGCATTCTACTTCCGATAGCGGCCTTTAGTATTTCATTGCCCCTGTAGTACTTGTTACATACGCCTGCTCTGACTCCTTCTAATTTCTGACAACCATCTCCTCTCCTCCTCAGCCATGTTCTAGATGTCTTCATTCGTTCTCCTTTACATCTATCGCACTTCTTCGTTGTCCTTCACACCTATATTTATAAGGTTTTTTGTCTTTTCTCGTCCTTCTTCCCCAGAGTCCATGTTTCAGATTCACCTCAAGTCGCGCTCCATATTAAGCTCTTTATTAAAATTCTCTGTACTTACTTGAGGCAGTTCATAGCGGCTGGATCAAAATATATCCGAGGGAGAATGGGTAATGAAGTGTGTTTTCAGTCAGCTGTTATTATACCTTTATGACGCCTGGAAAATACTATGGAGAAGAAAGGTTTGATTTGTCTCGTGGATTTTATTTTGCAACATTTTCATTGAAGGTTGCGTGGTACTGGAATAAAAGGAGATGCATTGCGAGGCTTGATACATGCTCTCCCATTTTCCGTCCCGAGCATAGAGGCTTTGTACAAGTTGTTTCCATCTCTAGAGCCTCTTGTCAATAGCATGCAAATACCGACACCGGGTTTCTTTACGCTATATCACCGCTCCCCATGAAAATCTTACCCTTATTTAAATACCTTCTTAGCCTAAATGAATGCGAGATGCATGCTTCATTCTGTTCACTTGATATTGACGCTAGTTGTACAAATAATTCTTATGCTATAATGTTTTTTACAATTGTTTTATTTCGGTCCTTGATATTATTGAATCAGTCCCAAGGAAATAGACCAGTACCCGTTAACTCACCCGGGTTCTTAACCCGGAAGGGGCAGAAATTTTCCATTGGTGCATTGGTCCCTTCTTAAGAGTCTTTAGGACAGTTAATAGATCTAAAAGTTCGGTACTCAGTCCGTCGTATTGACGCATTTCCTTAAGTTAATGGATAATGCGGATAATGGAGTTTCTCTCCACTCCACCTCGGTTCCCTGAAAAATTGTTCTCTTACCTAGCCACTCACCCATCCTTAATAGCGCAAAAAATCTTAGCTGTTGACCCCCCCTCCCATCCAATATTACAACAGCAACAAGATGCGTGTAATCATCATCTGTCAACAATCAAAAGGTTGGTTTCTCTCATAGACATGGCTCTCCAATCGAAATTCCTATCTGCTAAACTTGCCAAATATTCCTCCGTAATTACATAATTCCTCCATTTCACATCCTTCAATGCTTGCTTCATATATCTCAACCGAGGTCTCCTATTCCATTCTTCCGATTCACATTTTCCTGGACGATTATCTTCATCAGGCCAACATGTTTAAAAATATGAGCGACTAAGTTTTCCTGTCCTTTTTTTTAGTTTTCAGCAGACTTGTTTTCTTCCACTCTTCTTAGAACTTTTCCAACTGTCACTCGGTCGTTCAATTTTATCTTCGTCATTCTTATATAGCACCACAAGTCGAATGATTCCAGCCTGGACTTGACTGCTGCTGTAAACTGCTTGACTTCACTACCATAAAGAAACGTGCTCCATATGTATGCTCTGATCTCCAGATATATGTTTTGATATCTTGTTTCCATATTTTCACACTCCTATTTATAGCCGTAACTAGATTATTCTTTAGGTAGAAAGCCCTCTTCACCTTGGCTACTCTATTGATAGTTTAATTCTTGTTTACTCGCTGTTTGCTCGGCTTAAGAGAAATGCGTCTGGAGGAAATACTGAAGATATTCGTGGGATGCTGTTTCGGAAGAAACCGTCCAAAGGTCTTAAAATACTCGGGAGATAGCTAAGAAAAAAAATAAGGAGCCATTACGCCTCTTCCGCCGGACTGCACGTCAGATTTCCCACTTCGAGCATTCTCTTTCCCCCCCACAAACCTTCCGTCCGTTCCCCTCCAACCCCTCATTCCCCTCCATCTCATCCCCAAACTCCGCACACAACCTCAGCCAAATCAATACTCAACTCTTCAGAAAGCCTGAGCTTTTCTGTTAGCTGAAGGCAAATGGGAGGGTGGATGGATGGGGGGGGGGATAGTGTAGTCTCGGGGGAGAGGGAGAGAATCAGAACTCCCTATCCCCCTCCACAACTCCCCTCGGTACGGAAAAGGATTCTGGAATTGCCTCGAGGGAAGCTTATCTTTCCCATTGGCCTCTCGTTTTTCGACTCTCCTCCTCCAGCTCCTTTCTCTCTCTCTTGCGGGGTTAATGCATGGAGAGAGTGGTGGGGGCAATTGTGGACAGCAGAGGGGTGGGGGTGCCCAAGGGGGTTGGGTCGGAAAGGTCAGAGGGGCGGAGGTGGCCGGGGGGAGGAGCCAACTCCAGATAATGGGGACGGAGAGCACCAACGGGTGTTTGATGCCGATCAGATGGTGATAATTTCACATTGGGGGTGATGAAGCCTTGTTGAATCCTTTGATATCAAATGAAAATACATTTTGTAATTTCTACTTCGAGTATATGCGGTTTTGGAAATTTCAGCACAGGCTTTTCCGTCATATAATAATAATTAATATTATTGGTTTTCTGCCGATGGAGGTAGGTGTGAATGGATATTTGATTCTCCCACACCCCTAAATTCACACGAATCCCTCGTCAGCCCCTCATACCTCAGTTTAACGTTTGGGGCTTAACTTTTTGGAACCACGAGATCGGAAAAGAACCGTCGCTATGTTCTTTCCACACACACACACACACACACACTTTATTAACTTCGACCATGGTTTAGACAATTTACATATCATTAATGATTGATAATGACATTTAAATTAAAAAGGAAGTCCTCAGGCTTTACTTGGTGGAACCGCATGATTGTATCAAGGAGATAAAAAAACATTTTGTAAGATTCTACAAGTTTATTGAGACACCGACCTAGGTTTCGATTGTAGTACGATCATCTTCAAGGCCTTCTTTCGACCTTGAAGGTGATAGTACAACAATCGAAACCTAGGTCGGTGTCTCAATAAACTTGTTGAATCTTACAAAGCGGTTTTTTATCCTTGGTACAGACATGTTAATTGTCGAAACCATGGTCGAAGTCAATAAAGTGTGTGTGTGTGGAATGTATGTATGTACATAGCGACGGTTCTTTTCCACCCTCATACCACCTTCCTCCCATCACTCTATCCAAGCTACGCGTTCTCCCCCTCCCTTTACCCAGCATTCTTCCCTCAATCACGCCCTTCAAAACACCATCACCCTTAATTACCTTCTCCACCCACACTTTCTGTTTCTCCTTATTTCATCAATCAAATTTCTTTGATCTCCTACCTGGCACTTCATCGCTCGTCCTCCGTTCGACCCGCTTTTCTTTCTTCATCACTCTCCACGCCCACTTCTCAAAAGTCATTCGTCTATTTTCATCTTATTTTCTAAAATTCCATGTTTCCGCACTGTACAGTTCCACGCTCCATTATAACTTTTCACTGGCCTTTTCTTAACTTTCCTACTTAACGCCAAGGTTTCGCAAAACCGTGGCGCAAAACGGAACGACAGAAAGCGAATCACCATTTTCCGTTGACACTCTATTATATATTTTGCTTAAATACTCACATAACGTTCATACTTGTACTCTGATAGTCCATTATCATACGAGACATTTTATTTCACTGTAACCGCATCGATCAAAATTCCACTTAAAATAATTAAAATAAGCATACATTTGTTTAATTCTAATTAAACACATTTTTCACGATACGTCGAAGTTGCAAAGCATCAATGTATCGAAAAAAGTGGATCGAGTTGACGAAGTAGCGGATCTTTGGTTTCATATTTCGCGTGTCGAAATAGTGAAACGATGAATAACGAAACGACGTAAAGCGGAGACCTCCTGTATTACTTAGACGAGGAATTGTTTAGCATTGCATATGAGAAAAAGTAGTCGTTAATTCAGTCTTACTTCGTCCTTTTCTACTGAGAGGTAATTTTAATGATGAGGAATTTTTTTCACTTACATGAAGTGCTTCAATGGTGAGAGATGAAAATAATACGTAGCTCTTGTTTATTTATATTCTTACCTGCTGGCAAGTAATTTTGTAATGAGGAAATTTATAATTGAGTTAAACATCGTATGGGATGAAGGGGGATTGGCACGATAACGTACAAAAACTTTGCTTTCACAGGAAATGGAATGTTGGGGGAAGGTGTTAGAGGGAAGGATGCCGGGAAATCTCGGGAGGGAGTAGAAAAGTATTCACGTTCGGGATGCCATGAATGCGGGTATAATATAGAGAGACTCAGAAAGATCTCCAATCTAGAAAATATGGATTCTTTAAGAAGGGTACATGGGTGTGGATTAGCTGGCAAAGACTATGCACAGTCCTACCAATATTGGTAGAATACTTTTCATGATGATCGATGGAATATAAATTTGATAATTGGTGCAAATTTATTGGTAAGAAATCGAATTGTGCTAGTATAACGTGTGGACATAAGAAAATCGAATTTCTGAATGACATTTTCATCTTACCGGCGATGATTTACTGTGGAATGGTTTTTGAAGACGAATTTCTTCTCTCTTCTGAAATAATTCGCGGAAAACATTATCCTTTGATACCTGGAATACCTTGTATTACTGATACCTGGCCGAAGATACCTGGACAGGGATCTTAAATCATCCTTTCGCGTTGCTCGCAAACCCCTCTCGTAGCGCGCTGGCTAACCCAGATACTCGTATTATGAAAATAGATTAGCGGCCTAAAGTGACTGATGGTTAAAATTTAAGGGTGGCAATCACGATTTTGATCTCCTAAGTGCATGTAAAAAATAAAATAACGATAACTCAAACTCACATGTTCTGATTGATTCTGTGATCCACCTTACTTCAGTATTTAATTTCAAGATTTCAGCATGTTTATTTGGAGGTACTCTTTTTGTTTTTAGAATAACAAATTGGCAGAAGGCGAGATGAATTTGAAGTGCTTTTCCATTCAATATCGCTATGCATCGGTCTTCAGAATTGTTTGGCTCTACTCCACACTCCATCTGCCGTCGGGTAACTTCTTATGCTACATAATTCCTCTCTGTTTGGGGGTTAGTGTGGTGGCTAGAGTACTTACTGGCTCTCTATCCCAAGGGTCCTGTTTCTATTCCCGGCTGTGATTTTATTGTGAAATCCTGGTTCTTACTTACCGGAGTACCGTGGCGAGAAGACTACGCGTGAGGTACTCCGTCTGTCGGATGTGACGTTAAAACCCGTCTCGTTTCGTCACGAGCACAATAATGCTAGCTATGGGTTTTTATGCACAATTCCTCCGTTCCCTGGAATATTGTGACCTCCACCCAATTACCCACCAATCCTTAATGGTTCAAATGATCTTAGCTATCGATGAACTCTTCCCTCGCTTTACTACACTACTAGGTATATTCCTCATAACAGGCCTTTTTCCATTCTTCCAATCCTGTTTTCTCTCAAAAGACAGGTTGCGAGGTAATACTCCTTTTCTATCCACACCTACCTTAACCGATGGATTATTAATAATGATAATAATAACCAGTGAGCCCGTGCGAAACTATTTCACATCTTCTTCCGCTCCTCTAAAAAAATATTTAGTCTTTTCTTTTGTTGAAATGAAATAATCGGGGAGGTGTACATCCAGAATTGCAACAACAGTTTATCAATGTGAACGTATTTACACTTGGCAGTACCTCTTATGAGTTATTTATCTGTATGATTTAAAGCAACATTTATGTCTCCTGCCGACAATTAACCTTTTTCTTTGTTGTTTATTTACGCCTCCATGGAGACGTTCTTGTTTCGTTACGCTTTTGTGTAGAAGATTATTTTTTTCACTTATTTATAAGTATGATTAAAAGCTACGTATATTTGTCCTGCCGACAATAATCCTTTCTTCTTCGTTGTTTATTAACGCTTCCATGGGTCCTTTGTTTCGTTACGCTTTTGTCTAAAAGACTTGTCTTTTAACTTAAATTATTATCAAACAATGTTTTTAACGTAAAATGAGTCCGAAGAGGGTAAGAGTCCTATCCTTTGATGCCGAATTCATGGCTAAAGGCTTTTTATTGATTGAGAAAAGGAGATGTTGGCCACAGAGGTAATATGTATGATGTATTTAATACGCTCACCACTTAGGTAGAGAAGTGCATAGGGAATGAGTAATGAGCATGAAATCAGTTCTCAGTGCAGAGCCGCGAGCGTCCGGTCTCCG
Source organism: Platycnemis pennipes (assembly GCA_933228895.1). Lineage (NCBI taxonomy): Eukaryota > Metazoa > Arthropoda > Insecta > Odonata > Platycnemididae > Platycnemis > Platycnemis pennipes. The sequence continues at coordinate 76,151,619 of OW121854.1, forward strand.
CTACCGACTTTGCTCTCAAGTGCTACTTTTTCGCCTCCTTTCTAGTAAGGGGGGGAAGGGTGGGAGGTGAGGAAAGCACCTCAGTGTGCCGGCGGTCGAGACGAAGGTGAGAGCTCTGGGAGGAGCACCTGCCCGATTCTCACGCGAATTTCAACTTCGGGGCCGACCAAGAAGGGACGGGACCGAGGGGGCCGGACCGCTCCCATCCCCTCCTGCCTACCCTCCCGCCCCTGGGCGGCCGCAAATGCGAGATAAGAGGTCAAATTTCCGCGACCCCTCTACCCTGTGCGTGGTCTCGATCGCTTCCGCCCTCCGCCGGCGAGAGGCAGTGCATCAAGTCCACACCCTTTATTTTTTGCTCCCACATCCTTCCCTCCAATTCCTTCGTGAGTGGATCGGGGCTGGAGGAGAAAAAAAGAGATGCTCTCGTACTTGGATCGTAAGGTGGGGCGAGCGAGCCCTTTTTCTCTCCCCAGCTCCTGCGTAGGGAGAGGTCGAAATCACGGCCCACCGCCCAGGATTAGTCTCGCACTCAGTTCCTCTCCCAGTCGCGAAGTGATGGGTGTGGTAGGGTAGAAGCAGCTGGTTTGGTTGCCATTGACGAGCGGAGTTGATTTTTAGAGCAGAGAGAATGGTTGAGTTGTTCCGCTCGTACACGTTCTTTCCTTTTGTCGAATACCTTTTATTCGTAGGAATTGGTGCTTTCCCGGCGTATCTGCTTCAAGAAGTTTTCGCGGGTTGTCCACCGGGTAAGGGCATCCGTTACGGCCGACGTTTTGATCCTCGACTCGAGGGTCATCTTCAGTGCGAGAAGAATAGCCCTGAAGAAGACCCTCGAGTCGAGGATCGAAACGTCGGCCGAAATGGACGCCCTTAACCGGTGGAAAACCCGCGAAAACTTTTTGAAACAGATACGCCGGGAAAGCACGAATTCCTATGAATAAAATGTATTCGACAAAAGGAAAGAACAGGGCGAGAAGAATAGCCCTGAAGAAGACCCTCGAGTCGAGGATCGAAACGTCGGCCGAAATGGACGCCCTTACCCGGTGGAAAACCCGAGAAAACTTCTTGAAACCTTTTATTCATCATTTCGATTCATCGCCTTGCCAATAAACTGTATTTAAAAAGCAAGTGGTTTAACTCCTGGATAGGGGGCTATACCACCTTCGTAGAACTATGTTAAGATTTTTTATTTCGCCGTGAAGCTCGGCGTCTTTAGCATTTTCGACTCTTGAAACTTGATGAGTTTAGAGCATTTCTTTCATTCTTCCAAGCAAATGAAATGATAGTCTCGTTCGCGTAAACTGCGCAACGACTTCTTCCAACAGCCCCATCGTTGTAGCGAGTGAATACTGGCAGCGTGTGACCCCTATTCGATACTTCATCCTAGATTTTTGCGTTCGTATTGCCACATGCAAAAACCGGTGCACCGTTGGGGAGGATGAGATGCCGAAGGTCGGTATACAAGGTACAGTGTTGCGTGAGCAAGGAAGGAAAGGGTATTGCGGATATTAGGCAGGAAATATGCCAATTTTAACGAGGGAAGGGCCCAGTGAATGCATTAAACTCAATAGAGAGTAATGATACCTCACCGGAACCAATCCAAAAGTGGTTGTTTGCACCGCAATTGCATTGGACGGGAAGCGTGTTGAAAATCGCTGGAGGGGAAAGGTTTCATTGACTGGAAATAGAAACGTTTGGCTTTCAGAGCCAATGCGTAGACCACCTCACTATTCCGGATTCTTGATCCCTAAGGCGATTTTAGTAGGTTATATAGAAGCTAGAATTTATTCGCCATTATGGTCCTTAAGGATGGCATTCGTAAGGAAGAATTGAGCTTCAAAGGAGCCCATGTCCACGAGAATAGGTCCTATAAATAATCACAAAGCACGAAAAAAAAGTCTAGAAGTCACGAAAAAAAGTCACTAAGTCTAAAATTCTTTTTCTAATTTTGCCGTTATGTACGCAAGCAAGTATGTTGGTATAGGATATTCAACAATAGAATAAATGCAATTGTATCGTATGTATTCTATTAGTTTCTCCGTTATGACATACTCATCCTTTCAATCTGTTTCCAAAGCCTTAAAGATGCTACTAAAACTTAGCAAAACATATGCTACATAAATCTAATTTAAATAATTTACCGAGGTCTCCAGATCCAAAGAATATTTATTTATGATATTTTATATAACATATTTAATAAATTAGAATGGTACTATCAATGTACACATCGTACCTTTGAATTAGCATCATTCATCGATGTGATCATAGTGATATAAAGTTTCTCATATGCAAAAAGGCTATCAGAGAACACCAAAATGCAAAAAGGCTATCAGAATTTTGTATTTATAAACTGTATCAGTAAAGCGTGTACGGAAAATGGCGACCTGCTTTATGTCGAAGTTTTAAGGAAACTAATAAGACAAGCGGGTAGTCCCTGTGCACGGATCAACCCTGTCTTATACACCCCTCACCTTTTCTTTGGTTATATTGTCAGGGATTATGATCGGGAATGTTATTCAATGATTCCAGTCAATTCTTAAGGCGAAGGAAACTTACTTACTTACTTACATACATACTTACAGTATACAGTAACTCGCGTTACAGTGGAGAGACCGATTGGTACTAGAGGAGTGAAACTGGTCGGAATAGGCCCTTCGCTCGAGTTTGCTCCCGAGTCCCCGCACTGGTCGACCATCGATAACTATCGACAGACTCAACGACAGAGTAAAACTAGACATTTATACAATATCGTTATTATTTTTGCGGCTCCCCAGCAACGATACCTGACGCATATTTTGCCACCGGGTGATATTCCGTTCTCAGCGCCATCGTCTGAGTGGGTGCAGTAAGCTCTCTCTTCTCTCCCCCGTGCAGCAGTGCAGCATGAGCGGGGTCCTCGCAAGCCCAAGCCCAAAGACGGGACCCACGGCAGCGGAGGTGGTCCAGGCGGAGGGCCCGCCGCTTCTTCCGGGGGCCCCAACGGACCCGACCACCAGACGATGCTGGGCGGTGCGGCGGGAGGCGGAGGTCCAGGGGGCGGCGGCGGGGGCAAGCTGATGCCCCCACTTCTCTTTCCGGGGCCCCCGCACGCCCTCGGACTAGCCACGCACCACCAGCACCACCACGCCCACCACCAGCACCACCAGGGCCCGCGCCCGCACCACCATCACCACCACCACCACCACCCTCCGCCGCACCCGCCCATGCCGCTCGCGCCCGTCCCGCTTCCGCCCCCGCACGGCCACCCCGCGCCTCCGCAGGCACTGCTGGCCGGGGGCAGTCCGGGGCTCACCATGGCGGCCGCCGCCTCCACCGCCCCTTCCTCGTCGGGCGGGGGCAGGCAGCAGCCGGGGCCGCCCGGGGGCGAGATGCCCGGGGCGGAGGAGGCGGAGGTGGCGGGGGGCCCCGGGGTGTTCGGGGGAGTGGCGGCGGCTGCGGCGGCGGCAGCTGCGGCCGCGGCGGCGGCGGGAGCCATGGGTCCGCTCTTCGTCGGCCAGCACCCGCACCCGGAACTGCTGCAGATCCTCATGTCAGCCGAGAAGAACCACGTAAGTTGAACCCTTAGTACCGGGAACGCTCCCTTCTAAATGGGTGACTGCGGGAGAAGCGTTTTCGTGCGTTAAAAATTGTCAGAGCGAAAAGGATATGTGCATCCTTTAGTCGATTCGTAAACCACTACGCTACCTGGAATTCTTTTATTCCGACGTCAACTTTAAGGCGGATCCATATGAGTTGGCCCTCATTCGGTTCTCTCTCCAAGAAACTTTGTCCTCTAACAATTTTCAACGTACCTACCCTACATTGGCTAACATATTCAGAAATATTAGAATTTACTTTTTTGATTGTTTGGCATCCTCTCACTTCAATAACAGCTTATCATGTTATCCTCATGGATGGCACGAATTCCCCATGATGATTACCTTCTTGATTTATCGGCCAAAGACCATGCATAGATAATATACGTAAAGAGGTCCCCCCCATGGAGCAGTATATAATTTTCATTGAAAGCCCACAGAAGTTAAGTGGGTACCCATGAGTTTTGTAGAGTTAATTACTCTTTCAGATGAGATAAAGACTACCTGCATTTCACCTACCCTTCTGGATATCATGTTGCCTATTGTGATCACTGATTTTTCGCGGGAAAAATGCTTTTCAAATCAGCCCATACGCTAGCCTCCCTAAATCTTATTTTTTCAATTGAATCGTGCGTACAAAAGGCATAAAGTGAGGGCTGGCATTGAAAAAAACCTTTTATAGTTCATTTCTATCGATATAGCTCCCTATGGCCAAGGGTGTGTGGCAGGAGGTGAACCCACTCGAATCTTACATAATTGAAGAGTAAATGATCATATTGTTAGTACCTACCTCACAGGATCAATGTTATCTCAATTAAAGACACCTCAACTTCAGCAACTAAACAGTGGCCACAACGCAATACAGCAACCTACCTTCCAGTAAAATTATCATGGATAGACCCTATAGAATTCTTGTTCAAATATTTAGGGTTTCATACCAAAATGTAAGGATAAGTCTAAACCAATGACATCCGTGCGTTGTGCGCATGAGGTCCATTCAGATAAGCAAAAATACGTAAAACTCTCATCATTTATCCTATTTTCTCCCTTTAATTTATATTTATTTTGCCATTGTCCTTATTGTTCAAGAAAAAATTATGTGAGGAGATTATGAAGTAATAAAAGGTAATTCACGGGTTTCCGCATGGGACTTTTTTCTCACTAGTAAGGTTCCGTTGCAATTAAACATCATCAATTAAAAATTCAGAGATATCTAGTCCAAATATATATGTATAAAGTCATGGAAACGGGGTAGGGGGAAGATAAGCCATTGACAGTAGAAGAGGTCAGGAGGTGATGAAAAGGTCAGTCTTTTCTTATTTGAAATGGAAAATGACATTTGAAAAGGTGGAGCTCTTTCAAACAAAAAAAGTTGGAGCTTAAATGAACAGATGAAGCATTTTATAACCCTAATATACCTGCAATTAGCTTTACTCCCGCGTTGAGGGGTTGGCTTGGAAGAATTATTAAGAGCACCGGCTCCCCACCCTGAATGCCTGAGTTCAAATTCCAGTAGTGGAAAGTTATTTTTCTTACTTAAGCTGGCCCCTATTTGAATGCTCTGTGGAAAGAATTAGAGTTAATTGCTCCGTCCGTCGGATGGGACGTTAAGCCATTCTCGCCTTGGCGCCTTTCGTTAAGAGCAGGCTGATTCCGACGCCGGGTTTCTCTCCACCCTTCCATTCCCACCCTTGTACCTTTCCTCTCCCGGTCTGAAGCTCCTTTAAGTGCGGGGACAGACTTTATAACCACAGGAGAGTGCGGGGTCCTTTCTCTTCGCCCCACATACACGGAGCACCGCGGGTGCGGTGCTCCGTGTCTAGTCCCGACGTGCCATTCCACCTCGGAGTGCAGGTCGCCCCTCTCTCGCACTCCAGGGAGCCTGGAGAATGATACTGAGTCAACGTCCTCTCCAGGATTACGCGTGGAACGGGAAGGCGGGCCCTGGCGACTCCACCGAGCGCATCCTGCCCAATTCCCACTTGCCACCCCGGCAGGAGCTGTCGCCGCCGCCCCTGCAGCACAACTCGGCCGCCCTGCCCCCGCCGCCCCCGCTCCACCTCGCCCTCTCGCCCACCTGGGACATCCTGCAGGTGAGTCGCCCGTTTTGCCACACTCACTACTCTCCACTACCCACTCCTTAGATTCATCTACATCTACATAATACCCTGCAAGCCACCATAAAGGTGTGTGGCAGGGGGTGAACTCACACCAAACATGCATTACATACCATGTATAATAAAGGATTAGTAAATATATTCTAGTCTAAACTTCAATTTTTAAAAACAGATAAAAATAGCCAAGCAAGCATGCAATATAATACAGTAAATTGGGTTAGCTTAATTACAACATGCAACTACCTATGCTATCCATTGCTACTCTCCGATTGGTCATATTTACCGTTATTCGTATCTCTAATTGTACGCGGGAAAAAGGACATTTCGAATCTATCAGTTCGGCAATCAATTTCTCTAATTTTATGATTATGGTCCAGTCTGCCATAGAAAGTTGGGGATCGAAAAATATTTTTAACATCATCACTGAAAATATTGTCTTGGAATTAAGAAATGAAGTCTGAATTTTTTCCTGCGATCTGACAATGATTCCCATTTTAATTCATTTAATAGACTGGTTACGCTAATATAGTTGTCGTACCGTCCCTTTAAAAATCCTGCCGATCTTCGCTGCACACGTTCGAGTTCATTTATTTATGCTGAATCATTTAATCTATTCCCAAGCATAAGGTAGGTACTGCTTTTTTCACTTGTTCAATAAGCATAGCCCATCTAAATCTTTTAAGAGTGGTAACGACTGTGATTTATGTGTTTAATAGTTTTTTTTATCGGAGTAGATAAATTAAATCACTGTAATAGCCATGTGTGGTGGCCAGGTCAAGAACGCTCCTGGCTGATCGAGGGTTCGAATCTCTCCTTGTCAACGTATGTCGTCGTAGTAAATGTTCGGAAGGGCAACCGACAGCTAAGGCCATATGGGCCATTAATATTAGGTACTTCTACCGGGTGTTCTCCATTTCTTCCGGCGTTTCAAAGACCAACTCCGCCATCGTTTTCGGGCTTCCTGTGTTATAATGATGAAGATTCAGGAACCCTTAAGACGATGGTCGAGTTGGTCCTCGAAATGTCGGCAGAAACGGAGACAATCACCCAGTGGAAGACCCAATAGGAAAATGTACTTTCAGGAAATATAACTGTTTATGTGGTCGTGTGTAGTGGTTAAAGTACTGAATACGCATCCTGAGGACTCGGGTTTGAATCCCGCCAGAGTCCGATACTTTTTTATCGGTTAGTAGGCCTCTGCTTTAGTGCTACGTGGAGAGCCCTTCGTGTTGTGTATGCGTCGTCCGTCAGATGGGACGTTAAAGCAATGACCCTCGGCGCTTTTGTTTGTAAGCAGTCTAATGCCAAGGCCGGGTTTCTCTCCCCACGTTCTACCTACTCTTCAATTCCTATCATGGTAGCATTCCTCTCGGCCTGAAGCGCTTCTAAGTGTGGCGTTTTATGGCACATTTTATGATATATGTACAATGAAGTATTTGGTTAAATTGTAGGCTCAAAATTCTTATATTTCATTACGTAATATATGGTTATTGTATAGACATATCGGCAAGAGGATAGGTTTATAGACCAAAGATCGCGTGTTCGAAACCCGCTGCGGCATGGATGTTGTTTGTTTTGAGATGAATCTTAACAATAAGCTAGGTTAAACGTTAAAAATAACCTTAGTAGTCAAAATACCTTAAAACAGTAATGCTACTTCTTCCTTTGCTTTACTTTTCATTACAGATTTACGTGTTTAGTTTCTTGTTCTTTTGTCTCGTATGCTGTCTTGATATTTCCCTAAGGGCACACATAGCTGCATTATAATTAAATTTTACTACAACTGTTAAAAGAATTTTATATAATTGTATGCATGATGACAAATCGATAGTATAATTACATTGCAATTTAGCATTCAACTCAGAACTTCGCATGAGCACAAATTACTACACTTTAAGAATTAAATAGAACCCAAATAAAATTACCAGGAGAAATATGAGTATAAAGTTACAAGGACAAATAGGGAATCCGGGACTTAAATTGTTTCTAACGTTTCTTGATAGAGCCACAGAATTCACCTTGCTTGGATGTATCTATCCGTCATCATTATTACGAGTAACGTCCTTGTAAAATTTCAGACTGGAAAATTATATCAAAATGGGGAACTGTACGTATTAAGACAATTAAGGGAATACCGAATTGGAACGCTGTATTAAACGATAATATAGGTAAGCTTTTTCATGCTGTATTTTTTCAGAAACGCTTGCGTAGTAGCATATCGTATTGTAAAAAATACGAAATTAAAACGATAAGAGATTTCAAACATTATGTGGGACTGGGATGCTGGTGCCATCATGGTCATTTGACAAGCGTCGTGGCGCCCTCCAACTTGGACGGCCGAGAGGGGCATCACGACGCCCTGCGTCGGACTGCGGACTCTCATTTGCGCATAGGAATGGGGGCTCATCGAGCAGGTTAGGGGGGTAAGAGGGGAGGAACAACCGTTTTAGCCAGGTCGGTAACCTAGCGGCCTAGCATCCTAAAGGCAACGGGTTCAGATCTTTCATGATGCATATATTTAGTGTTTCTTGGGTTCTTCATTAGTCTGGACACCGTGATAAAAGGAGTTGGAGCATCTTAAAAAAAAATTCAAAACAGTTTGGTGGAAAATTGCACCAAGAACGTTCTCAAAAGTGTTATGGAACAAAGACTATTTTCTGGTCTTCCGGACTTCTCATTCATACTGTCTTGAACAAATTTATCATGCAGAACATTTGCTACTCCTTGAGAATGACAAGAAAGTGTCATTGCGAGTCGGGATCATTAAGTAAAATATGGAATTCGACAGAGTTTATGTTATTTTATGATATATTCCAAGTTCCACAAAGTGCCCTCGCGTTCCAATCAAGTTACACGGACAAAAGTGACTGTAATCATCAGCGAAGAGCTTACAAATGTAGACTAATGGGTTTGCTTGCCAAGTGTTTTGGGCCAAAAATTATTTTTCCAAAATATAACAACCAGATTTTGTTTTGTTGGGCGGGCTTTTTCACAACCGGACTTCACAAACAGTAAATGGAAAGGAATTGGCCTCCCTGCTTTCTGGCGAGTGCATTTCACGCGTAGTTGCTTGTTGCATGACGAGCTCCACCCTCATCGACAAGATTGATCTTCCATTTGAGCAATTACTTCCCGAAGCACTTTGGTTATTTGATTGAAGCTTCTTGTTCTAGTGTAATTTAGTTTCTGAATAAATAGTGGATAGAATAGCACGGGTGAGGAAGGCATTCTATCAAAGGATGACTATACTTACAGCTGCAAACACAATCTTGGAAGTAAAGATGATCAGAGCTCACATCTGAAGCATGCTTCCTTATTATAGTGAGGAACAGGGAATAACAAACGCAGAAAAGCCTGGACTTAAGACTTTAAAAATACGAAATACGGTGCTATAGAGCGATCGTAGATATATATAGCTATATATCTGTCGTGCTATAGAACGTGTAGATCGAGCAACAAACGAAGAAATCCTAAGTAAATTAGGAGGAAAGTGAAGTCTTCTGAATACTTAAACGAGAACACAGGATCACCTACTGGGCCGTGTCTTGAGGTATGACGGTTGATAAATACATTCATTGACGTATAAGTATATCTGAAAAATGAAAAAGAAAGGTCTAGCATGAGATTAATGGAGCAAGTAGTGGATGATATAAAAGAGAAAATATATAAATATGAAGTCCGTAGCTATTTAGAGAACCGAGTACAAATCTGCGTCAAACCAATCATATGATTGATGATTGTTCATGATTGAAATAGCAGGGGATCGGGTTAATACAGCGGTAGGAGTACTGGCCTCTCACCTGGTCAGCCCAGGCTCGAATCCCGGCAGTGGAAGATATTTTTCATAAATAAACCAGCCCTTACTTTAGTGTTCTGTTGAGAACATCCGAGTGAAGTACTCCGTCCGTCGATGAGTACGGACGTCGTCTCCTTGGCTCCTTTCGTTTAGAGCTGGCTAATGCTGACGCTGAGTTTCTCTTCACCCTTCCTTATTTTCCCTTCCATTCACATCCTTATGCCTTTCCTCCCTGTCTGAAGCGCCTAAAAGTGCGGATACAGACTTGAAAACACTGATGAGAATGATGATAGCAGGGAAACCGTTGATTAAGTGGCTGAAAAGGGGTGGTTTACATCGACGCGCTGTAATCCGTGGCTGGTGTGGAGTCATCCCCTGCTCTGCACCCTGGCGGTGACTGGCAGGGGTGTAATATGTATATTTAGATGGAAGTTGGGCCCCGGAAGTCGACAATATGGAGGCGGTATTGGAGGGATGTAGCGTCGGAGGATGAGGAGGGTGGCCAATCCCGACTGCCCTGATCGCGCTGACTTCTGGGACTCCCAGGGCGCAAGTGAAGGCGTGGTGCGAAGAGAAGGCAGGCCGGTGCGCGCGAGTGGCCGGCGTCGCTTGGCGAATTGACTTCCCCCTGCGAATAAAACCACGCCCCGCCTTGGCTTTGGAGGCGGCCTCCCATTGGCTCAGGCCGAGGGTTTTTCCAACCACCACCACCTCCCCCCCCCCCCCCTTTGCACGGCACCGACACGTTGTCCCTCTCCCTAACCCTGTTCGTTCCCCCTCCATCCATCCAGACAGCTGCAGGCGGAGCGAAGAAGTCAACTTCCGCGCCGGTCTGAAGAGAGACTGCCATAGGGAGGGGTAGTTGCGACCTCCTCCCCTAACCCCTGCCTCCCCTGCTGCCGCAGAGGATGCAGGGCCGCCGTATCAGTCACAGGGTCGCGGCTGGAGAATATTTTGATCATTTGTTATAAGGCTGTCTTAGACTTAAATGCGCCTCAGACCCGAAGGAGAAGTGTGAGGTTAGCAGAGGAGGAATATTGGACGGAAACAAAGCACTGTAATTAGGCAGCTCTCAGTAAAAGGCGCCAAGGATTCCAGTTTCACGTACGATCCTTAGGGCGGAGTACTGAATGTGGACTGCTCTCTGTACAGCATGCCATTGTAGATACCATTGTATAAAAATTATCGGGAAAAGAACCAAGAACCGTGTACTTCAGATTAACTCTACGACAGATCAAGCGTGGGGTATATGGGTATTAGTCTGCTCCCTATGAAAAGCGGAAAGGGGTCCACTCCCGTAGTCCCATCCGACGGGCGGAGTACTGAATTTGGAATACTCTCTGTGCAGTATCCAAAAGCGGATGAAATTGTGAAATTTGTCAGTTAATGAACCAAGAACAAATAGATAAGGAGCATGTACTCCATATTACGTTACACGACCAATCAACTCCAGGCACATGTGCATGAGTCTGCTCCCAGTGAAAAGCGACTAGTGGACCAGGAGTCATAAGTTCCATCAGACGGATGGAATACATATTTTGGAATTCAGTACAGTAGCCAAAATTAGTCGCCATTGTAATAGCAGTCGGGAAACGATCCCAGGCCCTATAGGAGGATAGTTAGTCATCATCATTAGTCATCAATCCTCAGATCGGTTTGACACATATCTCCACCGAGTTCTTCTATCGGCTAATCTCTTCATATTTACGTATTTTTTTCTTTCACATCCTTCATCACTTGTTCCATATATCTTACACGAGGCCTTCCTTTGCCATTCTTCCCGTTCACTTGTCCTTCAACGATTATCTTCATCAGGCCATCATGACTCATTATATGGCAGATTAAGTCGTCCCGTCTTCTTCTTAGGGTATTCAGAAGACTTCTCTATTCTCCCACTCTTCTTAGGACTTCCTCGTTACTTACTCGGTCGATCCATTCATCATTCTTCTGCAGCATGCAGCGTTCATCTTCATCATTCTTCTGCAGCCTCACATTTCGAATGCTTCCACCCTTTTCTTTTCCGCTGCTGCCATTGTCCATGCCTCACAGTCATAAAGAAACACGCTCCAGGTGTACGTTCTGATGAATTGTTTCCTTACTTCTACGCTTGTATTTCTAGCGGTAATTAGATTTTTCTTTTGATAGAATGCCCTCTTTGCTTGGGCATTTCTGCTGACTAGGGCAGTCAGTACTGCTGAGTAGTCAGTACTTACAAATTAATCATAGGGATGATCTATGGGTTATCACGTCATTTTAAGCGCTCATAGAAATAGAAATCTATGGATTTAAAGCATAAACTGGGAATTCTACCGTATTCTTGAATCTATATTAGTGCTCAGTTGATGCCAATGCATTAGAGTGAACTGAATTTATGTGCCCCATCATTAATTTAATTCCTGTCCGATCTTTGTCTGAGGCCCGCAATGTTTTGTCTTCTGTTCACAGGAAACAACGGCGCGGCTCCTGTTCATGGCGGTTCGGTGGGTGCGGTGTCTGGCACCCTTCCAGACCCTCTCCAAGAGGGACCAGGTGAGTGGGAGCAAGCGGATCTCCGGCCGCATTTCCCCATTTTGCTGGTTTTAAGTCCAATTCCATCGATAGTAATCGCCAATAACGTGTTTAAGTATTTACCATGGGATTTTGTGAGACGAAACCTAAGAAAAAACTCTGCATCACTCGAAGTTACCAAATCTACTTCGAATTAGGAGTCCAACGATGATTTTTTTAATTCTTTGTTTTGAAAATCTTCATCGATAGCAAGAGTCCCGTTAACTGTTAACGGATTTCCAAGGGTTAACTGTTCCAGTTAACCCTTGGAAATCCGTCGTTAAGATAATGTGCATTTGACGACCAGGTTAGACTTATCGAGAGATTATAAAACTAAATTTTTGGCTTAAGCGTCGATTAACTTTAACGTCCACGTTAACCAGACTTTTTAAACCGGCCCTAAGTCATTCATAGCGCTGGCTGCAGACAATCATTTTCTATCAAATTTTTTGTACAATAATTGGAGCGTTTACCATGTTTTATTGCCGAATCTGATAGAGTTTGTAAAACGACCCCTATTTTTCCGTTCTTCGATCCGTCTATCAGTTCTCGAGTTATAAGCGGCGAAGAACTGATGTTTTTAACCCTTTTGCAAAAGTGGGCGTGCAAAGGACTCGTACGTCATCGACTTCGTCCATTCACAACTGGGACCGCGAAGCTCCTTCGCCCGATCACAATGGGGGAGACGCAACTAACACAGCCGATAGAAGTGGTTGCAACAGGATATGCGAAAGCAGGCCTTCCACCTCCACTCCCCCTCCCTCAATATAGTCAAGGACGGGAGGTGGATGACGTAGTAATCCTCAACGCAGCTCTTTCGGTGGGATCACCTTTTGCTTAATTTAATTTTTTATTTATGAGTGAATGGCTCTAGCTAGAAGATTAAAATTTTCACTAAAATTCATTTTTAGTTTCTATCTAACGATTTTGTGCACAAAATAGCAATTTCGGTTCCTAGTTCCTACACGTCCCCTATAGAACATTATTTATTTGGGTATTATGCTGGAAGAAGATGGTTGACAGTTTTCGATGTTCGAAAGAGATTTGCATCTGGGAAAGAGATTCGCAGGAGAAAACCAATGACTAGGTGTTGAGTAGAGACAAAGATTGGTAATTATTTTAATTTAGACCGTGGTATAAAATGAAGCTGAACGTGATTTGGAGGAAAGAAGGTGAAAATTCACCGGTGCATTTTGAAATGTGGGTACGGAGAAGGTGAAGTGGATGAGTGAGAAAGAAAAACAAATGAGTAAGGCCTGGAAGTGGCAAGGGAAGAAAGGAAATTGACACAAGAAATAAGGAAGAGACTAATTTGAGTATGTGAAACAGGTAGAAACAAATAACAGGGGAGCGTGCTTCAAAGGACGCGATAGGTGGTTCTGGGTGGACGCGGAAGTGGAAGGCTCAAATCCCAGCAGTAACAGGGGTTTTTTAGTCGAATTCAGGTCAATTCTTTTAGTACCTCATGGATAATACTAGTAAGTGCAGTACTCTGTCCGTCAAATTGGACGTTCAACTCTGTAGCGTATTTTAGCTACTAGTACCTAAAATACTAAAATATTTTAGTAGTTGGCCACAGCCGACGTCGCACTGTGGGCTGAAATCGAAAAGCTTGACAAAAATGATTTTATTTCACTTTTTATTTCGGTAAAAACGATATTTTTTGAATGTGCAATAATCATTGTACAAAATACAGAAAGAGTTTTATTTCTAAGTGCTTTCTTTGGACTAGCAAGCGTCTGTGAAGTTCATAAAAAAATATCGTAAAATTATTTTCCCTTTTCTTGTGAAAACTGAAGGATTAATTTTGCTACTGTTGCGTGTAGCGTGTTGCGTTTTAATGTAAGATACGTAGTTCTCAGGTATATCAACATAAAAGTGTATATTTTTTTCAATCTGCTATAGTGAAAATTCAGATTTTGTTGATATTTTTAAAAATTTTATTAAACAATAAAAATATGCATTTTCTCACGTATTTTTACCATTAAGTAGAATAAAACTTTATGTAAGCGGTCTTTAGCGATAAAAATTTTACCATACTATAAAGTAAAATTTCAACTTTAGTTTTCAAAAGAAAAATCCTGCCCCAATTCTGCCATAATTTCTTGTGTATGTAACGACAGAACAATCAATTACTCTGATGCCTTTGTTAATTAATTATTTCATTAATGTTGTTCGTAAAATTTTATGTATTTCATATGAAATATTTTGTTTAAAAAAATAAAAATATATTTGGAACGGCAAACCTTTTCATTAAAAACCATTTATTTAAATAAAATAATCCCTCTATACTACAGCATTACGGCTAGTCGATTTTTGGATTTTATTCAGGCTCCACTAATTTGTTTAAAAAAAGGCCCCGGATCTTTTTTTGACAAAATATCATAATGTTCATGTTAAGATCCCTAAACAAAGAGTTGGGAAGATTTCGTTGTTCTATCTATAAATATAGGGAAGATATGATTTTTGTCCAGCTTTTTTCGATTGCAGCCCACATTGCGTCGTAGTCTTCACAATTCATCCATACCTTAAAATCTCTCACCTCTACCCAAGCAGCAAAATAATCATCGAACATCGTGAGTGACCTCATCTGTGGGTCGTTTGCTTGTAAAAATAATTTCTTGTCAACATTGCTCGCTTTGAACTTTGGGTTCATCCTAAACGCATTGTTCCTTAAGAGTGAGGTAATACCTAATCGATTATCAATCGATCTCTCGATAGCTTTTACTCCTCCAAGAGTCGTGGAAGGAGTTGTTCCTGCTACACTTGGCCCAGTGGTCGATCCCGTGGGATCTCTCGGAGCTTCTGGGAGGCGTCGAGGCCCGAGGACGTCTTCCTCCCGGACACCCCATCGAGCAGGAGGTCAACACCATCCAGGTAAGTGGGTCCATGTCCTTCACCCCAACTTAGAAAACGACCCCTCACCCACCGCATCACTCACTTTGTTTTGACGATGATAGCGGAGATGTGAATCCATGTCATCACGGATTGACATTTTGCATGTCAATAGTGTATGCTTGGTGATCTTCATCCCCTTGTCACACACCCTCACGGTGGCTTTCAGGGTATTGCGTAGATGTAGATGTAAATTGACTTTTCGTGTAGAAAAAGTTAGAGAAGGTAAGGTGAGTTCGAAGGGAGACAAACGGGGAAATACTGGGGACGATGGGGGAGGAAAGCTTGATGATTGTAAATATTAGGAGGAGGAGTGGTTGAAGATGGGTTGGAATGCTATTTTGGGTAGCAAAATAGAGGAGAGAATTTTTGGTGTGTAAGGAAGAGGGAGGTTAATGATTGGCGTCTGGTTGGAATGATGAGAGTGGAAGTATGCGTGGCTAAAGAAGAACACCACGTGAATCATAGGTTTCTTGGGAAGAATTGTATGCCCATCTAAACCTACGTTCACCGGTTGACACTTAATAATAATTATTATTATTGTTTTAACCCCCACCATCTTTCGACCTCATCAAAACCTTACGGTAAGGTCTAGTGGATAAAAATTTTCTTCATTGGGAATATTTACGTTCGGTGGATGAAAAAAATTAAAATTGGCTTTATTGAGTGGTGAAATCGGTAAGATGGAGTTTCTCTTACACCTAAGACTTAAGATGGTCGTGGCGGATGAAATGGGAAACAATATCCAACATAATGAATATATTTCCTCTCCTTTCAAGTTGAATCTCCTGTTTTCATTTCAGGAAATCATGGGGAGGTTCAGACAGCTTTCACCCGACGGCAGTGAGTGTGGATGCATGAAAGCGGTCGTCTTATTCTCTCCTGGTAAGTACGAAACGTTATCCAAACTATGCACAGACATTTTTGTAGCTAATTTGTCTTTTAGCTCGCATCTGGATGGGGGATCTTTTCACTTGAGGAACTTTCCCTAGATAGACTCGTAAATCTTAATTACTGACAAAGAGATAAAATTTTTCCCAGTTTTGGCATGAAATTTGTTTGTATTCGACTTAGGTTTCTGATACATTGATGTTGCATTGATAATAATTATGAAAATATTATTTGTTGTCATTTCTGCTTGTGCTCTGATTCGGGAGTCAACTCGATGAGGCACCATTTATTTTGGAAACTGATTATATGCCGCTCATTGGATGGATCTCCGCTTTTCAGAGACCCCCGGTCTGGCCGACGTCCAGCCGGTGGAAATGCTCCAGGACCAGGCGCAGTGCATCCTGGGAGATTACGTGAGGAGCAGGTTCCCGCGTCAGCCGACCCGATTCGGCCGCCTCCTCCTCCTCGTGCCCATCCTGCGTTCCGTCCGAAGGGACACGGTTGAAAGACTCTTCTTCAAGGATACCATCGGAGACATCCCCATCCAGAGGCTCTTGGGAGACATGTACTCCATGGAGAAGGCCTACGTCGTCGCGTAAGACAGCGGTCCCCGCTCGAGGAGAGGGAGGTCATCGCGTTGAGCCCACTTCCGGAGGTGGGACAGTCGTAATCGCGCAGCGGACTCGCTTATTTGCCGCGGAAGGACGAGTACGTACCTCGGAAGCGAGGGCTGCGTTCCATTCCAAGGAGGGAAGCATTCCAGAGAAGACTTGGATGGGTGTGTGTGTTTTTTTTTCATTCCGAAAAGATGTGCGGAAGAAATCAATACCGCAAACCCAGTCGTTTGCACTAAAACAGCAACTTGTTTCATTTTGATTTTTGATCTCTTCCAAATACCTGATTTGGTTTGTTAAGACGGCACCAAATGATTCACTCTATGTATGTGATCCTGATTTTATACGTCAGGTTGGGCTGTACATTTCCCATCGCATTACGAATACTGAGAATTGTCTAGCGCTATTTAAATTAGACGGAACACCTTTATTTCATCGGCTGAAGTTGTTTATCAAAAATACTTTTAGCAAAAAATTTGAAAGTCATCCATACTATGTACCTCGGATACATTAGTATTCGTCATTTTTGTTAAGGTTAGTTTTCCAAGGTTAAAATTTCCAAGTCACCCGTTCTAAGGTAATGACGTGATACCGTTGCATGAGGTAGTGAATACATCGACATGACACGACGCTTTATTTCATACCAAAAGCACTTGAACTTCGTATATGCAGTGCTAGTACAATCATCAGACATCGGCTTGTCAAGGTGAAGTTAATCGATACCCTTTTACGCCAGGAGGTGTATTTTACCTATTCAGTCGCCTCCTGCAATGGCATTTATGATGGCGTGGAGCCAATTATGTTAAAAAAAATTAATTCGTAGGTTCCGTAAACACGCTCGGAAACAGCGATGTCGTTTTATCGTCATCCGGTGTTCTTATCCTGAAAAAGCAGCCCTACTTCCCGGGGAGCCCAGGTGTCTTGTGGAGATCCCAAAATATTTCTCGCTGGAAAAAAACAACGCGTCCCTCCACCACTTCCTTACCCGAGTTGCTGCCTACGCGCGCAAAAGTAACTCCCCGTTGCCTCGGTGACTGTTTTCATGGCGATATCGACTCGGATCTCGCTTTTTTTCGCGCCCACCCCTCTCCCCATCTCGCTCACCTCCCACACCCATCCCACGAGCTGCTATTATCTCAGCAAATCGTCAACTAATGAGGTCGTAATTCAAAGAAAACACGGGAGCCTTTGGGAAACAGCGTGATCGCTTCCCCCGCCTGTACATTCTTTGCCCTCAGGGACACTAATTTGCATGGCAAAGAGAAAGCAAACATGCCCTGCTTTGGTTTTTTTTAATATCTTTTTTTTATGTTTCGTCCCCCCCACCCCCTTCGGGTTTGCCGGTAGTGGGTCTTGGCTCCTTTGGAGCCCGTCCTCGCGAAGCGCAACGCAGATTTCTTCCTCCCCTTTCCATCGTAGGCACTTCACCGCTCCGCGGATGTTTAGGCACTGACTGCTTTCGCCCCCGGGGGTTGCCCCGCCCTTCCCTCGCCCTCGCGGTGGCCAGGGAGGTTAAAACGTCTTCTGAAAGCGGAGACCTCGGAGCAAAGGTTCCGCGTCACTTATTTATTTCTGTGTCCGCTCCCGGAGCCCGCGGTTGAGAAGCTGCCGATGGAGACACCATCGCACTTCTTGGCGACGATCGATCTGTTTCACTCACCGTTACCGCGTTGGATATTTTCTCTATAGCTGGGAGTAGTTGTTCTGAATAGTTAACAAGTGAAATACTCCGTTATTTTAATTTTCCTTACCACTGCTTTAATTATTGATCCGTCGACCTTGATGAGATGACGAAAAAGCACGAATCACACTTGTGGATACAAATTAAGTTGACATTTATGAATTTGATGGGAAATGAGATGACTTTTTTATCGATAACTGTGATAGATATCGATGATTTCCTAATTTGCATCCATATTATTTATTATGCCCATCTATGCACATCCTCAGCTAGTACCATAACCATAGTCATCGCGATCTTTCCTCTACATTATTGTTTATGTTTAATTTTGAAAAGGATTTATTATATATATGAATAATAATTTCAGAAGTGTCTTATTGATATTGACTCATAGCTTTGAGTTGTTATTAGATTGTTTAATATTAAAAGTAATTTCAAATCTTGAGCTGTGTGAATGATTAAATCGGGTTTTTAAAATATAGTTACTCAATGATAAATAATTTATCAATGAGAATTGATGGCCATCATTGATGTTATTGCCAAAAAATATTAACTTCTCCATCAAGTATGGTATCGATATTTGTGGGGGTCTGACTTTGAAGATACTCAGGTATAACTAAGCAGTTCTAGCAGGTACTTAATGATTTAGGGAACAAGGAAGTTCTCCATGGGTAAACTGAAGCATGAACTATGCATGAGTTTCCATTATGTGGTATGTATGTACCTTCCACAACTTCAGACTTGGATGAAGTAGTATGAATAGTTTCAGTGGATGGTTAAGGAGCCACTAAAATTACTCGTGGAGGAACCATGCTAAGATTATAAAATGATATTTTTTGTTGAATAATGTTGAAGTAATCTGAGTGAAACATTTAGATTTTGAACACGTGATATTGTTAAGGAAATAGCTCTGAGTTATCAACTTCATGAGTGCTGAGTGTGAGGATTTTAGAGTGAGTCTTAATTTTTGAGTGATGAGTAAATCCTTACATAGACAAGGGATAGAAAATATAGCTTGCAACCTATGGGGGATTGTATATAAATCTTTGTTCTGCAGCAGAACAAGCTGTGATATTATTAGCATTAAACAAGTTGATCCATGGAAGCCAAAGATAAAACTGCTGTTGTTTTTGTAATAATCATGACACGCTGGAAACTAAGCTAATGTTGGTGTACATTTTCCATATGAAGTTTTGTGAATGGAGTAAATATTGAGGCTCATCTTTCTATAAGCAGTGAATTTCATAGTCTTAGGCTGATAATTAAAGGTTTATCACCCTAAGAATCAAATAATTTAATTCGTGTCCATATTGTTTTACTTCTAACTAATCTATCAAGTTGGTGCTTACAAATTATGTGCTATGCTGTTCTCTCTATCATATGATTTCTCACAGAAGTTATATTGTAAATTAATGTTCATAAAATAAAATTTCTTTGAACTCTGTGCCTCATATTTTTACTCTAGTACTCATAACTGTGCAGAAAGTGAAATGTTTGAACCCATGTATTAGTATTAAGGATTTCCATGTATACCTCCCTTGTTCTTTCCTGGAGTACTGAAGGAAAAGTCCTGTAAAATTATTTTTTGTTATTTGCTCATAATATTTCATCTAGATGTGCAACAACAGTACACTTAGTCTTTGGGTGCATGCCCCAGAAAGTGACACACCGAACAGAAACGCCAGCCATTCATTTGTGATCCAATGTCACCGTTCGTCAATAATGGCTGGTTCTTTTTGCACAACCTTAGCCCGGGAGTTTAATTTGTTGCCATCCGAAATAAGATGAAACCTAAATAAAACTAGACTTATTAAACACTCTCTTGAGAACTAGCGAATATGATTCGTTGATCTTCCTCTACACGCTCCCCAGTGTCGCTTTCCCAATATACAGTTTCAAATATCCATCTAGCAATTCCTTCTGATAAGTCACCTATTACTATCCATTCATCATCATTTATTCTTTCTTCATCCTGCATTTTTTTCTTATTTCATTTTCAAATTTTTTAAAATTTAATTGTGTATTATCAATTTTTTAAATTCTGTCTTTTGCATTGTAGTCATAAATTTTTATACTTTTAAAATTTTAAATTTTGTTACAATCATTTATTTATCTGTAATCTTGTATCTAATCTAAACCGCTTTAATGAGCCCTGGTCTAGGGGTAGTGGGAGCCATTGGGCCTCATCTAGCCCAGTTTAAATAAAACAAAAGTTCAAGTCATGCTAAAGAGTAGGAAATAAGTGTTCTTGATACGGATGTATCATGTCATTTGGACCATAATAATGAGACATCAATACACTTTCCTTATAGCTTATTTCACAAGATATTGGTTGTGCCCTGGCAATAAGAGGGAAGTACATTCAATTAAGTGCACTAATGACCTTTTACAACATTGGCAAGTCACTTTCACAACCTCTCAATAACTTCAGGGTTCTCCATAAGTGATGCAGTGGGTTTTATAATAGAATATCAATATATGGAAGGACTAAAACTAGTGGTAAATACTATTTTTCTTGTAATTATGGCTTATATAAGAGATGTTTAGTAACTGTTTTAACCTTTAAGTGCATACCAAATTTATTCGACTAAAAAAATGAATATTCCAGAACGATACCATTCTCTTCCTTGGAAATATAGATTATTACTATTTATATACCTATTAGACTGAATTAGATTTTATATGATTATTTCCTGATTGTTTATAAAACAACTCAAATAAGCAATATGTAATTTTCTCCTTTCTTAAATTTAAATTACTTTTGTGTTTGTTTCTTCTGTAGGGAAAAATTATTGCTCTTGGCCCATAAGATGCAGCCTTTAATATCACATATTTGAGAAAAGATATTTCTTATGATCCACTTACTATGTTACCATGCATGGGAATCAAAATGAAAGAGCAGTTAATCTTCAAGTATATTTTATTGTTTTGAGACAAGTAAAAATACAATTAGGGTCATCAGACTTGCAGCTCTTTCTTGAAAAGAAATAAATTCATTTACTTATATCTGCACCAAAGGAAAGTTCAAAATCTTCAGCAGCCAGCTATGTACATAGTATGACTTGTGGTTTTCATAGAGAACTAAAAAATAAATATTTATGGCATGTTGATATTTATTAAATAAAGTATTTATAACATTTATATATTAAAACTACCTACTTCAAATGAAGTCTTAGTAGAAAATGAGATCTAGTCCACTAGAATGATCATGTACGCTTTCGCTATAGGTTCATATTTCCGCAGTTTACATAGGAATGCACTCTGGTATAAACCAATGAAGTTTGACTATACTACCCTTAACAAATGGCCTCTCCAAGGATTTTAACATGCATCTCAGCATCAATATTGGAATCAATCCTCTCTTATCAACAAGTTATAATTACACATGGGACAACATTATTTTCACATTCACAATTTTGTATCCTTGTCTACCTGAAAAGCTTACACTTACGGCCAGGCTCGATTGAATTAAAATATATTTGGGGTACATGGTCCAAGGCAAGAAAAGATAAACTGGAAATTTAAGGAGAGGGAAGAAAATGAGGATGAGGTAGAGAAAATGGGTGGAGCAGATGATTAGAGGTGACAGGGTACTTAAGGTCATTAATTTGGAAAGGAAAAGATAGAGCTTTAGGATGGGGTTAAGAGAGGCAGAATAAATACCATATATTTTGACTAATTAGATGCAGTTTTTTCCACGGAAGATCAACCTGCGTCTTATACAGCACCATGAACATGTGTCATATATGACCGTAAACACTAGGGTGTGTCTCATATGCCATTACATCTTATAAGCTGTAAAATATGATAAGTATATTTGTTCAGTATTTAATATCTAACTTGAGCTCCCATGATTGAACAGTCTCACAGAATAGTCTTCATTGAATGAGTCTTAGAGTTAAGACAAAAATATTTAACCTTAAATAGAAGGCTTTTGCCTGGGACATTTTTGAGACTTTTTACACAAAATTTTTGAAATGATAGTCCTTCAGTCTTTTGTGCATGAAACCTGATTTGATGGCATGAAAGAATACAAAGGATTAATGCAAGAGCGTCGTTAGTGCTTCTCTACATTGACTTTACTATTCCTCACATTAGAACTTCTTCTAAATTTCCATATTTTTGATCCTTAACATTAATATAAAAATGTTCATATTTAAATTTTTGAAGTAATGATGAAAATGATGATGAAAACAAACTGGCAGAAGGCGTGTGTATCCATACATAGATTTGAACTAGCAATACCATACATTGCAGAACCTCTGGAGGGCCATTCTTTTTGTACCTAATAGGACTCTCCCTATCATAATACTAAAGCCGTTATTAGAATTCATAGTACCAAATGGACATTTAAATTGTCAGTTTCCAATTTATAAGTACCAATTTCTACTTACATTAACACTATCTCACAAATTATAACTTCACCAACTCCCACATATAAAACAATCCTTTTGAAAATCCTTGGATTAAAAAATAGGCATTTATATTCTTAATCTTTATAAATAACATATGGAAATGCAACAATGTATATGATACCATTCACACTTCATTTGAGAGGATTTTATCAATTCATTGTACATGTCGGGAATATATCCTTCAAGACACTAAAGCCTAAAGAAAGTGGCACAGCCCTTTATGCATCCCAAATCTTACATCCTTTTATATTTGAAAAATGAATATCTACTTTGCTTTTTGAGGTGTAGTAAGATTCCTCATTTCCCATGAAAGTCTAAATGTTGATTATTTATTTTTTGGTGCAGGGATTTTGATACGTTATAACCATTACTATGATATTAAATATTTGGTCTTACTTTCTGTAATTAGCTGAGGAAAAGTTCCACATTAAGCAGCTGCATGCTCCGTTTGCTACTCTTAATTTTCATACTTCCTTTCCCTCAATTGAATGGATTCACAATATATATGAATACCATTTGTCATGCACCGCTCTTTCATATGAGATCAACATGTTAACCAACTTGCTGTTTTTTTGTATCAATAACGAAAAAGTTACTTTTTGATGTTTACCAAACATGGTGGATCACGAAATTACAGCCCATTCAAAAACGTTATTTTCATACATCAATCACAGTGGAGAGCTGCATGAGAAATGATTCCTTTTGGCTGGAATCCCCTTTGGCCCATCACTGTATTCACAAGACCAGCCTCCCACACCAAGCTTTGAGAGGGCCTCGTGACATCCCTCTCTTGGCTCTCCCCAGCGACCTTCATAGGCCATCCAGGTTGGCCACTCACCCCTACCGGAGCTACAGTCATTTGTATTTCCCTCACCATACATGACGTTAACATTTTTAATGCCCGTACCCACTTCCTCAGGGTCTCTGCCTCTTGTAGGATGTCTCACTTTGGATTTGAGGCTGCTCCTCTTTGGAGGGAGGCAGTCGGAGGGAGGACCCTTCATGTGGTGAAGTATCTGAAGGTTAGTCCACGTGGCCCAAGGTATTCCGTATCCTGCCCAATCTTCAAGTCTAGGGTACCGCACATACTGATGACGTCCTGTAGGTGGATGAAAAAATTGATCAGACATCTCAAAACTAGTGTATATGGGTTAGGGCAAGGGCCTAGCCACATTGAATCACCGGTTCCCGTACGATCACCGAAGTTAAGTAATGTTGGGCTGGGACGGAGGTTGGATGGGTGACCCTCCTCCATACCTCTACCGCGGTACTCTTGTCTCATGTCTGCAAGAGGCAGGCAGGTTAAATGTGGGTTGGCACAGTGGATCTAAAGAGTTCTAAGTGCCAGGGGGGCTCCAGAAGGCCCCCGCTCACTCCTCCAATTTACATTTTATATGGGTTAAAGAGTATGGACTGACGTCATGTTATGTTCAAAAGCTATGCAAGGCATTAGTGTCATAATGAGAAATAAGTATACACCTGGAGAATGTTTCTTTATGACAGTGAAGCATAATGAAAATAAGAGCAAAGAGGTCAAGGCTGCAAGCATTCAAAATTTGGTATTACAGAATAATGATGAGGATAAAATTGATCGACTGAATGACCAACAAGTCCTGGAAAGAGTGGGAGAAATGAGGTCTTCTGAAAATGCTAAGAAGGCAGGACAACTTAATCAGCCATATCTTGTGACAAAATGGCTTGGTGAAATAGGACAAGTGAATCAGAAGCATGTAAACAGAAGGAAGAATGGAAGAATTATGCAAATATGATGAGGTTAGTTCATAAGAGAATCAAGGGGAGAGCTGCATCAAGCGAATCTTAGGATTGCTGACCCTTGATGATGATTAATGATTATTGAATTTTTTTCAGCTAGTAACACACAGTTCTTGATTTTTTTGGCATTGTACTGACCTCAGTTAGTTCTAATAACGATCACGTAATGGATTATTCAATGAAATTCCAATTTTCTGTAGCAAATAATTGTTCCATATAGATGCCACATTGTATAATTAGATTTTCTCTTGTCAATTAACTACCTTTCAAACCATTTAACATTTTATGATATTTATGCCATAAAAATATGAGAGAACATGTGATGGAGGTCTTGAGTAGAGATGTTAATGACAGAATTGTGAAGAGTCTGATATGAAGCATTCTATCATATGACACCAAAACATAGATTTCGGGGGCAGAGGATAGACTGAGATTTGTGTATTGAGAAGAAGTGAGTGGAAGTGAAGGGTGATTGGTGAGGAGAGGATGTTGATTGAATAAATCAATTGGAGAAAGAATGAGGGAATGGAATAGGTAATAAGAGACAAAGGTCATTTGAAGGGCATGATTGAGGGCAGAATATAAGGCAAAATGTGGAAGAGAGGAAGGAATAGGCTATCTGGGTGGAATGATGAGAGGTAGGAAGTATATAGAGCCAAAGAAGAAGACCTCATGTGAAAAATAGGTGGAATTTTCTACATGGGAATGTTTAGAAGTACATATTTAGCATATACATATTAAGTATATATAATCTGACCAATAGGCTGTCAAATACCAATAAAAATGATACTGTGGGATTTTTCTGACTCTCAAGGGTTGCTAAGCATTGAAATATGCCATTTGATTAATTAAGATGGCCAAGGTAGTTGTGTCATTCTATGAGCTAAAAACAACATAGAAATTTTCTACTATCATCAATTACAGGAATGCAATGGGCTAATGAAATGTATGGGTGAAGATAAATATAAAGGAGCACTATAGTGCTATGTATACATAGTTAAGTGGATGTCATCAATGTATGTATCCCTGCTTTGAAATATCCTCATTTGCCCTTTTATATCACTAAGCAGGTTCATTAGATTATTTCTTAGGTTGAACAGTTGAATCAGTCATTTTTTTAAAATGTATAATGTTTGCTAGAAAGCATGTCCTACATTTATTTTGAAATGAAGGGTCTCCAGTGTAAAATTTTTGCAAGTTCTCTAATGCAAGTAACTCAGTTTCCCTTCTTCATTCACAAAAAAAACACAAGAAGGAAATGCACACAGAAAGAGAAATTTCAAGATATCATTATCAGATATTTGAACACTCGAGGTATGAAAGGTTTGTAATAGTTCTTGCCTGGTGCAGCCCAGAGTCCGTGTGATCCCCTGGCAGCAAAAAGTGTGGGTCTGAGAGACTCCGTCTCGCTGTTCATCCACAGTGCATTTGGAATGTTGGGCCCAGGCGTTGCCTGCAGAGGCTTTGTAAGGTGGACCACAGGGGGGAACCTTGGTCTTTGAAGCCATCCTTCAACACGACCACCATCCCTCAATTCATGTCTGAACAGTGTGAAGAAGCCATTTCGATGGTTGACATATTTGTAGTAGGCTCCCAGCTTGTGAGTGGATATGTAGAGACTGTGAGGGTGTCCATTCTACACAAATCAAATCAATGTATTGAGATGAGGATTGCACCTTAATTAACCTAGCTTAGATTATTTATATTTAGTACAGTTCTCAAGTTTCATGATGAATCATTTACTCCACCATGAATAATTAAGTAGGTAATATTCCAATGCATCATTAATCATAAGACTTATTAACAGGACTTTCTATGACATCAAAATTAAAAATTATATATCCACTAGTTTCATCACTAGGAAAACATTTAAACCTTACTCAATTTTCCATTATACAAGTCAAGTCTTCTAATGAGTAGTATTGAAAATATTAATATCAAATCCAGGTCATGATGTAAGTATTCATCAATAAAAATTAATTGTTAAAAATAGAGCAAGAGCTTTTTCAGTACTGCAATTGCTTTAAAAAGGTGCTCTAAACATAGATGTCACGTTAAACCTTTACATCAACTCAGAAAATCCATTTCTCAACTTCAATTATGGTTTTCAGGATTTGAATCTGTAGGTAGCTGCAATTGAGACTTGCTATTTATTTGACATTTAGCACTGCACTTATTCAATGGTTATCATCAAAAGATAGAGATTGTGTAGATTTGTATGCAGTGAAATATGCATTAGAAATTTATATTAATATATTCAACTTCCAGAAATTCCTGCTACAAATGAAAGACTTTAGACAGGAGCCACATACATGCCCATTCTTTTTGAACCTTGAGAGGCTAACGTGTCTTCCTTCTTTGTGGGTAGTAGATGCAAATATCTTTGCTTGAGTACGTTAAAAGATTTTGTGGTTTTAGATAATTTACAGTGGGGAACAATTAAATTTAACCTTACACCTGGTTAGGTGACAGTAATCATTCCCACCAGTCTGAGGAGGAGTCAAGTTTTCCTTCACATCACAGACACCCTTGTAAATAATATGCCAGTTGGGGGTCCGAATGACCAGCTGCTTTAAGAGGACTTTGCAATGCTCTCTTGAGAGCAAATAGGAAACAATCCAGATGGCCCTCAATTGCTACACAAAAAGTTCAGAGCTAGAAGTATGACCTGTTAATTCTATATCATGGCGATGGAAACGAGCAAAATAGGTGCAGTTGTAATGTGTTCCAGGGTAGTAGTGTTTATAATGTATTTATCATACACATTGCTGATGAAAGAAGGAAAAGTGAAAATTGCTAGATTTCCAATTTTATTTACTGCCCAGTTTAAATACCAAGCAAATTAAGACTACCTTGTACCTGAGAAAAAAAATTTTGGGCAATTGATAAAGGTGAATTATTATCCCCATTTATCTCCAAATGGTCGCTTCACCCAATTGCTTTGGCTGAGAAAGCATGTCAGCTCAGCTTTCGAGTAGTTTTTAGTATCTTGGTTATAATTTGATGACACATGCCTCAAAGATATAGACAAGAATCATTTGTAGAAGAATATAATGAAAAGCGGAGTAGATCCTGAATGAGTACAAATTTGGGTTCAGAAAAAATAAGCGCACAAGAGAAGCAACTTATGCCTTCAGCCTACTAATAGATAAGAATCTACCAGTGTTCGTCCTATTTGTAGATTTGGAGAAGGCATTTGACAACATGAATTGGAACTTGATGCTAAGGAATCTCAAAGAAAAAAGCATATCATACAATGACCGAAGGATTATCCACAGCTTGAATAAAAACCATGTGGCTGTAATCAAATCAGGACCCAGCAGTAGAGAAGTAAGCATAAAGAAAGGAGTTACAAGGCTGTGCACTGTCTCCCATATTATTCAATGTCTATATTGAGAAAACCATCCAAGAACTCTAACATAAGAAAATTCTCTGGGAGTGAATATTCACAGGGAGTAAATCAGCAAGCTGTGATTCATCAACGACATAGTGGCAGACACAGAAGGAGATTTAAAAAAGACACTAGGAGATATGGAAATGATATTGGCCAGATATCACCACAAGATCAATAAAAAGAAAACTAAGTTATTGGTATGCAGTAAGAGATAAGAAGCCAGGATCAATGTTAAACTAGGGAAAAAATCAAGTAGGTGGAAGAGTTCTGTTACCTGGGATGTGGAGTAAAAGCATGGATGAATCAAAAGAGAAATTGCCAGTAGAATTGCCCAAGCAAAAAGGCTATTTTACCAAAAGAAGATTCTGCTTACAGATGCAAATACTAGTGTGGAGGTGAGGAAGCATTTCATTAGAACATGCATCTCTAGCATTTTACTATATGGCAGCAAAGCAAGGACAATAATAGCAGCAGAAAAGTCAAGGCTGGAAAAATTTGAAATGTGGTGCTATCAAAGATTGGAAAAGGCAGGCCTCATATGAGATAGTTACATGGAACATGTCATGAAGGATGGAAAAGAGAAAATTTTCAAAGATTGGAAAAGGCAGGCCTCATATGAGATATATGGAACAGGTCATGAAGGATGGAAAAGAGAAAAATTACATTGACATGAAGAGGTTGGCCGATAGAAGAACTGAGTGGAGGGCTGCATCAAACCAATCCTAGGATTGTTGACCCATGATAATGATTTATAATTAGTCCCATAGGGGTTTAACTTAAATATCAAGCCCTAGCAAATGACTTCACCCAGGATGTGAAATAGATAGGTACCTGCACAGACATAGAAAATCATTTTTTTAAAAGTAAATCAAACATTTCCAAATAGTGATGTATTTAATTTCCAAGAAGCAAATATTCATTAAATAATTTTAAAATTACCCTTATTATAAAAACCAGTCCAAACATTTAGTATTGTATTAATGCCTACGTGTAATATGTTTCCTTCCATATATGTAACAGTTGAGGAGGTAGTTGTCAAAATATTTATTTAAATGAGTCAGTAGCCTAAAATTGTTGGCATAAGTTATTTCCTGCTGTCTTACCACAAAGCGAATACTTAAATGCTCCCAGTCTCCCAGGTGGCTGCCATAGCGACGACGTTTCCCAAGACAATGGCCCCCAACAAGAGGGAGTGGCCAAGGTCCCAGAAGTCTTGGCCCTGTTTCCACCACACACACATCCTTACCCTCACTGAAGGGAAAAAAGAGCCAGTAGGTCACCATGAAATCAGGCCCTGTGACACTTGGAGCCTGATCCTTTGGCACATCCCTCTTCTTCAACCGAATATTAAAAGGGCCTAATTTGTTCCCATCCTTCAAAATAAACATGGCAAACATGATTATTGAAGTAAACACCCTTTTAAATAATAAACACCAATGTGAAACCCTTATACAAGCATCTTTTTTGACATAATGGCGTTAGTAATCTTTGGTTTGTATCATGGGGCATACAAGCCTAAATGGGCAAAATATTTTAATCCTGATCCGTGAGAACTAGGAGTTTGCAAGTATTTCAGTAACCATGAAATCCAAGTTACAATTAAGGGCAATATATGCTATGGGCAACGTTGAGTGTTGGGCTGCTAAAAAGGGGTCCCAATTTTGGATTCATTAGAGGTCATACTAGAATTCAAATATATTTGTGACTCAGCAGCGGCATCGGAAGTGGGGGCAGGGAGGGCATTTGCCCCCCCAAAAGTCGGTTTTCAGTCTCAAAAAGTCGTTTACAAGATTGGTAAAAGGCATGGGTATGTCAAGGGCTATCACTAATTGTTTAATGCCAGGTAAGCTGGAAAATTTCTGTTTTTTAAATACCATTATTTCAGGTAGTGAAGTGCAACAACTTTGAATACCTTCAAATTGTCGGAATTGAAGTATATTTTTAGATGAGCATGCATGAATAATTAATCAATGCATTCAAGAGACTGAAAATTTTATGGAATTTATATGCAAGAGCAAATATTTGAACCTCCAAAAACAAGGCATTTAACCTTCACCAACCTCAATTTCTTCATTGACCATCCTTGGAGAATCAGGAGGGAGTGTATCCATCCGATTGATTTTGGTCGGAACATCATGATTTGTGAAAACATGGGGATATATCTCTTCCTTGTGCTCATCATTAACTCTTTCCTCCTCATCTTTTTTCCTGAGATATTTCTCAGCAATATCTCCTGAAGAAGCCTCCAACCGCTTCTTTAATGATGCCCAATAACTTTGTTGATGGATATGCTGTAGGGTTTTAGGAACAGTTGTTGGATTTGGCAACTTAGCCTTCTTTTGCGGAGGGCAGTGGGTTACAAGAGCATAAACAGGCACAGAATACAACAGAGGATTGTAACCATGTATAAATGAAGAAGAGTTCTTCAACAATTCCCCTGAAATCAAGGAAGAAATAATTAGCTTTAAATACTAATAAATAATATAAAAACTAATATGGGAAAATGCAAAAACTGGGGCCTATGAACATAAAATATGTCCTTCCAATGAAATATGCTTTTTAGTGCCTATTTCCATGTGAGTTAAGGGCCAAAGAGATGGAACAAATCAGATAGAGACAGGTAACCCTTTCTGCTGATTACGTGCTCTGAGAAATTAAAACTTGGTTGTATATATGAGCGATTGTTGCTTAAAGAGGACTCTATAAAGAGAAGAGAGTATTGTTATTTAGGAAGCCAAGTAACTGCAGGGATGGAAAAAGCAAAAAGGAAATACATATTCAATAGGATAGTCAAGGTAAAGATGGTAGGTATTCTACAAAAATAAGAATCAACTTACAGCTCAAAATAGAGGCTTAAAAGTAAAAAGCACTTCATTAGAACTTACATTTGGAGCATATTTATCTATGACAGTGAGGTATGGATGATAATAGGAGCAGAGAAGTCAAGGCTGGGTATATTCAAAATATGCATGGTGTTACAGAAGAATGATGAAGATCAAATAAATCGAACATATGACTTATAAAGAAGTCCTAAGAAGAGGGAGAAAAGAGAATTCCTATGAAAATTTTAAGAAGAAGATGACACAAATAATAGGCCATAGCTTGAGACATGATGGCCTGATGAAGACAATCATCAAAGGGAATGAGAAAGGATCAGGCCTCGCATGAGATTTATGGAATAAGTTGAGACAGAATGAAAGGGAAGAACTATTATAATAAGAGTAGATTAGCCTTTAATTTAGTAGCATGAAGTGGAGAGCTGTGTCAAATCAATTTTAGGATTTTTGACTTGCGATGATACTGTTGTTTTTTAATGGTTATCCCATGATTACAGATATTGCTTCTTCAAAAAAATTTCACCTCAAGAGATAAAATCATCGGCACACCTATAGAATGCTTATGATATGTAAAAAGTTATTCTCTACCAAATATTTCATATTGGAATTAAAGATGTGTAAAAGAGAAATAATGGCATGCATGCGAAGATGTTGAGGAAGCTGGAACGATGCCAATTATCCAAATAACAAAGTTTAACAAACCAGGAACTAAACCACTCATCTTCAGCTGAAGATTTTCCCTGAATGGAAAACCCTATTTTATTATAAAGTGCACCTTACCCATTTCCTGTTTCGCTAACAGAAACCATTCTTTGGATTTGGTCCCTAGAGGAAGACTTTGCCGTTCTGCTGAGGACTTTATCTCCTCTACCAACCGATGCCTGCATGATTGGTCACATGATGTACTTTCATTTTTCACTGCTGTGCCATTTTCTCTGGGGTCAATCTTGAGTAATTCTTTTAGCTTTAATGCTTGCTTTGAGGGAGTAGGGGAAACATTTTCTAAGAACTGCTCCACCCCACCAGGAAAGAATCTTTCTCCAGGAGCCAGCCAAACAAGGGGAGCCCATCGACGAACGAGTGAGTCCACTGCAAAGATTATAAATATCTTGCTAAGGATTGGGCCAAAAAAGATAAACATTTCAAAATAACATATTATTGAACTTGGCTTATAAACATGCGATCAGAGTCATTTTTATCCCATCTGAAAGAGTGTTAACCAGAGTTACCTCCAATTAATGTTAAAAAACATTATATTCATCAGATACATTTCAAATGGCAAATCTTCATTTCAGATTTTTAAACTCATGTACTTAAGTCAATATTTTTTTTCCTTTTTTTAGTATATACTACCTTTATTATACACTACTTAAGTAAGGTAAGGAAGGCTACAAAAATGAAGCTTATTCCCTATGTAACTATGGTGTCTCAAAAATCCCTGTCTATTTCAATAACAAACTACTTTTTTAATGTGCTTTATGGTTATAAAGCATGTATAGACTATTACTCGCTATTGGTAACTAGCAAGCGACTGTTGATGAGGCATGTGCTGGTGAATGGTTGTTGGCAAGCAATTTGATTTGAGTAATTTTTGTTGAGTTATTGTTCATAAACAGTCATAGTTCAAAGTTGTTTTTTCAGCATGATGGGATACGCTATTAAATTGTACATGATTATTTGGACAGACTCCTCACCAGTTGCTGGATTTGTTATCCATGGGTAGCATGATCATTCAATTTAATTCCATTAGATATCCTTACCTAGGATTTAATTAAATCTAAGATATACACTGGAAGAACAATTAGAGGTAGAGGAACCTCATTACTGTTACTGTTGCAGTTAAAAAAATAATGCCTAAAATACTGGGAAAAGTGTAGCAGGCAGTGGCTTCCTACTTTCACCTTTGTAGAGACATTGATGATTGGCGTGTGAAGGACTAATTCTTTGTAGCACAGTATATATAAAAATAAATATAATTTCCCTACTTACACCAGTTTACCATAAT
Source organism: Platycnemis pennipes (assembly GCA_933228895.1). NCBI lineage: Eukaryota > Metazoa > Arthropoda > Insecta > Odonata > Platycnemididae > Platycnemis > Platycnemis pennipes. Next base: position 76,184,162 of record OW121854.1, read on the forward strand.
TTCCATCACTTCCAAAAATAGATAGTGACTTGTTAGTGGGGTGAATGCTTAGAGGGCAATGTTTAGCTCAAGAACTTCGAATGCCCCAGAGTTCAGAAATGAGCCACCCCATAAGTCTAATAGATTCTAATCGCGAAGCTTGTTTATGGTGGAAGAGCATCATCATTGAAAAAAACAACTTTTGTGACTTCCACAGTCTAATAAGACATATGACTGGTTTCTGCTATTAGGCCAGCATCAGACCTGATGATGGCCGAACAGCCGAAACAGGTCATATGTCTTATTAAAATGTGGAAACCACAAAAGTGTTTTTATTTGTTTCAATCCTCACCACTATGCCTGTGATAGTTCCAGGAAGGAATTCTTGCATATGTATCATAAAATTATCATTAAATGAGAGATAGTGAGAAGCTGCATGTGTGGGAATAGGAAGGCAAGAGATGGACACAAATCAGATAGAACACCAATGGTTGTTAATGTGGAGGGAAAGGGTGCTTGTGCTTTCTCAATTATAAAAGGAAGACAAAGGTTACACTGAAGCACGTATACCACATTCTTATAGAGGCATTTGGCTAAGACATGGAAGGGAGGGTGTTCTGAGAGGTTAGGAATAGGGTTATTGGATTGGATGCCGGAGCAGGTGTTGCATTGGAGATGGTTGTAAGTGGAAGGTCAGTGGGATACCTGATCAGGGGGAGGTGGGGGAGGGTCAGTAGTAACTACATGTGTAACCACTTGTTGCCAGCAACCTTATTAATAAGGAAGCAGTAACCAACCACTAGCAACGAAATATCTGCTTCCTTAGTAATAAACTACTGAATGAAAGTATTAATTACTACAAATCAGTATTAAATTGCCAATGAGCAGTGATTAATTGTTAAAGTATGCATATTGATTACTAACCACTCACAGACGATTTTCTGTTAGGGAGTAGCTACCAATACAACACTTTAAACTGCAATGCTGGAAAAGTTGTCAGACAATGCGGGTCTACAGAAATAACTTATAGATATAAAATATTTTTCCAGGCAACAACCACCAGCCTTCAACCTATAGGTTGGTTCTGGTTGTCTTCCTATCATGACAAATCAGAGTCAAATTGCAGCAGTGGGAAGATTTTTCATTAAATTACAGATAGGTAGGTACCTTTTTGAGTGCAGAGTGGAGAGTGAGCTCAGTACTCTTCGGCATTACACCAAGGACCACTTAAAGCCTCCCATTTAAAGTAAGCTATCGTTGATGCCTAGTTTTACTCCACTCTTCACCCTTCACGAAAAAACTCCTATTTCTACCCAATTATGTACCTACATATGCAAAGCAACAAAAATAAATTTATTTCTCAGTTTCCTCCCCAGAATAACTACTACTGTTGGCAACGGTTAGCCTTGGTTGATGTGGGCAGAGCTCACCAAATGCAACTCCCAATGGTGAGTGAAAACACACATCAGGGAGGGGGAATGCCAGTTTCTTTCTCTATAATCCTTGGGTACCCATAAAGAACTGGTACTGAGATGATTACAAATTAGGATTTCACTGGAAATGCTCAAGGGCTTCATGAATTCAAACCTGGGAATCTGGTCAGAATTCCAATGCTCTAATTCCTAAGTTACCTCACCATTTCAGGTAATGGGAGTCTACCTAGTGATATCTATGTTAAATAGAAATATTTTGATGGTCCCTATTAATACCCCAAGGTTAACCTACCATCGACAATCTGGTCATTTGGAGGATGTGGTTGACAAATAAGGTCATCTGTGCTATTTATAACAGGTGGGCAATTCGGTGTAGGTAGGAATATTTCAAGGGACAAAGAAAGAGTGCATTGAAACCCGACAACTGCATTAGTCATTAGACTTAACGAAATGCAATAAGGGGTCCATAACTCAGCATCCCATCTGACAGGCTGAGTACTGAGGTTGAAATGCTATCCTCACAGTTTTCAAGATGGTACCAATGTAGCGATGGAAATCTTGCAACTATCGGAATTCGATCCCGGGTTAGTTAGTGAAACAGGTGAGATATATGGAACTGAATAATAACCATTTGGGAATGAAGTAAAACACTCTTACTGTCCTCAAAAATATTTTCACTTCCTCCGGGTTACGACGTGTGTCTTTAAAAAATAAACAATATTGATCAACTCTCACGTATACATTTAACCATTACAAGAGGAAGTGGTTGGGGATGAGATAATGTAGTAGCAGTCATAGTTATTCGAGGAAGACTGCTGAAAGCTAAGGCCTTCCGCTCCATCTAGGATAGCTGGGTTACCTTGGTGAAAATAAACCGTGACAGACAGTGTGACAACAATGTGTATCACACTGTGCAAGTGTATTATCACAGTGTATGTACACTGTGCGCACAGTGTGCTCCCTTCAAAGCGTGATGGACAGTGTGACCACAATGTGCAGCACACTGTACATGGGTATTAGTCACAGTGTACGCACACTGTGCTCCCTTCAAAGCGTGATGGACAGTGTGACCACAATGTGCAGCACACTGTTCATGGGTATTAGTCACAGTGTCCTCACAATGTGTGCACGGTGTCCTCACACTGTGAATACACTGTACTGTCACAGTGTCTATCACGCTTTCTGCACGCTTTTGAGTCCTAATTTACGCTTTTGTCACGGTGTATGCACACTGTAATCACACTCTTGTCACATTCTAAGCACACTGTGTTCACGCTTCTGTCACATTGTCTGTCACACTGTCTGTCACGGTTTATTTTCACCAGGGTAATGGGTAAAAGTATTAGTTTCTCTTGGAGGGGAGGAAAGGTGGAACGAAACCCGGCGTCGGTATTAGCCCACTCTCAAAGAAATACGCCAAGGGGTCCACGGCTTCACGTCCCATCCGACGAACGGAATAATGCACTAGAGGCATCCTCATCATAGCACTCAAATGGGAAGCGGTACACCAATGAAAAGCCTCTGTCACTTTTGGCATTGGAACCCCAACCTTTGCGATGAAGAGGCAGTACAATCTCGTTTCAGTGGCTTGAAGCGAAACGAATAGCAGCGGTATAAATTAATGTAATAAGAATACCGTTAGGATATTAAGAAAGCGTAGGCTTCACTATGAAAACAGGAATGGGATAGAAAACAGAAAAGGAAATGGGAATTGAAGGTTCATGAACGCAGGGCATAGAAAGGAAAGTACTTATCTCTCATGGGCACGTACATATTATGAATCAAGAAATACTTCCAAAACAGTTCACGGAATGCAACCATAAGATGGAATGGGGGGAGGCAAAACTTCAGACACCCCAATAATCTAGTTTAAGTGGATTAAAGCTCGGCCCATAGACGTTACATACTAAAAGTCTTCTCCCACGCACGGCGATACTTTCACTTATCCCGCCCGTCACTCCTTCCTTTGGCACGAAGAAAACGAGAAGCATCCCGTCTTGGTTCACCCTCGTCCCGACTCCAGTGGCCCAAGTCAAGGATGGGCTGGCACCCTACCTATCAATTTCGTATGCGAGGCTCGCGTCCTCCCCGAAACACCATCCTGGAAGGGGGAGAAAACACTTTCTCCCGACAGGGCAGGGTGCCCAAAGCGCCTTCACCCAATGCGGCACTCTCCCAAGAGCGCTAAACTCTCTCGAGCGAGCACGTTGATCATGCACCGTGTCCATAACTAATACAACGTACCTACAGACTATGTAAGGAACATCGTCCATATCAACGTAGTACCATCGTAACTTGCAGTTTCTAACTTTGCCAGACTATCATGGTAATGTCCCGAAGATACGATACAATCCGATACAATCGTCCATACTAAGGAGTTCTATCCTGATGGCCCAATTTCGAATCTCGGCAGTAGCCGATCTTTCAGTTGAATAGAGGTCCCTATTTGTGTGCCTTAAGGAGAGCACCTCAAGTGCAGTACTCCGTCCGTCGGATAGGCGATAAACGATGAACCCCTTGGTGTCTCTTTTTAATTGCAGGCCAATGCTGACGCCGGGTTTCGTTCCATCTTTGATCCGTCTTCTGAATAGTTACTGCCTCTTTCCCGCTTCTTAAAAGTGGAAATATCCTCAACTAAGGTTCACATCCGTTTATTACTACGACTAGTTATGTTGAACAAATGTCAAGCATAGAGTTAGGCTCACGGACGTAAGCAGAACCATGCAGATATTTCGTATTTCCATATTTTTAGAGTCCATTGACACTCTTCCGCGTTTCTCCGTCAGTAAATACTCCGCACTTGATCACGGTGTTTGCATTAGGCGATTATCGCTATTAATTTTTTTCCTGTCTCCATTTCGAGCATAAAAAGAGTATATTCATCCTGACGCATTTTCGGAAAGCATACTTTCGCTGTCGTCACGCATCGGCGAGTCGCTCTGGTGCCACCTTTCTCCGGCGGGGGCGTTCCTTTTGTACGCAAGCTCCAAGGTGCGACAAAATATCTATAAGTGACATGACTGCAAAGACACTAGCGTAAAATGTGGTTTATGTCACCACCCTTGCCCTTTCGTACACAAGCAGCTCCACATTTTCAATATTCCGACAGAAATTAACGAACCTTCAACGGAGTGGTAGAGACGTTGATATCAGCAGCAGCGTGGTGGGACTTCAACTTCTGTGGAAAGGTATGAATGGGTGAGAGTACAATACCCTATCCACATCCGTATTCTACTGCTATTTACACCTGACAAATGGGAAATTCAAAACGTAGCCACGGACCGAGAACGTAGAGGAGCGTTCCTGAACACAACCTCGCACGTATTGCCACTGATTACGTTGGAGAAAAAAAAATTCGGAGCTACGTTTTAATTTCTGTTTCGGTCATTTTTCCAGACGGGGATATTGACACTCATTTGTTTCAATTTATATATGCACATTCAATTCAACAAATCTAATACTTTATTTCTCTAGCCTGTATGAAAGTGAAGAAATTTTATATGAAAGGATCTTCTTCATTAGAAAAATCATTCATTCATATTCTACCGTTGAAGGTAGGTCTATATGGGCATTCAGTTCTTCTCACGAGCCCTATATCCTATACGGTGTCCATACTCACACCCACATACTTCTTACCTGTCACTATAAATATCCGTTATTGACTTGAAGACAAAGAATTTTGAGCTCATAAAGGGGGGCTGATTCCGCCTTGGAAATATTTGTCGTGTCCAAGGGTTATACATATTTAGTTACCGAGATTTATTGATGACTACGGCGAATATACCAGGTGTATGAAGAATAGTGGTAAGGAGAAGTTGAACGGGAGTCTGGTATTACAAGTTGCTGATTCCGGGATTTTACTAACACTAAATATTAGTATTTACGGAAACATTTTAAATGTTATGAAGGGCTTGAAGTTTTCCCGGCGAACAGTACGAGAGGTTCTATTCGGTTGCCGAGATTTATTGATTATTACGGCAAAAATACCTGGTGTATGAACAAGAGCAGGTAATAAGGAGACGATGAAATGATATTTCGAAGAGAAATATGAAAATGAATTGGACAGACAGGAAGGCGAACGAGGGTATGGTACACATAAATGCAGATACATTTGAAAAAACAAGGTAGAGATCAATGGATGGTTTCTAACGTCATTCTGTTTTTAGATTAATTTTCAAGATTCACGGTCGCTGGGAGATAGTTAGAGAGCATTTGCAATGGAAGTGAAATCTTTATTTTTCCGTGAAAGAATCAAGTGGGAAGTGGGGAAGTGCTGGAGGAAGTAGCGAGAAGGCCGAGGGGAGGGGAGAAACAGACTATTAGAGACGGAAAAGCATATTAGAATAAAGAAGTCAGATTTGCAGACACGGAAGGAAGATGATAAGAGTTTTAGCTAAAATGAATTGGTGTGGAAAATATGAAATTGAATAGAAATAGAGGCTAAGGAAGAAATGGATATTAGCGTGAAATGGACCGCTGAATAAAAGTTCCAATGGTTTTGTGTCCTTCCAAAAAGTCTTTAATTGATACACTACCGTATTTTACATAGTACACGCCATACTGGGTTTGTGAATTCACGCCATGCAGGATTTGTGAATTTATTACAGAGCTTCAAAATCCCCCAAAACACGCTTGAACTGGATTCATTGTTTACATTATGTACTTTGGCTACAGAGGATAGATTTCAAGTTCACGAGAAAATATTGCGCTTACATTTGAATTGAATTTTATAAATAATGAAGGGTTAAATGCTAATATCATATATACACCAAGGGATAAATGCTAATATCATATTAATACCTCGAGTTATAAGATATGTTCAACGAAAAAATTCCGTTTTCAGCTTTTATCGGCGCATTATTCCAATTCAATTGGAAACGCCGTCATCCCTGATACCAGCCTTCAAAAAATGTCATGAATTTTATACATATATACTTCTGAATAATTTATGAAGAATTAAATCCTGAAAGAGCCGCTTCACGGTTCCAAAATCCGAACTTACGGAAAGGCTATTCCAATAACCTTTTCGGTCCACACGTCTACCTAATTTCTTCCGGCAACTTGCTCTCCTCCACTACCTTGGCCAGTTATTTTTATCTCCACTTAAAATAGAGAGGCGGAGTTGGCCCTCTCGGTCGGGATGTGGACAGGATGGTCCGGGTTCGAATCCGGGTGAAGTCTTACCCAACGTTCCCTAAAAATCCTCGAGATGAGTTATTCCCCGAGACTCGGTACTTCGTGGGAAATCGCCGGTGGAGCAGGGAGAGCAGTTAGAACTCTTCGGATTCTGAACGCGTTAGTTTTGCACGCACGCTGGCTTATTAGTTCGAGGTGAATTCCATCATTTGAAAAATTTGTGTGATTTGAAAAATTGAACGCACGATTTCGAATCCGACACCACAGGCATGATTCTTATCAGCAGGACATACAGAAGCGGAAAATGAAGAGAAATCAACTGTCGGCTCGAGCGGTACAAGAATTTATTGTTCCCACGCTCAATGCACGATTACAAAGCAAAAAAAGTATAAATATTTCAAATACATTACACACCACACTTCATTATTAATTCACAGTTAATTTTTTCAGTCTCAACTCAACTCAACTTCACTGCTTGTGACCTACCACCCTCTGCCATACTTCCTAGAGTCATATCGGAGGAAAACATTTAGATGAAGATCATAACCGAATCAACCCGCTGGTTTATCCCTGAGTAAAATATCTCGTCCTACCTATCTTGCTGGTTTATTTTCTAAGAGTAGGATTATGTTTTAAGGTATCCCTAACTGCTAAGGTTAAAATGTACGATCTAGCCTGACCTAATTCTTGAACAATCTCAACACTCATTCCCGGGGGAAGATTCGAAGGAGGACCCGCGAAGACTTCGCCAGCCTTATCCGCCCGAAAAACACGAGATCATCAATGAAAATATAGCATAAATGGCACATTGATAAACAGTACTCAGTACAATGAGTTTGGAGAATTGATGTTTACCGAAAGAGAACGAAAACTAACAGAAGCGGTAGAAATGGATGTAATGAGATTATCGTTTAGAATATCAAGAAAGGATAGGGCTAGCAATGAAAACAAAGAGGCAAATGGGGATTGAAAGGTCATTAACGCAGAATATATAAAGGAGAAAACGAATGTGGTGTGGATAGATACAGAGTATGAACCAAGGAAGACTTCCAAGACAAACTATGGGATGGCATCCACAAGAACGAAGAATTTTACATTACGCTAATTGACAGATAATTTGCTTTTTTTTAATCCTATATCTCTCTCACTGGTTGCTTGACATGTATTACCACGGCTGCAACCCCTATGAGCCACCGTATAATGATAGATTATCAATGGAGTGATCAAAACGAATGGGATCTAGGTTTTGGACAACAGCGAATGAAGTTTATAAACTGATTAAATAACTATATACATCATATAATGCTGTTCACGCTCATTCAGTAAGGTAGGTGACATATTTTTTGGGGTAGAAACGACTTTCATTGATGTTTTTGATAGCTTTCCTTCAGGCAAGCGAAAGCAGTGCGTCCTAACCTATATTACCTATCCTATTGAGGGAAAGTGCGATTTGTTTTTGCGAAGTCAATTATACCTGGGGTGTCAAAAATTCTCTCATATTTCACGCTTCAAGGTCTCACAAAACTGCGCCCACAAAATCTTTCTCCAGGCGTCATGGAACAGCCTCTCTCAAAATGCGGCGAAAGGAGGAGGAAAAACTCACCTGCACAGTTCATTACGGTGCTTAAGTGTTGTTGAACTTGTTTCACGTGTTCCAGCTCCTAGCCAGCTAATTTTATGCACAAATTCTACTTTTTTCTACAGGTGAATTTGCGTTAATTGACAGATAATTTACTTCTTTCATATTCATCCCATACCTCTCTCACTGGTCGCTTGATGTGTATTAAAATGATTGCAGCACCTAAATTGACTACCTTCATCTATATGACAGCGTATCGGCATTTACTATGTGGAAACGATTGATATATATGTTAAATAAAGTACACTTGTACAATGTCCATACTATAACCCCTTCCACACCTTCCATCAGGGTGATGGCATAATGTGCCTAAACCATAGTCGGAGGTGTGGAAGGGATTAAAGTGTGGAAATTGTACCAGTGATCTTTTCATTTAACATGGATACCTACATCCAAATATATCATCCATAGTGACTTCATCCACTACCCTCCTATTTTGATTCCAATTCCGAGCCACCCCAACTTCTCTCGCACAATGACAAGGCAGCATATATAAAGGAGAAAACGAATGTGGTGTGGATAGATACAGAGTATGAACCAAGGAAGACTTCCAAGACAAACTATGGGATGGCATCCACAAGAACGAAGAATTTTACATTACACTATTGCACTGTACTCCTCGAGCAAGTATTGCCTGCTGAACGCCTCATCAGAATCGCCATATGCTTTTCTTACCTGTGCTATCTAAGTCTGAAAGTTTCAATGGAGTGTCTAACACATTCTGAATTTCTGCAATTTATTCGTTTCCCTTTTTGACAATTCGATATAACCATAGCAGTTACGGCACATTAAAGCCTAATTCTAACACAACTACCGTGATTTTCTCAATCTACTCTGTCCAGAACTTCAAAGTTAATTAACCAAAAACATTCCTATTACACTCCACACTCCATTCTTAACGCAGCAGTGGTTTCAGGCGTTGCTTTTTCCATCCTAAAATTAACTGATTTTCACTGATGTAGTCATTTGCCTTTTACAGCCGTATTTCTGTAGTTATAATTGTCACCACGGCTGGATTGATCATGAAACAAGATAAACACGTACTTAGGACATTCAAGGAAGGGCGCACCACAGAAATTTGAATTAGAAAGCTTTTCGTCTATATATATGAAGTGGATGAATACAAGAATAAACATTATTTTCCATCTCGCACTGCATTTTGTGAAATATTTCATTTTAATTTATGGCTTAATATTGTTTATATCCTAAAGTACTTATACATAAGGGCACCAAAATTTTATACGCAAGTGCATAGGGCCTTTAAGGGATTTAAATCACCCTTATTACGACCTTTGCCACGCGAGGGATTTAGCATATTGCCCTATAGAATATTCCTACGATCTACGATTATCCTGTAAAATATTCCTACATAAGGGTCCAATAATGTTTTTTGTTCACTTTTACCTAGACTCTTCAATAAACCTTTGGGGATAACATATACATTTTCTGTCATTCTTAACTTAAATTCCCTTAATGCTTTCTCATATATGCATTTGTAATTTCGGAGTAAAATTCCTGTACCCAGTTTTTGCTGCTTACTTCTGTGTATGGTAAATAATACGACGTATAGTATATTATCCAATTATAATCAATGAAGTTAATTGACAGAAATTTCCAGCTCTGTCATGAACCGACTCTTGTTCAAATAATAAGCTTCGTTTCTCCTCGGGAATTCCTTGCTTTCCATTTTTAATCGAATACAATTTCTTGACGAACAAAAAATCCACTCCGACATGATAATGAGAAAATACTGTGTTATGGTAGCTGCATTATAAGGAAAGCCCTACTTGTCCCTCTGCGTTTTTTTCCCCTTCTAACGATGGTTGTTATTAGTTATCTTCCAATAATGAAATAGGATCATTGATAGTAGTTCCTACCTAATCTACCCCTCCTTATCAACTAATCATTCTTGTCCCTTAACCTTACTGGTGCAATAGGTACTATACACATCCAAAACTCTTCATATCTTGTTTTTCTAAAAATCTGAAATCAATGTATATGCGGCTACAAATAGGGATCTTATTAGAGATCAAGACAAAACCTTTCCCATATCTTTCAGAGGACATTTCACGGGGCATTTTCCCTGAAGTCATTATTAGAACTGCTACTTATACCGCGCAATCAACTTTTGATCTGATATTGAAATTTCAAGAGCTTACAAGCATTTATAGGAATATTTATAGATTGAAAAAATTAGTGTTCCATATGTATTGTTATTAAAATTTAAGATCGTCGAAAGTTTCGTCAGACTTGAAATAATTACAATTTCTTTTCCCAAAAAATTTATTTAAAAACTAAAATCCCAAAATACCTATCCGATAGGCAACAATGTTAACTTTCCGGCAGGAACGAGAATTATATCAGTAGTTTATAATAATGATAAAAATCCAACCACAACTATACCACTTGCGTTCTCGTTTGCAGAAACATCAGATTTGAAATTCAAAACCGTTTGGCGAGAGAAAAATAGTTCCTAAACTCTCATCGAACTTTTAAGATAGGTTTTATGCCACGCACTTTTATTAATAGATAGACTAACAGATAGTTTTCCGCGCATTGCTTTCAAATGACGTGCTGATTTTCATGTTGAACTAAAAATAATTATTATTTATCTATTTAAATAACATTTCAACTCCCCGCTTTCTAATACTGGATGTTGTATCCTATCTCTTGTCACACATACAGGCAGTTTCACGAGTCCTCAAATGCACGAGATACGAGAGCACTTTTATCAACCTTCGCATATACGACTGTGCGAAAACAAATCACACTTTCTCGCGAGTGTATCGGGAATGTGGGTTAGAGTGCAGTTGTAGTGGAATTAGGTTTTAAGGTTACATCGCGCAACTCCGCTGGTTACATCGCACCATATATCCTCAGCTTAATCCAAAGACAAACACGACTCTCGCGCGAAAGGATCAGGTTGGTGTGGTGACTGGCGCGCTGATTTCACATCCCCAGGGCCTGAGTTCGAATACTGGGTGTGGCAGGGATTTTCCATTGGCGTACTTGTGCTCGTTTTAGTGATGGGAGGAGAGCACCTCGAAATCAGTACTCCGTCCATCGGATGGGACGTCAAACTGTGGACACCTTGGCGCTTTTCGTTCAGATTAGGTTAATGACGATGCCGAGTTTTTATCCACTCTCTTTCCGTCCTTTTCAAAAATATCGTTTGAATCTCAGTTCTTCTTAATTTATCGTAGTAAATTTGTGGTTGTTGTAAATTGCACTCATGGTCACTGTGATCGTGATAGCACTAATAATTAAATGCATGGTGGTCGGGTGATCAGGTTGCTTTTCCGGCTTTTCTGCTTCCCATCCCCACGGACCACCTTTTAATCTTACCAGTGCTAAATATTTTCCAGTAGAATGCTTGACTGCTATATGGAGAGCACCTTAAGTTCAGTGCCCCGTCCGCTGTATAGAACGTTAATCCTTGGGCCACTTGGTGTATTTCTTGACGAGTAGGCAAATTCCAACGCAGGGTTTTGCTCGACCCTTCTCCTACACTCCGAAAAATTCCTACTTCTACTCAATTACCCACCTATTCTCAATTCAGCGATTGGCCTTTAGCTGTCAGTCTCCTCTTCCGGATAATTAGTAAGATGATATACGTTCAAGAGGCGAGATTCGAACCCGCGATCAGCCAGGAGCATTCCCGATTTGCCACCGCGGCTATTACAGGGCTCTAATTTTGCATTCCAGAGAAAAAACTATCAAACGCATAAATGAATGTCGTTTCCACTCTTTTAAAAATTAGATGCGCTCAGCTCATTTAACAAGCATGAAGAGCAAAAGCGCATATTAGTGAATAAATTACCTTGAAATAACTGACTCGGCATGCAAAATTAAGTCTTATTTTACGAAGTCTGAAATTTAATAATAACGGATGTTGAACTCTTTTACCTACTTTTCAAAATCCTTGCGTTTACCCAAGCTGAAATAATACAAGGTATGAGTAAATTTGGAGTTCTTATTGGGAGATCTACAATACCATTGATCGTGTAGTAGACCTACGAATAGATTGTCATAACCGGTGGTCAAGAATTCAAATCCGAGGAGACTTAAGGACTTGTTAACCTCAAACTCTTGTAAGTACAAACTTTTCTTCCTCTAAAACCGAAATCATTGAAAAAAAATGGACTAGCCTCCAACCCTAAAATCGAATTTCACACGTCATTGGGCTTATTACTTGTTGAACTTTGTCCTCACCGGAATAACTGACCTACATGTTGAACACTGTTGGTTAGTGGCCAAGCAAATTTTATCATATTATAATTGAAAATTCTCTTTTTATACTAAATGATCATCGATCATCACTCGTCAATGTTTGGCTTGACGTAGCTCTCCATTCCGTTCTCATATAAGCTAATCCTTCACTTCACTTCACTCCTCCGTATATTTCATATATGGTCCTCCTAAGACCTCAAGATATGGCCGTTTATACCGCCCCATACTCTTTTTTGAGTTTTCATCAGACTTTTTAATTTTTTAACTCTTCTTTGAAATTCGTTTACCCCTCCTATATCCACATCTAAATACATCTTCACCCTTGCTCTGTAACATCACCTTTGAAATTATACTAGTCCTGATTTGCTTCTTCGTCGAGGACCTTGCCGTCTTCTTCCTTCGACTCTTTTCTGTCCCCTCTGGCTGTTTTCCAATCGAGGAAGCTTTTAATGGAGAGATTTTTAATTGTATAATCCTTTTAATCCTATGTAGAGTTTTTTCTAAGTGATTAGTCTTGGTGGAGTGTTCTTACGTTTTCTGTTGTTATGGTGAACTAGTAATTTGGATACACGAGAGAAAGTTGTGATCAAGGAATTAGAGCGTGTGCAAAGGAAATTAGCAATATTTGTTAAAGGTCGCTATGATGATTTTACTAGTGTTACGAGTTTAACAGAAGAAATGGAATAGAAATTATCATCATAACGTAGATTAAAATGTAGACAACTGTTAAGTAATTATGAAGCTGATGTTTTCCAATGAAGTTAAAAATATAAATTTAATAAAATTTGTAAGAAAATAAAATTAAATAATACAAATACAAAATTCTCTTATCTGATCAGTGACAAAAATTTCAATCAAATATCTTGAGTGCAACTAATTTAAATAAGTTAATGAAGAAACCTCTTGACCGAATACAATGCTTTTCTTAAGGGAATAACAGTTAACAATAAAGGGGTAAAAACAACCCATAACATTGCTTACCAACCCTTACTTTTCAATACAAACCAATTAGGTTTGTATTGAAACCCTGAAATCGATGGTATTTTAGCATATACTCGGAGGAATGGTGAGATAGGCAGGATTATTGGTTGGAAAAAATTTGATAAAATCGGTTATATTCGTGGAAGACCAAGCGCTAGTCAGACAGCCAGCCCAGGGCTTACACAATACATTATATTCGTTACAAAAACAGCGCGAAAGATATGGGATGAAGATTAATCACAAGAAAACGACGGTAACGAGATTTTCAAGAAAAAACGGGCCAGGTTAAATTTTAAAGTAGTACGGCAGATGTCGGATCAGGTGGTGTAATTTAGCTAGCTAGGAGGTATGTACGAGCCAAGGGTTTATAGCAGCTTTAAACTCAGAAGGATAACTGCGTTGACAAAAGAGGATTTCATGCGTGAACTAATGACAGAGGCGCTGAGAAGTGAAGAAAAGAAAAGACTGGTGAGAAGTCTAATAGGAAGCATGGCACTGTAAGACAAGGAAAAATTTTTCGACGATTAACGTCATCATCAGGTGATGATGACGTTAACCGTCGAAACCATGGTCGTAGTGTGAGATAAATAACTGTGGAAATACCAAGTTTATTCTTCATTCGTTATGCATGAAAGCAAATTCCATAAGGTAACGCCTAATACCATCAATTTTTTTCACTATTTTCTTCTTATTTTGTCCATTTTTGGTTATATTTTAACATCACAATTTTACTATTGTTATCCATTGCAGCTTTCGCCATTGAAATGTATCTCATTACCTCCTCAACCGTTGCTTTCTGTTTTCCTAAAACACTTGTTTTCTCTTTTTCTGCCAATCGTATTTCTCTTTCCATCCGTTGCGAACTACGAAGACGTTTCACTCTTTATTCCCGCGTTGTATCAAAACATCCGATTCGATTATCTGATCACTAAATCTTCTCCGTATCGGCATTTCACCGCCGTTCCAACTTTCGCGACCTCGCGAAACTCTTCGGTTTCCGAAGCACTCGTCGTTTTTGCGAGGGTAAGGAGTTAAGGAGCGTTTACAAAGAAGATCGGTAATATTAGTAAAAAGACGTTATGATGATTGTGTCAGGGTCACAAACTTAAAGGAAGTGCTGGAATGAAAATAGTATCATGCCGTAGGATAAAGTTTTGTCTGGATCTTATAGGTACATGCGTTTAAAACTGTTAGGTTTAAAAAGGAAGTCCTCAGGCTTAACTTGGTGGAACCGCATGATTGTAGCAAATAGAAAAACCACTTTGTAAGATTCCTCAAAATGTATTGTGACACCGATCTAGGTTTCGATCGTATACCAATCATCTTCAAGGTCTTCAAGGTGATAGGTTTCCCGATGACGTTATACCTAAATATACTTAGAATACATGCATGTTATCGAAAAAAAAGACTGGAGAGGTTGACTCTCGTAAGAATCGATTTAAATATCTTTCTTACAGATCCTGTCACATCCTGTAAACAATATAAAACAACTGAACAACAAAATATTTTCGTATGCATTTTCGAGTGACTAAAAGTACGCTGCAGCTTATTTACTTATTCACAAATAACGACTATGCAATGCCTTTCGAAATAACCCGAAATGAGTCGAACAACCACTTTCATTGGCAGAGTCATCTGTGTGTCCCCCCATTGTGCTTTGGCGAAGGAGCGGAGCATTCTCAGTTGTGATTGGACGAAGTGGATGACGTACGAGTCCTTGGCACGCCCACTTTTCCGAAAGGATTAAAAACATCAGTTTTTTGCTACTTAAACTCGAGAACTAATTGACAGATCGAAGATCGGAATAATACGGGTCTTTTTATTTTACAACCACTCTCAGGTTCGCCAATAAAAAAAATATGGTGAACGACTCCATTACGTAAACATGAAGAGGTTAACTAATAGAAGAACCGAGTGGAGAGCTGCGTCAAACCAATTATAGGAAGCTGACATATTGTGATGATGATGATCGCATATCGCATGCGGTAGAACGAAGTACTGCACAGTCCTAGCTGGAAAGCAGAGAGTCCTCTTCTTGGGAATCTCCCTCACTCACCTCGGGTCGACTGGAATTCGCGCGAAGTGGCCTTCTTGTGATCTCACACGACGAGTGGCAACGTAAAAAAAGTTGAGCGTGTTCTGCGTCTGAGTCGCCGCTGCCGAAAATGGCATCCCGGCGCTTTCGTGGGTTTCGAGGGGCGTGGAGGAGGACGAGGCGCAGAGGTTGCTCGGAATGGACGCCGGCCAGACGGCCGCGCAGAGGTGAAAGCTCGTCCAGCCCGCGCAGAGGCGTGTGGCCCTCCGCGCGCGGCTCGGGTAACCGCGCGCTCCACAACGCGCACTTCCTCATCGCCTTGTGTCGTCTTCCATTTTTTTCTTGCACAAGTATTACACGAAATGATAAATTGCTCAAGTTTGAAGCAGCGTCAAATTGTCACTTTGAATACGCCGCTGGCACATGGGATCCCTATGAGGCAGATTTAGTTATGGAATTAGAGCGTGTACAGAGAAGATCGGCGAGGTTTGTCTAAGGCCGTGATGACAAGTGTTAGTGTCGCTATTTGTTGGAAGTGCTCGCCAGCGCCTTCACCTAGAATACGCCGCTAGCATAAGGGATCCATGCGAGGCGGGTTTAGTTACAGAATTAGAGCATTTACAAATGAGATCGGTGAGGTCGTTGTGGTAATGGTGTTAGTGTCACTAGTTCATTAAAATAGCACGGATGGGAATCATACAGAGCGTAGGTCAAAATTTAGACTTAATATTTTAAGTAAATTTAAAGCTGTTTGTTTTGCCGAAGATGGTATAAATATATTGAATGCACTCGCGGACTGCTATAGATTTAACCACGAAAGCAAGGTTGGAGAGACAGATTGACGTACAGATATAATTAAAATGACTTTCTTCCCGCGATAAATTAGACATTGTAATAGGATATATCTGCGTTTAGGCAACATCAGTGGTTAGGTGAGTGTAATGTAGGTAGCGTAATTTGAAGTGTATGCCTCTACTAACCCAGTAGTAGCTGGTTCATGTATGACAAACACGTTTTTCGTATTAATTTTACAATGTTCTTTAGTGCGTGTATGTGGATGATGTTGCTTTATTTATGATTGGTGATGATTACCCCACTGCACATACCTTAGAGTCGGTTATCAGGTGTAGATTGCGGATATTGCATGGATGCATACGTAGAAATATAAAGAGATATTTTCTGAACAGATGGTCATGCATCTGGAAGATTTCCATACAATTTGTTTCTTTACGCGGTGTAATCTTCACTGCGCATCTCTCTGTGCATCAGATTGCGCAATGACGTGCATCATGCAAAACGACCATTTCGCACGATGCTTGTCATGGTACGTAGCTCTAAGAGACGCGAATTCCGCAGAAATCTACCCAGTCGCATGAAAAAATGTGTGGAAAATAGCCCCATTCAAATGTCCATGCTTCAACACATGCAATTTGCAATATTTGTTACTGCTACAAGTTTTGCAATTAATTGCGTCGTGCTCAACGGCACTAGTTTCCACCCGGGTAGTAGCAGTAGAATTGGGAGCCTAAGTGCTCCAGAAGCGAAGGCTACAAAGCATCGTCTAACCTAACTTAATTTTAATCTAATACAGACACGACCTCGATGCCCAAAGCGGGACTTGAACCCCTGACCTTTATGTTGCCGGGCCGTCGCGTGACCGACGTGGCTACCACGGCCGGCTTTCCACTCTATTCTCCTATCGTCTAGCCTCTTCACATTTACACAATCCCAACACATACATTCAAAACTTACTCCATACATCTCATTCAATGCCCTGCTCAGCCTAGCTGCCCATTTTAATTGTCCATCAATAGCTATTATCAGCAGAACATGTCTTAAGATGTATCCCAAAGGGTTGTCCTATCTTATTTTAAGAATTTTAATTGGGCTTTTTTTTTCTCCCTTGGTTATTGGCGTGGAGTTATTAATACCAATGCTTCCAAATTGTAGCACCAGTGGCATCGTCATCGTTGCCAAATATTTTCTCGTTATAATATTATGAATAAAATTCAAAACAAAGAATTGTATTTACAAGGGAATAGCTTAAAACTAAATAAGAAAATGTTTAGCCCATTTATTAAAATACGAAATAGGAAGAATGAGCATCTATCTATCTACTTCGGGAAATTAAACATAGCAACAACACGTCAGCCATGTTCCGGAGTTAAATGAGTTAAAAGGGCTTGTAAAAAATGGAATGCTACTAAAACGTGCTATACTATAATAGTATACTCATACAATTATTTTGTATTATATTTTTTTCATCAGACTGTAGATGAATTTCCGTATTGGCATTTTTCTAAACCTGCATTTATTCCTTAAATAATATTGCTCTTTTACGGAATTTTGACGCGTGGAGTCAAAGCGGAACCTCTGTAATACTTCCCTTAAATAGCTTTAGGAAGGTTAATTGTTGCCACTACGATGAAATTTTGGTACAAATTCACTGTTATTTATGTTTTAAAGCACATGCAGTCTCCATAAGAGGCCTTATAAAACCTAGTGTTTCGTATGAAGTAGGCGGGGCCTACCCTTCCAAAGTGCCCCTATTCTGACTTCATTTTCTCCCATAGGCTACCATTCCAATGCCTCCTCCAGTACATTCTAACCTCCTTAACCACGCTCATCTCAGCTCGTGTGGTTTCAAGTCCGTCCCGCGGACTGCCAGTAAATAATAAAAAAATAAACTTCTTAATTTGGAGCGAGATTTCGACTTATTAGTAGTATCCAATAGTTTGAAATGGAAAAGGAAAATATTTACATGTATAAATAGACCGTTGGAATAAAAATGACGATAAAAATCACTTCGATATTTTCAACATCTGAGAGACAATAAACATAAAACTAACTAACTGGATGAGATTATGGAAAATACATGCTTAACGGAATTGGTGCCCTACACTGGCAATTTATGTGAAAAGCATTAGAAAAGGAGTGAGAAAAACGTAAGGATGAAAGACATATCCTAAAAGAAAAAAAAACCACTGCAGGAAAACACCTGCACAAACAGGGAGAACTATGAAAAACTTGCTAAACCCACTGATTGAAAGTTAATGTTTCAAGTTAAATTATATGTATTACAACTTATCTACCAGGATTATCTACGAAAAGCAGAGGAGTTCCTGGATGAGGTTCAATTCGGATTCAGGAAAAGTAAGGATACAAGAGAAGCAATATTGGCCCTTAGACTGCTTAGAGAAGAGAATGGAGAAGAACAAGCAGACGTTCAATGCATTTGTGGATTTAGAAAAGGCTTTTGACACCGTGGATTGGGATTCAATGCTTGGAATTCTGAAGGGAATTGGAGTGTCCTACAATGACCGAAGAATTATACACAGTCTGCATAGAAACCAAGTAGCTGTGATTTAATCTGGACCCAGCTGTGAAGAGACAAGAATAAGGAAAGGAATGAGACAAGGCTGTGGACTGTCTCCCGTTATTTTTAATGTTTACATCGAGAGAGCCATCAATGAAGTCAAAGAGAAGTCTTCTGGGGTGAATATCCACGGAGAAAAAATAAGCATTCTGCGATTCGCTGATGACATAGCACTCATAGCAGAGATCGAGAATAATTTGAACAAGACTCTAGTAAACATGGAAAGGACAATGGCCAGATATCAGCTGAAGATACATAAGAAGAAAACTAAGATATTGGTGTGCAGCAAGAAAGAAGAGGCCAAAACCAATATCAACTAGGAAAACAAAAAATTGATGAGGTGAAAGAGTTCTGTTACCTAGGAAGCCGAGTAACCAACGATGGATGAAGCAAGAAAGAAATAGTGAGTAGAATAGCCCAGGCAAAGAGGGTATTCTGTCAAAGGAAGAATCAACTTACAGCTGGAAATACAAGCGTAGAAGTTAGGAAACAGTTCATCAGAACATACATCTGGAGATTGTTTCTTTACGGAAGTGAGGCATGGACGATGACAGCAGCGGAGAAGAAAAGGGTAGAAGCATTCGAAATGTGGTGCTACAGAAGAATGATGAAGACTAAATGGATCGACCGAGTAAGTAACGAGGAGTGGGAAGAAGAGTGGGAGAAAAGAGGTCTGCTGACAATTCTAAAAAGAAGAAGGGACAACTTAATCGGCCATATCTTGAGACACGATGCCCAGATAAAGACTATCGTCGAGGGAAAAGTGAACGGGAATATTGGAAAAGGCAGGCCTCGTATGAGATACATGGAAAAGGTTGTGAAGGATGTAAAAGAGAAGAATTACGTCACAATGAAAAGGTTGGCCGATAGAAGAATCGAGTGGAAAGCTGTGTCAAACCAATCCTAGGATTGTTGACCAATGATGATGGTGATGATGACAATTTATCTAGAAATTATTAACAAATGCATTCACACTACTGAATCACAAAGGTATTAAGATGAGAATGGAAGGGTAAGGAGGAATGTCGGCGTCGGTATTAGCCTGCTCTTAACGAAAGGCGCAAAGGGGACCACGGCTTTACTTCCCATTTGACGGACAGAATACTGAACTCGAATACATGAGTGTACAGAGCTATAAAGTATGGACCGGTTTACCAATGAAAAATATCTGCCACTGCCGGAATCAAACCCGGGACCTCGGGGTGGGTGACCAGTACTATATCCACTTCACCAAGCCGACACCCCTGTCACGTCTCTGACCTCAGTGCATTCTCTCAGGGATTTTCCTCGAACCCTATTGTAATAAAATAAGAGCAAAGCTGGAATTTCTATACTTTCTCTCAACTAGGAGCGGTGATAGAATTTTCAGGAAAAGAACGGAGGAAACTCCAGCATGTCATCATCCCAAATGAAAGGTGCCAAGTAGGCTACTGGCTTATTGCCTCCTCTAGCACAAGGTATTCTACCTTTAGGCTGCTCTTTGAGGTGCACTCAGATCGGAATAGCAATTCCAGTGAAAAACCCACGCCACTGCTAAGATCGGAACCCAATCTGTCAAGTTATGTAGCCATTACCTCAGCCTTCACAATCACCTGATCCTCTATTTTAGAAATTTTGATAAATAACGCACAGTTATCGTGGCAATTCGTTTTTCCTTCCCCAAGTGAATTGGAAAAATAGAAAAGGAAGACTTCGTATGATATACATGGAGCAAGAATGGACGAAAAGGGAAAAATTATGTAAATATGAAGAGGTCAGCTGGCAGAGCCACTTCAAGCTAATATTAGAATTGATGACGAGTAATTACGACGATGTTAATTTGTCCAGAATGGTTCAGGAATAATATAAAATGAATTTTAGAAACCTTTACTACAATTTATGATCACTTCCGATTTATAAAGTATATAACGCTAAAGTTTATACACTTCATGGATGCTCTGCTTAAGGTTAAGTAAAGCTAATGATGGTACACATTATAATTAAGTATTCATATAATAGGATCTAGAAACCAAGTCGGTATTTCTACAGAATATTTGTTTTATCATCCACAAAACAGAGGGTTCTTTGGCATCGTAACGTAATTTTCGAGGGGGGATCTTAGAGGATGTTCCAAAAAGTTGTAGGAAGGGAGGAGGAGTTGAAGAAAGAGGAAAATCAGCGCTAAGTATTATATAAATGACATCTTACTTCTCGATTTTCGACGGACACTCTGAGATAGTCACATCTTTAAGGGTGTTTCATTCTAAAACTTCCAGTCCAGACTTCTTCCTTATGGCATTGTATTTCCAGTCCAACATTGAATTTCCTCGAATTACAAGCGCCAGCCAGCTCATCTGCTTTTCTTTCATATCCTGATTCAAATTCCTTTTCTCTTCTACCACGTCAGCCCGTAATCGTTTTTTTATTTCTTTTCGTCGTATGTTCTTAAACTTTCTCCATACCCATGACTCAAACCTCATTACTCAAATGCCGTTGTTCTATGTACATAACCTTTTCTTAGATTTCGGATCTTTCACATATATGCTTTCTTTACAATTATACCCCAGTGTTTTCTTAACAGGCTCATTTAAGACGTTATCACCTTTCTCCCCTTTTTAGCGTAATACTTCTACTAATAGCGTAAGCAAGCTCCCTTTTGCCTTTAAGTGATGTCTAAGTTATTGTATTACTTATAAAATAAAACTTCTCCTTAACCTAAAATGTGACATAATGAACCTTTCCTCGTACTTTAACGTTACACGAGAACAAACACAGAGTTCAAAACGAAGGGCAGTCAGATTGGTGAGGGTAGAACTCACCAAGCGGTAAGCCTAACAGGCTATGAGTACAAATATCAGGGTATGGATGCCAATTCCTTTTCCTATGCCGCTACAGTTTCCCATAAATATCAAATGCCCAGAAAAATCACTCAGCTTTGCTATGAAGGTCCAAAGGCTCCCAGATTCAAACCCAAGACATCCAGTCAGTAGCAAGAGACTCTACTCACGATGATCTTCTTCAGTCTTATCTCATCATTCTTATACTCAGGAACACAGCTCGGTTTTAGCCGGACGTGAAAGTACACCTCGCCTAAATTCGAAGCCGGATCATAAAATATTTTCATAGGCCACCTTGAGCCCGCATTATGGACGACTGAGTTCGAAGTGTTTAGCTCTTTTAGTAAGTAGGGATAGGGATAGCGGTGCTTTGGGGCACTCCTTCGGTAATCACTATGGGGGAATTGGACGAAACATGGCCGTGAGGGGGTCCCCCGTGAGAGCACTCGAGGAATTCTCTTTCACCTATGGCGGATGCCAAATCTTTCACCTTCATGGCCCAACATCGGAGATGCCACGGGCAAATATCCCTATGTTGGTCACTCACCGAGTGGGCAGAGACTTTCGGGTCGGCAACAAATTTGTAGCGCAGTGAAGTGGGATTTTGGGCCAGCGTGAACGGCACAATAGACAAGGGATGGCATTATCATATCTCGCCCCGAAATTTTCGCTTCGCAGTTTGAGGCTCCATTTGCGCTAAATGAACGATTCAAACTACCGCGGAGAAATTATATATTTCGCGCTCGACTGGCATTTCACAAATTTTCTCCACAAATTAAGGGCGCCACCTAAGAGAATGAAGTATGAGAGGTTGTATACATACACACATACAAGGCGCGAATTACATCAGATGAGTTGTGCTCATGTACATTAAAAAAAATATATGTAAAAAACACATTTGAATAAGGAGGACAAGTAATGGAGTGTTTGGGCATGAGGGAGGAGAAAGAAAGTTGTTGGTGGATATTAAGGGGAGCCTGAGCAAGTGAATGGAACAAGTAATTAGGGGCAATGGAATTGTGAAGGCTGTTACTGAAGATAGAATGCTGTGTAAGCGAGGTAGATGTGAGAAAGGAAAGATTAATCTGGATGATATGAAGAGAGGTAGAGGAGTTATGAATTAGGACGCATGCTGAACAAAAGAGACGATTTATGCGACGAAAGCGCCTCTGTTCGTAACGTACAGAGCAGATTAGGGATACTTCGTCAAACCAGACTTTAACTGGAAGAATGCTTATGGTTAAATTAATTTGGAACACTGCTTATCATGATTTTAAGAAAACTTACTCATGCGATCGATTTATTCGGTGTAAAACCGACATAATTTTTGAGTTTGGCTTTCTAAAATTATTTTTAATTTGAAATATTGATTTTTTCACCGATTTCAGTGAAATTTTTTGAATAATTCTATTTTCCCCAAGCTAGGAGTATTTCTTAAAGTAACCTCGCCCAGGCTGCGTCATGAAGAAAAGACTGGAAAAACATACCCCACCAGAAATAAACTCTTATCGTTCATGGTTGCAGTTACTGAGTGTTCGCATGTACTTTCAGCAGTAGTCAGTCAGTCAGTTCAAAGTTTGAGGCTTTACTTTGTGGAACCACTCGATTGGAAATGAAAAACCACTTTGTACGTTCCACACAAAGATTTTATTGGGTTCGACCATGGTTTCGACAAAATATGTTTGATGTATGAAAAAACCTTGATAATGACATATTTTGTCGAACCCAATAAAATCTTTGTGTGGAACGTACAAAGTGGTTTTTCATTTCCAGTCAGTCAGTCAGTGAGTCAGATCGTCTGACCCGCCTCCCAAAGTTTTAGAGTTGTAGTCGCGAAGCAGGTTCCGTCCCAATAGTGGGATATCAGAGGTAAAATATAATTAGGATATTAGGTTTCCCAACTGCTTAGGAAGTATCGTACTATTCAAATTAACCCCAAGACGGACACAGCATTTACACGCCAGGCTAAATTCGAACCCGCGGGCTTCAGGTTGCCAGGCTGAAGCTATAACGACCCGGCTACGGCGGTCTGCGAAATCATACCGGCAGAAGTATTTTTTTTAAACCTGTTCCACATTTCCTCCTCTACGAAAAATGGCCCATTGGCCAGCAATTTCCTCATCAGGAAAGAAAGAGAAATTTTGCTAGTGGCCTTGGCATTGGCCAATCCATGGGGCGTGTTCAACCTCGCTTATCTCATTAATGGAATTCCGATCCAACAGACTTTGAACCTCAAATAATTGAGCAAAACACGGCGCGAAAATGTGGTCACCGATTAAAATTCTTCGCTATGGTAAACACAGATACTTATATTCTTCTCCAAGACATCAATTATTCATGCTCTCAAGAAACACCACATTTCCGCTTTTAACTAGGGCAACTAATTTATTCGCCGACTTATTCCACAATCGAAGCATGAAAATATAATAATTTCGAATAAGAAAATCTAGCGAAAAAATCAACCTATTTCAAAATTAAAATTGGCGATTTACTTTCATAAATTGGGATCTTAGATCAGCATAAATCCTTTCATAAACACCGGAGCCTCTACGTTGAAACTAGAGAATCATATACGTCCGAGCAGAAAGGCAATAGAATGTAAACTGATTTGTAGAGCTGAAATATGGATTTTAAACGAGAGACAAAGAAAGACAAAACCTTCGAGTCGTAGAAATGGATTTTTGGCATAGTTTTGCAAAGAAATCAAGGATAGAGAAAATTAGAAAAGAAGTGATTAGAGAAATTATGAAAGCAAGGAAGGATTTTATAGAGAACTTAGAAGAAAAGACTACGATGATTTGGTAATGTTTAGAGCTTGAGTGATGAATAAAAATCCCAAAGGCCGCTCTAAAACGGGTGACCAGATGATAGAAGAGGAATATTAAAGAAGTATTTGTTGGATGGAGTGAGGAATGGATTGGATACGAGGGGATTACATGCGGGGGATATATTGGATCGATGGGGATATAGTTCTAAGATCAGGTGTAGGATTTGACGTGTCTACATGAATGCGTATTCGTTTTTGGCGATGGATTTGTAGAGTTTGGTGAGGGAAACTGCTATGACTGGAAATCCCGAATCAAAAAAGTGAACCTTGGGGAGAAACGTGTTTTCAGAACAAATACGATCGAAAAATGAAGAGGAAAAAAAACATTTTTTCTCTAGGGATGAGTGCCTTATGCCATCTAGCCAACTATCACTCAGTTTCCATCGATAGCAATCATAGCGCGCGCTCTCTTTGACGTCCAGCTTGCGACACCATCTCTGCATCGATGGAGAAAGATCCGAATCCACAGACTCCTTCCTTCCCGGAATCCGTAGGGGGTCGAGAGGTGCCCTCGAGTCGGGCCGAAGAAACCGGGAACGTGCGAAGAACAAGCTCAACTCACCCCCGGCGTCCGGTCCACTCCCTCGAGGATGTTCGGCAACGGCAAGGTCAACTAGGCATCGTCCTTCCGAAAGGACGTTGAGCAGGGCGACCCTCTCCTTCCCTTCCCCCTCCCTCTGCGCATCCCTCTCTGGTTTTGTTTTCTTTTCACTTCCAGGAAGCGAAATCTCTTTTCATCTTCGGCCTGGATTCTCTTGCCTCTCTTTTCACACCTTCATTTTCTCGACTCAGGCTTGAGTGTGTAGCATCCACGGGAGGAGCCGGAACCATCGCAATATATTCTAGCCCTGAAAACTTCTAGTCGAATAGGAGAGTGCAGATAGGCTTCACGACACTAAAGTTTACCGCGATAAACGCTTTAAAAGTGTCGCGCACAAGGGAAAATTATCATTACTATTACTGATCCATACGCTGATCTGAAGAGTGAAATTGCGTAGGGACTGAACCATTAGGTGAAAGCAACTCAAAGAGGAGTAGTGACCTTTCGTCAAAATCTCCCCTAATAGCTAGAAAACTTCAACTAAATTAGTGATCTCTTTGAAAGGGTAGTTTTATACGGATACATTTTCTACATTTTTCTAAAAATCCCCACATAGTTGAATCATTCTATTTTTCACACAATGGCCCTCTTTAGCTATGGAAACTTCCTTCATCTCATTATTCTTTCTAAACTAATTTTTTCTTCTGCTCCCTTTTTCCTGCTCACCGAATATTTTCCCCTCTTTCATGTCTCGAATTTCTTGATTCAGTTTCCTCTTTGGATATTCGGATATTTAGTGGACTCAAATCTCTACAGGCAGACATCGTTAAATCTAAGAGGACTCTCCCTTGCTACAACATACGCATTCTCTTTGCGTAGAAAAATTGTTCGGACGTATCTTATAGCTGTTTAATACTCTGCTAGGGCGGATCAGGTCGCCCACGCCAAAGGAAAAGTGAGATTATGCATTATGTACGGATAAATGAATAGAATGAAAGCCCTCCTGTCGATTTGTACCCGTTGTGTCACAACAATACCCGAGTATTGGAGATCCGAGTTCCCAGCGTTGGTGTATTTTTTTTCCTCGGAGGAAATATATTGGGCTCGTAAATATATTTGCTTCGAACGAACAAAAGCCGCGATACAGACGTAGGAATCTAAATTGCTCTAGATTGACTTTTAATAAAATACGCGGATAATATAAAAACAATTTTCAATTTCCTCGAAGTTTACATGGAAACTTCATTGATAAACTTCATGGAAGCTTCTGTGCTATGAGTTGTGCAAAGCTTGTGCTTGTACACCTAAAGCTTGCCTAGCTATAATGGGTTTCTCAATGCCTTCACGGTATTTAAGTTTGAAATTTGAGTTTCCGCTCATTTTCAAACACTGGTGTAGCTCCCGGTTTTGGATACATATAGGCGGCATCGAAGTATTCGTAGTATTCCATCCAGTAATAATCCCTGCGTACCTTATTAATCTCTCGGAATTACTAAAATTTGTTCCGAAAAGTATCGTGAGTCATGAATGTACCTATCTGCAGAGATCACACAGATTTTATGGCTTTAAAAATTTGACAACAATACTAGCACGGAATATAATTTGAACCGCTTTCCTCTACCACCGCTCACAAATCATCGAAAAACCAAGTTGAATTTAGAAAATGTCGTCATAACGACTTAAAGTACCTAGGTTTGATACCTCGGAATGGGATTGAACTGCAATTTCTGAATAAAATTTCAATTCACCGTATTCATTTTAATCGCTGGGCCTCATCAGACGAATTATCACATTTGTCTGGAACACATCGCCGTCTAAATCATAGATGTCCCAAGTTTTTGCAGCTTCGAAAATTCGACTCATTGTCCTAAATAAAAAAAGCGGAAAACCCTTCCATGTGGGTCATCTCGAAGAGGCTTTCCACTAGCCAGGTTATATGGACAGGGGAAAAGCAGTTGAGAAAAAGCCGGGATAAGTATTATGTGTTCGTAAGCCTGATTATAGCAGAGGTCAAGTTTACTTAGTTGAGAAAGGTCTAGCATCTTCGGAGAAACCGGTTCTCTCGCGAGATGGTCCGGATGGCGGCAGCCGTTACACGCCACTAACGGTACTTCCGGAGGATCTGTTCCATCTTTCCGGGAGAGGCTTGAAAGGGCGTCACAATATCCTACTTTAAAAGGACGCTCGATGAAAGTTCTCGTATCAAGGCCTACGCCGATTCATTCCATAAAGAAGAAAAATAACTCTGTTTAGTAACAACTTTGGGCGAATTACTATTAGATCAGGGGAAAAGTAGGGGGTCGGAGAGCGACGAATATTTCCTCAGATAATTCTGCCGAGGAGTTTAAGTAATTGCCACCGTATCTACTTGAAATCGGCCCCAGAATTACGTGCGCCTTGCGTTAAAGATACACGCATTGACTTTATGCAGCTTTCCGCAGCCAAAATATGGGGTACCTACCTAAGTCATGACATTAGAGGCTAAGATAAATTTTCGCTAAACATTTAATGAATGAGGTCGTAATATTTCCATCACGACTGAGGACACAGGCGCAATCAATGTTTCACAATAATTAATCTAGTAAAACTTAGAACATCAACCGTAACTGCAATTTAGTCTTAAAATTAGTAAGGCACTCAAGGGACAGGTGAGGACAGTTAGACAATGGCAAACGTTTTAAGTAGGTAATACTAGGTACTACCCAAAAGAATTATTCCGGAAGAAAATTTTTCTACGTTGTTTAACTGCAATTTAGTCTTAAAATTAGTAAGGCACTCAAGGGACAGGTGAGGACAGTTAGACAATGGCAAAAGTTTTAAGTAGGTAATACTAGGTACTACCCAAAAGAATTATTCCGGAAGAAAATTTTTCTACGTCGTTTATACGCTCATATGAAACGACATTAAGTTTTCAATTATGTGGTCATAAAAAAAAACGTTTTACCTCCATTATGCAATTCTTTCAAGTCCTATTCACTGAATGCAACTAAGTCGAAATAGGATTCAATTACAATTTAAAACAATGTTTATAATAAACTTGGTTTGTCGATTATGAAGTCCTTAAAATTATTCCACAGTATTCAATTCATCGATGCAACACGTTACGCATAACAAAGGACACGACAATGGGATGACGGAGGTAAATGACACGTCCATTCAATCAACCGCGCCAAAAGGACGAGGGCCAAGAAGGTGAGCTCTCTGCCCGGTGTTCGCCAACAATAGTGCCACAACTGACAACACAATACTTATCTAATATCGTACTCACCATATCTAATTTGCCGTCGCGATGGAGGGTATGAAGTCTGCACTAAATGAAGGAGGCTAACGACGAGCACACAGAATAACATGTCTCTTGGGAGGGAGAGAGTGGACTGTTTGAAGCCCTCGCTTCGGTGAGGCAATGAAAAGCAACAGTGGCTCGGACCACCTCAAATTGCCAGGAAGAGAGAGGGGAGAAAGTCTTTCATAAGAGGGAAAGTGTGTTCCTAAATACGATAAGATTCGAGTACTCCTCACGTAAGTGTGGAACTCTCCTTTAATTAAGGATACGATAAAAGAAATTGCGATGATGAGGGCAATCATTATTTCATTACAAATAATATAGTACAGGAGTAGAATGATACTACTTAATATTAATTAGGCAGCAGGTGACTTCATAGTAACTTAAATCCTTTTAGTAGCTGTAAAGCATTGTTAATGGCCCCCAGGAAAGCGGTATGTAAGACTGTTGTGATTACAGACGTTAAAATAATTATTGAGGGAAAGCAAATTGCAAGGTAGCTCTACTACATACTGAATACTCACAGTAACACGTTAAAACTAAGTGTAAAGCTACCTAAATAATTTGAGCACATTTAGTACGCGCTAGAAAATTTAACTCAATGACACACGGCTTATAGCTTTCAATTTTTACTCTAGCGGTGACTAACTGAAGTAGAAAATTTCGTAAACATCTGTTCTTGTACGAGAGGAGTAGCAGAAATGCCGACGGATAGCGAAAAAAGGCTACTACATTGTTACAATTTAGGATGTGGACAGAAATATGACCCAGAAGAGAACAAGGAGGGTAGGTTGAATGAAATTATACGCAGAATTTATTGTATTTTCCTGGTTTGGTATCCAAGACTGTGACCTGGTTTGGTAGAATGTTCTCGAATGCGTACTGGCACTGTGTTTTAATGCAAATAGCTAATCAGGTTTTGCTGCAAGTTTTGTAATATGCTGATCATTGTATTCCAGATTCATGCCTCCACCACCCAGGGGCACCATTTTTTCACGATGCATACAAAGGGTGGACGTGTTGCAAAAAGAAGTGTACCGATTTCACGGAATTCCTCAATATTAAGGTGACCATCTTCAAACTTAAGATAAAACATCTACCTATAATTCAGTCAGTTAGCGAAATGCTGCCTGATACGTTTAAAATGAGGCTGTAATGTATACTTTGTGTTTTCTTGACAGGGTTGCCAAAGATCATTTCATAGTAATGTGAAACCCCCTGAGCCTGAGAAACCAGTGGTAGATAAGTCCAAGGCCGATGAAGTGATAGAATATAAAGCCCCTCGGCCTTTGATGCAGCCATCTCTGAAAAGGCCTCCCGTGGATTCGCCGATGGTATGCTAATAGCCTCGTCTTGAGCTGTGTAACAATTTAAGGGA
Organism: Platycnemis pennipes; assembly: GCA_933228895.1. Taxonomy (NCBI): domain Eukaryota; kingdom Metazoa; phylum Arthropoda; class Insecta; order Odonata; family Platycnemididae; genus Platycnemis; species Platycnemis pennipes. Next base: position 76,213,816 of record OW121854.1, read on the forward strand.
ATTGTTTGGTTTTACCTTAATGCTAGTTACATAGTCGCGTCATAATGTATATGAAATATTTTAACTCGTGTAATTTAAATACCATCTTCAAATTTGAGAATAAATTCCAAAATAACCGTGTGTGTATGCAAGTGAGGAAATGATTAGAAGTAATTTTATGTTATCTCTATGCATTACTGTTTCGCTGATTGCCGCCAACATTTGGAATATGTTAGCATTCTCTGCTGGGGAGGCAGAATTTTATGAATGTTAATAGGGATCTTGATGATGGGAACAGCTTGAGTGAGGCTTTGAGAACGTAGGGGGACTCTCTAATACAAGATGGTAAAGGAAGAAAAGTGATCCTGATTGTGAGACAGAAGGGAGGAATTTTGCTTTATGTAGAATGTTCAGAAATTCAGGAGAAGTTGGAGGAGTAAGATAAAATTATTTTGGCATTGAAATGAGGTGATGTGATCAGAGGATTTTGTAAAAACCGTGCTGATACCTATACCAAAAAAGTGGGTGATGTTTTCGTCTTTTTCTTCCAACACACTATCTAGATAGCTAAATTTCTCCATTTGCTCTGGCTTCTGACCTCCTACATTTATAGTCATACTGGCCCTTTTTTTTCTTGAAAATTGCATTACTTTTGTTTTCTGCATGGTTTTTACAAAATCTTATGGCCTAGCCCCCTGCTCATATATTCTACAAGCAAGTTCTTAAAATCTCTTCCTTCCCCCATTTCCTAGGTATTTCAGAAGCTCAGCTGGGATTTTATCTATCCCCACCACTTTACCCACCTTCATTTCTCTCAATGCCTTCTCTCTACACTCTCCAGTATTCTGGGGCCCACATCATCCTGATCTACGTCCTTTTCCTCTTCTATATCCAAGTTCCCAGGCCTATTTTCGCTATCATACAGTTACTCAACATATTCCCTCCAATGATGCTGGATCTTCTCTGGTTCCATCGCTAAATTTCCCCTTTTGTCTTTGATGTATGGGACCGTTTTCCATTTCTTGATGCCCGATAACATTCTAACTTTTGAGTACAGACTGCCTATTTCTCCTTCTCTGGAATCTCTCCATCTTCTCACATTGCCGACTCCACTTTTCTCTTGCTCTCTTTGTTTCTCTCCTAAGTCTGTTGTTTATCTCCTTATACCTAATGCCTTTTGCTTAGCTCTGTGTTTACGTTTTTTCCATTTCCTTCTTTCCTCAATCCTTTCCATCATTTCTGCTGTTACCCATGATTTCTTGATCCTCCTAGCATCTACTGTTCCAATTGTTTTCTCAGCTGCTTCTTTTATGCCCGTCTTTATCCTTTACCACCCTTCATCTATTGTTCCTCTTCCCTCATGCATGTATCCCCTGATATTCCCCCTTCATTCCAATCAGTGCCCCTATGTCCCACTTTTTTATTCTCCTTCCTACTTTAAACCTTTTTAGTCACATCTCACATTTCATCACTACCAAGTTATGGTCAGAGTCTGCATCTGCACCTGGGAAATTATGCAAATTCTTCACACTTCCTGAATCTTTGCCTAATCATGATGTAATCTAGTTGGTATCTTCCTGTAGCCCCCAGCATTATCCATATGTACCTACGCCTAGGGTGATGTTTAAACCATGTGTTTGTAATTACTAAATTATTCCTCCTACAGAACTCAACTGCATTCTGGCCCTGGTCATTTCTTACACCCAGCCCATACTCCCCTACTTCACTTCCATTCCTCCCTTCCCCTACTACAGCATTCCAATCTCCCATAACTATTAGGTTCTTCCTGCCCTTTACTTTCCCAAGTCATTCTTCCAACTGGTCATATACTTCGTCTGCTTCCTCTTCTCTTTGTCCCCCTGTCGGCATGTAAACCTGCACTACAACTACATTCGCCGGCTTCGCTTTGATTTCGATAACCAGTATTCTATTGCTTACTTGTTCCATATTCAATACCCTTTTTCCTAATGTTGCATCCAATACAACTGCTACTCCCCACTGGCTCTCTTCCCCTCCACTGTATATAACCCTGTACTTTTCACTCCATAAGTCCCCCTGGTCTCTCCTTCTTACCTCACTTAATCCCAATAAATCAATCTTTCCCCTCTCCATTTCAGGCTTAATGTATTCTAGTTTTCCTCTCATTAAATTAGATTAGATTGTTTTGTGGTGGAGTTCCTCCAAGGAGGCCCTGAGGCACTTAGACCTATTGGCCCATTGTGCCAACCACCCTTCTAAAGAAATCACCCATAAAGGCCGATCGCCTTGCTAAAGGCCAGCAGGTCCCCTATGGGGATTTCCCTTACCTCCCTGGGTTCCGAAAATGGAGACCCCAGATACCTATTTCAAGTCCTCATCATAGCAGGGCACTCGCATAATATGTGGGATGTGGTTTCATCCTTCTTCGCACCACCTTCATCTAGGAGAATCTACGATTCCCAGGAGGCGCAGGTGCCTCATCACCTGGTAGTGCCCAGTGAGGAGTCCCACTACCATTAGTAATTGACCCTGTTTAGTGACAGGAGTCTTTTGGCAAGCCCAGGCCTAGGTTCTTCTATGTGTAGTTTGGCCTGTCTAAGACTTAGTGTAGTTCGCCAGATCTCAGAATGCCGGGCTAAGCCCCACATTCTAATTTCTGCTATCCCTATTGACATAGCAATAGGTATGATTGGCTCTGGTCCAATCAAATTTCGGCTGGAAGCGGCCCTTGCCAGCTCATCAGCCATCTCATTTCCGGATATGCCTGTACGACCAGGCACCCAGAAAATTTCCACCTTGCCGCATCTGCCTATATCATTGAGTGCCTCAGGACACTCCTGCAGCAGCTGTCATTTGCACCATGGTGATGTCAGCGCCTTTGGAGCTGCCTGACTATCCGTGCATATGTGTATCGGTCTGTTGAACATCCTGATCTCCTTAATGGCATACTCGCAGGTCAGAAGTGCATATACCTCTGCCTGAAACACCGTAGCATATTTTCCCAAAGGGATTGAGAGCTTCTTTGGTGTGCTACAGTTGTAGACCCCTGCTCTCGCTCTTCCTTCTTTCCTAGAGCAATCCATATACCATACCTCAGCCCCAGAATGAAGTTATGGCCGATTAAGTTGTCCCTTCTTCTTTTTAGAGTTGTCAGCAGACTTCTCTCTTCTCCCACTCTTCTTAGGACTTCACAAATGCAATGAAGGTTGGTTTGTTCTTCTCCATTCTCTTCTCTATGAGCAGTCTAAGGGTGAATATTGCTTCTCTTGTACCCTTACTTTCCCTGCATCCGAATTGATCTTCATCTCAGAACTCCTCTGCTTTTCATTCTATTCTTCTGTATTCTGGTCAGTATCTTAAATGCATGTGTTGTCAGGCTTAAACTCCTAAAATTTCCTCATTTTTCCGCTCTCTTCTTCCTGGGAATAGGAATGATGACCTTTTTCTCTAAGTCCCTTGGAATTTCTCCTGTTGAGTACATGTCACAGATGGTCTTGTAAAGATGGGTTAATGTCTTCTCTCCTGCAGTTTTTATTAGTTATGCAGGAATATCATGAATTCCAGAAGCCTTATTTGTGCGAAGATCCTTTACTGCAGGACATATTCCGATCTTAATACTGATGCTCCCATATCATCCTCTTCGACTTTGCCTTCCTCTTCGATCACTTTCGTGTTGAGATTTTTTATGTTGCATAACTCTTCCAGATATTCTTTCCATCTCTTCACTTTGCCTTCATTTTCAATCAAAATTTCTCCATTCTTGTCTCTTACAGAATTGCATCTTATGCTCCGTTCTTTGAAGTTGTTCCTCACTATCCTATAGGCAGCTTCCACCTTTCCAAGTTCAAGGTTGTTTTGTACATCTTCACATAGGTTTTTCATCCACAGTTCTCTAGCTTTCCTGGCTTTACGATTTATTTCATTCTTTAGTCTTTTGTACCAAAGCTGCCCTTCTTCAGTTTTCACATTCTTGTACTTTCTTCTTGGCAACATTTCTTCTTCCAAGAGCTTCCTTTGCGGCTTCCTGTAGTCCACCTTTAATATTTTCCCAGTGGTCATCCACTGATTTCTCAGTCTGGTCCTCTCCTATGTTGTTTCTCACTGCTTTTTGAAATGCCTGCTGGTGTTAAGCCTCCTTTAGTTTTTCTATTTGCCATACGTTCTTCATTGTTTTCTTCACTGGCATTTTCCTAGTGTATCTTCTTTGGATATGGTTTTTAAACAATGCGTTGGCAACCACTAACTTATGCTGTGTGCAGAACTCCATTAGTCTTTCTCCTCTTTCATTTCAATTACCCAATCCATATTTCCCAGTTAATCTTGACCTTTGCCGACGGCCACGTTCCAATATTCCACGTTTCCAATATTCCAATTCCACATCTCCTAAAATAATTAGGTTTTCTTCTCCTCTTCATGTTTTATAACTTCAGTGATATTTTCATAGACATCTTCCACTTTTTCATCTTCGTAGTCCGTCATAGGCATGTAAACCTGAACCACTACGGTATCTACAGGTTTGGTCTTGATCTTCACCATTATTATCCTTTCATTGTACTGCAGGAAGCTCTTCACACTCATTCAGGTGCTCTTCCTCAGCATTATGCCTTCTCCAGCATTACCATTTAGAGATCCCGTGTGTATAATCCTGTAGCTTCCACACCAGAAGTGTCCTTCTTCGGGCCACTTCATTTAGCTGATTCCTAATGCGTCACAGTCCATTCTTCCCATTTCCACCTATAGGTTTTCCAGTTTTCTGCACGTCCGAAGTGATCTCACGTTCCATGTTCCGACCCTAAAATGCTTATCACACTTGACTGATATACATTCTTGGTTAGTCCCCGCTCGGAGATCCGAATGGGGGACTATTTTACCTCTGGAATATTTTACTCGAGGGAGTTCCATCACTTCTTGATTGAAAGAAAAAGTGGAGCAGCTGCGACTCCGACTGTGATGTGTTGGTTTCCCCTTGCCTTCCACATCGCAATACTACAGCCATTAAAGTAAATGTTACCATGCCTGTGGTGAAATGAGTGTCACTGTACCGACCATTGTGGTCTCCACCTTCACTCATATGAAGAACAGCTGCTGCCCTCTCCTCTGGGTGATGAGAAGCGTAATTGTTGGTAGCCTCCCGTGGCCAGGTCACAGCATATTCACAGGTTCTGTATTATTTAGAGGCCTATCTTACCCAGGGATAGACCAATACCCCCTTGGAATGTCATTTTTTGTCCATGACTGCTTATTCGACAAGTAAACTCACTTATCTCGCAGCTAACCTCTATATCTAGATTTCAACCCACCATTCGCAACCCGGTGGATGCACTCAGTGGCTTTAAGCTTAGCCGCAAATTGTTTACCATAGGAATGTTATATACCTACTTTAGGATATAGGTTTTTGTTTGCTGATCCCTAGGCATTGCAAAGCTTTTTATCATTTTAGGTGAATCTGAAACCAACTGTAATTGCACCATCTCTGAAAAAATCAACTGTTGTAGAAGCATCGGTCACTTCTCCACAGGAAGCTAATTGTGAAAAGGAATTGAAGATTGGCATGCCTTGCAAAAATAAGGGTTGTAAGAAGGTATGTATCATGCGTTCATCCATCTCATTACTGAGTACCAAAACCATCTGTGTCATTAAGTGATATGTTTAACCAGTTGTTTGGAGGGTAATATAAAAGGTGGACTTTTGACAATTCGGTAGCTCTCTTGTCACATGACTAGGTATTCATATAGATTTTTCAAACCATCCACTTTTTAAAAGCACTTGTAGGATAAGAAACATTTTGAAATTAATCTCTAAAAATTATGTCCCCTTATTGACCTGATCTTATGAAAAGTGGAATAAACTTATTGTCCCGTAAAGAAATTGCCCCTAGATGAGATTCAGTGTGTTGTATGGGACAACATTAATTGTGCCAATATATTTAAAGCAAACACCGTGTACTCTCACCTCAATCACATGCTTTATTTAACACATTCAGGATGGACCACATCAATTGACGTGGTCTGCCTTGAGACAGAAGTATAAAATTAAATTGATATGATTTTAGGGAAGTTATTTAAAATTAAAACCCACACGACATGCATCAAGTGCATTATAGTTTGCATCAGGGTGATTAATGAAGAGGATGGTGGAAAAATGAGTCTTGAGCATAGTGGTCCATGAATTATTGAAGAATTTCATAGCTTATCAACATGGTATACTGGGATAAGTTTTATACATATCATTGCCCAACTTCCCAAAGAATTTATAGGTAAATAAATGCATTGCCAAGTACATAGTGAGCCGCAAAGGAGATACATGGATCTAATAATTGAGAAGTAAACCCTTGCTATCAAATTTCATGCCAAATTTTTTCGTTGAAGAAATCATGGACATATGATTACTCTCTTAATGCTGCCTTGAAAGATTTTGAAAGGCTTTATTCCACCAGATTTTTCTTGTGTTGGATAGTCCTTTTGATGGAAGCAACTGTCTTTGTAACTCAAGTGGTACATCTGATATGACACTTTGCACAACCCTGAGAATGTGTGGCAGGGTGTGATAAATACTCAAGTCCATCTCACCAAGTTAAGGTCATAGTCATTGGGTAGTTAAGTGATGAACCAATTGATTGTAAGCATGGTTTATTAACTGCAAAGAAAAGAATTGGTTTCATGGGTGAAATGATAGTATATATATATATATATATATAAATCTTATTCTGAACTAAATAGAAAAGCAGCATAGAATGTAACCTTTCTGACATGTTAATAGAAGTGGTCCATGGAATTCTACCCGAACTATAAGAATCCCATTAATCAAAATTTGTCTTAAGCCTATTTCACACCATATTTATTTCTTACTCAGAATTGAATGCTGAAAGTCTTGCATGAACCCTTTCATACAATCCAACTCTGTTTTGATTTCTGTCTGGCACATGTTCAGGAGCTATTGTTTTTTATTTTATTTGGGCATGCTTCCTTTGCATCCTACTTTTATGCTCCTTTTGTGATCATTCTGGAGTGATGTGGGAAGAATCCTTTCTCAAATGTGATGAAGAAATGGCTGCAGTATTTGAATGCAGTGAATTGCATGATTTCTCACTACTCCATTGATCCCAGCTCCACCATTGGTATTTCCTTGAAACTCTTTACTTGCCTATAAATGGTATTTGGATGTGAAACTTTGATGAAAAATAAGTATAAAACTCATTTCTGTTTTCATTACTTAAAGTCAAATTTAATACATTTATTGCTTATGATTGCGCCTTATATCCACTGTGATTTTAAGTACATGTATTGAATTTGGTTTGATTTTAGTACTGAAATTAGTGTCGTGTACCTTTAAGGATGATACATTACTGTATGTTGTAACTCTTGTTGTGTAAAATATATTTTCTACCAATCACCTTAATATTCTTTTACACCTTCTGATTTCCAGCCCATCTGTTGGAATATATGTATGTATATTTATCTTTCCAGACCTATGAAGGAGAACATAGTACCTATGAAAATTGTACCTATCACCCTGGGGTGCCAGTGTTTCACGAAGGGTTGAAATTCTGGAGTTGTTGCACTCGTCGAACATCTGACTTCAATGCTTTCCTAGAGCAACAAGGTTGCAATATTGGGAAACATAAATGGTTTGATGATCAGGTAATACAGCATAGTGTTGTGACAATTTCTCATTGATACAGTTCTTTTGCTGGAAATGTTCATGACTCAAATCTGTAGGAAGTGCACTTTTTTACTTTTTTTCAATTCTTCTATTTTTTTAAAACTTGAAATGGTAGCTCGTCCTTTATTTGATTGAAGTATGCATCATCATGCTTATCCTAAATTTTTCCTATTTATCTACCATTTTCATTTGAGTTGAGGGGTAATGATGTATTTTGGAAACTGTATGGTATTTATCCTGTGTTATTAGTAAGCCTTACAGTTGTAACATTAATTTTGGGAGTCTCATTAATCGGCAGGTCCATAACTGCCTTGTCAAATATGTATGCCTTAGTATGGTATCTCCCTTGAACATCATTTTCATCTTAGATTTCTTTTGCATTGTGGTATTTCCATCATAGAACTACTACTAATACCCCTTCCATTTCTTTACTCTCTCTTCATGTTCAGTTGATGGTTTGCAATTTTTGTCATGAATACTGGTAACATCCATTTAGGGTGAGTGATGATTTGGAAGAAGAGCTGTCATTATTGAATGTTAAAAAGTACTAAGGTACTGCTTAATTCATTGGTGATATGTTCATGGAATAATAAATTTGGAGCTAGTATGTGCCACTGACAAGTTTAATAAGTTTCTACGAGTGACATATGAAAATGATGTTATTAACTCCTCGAGCCAGCCATTAAATGTTTCACAGTCATAGTTCAGGTGGTATTTAAATTTCTGGATGGTGTGATGGGCGTAGTTTATGAAGTCTATTGCTAGGAAAAATATATTTACATGTATTCATATTATGATGATAACATAGATGGCAGCATAATGTACCTCTCTAAAATTAAGAATCATCATAAGGGCCAAAGAGGAACTTGAGATGGCAAGGGAATATGTCTGTTTGCAGCAGAGGGTATGGGTTCATACGCATGTATGTCAAACCAGCTAATGGGTTAAAAATGTTGATTACAACAAAAATATGACCACTTCAATTTTCGGAAATGCTCAAGTGCCTGATGTAAGTTATCTATAGAAAACCACAATGGACCTTGCTACTCATTGAAGTGAAGAACCTAAATAATTGAATCTTTAGCACAGATTTCTCCTCAGTTGGATCAGGTAGTAGAGAGATAATCTGAAGTAGAGCACCAATTGGATATCTTTAATACCATCCAAATGGCATGGCTTGCTCTTTCACTCCATCAGACATCACCTGTTGCAACACTCTATCCCTCTCACTGTGTACTTTGTTTTAAATTACTTCACTATTTCACTTCAGCACGAGGTTTTAGAGTCGTCAAAATGCCTACATTTGTTTCGAAATAGTTAACTCTGTGTATTGCAGATGTCTTCTTTTATTACTGAATGAGAACTTAATATTCTTCATGTACTAATTATCCAGATACTGTAGACAAAACTTTACCTATGGTGATGCATAGAGGTTGAGGTACAGCGCTTAGCAAAAGTAAATGAAACAGTGTAAAGTTAGTTTCTATATCATAATCTCCTCAAAGAGGCCGTAGAAATCAGGCTGGAAGACAACACGTTAAATCGTGATGCTGGGTACATCATCAGCAAAGAATGGAAACCGTTAATTCGAAAAATAACGGAAAAAAGGAGACAACAATGCCCCCCGGATGAGACGGCTATATAAGCGTGGGCGGAATGCCCTGCAAGCTTTATTGCTCTGAGGACGATGGAGGAGTATTCCATCGAAACGTTAGCAACAAAACATCTTACTCGGCTAGAAACCCGAGAATGTTTTTTAAATATCATTCGCCGAGAAAGAACGAGATCATACATAATGGATTTGTTTCACTGATTAAGGACAAGAGGATTTGAGTTTTTTTGACTGGAATCCTATGTCTATCCTTCACCAATGCAGATTTAGAAGTCAGTCTCACTAATTCAGGGACTAGTGCAAAAGCTGGTTTGATTTTTAATGGCCAATTAATCCTTCAAAATTTTAAGATAGATTGCATTGTATATTTCTTCTTGTTATTTCCTTACCGTATAAACTGAAGAAAATGGTGGTTTGAGAGTATTTCAGTTGCGTAACAGTGGGAAATTTGATTGTGCTAAATAAAAGAAATCTTTGAGAACCAATTGTGTTAAGCAAGGGATACCTGTACATCTACAGTCTTCCTTGGGTTTTAACTATCATGTACATATGGTGTCCAGTATTTTTTACTTGGCATGAATGTTTCACCTACAGTTATCTCTTTTTTCTTTCCTTTTCCTTTTTTACTGCTCAACCTTTTGTAGAGCTGTTTTCCTGTTCATTTTTCTGGGTATTATTTATTTTTGTTATTTCAGTCAGTTCCATGACATACTTCATGAACTAGGAATGAATCTCCACAACTTCTCCTCAGTCTGAAACTAGTTTCACTGCTTACATCTGACCATTTTTAATATTTTCGTATGTCATATTTGCCATTTAATTTCCCACTTTCCTAAATTTTCCTCCATTTTCATAAGGACTCATAGGTCACTCTGTGGAGTTACCTTCAGTCTTTTCATTCATAGTAAATTCTTCAGATATATCTTTCATATCTTAAATCTTAGATGACCCCATCTATAGCTTGTGGTCGTTTTTGATAGTGTTCTGAAACTAGTAGTTGATGCTATCTCCAACTTAGTTCCTGGATCCCATCTTCCCTAGAATTTATGGTATGTTTGAAATTATCTTCTTTATCCTTGTGTCCTTGATTGTTATAGCTTACAGTGGTAGAGATTGCAGGTCCCAGGTTTTTGTAGAGGCCTCTGGGCATATACTACCAAACCGCTGTGTTATTTTTTGGGAAACCACTAGCTGTACAGCAAAAGGAACTTCCCCACTCCCCCATACCTTGATGTATGATTTTCACACACCATTGGGGTTAGCATTTGTAGATCTCTGCCCTCATCAATGCTCAGGTTGAACCTAACTCTTTACTGAATAATGCTTTATTGTCTGCTCTTTGAACATGCCTTTATAACTTGCAGAGTATTTGAAATCCATTGTAAGCTTTACATAATGAAACCAATGATGTGTTACACAATGTTATCTAATTTATTTTGATGTTGTGTGAATAATTAGTCTATTCATCTAAAGGCAGCAAATACCACTACAGATGTCATCACAGAAATTAAAGCTGCAGGAAGCACATACACATATGAAAGGTTAGGCCTTAAGGTGTGAAAAACCCAATGTGTAAAACCCAAGTATTCTCCCTTTACGCATTTGAACCTTTTGCAGTGAATTGTGTTGGCTGTATGATGAAGTTTTTTATAAAATTTTATTTCAAGATTATTCATTGAAAAAAAGTTTGTGATCTGAGAATTTATGTTGACCTACATCTAAGGAACATTTGGGCCTGGTATCATTGCTGCGTTCATACTTCATGTAGGTAATTTCATTAAATGTGACATGAGTCAAGCTGTGATAAATATTATGAATACAGTGTTAAAGATAAATTTGCAGCCATTAATTTGAATCAGTTAAAGAGTGGGTGGCAATAACCTTAGATTAGTTCAGGATTTTTTTACCCATGTGTTACCAATTAATTAATTAATTCTTAAATATTGTTGTGTGACAGAATAGTGGAGCAGATGGGAGTGGAGGCAATAGTGAAAGCTCCAAGTTACAATACCGTTATGACTGGCATCAAACCAGCACCCATGTGGAAGTCGCCGTTTATGCCAAGAATTATGATCCAGAGAAGACAACTATAAAGCTTAATCCCGTCCGCCTTGTCATCAGTGTGCAAGATACTGACACTGCAAAGAAATTTGACCTTGATATTCCTCTTCGTGGGGTAAGTTGATGTATATTCTTTCTGGAGAAGTGTAGTCATAATACTGTTGGTGGATACATAACTTAAACACCAGTGTTGGGAGTGGGAGGCAGGAGGGGCCGAATGCCTCCCCTCCCCCCAGGATTTGCCCTGGGCTCTTTCAGTTGAAGCGGGTACTTTCTGTCACTTATTCAAGCATTTGTAAATCTAGTTTAAATGATAGAAGTACAAAAAAGTCAGTATCCACTCACAAAGGTTGGAAATGAAGGATGATAAAGTTTTTGATTCAATGGCTGAAAGAAAAGTTTTAAACAGTGATAAGAATTGAACTTCATTACCTGCAGTCCACTACCCCACTCTGATATTGTCAGCTTACCTGATTTTGGAGAATACATGCTCCCCACATGTCATTCTACTTTTTTCTTGCAAACCCAATAACCTTGCAAATGGAGAAAAAATCCGAGACTTTTTTAAAATTTTGTTTATAGTAGCATGAAGAAAGGCTAATTTCATTTCAAGATCAGAGTTACACAACCTCTTCTTAGGAGTAGAAAATTCTCTAATTTCATTTAAAAGGTTACTGTTAATAAGACATCGCAAAATTACTACAGTGGAACTTGGTTAGTACGTTCCTCCTTAGCATGTTTTCCTCCGTTGTACGTCAATTTTGCTCCGTCCCGGTACCATCAGTACAAAATACAGGTAAAATAATTTGGTTAGTACGTTTTTAAAAATGGCGCTTTCCTGGTTAGTACATTCAATTATTTGCTATAAAGCAACCCGCATGACCTTTTCTGTATATTTTTAAGTTGTGTATGCCACCGAATTTACATGTTAGTTTATTATTATCAATCCTATCCGTCTAAAGTTCATCCATATGCATTTCTCAATTTTCGTGACGTGGTGAATAACAATCCGCGGCTCGAAGCGAGATGAGTTAGCGCGAAGATTAAACATTCTTGCATCCACTTTAAGCACGATTGTAAGTAATCGTGAAAAAATCCGAAGTCTTGGTGACAAAAAGAGAAAGCGCATTCGTGATGGGAATCATCACAAAATTGTAAATCAATTGCAAATCATCGGCATGGTAAATATCATTGGGACGATGATATTTGCAATGCCGATGAGACTGGTTTATTTTTCCACTTATTACCAGATCGAACATATGCGTTCAAAAGGAGAAAAACGCCATGGTGGAAAATTAAACAAAGAGAGACTGACAGTTCTGTTGTGCTGCAACGAGTGTGGAACTGACAAGCTGATGCCACTAGTGATACGGAAATCTAAACACCCGAGGTGTTTCAAGAACGTTTGAACCTTTCCCTGTCAATACGCCACTAACTCTTCAGCATGGATGACGACATCTATTTTTGAAACGTTTCTGTGTGGGTTTGATGCCAAACTGGGTGGCAAAAATAGAAACATTTCACTTTTTGTCGATCAATGTGCTGCTCATCCCATAGAAACAAGTTACCTAAGAAACATTCGGGTTGAATTCTTTCCAGCGAACACAACTAGTCACCTTTCAGGCTGTACAGCTGTTGCCGAGTTTTACATAAATATAAAATGTTACCTAATTTTTACTAAGCTTTCAAACAACAAACTGACATACTTACGGCTATTTTATTCTCAGAGTAAAATGTAAGAAAGATGAAAAGACTTGGCTTAACTTGTCCTCTCCTTATATACATTATAAAACACGGGTAAATGCTGCCGTGTTTGTTATTGTCTCGGGGAAATCTATGAAACATTGTGATTTCCATACATATTGTATCATTTTGGCAATGTCCCGCTCATTTTATTAATTTTAAACATGCAAAGAGGCGATCTTACGAGAACCTTTGAAAGTAATCGTAAATATGACGACTTTTCCTCATTACAACTACCCTAATAGCTATTATTTACTTTCCTTGTTAGCACGTTTTCCTGGTTAGCACGTTCATTTTTTGTGGTCCCTTCAAAAACGTGCTAACCAAGTTCTACTGTACATAGTTTAGCAGCTTGAAATATTCTATAATAATTTTTTCGTCTTAAAAATGGAATCCCCGGATATTCCATAAATGGGATCTCTTGGCCGCATTAAAAATTTTTTTTTCTAAAAAAGAATTTGAAAGCATTCAAGGATTTGATTAATAATTGGAAAATAATTCCTTTATTATTGAAAATGAACTTATAATGTTTCTTTTAACTGCACTCTAACGAATAGTTGTACAGGTTTCAAAAATTTATTGCTTGATGAGTATATGATAAGGAAGGTGATCTTTATGTTAGAAGTAATAAGATATAGTTATTGCATCTGTAAGTCTTGATCCAGGAAAATGTTATCCACATAAATGATAGGAAGTTGATTTTTTCTACAATAAATTTACTTGTTTTTCGGTAATTCTATTGTTGCTGTATTTATATATTTATTAAAAATCTAGGATTAGAAAATGAATGAAATTCTTAATCGAGTATCTGAAACTAAGGATCCAAAACCGAGATAAAGATCTGAAACCCAGGCAAGGATCTAGTTTCGGATCCGGATCCTACAAAAAACTTAGATCCGTCCATCACTACTAACGTGATATTTAAACCAATACGTGTACCCAATATTTTTGGGCCCGTGTGGTTGTTAATTCTCCCAGCATCTTGTAACAGTTTTAAAATATCAGTTTCGAATACAGCTGATTATCCATCCTAATGAAGGGGGAAGCCCAAACAGATAATCCGATCAAATTCAACTGTGTGGTAGTCATGGCCCTGTTTTCAATGCCATGCTTTGTTAAACGATTTTTGTGGCAAAATCAGGCATTCTTTCATTCCATTTAGTTCTCATAAACATTTCGCTGCCTAAAATTAATGACTATTCCTTGTATGCAATAAATATCTTCTATCAATTTGTGGAACAATCGGAGGTGAACCATATTTCGAGACGTGCCATGCGTTCCATTCTATACATTCGCGTGACTATTATTATACCACTCTTGGTAATTGCCCATATTTTCTGTTCAGTTGCCATCTATAAGCATTTAAATTCAAGGTCACTGTGTTTTAAACAGTGTTTACACGATGCATATCCCCACGCGAGTAGATGCATGAACACATTCATCATCAAAATTAGCATCGTATAAATATGCGAAATTACAGAAGTGCCTGAACGTGTGGCCATTATACAAAATTTGGAACATTAGTTCACACATCTGTCCAGCCACGTAATTGCACGATTGAATAATGTGAACACGCCTTACACTCATTGTGAGGAATGTGACCATGCAGATTGGCAAAATTTGCTTCACTTTCTTTCCACTTCCTAGAAACGTCAAGATAGTTGATGCTCACTTGCAAGGCAACAGCTCCTCGGAGTCTGATTACTTCATCCGAAACTATAGTAATCCAGGCACACGTTTCTTCTGCAGCAATTAGTGCTCTCGCCCCTCGAGAGTTCCAAGTCCCTTACCTTTGTGCTTAGTTGTCCGGCTGTCGAAGTGAACAAGGTCACCGACCACCCCAATTCAGTGGAGCGCTTACTATACGCAGTGATTTAGGAGACTCAAAGTAATGCTACACTGTTGTCTGCGTAATTGGATAGCCTATTGCACGAAATGTGAGTGAGAGTAAAATGTAGCAATTTTGTCAACTTGAACATGGCCGCTGGCTGAGTGTTCAAACAAAAGTGGTAGCAGGAAGGGGAGGGGGACGGATAGGAAGAGTAGGGGAGGGGGTTGTTGCGGGATGACAGATGAGAAGTAGGCCGATACCGGCCGTTTGGCATTCTGCCTTCTTGCCAACTTTAAATACCCGGCATCCCCAGCTATTCTTTAGGTAGGCTGGTCTGCATAGGGAAAATATGGTAGACCGAGGCTAAACGGATCACTCCACCGTTTAATTATTATTTCGAAAAAAATATGGTGAATAGATTTCTCTAAACTTGTTTAAATTACAGGTCAACTCTTCATAACGCGAATGAGGAAGGTTATAACTGTATTACTGTGAAAACTTTCACAAAAAATGTAATTAACAATCAACCATCCAATATCCGTTTAGCCCCCATTAAGGGGGTTAAACGGATCATGGTGCATATGTGTCAAAAAAGGGAGGTATGTGAGTATATATAAATGAGTGAGTGATAAAATATAAACGTATTTTAGTTATTTATTGATAAAAAGTCATTACATTTTAATTGGCATCCCTATCTGGCTTACAAACTGTACAGATTTTAAATTTGCAAGGTTCTCCGGTGCCGTTATGTGAAATATCAGTTTTTAGGTTCATGTGGTTTTGGTGTAGTTTTGCCAGCATATTTTTGGGTGAAGGGGGAATATCTTTGAGAACCTCATCACCGGCAGCACTAGTAGAAGCTGTTGGGGCTTTTGACTCCAGCAATATCTGATCAGACTGATCAGATCAGAGCTGCACTCTTGAGAATCCCACCAAACACAACCTTAGATATCCCAACGTTGGGATGACTATGTTGCCAACTAGTGGCGTATTGGTTGTAAAAAGTCTTCAGGGGTTTGAAAACACTATGCGTTCATATTGAAGAACTTGAATGGCATGAGGAGGTAGTAGAACCAGTTCTATATCTAAGTTTTCGCATAGGTCAGCACTAACCAGAGTCGATCAGTGACTACGATAGCCATCAAATACCAAAACAACCTTCCCTGGTGTTTATTGAAATAATGCACCCATTCCAGGAAAGCTTCTTTAGTTACCCATTCCTTTGCTGTCATCATGACTTGCGTCTCAGGAGGCGTACCAATCATGAAATCATTCCTCTTGCGCACTCCCTTAAAAAGCACGAACGGACGATTGTACGAGCCGGTTGCATTCAGACATGCTATTACTGAAACGTTTTCACCACGTTCTACACTGATCAGACTTATGACTTGTCGGCTTCCCTTTTCCTCTGCGATATTGGGTGGACGATTACTCAAAGAAAAGTAAGTCCTGTTTCATCTTGGTTATATATGCACTCAGGTTTTCCCTTCAGATTAAAGGAATTGAGGACCTCTTCCAAGGCTTTATCAAATTCAGCACCTTTTTTAGTTGAATTCCATTTATTCTTGCTCTCGATAGTCCCCCTGGTTTTATAGTAGACAGATTACAGTTTCGTTTGAGGAATCTATGGAATCAATCTTTGCCAACCATTGTTACTTCCTGGTTAAAATTGGGAGCGATTCCTATGCGTTCACAATAATGAAAGACATATTTCCTTATCGTTCTTGGTGTCAGCCCAAATTCTCATTTTGACAGATGTAATATTCTATCTGCAAATCTTTTTTTAGGATTCGAGATCCATTACAGGTTTAGTCCTCATGACTTGGACTATACCAGTCAGAGAATAAACCCGTCTTTGAACCGATGTGTAAGGTACTGCGTAGTGTTCGGCAGCTTGGCTCAGAGTTATAGCTTTAGATTTCACTTTCTGCACACCTCTTTCATGGCTATTTCTGACCATGTATGCCGGGATGTCCACGAACATATGTATGAACCATCTACAGAGAGAAATCTAAATTAATGTTAAAGATAGAAGCATAAGTAACAGTGAAGGTCATGATCCGTTTAGCCCTGTTTTTCGTGATCCGTTTAGCTCTGCATAGCAAACTTCAATTTAAAAAATTGTAAAAAAATAACAATATATAATGATTGAACACTATTTAGTTATCATTGTTCAACAGCTACTACTTAATTAGATTGCGAAAAAATTGAAAATATATGGTACAAGGAGCAGAGAAATCCTTTGATGTTGTTCACAAAAATTAAAGTGACGATAAAAAGAAGCCCAAACGGTTCAGCGACGCTTCCTGGAATGGCCGCTGAAGTGAGTGCAAGACTTCCAGCCACTTGTCTATGTAGTACATGTATGTGCCAATAGATAAGTCACTCAGCATTAAACACAGCAATACAGAAGATGTATATTTTTGGATTGGAGAAGTGACAGACCTTAGCGAGATCCATTCAGCCCCATGATCTGTTTAGACACGGTCTACCTTACTATGACTTAGTTATAAAAGTATTTAAAAAATCCTGTTTATGATTTAGCGCACTTTACTGTAAGTACATTGTAAGTTGGCTTTCTGGTAGGCTTTGCAATATATTTTTTACAAACTTTTCTATAATTGTTTGAGAAATCTAATTGCTGATGTTTGTTAGATATATTCAGGATGCGCTCACTTGAATTAGGATTTTTATTACAATGATTTTTGTTAGAAAAAGATAGTGTGGGATACTATAGACTGTTATGATTTCACTTTTTTCTATGTAGTCTACCGGTACAAAAATGTTGCATTCTGATTCTGAGTGAACAGAAAATTGAGGCTTTGAGACTTAAAATAGAAAAGCATGGCAAAAAATATTAAAGTAGAAAATCATAATTCCAAGAACATTGGTTGAATGCTGAAGACTACATTTTTAATTACTTTAATTTATCAATTATTTCTTATTTTATTACTTTATCTATATTATGCTATGGGTTAAACTACAGAAAATCTGTATTCTACATAGAACTTGAAAAGCATCACTTTTGAGTAGAAAAGTGCAAATAAGGGGTTTTACTGTACTTTGTATGAATATGGATTCTTACGTTTTTGAAATATAAAGCCTTAACCCTTTCGCTGCTGTGAACGTACTTAGTACAATCCCTCAGTAGGTTGCTATGAACGTACCTTTTCGTTCTCCCTGTAGCCTGCTGTGGACGAAGATCTCTGTAATAGATTTAAAATGTGGCTCACAAGAGATATTTATGTGCAAGAAGTGCACTGTCACCTTGCATTATCATTATTTCTTGGTTTTAATTCATGAATGCGTGAGTAATATAAACAAATTTTCCTTAAAAAATGTAGGATTGTTTTTCAATAACACTGGACGGCAAAAAAAATATTTTTTTCGAGCCCTGATACCATTCTTGCTGATTCTAATGTTAAATGACCTCCTGAACCCGAATATGACATCCGTTTTCCTCCATCACCCACCATTTTCGGGGGAGCCCCCCCCCCCTCCTATTTTTATCACTTTGCGATAATTTGGAGGGATGGAAAGGATTATTTTAGCATGTATATTTCTTATCAGGTTTTAGAGAGATGAAAAGTTCTAAAATGTGAACATTTATGGTAAGGAGGTAGATTTGGGGGGGATTAGTCTCCGTAAATTGTAAAAAAAAACGCATTAAAATTATCAACCTTTTCTTTTTTTTCGAAATGTTTCACTTATTTTCTTCATATTTCAACTCATATTCCATCTTCCCCTCCCCCAAGTATCCCAGAATGATGGAAATATATATCAACAACATATAGCAGCAATAATAAAAATATTTAGGAGCACTGCATAGCAACAATAATTAAAATATGTAGCAATAGTTCAGAAGATTCACTACCTTGCTGACGCTCTCAACACCTCGCGTGCCTCAGTAAAGAGTAAAATAATAAATGTGAAGAAAGATGAATAACATAAGTACCTTCATTTGGTATTTGATTTCCTTTTATACCCTGAGGTAGAAGTTTCTCGTGCCAAAAACCAGCAGTACTCTGCCAACATGCCCGCATTCCACTTCCCTGAAAATCTCCTCTCAAATTTGCTAATGTCTTGGTGGAACCGTTCCCCGTGTTCATCTGAAACTGCTCCTAAATTTTCTGGGAAAAAGTCCAGGTGTGAATGAAGGAAATGCACTTTTAGTGACATGTTACACCCCATGGCCTTATACTCTGACAGCAATTCCTCGACATGAGCGACATAATCATCACTTTTTTTGTTTCCCAAAAAGTTCTCACACATGTTTCGGAATCCAAGCCAAGCCCGTTTTTCTTTATGATTCAGGTGTTTCATAAACATTGAATCTTGGAAAAGTTTTCTAATCTGGGGGCCCACGAATACTCCTTCCTTGATTTTAGCCTCACTAAGACTAGGAAATTTAGTTTTAAAAAATTGAAATGCATCACCTGTCTTGTCTATTGCTTTCACAAACTGTTTCATCAGTCCGAGTTTTATGTGCAATGGTGGCAAGTAGATATTTTCTATCGGGACCAGAGGATCATGAGCGACATTTTTATAACCAGGAGTAAAGCTTTCTCGCAGAGGCCAGTTCCGTACGATGTAATGTTTTTCTCGGGCTCGGCTGTCCCATTCACAAAGGAAGCAGCAGTATTTCGTGAAGCCTGATTGCAGTCCCGTGAGTAGAGCGACAACTTTCAGGTCAGCGCAAACTTTCCAATTATAATCATGATAATTAATTTTTTCAAGGATTCGGCTGATATTTCCATACGTCTCCTTCATATCAACAGAGTATGCAACCGGGACTGAAGGTGACTCATTCCCATTGGCCAACAGGACCACTTTCAAGCTTGTCTTTGACGAATCTATAAACAGTCTCCATTTTTCTGGGTCACATGGCATCATCAGTTCTATCATCAATGCATTTGAATTGGGGCAAAACACCAAGCCTTCATCTTCCGTAAAAAGTAATTTCAGTGTTGACTGTCTGGTCCTATAGGAAGATATTTTTACGCCCTTTTCTAATAGATTCCACTGCTGAAGTCGAGATTTCATCTTAGGCAACTCCAAATCCCTTACGAGATCATTCAATTCTGACTGAGTAACGAGGTGAGGTTGTCGATCAGCTGAATCATCAGAACACTCTTCATCATCGGTGGAAGTATCACTTGGTCCCGGCTGTTGTTCAAAGTCTTTCAAATCAATTTCTGGCTCTAGATTATAGGTTTTTGGGGGCTCTGGTATTGGCAAAGACTCGTCATGAGGAATTGGTCTTATTGCTGAAGGGATATTAGGATACTGAATTGTATGCTTACTTTTGCTGGAGAACCCGACGGTGGAAGTCATACAAAAGTAACAATCCGTGAGATGACAGCGAGGTTCACGCCAAACCATGGGCACAGCAAATGGCATTGATTTACGCGTACCTTTGAGCCATTTGGTCAAACTACTGTAACAAGTAGTGCAGCAAACTCTTGGAGCCCAATCCTTGTCCTGATCACCAACTTGGCAGCCAAAGTAAAATTTATAAGCAGTTTTAAGAATCAAAGAAAGAGGTTTTCGTTGCGATTTTAAAGTCAATTCACCGCAAACATAGCAGAAACGATCAGGATGATTTTTACACACGCGTGGCATAGTTACACATTAAATCACGATAGTAATCACAACTCACACCCACGTACTGCAATTCACTTGGAAAAAGCCGGAGGACTTCGCTTCCCGGAGTAACTTCTACTGTTTTACACAATTTAAACAACTTGGAAACACAGAATCATTGCCTAGAATACCGACAAGTTGACTCTGCGATCGCTAGAGGTTTACTGAGGGAAGATGACGTCAACTGCAGTATAATTGATTTGAGAGGCTGATACTTTGTAGAACTCCATGATGAAGGAAAAAGAATACTTTGTAACTTCAATAAGAATATAAGATCTCAATCTTATTTTTATAGTGGAATTACAAAGTATTCTTTTTCCATCTTTTGCTGTGAAAGCATGAGAATTGCTGTCCAAGCCTGAGCGGGCGAGGCATTGCGAGCGCCAGCTCTAAACTCTAAAGTGAATATTCCGAACTATTGATACATATTTTAATTATTGTTGCTATGTTATGTAGTAAAATATTTTTATTATTACTGCTATTTCTTGTTTATATATATTTCCATCATTCGGGGGAGGATGAGGTGAAATGAAAGATGGAAAATTTATAAAATACGTGAAAAATTGTGAAAAAAACGGCAAAATCGATCATTTTTAATGCGTTTTTAAACAACTTACGGGGACTAATCCCTCCCAAATCTACCTCCTTTCCATAAATGCTCATGTTTTAGAATTTTTCACCCCTCTAAACCATTAGAAGAAATGTAAATGCTAAAGTAAACCTTTTAATCCCTCCAAATTGTCGCAAAGTGCTAAAAAGGAGGGGGGGGGGGCTTCCCCGAAAATAGTGGGTGATGGGAAAAAACGGAGGTCATATTCGGATTCAGGAGGTCATTTTTAACATTAGAATCAGCAGGAATGGTGTCAGGGCCGATTTTCATGCCGTCCAGTGTAATCCATGCAATGTTGATGTGACTAACCTATTTAATTTACATTTTTTGTTTGAACTTCAAACTATAAAGTCATTGTTATTTGGCAGTTGAAAACTAAATATGAATCATTAAAGTATTACAATAGTCTCATTTTAAGTAGCCAAAGTAGCAGTATCAATTAACACCCAACAATCCAAAAACTCAATATTTTGCAATTGTTCTTTATAGCCATGGAGAAAATATGAAACTTATGACACGATATTTTACATTAAATCAAACAATTTGGTGAAAAAAATTACAAAAATTAGTTTGTGGTGGTTTTGGCAGAAATGGGTTGATTCTTTTCTTGACGCCCAGGCACACGGAATATCTTGCCTAGCTCGCTCAGACCTTCCATCAACCTTCCCCACTGCTCTTCGAGCGAGGATAAAACTTAATTGCTTCGAGATAAGGAAGCCTTTCTCCCTCCACCTCTCCCTCTCGGAGGTGAGATCAAGGGGTGGAATGGGGAGAGGAGGAGCAGATTTTGCAGGACAAAAATATGAGGGGAAGGCCTCAGCTTGCGTTTAGTTCGGTGAACGTGATGCATCGTCTCACATTTTTGGATGCTGTAGGCTTGAATCATAAGATGAATGCATGGCATTAGTCTCTTCTCTAATATGAAGGATTATAGATTGTGTGTGTCGAAGGAGTTTTCCATAAACGTTCATGCACCGTTGCAATAAGCATTCAAAAAGCCAAAAAACAGTCAAGTATAACGTGTGATTTCTTAATTTGCAAGCCTCGTAGAAGAAATTTGTTAGAGATGTGCAAAGGCTGAACGTTTGTGCACAATCTAATGAAAACAAATGAGCGTATCTATCATAATACGAGCATGGCATTTAAATGAAATTCTGCCGTGGCATTTTTTGGAGAGGTGTTGAACACCCTTAAAGAAGGTTACTTCTACCTAATGATAACAATAATACAGATGTCTCGAAAATCGTTTTTCATACTTTACTTCTTGCAAAGACCAGTTCAATTTGCAAATCAATGTTAGTGTACTACAGAATACAGTTTAATTTGAAACACAAAACTACTACTGAGGATTAGAAGTCATGAGGCATCTTTGACTCATGTCTCAGGTAAGACTTGCAGTAAAAGCAGTTTCAGATCAGTGTAGGTGTTTTCAAATCATCCTTCAAGTTAGTAGTTTTTTCCTTAGTGATGAAAATAGTTGCAGAAAGTGCAATTTCACACTATATATTCACGTAAGTGCAATTTTTACTCTATTTTAAAAAACATTATCACGATTTCAATACTTGACATTTTCAAGGGCATAGATTATCTGACTTTGATGACAAGACTGATGCATTAAAATGTTGTAGGTTTCTCACAAGGTATGAGGTTAAGTTGTACTTAGTATTGTTATTTTAACTGTAATAAGTTTTCACCAAGTGAAGCCTCTCGTTGCATCCAATTGAGTAGTTATGGAAAAAAATCCCAAATTTTTGCTGGAAAATTCATGCTGATCATAACCATTAATTTTAGGTTGTGGATGTTGCCAGTAGCAGTGCCAACTTCTTGGCCGCCAAAGTGGAAATCAAGCTGCGTAAGGCTGAACCTGGGTCATGGACAGATGTGTCATTGCCAAGGAAGCCTGTGGAGAAGAAACCCAGCGAAGTGGATGAGCAGTCAGGGAGTAAAGGCATGGAAGATCTTGCTGATGATGTCGAATGTGTAGATCTGGGGGATTTGTGAGAATTTTGTTTCCTAGGATCTTCAGATTTTTAATTTATATAAATGCTGTACATATTAGAATATCTGCCATTGAAGCTCTCCTGTAAAAAAATTGATTTTTCTAACATGTGCAGTCACTGAGAGTTTTGCAGCTTGCGACATTTTTGAGAGAGGCAATCAGGTGATCAAACAAATTTAGTGCACCAAAGAAGAATGTCATTACTTTGACTCACCTTGTGCGAGTGAGTGTCGGTCTTTTAAGTACAGATTCTCATCCAACACGATAAAACCACAAGTTACCCAACAGCCTATATCCAGAAATAACTTAATGAATTTTCAACGTGATGTGATTTTTTTTAAGGGATCCTATGTTGAGAGCTACCCTCAGAAATGGATGCATTTAATAAAATTTAACTTTTAAACATTGGTGTTTTATAATTTTAGGTTTATGTGCATATTGGCCTGGATAAACTTTTGCTTGTTTTGAAAGCCATTTTAATGCTGTTTGATTTCAGAATAGTGTCCAATGGCATTTTGTGAATTCTCTGGAAGGGAGAGCATCAACTACCAGGTACAAGTCATGTCTTTGGAATTATGTTTGAAATTTGTTTCACAATAAACTTATCTATGAAGACTTTTTATCCTGCGTGATTTATTTATTATGGCCCCTAAAAATAATTGTTTGTGTTGAGAGCCAGTCAGGTATTGGGAATGTATTTAATCTCATTTCCTGCCTATTGATTATGTTGTTTACAGCTTTCTAGGTTATCTAAATCAGCTTATTTGTGTCACCATGAAGGAATGCCTGCCAATAGTTTTATGGAAGCCATAATGAACAGATATGGGGTATAATTAGAATTCAATAAACTAGAGATTGGGCCCAAATCACAACTTGCTACTTAACATTTTGCTGAGCATCGAGAACCTTGCTTTTAATATTGGCATCAGTTATTTGTGTATAATAATCGAGTCATCTGTTATTCAAAAATATCATTGTGATGAAGGGAAGACTAGGATCACGAAGCCTCAACATCCAATTTGTCTCATATCAAATATTTAATCATGGTATTTTGCCTTCTGGAGAACCTTTTGATTCTGGTGAACTGCCAGGAATTATTTTTCACTTGAATGAATCAAGTGAAAGGATGAAAAGGCTGCATACATATTTATAAGCTTATACCAGTTGAGATAGTAAATGGACATTAAATTCTTGAATCTTCTTGTATGTGAAATATCTAAGGAAGATGAAAAGCCTTTAGGGCTTTTGAGATGTCAATTTGGAGGGGATTTATAAAGTTAGGTGGGTGGGCAACCGCGACTATAATCAGAGGTGGGAAAAGTGCAAAAAAAAGTAGCTGATCAATTACAGTTATTCTTCTAAATTTGAAATATTTTGCAAAAAACTAATTACATCTCATGAAAGTAGCCAGCGGCAGTTACAAGTAGATTACAGTTACTTATCAGACATTTTTAGAAATGGGTCTGAGTGGTCAATATGGAAGGAACTACTGTATAAAATCATATAAGATGTGCACTCCTCTTTTAAGCATCAAAATTGAGAAAAAATTTAGGGTATAAGAAGTCGTTTCAGGCATAACCTTGTGGAAGTTTTTAATATGCATAATAAAACTCAATGGTAATACTCCACACTAATTTAATAATAGTCGACCCGGGTTTCGGCAACTCAGTGCCATTTTCAAGGTTGAAACCTTGAAGAAAACTGAGCCATTGTCCTTTCCATGGTTGTTAGCATCTTTTTCAGATCTTTCTCTGTCTCTGCTATGAGAGCTATGTCATCAGTGAATCGTAGCATGCAGAGACCTTGAAAATGGCACTGAGTTGCTGAAACCCAGGTCGACTATTATTAAATTAGTGTGGAGTATTACCATTGAGTTTTATTATGCAAAAATTTAGGGGCTTTTTTCATTCTCCTTTCACGAGGTTTTGAGGACTACTTTTGGCCAGCATCGTGGCCTTCCACCAGCATTAATCTCTCATGATTACTGAAGCATTTTTCATGGACATGGAGCTCAGAGGTAAGTATTTTCACTTATAGCCATAACCTTACAATGCTTGGATTTTTTCTTGCCCTTTGAAATGAGTTATCTATTTCATTCAAACAAAACTAACCTGACCTCGATAAAATGTTTAGTTCATGAGTGAGTGTGGACAGTCGCTCTGATTTTGAATGTCTTTTTCCCCTGCCATCATCACAATCCACCAGTCATATGTTGTGAGTACAATCATTGTTGCCTTATAGCTGTGAAACCTCCCTCGTTTCTGCCTTAGGTTTTTAGGCAACCCCCCATTTAACAACTAAGCAATACCCTCCCCCCTGCTGTCTTTTCCTCAATTTCAAGGGCACCCAGGTATTTCTGAGTAGGGCAAACAGATAAGAAACTTTTGTAAGATGCACACCCTCGTTTTTGGTTGCGATTTCCAGGAAAAAAGGTGCGCATCTTATAAGAGTTTATGTAATGTGTGATGTTTTTTATATCATGTTAAAGCATTGTTTTAACACATATTTTATGCATATTACCAATTATTCCTTACTCACGCAGTAGTATCACCAAAATAGGTACACTTGTGGTGGCTCCAAAGAATTAATTGTCCACGTTTTTCACAGCTCAGTTTTCTTATCCAGACAATAGATTGAGCACTCAACTTAATTCCTTATATTGTTCTATATTACAATGAATTTAATGGAAGTTGCGTTGCCTACTGACATCCTTACATTTTAATTGATAAATTAATGTACACGCACAGATTCTATAGAAATATTCTACCCCATGAACAGTTAAGAACTTTAGCTCCAATGCCAAGTTTGTATTTCGTAGTTGTGTTTTTGATGATCATGCCTTCAGTTCACTGAAAATAAATACCCAAAAGGGATCTCTCTTATAATCTTGGCATAGGTCTTAAGGTGGAAGTGTGGGGAGATAAGATTGCAAACTATATCTCCATCCCCTAACATTGCCAACTTAACCATTTTCTCTTTGTTTCTGTCCTAAGTCTATTGTTTATTTCCTTGTACAAATCACCTTTTGCTTATCTCCGCATTTGCATTTTTCCATTTCTTCTTTCCTTCTCCATCACATCTGCTGTTACCCATTGTCTTGATCCTCCTAGCACCTAATGTTCTAATTATTTTCTCAGCTGCTTTTCTTATCCTTGCCTTCATTCTTTCCCATCCATCCTAAACTTTTCTCCTTTCCAACTCTTCTCGCATGTATTTGTCCACCAACTACTGATATTCCCTCCACTCTACTCTAATCAAGGCCCCTGTTCCCATTTCTATATTCTCTTTCTTCTTTTTAATCTCTTGAATCTGACCTCAGACATCATTATCTCTAATATATAGTCCAAGTCTATATCTGCACCCAGGAAACTGTGTGTTCTTCATGCTGCTCCTTAATTTTTTCATAAGTAACACACACAATCATTCATTTGACCACCCGAACCACAAATCAGCCGTCTTTCATTTTCTCATACATAGGTTAAATAACGTCCCTCTGGACAGATCTGCTTATAACAAAGAATTGAATTACATCAAAAATGTTGCTAGACAGAATGGATTCCAAGAATCACTAGTAAACAACATAATTAAGAAGTACAAATTCAAGCGTCTAATCAATAGCTCCACTACACACAAAAAAGACTGCAAAATGAGATATATAAAGTTACCCTTTTACCTGCAATTAAATAAGGGTATTATATATAGATAATAGATAAGAGTATTCAAAACTATGAACACTAAAATATCCTACACCAATAATAATAAGCTTAAACATCTCTTGGGCAACACTACAGATAAAATTCCCACGACCGAAAAATCTGGTATTTATTGAACCAAATGCGGTAACTGCCAAGCTTCCTATATCGGCCAAACACGTCGAGCTCTATCAACTAGGTGTAAAGAACATTTGGCTCACTATAGACACAACAATCCCGACAAATCAAGCATAGCACAACATTTAATCAAAACTGAACACCAAATTGCACAAGACAATTTAATTGAAACAGTGTAGTAATAACTTGTTAGACGCTTATGAGACCATTTTTATATCAACAAATAAAGGACAACTTTTGAACAGCGATTCAGGACCCATCACCCATTCCCCTTTGTTCACACTTCTTTAGGTTAACTACATATCAGTTTAAATTTCCCTTCAACAGACCCTGTTATGCGGTATTTGTCATCTATGACTTGCAACAAGGCCACTAAAATCCTCTTTCACCCTTCAGGATGGCTGTCCCTTCGTTAATACGTAACCCCCCCAAGGTCACTTGTGGCCATCATAATGAGTTCAGTTTTCCTCCCCTACGCACTCTTTCCAAATATATATGGTTTTGGATGCCCCAATTCTTACTCAGTCAACTCCATGTTGTCTAGAGGTACACACCTTCAGTACGCTAAAGAGGGCCACTTTGTGGCTGAAATACGTTTATACCTTTCAATCTACCCCTTCTCCCCTTTTTACCTTCCCTTGACAAGTGGTGCATGCCAACATCAGTGTTTGTTTGTGCAAGTGCATCAGTGTCCTGTGTACAAAGACCTCCTTCAGACTCCTTGAAGCTTGTTGCTGATCGGAAGACCTTTCTCAGGCCAGAAGAAACACTGAGGTGCTGTTGTCATTTCCTAAAAGTTCCCTTTCCCCTTTGACGTGCTTCTGTATTTTGAGTAATCAATTTTCTTGTATTTAGCTTACGTTTATTACTACTGCCTATGTTGTCTTTCTCTCGCTGACCCAAATACAAAATTGTATTACTTCAAACAAAATGTCACTTAGTATTCAATGTTTTTTTTTGTAATATTCTATTGAACCCTTAGTTTTTTTTGTTATAATATCACACTGTGAGCTCTATTGTAACATTTCTTATTTACCACTGTTCGTAGGGGATGTAAATCCTTGAACATAATACACATTATTATTATTATTCTTTAATTATTTACGTTTTGGACTTAAAATATTTTTGACCACTTCTTACTCAGCATTGAGAAATATAGCAAAAAAGAGAAAAATAGCTCCTCGGAGCCACTTTTAGGCATCAATTTTGTCTATTTGCATTTGTACGTAGATAAAGATGCAAGAAAAATAATTGAAATGCTGAAGCAAGCAAGTACTTACCGAATAGTTTTCCTCTACTTATAGTTCTTTCCACCCTGTCCCTGTCTGTATTGTGAATGGCATAGCCTCCTAATTAGAGGTGAGTTGGTTGAGTGGATTCTATGCTCTTCCTGTTTTCTCTTATTCTCCATTCATACTCACGTGCTTGGCAATGCAATGACTCGGAATGAAAAGTCATTTCCTATTCTGCTTCATTCACGTGTAGCAAAATATTTTGTAAACATAAGGAGAGGAAACAATAGTCTGACTGTAAGCAGCAACATCCATTCACTCTTCATTTCGCACCACTCCTTTCCACTCTCTTCACCGCACCACAAACTTGCTAACCTCCACTTTCTCTCCCCTTTCTTTCATTTCCACCACCTAGGGCTGTCCTTAGAGATTAAGGGACCCAGTGAAAATAAAAGTTGGGGCCTACCATTCCATTTCTGATATAGTATCACCCTCAAGCATATTTCATGGAAAGAAGGAAATTACCCAATGAACTGTCAAGTGAGTTCAAGAAATTTACATATGGTCTTACCATGTTTAATGAGATAAGCGGAATGAAAGGATAGTGATTTTATTCTGATGAAATTTACATAGGTACCTACATTTTAATGGCCCATAAAAATTTTAACATTAAATAGTAATGAAGAACAAACATTTTACAACATGATATCCTAGATCCTAGCAGTATTATTTCATTTTGAAAGTTCACTACAACCTACAACACTTGAAATAACGAGTTCCCTTGTACGATGTGGAATCACGGATGCATCTTTCGTGTTATCTGTATCGATGACACTCACCCCTAAAGTAGCGCAGGGTTAACAATAACCATCTAGTAAATTCGCTCCACTGATAAGCAATATAAAGTGCTGCGCGAAAAATGAAGAATGGAGATCGCCTTCTCTCTGACATAAGTTAAATGAAAATATAACGCTAGCGCACGCCCTATGAAGATCCATGATCGAGGCCCAACTTGGGAAATAATTAAACACTAAGCACCCCAATAAAAAATTTCCCATAAAGCAATGGTACTCTGGATATCCCTCTCTCTACCACTTATATTCAAATTAACAATATATTGTTCTATAACAAACTTATTATACTTTTGCATTCACACTTTATTAACCATCATAAATAATCGGGTACAAATAACATAAACTATGCATGAATTCACTTTCTTGCAATAGGCATCTATTGCTGAACTTTGAATTAATTTCCTACACTCCTGCCCTCTCTGGGTGAAACAAACGCCGGGCTTTTTGAAACCCTCGCTACGCTACCGATGGTCAAAATTGAGTTGATACGTCTCTTCATACGCAAATAATATCGATAATTGAGTCATTATTTTAAGGAGTAAGACCTTCGCTTCTGAAGAATCGTTAATTTACAGGTGCAACATCTATTATTTGTGCGAAAATCGAAGTCGAATTATATTAAATTTTTTCGCTGGAGCACTGTTAGTTGCCTATATACAAGGATAATTTTCAGGGATATGCACTTTATTTCCGGGATAATCTCAGCCTATACTTTTTATATTTATGAAAGTCTTTCCTCCGTTGTCGTTAATATTGATAAAAACAGAAACAACGAATGTTAAATAATATATGTTATAATACGATTTGCTATTGTAATATTGCTATGCTAATTGAATGCTACAACAGGCACCAATTTCTTCCTGAATTCCCGGTAGGTACTATGATTAGACCGACTGCCTGTGCACATTTAAGGCAATAACGCGGTTAACAAAACAAAAGTCATGACAATATTCATAAAATCAATTTTTGTATATTTACGACTACGGAGGAAAGCCTTTCAAAAATAATATAGGCGGAGAACTTATTATTATAACTACGATGCGGCCCTTTAAAATATCCTGGCGTGTAGGCAACCAACAATGCTCCACCGAAAAAAGTAACAAATAATATCCTTCAACTTCGATTTTCACGCAAGTAATGTATAGTACAGCTGTAAATTAAGGATTTGCCAGAAGCGGAGATCTTACACCTTAAAACGGTACTTCAATTATCGATATTGTTTGCGTATGAAGGAACGCATTGACTCAATTTTGACTATCGTTAGCGTAGTGACTGACGGCTTCGAAAATCCCGGCGCTTGTTTCACCGAGAGGGGGCAGATATGTAGGAAAGTAAATTCAAAGTTCAGCAATAGATGGCAATGGCAAGAAAGTGAACTCCTGTGCAGTAAATGTTATTCATAGAGATTATTTATAATGATCTGGTGGTTGAGAAAGTGTGAACTCTAAAGAACAATAAGTTAGTTAACGAATAAAATATTGAAAACTCCTTAATCTTCCATGGTATGGGTGCTATGAATTTTTAAAGTTAGCTCTCACGATTAGGTATTACGAAAATAGTTATGGAGTAGGCCAGGCTTTAAGGATTTCAATTGACGACAGAGCATGATTGGTTCACTGCCGATGCAATGCCCTTTACTGGCCCGGTGTGGCCGCCACTATGGCCCACCCTTGTAGCTGGTCGTAATTGGCGCCGCTAGGCTTTGCATCCATGAAGCCGATCCTCTTGAGGTGGCGTGGCTCACTCGGCAGAATAGGTGTATGCGGTTCTCCGCTATGTGGGTTAGCTTGAGAGAGGGGACTAATGGGAGGGGGAGTCCGTCGTGGAGATGACGGCTCCTTTGCAGAGGGACCGGTCGTGGTTGATGGCTGGTACCTCGTGGGCGGGGGGAGTTTCCCGGAGGGGAGACTCCCTCTCTGCCCAGGGGTGGAAAATTACTTAGAGGGGGAGGCTATGTCGGATTTTTCTTCACTCTCTAATATACTCTCAATACCCAAAGAGACACTACTTTCTTATACCATTTCTTCGAAATGAATTTAAGAATGTAAGGTAAGAAACTTGGATTCAAAAAGTGTCCACCTTCAAACCCCGCCCCCAATCCCCCGGGTACAAGCTCCCTCTACTTCATGTCTTCCGTTTTCTACATATTGATTACTCATTTTGGTTCCTCATTTACTCACTTAATTATGGCTGCACGTAAGTGGAATTTTCTCTGTTACAATTCTCTTATTTTACCCCACCTAATCATTACAATTAATTTACATTATCATTTATAATTATTCCTCGAATTGAAAATTTATTAACCTACTCCTCCACCACTGCTGTAACGCCACCTTACGCTACAGGGTACACACCCACGGCCGACTTCTACCATGCTAGGTGCCCCACCCTTCAATTTTCTTCCCAAATCTTACTATATAAATTTATACCTTATTCATGTCATTATCGCCAATTATTGCCCTTTTTCAGTGCTGAGAAATAAATGGATTTCTGAAGGACTTCCATCATTCATCAACTTAATTCTGCCTTCACTCCCACCTTTACCTCCGACTATTACACACCTACACAGCAAGGATAAGCATTCAATGCTAACACAACACCAGTTCAATTTACTTTTTATTTTCATTTCAAAATATTACAATTCCAATCAACTTTTATTACTACAATACCAAGGGTTTTACATGCATCATTGATAATATCAATTTCATAATTGCTATCAAATTGCTCAACACAATTGCTTCAACAACGAAATCTGCAGCTTCTGTGTTTGTCACTAAACCAGCTCTCCAATCCTGCCTCTTGCTGCTGCTCTCCTATGCTCAGCAACACCTGAAATCTAAACATTCCTCCATCAGTCTCACCAAAGAACGTGACTTGCATCCAGAATATCACAACTGCTTCAGCCATCATGCATTCCAATGAGCTCTATCAATATCCAAGTTATCGCTTCATCTTTTTCTTCCACAGTTTTCACCTCAAGCCATTACAACCATCTCAGATTTGACATCTCAGCAGACCATGAATCACCCTCACTACAATGTTTTATGCAGTATTTTTTCATTTTAAAAGTCCACTACAACACTTGAAATAATGAGTTCCCTTGAACAATGGGGAGGGGAAGAAGTAATCACTTTTTCCACAGCTTCCCAATAAAACATTTTGCTTTCTCTACCAGTTACATCCCAATTAATATAGTATTCAATCCATTGAAAACTGAGACAATCCTACTTTGAAGCTGCTCTGCTCTTCACTCCTATCCTTTCTTTAATACCACTACATCCTGATGGTGTAAAATTCTCTAACTAGATGATCATGAAAAGAAAGTAGTGGGGCTAATGATAGTGAGGAAATACTTGTATATCTCTTTACTACTCTATCTCATGCCATGGAACAGGATACAAGACAATGAGAAACTACTTGCTCTCACTAATTAGTAAACAACAAAACCAACGATCAACTGCAAACAAAAACCACCTGCAAAAATCACTCTCAACCACCTATTTAGATCCATCTTCCGAAAGATGTTCATTTCCCAAGACAATCTATGAAATAGAGTGTGGGCATGCAACTAATAAGTACTCACTACTCAAGAAATAACTAAATATACTGGTATTTTTAAACGTCTTACAGGGGTTCCTGCGCACCTGTCGTTTGGATACCTCTGCTATTTTTCCTCCAAAATGTCAAGTCATTTTCCAAGTGGTTACTTGTGAACTCATATGCTTCACATTTCCAAAGAGTTTATTTAAGTGAAATGCTAAGATACTGAAAGAATTGCATTACCAATTGGAGGACTAGGTTTCCATAATCTAAAAGCAGAGAAAA
This sequence comes from Platycnemis pennipes, assembly GCA_933228895.1. Lineage (NCBI taxonomy): Eukaryota > Metazoa > Arthropoda > Insecta > Odonata > Platycnemididae > Platycnemis > Platycnemis pennipes. The sequence continues at coordinate 76,246,676 of OW121854.1, forward strand.
ATACAGGAACGATCTTTAAAATATTTATATTTTAGTAAAAATGTTTCAGATCCAATTGATACTAGATTTTTTTTACAGTATGTTCCTGTATTACTAACTGAGCCAAAAGTTGTATGCCAGGTGTGCCAGGTGGATATAGCACCAGATCAAAAAATAAGAGAAGTACTGTATGACTACTTTATTCAGACTTCGTTAAATGGACAAATGCACGGAGAAATACAAATGATATTTTTTGACCCGAGTATAATTAGCAACATACCTATGTACCATCATTCTATGCATGGCTTGTATCAAAAGAAGTAACGTTGAAACATTTCAAATAATATTAACAGAACAAGTATTTAAAATTGTCCTTGTGTAGGTAACAGATACAGGAAGTGCCTTTACAAAGAGACGAGGTCAACATGAAGCATGTGAACCTGCTGTAAAACAGAAAAGATAGTATGTTATATGAATAAGGGTATAGCTACAGCAAAGATCAGAGGAGAATAGCCCAGCAGAAAGAACCATCAACTGTTAGGAGAGTACTACTGTTAATAGAATGCAGCAGATGTATCAAGAAAAAACTGCTAGAGTATCTGATCGAGATAGGTATTTTATGGCATAAAAACTGACTTTCAGGAAAGAAGATCAATGATAAAATAATAAAATAGATACAGTTTCTGATGTGTAGATGCGGAGAGGGTAGGTTAAATGGAAGTACAGAAGACAAAGATGGAAGACACCACTACAGCATACATGATGGAGCAGTTTCATGCATTAAACAAAACAATGTTGTCAGTTAACCTTCCGGCGGGCGCGTACGTGTACGGAGTACACGGCGGTCGGTTTTTGGTGGGGAAAACCCTTTTACCGTTAGCGGACCAACCCGGGACCCCACGCTATTCCTTCATTTTATGACTACCCTTCATGGTGTGTGGGCATTTTATTTTTAGTAGCAGTTTCTAGTGCACCAGAGAACGAAACCTGTCGAGAAGACCGCACAAAGTGTGCTGAGCGGGCCGGTGAACGCAGAAGAAATCAACGTCTGTGAGTATGTTTTTCCCGCATTCCATCCTGTTCCAAATTTTATCAATTTTACTATATTTTACTTAAAATAATGCTAACATTTGATATTTTTTTTATTTTTCTGCAGTAGAACTAAAAAGGAAGCCGGTAGGGAGACTTTGACATCGTGTACGCTGACGTCTATGCTGGAAATGGAAATTCCATCCACGTAAGTATGTTTTGTTAACTTTTATTTCATTAATCGGGTAAATTTACTTCTAATATAATAAACATGAACTGATTCTGCATACATGCTTTTGATAATCGTAAAATGTTCGCATAATCCTCCATACAGAAGCCGTTGCACGATCGATTCGAAGTTACTTCTGGACTTCGAAGAAGGGGAAATGGACGAAAATGCCATGGACGATGACGGCTCTGAAGGTGAAGCAGAGGAAATTGAGCGGGACGATTTGGAGAGCGATTCGGAAGAAGAGGTTTCCGAAGGCAAAGATCCTGAGGCTGCATCCGCTCCGATCGTTGAGGATTTCTTTATTGGCAAAGGGGCAAAAATTTTGTCACCACAACGACGGACTCGTGCACGCAAGGATAAAACCGGTACATCTAAGGTAATGGTTTCCAGTATGGCTGAAAAGTTCAAGTGGAAAAAAACACCATATACAACGAAGACAAAAACGAAGGAAAAAAACATAGTGAAAATTACGTCAGGCCTGAAATCTTGTGCAAAAGACATCACCGATGAAGTGAGTGCATTTCAGAAAATGATTGATGGTGACATGATTGAGGAAATTGTGAGGTACACAAATGCTTTTATAGTGCGTAAATGTGCTGATGTGGCCTATTCTAGAGAGAGAGATGCTAGAATTACTTCAAAAACAGAAATTCTTGCTTTGTTTGGGGCTTTATTTCTGATTGGCATAAAACATGGTCATCATACGAATGTCTTGGAGTTATGGAATCCAGATGGTAGTGGTATTGTGGCACTTAGAGCAGTCATGAGCTAAAAGAGATTTTTGTTTCTGCTACGATGCCTCCGTTTTGACGATTCTGCGACCAGAGAAGATAGAAGAAAGACTGATAAACTTGCGGCTATTCGTTCGATTTTAGATCGATTTGTAGGGAATTGCGTGAAAAATTACACAATGAGCGAGTACATTGCGATTGATGAGATGTTGCACCCTTTTAGAGGTAGATGTAGTTTTGTGCAGTATATCCCAAGTAAGCCTGCAAGATATGGACTGAAAGTATTTGCTTGTTGTGATGCTAAATCTTTTTACACTGGAAATTTAGAAGTCTATTGTGGGCAACAGATGGATGGCAAACACAAAGTATCCAATTCCCCAACCGACATAGTCAAGCGTCTCGTCGAGCCATTCCAAAATGCTAACCAAAATCTAACAACAGATAATTGGTACACTATGCACTTACTCAGTATTTACTGTCTAAAAAAATAACATTCATTGGCACCATTTGAAAAAACAAACGTGAAATTCCTTGTGAATTTTTGCCAAATAAAGCTAGGAAAGTCAATTCATCTTTGTTTGGATTCCAAATGAACACGACGCTTGTGTCATTCGTACCACGAGCAAAAAAAGCCGTGATATTACTGTCCACAATGCATGATTCTCCAGACATCAATGAGGCTTCCAACAAACCACAAATTATATTGGATTATAATACCACCAAAGGTGCAGTGGACATGGTTGATAAAATGTGTGCCGCATATTCCGTATCGCGAATAACAAAAAGGTGGCCCCTTGCATTATTTTTTGTTTTTTTGAATATAGCAGGAATAAACTGTCAAATTCTGTATTTCAGTAAACACAGTGACAAAGACCAATATCGGAGAAGAATATTTCTGAAGAACTTAGCAATGGGTCTTATGAGGGGACATTTAGTGCGCAGGTCAACCATCTTCACATTGCCGACAGATTTATACGCGTATTTGAAGCGCTACCGCCCGCAAGAAGAAGAAAGGGTTACTTTGAGCAGTGTGAAACGGGATAGATGTAAACTGTGTGCTAACAGTACAACAACACTAAAATGTGGCAGGTGCAACAGAATTATTTGCAAAAAGCACTCTCAAGCCACCGTAACTTGCCTCCCGTGCCACGAGGACGCCGAGCAGCACGACTCTTCGGCAAGCTAGCCAGTCCTATGTGTAAAAAATATAATCGAATGTAATAAAATTGTGCATGAATTTGTTTATAAATAAATGATATTGATATTCAAGAATTAATATATTTATTATTTAACAAAATACCGTATTTTTTACAACTTTAAGTCATCGTGTACTGCGTACACGACGCGCCCGCTCGTGTGACGGAAAATAGCGCGCCTGCCGGAAGGTTAATTACAGCATAAAGGGAACCATACCAATATATCTTTTACCTTCTCTTTCAAAACACAGCCATCTACACTAAAGAAAATCCAACTAAACCATATTTTTCTCATTGATTTCTACATTAACTATTATGCAATAAAAATTTTTAAGTTACATTTTAGTACTTTTTTCACAGTCTGAACAAAAAAGGAGCAGTTTTTTCACGCACAAGAATTATGCCGAAATTAAGGATTCATTTATCAAAAACAGGTGATATCCAAACAAAATGTAACAATTTAAAACTAAAAATGTTTTGTGTGTTTTTTTATAGATTTCAGAATTTTATCTGCCAAAAAATACAGTTTTCATTTTATCGCAAGCTGTTATCTCGGCTCTCAGAAGTCAATCAAATGCACTCAACTCAATCAGTGGAGTAAAAAGTAAAGAAGAAAAGTTGGACGATAAGATTAAGACATTTGTACACAAAGTTAAAAGAAAATAATCATTGACCCAGGTTACTAACTGGTAAATTTTTAGTCACCTCCTGAGTGGCACAATGGGATTCGAAGACAATGCTACCAGTTTGGTAACAATAAGTATGTGATCATGAGTCAGTATTCCTCTACCATGTCCCTGGGCAACCAGTTACCATTATTCAAGTTTATTATGAAAGGTCCTTCTCACGCCTTTGGTAGAATAGTTTTTTGCATCCTCCCTTGACCCTACTACTGTGGGAGCAATGACGACTACTCCTGGTAGGGTCACCCATATGTAGTTGTAGTTCCAAGGGTAAGAGTCTAACGAAAGGGAGTCCATGTACCGTACTGTCTGCAGGGTCTGTTCCTCAGTGAGGCAGTTTCCTCAGTGAGGCAGTTTCCTCTGTGAGATGGCATCTGATCCCAGGCCTTTCTAGTGATGGTGTCACGTTAAACACACTAAGTTACTTACTACCACTAGGATGTGAGTACCCTCGCCTGTTGACTATGACTTGACCTGTGCCCAATTAGAAGCTGGTACCTCGCACCTTTGTCATTTGGCATTGGTGAAGAACAGCTGATTGGCATTCACCTGTAATGAAGAGGGAAAGAGAAAATTTTTCATCTGCAGTTTCTGTGAAAATACGATGCTCTTTTTACACTTTCAATATACATAATAAAATACATTAGAAGTGTGAATAACAAAAGTTATGATTATCACAATGAAAGGTCTCCCATTTGAAAATTACTTCCAGATTTAAAGGGGTATCACAAAACGGCCCTCCAGGTAAGAGTAGAAAAGTACTTTGTTTGACTTAATGAAAAAAATATGCTTTAATAATAACTGCAAAAAACTAATCACATAAATATCAGCTATGGTGAAAGAAATAAAGCCAAAGGTAAATATCTCACAAGTGAGACTTTACGGGGCATAGATATTGAGAAATAATAGCAAAAATGAGAAAATGACTCATCAGAGCCAATTTTAGGCACTTTTTGGCCATTTTTGAGCATAAAAAAGCGGTAAAAACTATTATAAGTCAAATGCAAAAAAAATTAGTCTCTGTTCTGCGTTGAAACTTTGATAGATAAAATTTGGAGAGGGTCCATAAAAAATTTTATAGAATCCCACTGAGTACAGCATTTTGGATGAGGGCTGCACTCCCTCAAATGTAGAGGACATTGGGAGTCTGAAGTGTCTGGAGTCGAAGTCCCGATGCCCTGCAACACACAAGCTGCTGCCAAGCATTGAGACAAGGACTCAAGACACAGCAGACCCCCAATGTCCTCCGCATTCGAGGGAGTGCAGCCCTTGAATATCAGTAATGACAGAGGGGAGAGTCATCCAGCAGCAGGGTTCTTGGTCCAAACACCACACTTCAAGCTCATCACAGAACTCCTGGCCCCTGGAATGGTATTGTTGCAGATCTGGGGTGTGTTCCTGAGTGGAAGGAATCTCTTGGTATAAAGTCGCAGACGACATCTCCATCATGGCATCTCCTAGAAAGAAATTGAAAATTTCTGAAAATATGAGATAATCTGAAAAGAAACATACCATGTTAGAAAAATAATATAGCAAATATGGAGATAGTTCATGTGAATTCACACAAGTTGTTGGAGAAAGTCAATAGTGTGCTAAGGCAATGAGAGTTGTTAACCAAAGACATCAAGTGTAAGAATAATACAGATGTTAGAAGATATGAATATACATTACAGTTGGTGGCAGGGGAAGGAAAAGGAGATGACTTCTCTTGAATTAATTATGGTTCTAATATGACTAGAATTGCATAAAGTGCAAGTTGGAAATGTGTGTTTTTAAATAATTGCATGGATAAAGCTGCAATGGTATGTCTGGAGTATCTGATCTGTTAGTAGCTGGTAATACAAAATGGATGGAAAAAATAAATCATTATTAATAGTCGCTTAACTATTAAACAAAAGACCTGATCAAGCACAAGACTCAATCAAACAATCAAGAAATAGATAATGATGATAATTACTCCGTGACGGGAGGAGGTTAGAGAGATGACTCAACTCGAATATTTAATGGTTTTAATTATAGTAGAACGAAGAAAAAGTGGATATCGTGGTGTCCTAAGAAGTGGGATTGTTTTTAAATGACACCTCATGATCTCTTAAAGAAGGACCAAAATGTTCATTGATGTATTACCAACAGATAACCAGACGATATGGCTGGAACTGGAAATATGTCATTCAGGATGCAGCCAAGATCTTAAAGAAATTGAATGAGAAATCAATAGGTATTTTTCAACAAAGAAATATTTTATGCTTAGTTTTAGTGGTCCAATTAAGAATAATCTTAGAAGTTAGTGTCAAATGTACATAGAGAAGATCAGTGTAATTTATAGGCAACATTTCATGTATCTCATTATTGCTAACTTCATATTTTCCTCACGGTGGTAGTATTGTGATTCTTGGTTTCACGTAAGTAGTATGAAAGTGGGGTTGTGTAATTTTTGCATGGTAGGTAGTAAGAAATTGGTAATGCATGAATGGCGATTTTCCATCCCCTGCCATACACCCTTGCGGTGGCTTGTAAGGTATTATGTCGATGTAGATAAAGAGGTGCTTTAAAATTGATGATGATCATTGAGTTTGCTGATAAGGAGTTGAAGGAAGTATACAACACTGTTCCTTTGTATGTTTGTTCCATGACCATCCATGGCATAAAACTGTTATAAAGTTGGAAAATTTTATAGATGATGTGTGCATTTTTAAATGATTGCAAGTACATAGCTCCTTACATATAAATACATAGCTAAATAGATTATTAGGATAAGCAATATTGACTTTAGCCTTTTATAAGTATGGATGAAAGTATAAGTGTACAATGTATGAGTGTAACTTTTTAGATATCGCCTTGCATGTTTGGCAGGAAACCAGAAATATTTGAATAAGAGATCGACAGCATTTGCCCAGTATGGTGTAGTTGGCATGCTCCTTTGCCACATCAGTTAAATGAGCCAGCAGAGTAACTAGAGTTGTGGCTTACTCAATGAGAGCACTTGCCTAGTGTACATTGACCCCCTGCCATATACCATTATGATTCTTGCCAAGTGAAATGTATATGTTGATGTCAAAAAAACAACCAATGCATATACACAAAAGCATATACACTTTTGCACAAAAGTAAATAAACCATGTTTCTGACGATTTGAGTAGGCATCTCATCCAAATGTGATAAACGAAAGTGAAGAATTTCTCAATTTAATAAGGTTGAACGAATTGTTCAAATTTACATAAAATTCAGAATTCATGAATGCAGAGCTTATAACTAGGGATGGGTCGGTTCGGTTCTCGGTTCCACCGGTTCTTGAGCTTAGAACCGGAACCGGAACCGAGGCCAAAAATAATCAGTACCGAAATAATTGGCACGAAAACCAGTTTGAAACCTACTCACACTCCGAAAGCGGAGGCTTCACATTAAAACCTGGTGAAATAGTGTACTTAGATGCTTCAAAGTCACGAATTATTCGAATTCAGTCTCTGAAAATGATTATTGATTACCTTATCTTACCATTGAGCAATGCAAAGTAAGTGGTAAATTAAGAACCGGAACCGAGAATCGGAACCGAGAACCGAAGTTAAGAACCAAACCGGAACCGAAAAAAAGTGGAACCGACTCATCCCTACTTATAACCATATGGAATTTGATGGTTGAGTTTTTAGGAGGCTTATATAAATATGCCAAAAGGCATAGGTTTCAAAATATATTCAGGCAAGCATTGATAGAAATGAAAAATGAAATGCTATAAATATATAGCTCTCTCTGGTACCCTCTAGTGCAGAATTCAGCAGCACTGTTACACATATCATGTATATTTTGAAATGGCAGAAGTGATTCCATCGTATGACAGTGAGACAGAAACATAGATGTACTACAATGAAATGAGGACATGACGACCAAAACATTTCATACAATTTGAAAAATTGTTCTCTGAGAAAGAGAAAAGAAGTCACCAAGAGTGTATACATGGGATTAATGAAATCATGAGGCTCCATAACTACACCAAACTATTTCTAAAAGCAACATAGGGAAAACTGTTCCATTCATGTTAATCTAAAATATGGAAAATAAATTACCTTATGAGAGCTAGAGTTTATCAACAATCATATTTAACCAGGTTAGTAGTAGTAATTTCATCTATCAAATTTCCTTCCTCTCCTACCATTTCTAGCACTTCATCATTCATCCTCTTTTCGACTCACTTTAATTTCTTCATCCTTCTCCAGACCCACATCAGAAAAGCCCTAAGTCTGTTTTTATCTTCTTTTCGCAAAGCCCACGTTTCCACTCCATACAGCGTAATGCTCCATATTTTGGGGTAAGTCAAAGAAAATGCATGTGTTGGAATAAGAAGCGACATGAGAAAGGCTTCTCAATGAAAACATATGCACAGCTTTGGGGGCATTAGTAATCGTAGTGAATGGAGAATTAGATGAAATATGAAGAGGAGTGAGGCAACGTTACCCCTTATTGCCAGAAACCCATGTAAAAAATAGTGAGGAAGGCATGGGAGAAGCTGGACATGAGAGATAAGTTTACAGAAAGCGAGTGATTTGCTGATCACCGAGTGTTGACCATGTTGTAGTATACTCTTATGGGGTTGGTACCCCTGTGCTCGATACATACCTTCCACCGGAAGTGACGTAGCCCGGCGGAGGTCAAGATGAACTATATCTATAAGCGTGACTCAGTGTGATCTACAACATGGCGCAGTCGTGTGGAATTCAATGACATTATAGGTGAAAATAGAAGTGACACGTAAATATCGTGAAACCACGCCGTGGATCTTCTGTGCAACCGCGAAAATGGTGGAGTACGTTAAATTACCGACAAGTGTGAATTTCGAAGGTCCCAGTGCCTACGCCGACTGGACTAATTTTGTCCGGGAATTTGAAAATTTCCTAGCAGCCACCAAGAGGGATAAGAAACTGACAAAGTTAAGATCGCCCTTTTATTAAATATGCTGGGAGGAAGTGCGATAGCGCTGTTCTCTACTTTTCCGTTGACTGAGCCAGAGAAAAAGAAATACTCAGCTGTTTTAAAAGCGTTCGAGTCGTACGTTGCGCCCAAAATTAACGAGACCTTCGAACGCTTCATATTTAATCAGAGAGTCCAGGAAGAAGGAGAAAGTTTCGAGCATTTCTTTGCTGACTGTAGGTGCCTCATTAAAAATTGTGGTTTCTCCAGATCTGAACCTCAAGAGGACTCCCTACTTCGTGATCGCATCGTTTACGGAGTACGAGATAAGACGGTGCAGGAGGCCCTGCTTAGACTGGAGGATCTCTCGCTGGAGAAAGCGGCAGCCCACTGCAGAGCTGTAGAACAAAGTCGGAGGCAGGCGAGGCAGATCAGAGAAACAACGGCAGAACCCAAAGGAGGAGATTACCACATCGACGTTTTGCAGAAGAAGAGAGGGAATCACCGTTCTCGAGGTAAAGTGGACTCAAGTGCAAGCCAAAGTGTGGGGAAAGCAGTGAAAAAAAGTTTCAATGTAACAGGTGCAAAACGAATCATGGCCCTCGAGAGTGCCCGGCATATGGAAGGAAGTGCGCGAAGTGCAGAATAATCAATCACTTTGCTGTGGCATGTAGGGTGAGAAATGTACGCCAAGTCGACGTGGTAGAATCTGACTCCTTGTCAGATACATCGTCAGTGTCCTGCTATGCACTCTCTGTGAATTTGAGCGTTAATTCGGTGGATGCTAGTTGTGATCCCAATGAGTGGGTTGAAAAGGTGGAGATTGGTGGAAAAGTGTTTGCAATAAAGCTGGACACAGGTGCTCAAGTGAATGTCCTGCCAATGCAGGCAATACAGAAGTTAGAGCAAAGTGGGGTTAGAATTAAACCCACAAGTGTGCGACTTGAGGCGTATGGTGGCATGACAATTAAGCCTGAAGGCATCGCCACTCTGAGATGTAATTATAAACATGCTGAATGTTACCTTGATTTTGTAATTGTAAACCATGACTTGCAACCCCTTATGGGATTACCAGGCTGTGTATCTTTGAACTTGGTTAAAAGGGTATGTACTATTGGCCAGCTGTCTTCAAAAAGTAAATTCCTTAAAATGTATATGTCTGTGTTTAAGGGTCTGGGGTGTGTACCACAAAGGTGCAATATAGCAACAGTAGAGAATGTGCAGCCGACATCAAGGCCACCCAGGAGGGTGCCTTCGGCTCTAAAAGAAAGGTTAAAGTTAGAGTTGGAGAGGCTTCAGGCAAAGAAAATAATTTCTAGGATAGAAAGCCTGACAGGTAAAGAGTGGCTCAGTAACCTTGTTATTACTGAGAAACCAAATGGGGACTTGCGTCTTTGTCTTGACCCTGTTGACTTAAACAAGGTTATTGTTAGACAGTACCACATTGTTCCAACTGTGAGTGACATAGCTGAGAAATTGAGTGGCAATAAATATTTCAGTGTATTTGATTTGAAAGAAGGGTTCCATCAGGTAAAATTAGATGAGGAGTCCTCCCTCAAATGTGCTTTCACAAGTCCCTTTGGTTGCTTCAAATATCTAAGATTGCCGTATGGTATTGCTTGTGCCCCTGAAATATTTCAGAGAATGGTAGAGCAAAATTTTGGTGATATTCCAGGTACCATTATCTACATTGATGATATCTTGTACATGGGTAAAACAGAAGTGGAGCATGATAAGGTTGTTGAACGAGTTGTTGAAAGAGCTAGGGCACTGAACATAAAGTTCAATCCAGCAAAGTTGCAATATAAGGTGAAAGAAGTAAAATATGTGGGGCATCTTTTTTCAGAGGCAGGGATGAAAACTGATCCTGAGAGGGTGAAAGCACTTGTAAGCCTAGAATTCCCATCTAATGTGAAAGAATTGCAAAGAGCAATGGGAATGTTTAATTATGTGCGTAGTTTCATCCCTAACATGGCAACATTAACGGCCCCTCTGCGCGAATTGCTAAAAGCAGGGACAGAATGGAAATGGCTCCCCTCCCACAGCCAGGCATTTCAGAAATTGAAAGAGTGTGTGTCAACAGCCCCAGTTCTGGCATCATTTGATCCATCTAAAAAAATTACTATTCAGTGTGATGCCTCTCAATCGGGTCTAGGCTGTTGCTTGTTACAAGGAGAAGTTGGGAGTAAGGGGTTACAGCCTGTTGCTTTTGCCTCGAGAAGCTTGAGCGAGTGTGAGCAAAATACTTATGCTCAAATTGAGAAAGAGTTGCTAGCCATTCACTTTGCCACCACTAAATTCCACAATTATATATATGGGCTCAATGTAGATGTCCAAACTGATCACAAACCACTTGTGTCAGTAATGAAAAAAAGAGTAAGTAAGATAGGGTCAGTAAGACTCCAAAGGCTAAGACTCAAACTGCTGCGATACTCCTTGAATGTGTACTACGTCCCTGGAAAGGATTTGCATATTGCGGATATGCTATCAAGGTCATACATCAAGGGGAATGTTGAAGATGAGCCTGAAATACAAGAGATGGTTCATACCATCAGTAGGTATCTTCCCATATCTAGGGAACAGAGGGAAGAGTTTCAGAAAAACACTAACACTGATAAAGTTTTAAGTCAAATAATCAGAAGGTGCACTAGGGGGTGGCCAAATTATGGGAAAATATCCACAGCACTTCAACCTTTCTATAAGCTAAGAGATGAGCTCTACATCGAAGATGGACTAGTTTTCGTGGGACACAAAATTGTAGTACCTAATGCTCTTAAATCCTATGTGCTAAAACTACTGCATGAAGGGCATGGGGGGATCGAGAAGACTCGTATTAAAGCTAGGGAGCTATACTATTGGCCTGGAATGTCAAGGGACATTGAAACCGTAATTAATAAGTGTGAAGTATGTAATAAGTTCCAACCCAGAAAGCGGAAACAGCCATTACTCCCTCATGAGGTACCTAAGTTGCCATTTGAAAAAGTTGCATGTGACATTTTAGATTTTGCCAAGAACCCCTATCTTGTCCTTGTTGACTATTACTCTAAATGGTTGGAATTAGTCCCTTTACCAAACAAAACTACTAGTGCTATAATAAATGCATTACAGAGCATTTTTGCGACTCATGGAATTCCCAGGGAATGCATTGCGGACAACATGCCTTTCATGTCATATGACTGTCAAAAATATTTCAGAGAGAATGGGATGGAGTTGAGGACAAGTAGCCCCCATTACCATCAAAGTAATGGGCTTGCAGAAAAGGGTGTGCACATTGGCAAACAAATTCTTCGGAAAAGCCAAGAATTAGGTAAAGATTTCAGGGACCTGTTAAGGGATTATCGGAATTCTCCCCTAAAAGGGCTTAACGTGTCCCCAGCCCAAATATTGTTTAGCCGTCAACTGCGCTCCAAGCTTCCTGTCACAATGGAAGCTTTGAAACCAAGGGTACAAACAGGTATATATGAAGCACTCCAGGCTAAGCAGGATAAAGTTAAGGAATACTATGACAGAGCCTCCAGGAGGCTGGTCAAGGAATTCAAAAGAGGAGATAATGTATGGATTAAGGCAAGGAATAATGAATGGTGGGAGCCTGGCACTGTTATGGAACAGCACAGATGTCCTAGGTCTTACTTAGTTAAAAATAAGTATGGTAATGTTGTAAGGCGTAATGATGTTCACTTACGCCATAACCTCTCTAAAAATGTATCATTACAAAGACCTCTCATGCTATTAGAGGAACATATGGCACCAAGAAATAGTGATACTCTTAGAAGCCCTTAACTCGCCAGAGAAAACAGAGGTACTTCAGGTGGTCTCAGGAGTCAGAGGACACCTGTTGAAAAAAGACACTCAGAGACTACCAATTCCGAAATTGGGACTACCAGAAGTGGCAGAAGGGTGAAAGCTCCTGTACGCCTCACCCTGTAAAGGGGGAGGTGTTGTAGTATACTCTTATGGGGTTGGTACCCCTGTGCTCGATACATACCTTCCACCGGAAGTGACGTAGCCCGGCGGAGGTCAAGATGAACTATATCTATAAGCGTGACTCAGTGTGATTTACAACAGACCAGACAGCCAAGACTTTACAAAAATTGTTCACATTAATACGGGATCAATGTGAGAAGTTTGGGAAGAATAACAAGCAAAAAGAATCCAAGAAAATTATCAAGAAGTAGGAAGCATTGCAAAATATTAATTGTCGAGACATTATTTACAACAGATGGAAAAGTTGACTGGAAGAATAGCAACCTTGTGTGTAATATATAGAGCAAGTTGTGAATGATGTAAAAGAAAATGTTTATGGAAATGTGAAGAGACAAGTCAATATCCTGTAGTGAGCAGCACCATACCAAACTCAGTATTATTGAATGGTAATAATGAGGGAGCAGGTATTTACTAACTGAGATGAACTTATGCAAGGAAAGATTCCAAACCAACACAAGAGAGTGGAAATTGCCCATGAAAACCTATCCTGAATGGAGGTACACTACCAACAATAAGATATATTAGGACACGAATGTCTTTTGCCACACTACACGTTCCCTTCTTTTTAAGTGTTTCATAGCTCATACTATCTTTCATGACCTTCCCAAGTTCCCCTTTAAACATCCCCCCTAACACATAACTCATCTTTTAAGGCCTTCTGAAGCATCATATTTCATTATAAAAAGAAAAAACTTAGTTCTTTTCCACAAATATATTTAAAACAAATCTACCAGTTTCAGCCTTCTCAGGCCATTCTCAAGATTATAGTGTGAAAAAATCCATGAATAACACAGCTTATAAATGTGGAGAGGTCAGTTAAAAAAGGGGGGGTGAGAGAGGTGAGTGGTTTTGAGGTGAAAACTGCAAGGAAGGAACAAACGAGTTGACGCCAGGCTCAAGGACTAAGGGGATGGAGGCGGAGGTACGGGCACTGAAAGCAAGGGTGAGGGGTTAGTAGGGATTACATCATTTAACAACTTAACACCATGCATTTGATGATACACTAAAATTTCAAAATTTTCCATGAAGTCCAATTTCCGACCCTTGTCACACACGTGTAGGAGCTTGGGGGTAAAACTGGATGTGTGATCCTCATCAATCAAATGTTCCGCAAAATTTGACTTATTATCGCCATTCAGGCTGGATTTTACATGTTCCTTCATTCTAATATTTAATTTTTGACCAGTTTGGCCGACATAAACAGAATTACAATAGGGAGTATCACACTTGAGTAAATATACCCCAATTTTATCTCTCGTGTCAGTTCGGTCCTTGGAATTAAATAATAATTTTTGTAGTGTCACCGGATTGTACACAGAGATTTTGTACTTATTTTTCGGGAAGTATCTATATAGATTATATGTTAAATTCTTTGCAAAAGGTACTTCACCCACTTAGTGCAAGTCGGGAGGGTTGGAGAATGTGAAGTGGATGTTGCTATGGCATGTTTTCGTCGCAATCGATTTAAAAGGTCTACTAAGGCCTCATATTTCATTGGGTCCTTCATTCACATTTACTTCCCCATCTGGATTTCCCATTTCAAAGTACTTCTCCCACAGTACACGACCACTCAGTTGTTCTTCACCTCTAAACCTATGCATTTGCTCCAGTTTTTATGGAACCAATATCACATAATATCTACTTTTGACCGCCAGTTAACTCCCCTGCCTTACTTCTACTTGCTTTACTATTTATTTAATGTTATACCCAGCTTTATCCTAAGCCCATCCTATACTTGTACGTTGCTCAATACAACTTCTTCTACAATTTATCACTAAAATATTTATATCTTCAATTTACATCAGCCTTATTACATTTTGAGAACCTAACCGTGTATAAAACATAAATATAGAGCAGTTTGGCCGATGAAAAATCTATTTGACTCCATCCATCCATGTTATATAGTGGCCCAGGGGCCCTAGGTTGGCTCTGATTGTCTGAGAGGGCCGCAGTATCTCCAGACTGGAAAACTCTCTTCCAGATGTAGCTGAGAATGCATCCATCCTCTCAGTTAAAATTCTTTATGGGAATAATATATACCATGGAAGGATTAAATGCATCCACACTTCTGACCTGAAGATTCCAACAGGGTGGCTGGAGAAACTGTTGTCGCCCAGAGACAAACCAACATGGAGGAACACCCAGAAGCTCTCTTCATTGATGATAAACCCCATGGAAACCTCAGATCCAAATGTCTCACTTGCTTACAGAAATATAAAACAGGTTGTGTGCTAGCCAGTACATCTGAACCTCTTATTTTCCTAATTACTTTTAGCTCTACTTTCAAATGATTTTACCTTAATGGTAAAGCACTGTCCAAATTTTCTTTGCATATTGTTCTAACTGATCTTTAAGGAGAATGAAAATCGTATATCGGAATAATACGATGCTAATGAAGTGTGTCATGAAATCTTGTCACTCAAAGTCTAATAAAAATGGCAAGAAATAAAAATCAGTTTCACTTATCCAACCAGACGACAATGGACGTCCATGGGAAGGCTTGTCCACTGCCTAGTTGACCTCTCTCACGACTCTGATGCCCACTTGAGGTCATGATGTTACTCTCTGAAGCTGAATAAAAAGAGAACTGCAGCCTTTCAAGGTTGGGTACTCTCTACGTTTTCTGATAAGGCTGAAAGACAAAAAAGAATAACCATAATGAAGGCATGAAAACATATGCAGTATTCTTTTACTGTACACTTATTCCATAAATGTGAGTTGACTGAAATTGACATTTTTTATGCCTTTTATGTAATTGGGGAAAGAAGAGTCTTCTAGGGGAGGAGGGGGGGGGGGAGGGAGGGGGCAATAATAATTTGGAAACTGTGAACTTGAGGAGGATATAAGGGGAATAAATTAATAAATAAAGGGGAAGGGGAGCTAGAAAATAAAATGACACTCTTAGAATGGGGAATCAGAAATTCATTGTTCCCAAGCTCTATTTGCGATAGCAATAAAACTTTTGGCTACATTCATCTACAATTATCTTTTATCTTCATCACATTTTTCCAAAATGCCTCTTTATCTTCTTAATTTTTTTCATGAATCATGACCAAACACCTCAACCACATACTCTATTGCAGAACTCACGCTACATGCAGATGTTGTATGTGTCGAAAATGCGTGAATTTTGCATGTCTACGAGCAACCCAAAAGTCACAGGTTCGGTTTCCACCTAAGGCAAGCATGTTTTGTTCATCATAGGATTAAAGTTGGAAATAAGTGAGGTTAGACCAGGGGTCTGTAGACTTTTGAGATGGAAGAGCAAAAACTTTCTCCTACAGAATGTTGAAATTTATTCAAGTCACAAATATACATGTGCGAAAAAGGAAAATTTAAATCAAAACTGTAACAAGAGATAGATACAATTATTACTATTGATATTGGATTTCTACCGGTGAAGGTAGGTCTAAATGGGCATTTAATTCTTCCCACCCCCTAAATTTCACATGATATCCCTCTTCAGCCCCTCATACCTCCTGCCTCCCATCATTCTATCCAAGCAACCCATTCTTCACCTCCCTCTCCCCGACTTACGCAACGCTCTTCCCTCAATCACTTCTTTCAAAACACCATCCCCTTTTATTACCTTTTCCATCCACACCTCCTGCCTTCTTCTAATTTCACCTATCAAATTTCTTTCCTCTCTTACCAATTCTAGCACTCCATCGTTCGTCCTTCTTTCGGCCCACTTTATTTTCTCCATTCTTCTCCACACCCACATCTCAAAAGCCCTAAGTCTATTTTCATCTTCTTTCTGCAAAGTCCAAGTTTCCACCCTATATAGTGCAATGCTCCATATTAAGCTTTTCACTAGTCTTTTCTTCACTTCACTACTCAACGCCCCTGTCATTAGTTCACGCCTATGAGCAAAAGCTTCTTTTGTCTATGCGATTCTCCTTTTTACTTCAACGCTGCTATACCCTTTTTCCTCCAACACACTACCTAGATAGCTAAATTGCTCCACCTGCTCTAGCTTCTGACCTACTACTTTTATAGTTAAAGTCAACTTTTTTGTTCTTGAAAATCTCATTACCTTCTTTTTCTTCTAATTTATCTTCATCCCGTATATTTTGCACTGTCCCTGCAAAGCATCCAGCATTTTCGGTAAGCCACGGGCTGACTGCCTGACTAGTACTTGGTCATCCGCGAACCTCACCGATTTTATCAATTTCCCCCGACCTTTACTCCAGCCTCAAGCTCATCCCAAGCCTCTCTTACCATTTTCTCCAAGTATATGTTAAAAAGTACCGGACATTACGGATAGCCTCTTCCTGCCTCTTCCCTATTGTGGCCCAATCCGATTCTCCATTGGCTACTTTCACCTGCGCCTTCTGTGCCATGTATAAATTCCGGATCAGTCTCCTGTCTCTCCAGTCTACTCCTATCCTCTGCAATATTCCCATTAACTTTTCCCACCTCCCTCTGTCGAACGCCTTTTCGAAATCAACAAAGAACGCCAATACATCCTGATTATATTCTAGATTCTAGGCTGACAAAGTTTGTGCTTGGGTTGTGAGGCACAGAAAGAAAATTTCGCGTTTAACTTAGCCATCACTCGTAAAAGCGGCTGAGCGCAGTATCTCGGGCACTCGGCCCGAACGAGCGTGTGATCGTGGCCGTGGAAGCACAGGAACATAACATCATCTCCAATCGAGGAGTAAGAAACTGTGTTCATTCAACCCCAGGGCTGTAAACTGACCACGGAGATAGCATCGTGAGGTAGCAGTGTGTGCGGAATATAAGAGATGTATCTAAGGGGGATTGAAAGGGGAAATCTTTTAGGTTGACAGGCTAAATTTGTTAATGGATTTCCGTTCAATTATTGCACCGTGTCTTTGATTTGATCTATCAAAATGTTGAAAATGTCGGCCGCGGTAATCAGGTTAAATCACGCTGGCCTAACAATCCGGCAGTCGCGAGTTTGGATCCAGCTTCAGATTGTTATCACTTTTGTCTAAGGATTAAGTCTTTTTAGACAGTCCGACTTTCCCGACACATCTGGAGTCACGTAATATTTAATACTGGATACTCCATATAATGTTAATAGTTCCTTAATCCATTCAAGGTAATGGTGACGGAAATTCCTTTTCCTTCGAGACTTTTTTCTTCTAATAACCTGTGATACCTGAAACCCCAAAGATTAAGTGTTTAAGAAGGTTCCCAAAAAGGTGCCCTGGAATTTATCTCGAGACGTTTGGGCTCATAGCAGTACTTGCATCGCTCTCAGTTACGTCACCCTAAATAGTGTGTTAAGTGGCGAAAAAGCATTTCAAAGACAGTCCACCACCAGGTGAGAATTTATTTCCCCGCAGTATAAAAATCCAAACTTCTTACTAATCCTAAGTTTCCTAACATCGCAAGTTCCCTGCGTACAAATTCAGCGGATGCCATTTACAACGTAAAAATATTATCCCCAATCCAAATATCATCGACTGAAATTAAACTACATAAGTTTCGCCGAATACGATTAAATTTACAAATTACCATCGTTCGTAAGCGCTATGAAACAGGAAGCCTCGAGGCTACTGAGGAACGGTGAAGACCAAGAGCCAGGGCAGGTAAAATATATCAACAAGGGTTGAGGGAGATCTAAGAGGGAGGGGTGGAAGAGAGTTGGGGGAAAAGAACGAAAAGAAGATCGAGTTCAATGAAATAGAGAAAAGGTGAGAGGACAAGCATACAAGGACAAATCGGGCGTTTTATGCAAGGTCTGCAATGCTATATTTGACTAGCAATTAGAATCCGCGAAGTGCAAGGGCCTAGCCACGTTGAACCACCGGTTTCCGTGAGATCACCGAAGTTATGCAACGTTGGGCCCGGACGGAGTTTGGATGGGTGATCCCTTCCATACCTCTACCACGGTGTTATAGTCTCCTGTATGCAAGTGGTGGGCAGGTTAAATGTGGGTTGGCACAATGGATCTAAAGAGGTCTAAGTGTCAGGGGGCTTCAGAAGGACTCTGCCTACCCTTTCAATTTATTATTTTATTAGAATCCACGAAAGGAAC
The DNA here is from genome assembly GCA_933228895.1 of Platycnemis pennipes. NCBI lineage: Eukaryota > Metazoa > Arthropoda > Insecta > Odonata > Platycnemididae > Platycnemis > Platycnemis pennipes. Next base: position 76,265,422 of record OW121854.1, read on the forward strand.
TGAGTTAGGCTAGCAGCACACCCCATGGTCTACAAATGAAGTTATTCCAGGCGAAAATAAATATTGCATCTGAAGAGTATTTCGTCGGTTGAGCAAGCATTACATTCCAAGAGTAAGACCTGAGCTCGAAAATAAGGCAAAATGAACTTCGTCATGCTCTTTTAAATAGTGGGCGTATTTAGTCTTTTAAACCATTTCCGTGGTCAAAATTTCATAGTATTATTACAGAGCATAATGGGGTGGTTTACCATATTTTTTTACTGCCGAATCTGATAAGAGTTTGAAAAATAAAAGGACCCGTATTGTTCTGTTTCTCCGATCCGTCAATTAGTTCTCGAGTTATAAGCGGCGAAAAACAGATGTTTTTAACCATTTCGTAAAAGTGAGTGTACAAAGAACTTGTACGTTATCCACTTCGTCTGATCGCAACTGAGACTGCGAAACTCCTTCGCCAACCATAATGGGTAACACACAGCTGACTCTGCCAACGGAGGTGGTTGTGACCATAGATCTTTAATATTTAAGATCTATGGTTGTGACAGCTGACCCTCCGCCCCCACCTCCACTCCCTCCCCTTCACCTAGAAACAGTGAAGGACGGGAGGTGGATTACGTAGATATCCTTAACGTAGCTCCTTCGGTGAGCGTCACCTATTGTTTGTTTTAATTTTCGATTTTATGAGTGAATGGCTCTCATTAGAAGACTAATTTTTCAGTAAAATTCATTTTTCGTTTCCATCTGACGATTTTGTGAACAAAATAGCGATTTCCGCTTCCGAGTGAACGCCCCCATTCATTTGCAGTCGATAAAAATCAAGAAAACAAAATATGGAGAAGTTTTTAAATGCTTCAGTAATTACGAAAGACTACCGAGGACGAAACTTACGTGCTTCGTGCAAGGAAACGCTCGTCCAGATGGAAACAATTATTTCAGGAAGAGAGAGAGAGGGCGTGGAGAATCCGGTATCGCCATGTGCCCTCTTTATTCGCATAATCGCATGTGGATCCTAAGTTTCACGTCCTACCCGGAGGATGGAGAGCAGCAGATGGAACATTTCTAACACAATATTCAAACGAGGAACAATAAACATTTAAACTCAACCTCTCAGGTTCCATTCAAGAGGAGAGATATTCCGAGATTTTTTACTCGGACACCTGGAGTTGGCGTCAGCAATATTAGCCACCATTACTGAATGACTCTAATGCGGCCTCTATTCCCCCTCTCACGTATAGTAAAATTCGATGAGACACATCTCCAATTACCACCCATAAACAAATATGGAAAAAACCTCAGACTCACCCAAGTGATTAGGAGACGCGGGATGTTCCAATAGAATAATCCGTCAGGCGGGATAGTTCCAATGTCAGCGTTTGCATGAGCCTGGACTGCCTGAAAATGCCAGAAAAAGAAAATACGAGCGAAAAATTACGCACGAGAAAATAATTTACGAGTCATGTCTACTTTGAAATGCACATGAAGATCGGGAAATTTATGTTATACGTACTTCATAAAATTTAGCTCTTAGAGAAATCAATAATAGTAAAACCAATATTATTAGAAAAATACAAAATGAACAGTATTAATCATATCATACCTTGCCTTTCGAATCTTACGATATACCTCCATGCAAAGTCCCCATACAACTGAATGTTTCGTCGAAAATTCGCCAGGTGGCGCGACGTATTTTTGGCAGCATTTTTACGGTAGGAGGGGAAATTGCTTCTCCAAGAAGGGCCCCCTCTGCGAATGAGGCGCAAGGAAGAACATGGACTATCAAATGCCCCGCGGAAAAATTCGTATGGGAGTTCATTTGCACTGGGCCTTGAATCCCAGAGAGCAGCCATGTCCCTCTCCACATAATAGGTTAAATGGAGTTCTTCGGCTTTCATTCACAGCCGATCGAGAAAGTACTTACGAGGGGGTAGATCAGGTTGGTGTAGTGGATAGGATACTGGCAACTCACCAGGGGCCCGGGATATTGAGGAGAGGTCCGAATCCCAGCAGTGGAAGATATTTTTCTTTGGTAAAACAGCCCCTAATTCAGTGTTTTCTGTGTAAAAGCAGAAAAGCATTCATTTATCTTAATTAAATTTGAACAATAAGAGGGAAAATTACACGTTTTGATGACTTTGGAATTTAAAAACATCAGAGACGATATAATTTTCTTGAATTAATTAGCTAATGCTAGTGCTTAAGACTATCTATTCACAAGCCAGGGTAGTCACCGATGGTAAAAGTAAGGGTTACTAGGACGAGGCGACAGATAGTTGACTTTTTCGTTTCATGAAGGGTGGGTAGTAGTCTTATGCCAACCCTTAATAAAAGGCAAATTTGCTGGATGGAGTCGGATGGAATACTAATTATGAAATTCTAGCATATAGCTTCCACGAAGGGATTAATATTGTACTGAAAAATCGCTGCCACTCTACAGGTTCTTGGGGTGGACGGTTAGTACTCCATTATCATACTAATATGTAAGTATGAAGTAGTGTCTGTCTCTCTGCCGGTTCTATGTTCGTTACGCATCTCCTCAAAAACTACTGAACCGATTGATCTGAAATTTTGTAGGATTCTAGCGTATACACTAAAAGGAGCTATAGGCTACATAAAAAGGCTCAGGACCCGGGTTCGATTCCTAGCGCCAATTATAAATTTACATTGGTTTAAATTGACTTATTCACTTTATGGTAGCGCAAGAATTTTTTTCTTTCGCTCAGTAAAATAACTACATATTAATCGATTCTTCCATTATTTCTGTATTTGATGGGAAAATGTTTAAAATTTCTTATTCTCTGTACACCGATTTACACTTTTCGACGAGCTTTCTGGGCAATTTGTAATTTACGTTGAAATTTACTTTTCGGTTATTTTCCGAGCATTGCTAAGGCCTTTGCCATTGTCGTCTCCGAAATGAAAAAAATCGTCATAGATGGATGCCGTAAACAAAATTGTGCTTTTCGCGAAGATATAGGAAGGTACTGAAGCCATTGTAGGGTATTCGTAAAGCAAGGTCAGTCATACTTTTCCGCACAAAGATACGTGCTGACTGCTAGCGCTACTTACGGATTTAGAAGGTTTGCATTCGGTTAAAATTGCGAGTATTTGAATGAACGCTTCAGCGGTGTTCAAATTGTGAGTGTTTTTTTTATTTATTTACGGGTTTGTGCACTTGAACCGACCTGGGACATGAAAAGAAGAAATTGAAGGCTTCCGAAACCGTCGCCGATGGAGATAGCTTGAGATTTGAGAGAGTTTAACGAAAACCAGGTAATAAAATTCAAATCCCAATGGAGTAATAATGTATCATTACGTATCCGTGGGATGTTTATTGATGCCATTGCATTGATGTTAAAAATGTTCGTCAAAAACCGATGCCGTAAACAGCATTGTTCTTTTCGTGAAGATATTTACATTTTTGTACATATTAAACTACATTTTTGTACTAACAACACTACCTCATTAAGCACAACACTATTCACTAAACACCCCAACTCCTAGGATTTTGCTGTTGGCTCGGACAACGGTGAAGTAAACCGCGCTGAAGGTACAAAGTCAAGCAGTAAATCCTAAGCCTCCAGCGGCGCGGGACTAAGGAAGCAAGGAAGACCTGCTAAACGTATTCCAAACGATATACCTTGTTACGGCACTCATCTTTCGGACCTCTGCCGTCTTTGAAATGAATCTCTACGAGTGATATCAGTGAAGTTATGTTGCGATCATCTGGGCTTTCATCTGTTAGAATAAATTGCGGGTTCTTCGTGCGAGGAAAAAAACATTTACATCAGTAAATACAGCTTTTCAAAGCTATCTCTTCTGAGATGGGTAGCTTATTTTCACCCGAAGGGCCTTACATTAAAGAAGTTACCGAAATGAACAAGGCTAGAAGATTTGGAGGCTTAATATCCTCGATTTTCGTCTTAAAACTTCGTTTAAAAAAAGCCAGTGATGCACAGGATGACCGTGGTAATAGTACAAGACGCTTATAATATATTTCGCTGTCCTCCCCTGTTTCCGTGATCCCGCGGCACTTGGGGGTTGGGAATCACTTCTTGACCTATAGCGCTCTGCTACAGGGTATTGTCGATGTATGTTAAGGGTGAACCGTTTATATACGTATAAGGTTTTCCCCTTGGGGAAACTGTACAATCTTGTGGTGAAATACGTGCGAGTCTACTTGACATTGCTTCTTTTAACCTACAGAAACGTATTGCCGCCTCTTGCTGTTTTGCCTAAATTAAGAGACAAAATTGGTGACACCACGATAAGGACAGCGGATCCCTTAGTGTTGGGGAATACCTATGCACTTTTGGATTTTAAAGAAGTAAACTATATTTTTTCCCATCCTAATTCTTCTAGAAATCATTTATTCAGTCATCGTTGAAAGTTTCGAAGTAACACAGATTTTCAGTAGCCACAAACATAATCTGGTCCCACACAGGGTGCAATAATCGAAATAAAATAATTATAATACGAGTGACGGCTTATAAAACAATACTTTATTCATATTTTTTCATATTGCTAAGAATACTTTTCTGATTACAGGCAGGGTAAGCTGCAGGGAAGACAACGGCAGGGAGCAACTTTCTCTTTCGCCCGGCCGAACGAGCCGCTCCGCTCGAAGCGAGGATTCCGGCAGAATATTCGTGCAACATTTTCAGAATACAAATTTATTGCATCTCAGGATTACAGGGATCTAATTCCCTATTACTAACAAAAAATTCGCGCTATTTTTACCTTCATGACGATGTTTTTACCTCTATGCTATGATCCGCGGTTGCAGAGTTATACCGTCGAAAGCAAGATTCTTTTCATTCAATTGCCAGTTTTGTGCTCCTCTCCATCAATCCATACCCTTTCCATCCTTAAACATATGCTCCATGGTGTATTCAAGTGACTCTGATGAAGAAGTGAATATTTCATGTGTAAATAAACTCACTGACTTAATGGAGGAGTTATTTTTAAAATCAAATATTAGATTCGGTAGTAAGTAGTAGTAGGTAGTTCATGGTTGCTTCGACATTTGGTTCATTAGCACTTTAATAACCTCTTTTGAAGCTAAAGTTAACAACACTATGGGATAATATAGTAAAGTTCATGATCACAGAAGATAGAAGCAGTTTTTGTAGAACACAGCATATTTTGGAGATAAAGCTACATAATCAGTTTGGATAGGGTAGCATTTGCTCCGAGGATGTGATCAACAATTAGGATAGGGGAATAACCAGACAGAGGTAGGATTTCACAGGGCACAGAGGAAAGGCAGAATGCTTACTCTTAACGAGAGGTTTCAAGGGCTCAATGGTTAAACATTCCACGCAACAGATAGAGTTCTGCACTTGAAATGCTCACCACTGAGAACTCACGTGGGGACCGGTATACTGCTGAGTCAATTCACAGTAAGGTCTTTTTTGCCATTAAAGATGGATATTTAGAAAGAGGTGGAATTTATAAGGAAGGATAGAACAACCCATCATCTGCATTTCGCTGAAAAGTTGTCAAGGGGTCTTGGTTAAACGTTCCATCCGACGGCTAGAGTACTGAACTTGAAGTGCTCTCAAGTTATACGTTTCGGACGTAGCACTGGAAGGTTTTCATAGGTGGTGTGGTAAGAATTTTTCACGTTACGTCACAAATGAGACGCTTCCATCGCTTTTGTTTTTGTAGTCGAATTAAGCAGCACAGAACATATGCTATTGTGGTAGTTAAGTGTTGACAGTGAAGTATATTAATGAAAAATCTCTTCCTCTGCTAGGATTCAAACACAGGCTCTCAGAATGAGAAGCCAGTACTCTAGCAACAAAACCAATTAGATCCCCGATAGAAAAGGATGCGAAGGGGAAGAATGAATATAGCGAAGGTGTATAGAAATCAGCATCCACATTTCCTTACGTGTTAAGAACTGTGAAAAGTTAGCTAGTTGGTCAGTTCTTCAGGGGAGGGTACCGATAGCTAATGTCAATTGCACCATTTTGGATTAATTGAGGTATTGGTAGGAATTTGCCAGGGAAGAGGAAGGGTGGAGAGAAACCCTGCGTTGGTATCACTCTATTCTTAACTTAAGGTGCCAAGGGGTCCAAGGTTTAACGTCCCATCCAACGGGTGGAGTACTGAACTTGAAGCACTCTCCACAGGGCACACAATTAGTGACCGGTACAGCAGTGAAAAATCTCTGCCACAGCTGGAATTCGATCCCGAACCCTTGGGATGGGAAGAGAAGTCATATATCCGAAGGTAATGTGTTAAAGAAGCCTTTCAAGAAAGGGGAAACGTTTTCATGACATGAAACTTTTCCAATCTCAGGATGCGAAGGTGGGCCCTTGAGAAAAGAAGACGTAACCTAAGCCGCCACCCGTTAGCGCTCCCGTGTGTACCCATACCAACCCTCCTGCTAATGAAGGATTGCCATGAAAAGAATTTTGGGGCTCTTCGACATGTTACGTAATACTGACTAAACACTTTTTTTCGCTCCCCTCCTCCACCGCCCCCATAACGCTCCGTAACTTTCTCGAAGTCCCCTCCCCAAAATTATGTAACGCTGTGAATTATCCTTTTTTCTGTGCATGATAAAACGGACATTATTTACGAATATCTTATTTATTTATCGATACTATTATTTGTTCACTAATTATTATGTATTATACTGATATTTTGAAGAAGGAATGAATTCATAATCTTTCTCCCACCGTAACGTAATGGCTGAAACGTATTCTCTGCCGAGTGTATGGTAACTTACCCCCCTCTCCCCATAGCGTTACGTAATTTAGGGACTGCCCTCACGGGCGCAAGCAGATTTTCCCACTTAATGCTGCTTAGATTTTATCTCACTGTCTAATCTAATCTTAAACCAGAATATAATTGGCGGCGGCGGATTGAAGCCTTCACCTGCCAATCTTAAGGTCGCGGGTTTGAGTTCCGCCATGATGGGGTTTTCTCTACCCAGGGATATGTGTTCTTCATTTTCATTGGAATGTTATATACTCTAGGGTATATGGCAATATGTGAGCTTAATCATTCATGATTTTCCGTGCCTAAAGGAGCTTCAGTCCGGAAGGAAAGGTACGAGGATAGAAAGGGTAGAGAGAAACCCAGCGTCGACAATAGCGAATAACGAAAGGCGCCAAGGGGACGACGGTGTAACGTCCCATCCGACGGACGAAGTACTGTACTCGAATGCTCTCCACACAGTACTCAAGTAGAAGCCATTTTACCCAGGACAAATATCTTCCACTGCAAACCTGGGCCCTCGGAGAGGGAGGGCAGTACTCTACTCACTGCACCAACTGATTCCCTGAGAGCTAAAGAAATAAATATATATATGCAATAACCGCACCCCAGGCGGGATTCTAATACGCGAACTTTGGGTCGAGAGGCCGGCGCAATATCGACCTGGCTACTACGGCCATCTCCTTCATTATCAGACCTGCCACCTCTAATAATTACATCAGCGTTGCACATTAGTAACAATTCATGGTAACTCCTTTTCACAACCTACTGGAGTGGAGATAAGCACCAGATGGTCGCGAACACCATCTATACCTCAATTTCATCAAAAGGCATTAGTCCACATTGTATTTAAGCACCAGTTCCCAAACTGGGGTCCGTGAAGAAATAATATTTTCTCCCTTCACGGTCTTCTATTTCTTTTATATTTAATATTAAGGGTGGAAGTAAAAGTAAGCGCATTCATTCGTCTGAATTTGTTATATCAGCTTATGGGGGAACAGCCGGCATTGCATTATCGACGGGTAAACAATCATATTGTTATTGAATTCACTAATATTACCACTAATTTAATAACTAATTCACAATTTTATTTATAATCTTCGCATTCAACTGTAAATGAACAGTAGCTGCACGATCGTGCAGCTATTGTTCATTTTCTCGTTACAACCATTATTATGTGTAGGTATGGCTCATGGATAAGGAGCACAGATTAGTGAAATTTAGCGCCAAGGTTTTCACAAGGGAGGAAAGTTTAGGAACCGCAGTATCAAAGGAACCATTCTAATTAGGGAAGTAAAAGGAAACAATATACTTTTGATTAACTTCCGCTTGCTTTCATAGCGCCATCACTAGCTGAGCTTATCTTTCATTCATTAATTTAATAACCTTGTGCGTCTATGGATCAACAATTATTTTTTTTCTAAAAAAACGAAAGTAAATGTATCTATGTATAGCCGTCATATTCTGTTTTTGCAATATTATTCTCAATAATACGACCACTAATTCGATTGCGTGAAGAAGTCGACTGAAATGCAAATAAAAATGCTAACGCGACCCCATGTGTAAGGAGCTTATTCCAACATAAATACCTACGGTAACATGATAAATAAGATTTTACCATCAAAAAATATTGTGGAAATCTTACGAGAACAACATCCAATCATGATTATCTTTCCATCCAAGTTTATGGGTGCCGGCAAAAAATCCGACGCCAATGAAAATGCGGGAACTCAATCGTTTATGTGTGTTAAATAGCAGAGGGAACACGATTGCATTTCCTTGCGGTATACCACATTAAACTCTTTTGCGATTATGCCATCAATGACTTCATATTGTAGTCACGAATAGTTGGCCAGATGAGAAGTTACGAGCCAAGGCACTACAAATGCCATGCAAACTGACGAGTCAGTTCTTTGTGAGATTTAAGGTACTCTTGTATCTAATTTAAATGCTTCTTAGCCCCAATTCCAGAATTTAAAATATATACATACGCATGTTCGGCCATACCACCTTTCATCTCAAAATTATCTGGCCCAGAGAGGAGCCAAGGCGGCTTCATCATCATCATCAGTCAACAGTCCTTAGATTGGTTTGACGCTGCTCTCCACTCGCTACTATCAGCTAACCTCTCTATTTTTATATAATTTTTCTCTTTCATATCTACAACCAACGGCTTTTCCTTCTAAATTTTCAGTGTATGCTATTTTCATTTTCGTAATTCTCGGGTACGAAAAAGACGTTTCCGAACATTTAAGTGCTCACGGCTTCACCCTTCCCACAGCACCAGCTGCAACCACTTGTTCACAACAATATTTCAGTGTCAAACAATTTTCATTGCTCGTCGAGATATGTTTTATTTCCCTCGTGACGCTGTGGTGCTTTTGGTCACGTAGCTAAATATTTCAAATACCGAAATTCTAAACTTTGACGACAAATTCCCACGAAAAAAAACTCTTACCTGCTTAACCTATTGGCATCCAATTTCACACATTTACTCATACGTCCAGAATTTGTCAATAACAGCCATGAAAAAAGTGGAGAGGTGTGTTGAACATAAGAGAAGAATAAGATCGAAAATGTGGTGTTTAATAGAAGTGAAGGAGGATAAATAAAATGGTAGGAATATTCCATCAAAATATGTATCAGCCGGTGGTACCACTAATGGATAAACCATTTACAAGGAATGTAACGTTAATTAATCATGTGATCAGTCTAATAAAGAAGAAGATATGCATATTATTCTTTGACCTTCTTCAGCGCAAGAATCGTCTTTATTACGTTGCCTCGATTAGTATTTCTTGGGCAGTTCTCATTCTCTGTCGCGTCGGGGTGACATTAGGATAAGTTGGTTGTTAAGATATACTGGGTATGAAATACTAGGGGGACGGAGCAAGAATGGAAAGAAACCCAGCGTCGGCTTCCGCCTTCTTTAACGAAATAAGCCTAGGAGCCAACGGTTTAACGTCCCATCTGACAGACAGAGTACTGCACTTGGTGTTCTCTATGCATAACACTAAAGCGGGGACCGGTAAATCACTGAAGAATCTCTGTCAATACCGAAATTTTAACCCGGCACCCCAGCGTGAGAGGTCGGTACTCTGTTGAGCACAAAAGCTATATCCCCGTGAGAAATTTTTCTTGATGCGAGAACTTGCCCATTCAGAATCTCTTTGTGGCACAAGTTGGGTTGCCACCTCGTCATCGATGAGAGAATTTATTCATTAAATCGTCAGGTAAAAGGTAACTTTTCGACAGCAAAAGGTAACTTTTTTTACGAGCTGAAATTCTACGAGAACTGGAGATGAATCCCTGATATGGTCAATACCCAAGGAAAGTAAAAGAAAGCGGTTATATTCACCTGGAATAAAAATAATGACTCTTTGAATTACGAATTACAGCAAAAGAAATTTGACGGAATGGCAGATCCCTTGATTCCGTTGGATTTCTGCTTCCCAACGGGAGAGACGGGTTTATATACGCCAAAGTCCGGAAGTGTACCGGAATGCCTGGAGAGGTGACAACCGCACACACAATCCCTTCAATGTGAGACACGACGTTGGCTAGAACGTATGGACAAGGGAATGTAATGTCCACAAGGTCTTCATATCGTGAGCGGAGAAGGAAGGCGTTGATAAGGGGAGAGTCCAAATAAGAGAGGAATCTTCCCTTCTTCGATTGAAACCAAACCCAGCCCCTCTCGAAGACATAGCTCCCAGTCCACCCCTTCCCCCGAAGGAAGACCGCCGTTTTTGGTCGGTAGAGGGCGGGGAGGGGCCCCTGCGGGGATCAAAGGGCCTTTCTCGGCAACTCCCCTCCCCGCGCCCGGGAGCGGAACATTTGGCAGGGCGGCAGGGGGCGCCGAACGGCGCCGAGATTCACGGAGACTAGCCGTTTGTGCGTCCGGAACTGGAAGTTGGGGAATCGAAAAAGCGATCGTGCTCCGACGGGAGCGCATCTTCTCTTCTTCCGGAGATTTCCAGTGATTCGGGAAATCACTGCCTCGTGAGCCCACTACTGAGTACACAGTGTGCTCCGCTCCGAGCTGGTCAGACAGGACAGAAAAGCCCGGGAACGCCTTCGCCGAGGTCAAGAAGAAAACAGCCCTCGACGTCTCCGTCGGACAGCTGAGGTAGGAGGGTCGATTTTGAGGGTTTAGCCACCCATTCACTCGCAGTTGACGGTTTGGCAGCCCAGTGGGTTGCTAACGAGGAGTGAAATTAGGTTTTGGGGTACTTCGACTGCAATTATATCGCACCGTCCTACATTAAAAAAAAATAATTCTACGCCTCTTCCTAAGAAAAACGCGACACCCGTTTTGTCCGGTCGGCACGTTAATGATATCAATACTTTGGCCAGCTGCCAACTGGAGGTTCCAGGTTCGGATCTGGCAGGGCACTCAGGACACGTCCAGTTTAATCCAACACTTACGATTTCCTGGGGTAGGGATATAAAAAAATTTATGCCTAGTCCTAGGAAAAACGCGATACCCGTTTTGTCCGACCATTGGGTTGCCAGGCCGACACTTTACTGATATCAATACTGTAGCCGGCTTCCTACTGGAGGTTCCAGGTTCGGATCTGGTTGGGCACTTAAGACACGTCCAGTTTAATCCAAATTTAACGATATTCTGGGGGGAAGGATATTCTATTTGCCACATTTTTTTCTCGGAAATTACAAGCAAGGAACTGGTCACTTATCAGCGATTTCCATACGTAGCTGAACTTACGAAGAGTATGTACTTGGTGAGCTCTACTCTCACCAATGAAAGAGGCTTTCGGGTTGAACGCTGTGGTTTGGGTTTGTAACCATTACAGTGATGTCACGGCAAACAAATTTTTCGACTGACGATTATTTTTGCCGCTTTTCGGACTCGGGTGACGAATGTTTTATTAGATGCAGCATTAAAGATACACCTAACAATTCTGGAGAAGGGTAAAATCGTGGTGTGTATGATTTAAAGTTATAAGTGCAACGCATGATTCATTTTCAGTACAAATGCCTAAAGATCGTCAGGTTTTTATTCTTCATTCCAATCTGCTTCATTTAATTGCGTAGCTGTTCATCTCAGTCATCGGTGAGGTCTTTTTCTTGTCATTTATTAGTAGAATGATTTTTCATTACTGTATGAAACTTATCCTAAAACGGAGGGCAGCATCCAGAACGAAGTAACGATTTTCCATACAAACGTTAAGGGAAATAACGTTTCTGGTAACGAAGAATTTGGATGACGCATGCGATTCCAGAACGAATTATCTTCATTAGACTAGGTGTCACTCAACTATCGACTCGTGGCTTCCATGGGCGAAGGCAGGAATTCAGTTTCAAACGACTTGTCCAAGAAATGGAGCTTCGGTTCTTATTAATGGGCCTAACTCCTTTTATTCTCTAAGTTCTCGAAATGTGGATATTACGCGGCGATGTTTAGGGGTCACACCAGTGGTCATCATCCGGATTTGATCCCGAAACTATCAGATTTGTTTTTCCGCTCGCAGTAGCCAGATCGGCATCATACCAGACCGCCAACTTAAATTTCACCAGTTCGAAACTCGCTACGAGCAACGATATTTCCTTTGTTTAATGTAAAAGATCAGGTCAAATGATATCATGTTAAGTTTGGAGCGTCCTCCTTTGGAGCTCGGCGTTCCAGTATCTTCGTTTCCACATTGTGTGACTCACAAATTCCACACCGATCATTGTTTTTTTCCGGTTGTTCTCAATATACGAAATGATATCGAGCGTAACTTAGTGGAAATTTTAACTCTGTTATTTTCTCTTATAAATTTTTTTCTGACCATGGCTTCGTTAGGATGCAATAAAACCATGTTGATGATGTTGCACCATAACAAAACCATGGTCGGAAAAATATGTAAATGTAAATTGGAGGGGTGGGCGGGGGCCTTCTGGAGCCCCCCTGGCACTTAGACCTCCTTAGATCCATTGTGCCAACCCACATTTAACCTGCCCGCCACACGCAGACAGGGGACAAGAACACTACGAGGTATGGAAGGGTGACACCCATCCAACCTCCGTCCGGGCCCGACGATGCTTAACTTCGGTGATCTGACGGGAACCGGTGTATCAACGCGGCTAGGCCCTTGCCCCGTCGGAAAAATATACTTAAGTATATAGAAATAGCAGAGTTAAAATTTCTTCAAATCTCCTTATTCTGAGTAGCTTATTACCCGTTCCAGTATCGACGATTCTAAGTATAATGCCTCTGCGGACATGCGTAATTTGCCATCGAATTCCAATAGGTATCAGGATGGATTAATCGAATCTCCACACTAATCTCACCAAAGCCATCCCTTAAAGATTTTGATCGACTCCCTGCATTGCCCTTAAAATTTCATTGGAGGACTTTCTGTTCTTTCGATCGTTCAAATGCTCACCGATATGCTGACATCGACATGCTACACGTATGCCGAAAACTGAATATACGAGTGCTAATCTCTATCGCCAAATTGTTACGCCCACTGTATTCAAGCTTTGTCGTTCTTTTTTCAATTCTGTATCCTATTCTAGTCTGAAATCCAATCTAGTAATATTGCAATAAATTGGCGTTCAAAACTTTGCTATCATGGTTCACCGTAATCGGTTAAATTCATCGTATAAGTAATTTAGCGAGAATCGGATTGCTGTGGTGTCGAGAGTACAATCCTCCTATTCCGAGGGCCCGGAATCGAGTCCCGGGAATGGCCATTTTCTCAGTGGAATCCCGTTTTCTATTTGAGTGATGTGTGGTGAAAGAATGATGAATGAAACGTATCAAATATTTATGTTGCACAAAAAATTAAAATAAACGCTACTACATACGATTAAAACAGTACGTTTCACACTCCCAACCATGAACATACAACTATTAACAGTTAAGTCCTATGAACAAGCCGGGAAACAATTGAGCAACTCCTTTCGTTCAGATTTCTTTCGTGACGTCAGAGAGATTTTTCGTCTCATGTAGCAGGCCTGTATATCTAGACGGCCTTGATTGGACGTTAACCTGTAGTGCACAGGCTGTAGTCCTTGGCTCTCTCTATCTCTGGACTCTCGTTTAGCGTCGAAAAATGCTTTATCTTATTGAATACGGTAGGATAATAACCTATGTATTGTATATGCAGATGTCCTCAGATGTCGATCGCAGTGTAAAACAACACGCATCCACTGAATAGCACCAAGGGCAGGTTAGAGAAATTGTCACGTGATAGGACAAGAAGGAAGATGAAAAAAATCGACCCTACTAAAACTTTTTCTTCTTAAATTTGATTTCTCCATGCCCGTGACGTTCACGAAGCCCAATGTCAAGTTTAAGTTTACCACAGGTGATCTTCTTTCTTTCACCGTAATCAATGCCGTTCCCAGCTTCCAGACGGCGTGTTTGTTCTCCAATAACACTGTTTGCGCGCCTGGCTCAAATTGACGGGAGTCTAATCTGGAAATGTCGAGAAAACAGCTGATTCACCGCTAGTCTTTGAGCGGCGAGACGATATCTTGCGTCTCAAAGTAACATGAGCCTGATCCCCAGATTTTCCTGAACAAAAAGATCTTTCGGACTGTAGACTATCTGGACTACAGAATAGATTTTCTCGCGCTAACATCGGACAATATTTTTCTGACAACCAGAAGGTTCTGTGAACGTCAGGAAAAAATTGTATTCATTTTGAAGCCGTGGCAGTCACTTACAGTTCTTTTCGTTCCGAAACATCTGGAATACTGGTTCGTAATACGCCGCGACGTAAGATTCCGCCTATCCATACTAGCATCCATATCCATACTAGCAGAGAATCAGCTGTTTTCACGGCATCCATAGATTTTGCGGCCCTCACCTAGAGCCAATCAGAGTGGAAGTAGGATAAACTCGTGGTCTATAACTTGGAAACGAGTGATCAAGGTGATAGAAAAACCATCACCGATTGAAAACGTTCATAAACATTTTTAACAAGCTTAAAACTGATTTAGGACATCGCGAACAGGTATACATTATATTTGCGAATAAATAATGATGCTACCTAAGTGTATAGCCGTTGATTAAGTTAGGGACGGAGGTCGACAGCTGAGATCATCTGCATATTTGAGGAGATAGGATTCCGGGAAAAGTTAGAATTTTAGAAGCAGAGGAGAAAGGGTGGAGACATCCGGCGCCGTTATAAGCTTACTCTCAACGAAGGACGCCAATGGATTAATGGTCAAACCTGCAATCTATTCGTCCGATAACTGAACCTGAAGTGCTCTCCACACAGCACAAAAGTAGGAATCGGTATTCCGATGAAAATTTTCTTCTATATCCGGGATTCGTATGTAACAAGTGATGAAGGATGTGAAAGACAAGAAATACGTAAATATGAAGAAATTAGCTGATAGAAAATTCAGTGGAGAGCTGCATCAAACCAATCTCAGAATTGCTGACTAATGATGATGAGCCGGGATTCGAACCAGACCCACCCAATTCAAAAGCCAATTGTACTCCAGCCACTATACACCCCCTCTAATTTTATTGTTTACCTTCTGCCCATTTCCGTATTTATATCATTTCGCCTTATCCTTTCCACAAATTTCGCCAATACCTCTGTTATAATAACCATAAGCAATAAACTAGATACGAATTTTTAATTAAGAGCCCAAAAACACAAAAATTTAATGTCCTGTCGAATGTCATGAGCATAATTTTACTTCAACAACACTCCTATTCACCATCAACCTTGAGGGATAGAGAATTCAGATTTCTGTCAATCGGGATGAACAAGCGAAGCAGGATCCACCAAGTTCACAGCCAAGATATGTTTTACAGTCGAACCTCGATAAGCGAGAAAACTCTGGGAGAAACTTATCGCTAGGTCCTGTAATTTTCACCCCCAAAAATCTCTGTAAGAGAGAAATTTACATGGAACAGGTAGTGAGGGATGTAAAAGAGAAGAATTACGTCACAATGAAAAGGTTGGCCGATAGAAGAATTGAGTGGAAAGCTGCGTCCAACCAATCCTAGGATTGTTGACCAATGATGATGATGAAAATAGAAATTGGAAACCTATATCAGAAAGAACCATTTTTAACGTCTGGAACACAATGAGTGAGACTCCGTGGCCTTAAGCCTCTTTAATTGACTTTCCAATGAAACACGTGGCGTTGTGCGTATTTTGAAATGTAAAACGCAGGTTTCTTGAATCGCCGAAAGAGATCAGGTTCGACTTGCAAACAAAGACGAATTATGATGAAGTTTCCACGGGTTTCCAGCCGGGTGAGGGTGTTTTGATATAGCAGACACGGAAGCATCGAAGGCGTAATCTGCCATCGTCTTCACTCTAATGACGATAGCGGACTACACCTTCGAAATGTTTGGTGACTATCAACACCCTTACCCGGCTTGATCATCAGTATTCGCCGGAAATACCTACGACCTTTCATAGGCAAATTAGTCGATAGGTGACGATTGTTGAGGAAGGTGCATACTGTCTTCATGATAGCAAAATGAGGAATTTAAGTGTTTACATTGAATGATTACTTAACATTGTGTGATCGAGGGTAAGAAGTCACGAAGTGAGATGAAGATGATTAGGCAAACGGTAATTTGGATACAGCAGATAAGCCCGTTCCAAAGAGGCAAAAAGCTTTGATTTCGCTAGAGACAGTCCACAAGTTTTTTTTTTTACGTATCAGTTAATTATTGATGAGATTTATGAGCTTGAAAAAACACGTTCGGATTTTCCAATTAGAAAAAAAAACGGATTTCTTTAAGTAGGGGTAACCCTGTTGCACAATTAAGGTTTTTAGATGATTACTTACACTGTGAGTTGTTGTTTCGTCATTCTCCGTGTACTCCTCTTCCGGTGTCCCGTGTTTTCTTATGCCTGTTATATAAGCGAGAGAAGTCCAAACTGGGACTAAGTGAGAAACGTCTATGAGCGAGAAAAATTTTCTAGTCCCTTGAACTCTTGCTTAACCAGGTTCGACTGTAGTATGTTTGAAGATGAGGAAACAGATGTCAGCTGGGGAAAAGAAACATATTGACTTTTGTACCGTTCCTCACGCCTAGAGAAACCACGCGGATCATTTCTGACCCCGGATGTCGTTTTCTTATCCAAGTGAAGACGAAATATAAACATATGACAAGAAAAATGACCTCATTATATTTTTTCGCTGCATTCTATGTTTCCGTGATTTTTCTTCAAATCTCAAATTAGTCTTTCTCGATTTAGATCTGTAAAGTCAACGAGATGGGTTCCGTTGAATAATTATTTTCCGACTACGTATTTGTGAAAAGTAATCGTACGGCATGCTGCTGACAGAATATTGACATCAAGGTGTAAAGCGAACAGTAGGATAAGAGATGGCTTTAAACAGGAGGCAAAAATACTAATAATATTTTCTTAAGTTCTCAACGCATTTTTTATAATGTATAAAAGTTCTCTTACGTTCTCAATGTATAGTTCACAGTGCAAAAAGTACCTATATATGTTCTGCGTGGCAAATGAAGAAGTCTTGAAAAGAGTGGGAGAAAATGGAGCCCTAAAAAGAAGACTGGACAACCTAATCGGCCATATATTGAGATACGATGACCTGATGAAGACAATCGTCGAGGGAAGGGTGGCTGGGAAGAATGGAAAAGGCAGGCCTCGTATGAGTTATACAGGACAGGTCGCAAAGGATGTGAAAGAGAGGAATTACGTTTATATGAAGAGGTTGGCCGATAGAAGATTCGAGTGGAGGGCTGCGTCAAACCAATCCTCGGATTGTTGACCCATGATGATGATGATATTGGTAATCTAGAATAGTTCTCTAAAGTGCATTGGACTAGCATTTAAATTCATCTACATCTACATAATACCAGCAAGGAACACCATTACTCTACCATTCCCATCCTTAAACCTTCCTCCCGGTCTGAAGCGCCTATTAGTGCGTAAACAGACTTGAAAACACAAATGAATACCAGCAAGCTACCGCAAGTGTGTGTGGCAGGTGGTGAACCGACACCAGGTTACTTCACTTAAACCATGAGTTGAAATGTTACTTAAT
Organism: Platycnemis pennipes; assembly: GCA_933228895.1. Lineage (NCBI taxonomy): Eukaryota > Metazoa > Arthropoda > Insecta > Odonata > Platycnemididae > Platycnemis > Platycnemis pennipes. The sequence goes on from OW121854.1 coordinate 76,283,149, forward strand.
TCAGAATGAGTTTTTTACCTGTCGAAAATATCTAGGATTAAATGATATCGTATTATAAATTCGCGCACTCCTTGTCAAGGAAACGTAAAACCCTACACGGAACACTCCAAACTATGAGCTCTAAGCTATAATATGCTCTAAGAAATTATAAGTAAATCAAGGATGGTATAACATTTACTGTGGAGAAAGGCGGTTACAACAATGGCTGCGATAGTTTATAAATTGACTGATGAGACATGGCTGGGGAGGAGAGAAAAGTTGTAAGAGCCAATTGGGAGGCATAGTAGGTGGATGAGCCAAGTAACAAGAGTGTATTGGGTGTCGTGATATAGGTCGTGATTCTGGGGAAGAGAGGAAGTGGGAAAAAATATGTTTTATCAATTGCATGAAGAAAGATTTCGGGCGTTTGCTTAACTATGGTAGGAAGTGGTAGTTTATAGCAGAGAGGCTAGGACGATAATAACAGCAGAGAAGGTTAAAATCATTCGAATTTGGTGCGACAGAAGAATGATGAAGATTAAATGAGTCGACCGAGTGACATACGATGAAGTCCTTAGAAGAGTCGGAGAAAAAAGAAGTCTTTTGAAAACCTTAAAAAGAAGACGGTACAACTTAATCGGCCATATCATGAGACATGATGGCCTGAGGAAGACAATCGCCGACGGAAAAGTAAATGGGAAGAATGGAAAAGGAAGGCCTCGCATGAAACAATTTGCGGAAGTTACAAATAATGTGAGAGAGAAAAATTATGTGAATATGAAGAGGTTAGCTGATACGAGAATCGAGTGGAGAGTTGCGTCAAACTAACCTTAGGGTTATTAAAGAAGAAACAATATTGCAATTCACCACATTTTAAAACACAATTAAATACGTCCCAATATTCAATGACAGTGCATCATCTTCAAGTGCCGAATAACATCCAAGCATGCGCTTACATTCAAAATTTTCCGGAGGATGAAAAATTTGTATATAACCTCATACATGATTTTATATGGTACCTGATGATGATGCAGTATCATTGTAACATGGATCGTAATAAATTGTGTTTTAAACTGTGGTAAACTTCAATTTCGTTTCTTTCCTAATTACATACGTTCAAATACCACGCCATTACACCAGAATCCTCCGAATTCAATCAGAGTTATTGACCCATGATGATGATGATATTAAGAGAGAGTAATAGATTGGATACAAGGCTAGCAAGGAGTTAATTAAGATGGGTAATGCAGATGTTTGCCTTTTATTGTCTGTATGAGACTAAATGCACACCATGTCATCGTTTTGCGTGATTCTCAAGTAACTTCAAATGGCGCCTGTGAGGTGTCAGTCCCAAAGAGCAATAGCTTTTCATTGGTAAGCTGTATTGTATTTAAATCACTTCATTTCAGATACGAATTCCGTTGATTTTTTAGAAATTTAGATTAACACTATATCCAGCAATGCAGCTACAAATGAATGGCTTGTTTCCGTGACATGCCTCGAGCTGGTTCACCTTCCGTCACACACCCTTGCGGTGGCTAGCAGGGCATGGAGTATGTGAAGACGATGCGGATTAAAAGTTCTTACGTGGGCGTAAATCGCTTCCCCTTCGCACAGGAGCCCCGGCCTGGAGATGGTCGCCTCGGAGATGGAGCCCGCGCTGCCCCCGGCCACGCCTCCGCCCTCCCCCGACCTCCCCCGCGCCGCCCCCGCACCCCGGAGGCCAGCCTCCACCGGATTCTCCCGGCGCCAGTGGATATTCGCCGTTGTCTTCGGCTCCCTCCACTTCGCCAGCGCAGCTTGTATCTCGCTCCAGGCTCCCTTCTACCCACAGGAGGTAAGCACTTACACATGTCCCGATATGATATCCAACCTCGCTAATACCAATTGCAAAAAAAATGGTAATAATTAGTTTTATACCGGTGAAGGTAGGTATAAATGAATATTTAATTCTTCCCAAGGCCCCTACATTTCACTCGATGTCCCTCTTCATCCAGGCACGTAGCCAGGGGGGGGGCTTCAGCTCTCCCAGAAATTTTTTCCTAATAAATTTGTCGTTCTGATTTTAACTGGGCATAATAATCCTGATTACATACAAGTGTTAAGTGTCTTGAAACCTGATCACTAGTTTGATGCGTGTGTGTGGTTAATAATTTTACTTTTAAATCTGATACGAATGAATGTGTTGAACTTCTGTTCTGGGGCCGATCAAATTAAATGCTTCATAACAAGGTAAGCAGTGAACTAAACCAGTGAGAAGAGATAGGAATGGGCACTGTGAAACAAAATGACAAGCAATGAAATTTAAGGAAAGACATTTGTAACATGTCGGCAACGAATGGGTAAGGCTGATTTGTTTCAGGGTACGCTACACTAGGTTTAGCCCTCCCTTCGAAGTAAATTTCTGGCTTCGTGCCTGTCTTCATTCCCTCATACCACCTACCCCCCATCATTCCATCCAAACTACCCGTCCTTCTCCTCTCTTTACCCCGCTTATCCAACATTCTTCCCTCAATCACGTCTTTCAAAATACCCTTGCCCTTAATTACCTCCTCTATCTACACCTTACGTTTTCTCCTAATTTCCTTAATCAAATTTCTATCCTCTCCAACCAATCTTAGCGCTTCGTTCGTACTCTTTTTGACCCACTTTACTTTCGCTATCTTTCTCCGTACCTACATCTTAAAAGCTATAAATCTATTTTCATCTTCGCTAATTTTAATGGATGGAATGGAAAAAAGTATGGAAAAAAGTTTGCGATGTAACTTTGAGTGATTTTATTATGTACGAAGAAAAACTCTGCAACGGCCACAGTCAATTTATTTAATGACCAGGTTTCGTCGAATTTTGAAGATGAAGACCTGACGATGTCGATTTTTCGACGAAACCTGGTCGTTTAGTAAATTTATCTGTGGAAGTCACAATTTTTTTCTTAACAAATTATAGTACATTATAGGACAAAGAAAAATACCTTGAATTGAACATACATTTTTTATGAGTGGAAATTCTACTTAGGGAATATCAGCGGGTAACTCTGTTAAGGTTTTTTGCGACTAGTTTGCAATCTTCAAATTTGTTCTAAGCATCTTAGCGTTTAATGTCGGCTTTAACCTCGTGGACGGTGGCACAGTGCGCACCATTACCAGTGCCTCATGACATTGTATTTACTGTTGATATTCAAATATCTGGTTCCTTAAAGTCCTCCGGCATTCCTCGGGATGAAGGATTTCTTGGTAGCTTAATCAGTTAAGTCGCCTCGTACAATTTGTTGAGGTGCAAGTTTGAATCCTGGCCAATGAAAATCATTTTTTTCTCAACGTATATTTTTTGCGAAAATATTTTCTCACCACGCTGATCCCCTTAGGGCAACACCACCAACTTTCTCCCCTTCGGCGTCTTTTGTTAGGAGTAGGGTAATCCAGACGCTGCGGCGCTCCATAAAACGCCTGATATTCTCTACTTCATGTAAAAATTTAGTCTGAAAACAGCGTCCGCCATTTTGTAACGCAATAGAACTTAAATTCTTCAAAAAATATTTGAAGCTTAGGCATTGTAAAGGAAAAGCATCATGTTAATAGATCATGCAATTTTTCATTCGATCAAATTCGTCCCACAACGTCACCATCAACTTAACTTGGAAGATATTCGTAGAAAAATCAGGATTTGTTTGGGAAATTCGGTCATCTTTGAGCCCTTGTACCTGACTAACGGATGAAAATCATGACAAATGATGCTATGATATGACTATTCCTTAATCAGCAATGTTTTCTGAGTATTTGTGTGAAGTTTCAAATTTATATCTCAAAAAAAGCTACACTGGATTTGTCCAGCTTTTTCGACTTCCGACCACTGTGCGCGGGTTTTCCCCCCGCCCTTCCTCAGTTCCCTGCAAAACCCTACTTCTTCCTAATTAACCACCTATTGACCTTACTTGTTGGTCACCTCCCCTGATTCACCGCTCTTATTATTCAGTTTATTTAGCAAGATGCCTGAAATTGCATAGTGAAAGTAGATCATACCAGAAATCCGAACGACATCATGCTGTTCCTAGTCGGTTCAACTTCATCCTGAAATCTGATATTCTGCATCACTTAAATGAAAGCAAAACCAAGGAGATGGAACAGTCTTTTACACGGTTAGAGATAATTTTCCAACTCTGAGCGATATTTAAATCCTTTCAAGGACATCGGTTCGTAATTTTGTCAATGGAATCCCCTAGACCTCGATTCAACTGAAAGAATTGTTACATGTGGAGCTCAAAAAACGTCCACGGCATCATATTTCACAGTTGAAACAGACGATGAACTTGAACTTACGAATAAGCGTGGAATACGAATATATTTCGATTGCTCCACTGAACACCGAGTCCACGCTTAAGCTATCAGCTTACTGAATTTAGGCCGCTTATCGCATAAGAGGAGGGAAGTCAAATGATCTGCATTCAATCACAGTCGAATTACAATCAAAAATCCAGTGGTAGCCAATTAAATTTTCATCGTTGACTTACTAACAAGCTTATTTGGACTTGTGCTTATCATTATATCACATATTTCAAGTGATTCTTTATTAATTCACGTATTTTATGTTGATGCCAGATGCTCACTAGAATTCTCACTGAAGCGATTGACGCAACTTTAGCGTCTTATATGCACAAGAGATTGCAGAAACGTGTACGCAGATTTTCCTTGAGGGTAGAAAAATATCATGGTTGAAAGTTTATGAACTAATAATGTTTCATCATATTTATAAACATGGATATAATATTTGTGCGATCCGACAGCCATAAAAAATACACAAAAATCAAACAGCAGTGTGAAGTGGTATTTCGTATGTATCTAATTAATTGATATTATTGTTTATTGAATTAGCGGTCTATTATAATAATAACTGCCGAATGTTGTTAGTTTTCCGTTCATTCGTTAGTCCGTCTATGCATCAATCCCATCTTTATCTCGGAAACTGTTCTTCCTAGAGAGATGGCGCTAACAGAATTGAGTTTTTCGCACTCAGAAAGGCAAGGAAAAATTATTACCATTTTTGTAAAACTCCGGGTTCGATTCCTGGCGGCAATGGTGCCTTTACATTTGTTCAAATAAGGTTTTTCAATGTGAAAGAGTGCAAGAATTCTTTCGCTCAGTTAAATACTTCAATTTTAATCGATTTCTTTATTTTTTTCTTTATTTAACGGAAAAAGCTTCAAACATGTTTACTCTTGTGATACTTTCCATCCTTCCGATTCAGGTTTCTTTGATATTTGCAATTTATACCAACATTTACTGCTTTTTCCAGCTCTTTTTCGAGCGTTGCTAAGGCCATTGCCACCTCCGATTGAAGACATCGATGATGCTTAAACAGCTCTAGAGATATGCCGTAAAGTGCATTGTGTTTTTGGAAATGATGTTAGAAGGTAGAGGAAGATTGTTTTTTCGGTGGAGTTCCTCTCAAGGAGGCCCTAAGGGACTCAGACCTATTGCTCCGTTGTGCCAACCACCCTTTTGGTGAATCACCTAGAGGCCAATTGCCTTGCTGAAAGCCTACTGGGGATTTCCCTAACCTCCCTGGGTTCCATGAATGGTGTACCCTGGTACCTATTCCGAGTTGGAAGGCACTGGAGGCTACATCGCAACTGATTTGTGAAGCACGGTCGGCCATATTATTCGGCACATATATTTGGGCTTACTGCAAGCGCTACTCACGGTTCAAGTGGTTTTTGCACGCTCTAAAACAGAAAGGTATGATGCAACTTAATTTGTTTCCTCCACCCTAAAAAAGCTGGAACACTATTCCCGATTTCGTGAAGGCTCGGGTTTAATTTCTGGCGATAGTTTACATTGGCGTAAATTGTATTTAGAATTCCGAAATAGAATTTGAGATTACGATAGCTGCAAAGTACAAGATCGGCTTCGTCCCTTAATACAAAATGTTTAAATTCTTAATACCGTCTGCATTAATAATTTTTCTCCCTACCGATGAATTTCAACGGGTAGGTACCTTCAGTTAGTAAACATATATCCGTAAAATATATTAATATACACATAACACATCAACTCGATTCTCGCCCATTAACGTGGCTGCATCAAAAAATATTTGATCTTCCATGCTGATACTCTTCCTGCTTACTCCTACAGGTTAATCTTTATTCCGTTTCCTCAATTTCCCTCATATTTGATGTCCCTTCATATCCCTCATGTTTTTATGGCACCAAAGCTTTTTAAATGTTTCCTTCTTGCCCAATAACCTATGGAAGACGAGTTCTCTCGCAATAATTTGTGTGCTAGCTCTAAAAAAAATCCACGTAGGATTCATTTTTTTACTTTTCCCCTAGCGTGAAGTACAATAAGATGCTACTCTTTGCTAGGGTGATGATGTAGTTTGCTAAACGCTCTTCATTCCAAGTATTAAAGGCATGGAACAAGTAGTTAGGAATGGAAAAGAGAAGAATTATGTAAATACAAAGTGGTTAGTAGATGAATGGAATGGAGAGCTGCGTCAAACCAGATTTTAAGACGATGATCATGAAGACTGGTGATGCCGTGGGATCGTCTACAGTTCAGCATTGACTGCGCTAGTGATGATGATGATTAAATGTGATAAATTAATGTTATATTAAACGCAAAAAACAGAGGAAGGCTAGTTCACAACCACAGAATAATGATCAAAACAAAGACAATTTATAACGCAAGGTAAAAATGCACACGGGTCGAAATGTTGTTCCTAACACGGGTGCATGGAGGGGTCAACGCGCCCCTTTGGTCACCGTCACTGAAAAGTGCCCACAGGAGCATACTCTATCAGGAGTGGAAAACATTGACGATAGACAAGGGCGATAGCCCTCCGTCCCGGGACGAAATTTCAATGACTTCGCCCAACAACAACAAAGCGGGAGAGACAGACAAGTGCTTGCTCTCCAAACCATCCAAACTATTTGCCAGCACTCCCGAGTGTCTGAGAAACTCAAGGCTTTCTTATCTGGAGGTCAGTTTTCCATACGCCTACAAATCCTCATGTCGCTAGCAAGACGGCGGGTGGCACACCATCCTGATCCAATTGTTTCTTTGGCCACGACTAATTATCCCACCGCTAGTTCTGGCTGTACCGATGTACTTTTCGAAATAAACAGTAATTAATAGTTTTATACGGTTAGGGTTCGATTTTATAGTGTCCTTATGCTCCTCCGCATTTCATTCATCTAACGATTTCTACCTTACGCTTTTTATCTCTTCAGATTAGTGCCATTTATATTTAAATTGTATATTTATGTTCTTTCATTCTTTTATTTTTTAAACCTTCATCAACATAGACGAGGGAGAAGGATATCTAGTCTAAATGTCACCTAAAATTAAGATAAGAAGAAGGAAGATAGCAAAAAGAAGGAAGATAACAAGAAGAAAGAAGATAAAAAGATTATCTTTTCCTTCCTCATCCTCGCTTACCCAGTAGTCTATCATCCATGACGGCCTTCATTATCCCACTGTCCTCAACTATCTTTTCCATCTACCTACTGTGCCTCCCCACTCCTAATTCCCTCAGACAATCTTCTTTCCTCCCCAACCTGTCTCAACACTTATGCCTACCTCCTCCTGTATGTCCATCGCACTTTTTTCCCTTCTCCTCCACACCCTCATTTCCGTACCTTTAAATCTTCTATCGTCATCTTTCCGGAGAATCCAGATCTCAGATCCATACAAATCCACACTACATATCAAACTCTCCACTAACATTTCTTTGCTCTCTTGCTCAAGTTTCTTTTCACGAGGTTATATCTTTTGGGAAAGGAGAGCGATCAGCTGAGTTTGCCCCATTATAAGGCACGTAATGTAGTTGTAACTCATTTTGTGCGTGAACGATGAATTCTTGAGAATGGGAAGCAAATTACTTCGGACTAGTTCTACGACAGTACTTCATTTTCCCTCCAATGAAAACTTATAAATGATTATGTGAGACCAAGGTTTCACTATTAGTGAACGATGAATTCTTGAGAATGGGAAGCAAATTACTTCGGACTAGTTCTACGACAATACTTCATATTCCCTCCGATGATAACTTATAAATGATTATGTGAGACCAAGGTTTCACTATTAGTGAAAAACCAACAGTCATGAAATTAAAATAATGGCCTGACGAAAACTGCCGTGGAGGAAGAAGAGCATGAGTATCTTGGCAAAGGAAGATGTCGTATAAGACACATAAAACAACAGCAGTGAAAGATGAAGAACAGGAGAATCATGCAAATACGATGAGGTCAGCCGAGAGAAGAATCGACTGATTCAAACCAATTTTAGCATTGATTGCAAGTCATGATGATAAAACTAAAAATATGAGATACTTAGCATTAATTCAAGAGATGACCAGTAAATTTCTCAGTTTCTACTTAATTACTCGTTTCTCCCACATACCACTGTAACTGAGGTACAATTATATTGTGAAAAAAACGAAAATCATTAATGTTTAACCCTGGAATGACTTACAAAAGCCTCGAGGAGAGGCTTTAAAGCAAACTACATAACGGCTCTTGAATTGCTTTGCCCAACCACTCGGACACATTCATGTTCACCGAGTCGAAGATTTAATGATCTTTCGGTTCCATCAAACCGATACTCTAAAAACAGTTATGGTACTCCATTCATCCGATTTACCGAGCTATCTCTGTCATTATCTCCGTAAAAAGGTCAAGTCACATTTTTTCAAACGTTCACTGGCGACACCGTAAAAATTTTATAAATAGAAAATACCACTTTAATTATATTTACAGAAACTGTTATTAGAACATTCAAAGGCGGTTATTTTAAAGCCCTGACATTTGAGTGCCTGCTTCATCTGTCTTGTAATTTTTTCAATCGACCTCCTCTAATTTTCCCTGCCCTTTTCAGCACTTTCTCGTTTGCCTTTCTCTCCACCCGCCTAACCTTGCTTAGCATTAATATTTCCATGTTATCATTACTCTTCAGATTCCAAGTAGTTTTCAGAATGTTACTCGTCGGATTTACAAGCAGTATTAGATGTACTCATTTCGGTAGCCTCAATAACCAAAACTGAATGCAAATATTTCGTCTCATTTCATCTGAATCAGGAATGAAAATTACTTTAGCAAAATTTCCCGTTGTTTGGTCAAAAAGGGTTGACTGATCGATTGAAGCCCACGAACTGAATTATTTGGGATGTGGCTCTTTGGTTTCGTTCAGAAAGTACCCACTCGACATCGCTGGATCTCGATGGTTGTACGCAAAATCGACGACAAATTCAAATTTTTTTCAGGGCAACGATTGGATTTCGTCAAAGTTCCGCCACCATCGATGCGTGACAGAATAAAAGCATTTGTAAATAAGCCCCCTAAATTGATTCCTCCCGATTGTTGCAATCAAAACCCCTCCCTAACTGCGCCATGAACGATAGATTGAGCCAAAGCTTTCAAGTCCATCGACACTGGCGCCAGATAAATTTCCACTCTTCGAAATACTGTTTCGACAGAGTCGCTCGTTTCTCCCTCTACTTCCACGGCATTTCCGTCTCAAATTTAGTGTTGACACTAATGACCAATAACATTTGATAATTTTATCTCTTACGGTTAAAAATAAGACTGCAAGATACGTTTGTTTTGGCAGTAGAAGGTCAATAACCGGCTTAGCACGGATGGGGCTGAAATAAATTTCGTGACCTTCCAACTGTCAAACCAACATTTTACCGAGTTCCTTGTGTGACGCATTGAATGAACCTAAAGTTTCCCAGGGGATCTTTCTTTTGATACTTTGTACTTTTAAAATAGAAAATGTAGACATTAATGGAAATTTAAGACGCATGGAAAAACCGCGGTCCCAATAAATTTTTCATTTTGAGGGTCCGTCTACATATTTCGTAACTCCAAAATGGGGAAGGTTTTCGCCAACTGTAACGAAGTACCTTCGACAAAAAGAGGGGAGAGGGGGTTGAACACAACCTTACGCTATGTTGGGAGAAAAAAACATAAATTTACTTCACTCCAATGATAGTGATGATATAAATAATTATAATTAGTGAATGCATTATAGTTTTGAAATATAAATAAGGTACTTACAAGAAATATGTTTCATCACTTTTAAAAAAAGAAAGATAATTGTCAGCGTTACGTAATTTAGTCTTTAACGATGTCACGGAGCGTTACAGAGGGTAGGGAAGTAGAAAAAGCGGCAAGTGAGAGTTACGTAATAAATGAATAATACCTAAATTGAGACCAAAAAGGTTAAGCAACACCGTGTGGCGAACAAATGTTCGCCATCGATTTTAATTTTCAAGGTAGGTACTTTTTGCTTCGTTTGTCCATTAATTACCCCGTAGTCCATAGTGTGACAGATTTTTAAACCCTAGAGCGGAAGTACGTGGGTGAAGTGAAGCCCGGCTTTTGCATAGCCATGCACTTAACGAAAGGCGCCAAGGGGCCTACAGTTTAACGTCTCATCCGATGGACGGAGTACTGCCCTCAAAGTGCTCTCCACCCAGCACTCAATTTGGGAGAGGTTTAACATTGAAAATTCTCTGCCATTGACGGGATTCAAACCCAGAAACTCGGGATGGGAGGGCATTTCTCTAACCTAACACCAACCCGATCCCCACAGCGTGATGTCGACATTACCGAAATATTAATGGCAGGCACCAGTGTCCATGGTTTAACGTCCTAACCGTCGGACAGAGTACTGAACTTAAAGCACTCTCCTCACAGCACTCATAATAAGTGTCCGGTTATTAACTCTTGTGCAACCTGAATGTTGGTTTGGTTCATTAGGGTAGATCTCGCCAAATATTAAGCTCAATGGTGCATGAAATTCAATCATTGGGTTAGAGGGATCAGTTCCATTCCTTGTGGTATTCCAGAAAAATCTGGTACCCAGAAAATAACCTAGCTGGGTGTTATTGATATCTGGGGAGGCGACCGTCAACTAAGGTCATTTATGACATATAGAATAGGAGGGTAACTGGGTAGAGGTAGGAATTTTTCAGAGAAATGGAAGAAAGGAGATAAACCCAGGGTCTGTTAGCCAACCTTAATAAAGACACCATGAGACAATGGTTTAACATCCCATCCAACGGACAGAGTGCTGCACTCGAGGTACTCTCCACACAACACTCAAGTAAGAACTAGAATGTCATTTAAATATCTCTGACACTGGCAGGACTCAAATCCATACCCACAGAATGGAAAACCAATGCTCCAGCCAATCACACTAACCTGATCTCTCACCACATTCTCATCACCCCTTAAATATCAAGAGTTTACTTGTACACATGAGTCTTTTAGCAAATTACATTTTTTTTGCTATGCTTTCAATCAAAACTAAAATGACATTCCTAACACATTTTATATGGGAGTATTTTGTTTTTTTATCATGCATAAACTTAGTAAAAAAAATTTTCCTGCCAGAGTAAAGGAATTCTTATGCTGACTAAATCTACGAGTATTGCCAAAAGAATATTTCAGAGGTTCATTTATTTAGATGTCTAAACCCAATTCAATGATGAATCAAGAATAGGTAAAAAGAGATTTCTGTGCCCAATTCATGCTTCAAGAAGAATCCAAGAATAAAAGAGACGTCCAAAAACAAAATGATAAAAATATTGAAATATTCTTGGATGATGCACAGTGTGAAAGCTTTAGCCTCATGTTTGATTAAATTATAACATAGGCTGTTTGCACAAAGTAATAATTGAACATTTTAACAACACTATGACCTGGTAAGCCTAAAATACCAGGGCCTAGTGTTGAGATGAAAATGCAAAGGTTACTGATGGTTCTAACATTTCACTGATGATTAGTTGACACAACCATTGATGATGGCATATAAAATTAACACTGACTCTTACCATGAAAAAATTGAAGAAACCGTAATATAAATTTTAAGTACACAAAATTGATAAAATTCTGCTAGAAAAATATGTCAGCATTAAGCACAAAATTAGGACAGCAACTGCAGCGGATTGAGCATTCAGTTACCGTATTTGATGAAGGTGGAAGTAAGACCAAAGATATATGCAGGATAATCGCATTGGTAAGAGGATTTCACTGTTAGAAGGGAAATTAAGAGATGAATCTTATGGAAAGATGTTTAGAAATGGTAAATCAGGACTTAAATTGTGATATGGTGCTGTTTAATTCTGACATTTGGGAAAGAAGATTGGAGGAGATTGAAGATTTCAGAGATGGGGGCATGAAGAAGAATGTATGCTGTTGTATCCATGTAATTGTTGGTTTGGATATAAGGAATATCTTTTTTATATCTGTAGATCAACTGGTCACAAAGTACTTTGAATATAATTTTATTTCCTTTGCCTTTCAGGCTGAATCTAAAGGTATTATACCATCACAGTATGGATTTGTATTTGGGATATTTGAGCTGACTTCATTCTTAAGCAGTCCTCTATTTGGAAAGTATGTAAGTACCAAATGAACTGTTCTCATTGAGTGGCCTCATAATCATGATGAAATCGTTGTACAGTGGTACCTTGAGACACGAGTTTAATTCATTCTGTTACCGAGCTTGCAAGTCAAAATACTCATATCTCAAATCAATTTTCCCAATCAAAAAGAAATTAATTGAAATGTGATTAATTCGTGCCAGACCCCAAAAAAGCATCCCAGTGTTTTTTAAAATGTTTTCAACTTAAAAAAATATAATTATAATGAACAAACATTGCATACAAACAAAATGAAACCTAATAAAAGATAATGTAAAGCAATAAACATATTGGCAAATTCAATTAGTGTATGGTACGTACGTATTGATTTTTTCATTCCCCTCACTTTTACCCCACTTTTTCTTCTTCAGTAGTTTTTTTTAATCACACTTTCATCACTTTCATCCGCAGGGCATTTCAATAGAAACCTGTCCAAGGAGCTCTGTTTCTTTCTCCTTTTTAGAATGCTTCTGAAAAGGGTTAGGCAAGTGTCATTAAGTAGTGCCGATGCATGACCAGTTGCAACCTTTTCAGGGTGGTTCTTTTCAACAAAGTCCAAAACTTTTTCACACATTGCCAACACTTCCTTTATCCCACGTGAAGAGATAACCTCCTCCACTTCTGGCTCCTCTGCTATCTCCTGCAGAAATTCCAATTGCTGCTGCGTCTGTAGTTCGGCCAACTCTTCCATCATCAGTTACTCGGAATGGGCTATACAAGGTCTTTGATATCTCCCTCATCCACTTCCAGGCCCATGAACCTTCCGAGATACACAATCTCTTCCAGTACTTCCTCTTCAGGTCCAAATACTTCAATTGTCCCTTTCAGTCACAACCTCAGGCCACAGGTTTTTCCATGCAGAGATCAAGGTCCTTTTTGTAACACCCTGCCATGCCATATTTTGAGGCCTATGACAATGTTGTAGTGGTCCTTCCAGAATTCTCGAAGGGTGAGGTTTGTGCTCTCCGTTACCTCAAAGCAGCATTGAAACATGTGTTTGGTAAAAAGTTTCTTGAAATTGGAGATCACCTGTTGGTCTATGGGCTGTAAAATAGGGACGGTGTTGGGTGGAAGGTAGAGAACCTTTATTAAGTTGAACTCTTCTAGGATGTCATCCTCAAAGGTTTAGCGGGTGGCAAGTAGCATTGTCGAGGACGAGAAGGGTTTGCAGGGGTAATTGATTTACCTTGAGGTATTTCTTAATGGCAGGACCAAATACCAAGTTGATCCATTCCACAAAAAACTTCCTGGTGACCCATGCCACTGGGTTTGCCCTCCACATAACCTGTAGCTTCTCTTTTATAACCTTATGTGCCTTGAAGGCTCTGGGGTTTTCTGAGTGGTATACGAGCAGTGGCTTGACCTTGCAGTCACCACTCGCATTTGCACACAGTGTAAGAGTCAACCTATCCTTCATGGGCTTGTGGCCTGGCATCTTCTTTTGTTCTGCCGTTATATAATTTTTGCTTGGCATTTTCTTCCAGAAGAGTCCTGTCTCGTCACAGTTGAACACTTGTTGGGGGATGTATCTATGGGCTTCGATCAATTCAGCAAAAGTTTTCACAAATTCCTCAGCCTCCATAGAATCAGAGCTCGCTGCCTCACCGTACCTGACAGCGGAGTGAATACTGGTCCTTTTTCAAAAATTTTAGAACCACCCCCAACTGGCTTTGAACTGATCCTGTGCTAAAGTACCTGGGCTCTGCTGCAGCAAATCTGCGTAAATGACTTGTGCCTTCTCGCAAAGCATACTCTCAGTCACAGTGTCTCCAGCAAGGTGCTTCTCTGTCAACCACAAAAGCATAAGATTCTCCATGTTTTCATAGACAGAGTTGCGTAGCTTTCAAATAATTTTAACACCCTTAACAGGAGCCTTTATCCAGTCCTTCTGCTTCAGAATAGTACATATCGTAAAAGCTGTGCAATTGTACTGAATTTCCAAGTCTATGGTTCTTACACCTTGCTCATGTTTGTCTATTATTTCTCGCTTTAATTCCATGGATATCACCTTTTTCCTTTTCTCAGCACTGTTCTTTACACTCATCTTCTTAGGACACATGTTTATATGAAAGCATTAACTAAATAACTAAAGTTCCAAAAAACACAAAATTAAAACAACTTGACAGAGATGCTTCTGCAGCGAAATGAACACGTGAATTGAGCACGGAAGACTCACAAATCTAAGCGGTGGCTCGCTATGACAACTGGCTGTGACGTCACGAGGCTGGCTCGTATCTCAAATTTTGACTCGTATCTCAGAACCCTAGTGACGGCTCGTATCTCAAAAAACTCGTATGTCAGGGCACTCGTATCTCAAGGTACCACTGTAGTTTACAAAATTCATTAGTTATCTCTATGAATGACAATGTATCACATTAATATTTAGTAATGGTATTATCAGTTCCACATGGTAAAAATCAACATTCCACATTTTGCAACAATGACATATTTCACAAAAAATACCATCTGTACCATCCTATTCACTGGTCAATTCATCAACCCATCAAAATTAATTTAATATAATAATAATTCATGTCCCCCTTTAATTGCTAAATGTTTCTGTAGTCATGCATATTGCATTAATTGACATAAGTATTTTAAAACACTCATTTGATGGGGAGGACAAAAATAAACCAGAATTCAATATACACACTCATACATAATAAGGACAGTAGTGGAGAAAGGGCTTGGGAACACATTAATGGACACATTAATACAAAGTAGGTACAAGAGGTGAAAGAAGGGCAGACACAACAGAAAAAAGTCCAAGTTAGCTGGGACTCAAACCAGAGACCTCCAACTTGTCAGGCTGACACGCTACAATTACACACTCAGTTGGATCTATTTTCCATTAAATTAGATTCAACTGGGGGTTTATATCATCCATTTTTTATGCTTGTACCACATTTCCTGGAAAATAAGACATGACTTTTCCCTTAAGAAATCCATGGAAAATCACCCTGTCTGATATAATCAATATCAAAGTCAGATTTGGCATAAAGAATCATGAAAATGCAATGCGCTAGGGTATAGGGTGCCAATAAACTGAGATCGAAAAATTTCCACATGAATTCACATGCATTCTACTTAAGATTCATGGTAAAATACCTTAAATCCATTTTTAAATAATCATCAGCAATTACAATCTCGGAGAGCAATGCATTGAAGTATGTAATCTTTTCTAAACATAAAAATTTGTTGAAATCTGTAAAATACTAATCCCATAATCAGACCTCATGTTAAACCACACACCATGCTAGGGTATTTGCTTTCATTATTCTCAGTTATTAGTTTCAATATAAATAGTACTGAAGGGTGCAAAATGTTATGAGGCCAAACCTAGGGTGAATGTTATGAGTCTCATAAGATGGAAAACATAATAGCTTTTGATGCTACAGTCTTTGTGGTAGACATGATTCTCTACCCTAAGCATTATTAAGGTTACTATATTCATTGCCCAATACTTGCAGATGTCAATTCACAAAGGTAGATAGTGTTCGGCTTTTAAAGCTAAATAGTAGCTTTTCGGAGTGCTTCTATTCAATCAAGAATCAAATATAACAAGCCGTAGCAACAACAATGATTTTTAAATGATGACCTGCAAAATTTCTATTTCAGCTGGAAAATCTGGGGCCACTGTTCACATACAATGCTGGCATATTTGTTGCAGCGGTCTGCTCCTTTTTATTTGGGTAGGTAACATATCTAAGGTTTGCTCATTTCATTTTGTGTCGCAATCACATTTCTTCATTTCCCTCAAGGCCAATGCAAGAAAAGCATAAAATAAATGTATTATTCTGAGGGATTGTTTACTATTCTGATGTTTACAATGTGGTTATCACAGCTCCAAAATTGAAAATAGCAGAAAAGTCAATGTTGATCAACAGTAAGATGGCTGTTCTTTTTACTGTGCTGATAATAACCCATCCTAGCTTTTTAAAGTATGAATTAATGTGACATGACCAATTTCAGGATATTGGATCTCATCCAGAAGAGTGAAGATTTCCTCATTTTATCATTTGCTGTGAGAATTGTGGAGGCACTAGGAACATCTGCCTCCGTGACTGCATCCTTCACAATAATTGCTATTGAGTTTCCTGAAACTGTGGCCACCACATTCGTGAGTAGTAGGCATATATTTCAATGCTCACATTAGATGTAGACAGATGTAATACTAACGGTAGCTTCCTATTGACAATAATATCTAAATAATTCTTTCATCCAATTAATGTTCTAAGGTTAGACCAGAATGATTTGACTCGATAATGACTTTTATATTGCTTTGCAAGTTATCTTTGTGTAGATAGGAGTATATGACAATGACTCTCATGCAGTTCCAGTTTAAACTGATCAAATTATATCATAAATAAAAAATCAAGTAATGAAAACAATGACTGACAATGATTTTCACTTATTATTACTGATTCACTGATATTCTAACTGGAGAGAGGTTAATGTCTAATACCATAAGACAATATGAACAGGTTAACAAGTTGTTTACCTCACATATAATGGTATTCCTGATATTTGAATACGCAGGCCTGATAAGAGAGTTAACATTTATATTCATAAATATAAAAAACATGACCTCTTGGGGTTAGGGAGGCTCCACTATGACTCCAAGCATCAAAATCCCATAAAAGACTGATGATATTTAATGAATAAATGCAGATTCAGAAAAATACCAATTTGGAAATTCGTCTAGTCTAATACACAATACAAATTTCCAAATTTTGCATACACAATAATTGTATGAGTATGCTATTATATAGCATGTTGTAGTAGCATTCCATACTTTACAAGCTCTTTTAACTCATTTACACTTCAAAACACGGCTAATGTGTTGTTGCCACGTTTAATTTCCCTAAGTGAAAATACATGCTCATTCCTGCTGTTACATATTCTAATATGGGTTAAATATATTCTTATTTAGTTTTCAACCATTCCCTTGAAAATATAACTCTTAGTTTTCAATTTTATGAATAGTAATCATAATTCGGAAAAATATTTGACAAAAATTCGAGCAAAAATTTATTAATATTATTTAAACAAGGGAGATAAGACCAACACTTTTTCAGTGATAAATTCTACAAAAAAATGTGCATCTAACTTTAGTTCTTTCTCAAAACATTTCTCTTTGCAATATTAAACTGCAAATTCTACAGCAACAGCCATGCTCTGCTGTATAACCATAAGTAAAATTGCTGATTTTCAACATCTTTGTTCTCCAAATATATGATAGAAAGGCCACATTATTTTATTGCCAATCGATATACGGGCTATAAAATGATGACCTAAAATTTTCATAAAAATGAAATTTACTTTATGGCGGAACCACCTTAAATGCAGCATTATAATCAGCAGATCAGTAAAGGACAGAAGAAAAAATGCCTTAGTTTAAAACATTTGACCTGTCCATGATATTCTTAGTACATAATTAGGGTTATCTCATGTATTTTTGAGGAGAGTTTTATGTAACAACCATTAAGGCACCCCACTGCTGTCTCATGCCATTTTTCGGTATCCTTTTCTAGCTTAGTACATAATGGAGTACAACTCCTTTCCTCCATGTCAAGGCAGATGCACAATGGGAGAATGTATGGAGCAAAAATACATGGTTTCTAACTAAATATTTGAGTAAGATAGAAGATAGAGACAGAATGGAATTTTGTTTTCAGGTGCTCCAAGTGCTGGCAAATGCACTATTTCCATTTATTCCAAAAAATAGTAACATATGTGATTGTGGCCGAAAAGCAGAGTAAAATGTCTTTTCCTGCATATATAGAGACCATATTCATACTTAAAATCGGTCCCATTATTCAATTATAATTTTTCCTAGCAATCTTAACTATTGTTTTTATCATTTTACATCTTATCTATTACTGTTAAAAATAAAATACAATGATCTAAAATTATTATTTTCAAGGCTGTCATTCTACCAGTGAAGGCAAGTTGAACCATTTAGGCATGCAATTCTTTCTATGACCCCAACATATCCCACAATATCCCGCTTAATTCTCTTATAAGGTATCCTCCTCCCATCATTCTATTCAAACTGTTCTTCTTCTACCTCTACTCAGCTCACCCAACATTATTCCCTCCAGGATGTCCTTCACAACACCATTTCCCTTTAATACCTTCTCTATCCACACATTCTCCTAATTTCCTCAATCAACTTCCTTTTTGCTCCTACCATCTGTAGCACTTCATTGTTCCTCTTCCTTTCAACCCACTTAAAAATAATCCCTTAAAAAACAAAATATTTCCCTTCACTGATTGAGCAATGAACAACTTGCTTCCTAGACTAGCGTCAAGACATAGAGAAGGCAGAAAATACTATTTTCTCAATTTTTTTGCTTACGAGTTTCTTTATTCTAAATTTTTATTCACAGCTCAATAAAATTATTCCTTATTGCATTCACATAAGATGTTTCGTTTCCAGGCCACATTGGAAACATTTTTTGGTTTAGGACTCATTGCTGGCCCTACAATTGGGGGCTTCCTGTATCAGGTGAGCTATTTTTTATTTTCTAAACAGATTTATGTTCCGTTTTGGGAAATATACACTTAAAAGTAAAGGAGTCTTATTGTTTGATTGAATGCTTTCCTATACATCTATTGTTCCCGGTAGCTTAAGAAAAACCTACATTTCCTTTAAACTAAAGACTAGGGCTCGAATTCTCCAGGGTATGCATGATAGGATATATGAATAGTAAAATCTCTAAGTGAAGGAATGCCTTGTTCAGGGAATGCAAACAGAACTGACTAGCATTCATGCACTGCCAGCAGAGAATTTCTGCTGGAGGGAGATAGCATATGCTCCAAGAAACCATGAGTTAAAGAAACAGCTTTCTTAACGATGCTTATGTTGCCTTCTTAAATACCAAGTCATGGATTTGTCATCTCAGACATGCATGTTTTCTAATGTACACAAAATCAAGTAATTAAAAAGTGGTGTTAGTAATATATAGTAATGCAACGGCCTTGATGCAAGGCGAAGTTACGACCGGTCACGATATGCTAGCAAGCCAGACAGTCTTCTACAGACACTCGGCAGTTGCCATCTGTATTGTCACATCAGCACATTGTTGATAGCAACAGTGCTTCTTTACGGCAGATAAATACATCTCGGTGTCGCCGCGGACAAATGGACTGCTTTAAGATGAATCATTTGCAAAAAAAAGTATAGTGGAAAATAGACTTACCTCACGCGCTACTAAATTTTCCAAAAATAAATACACAAGAGTACTTTTATCAAAAATATGTACAATAAAACAAATGCAAACACAATGTACTGTTCGAAAATACCTGTTTGCCTAGTAGTTTTCAAATCGCTTCCAAAGAATCACCTAAAAGGAAAAAAGAAATGTTAACATTTACTGGGTGTCAAAATGAAACCCTCCGGCATTCATGGTAAATTTTAATTTTTAAGATGAAAAAAAGGATGGATACTATCTCTCACACAGTGGTCTTGTCAGGCCCTTAAAATGAGTACAATTCACAAAAGATTTTTTCTTCAATTAAGTTTCATGGGCGGCTCTGCACACAAATGTAGGTGCAGGGTGTCAAAATGACACCCTTCGGCATTCTAGTGTTAAAGGATTCTGAAGTTGATTGGGCCTATACAAATGATATTTTCTGAAGTACACAGCATTAAAAATCAATTAATTGATACAGGGGCATCTATGACATGCAGATTTCAGGATATCATAATACCAAGATATAAAAACATCTGGTTCCAAGAGCAAGTACAAAGAACAGGAGTAATCTTGGGAAATAGAGTAAAACTTTTAAATATTAGTTAACATCTGTAATACTTTACTTTTTGGTTATTTTTTCTTAGTTGCTTTCTTTCTTAGTTAGCTATTTGTTTTTTTTCTGGTTTATTTTATAAGGCAATATGTAAACTCCTAGATAATCCTACCAGTAAATCATGTTGTCTTGAATGGATGAAATGCACTATCAGCAGTTAGAATGACATGGGCAGAATTTGACAGTAAATCTCAGCGGCCTCAGAAGGACAAACTCTACAGCCTCCCCACTGTTGAGACACAAAAACATGCAGCACTGACAAGGAGCTTTTAAAAAACAATTGTAACAATAATTTTTGAGAAGCAAAACAATGTAGCTATCCCTGTAAAGGAATGCTGAGCAAATGAATTCACAAAGAGGCCTAGGTGTTTCCCTTGAGGTGTTGAGAACTTAATAAAGAAACCTGCAGTAAATATGTTACCTAAGTCAAGACTAGTGAAAAGAATTTGAACTGGAGTGAGGTATCATTTGGACACACAATTCGGATCATAGACAAAGAGGAATTATTGTTGGTATTTGAGATATGGGTCTTCAGGGGGATGGAGAATGTATAAAGGGGCTGAAAGAAATACGAATGAAGTGGAGGGCATGGCTGAAGCGTAGATATTTGATTTTAACTTATAACGACAGGATAATTGCAAGACCCTTGGAAACAGGAATATCATACTTAATATGGGAACCATTTGTTAAAAGCAAAGGAATAAAGTTGTTGTTAAATGGTATTTCATGGCTTCCATAATATAAATATTGTATTTGTGAAAGTTGACGACCATTTAATTTTGAAATCGTAGTGAAAACACATTTATTTACTGTACTTCGATGCAAAACACAACACAAGACAAACACAGGCAACAGCCCAGTTTACATAAATTACTCAGCAAATTGCACTTAATACGGCCAAATTCAATTGCAAAAGTCATAACCTCATTAAAGGTAAAGAAAGGGTAACACGCGTCTAAAATAAATCATGCAACATATATAATATGCGATAAAAAGTTACACACTGCAGTAGAATATACATGCGAAATATAATAATTTATCGCCCATGCTCCGATGGATTATATAATGATATCATAAAGTCACATTATATTAAGCAATAAATACCTCACTTATAGCCCTATGCTGTGTAAAATGTCTGATGAAAACGGTAACCAAATGTTGACCGGATATATCGGTATTAAACCAACTCATTTTCGCAAACACATTCGCCGCAGGGTGGAGTTGACCTATCAGGTATCCAGTTCTACCATTGCCTCCTTCTGTTATAATCCAAATCGCCATTACAAGCTGAATATTCAAAAGTGTGAGCCCCTTTCAGTTTCAACGTTCACAAGGGACAAAACGGACAAAATGTCTTGAATTGCAACATGCAAACAAAACTAATGCTCTCCATCAGTCATTTGTTCTACTGGCACTGCAATTTTTACATTTGCGTACGGACTAGCATAATTTTCGTCTTTGGTAGTAGAATGCATGAAAATTGAGGCGAATGCTCGAATGATTACACGAAATTTTTTTCACAGAAAACAAGTATAACTGCCCCCGCATTACGGTGGCTCCATAATATGATAGATTCGCTTTACGAACTGCCCGGTCATAAAAATGAACGCTCGTTGCGAATTCGCGCGTATTTCAAAGTTTCTTGTTAGTAGAACACTTGACAGAACAGTATCCTTTTTTAATTCGACAAACATAACATAATTCTTATAATGAATAGGTACGTAATTTTAATCACAGCTGAAGTAATTAAAGTTATGCTGTTAGTATGCGCCAGTAAAATAACTCCGCATGCAAGTACATAAAAAAATAATGCGCATAACGTACGAAAATAATGCGCAACTCCCCATTGTGGAATAAGTGAGGGCAATATTGAAGCCAAAAATATTACTAAAGATAACTCTGAAAATATCAGAAAATGTATTGATGAAGCATGGAAATTCATTCCAGCAAGTAAATGTAATGGAAATTATTTTATGCATCTCGCATTATAGATTTTCCAAAAATATCTGCACGGATTTTCCGGAACCCCTCAACTACTTACGAATGGGAATCGCTTATTATCTTTAGTATATTGTGGTAGATGTGAGATTAAGGATGACGAACTTCGAATATTTATCCTGCGAAAATGGCGTTAAAAAATTTTGAAGTTCGTAACCCTTAAGCTCACATTTACCCATTAGGTATTTTATTAATTTTTTTATATGCTTATAATCTCATTCTCCTGTTCACCATGGCTAAATTTGCCCAAAACAAGACATTTCAATGAGTGTGAAAACCGTTCCACATGTTTCTAAATTAGACAAATTCCTAAAACTTATTTGTAGAGGTTGCGTGATATATGACATCGTGCATGTGAGACCCTCAGGAGTCAAAATACTTTTCAGTCAACATGATATTCTATGAAGTTTTTGGTTTAATTCTTTCAATTATTGTTTGTATTCATAGGAAGAGTTTTGACTATCCTTTTCTCTACTTATCAATCACCAGACTCCAATTTTTTTTAATATTTAAGAAATATTTATTATATAGGTATTCTTAAAAAAATCAACTGCTATTCAGAAAAGAACCAAACCCTGAAACTGCTAACAGCTAATCTAGTGCTGATGGCAGACGAGTGGCTGATAGTTTATTAAACTAACAATGAATAATGAATAAATTGAGTGGCACTAATAAAATTACTATATTCTATTTCAGATTGGTGGATATAAAACACCATTTATGGTCCTTGGGGGAGTATTAATCACAGCAGCTGCAGTGACATATCTCATTCTGCCAGATTTCAATCATACAAGTGGGCACAATAAAGGTTGGTTACCAAAAACAATCATTATTTAAGCCTTGTGAATAAATGTTGTATGTCAACGAAGGTTGAATGTAAATTAAATTAATGTGCTTTTATTAATTTCTATCAAATATCATAATGCTTACCCCTTAAAAATTTGGTCTAGTGCAATTTATGACACAGCATTTGGAGGGGTGGGCGGGGGCCTTCTGGAGCCCCCCTGGCACATATACCTACCTCTTTCGATCCATTGTGCCAACCCACATTTAACCTGTGTGCCACTTGCAGACAGGGGACAAGAGCACCGCAGTAGAGTTATGGAGGACTGTCACAAATCCAACCTCTGTCCGGGTCCAATGTTGCTTAACTTGGTGATCTCAGTGAACCAGTGTGTCAATATGGCTGACAATGAGTTACTAATACATATCTATATTCTAGTGCAGGGTACAACAAACATATTGACATGTTCCTTGTCAAATTGGCTAAAATGAGAGAAATAGTCCCATTTTGTTTGTACAGCAGTCACTTTAAAATGAGGTTCAAAATTTCATCTGTCCTGAGCTTAAAATTGGTCACTTGCAGGCAGCCAATGAGCATGAGGAGTAGAATGGACATAAAAATGTAATTAGTTTGATCCAACCTGACATAGCACTGCTCTAAATTGCTTGACTCCCAAAAGGACATAACTCACAAGAGTGTTACTTAGAATAAAAATATATTCAATAATTAAAAATCTGATATCCCACAGACACTGTTGGAGGGGATTCAGAGACTGGAGGCAAAACATCAAACCCAGGAACTCTTCAACCAAGTAAGGATGGAATCTTTGCTGCTCTTGCGATTCCATCAATACTTCTGGATAGTCTTTCCATAGTGGCATCATCTCTTAGCCTTGGTTTCATTGCAGCAACATTGGAGCCTCACTTGCGTCAGGTATGTGAATTGCTATTTTGTCCCCAAAAATGAATTTCTGATCGACAATAGAGAGTATTATCCAATTTTGATTCATACAAAACTTATTTTCATGTTTCATTTCTCCAAATTTGGTTTAATTAGTGGTAGACTAATTAAAGCTAAAATTCAAATTATGGTTATGGAGTAGGTCCCCATGTCTGCAACCTGGGAGAATGAGATTTCAGTCCCAAACTCACAAGCCTAGGGTTACAAACTGCTCAGTAGTTCATCGGGCAAGTTTTATTTGAGAGCCATGGAGGTTCACTCATTGAGGACTACCATCAAACAGCTATACTGTATACATTACTCATTAATAAAGATGTTAATAGGAAATATTTCAAGGCCAAACCTTAGGACTGTGAATGGGAGTGGAGAACCCGTTCCAAACCTCTTTGGCCACTTTGAATGCAACTTTGAGATGTGGACATAATGACATGAAATTTGGCTGGCTCTACCAGGCAAACTTTTGGGTTGAACACTATAATAGTATCACCTATGGGGATATCCTTAGTTTTCTCCCTAGAATCGACTTGAGAACAGTATTAAGTACGATCAAGGTATTCAAGTTTTGAACTTATTGCATTAAAAAGGTCTCAAAATGTATCTCTGGAAAATTGGCAGATTCAATTTTATGTCTGCTATAAATATAAAGTTTTATATTCATATAATTTTTAATATTTTAAATGAAAATGGGAGTGTCTATTACAAGAAAAAATATCAATGCCTATGCACTTTGAAACGCTTTTGATGAACTCCTAATGAATATAAATTTATCGCACTGCTGATAAAAAATTACCAGTTGTGGGATGAACTAATCAGTGATTCTCTGTTGCCTTCTTAGAGCCACCAAGAAGAGAGCATTTCTACTTTGTGCAGCTACATTATCCCTAGTAGTAGCCTATGATATATATTATTCACCTCATATTCATGAAGAAAAGTATGATTACATTTCGATTTTAATTGCCAATAAGTCAAATTTCAATTTAATTGTCAGCTTTTCTTACTATCTTACATCTTTTTTCAGCCCTCGTTTACTGCCATTGTCTATCAACCCTCATGTACATTAAAACTATTGGGGGCCAATCTATTGGCCACCATTGTTTACTTTCATGCTTTTGCCATTATGGTGGGCCTCTCATTCAGATAATCATCCTACACCTATATTTCTGTTCTTTTCCTATATGCCCAAAATATAACGTCATCATTTCAACAAACATAGTTTCATTCATAAAAATTGGGTTTGTAAAATAATGTCAAATTAAGATTCTTAGAAAATTCATGAAAATGGGCTTAGCAGCATATTTTCAATCAATCTGTAAGGGACTGGCTATAAAAGGGTTATATTCACATAATTAAGAATTCATCAGTTACAAACCATTAAGACATCCTACATTTTGGGCTACTTTTCTGACAGTTCAGCCTTCAACCATCCACCATGGGAGCAGTTTTTGTGGTAAATGGTGGGTTTTATGCAGTTTCTGCCCCACTAGTTGGTCGTCTGTGTGACAACAAAATCATTTCAGCAGCTGCTGCCCTTTGTCTGGGCCATGCAGCTGTTGCAGTGTCTTACTTTGCTACGGGACCAGCACCTTTTCTTCCTGAAATACCAACGTAAGTTATTGAAAAGATACACTAAATAAAAATGGTGACATATGACAGTTAACACACTCAACGCGGATGCCTTGAATTCAAGGCATGCCTCGTTACCCTGGGAGGTTGATGCCTTGATGTCAAGGCATGGGGTCCCATTATGTTCGTAGCTAAGTAAAAAATTATTATTATATTGCATAAATTTTATGTTTAAAGCATTTATAATAATGTATTTATTCATATAAAAGAAAAAAAAATATTTCGGACATGAATACTTTTTCATGAAATAGGCCAGCATTGAGTGTGTTAATACATAGTGGTTCACAAATCTCAGCAATGCATTCATGTGAATTGTTATTCATATGAGAATGGGAAAATGAGAGTTATAGTAATAAGTTTAATAACCTATGTACAAATGCTAATTTCTGTTCAATACATATCTTCCCTAGCATTGTTTAAATAATATTAGAGGCACTAACACTTCAAATGTGAGTACTCTAGGATCATAAATATGAAAGGTAAGAAAGGCTAAAGCCAAAAATCCTAAGATATTCTGGATTTTATTACTTTGAGCGGCTATTTCACCAAGGTTGTCAGGATATACCCTATATCATTATAATGAGTTTTTTTTATTTTTGCTAAGAGAAATTACCACTGTCTTTTATGGCTTCATTTACTAATTTATGCTATGTTAAGTCTTTATCAAGAATTATTTCTTACAACCAATAATTTTCTTCAGGATCCTATGGTTATCAATATGTGGCTTGATTATCCATGGAATAGGCACAGGCTTAATTCTTGTTCCAGCCTTTGTGGATGGAATGGCCTCAGCACTGTAAGTTAAGATTCATATTATTCCTTATCAATACCTACCTACCTACTTTTAATGTAACCTACCTGACATTATTACAACTAATTTTTTTAAGAGTAGATACTTCTGATTATCAGGTACAACTCTTCACCTTGCATTTTATACATTATCCAATTGCAGATATGGATATGTATATATTTTAGTTTCAACAGGTGAAATCATCTTCAATAATTAAGTAAATAGCATTGCCAAACTGGCTTATCCAAGTGTATTATGAGAATATACTTGATGTTTGATATTTCATTAAATCGCAATTTTTATGACAGTATATTCACATGAAACAATTAGTTGTAGATGTAAGTTTTCAACTCAGCTGCATTTAAGGGAAGTTAGAAAGTAGTTGGTGACTGCACATTTGATCTCAAGTACGATGTTAATTGAGTTCCGAGCTTTGGATTCTGTTGGCTCTGGCACGCAATGAAAAGACTCTGGGAGTGGTTATTTAGGGATGTACTCATTAATCTGAAACCCAACAAAAATTATTAATGCTAACCTCAAATCTATACCCAATCTAAATTTATTCATTAAACGTATGTGCTCCCTCTTGCTTATTTTCACATTCTCTAAATGCAGTTCATTGAACTCATTGAGTCCACAATAAAATTTTTTTAAAAACTATTTTTGTGAACTAGAAAGGAGAAAATCTGATATTCAAAACTCCCACTTTGTTCTGCCATTGCATAAGGCCTACAAATGAGACACTTCTCTAAAAAAAGAAATAATGCTGGGGAAGAAATTCCTCAGGAAAGAAATGTAAATGAGAAAACAAAAATACGATCACCATTCTTTGAACTTTGTCTGGTGCTTTTAGTCTCAGATCTCAATTGATGGCGCAAGTCAGTATGACAGTTTCTGTTACCAAAGCACTTTTAGAGGAATTTCTGCAGTTGATAATGGTGGTACCAACATGAATGGAGATGATGCAATGCCTTATGAACTATACTATGATTTTTTTAAGTACAAAATATTTAACAAGTTAAACCTTTAATGTTTACATCAACATATTTGCTTTGGGTAGAAAATTTTCCAATGGAGTGGCAGCTTATTTGATTAGTGGTTCCAAATGGTTGGCATTACTTGACTCTTTTTAAGTCAAATGTGACACCAATAGGCATCATCGGAAACTAATGTGTAAAAATTATTATGAGCCCGAGAGGTAAATGTTTGCTTCTAATGATATATAATACTTTTACTTAGATTATAAATCTGGAGTGATTGATTGGGTTTTCCACTTAAAATTATAAAGCTGATGTCTCTTCAAATGATCTAGAAATTGCCAACAATGGAAATCTAATTATTGCTGAATTAATCTCTTAATATCGTATAGCCTTTTACTCTTTTACCATGGTAAAGGAATTAAGTGTCATATGACACTTAATTCACAAAAAAAACTTTCCATTTTGTTAATTTTCCACTTAATCAATATGTTTGAGGTGATATAAATACTCATCCTGTATGCAAGCAAGCATTAATTTGTCCTCTCAAGCATCTCTTCCTTCCGTACGAGTTATTTTTTTGTTCTTCTCAGTAGGCTTAACTTGTGACAAGATAATCCTCTTCCTCATTCCATTCATAGATCAGGTGGTTTCCCTGGAGGAGTATCAACATATTCTCTTATTTCTGGTCTTTGGGCCTCTGCATTTGCTCTTGGTGCTTTTGTGGGACCTTCCATTGGTGGCATCCTCTTTGATGCTGTCGGATTCAGAAATGGATCCATGGTTGTGTCATCAGTACATGTGATATGCGTAAGTTCTATCATTTCTTTTCTTTTTGGTAAATCACCTAGATTAGGAAATTGAAATTTTCACTCTCAGTTTTCAATATGCTTATGATTATATCAATTTCAGAAAAGCCTTATTATGATATTTCTCGATGATCACCTTTGATTCCAGATTTTACTTCACTTATTACATCATGTCATAAAGAGACTTGAAAAACACAAGAGAGACATTTACAGCCACCAGCTATTGCTTCCCTCTTCTGATATTAATCCCAATTGCCTCCTTTCATCATCGGCAAAGAATAGAGTGCCCTATGGATCAATGAGCAACACTCTCTTCTGAGGACCAGAGCCACACAACCTGCAATGACATGTAATTTATCTTTAAAACATGTTGATTATGAAAGTGATTCATCAAAACTGTGATCCTATATTTGTACATATTACATTAATTGATTTTATTGTCTTCTCTGCAAAGAGGAATAAACTGTTGATTATTGATAATATAGATTTTACTCTTGGCATAGAATTACCATTCAAGCACCCCTTATAATTTGTTGAAAAGTATTCAGCTTAGAATGAAATATGAACCAATTACAAAGAAGTGATCTCAAAAGACAATGTTGATAATACGTATTGAGATGGAGTGGTCCATTTTTGCCGACTGGTGAGAGCATATTTACAGGTATCAAGGATGTGGACTTTCATATTAAATGTCCCTCAAATATGCAGAGCATCTTTGAGGATGAACGTTAGGTTTTTCATGCATCTAAACTAATTCCAGAAGAAGGTTACTTGAATAAACTACAGAGACCTGAAGTCCTGCATGTGACCAACAAAATAACAGAATCAACTACACAGTGTGTTTAAAAAAATAATCAATTCCTGGTACTAATCACCCTGATGAATGAACCATATAACTATCCAAGATTTTAGTCCAAACAAAATATTTTTTCAAAATTTTGATTTTACAAGGGTTGCATCTTTGATGTGTGGATGCTCAACAGCTGCAAAAATAATACTATATTTCTATATTTTTTCACAAAAAGAAAATTATTATGTAAATATGAAGAGGCTAGCTGATAGGTGGAGAGCTGCATTAAACCAATCCAAGGATTGTTGACTGATGATGACAATTAAAAACAATTGAAAGGCAAGTGTGATTCATCTTCAGCTAAACACAGTTTGATGAACAAGAGGAATGATTATTATTTGGTATTTTACCAGTTAGGATAGATTTTGATGAAATACTACTGCTCTACTGTCCTGAATGTCTCTTCCCAATAAGATTTCTCTACTCGTAAAAGCTCACATATCTTCAATGGTTCATGTGCTGACTTTATGGAATTGAGTTCATATTAGAGACTGAAATTAAATAAATTTTGTAACTACACAGTTTATTTATAAGCCCCAACTGGTTTCAACACTTTCGTGTTATTATCAAAGGACAATACAAATCTTTCATGTGGTGAGTTCATATTTATATACTCTTTCAGAAATGAGGGGGGTTAGGGAGGTTGGAGGGGTATTTGACTAAGATAAGGAAACTCAGGTATGAAGCACCAGGTTGAAGGACAAATGAAAAGAATACTTTCTGAGAGTTGGGGTTAGGGGGTCATAATTCTCTTGTCTACATAGATTCAATCAAAATGACCCATATGCAGTCGAAATTAGGAATTTTTAGTTTAGCAACCATTAAGCTCATACATAAAATTCAATGTATTCTTCATGAATGTCTGCAGAAATACTCTTAAATAAAGTGACATTTGCAGTGATATTTTTTTTGTTTCATATATTAGAAAAAATTGAGCTGTGCACTGAGCTTGGCTGGCATCAGATGAAATTAATGAATTTCCAGGACTGTTTGTCCTGATTGGGTGGTTATGGAAATCACATGAGTGCAGGGGATATTAGCAGAGTGAGAATAAGGGAACATCACATTTTATATCTATAGCTGTACAAGTGGCAATAAATTTCTTTTGCTCTCATCAGTAATCAAATATGACAGTATTAAAAACCAGAATACAAGAATATAAATTGACTAACTACCATCTATTTGTGAGTTTCTGTAATCTGTTTTGAAACAGGTACAAATCTTCAAAATTCAAATCTTCCACAAAGATATGACTGTAGTTTGGGCCAAGATTGGAAGAAACATTTGGCAATAATTCAGCAGAGTTATGACAATGTGCCTGGGCCATAACTACTAGGTATAGTACTCCTTTTTCTTGCGTCAAGTTTTGAAACTCAGATATTGGATTTATCTTTCCTTTTTCACACATCCTTTAAAAATAAGTGCATAGATATAAAAAAAAGGCATTGGTAGCTACCATTGTGAACAGAATCCTCATTCATTACAGAAAACATACATGGGTCAGAAATTACCTGTTCTTGGTGTTTAACAGAAATACATTAGATCTTGTCATTTCAAGGGTCAAAAAGAGTTAATTACTTCACCATCATTTTCATGATATTTAACAGACAACACTAGAATGTGACTAAAAAATAAAAACACCAACATTAAAGTGATGTGCTTGATTCGAGCATTAATGCAAAATGTAGGTAGAATGATGATTTGTTCCAATGATTCTTAACATGAAGCCTGAGGACGTTCTAGGTCTAAAGAAATAAATACAAAATTTTAAGATTGATCAGGAAAATTATTTATTGATACAAAACTGTATCAAATTACATATAAAATAACATTTTTGCCATGCTGATGAGACAATTTATATGTATATAATTTATGTCTATGTGCCTGAAATAAAGGTAGTTTTACATTTCCATTGAAATCATGAGAAAATACAATTTGTTTTACAAATGTACATAGAGTTTGTCAAAGGTATTAGAACAAAGTCCAAATTAACCAACAAAATTAAAGGTGCAGACATACGGCACTATACACATTCTTGTTGCCTACTTGGTCGCAGCAAGAATTACAGTTTTCATTATTGAGCAACCAAATGGCCACTAGAAATGCCCTTTGATGAATATTCTTGTTTTGTATTGCCAAAAACAAAATATCTCGTACAGTCACAACTTTTGTTGGTTTAAAAATGTGAGCCATCAAAATGTTTTCGTAAGTGGTACATAGGCCTATCTCTTAAATAATTGTACATAAAACATGAATTTTCCACAATTAATATTTTGAATTTTTTCATAAAAATATTACAAAAGGTTCCAAAATATTATGTTTAAATATATATGTATATATATGATTGAGTATTTACTACACTTAAAAACTTTCATGCTGATATTCATCTTCATTTTCATGGACACATTATAATTAACATTGAATTTCGATATAATGCATTATGTTGCTAAGACACAAACCCACAACATTTTATGGCTCAGTCAACACCCTGCTCTAACTCTACCAATCTACTATGCATTGGTGGAAATGAGATCTGGGATATCTATTTTCATTCACTTTTTACACTGTACAACAATTATAATACAAGTACTTTTATTAAAGCTACGGTATAACCCTCCTTGCAGCTCAGTGCTGACATCTATAGAAATTTGGTCAAAATTGGGAACTGTACTCACATTCTGGTACGAAGAAAAGGAATGTTCTGTTCCCTTCATTGATTAATGTGCAGTTCACAATCCCTCCCATATAGACAAGGAATCTTATTTTCGTTATCACAAAATAAAATAGAGATATTTCAGTTGCAGTTTCATTTACATTGCTAAAAAAATAGCAATTGATGGATGCAGATAGAATTGAAACCTTGATAATGAGTACAATGGACCATTAAATAGCTCTATTCCACAGAGAGGGAGAGGTCAAGTACGTAAGATTGAGCATCATTTTTGAGGTGCAATGATACTTTGTCTCACCTACCACAAAAGGAACACCCCATTTGATTCACCATATTGAAGCCTAACGGAAAATCTATTTCGGATTGTGGAACCCAAAATTCTATCACAAAGTTTGCAAGTTAAGGCTGTGCCTCAGACTCAAATGAGTGGTAAACTCTGATGATTTGGCCCATGGGGTATATGATTATATGTTGCACGTCCCTTGCAAAGATCCAAGAGAACCCTTATTAGCTCACAGGCACAGCCAACAATGAAAACTCTCCCGCAATGCATCTTGAAGGGATTGGGAAGAAATAATATACATGTAATAATTTAGAAGAAGTCTTTTCCGTGTTACTAACTTGCTTTACTCAGGAATGACTTGATGCACCCAAACCGTGACAATACCAAGGTTGTATGTGTGGTGTAAACCATTGAAAAATCAAATTGTAAGCTAGCTGAAATTTGGACTTCTCAAGGCTATGACATAAAAACATAGTAATTGTCTAGGCTTGGCAACATTAAGTCCTTCCTGAATTAAACCAGGCCAGGATAATCCACAGTTAATATTTAAAATGACTGACTCTACCACCTGTATAGGATTGATGCTCAGAGGATAATGGCAGTCTGCCATTAAAATACCAACAATGGAATTTAAGATTTTTTAGCAAGCACAAGAAGACTTCACCAGCATTATTCATGGAGAAAATATTAAATCCTTCCCTTGGAAAATATAACAGAAAAATTTCAAAACACTCCAACACAATTAAAAGCATAGTCCATCTTCACAGAGTGGTAATTAATGGTCAACTCATTTGAACTTTTAAATATGTCATTAGCTAGTATAATTAGGCTGTATGGCCAATATTCTGGAGTGGAGCATTTTTTCATAAAAATAGCATCCATAGATATTGATAATGATATTATTCACTATTAAGCATTGTACTCATTGTCTTAGCTAATGAAGGTAACAATTAAAGCCTCTAGTTTAATGCAAACATTCCTTCCTATGAACACCAAAGCTATAAGTGAGAAATTTTGAATGGGGTGTGAACAATGTCCAACTCTTTAGCTTTCTACTCCACCGATTGCATGCTTCCATATGATAGTTACACACCATTACTGACCAAATACATAGCATTTATTCTTATGAACACAGGAGGAGTTTTTATTTGCTAAAAAACTATACAGAAAAGTTCTATAGGACACTTTGAAGTCCAACAGTGTTTAATCACTTAATTAATCATATGAGGTTGATTAGCAAAGATTCTTCACTTTCACTACCTCACTTGACAATGGACAATATGATTGATAAAACCTCCCTCCCTTTTTATGTTCACAAAATTATAAATTTTCTAAGGTATGAAATTATTTATATTTTTAGGTGTTTACATCATATTCCACAGTGAAAACAGTACCTGCTGCTTTTCAAAGGAGGTATTCAAGTAGCCAATTCACTATATAAATACACATTCATATTCTTATAATATTTTGAATTCCAAACACATATAGTACATATTCTTTGCCTCTTTAATTTTTACCTCTAATCTGTTATTATTATAAAAGATATTATATTAAGTTTCAAAGTCGGAAAAAAGAGTTTATTTTTACATGCCGATTTCTCTTCATAATATTAATTTTTTATGCAGAACTATATAATTTCATATTTTTCAATTTGATGAAATCATTTACAAAATAAGCAAAGATTTATGGCTTTTCTCCAGAGAATATTACACCAAGCTAGGACTTTTATATGTATTGCAAAATTATTTCTTAACATCACAGTCGCTGTTTACTCTGATGAGTACAAGTGGATTACTATAGCAAATATCCAAAATATTCGGCACATTGCATATTCTCGCTTTGCAATTTATAATTAGGCCAATTTTAGGTAGCAAAGCAATTCATTTCCTCTATGACACTGGGGTAGACAATTACTGTCATCAAATCTTCAAAAGTGTACGAAAAGTAGTAAGAAGCAAATTATAGCATTTTCAATGGCCATAAATGCTTTTTTTACGTATCATTGCAATAGTCCTTTCTAGCCTTCACAATTATATTCCTGCTTTTTTTAAAGAGGAAACCAAAAACATAATTTTGATATGAGAATTTTAAAATTTCTTTCATGTATAGTTTTACCATTAAACCTTCTATTTATTCATCATAAATACATACTGCTCTTCAAATAATACAAAATTTGCAGATTATTACTATAATTAATTTATTATGAAGTTCCCTGGAATAATTATGAGGTTTGGCCCTTCTGACTTTGTTTCAAATTATCAATTCCAATTAAATAATTTTCAACAAATTGTAATTCAGTATTATAGCCCCATCAGTGTATTATGTGAGCATACTTATGTGTCATTCTACTCATTTTCTAGCCCAATATGAAAGAGACAAAAAATGTAAATTATTAAGGGCCAACCTAAAATTTTCTCTTCTTAATGATTAATGAATCACAGAAACCTCATAAATCATTAATCTAGTCCATACTAGGGCTTGCATAATTAGTTTCAACTGATTTAAACTTGATAAGCAAAGATTGTATTATTTTGTATCGCAGTAAATATTTACGACACCCAGAATCAATGGCCACATTATCCAATATCAATGTCCATAAAAAGAACTTAAAGAGCAATAAAACAAAATAACTAGAGTATTAATCAACGAATATTAAAAAGCCATTAATTAATACTTCTCTGCTGCTCTTAGGTATGAAAGGAGATCAATTGAGATAAAATAATGTCATTTTTGAAAATATTCATTGGGATGCAGCAAAATAAAAGCAATGTGATGAAATAATTCATAATCACAACCTTAATGATACATAAATACTGTGGCCATATCTTGAGGATGAAGAATAGAATGACTACTAATATACCATCTCTTTAGTTTTCATAGGAACAGCGAAAATTTTATTAATGCATCCATCTCAAATTTCTCTGCTATTTGATTATAAATGCTCTACCAATGATTCCATTCATCAGTGATCAGAAGTTAACACAGACACTCTAGTTAAAGAGAGTATGAAAAAATGAATCTATCAATCTATTAACTTACTTAAATCAATGGAATAATAGTGGAAAATGATATAAATAAACCAAAGCACACTGTTTACGAATGCCAAAGGCTTCATCAGTGGGTCAAAAGAACTCTAAAACATAAAATATATTAGATCTACAATGATTACAGCTTAATTGTATGCTTTCCATCTTTACAACCACCTTTTAAAAACATGGACCTACATGCAGAATATACATGTACTCAAGCCTCAACTACAGCTTACAAGACTCTCTGACCCCCACTTCTTCAATGATGAAATGATTTTTGGAAATATAGAAAAATTTCCAGCAATGATTCATACTTATATGTTTATCTATATATATATATATTTATATATATCATGAAATTACAAAAAAATTTATGATAATGAGTAGGTAACTAAAATAATTAAAAATGAAGTCATGGACAATATTTTGAGTCTATTACATGAAAACAAAGACACATTTTTACACAGCTTACAAAGATCAAAGCACTTCACTCACTTAATTTCTTAAGGGTAAAGAGAGAAATAAATGAGAAATATATTATAGAACTGGCTTGTGTGCCTTTGGGAAGGATTACTCAGTCATGGTGCATGCACACGCTCCCTCATTTGCAACCGAGTACCTACACACATTTATTTTGGAATTGCATCTTTCTATGAACCTTCCATCATTCCCGAGTGCATCACAGACATTATACTGATAGCAACCTTAACCCACTTTTTTGAGGGCCATTATATCTAATAGCCACCGATTAAAATTATTATCATTATCATCTTATAATAATTAGTTATTTGGTTCTTTATCAAGATTGTGCAGTATATTTGTAAATTTGAACTTCAGATCTCAGGGCATGGCTTTTCGGCACCAGAATTTTCTCATTGCCGTGGCAGTTAAAGCATGGCTTATGAATTCATTCACGACACATCCTTTATGTACATTGTTGCCACGCTTGCACCATTTCTTCCAAGGCTAGTAAGTACATTCTAATGTTTCCAACCCCCAATGGTAAATAGATTATTCTCTTTTTACTCTGCATATTGCTAACTAACTTTTCACACCTCCACTTTCCCTTTTAATAGTTTTAGGCAATGAGTGTGTGGTATCTGAGGTATAATTTTCAACAGCTTATTGGCACCTGCTGAAAACATTTTCTCATAAAACATTTAAAATTTTAACTATAATATCTATACAACAATATGTATAAGTGAATGCAAGTTGTGGGGATAAAAATTTTTCCAAAGGATTCACCACACCACAAAATTAC
Source organism: Platycnemis pennipes (assembly GCA_933228895.1). Classification (NCBI taxonomy): domain Eukaryota; kingdom Metazoa; phylum Arthropoda; class Insecta; order Odonata; family Platycnemididae; genus Platycnemis; species Platycnemis pennipes. Next base: position 76,319,398 of record OW121854.1, read on the forward strand.
TTGCATTCATCCATAGTCATATCATCTTCCATATATGTAGATATATCTCTGTGTGTGTATATATATGTAATGTGTATATATATTTTTTTAAATCTCTTTAAGGCTTCATCATCTAAAGCCACATAATAGGAGTTTAAAATCATTGTATCACTCAATCATATTAGGCATGTTGTAAAATATCCATGCAGTGTTACATACATTTGGTCAAACCACAACACATAGGTTACAGCTTCATTCCACATGCATTGGCTTGAAAGCTAGATAGTCTTTGGTAATCAGTTCATTGCCTCCCATCATGGATTAGCAATAACTCTTCACTTTAGCTCTTACGAACATATGAGCTGCCAGAGAGATCGCACATTGTAGTGCTGATCAAGTGGCAATGATTCCATTTCCATTCAACTACACAACTTTTGAGCTATTACTCAGAGTTGGACTCTGGAATGGCTGTGAATGATTGGCAACAAGGAATTTGTCATGCATAAAGCACATGTATCACATGTTTTTGCCAGGCTGGTTTAAGTTATAATGCATGAGGCACCAATGGGAAAAATATACACAATTCAAATGAGAGCACTGTGCATTTTCCCTACATTCATCCCATAAATCATCTCACTTTTGTCTTTACCTGGCAAAAACTACATTTAAATGGCAGTTGCTAATGAGAATAGCAGATTTATGGTTATTGCATAAACTAATTAATTTCCTGACAACTCTCTCATTCTGCATCAGGATGCAGAAAATTTTCACCCCTGGATGAAACAGAAATATGCTGAAACTTTCTGAAGGTCCAGAGGCAATGCTCAGGAGAAGTTCACATATCTCTGCAGTCCAAAGAAATTAAGAAACAAAAGAACCTCTACCTGCTTCAGCCATACGATGAAAATTGACAGGAAATAATTGTTCCTCTTCTCTTCCCACTAATGTACAAATCCAGGTGCCCCCAAAGACCCCACTCTTATACCTCTCCCAACTGGCAAGAGTCTGCAGGGGTTAACTTTGTGTTTTGAGACTGGATGCCAGGACGGTGGTCGTTAGGCTCACAGAGATATATAAACAGGGGAATATTGAGCAGGAATTCAATGCCCTGTTCCCCACTTGGAATTGACTACATGTCACTTAATTAGTCCCCGAATCGACTGCATGCCTTCTTCCATTTACACTGTGTGCACCACAACTCACGGTGTTCCATTCCATACACCTTACGACACTTTTTCGTCTCCCCTCGTACTTTCCGGCTAGGGCTTAGTCCAGAGGGCTTGGGGCTCAGCTTAAGGTATTTCTGTGGTGATGCCTGCAACAGTGAGAAAATAAAGAAGATCATTAGCTTATGAGATGGCTTGTGATTTTGAATGGTTAATTTCAATGGAATTCCACATTTTCCACATGTTTCAAAATTTATAGAACTACACTGAAGGTTTTGCCCTACCATTACCAAAAAAAACCATTCTTAATCTGTTAAATACATCACATCCATGGCACAACAGAAGATAATGCTCAATGCTGATAATTTTCACAAGTTATACTGATGATTTTTTTCTGCTTTTTTTCATTAAGAGTTGGTCACTGAGAAAATCAAAGGGAAAGTCACTGTCCCATTTTACTGGGAGAGTCACTGAGACACTGAGAAGTCACTGTCAGGGTCAATGAATATTTTCACCAGGGATATTTTACAGAATTCTATAGCCATGGAATCAACAAGGTTCATATTTTATTGCAATAGACAAAATAAATTATCAATAACAGCAGCAAACAGACCAACAACCAAAACAATGCCTACATTAGCTTATGGTCAATACTAACCAGGCATTATAAAAACATGCACTTGGAGTCATAAGCTCAGTCAAGTGAACAGCATCTTCCCTTTTTTTGAAGCATAACTAGGTCTCATATGAGCTACCAATATTGCATCCCAAAATATTTTGAGCTTTAAGTGGGTATCATAATTCAATAAGTAGGTATATATAAATGTATATATACCTATATACCAAGGATACCTCTTGGGCAATGGGTGATATAAACACCCGCAGATTTCACAGAAATTTGACTTTGGCTCAGTGGTGTAATGGTGAGCATTCCGAACCGGATATTTGGAGGTCCGTGGTTCAATTCCCAGCTGAGTCAAACTTTTCTGTTGTGATCTGGCTTGATTCCATCTTCACCACCTTTCTTGTGTTCGTCCTTTTATGTGTTACCTATCCCTATTCCTTATTCTATCCTTGGTATATTTGTATTCGCCTTAGAGCGTGTTTTCGTGTGTGATTGTATATATACATAAGTAGGTATATACAACCTACATTCAATAAGTATGCATATATGCATGTATTACTCAAATGAGACCTTTGGCCCCTTTGACACATACCGGTGAAGTGAGAGTGGGTGGACTACTCCACATGATGGTCTCAGCTGGGATGGTTATCGGTCCTGCCACTTGGTGGTTGTGTCTGAGTGCGGCGGCAGAGTGCAGCTGCCTCTGGTACTCAGGATCTGTGGATAAATGAAGGATGAAATATCCAATCAGGTATGTGCAAATTAACCCATAAGCTTTCAAATAAAAACAAAGCACACAAATTAATTTTATTTATTATCTGAAATTGCTTGGCACCACAAATTGCACCACCTCTAAATCCAGTTTCAATACTGTGAACCTCGGCAGGGATTACATTAAGAAGCCAATATATTCATTCACTACAAAATTTCCATTTGTGCCTGATATTCCAATTCTCAAAAGGTCTTGGCCCATCAAATTGAACCAGCTCCTCATACAGTTTCAGTAATGTGAACCTTCTGAGAGCTATGAATTAAATTAAAACACAAGAGTTGTACTGTCTACTTCATTTAATGTATAATAATGCACCACATGTGTTTTTAAGCCTTGGGCATCAACATAAAGTGTACCGGTACATTCCTCATCTGTCCTGCACCAGTACACCTAATGATGATCCCGAGGCATTTAATTTAATTCCTGAAATGCTGTTCCTCCACGTAACACCAGATCCAGTCGAATTCTGAGAGATAATGCTCAGAAGCCATTTATTTCATTTGTAAGCAAGGCTTTCATTTGATTCAGAAAATGAACATTTTTTTAAAATTCGCAAACTAAAATGAGAAATTAGGTGTTATTAATACAATGAGAATTTTATTTAATATCTAAAACTTCAGGGTATCCCAAATTGCACCACAGTTTATCGATACTATTTCAATAGTGGAAACCTTTAAAGGGATACTATAAAGAAGCCAATATACTCAATTTTCCCAGGATTTCAATTTGTGTCTGATATTCCATTTTCTCCTAAACGTTTTGGCATCAATATTTGAGCCATTTATCAAAAATGATAGAATTTCACCAACAGTGTTATTAACCTTTTTTTTCAGAGGGTTGGCCCCCGACAATTTGGTGGATACAAGAGGTGGTCTCCCAAGTTAGTTGGACAGGGGAGGGGGTGCTCACCTTCGTGTGGTGGCCTGGCCATATCGCGGTGCGAGAGCGTGGGCGGTGAGGCAATGGGGATGTTGGTGGGCGACACTGAGCCCCCAGACTCCATCTTGATGCGGGTTGAGCCCACATCCGAGGTCCCCGTCGGCCCCTTAATGCTTGTGCCCTTCTTGGACTGGCCTCCGACCCCTCCTCCGCTCCCAGGGGCGGACGCACGCACTGGCACGCCTGTGGCATCCGCCAACTCCACCTCCGTGTAGTAGAACTCCTCCTCGTGGTCACTCAGCTCAGGGTCATCAGTGTTCTCACGGGGCCTGTTGGGTGAGCAAAGGTACAATTGGATGCCGTGTCCAGATGCAACGACAACAACCACAACAAATAACAACAAAGGCCCTGTTGTTCTTCAATGATGCTCCATGACACACATGAAATCAGTATAATTAATTTTTTGGAGCAATAACAAATCAGATTATAATATACTCTAACTAAACAGAGCCTACACCTAATATGCCTAATAATAATAATATTTAAAAATATATTTTTTCACCTACATAATCATTGTATGGGGGGGTCGTGGTGGCTTAGTGGGTAGAGCGCTGATCTACTGACCAGAGGGACACCGGGCAGGAGCCTATCTGAACATCTGAATGTGTGAATTTATTACGCCAATGGCTTAATAGGGGGTGAGCTCTACCCTTACCTATCAAAAACCCTTTGGTTGAACACAACTTTTAATCATTGATATGATATATTATACTTTGTAATCTCTGATCTGATACTCTAAATTATGTTCCTAAGGGATACCTTGTCCCGGAATAGTAAATTTCATTTCATTTTCATGTCAATATAAAATTCTATATTTGATATAAACTCGCAACTCGCATATACCGCGAAATATAATTATAATTATATATGAATATAAGTCTCGAGTTGTGATTTGATTCAATAACTAAAGGAAATTGTATTAGTTGGATAAATTTGGCTCAGCAGTCGGCTTCTCGGGAACTGAAAGGACATTTCCACAAACAATCAGATCAACAACTTTTCTATCCCTTTCGGGCTCCCCTTTTGTTTTCCGGGAGCATGCTATCAACGAAAGCAGTATATCTCAAATGCCGTAGATAAAAATCTGGGAATTCCCATCCGATTTGACTACCTATGACAAGAGGGAACTTTCTTCAAGTACTTCCACCAAGAGAATCCCTTAAGAACATCATCAGATTATCCATTATCTGTCATTATTTTGCGATTGTATTTCCCCCGCTTACGGGAAAGTCCCGTATCCCACAGTTGATTCTCAGTTGAAGAACTCTTAGAATACGTCATTCCGTGGGAAAAAGCTTAAGAAGTCCTAAGAGGATCGGAAGAAAACAGAAGTCTGATGAAAACTTTAAAAATACGACGGGACAACTTAATCGGCTGTGTCTTGAGACATGGCCTGACTAGTGAAATGAAAAAATGACTCATGAAAAATGAGTAATGTAAATTTGAAGAAATTGGCCAATAGAAGAAATGAGTGGAGAGCTGCTTCCAACCAATCTTAGGATTGATGACAGTTGATGGATATGAGGTATGATCAGGATATATTTAAATAGTATTCACACGGTTATTTGTATGAATTCGATTTATAAACGTTGCATAATAGTGGACGCTTAAGAAGACCTGAACCTTAGTGAGTGTTTTGTTCCAAGTAACGCTCTGGCTACAAAACACTTCAAACTTGCAAAATCTATGTTTTAAATATTCAAAACTTGAGTGCATGGAATGGAGGGATAGAACACCTATGGTAACGCAAATAATTTGGGCTTGGATCAGTTTTTTAGAGGCCTCCGACTCTGAGAGACAAAATGTTCAGGATGAATGAGAAATGACCGAGGAATCTAAAAGATGATCGGTGAAGCACGCGAAAATCTGTGTAATATGTTGGACGGCCACCGTGAGAAATAGTAAAAGGGAAGCAATGGTGGTCACAAGTTAGCGGATAGGGAACAGTTCTGCAACACATTTTTGTCTTTTCCTGTTTTTTTTTTAATTTTCGCTGTAACTCGTGTAGCTGCCCTTTAATTCATGAATAAGTTATCACCGATTGCAGGAAATACTCTTATCTGCGGCGTAAGCTATTTACACGTGGAAGAGTAAGCGTTATCGTGGCGGATAACATAAATTGTGTTTTAAGTTAAATCAAAGACACTGGCCCTCATAGTAAACTCTGATTTGACTTAAGCTTTTATTTTTATAGGTAATATTTTTATTTTTACCACAATGATCTCCTGTTATATATTTTCTAAAGTGAAGTTATATTTAGTCGCTAGGCACGAAAGATGCCTCAGTCGAGTCACCCTAATGAAAAAAGAAAAAACTACAACTAATATTTTAGGGTAGTGTAATTTTAGGGTATGTAAACTTCTGTCATCTGTAAATTTGTGGAAATCCATAGATAACAGTATTTATTGAGGAATGCAAGCATTTACAGATTGATGGTGATAAATATTTCGTTCGAAGCCTGGGTCGTGAGTGTGTTTTCTCGGCGGTATCTCGTAAAAGTTATTTTCCCTCCATAAATACTCTTGTCTATCGTAGCACCATTTAATGGGAACTATAAGAGAGTAACGTCGCACGAACGATGGGAAAGATAAATGGGTAACGGAGAAGACATTCGGAGCAAGATGCTGTGCTTACCCAAGATGCGTATTCCTGACGTGCTGTTCGATGGTGGAGCAGGTTGTGGTGACGAACTGACAGCCGGGCCAAGTGCACTGGAACACCATTCGGCTCATAGGCTGCTCGACAGGAACATGCGAAGAGAAGGGCAAAGAAGAACGGCACATTATAAAGTATCCAAAAGCAAATTTATCGTATTAAAAGATAAGAGAGGGCTTGGGAGGTTTTTTTTTTCAAGTACCAGTCACTTCTACGGCGTGGCGTAATCAGGCAGTTTGACGCACGTGGCCGTTAAACGGAGTAACTTAAAGAAGGTGAGTACATCTCGAAATAAATGCACTCCGCCATGTAGGTCAGCTCTTAAACCAAAAAGCAAACCCTTCTCGAAGTATCGACCGTTTCGTCTCTCTTACAGAATCATTTTATTGAAAGGGAGGAGGTAATATGAGCTTAGAATTAAATGCAAATCATTGCATGAGGACTAGGAGTAATGAATAGCATAAAGCAAACAGAGCGAAGGCTCAAACAGGAATTTCAGTGTCAGAGTCTAGCACACATAAAACCGGGTACCATAAACCAACAAATTCGCGATCTGCTTCCAGTGCCGATTAGCATACGACATAATACAGGTACGAAACACTTCACAACTTAGTGATTGTGATAAGAGTAAGGGGAAATGTCCAATTTATTTACAAGAATAGGCCGAATATATTAAGAATGTACTGATGACATAACCGTTCTTAAATCAGCGATCCGAAGATAATAACCATGGTTTTTATCACCACGGTGTTCAACCTGAATATCGCTCTGGTTGGTGAGTGTAGAGCTCACTAAATATTAACGGTGGGTTAAATTTACACTTCACGGGACGTGGTCAGTAATTAGAAACAATTAAAAATGAACAAATATATAAGAAATATGTCCCTACCGCAAAATCCTTTTCTAACCTCAGTTACTAAGAGTCCTAAGTGACATTCATATTTGAAGTAAAAAACTAGCAAAGGGGTTAAGATGGCGTGAGGTTAAGAGTTAAACAACATTTTCCCCCGTGTTTCGAAATATTAGGACGCGCAGAATATCTGCTAAAAACGAAAACATAGTATTAAACCACAGCATATTAAACTTCAAACGCGCAAAAACACATTGCACAATAGGTCGTAAAAAACGCCTCGTTCATTATATGTATCTTCAATACTCAGGGATGAATGACCCTAAAGAGCAAATTTAATTCAAATGTGGCTGCAGTCGAATTCATTTGGAGTGGTACCGGACAGCAATTTTCCCCTATTCTTTCCCGAGAAATAAACTTTATCCTTGGTGATTATGCAGCCCGCACACCTATAGCTCGTCAGGGTTCTCTTCTGGAGGAATGCTTCTGGTAGTTGTACCGTATTTTTGGGTGTGAAATACGGAAACTTTATGGATAGAACACAATTACAACCACTCTAAAATTTGTATTCTTCATTGATTATACCGTAATTGTGCATTTTGATCTAAATGGATCTAGGCCTACCGAGAGGTATAATTTAGAATGATTTAATACCATTTATTCAACAGAACCATTGAATTTCGATGGGTTGAAAGAGATAGCTGAACGTTGAGAGGATTGTTATGAGCACCTTGATATCACCTGCAGTAATACGCTCCCCTTTCAAGAACAACCCCAGTATAGTTCCTCGTGAAGGCACGCGTGGTTAGATGCTGAAATTCTTCAGGGTATTTTCCGCGGTGACCCACATTCCTTGGACAACAGTTTCGCCGGTGTCGCTTTCGGCGTCTCCACTCAAATGCAACACATTGACCTGAGGACTGAAACTCCTGCGAAATTGTTGTCCGAGCAACATGAACAAACGCGGAAGTAATTCAACTTCAGCCACTTTACAAGCTAACGATCTAAGTCGAATTCTATTATACTAAGGATACGATGAAGGAAAACAAAAAGCTGGTGGCGAAGATGGGATGAAGCCAGATAACAACAGAAAAAAGTTTGACATCCGGGATTTGAACAACTGAGCTCCAACTTTCCGGATTGGCGTTCTACCATTACTCGTGAGACGAAGTTGGTGGGAAAATGGAATGAAGCATGTATACAAGGATATATATCTAAGGTACATGGTTATTTACGAGTGAAAGTGGGAGGGAAACGCCTCAGCCGGGAGATTTTAAAAATTACTGCCCGATTCTAGGAGAGTTTCCTGGCTTAACCGGGAGAGTTGGCACCCTTGATCAGCCGCAAGAGAGAGAGAGGACCAACTCGATCGTCGGCGCCAAAATTAACATTATCTTTGCTGAAGTCTTCCCGGAAACAGCGCAGTTGGAGTTTGCATAATCCTAGGTAACTGCGCCATGGATCGTTTCTTTTTTTCTTCTTAATCCTGGCTCGCGCTGTTATTGTCGCCACGAGGATTTTTGAGCGAGGAAAACATATCGCAGCGCGCGCGGGCGCATGTTCTCCACTATTCCTTTGGCTTCACGAACTGACCGCGTCTCCCAATCCACCCTCTCATCATTGGCTTCACTCCCCTGCAAATCACTCACCCCACATTATTCACGACCCCTTTCTCCTCCTGAGAGTTTTCGGGGGTGGCCAGGAGGAAGGGCGAGGAGAAGGGTGGGAAATGTGGGACGCGATGGTTGCGTTCCCGAATGAGGTCAAAATGCCGGCAGAGGTGGCGGTGGCGCTGGCGTCGGCGCATTCGGGGGTGGTCGTGGAGTATAAAGTCAATATGCGTGGAGGGATGGTTTAGGACGAGAGGGGAGGGTAGGAAGAGCCAGAGAACCAACCGCCCCTTCCTCTCTCACTCTAAAAAGGAAGCGTTCGTAGGGAGGACCAAAATAACAAACGCCGCGCGCGAACCGATGTCATTTTAAGTACTCCGAAGGGGGGATACATATAAGCAGGGTAATTCCTGAACCCATTCCGAATGCACTTCCCCCATATGATGATCCTGCGGCAGATTATAACGCTTTTGGGGCTCTTTCACAGTCCGTAAATATCAAGAGAGAAAGGGAGAGAGTAGGATCATGAAATCCCAGCGGTGCATTCGCGAAATTAGGTTTATTCACGTCAGATGACCGATGAGCGAAATAGACCATATTTTTTCACGGAAAAACCATTACGAATACAAATCGGATTTCATAACTCTAGATTAGTCGAGGGTAATCATTCACTGGAATAAAATAAAATGGAAAGATTTCCTTCAGCGCTGATCATTTAACACAGACTGAACAATAAATTCGGTTGAATTAAAAAAAAGAAGGTGCAAAAAATTTGGTTCAAACGAATCTCTGAGGTAATTTTATGGCTTTAATTAAAATAGTCTTTTTATAAGGACAGGTGAAGAATAAACCTCCTTGTATTTTAATGAATTAATCCAGTCCAAGTGATGAGAGGTTAGCATGACAACAAAACATACGAATAAACAGTCGCCTATAAAATAATGATAAACTTGCTGTACGGGCTAAAAATGAGTAAAATTTTACCTAAAAAACTAACACAGAAGACTGAAACAAAAGGTTTTGCATACGCACGAACCAAATAGGACAAATTTATAAGTAATTTAACAATATTAGCCTACGCAGTTATCAATGTGAGCCTGCCCATAAGAGCCGAATCTTGTGGACACTTACCTATATTCTTGAAATAACGAGCTGATGTTAACGTATCAAAATAAAAGAAGAGGGACTACAGATGCATTTTTCATTGTTGACTAATTTTTTTACTGCAATTGTAATAAAATATATTTCTAATGCTTCGATCGTAAGAGCTAGGTTACAAGGATCGCACAGACGCTTTTTAACTTCAAGGCAGAAGGCGGGACATTATTATTACACTATATCATGAGGCTATTCTTAGATATCAAAAAGTTAAATTCGTTGTTAGCAGCGCCTTTTATTTCAAATCTATACAAGTCCAATAATTAATGCTCTCCGGACATTCTTTTCTGTGATTTTTTTAAAACTCTACTTCCAATATCTTATCAAAACAGAAAAACAGCAGAAAATGCAAAGAAACGAAAACAAAAGCAGTGACGAAATTTCCCAGTTGATAGGGAGTTGGGCTGCTAGCTGGAGGTTTGGACGTGTTTAACTAAAACAAAACTTCGTTATTTTCTGGGTACTGGGTCTTTATGGGGTATAAAATATAGTTGGCACAGGGAAAGAAACTGCTCCCCTACCCTAATGGGTGTATGTCACACGCCGTTGGGCTTAGAATACTCGGCGAGCTCCACCATCACCGACAGCACCGACTATTTGGTTGAGCATTGTGCTCGGATGGCATGCGCATAATGCTGACAGAGATTTCTCCTGCAGAGGGACTCTTACAGGGCCTCCTACCCGCCCGGATAGCAACATGCCTCGCATGAAAGCAACCGACTGACTTGCTGCCACCAATCCCACGACCCCAAGGCTCCCCTCCTTCTCCAAAGGTCTCTTAGGGACCAAGGCATGCGCGCCATAAGCCATTGATCAAGGGGCCATGGTTCTTCTGGGACCCATGGCTTAAATGCCCCCGAGGGATGATGATGAGCGAAGGAATTATTTGCAGCAGTCGATACGGAAGAGGGGTTGAGCCGCCTACGTAGGCACCCACAGCCTCCAAATATAAATATTTACACTTTACATAAAGCTATACATACACATGCAAGGTTTCAGTGATACGAGAATTTGTGTTGATGAGAGGGGGTTTGATAAGGAAACGAGCGGGTAACAAAACAAAAAACAAACTAAATAATTACATTTTCCTCTTTGAACTTGTCTCAAGGCCACCGCGAGAGAGACTGCCTCTTCCGCAGTCCTATCAAGCACCCGAAAATTTAGGAAATAATTTTTTTTTGTTGTTTTTCCATATTCTGAATTACACGCGCACATTTTTAGGTTTTTCAATTTCTATTTCGTTGGTGGTTTTGTTATCAATCATACAATGCACTTCATGTCGACAGCAATATTTACAATACAATCCAATTAGAGATCACTATCAATATATTACGGGACAGATAGTACCAAGTTCAATTTCACAGTTCATTCTTTAGCTGCTGGGGCGGACGAGGAAGGTTGGGTCTCTTCTTACCACGCGTCTTTTTCGTAGGTGGACAGTGTGCATTAAAGTGCAGCCACGCTCGTAAAACGATGCTATGATGTTTATTACATAATTACATAATTAATATTTATCCTTAGCCATTTCCCTCTTAATTTATGCATTTTATTGATGTAACCGCGTAATCTCGAGGGTATATGTCATTTATCTCTAGGTGTGCGAACGTTTTAAATGGTTTAGTGGCTATCCGTCGTAGGCTTTTATTTATCATTAGCACTTCAATCGCATCTAAAACAAAAAAAGCTCATTAAGCAGCATAATTTTTCAATTCATGGTTGGGCATACCGGAACGGATGTTTATGGTGTTTGATCGATGAGTGGGTAACACGGGGGCAATCACCTCCAGCTGTGACACATTCGGTGCAAGTGTGACAACGCGATCCTCACTCTTCGGCGGGAAGGGTCGAAAGCGAGCCACGCAAGGGTCCGTCGAAGGCCCGCAAGGGGTCGTGGATAGTGTGGGCCGCGCGTGGCCCACGCGCCTCGGTTTCCTCCGGCCACAGCGGAGAACGACCCTCCCCCTTGTTGCCAACCAAACCGTCCGCCCCGCAACAGCACGCAGCGCAGACCCAGAGCCGAAACCCTGCCGGCGCCGTCCCCCCCCTGGCCCCCGGCGCGTAGTAATGGGGAGGGGAGAAAAAAAATTGAAGACCCCCTCCCCCCTAACCCCTTCACACTAAACGACCCCCTTCGACGTGGTTTGGGTCATATTCAACGATACAATAACAACCCTTCAGATCCCCAACCCAGGCGAGCTGGAGGGTATTGCTATATTTCACTTCAGGGTTGCAATTTGAGGATTACAGGGGAATTTAATGAAATAAAATAAACAAAACAAAATTATCGCTCCACCCAGTCTTTTCTAAATGACTCCCTGAGGCTTAAGGTCATATTTCATAATGCAATGACAATAAGACCCTTTTCCACGAAGCAATAAGATGCGCAATTTGATGGTGCACGGATTAGATGGAAATTGCATGGATCACTGCGCGGAAGCAGAACAGGGGCTATTTTGCGTACAGTTTTCCATGCATTTGTGCATTTTTACTCTTCAATGCTTTATGCGACGCAACTTTCATTGCGACTCCCTCTCTCTCTCTCTCTGCATACACAAGTATCACAATTATATACTCGCAGACTCGCAAATATTGCTCTAACTCGCCACAAGATTGGAACGCTGAGACCTGATGGCAACACTACTCAAGTACACCAGAGAGAAAACAAAACAAGTGACTGTAGAACTACATACATACTGAGAAAAATAGTTAACAAGCCAAATTATTTGAGTGGCGGATTCCGATGCAGTTTGACGAAATGCAGAAAATCGGAAGATTAAAAGAAAGAGAGCAGATTATGGAAGAATGGAAGTGGGAGTGGATGGGAACTCTGGGAAATGAAAAAAAAACAGAAACGCATCGAGGGCCGCCCGCCCACTCTGAAACCTCATCGACTCGATGCTAAGCTCTCGATCACACGCAAATAGAAGCAATGCTTCCAGTCCGCTCGGGCCCATCCCAACGACTCCCAATCCCAACCGCTGCTCCAATTCCATCGCACGTTCACTCGAAGGGATTTCAGTAGCATTTCGGAACATGGCTTTCAGCATGAGCGGGGTCAGCACGGAGTCGTGCAGGCTAAAACAATACCCTGGAACATTTCTCGGGTTGAAAAGAATTGAGCGTATAGCACTCCCAGAATTGGGACAAAGCTGGGTGACTGCCGTGGTGACCAAACGCAACATTGTCACGTAAAAAATTACAAACAAGAAAACTGAACTGACCGAGGATTATGAAAAACCACACTTTTATTGGCACTAATAGAATTGTATATAAGATTTTGGGGGCTAAATGAAGTATTAAAACGCATATGGAATTAAATGCAGACAAAATAGAATCATCCACTAATATAAAAACTGATGTCCTTGATGATATTATTTCATTGATTGTTTTACGTAAGTAATCGCCAAGCCCCATAGGGTGATGGTTTTCCATTAGTAGCCTTATTGCAGGTGAAGAGACTTTACTTCGTAGATAAAGATGATTTATTTTAGTATTTTAAGATAGAAAAGAGAGCCCGCATTATAGGTACTAACAAAAGAATTGTATCTTTGACATTAATGCGTGCCTGGTGTTGTACAGCCTCTGCCACACACCCCTGCAGTGGCTAGCGGGGTACTGTGTAGATGTAAATGCTTCCGAGGCTTAAAATTTGACGGTCGATCAAATGAGAGAAAATTAGGGTATTTAAAATGATACAATCTCTTATTTTGCAATTGCTCTGCCACTTCGAAGCAGGAAAAATCCCCAGCGTCGTTCAGCCCGGATGATGCTCTCTTTCCCCGAAACATACCGATTAATACGGTTGCAAGCAACTCTTTTTGTTCGCGCATTTGAAAGGTTAACGGTAATCACCAGCGTCATTTTTTAAAGCAATATGTAAGTTTAAAAAGGCATTAAAAGTGGCTGAAATTGGCTATACGCTGAAAAGCCACGCAGCCATGTTGATGGGCATGTTACATCACGAGGTAGTATCGTCTCTTTACTTTGCTTTTAAAGAGAAAGTGCGTAATTTCTTTACTTTATGCATTCAGTAACGCCTAGAAACACTGACTACTTTAAAACATTAAACAATGAATTGTTAATTGAACCAAACTATGTTTCCTTATCAATCAGCACCCCGGAAAAACTATGTTTCCGTGTCAAAAGTCAAAGAAAATGATTTGACGCTCTCGACATGAAACTCCCGTGTCTTATTTGACAACTATTTACTTTTGTGAAGAACATTTTAGCAGTAAAATTTTTTATTGCAATTCCCGTTTACAAACATTCATTACATGCGTAATGACTGCGAATGCATGGCACAAATATGAGAACATTTTTTTTCAACTCACTGTTTTTTTCTCCCCGAGTGGTGCGCTTAACAAAACGTGAGATAACAGACTGTTAAGGTCAAAAACTAGGCAAAAACAAGGTTGAAAAAACATCAATAATACGGGAGGCGATGAGAAAGTGGTCCTTTATTATTGAAGGAGGGATGAGATAGAGTGAGGTTGGTGAAAGCTTTGGAGGAATGCAAGAATGGATCCTTCGCACAAGGGTCAGCAGATTAGCAATGCCAGGGCCGATCGTGATTTACATCCACCACATAAAAAGGTTGCGTGCGGATGTGATTCCGACTTCCCTACTGATTCCCATTCCGGCTTCCGGATGCGCAGGGGAGTACCAATAGCCCAGCAACCACCGGCGCCGATCGCGACCCTCGTCTCCGCTTCAGGCACGCCTCAGGGTTTGGTGCTGCCTAGGGGAGCATTTTTTTTGCGGGAAGGGTACCAGGGTTCGAGGGTGGGGGTGTGGGGGAGAGTTCCAGTGGGACAGCGGCACGTGCGCGACGACGGTGGCGCCTCGAGGGGTGGCTTCGGAAAGTATTGATCGCGAGCGTGCGGATAGGGTACCGCCGAGGCGCCTGGCAACAGTTGAAGGAGGCGAGGCGCCACCCGACCAGCTGATACGGGAGGAGGGGACCGGGGGGGGGGGGTAATACCTACCCTTTCCCACCCTCCCTCCCTCCCCTCTCCAGTTCCTCCCCCACGCCCCGCCCTAGCAACGCGATGGGCAAGCTGGCACGAATTCTGCCAACCGGCTGTTGTCATCGCCGCGCTCCCCTAAAAGAGAGCGTCGCGTTCTTCGTCACCTAATGGCTGCTGCTAGGAATGGGGGAAACCTCCGAGCTTGGCGCCAGAAACGGCCGAGTATTGACATTCGAGTCCCCTCCTCCTCGTGCGGGATGTAAACAAACGGGATCCGCGGCCTCTGGTTGGCTCGCGAGAGCTGTGTGGACAGGTTTGAATTGGCCAATAGGACGGCTTGGCGGGAAGTGGAGCACAGAGAAGCTCCCACCCACCCACCCAGTGCTTTTGTTTACATCGCGAAGGGAAAGGGACTCGTTGGGCTTCCACGCCGTTTGATTTTCGGATTGACGGCGCGATAAAGCTTATCTCTCACGCCTTCGACAAGGTAGGGCTCATCCCCTGCTTGTGTCGAACTCACGACCGGTCGAACAGCGTCGAGCGGCAAGGGTGCATGGTATGCTGAAGAGGAAAGTATACTGAACGAGACGAGAAAAGAGCCGAACATGAACTTTTTTGATCAATTACCTCTATTGCAGCCTGTTAACTTTCGCTCTCCAGCAAAAGGAAAAGGTGAAAAAGATCGCAAGTTTTCCCGGCGTATGCTGGTACAGAAAGGCTGTTCGGGTGCTTCACCGGGTGAATTTTTCCATCGCTGCGAGTCGAAGAACGAGTCGTTCTCCATCCTAAGGGCTGATTGATGGAGAACGAGTGGTTCTTCGAAACGTCGGCAGCGATGGAAGAATTGACCCGGTGAAGCACCCGAACAGCCTTCACTACCAACGGAAAAGGTGTCTCGGAGCTGAGTCTGTTAATGCGACTGCTTCTTCCCAGAGATTATTTTTTGTGTCCATAGTCTTAACTGTTGAAATCGAAGCTGAGTACCACCTTGGAGAAGATACCACAAACGACTTAAAAACCAAACACGGCTGGGCGAAAATATGGGAGCAAGATGCAAACTAGATCAAGAACATGCCATTAATCGCAGTGGTAGAATGATATTGCTCTAACTAGTAGTGATTCATCGAGCCATCCGACCTAATTAAATATCAGATAGTCTCAATGACCTAGACGGGATTCGAACACGCGACCTTAGGGCATTTAAGTTACGCGGTCATTCGCTTGGTTAGTCGCGTCGTTACTAACGTGGCTGCAGCGGCCGGCATGAGCCACGTATCTAGAAATCCATAAAACTCACAATAATCTTATTCAGCCTCATCAATAATATGTCACAGTCGATAAATGCCATGTTAAACTTTAAGTACCTACGTCAGTCCTCTTACGTTGATTTTAATTTCCAGCATTGTGATAGGCGTCAACTAGGATTACTAGGAGAGTTTAGGGAAGAAATGTAAGGGTATGCGAATCAGGTCTAAAATTCAAGTGATCAACAAAATAAATACTTTACAAATAAATATTCATTTCACGTAAGTACAAGGGGCGTGAATAACATCGGGTGAGTGTTTTAAACCAAGAAGGAGGAGAAAAGGTTCAATTCAAAAGATGCACAGTTGAGAGCATTCCAGTCAATTCACGGTTAGGGGTTGCTTGTGTCGCAGAGAGGTATAACCACAAGGATATTTATCTGGGTTTCCGTAAACGTATCTACGGAAAATCGCACATATTCTCCAACACGAGAGAAAATCGCTTCTGGAAAGAGCGAACGGGCCATTGTAACTTTTAGTTCCTAACACTGCCAAATTATCATGGCATGATCTATTAAATCTACGAATACTGGGAAAAACAGAAACATGATAAGAGAAAGGGTTATGCTAAATTCAATGAATAAATGTAGCAAAATGTAAGAAAGAAGCCCAAGTTATGCCCCATGGTGAAGTTAGAGATATTAAAATTGTTGAATTTGAAAAAGTTTCATGTCATCAATGAAATTCTGTACTCTTCCACCCTCCCACAATTTGTTTAAGGTTAAACTCGATGGCTAAACAGATGCCAGGGATCGAACACGCCTTAAGTGGGCTGTTGTAATGGGTTTTTATTGAAATATAAAGAGAATCAATTAATTTTGCTAAAGTACAATACATGAAGTACATAAGTGAGCTCTGCTCTCATCCATGAGCTTGTCCACAGGCTTCGTAACTGTTCACCATAGCTTCATAAAGACAACAGCAAGGAGTTGCGGTGGTAAGTAAATAGTTATGGAAACCCGAACTATTTGGTTTAAGTTGATGCGTAAGATAATAGTGGAGTAGAAACTCTTGGTTCTACCACGGCTTCATTCTTCTTATACGCTTTAGGTTTATTTTTTAATCTTATCTTCCTAAATGGAGGAAGCTTTTAAAGGAGAAGATTCGCAAATTAATGAGACGATTCGTTCTTTTGTGTTCTACATTGCTCTAGATGAAATACGTGTGTAGATCCTCATTAAATAATTCCGTAATCTGAGTTCTCCAGGTTTTAAGTCGCGTCTTATTTCTCATAATTAATTGGATTATTGATACATTGATTTCTGCTCAATATTTTGGGTGAATTAAAAAAAACTGGATAAATTATTTAATTTTTAACGAGTAGTTCGGTTCCGGCGGGATTTCGAAGGGCTAACTATAAGGAGCATTGGTAAATTATTAATACATATTACTATTGTTTGCTTCTTTACCGGGGAGCTTCTGGGAAATGGTAGGACTTTCAGAATATTGTAAAAAGATAGAAGTTTGACGGGAAAATGGGATTTATGGGAAATAATTTGGGCTCAAGGAAGTATAACGATCGTTAAGACATAGGGTGTTCATCTTACCCCCATGAAAATTTCACCGCGGTGGATTACTGTTTATAAGGCAACGAAGGCAAGTTGTTTATAAGGACGGTGTGTTCTGATCAGGGAGGTTGAGACGCCTGCACGAAGGGAATGCTGGGATGGAGGATGAACGCATACGCGGCGAGCAAGTGCGCGCGCATTTCCGCAGTCGGAAGACGGACGGGCGGCCATTGGTCGAGACGACACCCGTCATCAGCGCTTCGTTAACCCGCGGCGGCCGCGGTGCATCATGAAGAGTTCATGAGCGGGATCGTGGATCCCTACATTCGCTTAATCACAATCGTTATCAATTACGCAAACATTTCTTGAAATGAATTGCTTCATTGCTCAAAGCAACTGGCCTAACCACTAGCTCGACCACTTGAGATTAGCAACAAAACGATTAAACACAATTAGACAACTTTCACGTAAATGGTACACAAAATCATCCCTGGAATGATGAAAATTAACATATTTGAAATCGAAAACATTTATTTAAACAATTTATCACCTTAAATGAGCAGGTATTTGTGAAAATAGGATTCCCACGGTAGTTATAGAAGGTGAAAGAATGGGCATTTTAGATGGAATGAGAAAAGGTGCAGAGGAAAACCAAAGGTGAGGATAGAAATGGTGCCGGGAAGAGATCACTTCATAAAAATGGCGGAGAAGAATAATAAAGTAAGAATCTCGGTGAAATTCTACACAGAACCGAAGGATATAAAATAATAAAATCATATTATTATGCGAGTTTCAACAGCTACTGGCCATTCTAGCATCCTCTCCAAGTCTACTCGTCACTCCAATCTTTTTTCCTAACTGTATTTTTCTCACGTCTGCGGTGACATGTTTCATCCAATCTCTGGCGCTCGCCCTTTTTTTCTTCTTACAGGCGGTTTACAGTATAATATTTTATACGCCATCGGTGGTTCTTCGTCCTTTTTATACGTCCAAACCATTTTAACCGCCTTTCCCCTTTTCCTTCCGTAACAATTTTTTTCCTGCATTATGCATTTCCTGCATTTTCCTTATGTTTTCTTCAGTGCTTTTCTCTAATTTTGCGGTTAAAATCATCATATTATATGATTATGATAAATGGAGGTGAAAACTGTTTAATAAAATTTACACCCCATTCAGCTCTCACGAGGAATTGCCAAGATGAGTCGATTGGATTATGGGTAAAATGAACACCAGCACTTCGTAAAGTTTCACATTAATGGAGCGTTACACTACTGATTTCGCGATAGTAGCGACGATACCGGTAGTACAGCGTTCAATTGATTGTAGAACTTTATAAAGCACTAGTGTTGATTTGACCCAATAAGCAGCAGTTCCACCAAGTGACACCAAAGAACCTTCAATTTGTCGATTGGATTTTCTGTCATCACCAACTCATGAATGGAAAATGTTCAACAAATGTAAAATAAACTTTATAAAATTCCACAAATTAATTGGAATAATAACTAAGAGTTTCGTGACATAGTGATATTACCACCATGAAATTACCATTTGATTAAACCGGAAATCAGTTAGAATTTAGTTTTTGAAATTATTTACAATTTTTTTAAACATTCATTGGCCACGGGGTCCCACAAATCCAAGTCTACACTCCTTTAAATTTGGCAAATATAATTGATTTTTAATCCAAAAAATAAAAGCGGTACAGGATGTAAAAGTTTCGACCACACTACGAGCTGCAGAGGATGGAGGAGGATTCCCGGCCAACACCCGTTCAAACTTGACCCGGCGGGCGGGCTGTCCTCATTCCTGGAGACCCCGTGGCCGGATGACCCGGAAGGAGAAAAAAATGAGGACACGATTCCCGTCCCATTTTCCCGGAACCCTTGCGAAAACCCTTTTCTAGGAGACTCGATTATTCCTCTTGGAGGGGGGGTTGGGTGAAAAGAAGCCTCTAGGGAGGTAGGGTTTGCGGTGATCCTACATAAGGAGGAGAAGAGAGGAGATGGAGGTGGTGATTTCAGGAAGGAGGGAGATAGCTAGGTTGGGGTTCTCAAAATGTTTCCTTAAAATCTGGTAAATTCAGAAATTTTTACTTTTAAAACAAGGGAAATTTTGAAAAAAATGGAACGAGTCAAATATAAAAGTATTATAGCTATGCCGCTCAATTCATTACCACCATGAGCGAGAATTAACATAAATTGTATTTACAATGGAAAGAAAGAACATAGCCTCTAGTTATTTGTATCATGTAAAATATCAGTGCTTATTATTATCGATAGTCGATTGAAATAAATGCTAATTAAGTGAATAAATCCTTTTTCTAATTTTACACCGAAAGATACTTAAAAAAGTGGGACTCTACGAATCAACCCGGGACTTTTCCATTAAATACGAGACTGTCTCGGTAGAAACGGAACGGATAGGAACCCTATGCTAGGTAGAATCCAACACCCTCTCACACAGCATCGCGGTCCGAATCGCTTCCGACAACCCTGTGACGGGGAGGCTGCCATCGATTTCCGCGGATCGAAACATTACGATGCACAAGTCCTGGGGGCCTCTCGGATGAGGCCGAGGGTTCAGGGTTCGCGGGGCGGTATGGAGGGGCGGCGTAGCGGTAGGGTTCGGGGGCGGAGGGGTAAGAGCTCGCTTCCAGGAAACTGGGTCACGACCAAGCGCACCAGAGGGAGGGATAGAGAGAGCTCTCAGCTCCCTCAAGGCGAAAAATCAATGGCAGAGCAAACCCGTACACACGTGCAGTTAAATGAGCGCAGGGGTTGATGGGAAGCGATAATAATAATGTGCTCTAATAAACTATCATCTCCCCAGTCGACTCCATCCAAATATCTGGATATTCGAGCAGTAGCAGTTTTTTTGAGGGAGGTGACCGGTACCTAAGGCCGTAAGCAACCTCTAGGAGGGTTTTAGGGTAGGCGTAAAAATAATTTCCTGCAAAACATCAGCCTACTCTCAACAAAGGACGACTAGGGGTTTGACCGTAATACGTCCTACCCACAGACGGAGCACTGCGCACGAAATGCTCTCCAGGATATTGAATACGACCGGGAAAACAAGGGAAAGAACAAAAAAAACGTAATTAAAACAAAATAAATATTTTTAACTTATCACCACTCCATCGCTCCCGGTGATCAGAATTCGATAATTCCCTCGCGCTCACACGATCGCGTTATCTGTCGGCAAGAACAAATGCGAGCATATCAGAGGAATATTTTTTCGACACACATGAGCGATTCGTACAGAGGCGGGAGCCATTCCCCACCTTCCCAGCAGCTTTTGGCTTTTATCCATCGTCCCCAACGGTTATATTTTTTTTCATGCACACCAACGGTATTTCCCGCTTGCACCGGGGAGGTAGGAGATTTTCCTCTCCGGAGTGATGATATTTTTTTCCCCCTCATTTTTACTCAATAACTTTCCGTTCGAACCCCGCCGCATTCCCCCTCCAGGGGCCCCGGATCCTACTTTTTTGTACGTCCTCCCCCCACCAGCCCCGTGACTCCAGGAGGGGACAAAGCCGCTCTCCGAGGGTGGAGCTTGGCCCAGATACACTCCTGGAGTAGGGGGGGGCGGGCGGGGGTTAGCTGCACAACAAAGGGGTTGCGAGAGGGGAGGAGGGTTGGAGAGTGATGGAGCGGCGAGGATATAGGGCAACCGGCCCTGAATCTGGGGCGCGGAACCCTGGCTGACTTTCGGGGGCAGGGTGGAATGCAGGGGTACGGAGGGGCTAGGGGTAGCCGGCACGTGCCAATTGCTGAGCATCGCGCAAACGCTGGTGCACACGCTGCCGCCAGCGATAGGAAAGAGGGACGCGATTGCAACGAGTGTCTCTGCATTACGAATTAAGAACTGAGCTGAAAAATTATTTGCAACGCTAAGGCCCAGTATTATAACACCCGGTTAACCTTTAGCGTTAGTTCATGTTGCCGTAAAGGCACTTCGGTGTCTATCAAAACATATTGTTGTAAACAGATACGATACATATACGAATGGCTGATATCATTACTATTAGCAGCAAATATATATATTTAAAATCGTTTATGAATCTCAAAAATAGTTAACCAGGTATCATAAAACCGGGCCTATATTTAGTAACAGTTACTCGCGAGTGACCACCCAAAGTCGAAATAATTTGCGCCATTTAGGATGTGAGGGAAACTGGGTGCAAGGATCAGGGTACTATTCAGGGATTTGAGGAAGGGAGAGAAAAACCCGGCGTCATTATTGGCTACATTTCTAGGTGGAAAATGGAATCAATATGTTGGTATGAAACCAATATTCAAAATGTCCGGGAGAATTTAAAATGCGGTGATAGTTTATTATGCCGGGGAGGCAGCAATGACAATGATATAGGATGGTGGCTGGAAATAGTCCTGTACTTTTTAAGAAAGAATGGGTGGAGAAAAACTCATGAAGCGCCAAGGGGTCCAGAGTTTATATTGGTTAATTAAAACTTTTAGAGTTATTTTCTGTCCCAGGAGAATTAAAAGAAAAGGCAGCGACTTCAGTTTACTTCCGCTCTTGAACATGACTGCTGAACAACAACTTGATCTTTTTGTTCTTTATTTGAATCGATGACATCGATACAAAGGAATCGATACATACCAATGTTGATAAGAGGAACATTTTAAATTGCGCATCTCAACAGTTTTACTTCCCACCCGACACAATACTGCACTCAAGTGCTCTCAACAAGGCACTCAAGAGGTGACCGTTTTACCGATGAAACATCCCTGCGACTACCGGAATTCGAACCCAGGCTCTCGGTAAGTGAGGCCAATACTCTACGCAATACACCTACCCGCTGCTTTTAACGCTAAATTACTCGGAAAAATTACCTCAAGGACAATGAAAATGAAATGAAAGAAAGCGAGTCGGAGAAAGCAACAGGGAAGATGCTCTAAAAGAGTGAAAGTCCGATAGAAATTGAATAAAAAATAGGGGATGACAATATCGGACACATATTGAGATATGATGTGTCCGATATTATCGACATAAGCACAGTCGTTGAGTGAAAAATGAAAGGAAGGAATGGCTACGGAAAGTCTCGTATGAGAGACGCTTGAGGGAAGAAATATATTAATAGACAGAGGTAAGCCGACATAGGAATAGAGTGTTCCAATATAATTAATGATGATTCAGTATTTAAAAAATCAAAATGCACCCGTAACTAATTTTTGAAATGAATGTGGAGTGGTTGCGGGTAGCAACTATTGAAATTAAAAAATATATATTACTTCGACAGTAATAATTTTTTTTGTGCCAGGAAACTCATGTGAAACAAAAACATTCTTCTTCACAGAAGCGTGATGAAAAAGCAAAAACCTTGCCCGCTCATGTACAGGCCGCTGAAATCCCACTGCAGCGCCCCTTCGAGCCACCCGGCCGCGTGCATTATTATTCCAAATACGCCAGAACATTCACTCAATTTACGCCCACGCGCTCTCTCTATGGAGTGGTCGGTAGCACGTGTCACGCGAGCGAATATGAAAGACGCGAAAGCCATAATGAGAGGCGAAGGGCGGATTACTGAGCTGACCCAATTACGTAAAGAGACGGCACGTGGTGCGCGAGTCCTTTGTTCCCGCCCGTGTCGACCGGCCTCCACTCATCTCCCAGCCGCCGATCTCCTCATCCCACGTACCCCCGTTCCACTCCACCTATTAGCCCGGTGCGAGATAGCTAGGGCACCCATCTCGTTGCAGCCCACCGGTGACCCATGAGAGCTGCCTCACCGACTAGGTCACGGTTCCCTCAAACGCCCGAGTGACCGCCACGAACCGCTCCCCGAAGCATCAGCGACACTCACGCGCATTCGACTAATTTACTTCTGACCTTATGGGAATTTTCGAACCTATTATTTTTTAGAGTTGACGAGCGGGTAGTTTTACTTCTATTTCTTACCCTTCAAAAAGGATAGAGATGAAATTGCAGGTGATCCCTGAACCAACACTACAAGAACTCATTTTCATTGTTTGGGTGGATTTGAACGCATAAAAACACTAAGCTCATTATACTAATTAACAACGGGAATAAACCTCACGATTTCGAAAGAGGGCAATAATCATGACATCTCCTGCATAAAATTTAGGAACCGTCTCAAGACTAGGAATCATATTTTTCAATTCTCCACTTCCGCTACTCATTAAAAAAATATTAGGACGTGAAATGCTATTTCAATTCACTGACTTATTAAAGATTGTGTGATTAACAGGCTTCGAATTACCATGTTAAAATTATTTCTTTGTTTTAATCAACAAAGGCACCACTATCATGTACGCTGAACAAACCAAATCTACCTAGATGAAATTAATAGCGGCGCGATTAGGGGGCTTTGGACCAAAAAATATAATCAAACGATAAAACTGCTCACGTACCGGAGTTATGGGGAATTGGCGTACCTACGCCGGAGTAATCCCTTAAAATGAGATACAGAAATATATCGTGGCTTCATTACGCTAAAACTAAAAAAAATATCATGGAAGTGAAGTCAAAAACGAGTTTATCACAGTTGGATCTTTGCATTCCTGTGGATATTTAGAATATTAGATTCGAGAAAAATGTAACATGTTTCTCCATCTCTTTCTCCATATACATTTGAAGTATCTACAGATATTTTTTCTTTACAATCCAGGCATCAATGTAATCCCGATTTGTGCTCACCAGTACCGGCCTGCATTCAAAAAGAACTTACGAAGAGGACACACTCGCGGAAAATCACTCGGTTTGCGGGTGAAATCCGCCTCTCTGGAACATTTAGAGAATCGATAGTGTCCTCTTCTTCCACTGTCTCCCTTCCCAACTATCCTCTCCCTCCATCTTTTTTAAGGGCGAATGCTTGACACAGCCTCGTTCATTTTTCCTTGCTGATAAAAACATCCGAATAGTTGGGGCGGGGGAAAAACGCTTGACTCCCGCTCGCTTCAATTTTATCTCACGGCATACCGATCACGACGGAGTCATCAAAAGGAGAGAAAGAAAAGAGAACAGAAAAAAGAACCGAAATATTTGAGAGTAGATGGCTCCGCACAGAATCTCAATCAAAAAAAAAGTCAAAAAGGGACCGAAAATGGAGATTTTTCCGTTAAAATCGGAACTGAGCATGCTGCGAAACAGGATGATCGCACTCTTATTACATCCTTTCATCACTTACTACTCAATTGAAATGATTTTTTTAAACATGTGGTGAAATAATACTGTGCATATACCGCATTGTGTCCACATACATAGTTCGATAAGTATCGTAGATGGTTTGATCTCGTGTAGAGTTCAACCCGGATTTTTCAACGAAACTTTTTAAACATTTCATATTCACTTTTAACTATTGATCCCAGGACAAAAAATTAAACTGCCATCAACTGATCAGAATTCGAACTGAACAGTCGTATAACATATTTTAGGAAATAAGGTGAGCGATAGAATCATCATTGGTTTCGAAGTAGGAATAGTATAGAGTTGAAGAAGAATTAATGTGAAATAGAGGATGAAACTCCAGTACGGGTGTTTTGAAGGATTAAGAAAATGTCTTGTATGTAAAAACCTTCTTTCATTGGTACATCACTGTGAATTATAACTACTGGAATTCCTGCTTCGTATTCTAAGACTTGCCGTTTCCTTTGCTGTTGTTCTCTCCTTCGTGGCGCAAAACTTTTCCAAATATAGCAGTAAGTACGAGGAGAAAAATGAAAGACGGGGAAAGGCAGAAAAAGCTAATCGCATGCATTTGCCTTTGCCATGATGCCCCATGACAATCCCCCCCTTTCCCAGCTGTCGATGTCGATATTTGGGGGATGGGAGGGAACAGGAAAGGTGTTGAAGCGTCAGCCAATGGTCTAAATCTCCAGCAGAGTCGGCTCTCCACACCACCAACCACTTCGACTCAACGCAGAGCCAGCAGGTGGAGTCGGAAGTTCCAATAATTCTCTCCCATGATGCCTGTCATTTCCTTCTTTCAATCCAAATCACTCTGCAGCGTTCATCTCACCATTTTTTAAGTGAAACACATATGTGGCTGCGCCGCGCTGAGTTGGTGACCGATATCCGGAACGCTAAACACAGCGTTTAAAAAAAATAAGACTGCTTACCTAACTATCGTTTTTTCCTTCCTTCAATAAGATGTGCATACTTTAACAGACTTCCTACTATTTAAGACTTCTTCTCCTACTACTTAAGACTAACAGACTTCCTTCGCTATTTAAGGGGGGACACTATTATTATTTTTTCAATAACTTTATAAGATTATTTCCTTTGAAATTTAGGATTTGTCACTTCTATTTTGATAGTTGGTGCGGCAATTGTGCGGGCTAGTATTTTTACATGCCTGAATAATAGTACGTGTAGATTTAATTCTCTTTTGATTTGAAAACCATGCTTGATGACAGTTCACCCCTTGCCACAAACCTATTTGGTGGCTTGCTTGTAGATCTAATTGTCTTCGTTATAATTGTTACTACGGGATGCGACCGACAACTAAGGCTATTTGAGCCTCCAAGGACAAGTTGACATCTGGGAAGAGCTGGGGAGTGGAGGAAGGATGGAGAGAAACCTGGTATCCATCAGTGTTAGTCTGCTCTTGACGAAAGGCGCCAAGAGCAAACGATTTTACGGAAGGAGGTCTGGTATAAAGTACCCTCAACGGAGCACTCAAGGAGAGACCGGAGAAAAACAAATCTTTGCCATAGCCGAGATTTGAAACCGTGCCCTCCGGATGACAGGCTACTACATCAACCCGACCCCAACGCGCACTTGTCTGAGAATCCGAAGCGAAATAAGCAAGTCGTCGGACGCAATAAACGCAATTCCTGTCATTGGTCGCCGCATCCAACGGAACGCAAGCACTCTTGACCCGGAAGTTGAGTGCGGAGTGCTATTCCGAATGCGCAGGCCCAAAATAAACCGCGTCTCTCCCGATTTTAGCCTTCTATTCGGGCAATGAGTGCAGGGTACAAAAACACCAGAACACAGCCATAGCACGCATCTCATAAACTCTTTTTACTCGTCATCATCACATGTCAACAATCCTGATTTTGGTTTGACACAGCTCTGCACGCAATTCACTCATCGTCTAAACTCTTTATATTTACATAAGTCCTATTTTTACATCCTTTACTACTTTCTCCACGCATATTATATACGAGGTTTTCCTTTAACATTCTTCCCATTTACTTTTTCGTCGACGATTGTCTTCATCAAACCATCATGTCTCAAGATATGGTCGATTACGCTATCCCATTTCGTTTTTAAGGTATTCCTCCGACTTCTTTATTCCTCCACTCTTCTCGAGACTTTCATTTGCTACCTGGTTTATCAATTTGATCTCCGTCATGGATCTGTGACACAACATTTCAAATGCTTGAATTTTCCGTTGCTGATATCTTCCATGCCTCACAGGTTTATAAAATCATGCTCCAAATTTTAATTCTAACGAATTGTTTCACTACTTCCACGCTTGTATTTTCCAGAGGTACATAGATTTCTCTTCCGGCAGATTGCCCTCTTTGCCTTTATTTTCTACCAAATAATTATTTCTTGCTCCGTCCATCACTGGTCACTCGGCTTCCTGTATAGAAATACTCGATCAACTCTTCTAGCGCTTGCTTCCCGTGTAGGTCTTGGTTTTCGCTCTCTAATGAATGCCGTATGCCTTACTTTTTATTGACCTTCAGGTGATAACTTGTCTATGTTTTTCCACATAACTTAGCCTTCTGAAATTATTTCCGCCCCTGCCATGACCGCTACCTAATTGGCGGAACGTAGAATTGCTACGTTTCTTGTGGATGAAAGTATACGTGGTCATAGTTTCACATAACCCCTCGGGTATGGATATTAAGCTACTATCTGGATTAAGGTGGGTTATACAGTGCCATATAATTTTAGCCGCAGGAGCCCTTTCGGATTAAGTTTCCTTGCGATAACAGCGTAATAAGAGTAGTTGACTGAGAGACGTTCTATTGGTGTATGACTCAACCTTACCTCTCAGAATGCTTTTCGTCTGGATTTCATTTGGCAAAAAAAAATAACTGAGCGAGTGACCTTATTTTTACGCTTCGGACGTTGGTCGCAAGAGTTTCATGTAACCGTTAACTTCGCCATATCAAAGGACCGAGTCGCATTAAAAGTGGCTCTAAAACAGTTACCGGAGGAGGATTCTCCGACTCCAACCCCACCACTTCTTGGCGCACCTCACCGTTCGTCAGTCCCTCCCAAACCCATCCCCCTGGAAACCGAGCGTAAACAAGCCGTTTCCGACGGGAGGAGGATGGGACGAATTCGGCTCGTTGGCCATACATGCGTCTTTTTCGGGAAGCCTAATGTGAGTGTGGGGGAACGGGTTGGGACCCGTTCTTTTAAATCATGTGATAAAAGGGAGTGTGAGGCCGTTCACTGCGTTGTTTATCAATGGATTTTTTCGTGCGCATCCTCGAGAAAGAGGGAGAAAGTGCTCCACAATCTAGCGATGAAAACTGTGCGCCAATATCCTAGATCTACATCTGCGAAGTGCCGTACGATATAACTCGAGGGTGTACGACAGGGAGAATAACAATCAACAAACATACATTATATGTATCACCTATAAGTTAAATACTAGTCTCAATGAGAATCGTGTCAATTATCCTTGCACCTGATATGTGCAACTAACAATAAATGACTGTTAAATGCCTTAATGCCACTTTTACTAATTTGGTATTACAAACTGTAAGGCTTTTTTGTTCCGTGTTTAAGGATCATATTTCGCTCGGGAGGTTCGCAATATTCAATTTGTTAGTGTAGCGGCTAGAGTACTGGCCTCCCATTCCGAAGGACTTGTATTCAAACCCTGGCAGTGGTACATATACAATGGTATAGTGGTCTCTACATGAGTGATGCGAGGAGTATGCCTCAAGTGCACTACTTCGTCCGTCGAATGGGACGTAAAACTACGGACCCCTTGGCCCCTTTCCAGCCATCTAGGTTTCCTTAAAAGCAGTATAATGCGCACAGTGGGTTCCCCTTCAATTCTTCCTTCCAACTTCTTCATAAACCTACAAATACACTAATAATAACAATAGCAACATCCTAAATAACAATGCTGATTGACAAAATGCGGCAACTGAGGGAGTGTTCTTAGTTAGCTTAAATATTTTTATGAATCACCTTGGCTGAACACCATATAAAAAAAACACGGTAGCAGATACATCGCAAAGATTTCCTAATAGGGAAGCCATTCCTTATCAGGATACTTCCGAATGTCAGTTCAAATGCCAAAAATGTATTTTTTTAAACTTATAATTAACAAACTGAAACAGAGGATTTCGCTATTCAGCTGTATCTGCCACTATTTGATTGGCGCTTGTGTTGTTGAAACGACACCGGCAAATTATATAATAATCATAATCTCCAATAATAATCTGCAATATCTCGCTTCGGTAAAAACAGACCACACTGCCGGAATGAATGAAATAAATGGTTCTTGCGTAGAGGTGTTCTCTTGCTTCACTTCAATCCCTGCTGCACTCGCAACGAGGATATAGAAGACAGGATATGATAACAGACGGTTTTATCGTGCAGGCATACGTCCAGCCCCTACACCGGGCAAGGTTCATTTACTTATCGCATAAGTTTTGTCCGTCGCGCACACGAATCTTCCTCTCTTTGACGTCCACTTTTCTTTTCATTGAATTCCGCCTCTGAAATCAATGATCAAAATTTGAATTGCGGAACGCACTCCAGGGTGACATTATCTTACACAAACCCAAGGCCATTTGTTGTGAAACGGGTTTCTCCCAGCAGCGCAGAAGTCAACCGGTCGATTTGACGGCGAAGTAGCTCAATAAAACGTCAAATACATGAATTTAATCAGTGGGATGTATAATCTGAGATATTTTAAATGTGTATTACAATTTAGAGAATAGCACAAATAATAATAACCACAAAAGATATAGTGTTAAAGGACCGATTTTCCGAAATATTTAAAAATATCAGTGAGTAAAATTCTGATAACCTTAAGATAAATTGACTTCAAAATAATTCATTTAGGTCTGAATTTTTCACTAAGAGTTATTTAGTAGCACCTAATCCAAGAGTCAGTAATTTAATAACCGTGAGGGGCTAACGCTTTGATATTATTGCTCATTTTTCTCAGAATAAATATCGGGTAACTTGTGACAAGTAAGATTAATGGGAAAGAATTAAAACCGATAGGAGAGATACGAATTTGGGTCAGAAAAATTCGAGAAGGCAACACAAGTAGACGTAGGATATCTTGACTAAACAGGAATACTGAAAAGGAGTTCTGAATGCCATGAATGCAGGTGAAATACATGAAGATTCAAAGACAGATTTATCATAGTAAATACGGATTTTTTATGAAGAAGTGACGATACACACGGGTGGAGAATACCATGACGGGGTTATCCACAAACCTACGGATGTTGGAAAAGTACTTATGAAAGGTCATTCGTAATAATCACCGTATTTTTAAGGTATTTATACAATGGCTGGGAAATACAGTCAATGGTAGCATATCGGCGCATAAGAGAATATTCAAGTTTTGAACGTGCCTTACATGTCCTCGATATATGCACCCTTGATCGAAAGAAAGACATCAATCCTGAATGCAACTTATAGCCACACGCGTTCCAACATATCACGATCGACAGTAGGGACTACATGTTCGATTCTTTCTTCCTAAATCTGCGAAAACCAGAAACCTCTTATTACGGATATACACTCGGATAATATTTTTATGAACTAATTTTCTACTTTTAATCACCTCAGCTGTAGTTGTAAAATAGTATAGTTTCAAAATATCTGAGATAATAAAGAATCATCCCGTACTACGACTGAATAATAAAAAATTCTAAATAAAATAGAGTAGGTGTGGTGGTTACAGTACTCCTTCCCATTCCGAGGGCCAGGGTTCAGATCGCGGCAATGACGGAGATTGTTCATCGGTACTGGACTGGAATGTGCGCAGAGCACATGTGTCCAGTACTTCGTTCGTCGGATGGGACGTTAACCCGCGAGCTCCTCGGAGCCTTTCACTAAGGATATGTTAATACCAAAGACAGGTTTGCTTCACCATTCATTCCTCATTTCCTTGAATAATTCTACCACTTGCCATACACATACCTATTCTCAATCGAGGAAACGAGGTGTCATGTCGGCCCAGATGTCGGTCGTCTTCCCTAAAAACAACTAAAACAATAGGAAGTTCGATGTATTTCCGGCACTTCACTGATGCGCAAAGGATCATGATTTCGAGTGTTGCAAGGGCATAGTCGCTAAAGCATTTTGCCAGAAGGATGAGTGAGCGACTCATCTTCAATCTATTTATGTGGAACTTACGCTGCCCGAGTAACGTGTACTTTGGCTCCGCGCGAAAATAATAGCAAGAGCCTCGCGAACCATCGAGGCATCTTTTTTGCAGAGACCGCCCCTCCGCGCAGTGGACTCACGCCACATCCCCCCTACCCAACCCTCTCCCCTCCCTCGTTCATTGATCAGCGCCAATGTTTCCTACTGCGTCACAGCCGCGGGTGCCAACCGTTTAGATTTTGAGCGCAGGCTACAGGAACGTTGAGAGCGAAGTTAACATTCTTGAGCAATAACTGGCGGATTTGCAATCCCGACTAGATCACTTACACGTAAATAGCAATGGCACGCTACAAATCACCACGAGGTTGAATGGCAGCGAATGATTCCCCACCAAGCGTGTATTATCGTCGGATAAACAATCCAATTACCAGTAACGACTTTACCGGTTTTGCTGTTGAGTCAATTAAATTCACCAAGAAACACGACGGGTTCTCAGGCAATAAGCTTAACCTTTCATCATCATGCAAGTTTCACTGCAGCTTACACACATATTGGTACTTCATACCAAAATAGCAAAGAGAAGCCCAAAAAATAGCAATGAAGCGTTGCGAATATACAGCTCCGTGAAAATTCGTAAATAGGCGTAAAATCTTCATAAAATTCCTTAATTGATTTCCTCCCCGGTAAGTTCGGCCTAAAATATTATCGTGCCTTATTGTACGAGGAAAAATAACACATTAAACTATTTTAATGCCTCATCTCTATTTTATGAGATTTATGATATAGCCTACACACAAAGCCGGTGTTCTAAACATGTATTTATGATACCTTCGGAAAAAGTATTCCCCGCTAATTTTTTATGAGAAATTTAAAGTGCATTTCAACGTACTATTTGGTAGCATTTACACCCTGATTCTTCCAACGATCTGGATTACACTACTAAAAATACCTTTTGCCCATTTATCTCATCACAATCTAAATGCAGCCAGCTTTTTGTGTTTCTCTACCCCCTAAATGCGAAACAATATTATTATGTTATTCTGCGGATAAACTACGACGAAATTCGATAATACCGTTCAATATTGTCCAACTTAAAGTATTTTTATCATCTATGCGATCGTGGACATGTTAGGCGGTCACGATAAGAGGCGTTTATATTTACAATTACGAGAAACGACGCCGAATAAGTATTTGAGGGGAAGATAAAGAAGGTAAGTGGTAGGTGGGAGTACCTAGAAACCCACATTGCAGTCACGGTCGTCCATAGATTCGCCGCCCCTGACCTAGACCGAATTTTGCGAGCGAGGGGGCGTCTCCCTCTGTTGACATCCGAGTAGCTGCTTTCGACACCAGCGCCACGGCGACCGTGGATGTAAACACAGCTTCATCGAGCGCTTTTATTAGACGCAGCAACGTAATTTCATGAATAGTAGCGGTTCGGTTCGCTTTTTTCAATCCATCTTTAATTAACAGATATATATTTGACTTTATCCCAAACAAAATACAAGACCCAAAAAACAAGAATTCTATTTATTCGCGTAACATAAATAGCACTTACCATTATACGCTCGACAAATGATTAGCTGTTCATGATACCAAAGGTGAATTAGTTTCAGGAAATACTCCTAATGTGTTTATAATAGATGGGCAAAATACTTGCGTGGAAAGAGAGAAAGATAGGGGTTGAGGACCTACAGCCTAATGAGGTTCCAAGAGACGTTTTCTACAGCATCGTCACGCATGAGGATGGGAGATACAGCAAGCGCCGTATGCCCTAAGCGTACATTGTGCATTTTAATTCTATAAGTGAGTTTTGGATTGTTCAGGTTCTGGCATTGGCATTGCAGGGCAGTGATAAAATTAGAATGCAGGGGTCAAGTTGCTGCAGAGAATGCACTTTGTAAATACATTGCTTTCATTTCAAGAGGAAATAGAAAACTATACCAAGGGAAATTTTATCAATCGCCATGTTTCACGTAATTATGTAGCATGTTTCCATGTAGTACCCTAGTAAATTTCTGCATATCAATAGTGCATGTTTGGTGATCTTCACCCCCTGCCACAGATCCTCACGGTGACTTGTAGCGTATCGCGTAGATATAGATGCAAATGTACATGAAGCAGAGAAAACGGAATCAATAAAGATCTATTTTTCATTATTCTTGTTTTGAAGTTGAGGAAATGAATTTTTAGGTACCAAACACAACCCTTAAAAATGTAGGTGCTAAATGACCCGCCTGTCGTGTATGTGACCCACAATGCAGAGTGAGCCAAAATAATATTTCCGAGGGATGATTCTTGGTTTCCAGAAATGGTATTATAACGGGAATAGATCGACAAATAAGATGATTTAAGGCATAGAGGGCAGGTGGACCTTTTGGGAGAGGTGAGAGGAGTTTTTAAGTGGAGGAGAAGGGTGAAGAGACTCTCGGCGATGGCATTAGTCTCCTCACAACGATGTCGCCAAGAGGTCCACGGTCACCTTCCATCCGACGGACTGAGTACTGAACTTGAAGCGCTTTCTACACACCATTCAATTAAGGTCTAGTATACCGGTAAAAAAATCTCATTTTCTGTCGGGATTCGATCCCCGGCCCTCGCAATCGAAGGCCAGTGCTCTATGAAACCACACCAACCAAATTTCTTCCGATTCTTTTGTTTTGGATCGGCCTTCTGATTGAAAAAGGTTCCTCACCCCTGGATTTGCCACAGGTACTTTTCCTTCCAGATCGTCGGACATGAATTCAAACGGGATGCATCACTTCGATGACGTTCACCGGATAGTTATGTTGCCGGACGCTAGAGGGCTCCCTGGACGCTCTACTATCAAACTGCGCGCTCGGGAAACCTACGTCTAATCGCGATATCGTGAGTTGATCGTTTCAGGGGTGGAGATCGGGGATAAGGAGGCGGGAGGAGGAGGGGGGGTTTGAGGAAGGAATGGGGAGGGAAAGAAGGCTCTCTCCCCCTAATGAGATCCCACTCACGCCCGGCCGAGATGGACCGATTCCGGGAAATCCTCTCCTCCCCCCTGGCCGAAAGAAGATGAGAGGATCCCCCCCAAACCA
Source organism: Platycnemis pennipes (assembly GCA_933228895.1). Lineage (NCBI taxonomy): Eukaryota > Metazoa > Arthropoda > Insecta > Odonata > Platycnemididae > Platycnemis > Platycnemis pennipes. The sequence continues at coordinate 76,353,313 of OW121854.1, forward strand.
ATTATCCCGAAGCGAAACGAGCGCTGGTGGCGCCCCAAACGTGGAGAGAAACAAAATTAACCCACGGACGCCCCCAGAGCCAAAGCACAAATCACCGCGTGTATTCCCCGAGCTATCGAAACACCTTTCCCGCCACCCTCCCGCGCAACAGTTTCCCGAGAAAGGACCTCCGGTTATTTCTCCTTAACCGATACCGGATTGACGGCAATCGGGATTGGGTTAAAAATCGAAACGACAACGTATTATTAGTGTGCTACCAAGTGTAATAGATTTAGAAGGAAAGGAAATAACCCCCGTGCATTTTTTAGGCCCATCCTCCGCACGAAGGTCTTCAGCACTGTAAATTTACTGCCTTTCATCTTTCCATATAAATAACCCATTCTTTTCCACACATATCCCAAATTTTCCCCTCCATCACCTCCTTTAAGACACCTTCGTCCCTATAACCCATACCATCCACTTAATCTATCCCATACTAATTATCTATTTACCTTCTTCCTCTTCTCCCCACCATTTTCCAGTACTCTTTCCCTCATCTTCCATTCCTCTGATGAAAATAAACGTCGATCGAAAAGAGAGCGGGAAGAGTTTTAAAGAAAGGCCTCGTATGAGATATTTAGAGCAAGTAGTGACGGATGTGAAAAAGAAGAATTACGGAAATGTGAAGATATTAGCTGATAAGAGAATCGAATTGAGAGATGCATCAATTGACTAATGATGATGATGACACTCCGTAATAAAATATTCACCGTTCCATACCATACTGTTCCCAGCACTTCCTCGTTCCTTCTCCTTTCTACCCACCTTGCATTCACTATCTTTCTCCACGCCCACGCCTCTAAATCCACCAGCTATTTTCATTCTCATCCCATTAAGTCAAAGTTTTGGTGCCATATGACCCCACGTACTTTATAGTCTCCTCATCAAGTCTTTTCTTAACGTCCAAACAAGGCGTCTCAGTCATTATTGCTCTCCAACGACTTAACATCCCTTATGCCCAGGCGATGAAATCATAAAAACATCGATGAGGGCTAAAAAATACAACTTTTTTTAAAGCAGCTCGGAAGTAGTCATCCCCGTCCCGCAGTTTCCACGAAACCTTAACGCTGCTTGTTTATCCTGTCCTTTCAGCACATACTTGGAAACGAACCAAAGGAGGCGGTTCGTAGCCGCAATTTAGAGGCGTAGATGCTTCGCGAAGTAAACACGGGAGGACTCAGGGCAGGATCATGGGTAATCTTATCGGGCGACGAACTGGGCCCCCTAGACCACCATTGGCGTTTCATTTCTTTGCGACTACATCCACTGACTTTCCTGCAAGCCACATCGAGGGTGCATGGCGGGGGGTGAGTTAACGCAAATCATGCACACGCTAGCACTAAAGCTAATATATTAGTGAATGAGAGATTAATGTGAATATCATTCAGGATACACCACAGATTCCACATAACACCCAACATATTAGGAAATATTTAATAATTACAACATTATATGAAAAAAATAATAACAGAATATATTAATAGGCCATGTATGCATGCAAAAATCAAATATTATCCGGGAAGCGAACATTGGGAGTCGTTTCCTTCATTGTACTTCCTACCCTCTTATAGGACAACGGAAACGCGAAAAAATAATAACCGTATTACATATTTACAATTATAGATAAAATATATAACACCCCGACACATCTAATTCACTGCTCCATCCACATCTTCTTTCACCTCAATACGTCCTACAGTAATTATTCCTCTCCAACCATTTCCGCAGTTTATAGTCACCCCATCATAACTTCTCCATCCTCCAAACCAAAATCTCAAAGGGTCTCCGATCACTTTTCACCCTTTGCCAGCGAAGCCAAGGTCTTTTAGCGGAGAGTTAATAATGGAATCGGAAGGAATGCGAGCGTTAAGAGTGATGTATACGCACGTTGTTTACGCAACACCTTCGGTTTGAGAGGAGTGGAAGCGATGCGTAGCATAAGTCACCTCACGCTGCGAGATAGGGTAAAACGCCCGCCGAGGGAGTTGGGCCCGCAAAAAAAACAACCTCTTCTAGAGCTGCCAACTCTTCCGTTCTCATCGAGCGTCTCCCGGAACACGATAATAACATCTCAAATCTCCCACCTCTCAAACTGAGACGTCATTTCCATTATTCATTCAGTAATAGCATTTATTCTGGGGAGTCGAGAGAAGGGGAGGTCTTAGGCAAAGGTTATTTGCGCCACTTACGATAGGTGGGTAATTGGTTATGCATTGGCAAGATAGGGAATTTTCAGGGAGCGGAGAAAGAGTAGTGAGAAGCCTGGCATCGGCATTGGCCTGCTCTTAACGAAAGGAACCTAGGAATCCATGATTTACGACCCATCCGACAGAAGGAGTCCTAAGCATGAAAACCTCTTCATCCAGCACTCAAGATGGGATCGGTGTACAATTAAAAATCTATAGCCGGGCTATGAACTCGGGTCCCAGGGGAGGGAGGTTGGTACTCACCACAGAACACCCTGATCCCCACGTTCACTTAGTAATTATCCAACGAGTTATAATTTAGATAAAAGGGGTTTCTCTTGACAGTTAAAAGAACTATACTGCGGGGATGAGACTAACTATTACACCATGACCTGCTGCCCCGCCAAATATGTACTTTTTTCGGGGACGGATGATATTTCCCAAGATGTCGAAAAAATGGAAGTTTCTCATAAAAACGAAAAAAAAGGGCCGAAACAAACCATTCCCGGAAGTAAACGAGGATCAGACAAGCGAGCAAGGGAGTAATTAGAGAGGAGATATGGTTCTTTTTTCCCCATACTGAGAACTGGAATGCAACAGTCTTCCAGGAATATTGTAGTCACGGCTATTGACTATTGAATGAAGAATCAAATTCTGAGAAAAAGTTCAACAGAATCCACCACTTTCTGCATTTCACCGAAATTTTAAATTTTTTACCCAAATATTCGTCCGATTTCTTTTCAAGTTTCCATTTTTTATTATTTCTTCTTTCCTAGAGTGACTCACTTGCTTTCCATGGTGATAATTCAGTTGATTTGCACATCAGTTTTTACGGACCGTTCCCATCTGCATTTTTATTCATTCCAAATAGCCATTCCACGACACTGGCAGATAATAAAGACAAAAACAGCTTATAGTAATCCCCGGAAAAATAAATTCACGTTTTATTTTTAAAGGCATACCTACTGTAAAGCTTTTGCAATATTTCAATCAGCGTCACTATAGCCACTAGAAGAATAGGAGATATTTAGGAAGGGGTGTTTCTCTTTGAATAATACGGTGTGGTTGCATATAGCGTTTAACAAACGAAAGGTGCCGCCCACGGATCCCTTAGACGCCTAAGGATAAGCCCAATGACAGCCAAACAGAGTGAAATCATTGGTACAAGAATTTCCCGGGAAATTACAGAAAGACTTTGAAAGAGACTGCCCCACATTCCTGATGCGAGAATGTCACAGTCCGTTTGGCTTAGCTCTTGGCGAAATCCACCTTCAAAAAACAGACCGATCATTTGGTTGCACTCTGTAGTTCAGTGAGTGACGTGAAGCGAATGCAAGTTACACTAATTCTAGAATTGATTATCCTGATCCAGTTGCGCAATCACATTTCTAAATTCGGGTGGAAACTTAATGGTTACACTGTTGTTCACGAGAATGACGACAACCTGATCATCCGGCATCACACAGGGGGCTCAACTGCCCACCTCCCGTAGACTCTCCCAGCCTTAAACAGCGCGTCCTCCATTCAGGGTTCGCGACCCACTTGCGCCTGCTGGGGGCCGCCGGCGGATGATTACGCTCGTTATCAGTGGAGTGCAACCAAGGGAGAGAGGTGGTAAGGTAGGGGAAAGGGAGAAAGCAAGTGAAGGCATTCTCAAGCGCGTATACAATCCTGTGACGCTTGCAATTTACTCTCCCGCACACGAAACCGAAGTGCAATTCACGACCGAAGGAAACCGCAGGGCTTCGCGCCGTGGAACACATTACGACCCTTTCAGAGCTTTCACATTTACAGAGCTTGGAGGTGAACAAGGCATCATTACGTTTGTCATCGGCCATATGGTTTTGAAAGCACGTAAACTTCCAAGCGTTGAAGTAGGAGGAGTATACTCGCACGAGGAAGGGAAATGTGTGCTTGTGCTCATAGAAGTGGACTGAATTACGCGTGGGAGATATGAAAACAAATCGAATACAACTTCTGACCCAGATTACGATAATATTGTTCGATGTTTAACGCAAATAAACATCAAAGAGGGTGGAATTACGACTCAAGCTGCCCATATCTGACAGATCGAGTGGAAGAGAAGAAAATATACTGGTTTATTTTTCTGAACTAGACTACGATTGCACGTTGTGACGCATTGTACGGAAGCACACCGGAAGAAAAAGAATTTATGACGATGCGGAAGGTAGTGTCGCTTTCATAATTTCAACTTTTTTCCCTGATAGTTTTTTCTCATGATTAAAAGCTGATTGACAACAATATTATGCAAAGCGGGAAATATATTCGATATTAGCTACGTTTATTTAGCTGCCAATTCATAGTTACGTGATGTTCCCAATATTTTTGGTGATATCTGAATATTTTCAGGAATCATTCAGATTACTAAAAATAGTATCTTTACACGACCTATTCCCTAAAGTTTAAGGCAATGTAATCCTATATTTATATTCCCCACGTTGTCAAAAACAGAGGTAGAGTCTGTAGCGGGCATTAGGGCTGAAGCCGCAAAAAGGTAACAAATATTATGATAATATTTAGGAAGAATTTTCGCGGACAAAAGCCATTCTCAAAGAGGGTAATTTAACATCAGGAACAAAATAACAGGTTGAAATGGATAAATGAAAACTTCGCAAAGAAGGGAGGGAGAGAAACCCGGCATCGGCATTAGCCTGCTCTTAACAAAAAAGCGCCGGGGTATCACTCTTACGAGTGAAATTAAACTTCCATAAGATTAGTCGCCCATCTCATGATTATTGCACAGAATGGACCACTGAACAATTTAAATACGAACAGAAACACTCCTTCGGTTTTCAACCACGTCCTTAATCTTTGTGGCAGTTAAAGAATGAGTTGCCGCTACCTCTGTTCCATCTAGAGAACAAAAATTGTGTAAATTGCGTAGATGCGTGAACCAAAATAGAATACTCTTCTATGTGAAGTCGTTCACGCATTTGTCCGATTTTATCACGAAATTCGTTGCTTTACGGGACGAGCAATTCTTGATGCGCATTGACCCTCGCATCAGCCGTGCAATGACAACCCCCATGGACAAACATCGTCTTTTAGAATTCTCGACCCGCGAACAGAGTTGTAGCGCAGCGAGGACTGTGTCTAAAACGCCAAGGATGCTGGAGTGGAAGAGGCGGTCGGCAGCGGAAGCATTCGCCGGGGAAATAATGATACGCAATTGTTTGGAGAGAGAACGATAGAGAGAGAGAGCGCGCGAGGAGGTGGAGGGGGCGGTTTAGAGGGAGGGAGGGAGAGGGGGGGAAGCATTGATGTGGTTGAAGCGATTTAAACACGTTACGTCACATTTAGGGGTCCCCGCTCCGCAAGCGGAAGAGGCGAAGCGGCCGTATCACAAGGTCTCCGTTTGTATCACTACGCAGAACCTCCCCTCTTATCCCTCCTTCCCCTCATAGGTCTATCAATTCTGCACGTCTCCCTCCTCGCCTCCTACGCCCCACCATCTCTCCCGAAAGCCCACGCACATTGTCTCACAAACATACGCGCGCACTAAGTTTGGCATGCGCCGCTGCCAACATCTGCGTATTCTGCACGCGGGGACCTTCGGAACAGCGGTCTCTTGCCGCTGGACTGAACTTCAAGCCTGTTTACACACTCCGAGCACGAAGTTGCGCAATGGGACTAGTCTACAGAAGCGAAATTGCGTGGGAGAATGCTCTTAGGTGGAACGGGTGCTGTTTTTTTTAGCGTGTGTTTATGCATTCGCGCATTTTTTCTCTAGGTCACCATATCGAATTTTGATGCATCATTAGCTCATGCATCAAATGGTAAAATAACTCCAGAAAACTGTTTTAATTCAAAGCGGTAGAATTATGTTATCAGGCCCTCCAACAATTTATGTTATAAATTGAGTCGAGACAGGCGATAGGTACTATGTGAAAAGTGAGATACTGACAGAAAAACTCAAGCGATGTATTTTTCACACACTTGCGGAAGAAAAAGGTATTAATGTTACACACAATTGTCAGTATTAATGTTATATCGTATGTCGAGCCTTACTCTTAGCTCAGTTCTAAAGTAATACACGATAGCCATGCCCTTGGCAGGAATCAATCCCGCGACCTTCTGGCTTCTAACCTGGCTACCGCGGCCGAAAAATAATCACTCTCCTTCGTTGCCTTCAACTTGCTCTGTCCCTTTCCTTAGTCGTAAAGTAAAATCATGTGGATAATATCCACGCATTTGACAGTCTTCCATATTTTTATTACCAATCGTTCGTAGCGGGAAAAATTGAATATTTCGCATTTCAAGGGTACATAACGCTGAACGAAGAATTGAATCACCCTGGGTTATTGCAAAAACCCAGCCTACATTTAATTCAATCAAACTAAATTCTGGTGTTACACTAACTAACGAAAACAATGGAATTATTCAACACTCCTCCCTGTGGTAACCCGGATCTAACATATTCTCTCTCCCTTCCGGAATGGAGAAATTAAGGCTGGCAACTATATATGCTAGCAGACGAAGTGCAGGTGCACGCTACCATTGGCTTTCCGCCTAGACTAATCAAGAGCGGTGCGAAACGTCAAATACCATAAAGATTCGGTCATATGGACCTTGGACTTTGGACCTTTAGCTCTTCAACTATAAATAACCAACACACATGTAAAATTTGATCCAGCTTTGAGAACACCATGCCCAAAGAAACAATAGACCTCTTGCTTCTGATATTGGCCACAAAATTGCCAGTTGCCAGGCATGAAAGGAAGGTAGGTAACGCACTGGCCTGGCAACCCCAAGGTTGCGAGTTCAAATTCCACCTCGGTTGAAGATGCCGTGTTTGTCCCAGTATTAAGATATTACGTTGTCACTGGTTACTGGTACTGGTTACGTGGTTACGATATTATTAGACGTTGCAATGCAACCTTAGCCACTGGAGGGCCAAAAACCAAAGACTAGTACTAAATTACGATTCTTAGGCACAAAGTACGAATACTTTGAGATAGTAAATATTTCACTCCATTCTTAAGGAACAACTAAATAGCAAACCAAAACCATTTTTCAAAGGGACCAAGGTCATCAATCAACAGCTTTTGAAACAAGATTCTCACCACGCGAAAGGGACTTAAAATACCGCGACAAACCAAATCAACATGAGTTATTTCTACGCGCCGATCGCTAATACCCGAGAGACTCGACCCAGAGTCCTTCTAGGGCTTTAACGATGTGATAACTACTCGCTAACAAGAGAACTAAAAAGCTTTAATTTGAAAGAACCTTTAGTTTTCTTCATTTTAACATGAAACTTTTCATGGTACTCGCCACGGTACTAAAGTGGGAGGCACGTAGCGCGCATATTCTCATAAACTGAAGGGAGATTGAAGCAATTCACAAAATGGGTCGACTTCCCATCCGCCGAGAGGATGTGGTTATTCACTAGTCACGCGACAGGCTTATCCGTGGGCCTTCAAGGTGAACAGCCCCTAGCTTCCACGTTATTTCCCAAATGACGCATAGAACGACTCCACGCTTCACTGAAGACGCCACAGCGTCATCAAACCCAGACCTGTAAAGCGTAAAAAATAATTAATTCTCGTAATGAAAGCCTTAATGTGTAAAGATCTCTTTCTCTCTCTCGCCGATACTCGGTGGCGTTTGATGCGAATCAGGTACTCATATCTGGATAAGTTTGTATCCATTTTCTCCGAGCTGCTATAATATTTTATGACTTTATTAATTCAACCTGACCCTGAGGGTTGAATGTACTTGAGCTTACACACAATGAGAGGAAACGCCATAAAATACATTATTTGCTTACACCTTTCGAAACAATGGCTATAATTTTCGCTCTGCAAAGAGAGGAAACATGTTATTATGCTTGGAGACTGGAAAACAGTCTCGCGAAGAGGAAAACAGAAAATCACTCCATTGAATATACGTATTAATTTGTGGGAGCAATCAGAGAGATAGTATCAAATAACACCAATTAAATTCGATTTCATTAAAGGTAATGAATAAGATGGCGAAATATGCTTTCATCTAATTTGCAACGCACGCGTAGGTGACCTATACGTGAATCACTTTATTATTAACTGAAGACTCATGGAATCGGATTGATGGGCTGGCTAGGGCTAGGCTTACCATACTGAGGGCTCGAGTTCGAATTTCGGAAATGGCTGCATTTCTTCATTAGTGTAACGATACCTAGTTAAGTGATCCGAGGGCCTTTAAGTTCAGTTCTCCGCATATATGATGAGACTTTGACCCCTTGGCGTCAAAGTTAAACTGTTGACCCCTTGGTAACTTTCGTTGGGAGCAGGTCAATGCTGTCGCCGGGTTTCTCTCCGCCATTCCTCCGTTATTTAATTATTTGGAAGAAGCAACCTACAGTTTATTTCATTTAAGGCTATGTAGGTAATTGGAAATGGGTAGTGATTTTTCAGGGAAGGGAGGAAGGGTAGACAGAAACCCGGTGTTGGCATTAGCTTCACGTCCCAACCTACGGATGGGGTACTGACCATTGAGTGCTCACACACCACACAAGTAGGGGCCGGATTACCATCGAAAAATCTCTGCCACAACTGAGAGTCGGCCCGGCCCCTCGGGATACGGAGGCACTACTTTAACCACCATACCAACCCAACCGCAACCACCATTTCACCGCTCTCAAACACCCCAACTATTGATTTTAACGTATCAGGCGACAATTTGTGGCAATGTGTTACGCGTAGCATTATCACAGAAATACTTTGTAAATATCCAAAATGCGTTTATTACACCGACCTAGATTTCAGCAATACATCGTCATTATCAATGATAATGACAACCTTGATAATGGCAATGTCTTGCTTAAACTTGGGTCAGTGTAATAAAAGTATTGTGGACATTTACAGACTATTTCTGTGACAATGCTACCCCAACTACTCTTGATGACGACTAAGCAGTCGGTCACTTCCCCCAACAAAAAAAATCACATCTCCCCGAAAATCCAACTCTATTGATCAAATCATTTAAATTGTCGATCACCTCCCTTAACAACTACACTGAAGAAGCATTACTTGGGCACCAGATTCGTTCCGAACTGATTTCACATCATATTCTCGGTATCTACTGCGCCACAGTCAAGGTCAAGGAACTCAAGCCCCGAAGGAAATCGAGCGAATTGGGGGAAGGCCGGACGAAATCGGCGTCGCATACATTCGAACGTCGCAAAACGGACACGTAAACGACGCCGAGCGCCGGTATGGAATTAAGATTCAATCGGGAGAACAACACTGGCGCATCGCATTCGTAGTGGGACCGATTAGGAAACTAAGGGAGGGATAGAGGGAGGAGGAGGAAAACATGGGGAAGAAAGTATCTCCTTCGGGAATTCCATAAGAGTTTCCGCGAAAAGGGGGGGAGGGCGAGAGGTGGCGAAGGGAGAGAGGGGAGGAAGGAGTTGGGAGTGGGGGAAGGGAGGAGAGAACGCCGGCCGGCTTGTTTCCTTCGAGGAAATCTCGCATGGCGTCGCGGAAATATGACGCGGTCGGGAGAATAAAAAAAGAACATCTCGCGGCGTACCAACGCGTGCGCAGTAGTTCACGCAGAATGAACACGCGAATTAAAAAAAAGAGGCGTTCACTCATAGGATGGAACTAATGGTATGGGAAAGGAGTGACGACGTCAAGCAAAGAGAGGTGAAGAGTTTAATATGACCGTGACAATATTTAGCATTGATATTTGGTCTTTCGCCGGCCGGGGTTGGTTATGCAACAGCTAGGAAAACCATGGTTCGAAAGTTTAAATCTCACCCCGGCTATGAATGTTGATTTGCCTCAATATTAAGATTATATAAAGTTAGGTAAAATGCTGCGACACAACCTAAGACGTTTTAGTGCCTTTAAGATAATACTGCTATTACTGCCACTGACGAAACAAGGTAGGAATCGAGACAAGTGGCTTTTGAGATACGATTGAGGAGAAGAGTGGCGATGCGAGTGGAAAGGAAGACAACGAGTAAGTCCAGGAAGTTGATGTAAGAAATTAGGAGAAGACAGAAGGAATTGAAGGAACTGGTCAAAGGGGACGAGGGTGTTTTGAAGGACGTGATGGAGGAAAGAATGTTAGATTAGTGGTGAAGAAGTTGAGAAACAGGAAGTATGATTGATATAACTACATACTCTTGTAGTTTTTTAATCTGACGGTCACGCTTGTTAAATAAATTGAAGGGACTATTTACACAGGAAAATCTAATAAATAAAAAGAATAGAAAAAATATACTACCTAAAGCTTCCAAATGTTGTTTACTCAGGCGTTTATACAATATTTGTTGGAATTAATTAATATAATAATTATTATTGTTAGTTTTATACGGGTGAAGGTAGGTCTAAATGGACATTTATTTATAGAAATTCTTCCGCACCGCTACATTTCACGCGATGACCCTCATACCTCCTACCGACCAACATTCCATCCAAGCTACCTGTTCTTCTCCTCCCTCTTCCCTGCTTACCCCTCATTCTTCCCTCATAATGAATATAATACATCATAAAAAATGATGAGGTGCAGAAAGTATACGGAGCTAAAGAAGGACTCGTTGTGAAAAACCAAGATACAGCAACACTGGAATCTTGGTAGTAATAGATTTCTTGTCCACTCAAACCTACCTTAACGGGTAGATCACCACTAAAGATTAGAAAAATGGAACACTCTCTAGCGTGGGAAAAACAACCAAGGCTGTGTGACGCACCCGTTGATTCGCCTCCGCTATGGAAGGAGGTGGTATTGGCACTGGGGCGAGGAAGCGGGGGTGGAGGGTGGCTAGAGAAACGGGAGGGGATAGCTAGCCCCCCCTCCCGTTCCTGGAGCCACACGCAGTCATGCGCCCCCCCCCCCCCCCCCCCAACCACAAGACGCCTCCGCTGTTCCACGAAGCGTGTGGAATGAGGCAGGGGGGGTATTTCGTCCTCATTCCGCGAAGTGTAGAGACGAGCTGCCAGCCACCCCTGGGCTTGCTGAGGCCACATTGTTAAGACATCGAGAGAGAGAGGACCGGCGGAATCGATTAGGACTGATGATTATCACTGATATCGGTAGATTTTTTTCCTAATATAAGATAACACTGAATAATATCTTTATGAAATTGTTTTACATCCATCCAACTCAAAGTGTGGATTATACTCTGTAAGTTTATTTTATTATACAGTTTTTTCTCCCTGCCGATGTAACTTTTCTCTTCCTGCAGTTTTTCCCTCTTCAGTTCAATACATTAGGTCATACAAATATTACGTAACGCTAATTTTTCACTTCTATTCCAATCTCTCCCCTTATAACGCTCCTTGCCATTCTTCAAGACCTCCCCAAATTACGCAACGGCATCAATAAACCCTCTAATTTCATGAATGCTAAAATAGACATTCTTCATTTATTTCTTAATACTTTATGTTTTCATTGATCATTATTTGAGAAATCATTATTTTTTCACGAAAAATGGAGTTATTGCGCATATTTCTGCCAACATAACGTATCGCTGTAGTTCCCACCCTTCCCTATCAGCGATGCATTGTAATAGCAGTAATAGTTCATCCGATCTTTATCGTTACATAATATTATTCGTTAAGGCATAAGATTCAGGGGACCGTCAGTATACTGACTTATATTATTCAGTATACTGACGGTCCCCTGAATCTTATGCCTTAACGAATAATATAAGTGAGGGTTTTAAGAAACCCATTCCTAATTGATTGGATAGATTACATATTAGGACAGTAATCATTACTGATGATTATTAAATAAATGCACAAATGGCTACAGAAATAGCATCGGAGACAAAATTTGTGAATCTTAAAAGAATATAGAAATTATATTCGACCCATCACTAGAGTAACTTTATTCCTAATGATACGATGGTTCAACGTGTGAACAAATCTAATTGAGCAAACATATTTGAAACCGAGAGACGCAGTCGATAAGGCACCCGAAACATCGAAGAACTTCGATTCAAAACTGCAGATCGCTGTAGGCGATAGGGGAATCCCAGAGGCAGGCGACGACCGCAGCGCCGCTCTCCGCGAAACACAGACGTAAACAGCGGGTGAGCGGTGACGCGCATTTCCCGATAAAACGAGTAAAGAAAAGTGAAGGCCATCACTAGGCTGCGACTAAGATCGAGAGTAAACAAGGGAGGTTGAGTGTGGAGGGAGAGAGGTGTATAAAAAATAAAAACATCGGAGAAAGACTATAAAATACGCCTAACACGGGATGCGAAGGGGATCGACCTGCTCCCATAAAATTTTTTATTCCGCTCAATAAAATTACACGGGAATTTATGCGACTCGTATGACATCGATATGCCTAAGCAACTTTACAGAACTCTCTCGAGGTAACGACCGGCAGAATGGTCGAATGAGAGAGTTCCGAAGATGTGTAAGCTCGTTACATTCACTCCTCGCCTCAGCTATTTGGGCGCAAACAAACGTGAGGTGATATAAAACGCTGCATAAAGTTATAAGAAAATGATATTAATGACTTCACCATCGGAAGGTCTGGTTCAACGATTTGTATTTCATGTCGCGGGCCTTCTGTGACTATTGACGGCAGCAGGACTAAGAGAATCTCAACTCTCACGTCATAACCCGAGAACTTTGGAACCTTATTTTGCCTTATCGCTATCTTTATCAATGACGCAAACTCCTCTAGAAGCATCGTATTCAGAGAAGCCGTTCGAATGCAGTGCGCATCAGGAATTAGCTGAGTGTCACATAGCCAACGAAGGCACTTAAAATCCTTAAAAGAAATATTAGCTATAAAAAAACCACTGGTGGCGACGACTGTGGAGATTACGTTAATACTTTATTAAAATGAATAACGATATCCATACTCTAGGCTCGTATAATTTTATCAAATTAATGTTCCCAAATTGAAATGTGGGTTTCACAGAAGAGTGCAAAAAGTACGAAGGACGGATGAAGAAGAGATAAGCATGGTTGGGGAGGAAAGAAGGTTGTCGACATAAATGAGGAAAATGCATAGTTGATGGAAGGTAGAAGTTCTTACAATTAGTGCCTATGAGCTGAAGGTCTTTATCCACCGTAGAACGCTGGGTAACCGAGGACGGAAAAGAAAAGGTGCAATAGAACGTATGATAGCCGAAAAAATGAGCCTTTTTGAAGAGATAAACAGAGTACGGATAGAGCCTATAGATAAGTAAATTGCAATGGAGTGTGGACACTCCATCAAAACCTACTTCAACTGGTAGAAAAATATCAAATAATTTCTACTTTTTTGTGGTATTTTTTTAGCATCTGAGTGCTAATTAATAAACAAATAGCATTTTTAAAACAGAGGCGGAAGATAAATAATAGTTATATCTGCAATGATTCCTAATATGGCATCATAAAGGATCAACTCGTTGATTTTTTTAATGAAAGGGACGAAAGATGACTAAACCCGAGGTCTAAACTGATGACTGATGAGTCCGGATGCAGTTCAAGATCAACAGTCGAACTACCGAAGAAGGGACCATGTAGGCAGATAAATGGCGAATTAGATCACGGCTTCACTTGCATGAGATTATCGAATTAAATCATATGAAAGTGCTAACTCTCTCTCTTCTAAGCGTCATTAAAACATAACGATAGCGCTAACGAGAGCGGTTTATGGATATCCATGCAACTTCACGCCTATCCAACTTCGCCGCGCGTGACTGAACTGCGCTGACCAAGTGCTACGCACTCGCGACCTCTTTCCGTCGAATTGCTTCGGCCCTCGAGTCGGCCCGGGTTGAAATGTCAAGGACGACAAGTGCTCCCGCTCAAAGCTGAAAAAAACAAGCACGGGATAAACGGGAAACTTCGATTCGCAAGAAACATTTGTTTTTGAGTATGATTTGGCCGACGATGCAATTTTTTGGGCACGTTCCCATAGAAGCAATTAGTTCATAGAACACTGAGCATTTTCCCGAAATTATTACGGATCAGGGGGATATACCTTCCTAAAGAGGGCCATCTAGGTGCCTAGGGGTCAACCGTTTAGTGTCCCCTACGACGGACAGAATTTTGAACTCTGAATTCTCTCTACAAAGCACACGAACGGTGGCATATACATCTACATGTTACCCTACGAGCCTCCACAAGGGTGTGAGGTAAGGGGAGACTAGTATACTGATGATAAATCTCCACCAGCGTCGGGATTAGAATCCAGGCCCTCGTATGGTAAGCCATTACACTAGCGACTACACTCCCTCTGATATCCACATGGATTAATCTTTTCCGTTAAATTACTTCATGGCATTAATATTTTACTGAAGGCTTTACTATGCGAGTACTGTACCCTTCCCTCATAATGTTCATGAATTTCATCCATTTCTCTAAGCATCTTAGAGAGAGCATGTAGTTCGTTGGCTTGAAGTCGTAAAACCTTTTACATACTGTGCAAAACAACCGCCCAAGCGTTTTCTATATTCTGCGGAAATGGATTTCATTTCCGTGTCAGTCGTGAAGAGGCGGTTCTGTATCTTCGTAGGTAAATGAAAAATATACCGACAGGTCATCGGTTAAAACAACTATTGATTTACTATAGATAAGAGTGTGTGGTAGGTTCTGGCATACGGCAAACTCGGTCTCCCTGCAGCTCTGTTTCGCCACAAGAGTCGTGGCCTCTATCGATCTTTGGAGGAACGGCAAACAAAGGCATCACTCGCGAGAAGAGATTGGTTTCGCTAAGTCGATCCTGTGAATAATCCATTTACAGTCCATTGCCTCAGCGTTAGCAATCTGTGATCTGCCCGTTTCAAAATATCCATTCATTGAATAGGCTCGATGTTGTAAAAACTTACGCGATTGATTTCGGAAGATCGTGTTTCTGGGTTTCACACTTGCGATAGTGGTCCTCGATCGAATTGAAAGAGAAGAATTTAATGGCCTTTAGACGCCATTGTTTACTGCCTTTGTTTAACACACCTCCCACAAGACTTGTGTCACGAAAGGTGGCAATTTTAGTTTTTAAAACTTTGTTCATTTTATCCGTAATAATTCGTCAGATTTCGCCGAGGAAAGATCTACTGAGAAACTCTCGCCTGGATTTGTGTTGCCGAATTATGGCGATCAGAGGAGCAGTAGAAGCCCTTGAGGCAACAAACCTAAAAATTGAGTTTTATTCTCCCTGTATTTTCTCCCGTATCTTCAAAAGATCGCACGGCTATCTAAATCGCCTGACCCAGCTACCTCTGACCCAGGACAAACATCACATTGAGTCATCCGAATAGTTACGGATATCTGCACCTGCGTTTACGAAGGAAGTGCGTTAAACTTTTTTCTTCATCAAGCAATTATTTCTCCTCTTTTAACAACAAGCACACGTGAAGATTGGAAATTTATCGCAAGAAGAAGATCACCAAAAAATTATTGCTGATGAATCAGCATTATAGACGTAAAAATTTGGATAAAACAGATCAACAAGTAGAGGCTCCCGTCAGCGATAACAGAATGGACTGTTTGAGAGCTAATGGAATGGCGAAGACTGTAGGAAAGAAACGAAGGATGTGCGGTAAGTGAGGAAGAGGGATGAAAAGAAAAGGTTTTCTGTATGGTATGAAGGCAGGCAGCGGCATGAATATTAAAAGAGATTTTAAGTACTGATATATGGATCGGTTAGGAAAGGATAAGGGGTGGAGAATAGCAGGCAATAAATGTACGCAAAAGCTCCACTAATATTGGAAAATTTCTAGTGATTATTATGATAAACTAATTTTTTAGCTATCGACAATGTTAGCAAACAATATGGGGTTCCACGTAATCAACACAAGATTGAGCTTATCCTAAATGGGTATGCAGCACATGCAGGCATGCGTGTCCTGCAAAGAGTATTAATTGATTCATCTCTGATTACGCATCGGGCCTCCGAGGGGGCAATTTTTCGTGATTTGTCCCCCTCTCCTGATAGATTGTAACAATCACTAGTGCACACCAAACTTTCAATTCGTAGCTGCGAGATCTACAAAATGCACTAATTCTCGTGTTTCTAGCTCCCCTTCCAAGAGAGATGATTAAAAAAATTAGACTGACAAATATGATGAGAGGATATATCAACTGCTCTGTGGGAAGCCTCGTAGGGATTGGGAAGGATGGGGTAGGTGTGGAGTCAACGGCAATGGTTTTCCGTACCAGGGTCTCGGGTTTGAACCCTGGCAGAGATTTTCTAGTAGTACATCTGTTACCACGTGAGAGGTGTGTAGTCTAAGTAATAGTATTTGGTTTTAGGTGCTGCAATCGCAACGGTTGTATCGTACCATCTAGCCTTAGATCTTTATCCTATGACAAAGTCAACTTCCATACCCTGAGTGGGATTCGAACCCACAACCTTTGGGTTGTTAGGCCTGAGAGTTATCGACCTGGCCACCACGACCGGCTTGAGTGAAGTATAGAGACCACTTGCTGCACACCGTCCGTTGGATGGGACGTTTAACAGTGAACTCCTTGGTACCTCTCGTCAAGGGTCAACTAGTAGAAACGCCAGATTTTGTTCCATAGGCCTTCACTACTGGTGGCCTACAACGAATAACAAACTACCTCCTACACTTTTCATTAATAGCTCATATTACAAACGATTCGTTTATCAATTTCAGGGCAATCAAGGCAATTCATTGTCTCTGAAGATGATGCGAGAGTCGTTCATCGAAACATTGGCTGAAATGGAGAGCCTAACCCGAATGGAGCACCGAGAATGAAAAAGATATCCGAGGAAAGTGCAAGAACTTTCTTCACTCTGGAAATTGAGATCGACAACCTGCACTATCGTATTTACAGCCTACTTTTTCTTCCCTGTTCCTTCGGTTCGGGAGTAGTGTTAGACATTGGGCTGAGGGGAGTCCCAAGGACGTAGGGATTGGATTGGTCTGGTGGTAGCCAGTCCACTGGCTTCCAATCCTGAAGGTTCCACTTCGAACACCGTTAGTGGCGGAGATTTCTTATTCATACCAATTCCTACTGAGCACTATACTGAATAACACTTCGGGTTCAGCACACCGTCCTTCGAATAGGACACAAAACCATTGACCCTAGGGCGCCTTTTGCTTGGATTAGGCTAGACGCTGGGTTGCTAGTGCTAGACGATGCTCCACACCTCCTCTGTCCCCGGGAACCCCCTGAAAACTTATACTAAACTAACCAGCTGACCTAAATGGTAAAAATGACCGTAGCTGTCGGTTGCCTCCCCCAAACAGCTTTTACTACCCAGAGTTCGTTTCAGTCTCTTGATTGACGCCCGTTAGGTTATCGATCGATTTTTAACTTCGAGGGAGCATTTTCCCACCCTCCCCTGATTCGAACCCGGGCAAGCACTCGCCAATCCACCCTCCCAGTCCGTAAGTGAATGATGCGCGCAATATTTTTCAAGTGCACTGGCTGCGCCTGCATTTGTCGCGACAAGTACAGCACACGACCACCCATTTTCTGAAATCATGTCACCGTTTCCAGGCGCGGGGAAACAGGTATTCTAGGCATGCATGGATGATCGAGGTAATAAGCGTAACCACCTTTCAGATCAGTATCTACAATAACACTCTCCATCACATCCTCCCCCATTATTACCCATCATTCCATTTCCACGACCACCTAATTTCATAAACCAATATCCATTCTTCTCCTGAAACATTCAAGCATTTACTTATTTATCACCCTTTCCACCCACCTGACCTTCACAGTACCCAAATCTAAAAACCCTGTCTATTTTTACCATCTTTCCTTAAGGTCCATGTTTCGGTGCCATACAATGCCACACTCCATATTAGTCTCGTTATCAGTATTTAATTTACGCCTCATTACGTCTCTTACGCCAAAGTAAATTTACTTCGGATTTCTAAAGTACTATACCCCCTTTTATCCATCATACTACCTGGTGGCTAAATCCCTCCACCGCTCTAGCTTGTGACCTACCAGTTTCAAATTTAATCTGACCCTTTTTGCCGTAGAAAATCTCATTACGCGAGTTTACTCATGGTTTATTTTTAGTCTCATTACACTTGATTTGTGACGTATCCAGTATCCTTTGTAATCCCTTAGCTGACAGGCTAACTTGCGCCTTGTCATCTTAAAACCTTACTGACTTTGAGCAGAGAACAGAGAATTGAAAATAAATTTAGGAAACAATATACTAAGTCAAAGACGATAATAACACCTTCGACAATATCCTCTGGTATTCGGTTAACTGCAATGAAATACACTCCATACTCGGCCATCATCGTTCCTCTAAAAAATCTAACGGGGTAGATTCCTCTTTGGGGATAAGAAAACGTTCCCCTCTTACAAAAACTTTCTATCATTATTGCTCCATCAAACTCATCCTGCGCCCCTCTGTCCTCTGAATGTATGCCAAAAAGAACCGGTGGCAACCTGACAAAGGCAGCCATGTCAAAACTCCCACCCTATTACCACCAAATCGGATTCTTCATTTCGCTGAAAAATAATTCCGTCGAGGGTGTTGCAATTGGGGTTGTAGTACATGAAAATGATAATCGCTCTGGGAGGGAATGCCGGATCTCCTTGTGGCAAGCAGCCTGGGGGAGGTTGTTGTTTGGTTGCTCGCGAGCGATCAGAGCGGGGAGGAGGGGTTGTGGGGGAGGGCGCAGATCCGCAAAAAGTAAACAAATGAATGCATATCGATCGCGTTCCCGCCCTCGCTGCCGGAGTGTGAGGGTGGGCGAGAAATGAGGAGGAACGCTGCTTCCCGGCGGGGGTGCTTCGGCACGGCGTTCATTATTCCGCGGCAGTAACCTGCACGGGAATCTCCAAATTCCCATCGCGAATGAGAATCAACTCGTTGTGCGTGCAGTCACAAAAAGTAATTAGTGATTCAACTCTTCCGCTACACATTACCAAGCAAGCCACCGCAAGGGTGTATGGAAGGGGGTGACCCCGTACATGCAGGGCTGACAAGTAAACAATTCAATTACAATCATTATCTCAGTCATAATTACCCCAGTGGATCTGTTAACATCTACATCCAGATAATAACCTTCAAGACGCTGCATGGTTGTTTGGAGGCATGTACCACCGCAACAGAAATTTACGTCTATTTCCAGTTCGACCCAGGTTAAATAAAGCAAATACCAAATACCAATATGATCACCGTGGAGTCAAATGAGAGACAGAGTGAGGGAGCATAGGAGCTCCTATATAAGTGGCAATAATAACTCAAAATTTGCAGAACATTTGTGTTGCAACGGTCATTTTAGTAATTTTAAATATGAAGTTTTACACAGTGGTATTGACAAAGGCTATAAGCTGGATTTTTAGAACAATTTGAGATTGCTAAGTGTGAAAATGTTTTATGCAATGACCATGCAACCTTCTCCACCCATTCACCCCTCTTAAAAATCACTACCCCCCTCCCCACAACCTTCGACCCCCCAGCTAATTTAATTTCCTTGCTTTATTTGCGAATATTCCTCCACAGCCAACAAACTTGCAATGAATCACCTTACATTCCCGTTTTACCACAACCTAAACCACCCCCCCCCCCCCCCACCTTTTCTTTGACTTTCACCTCCTCCCCCTTTTCCACCTTGAACCTATATATACCTAACAGCCACATGAACATGTACCTTGAAAATGGCACTGAGTTGTCGAAACCCGGGTCGACCATCATTAAATTAGTGTGTAGTATTACCATTGAGTTTCATTATGCACTCTATTACTGGTCTTACTGCTAAATCAAGTAACCAAGGAAGCATGGTAGATTGAGAAGCAAACAGTTCCAACATATAGTAGTTATCATGAGAACCGGAAACTGAAATATGCACAAATCTTACATGATTTGTTTTCGTTTCAGGCCCCATCATCATCTACATCGCTGGTCATGAATCCTGAATTATTTTGACACAGCCCTTCCGCTAAATTATCCAGCATGAAAACCCTCTTCATATTTACATAAGTCTTTTCTTACATTCTTTAATGATTACTCCATGTATTTCATATACGTTCCTATTTTTACATTCTTTTTGATCAGTTTTCCCCCCCCCCCCCCCCCCCCCCCCCCCCCCCTCCCCAAAACTGGCTTCATTAGACAACTATGATTCTCATGACACTGCCGATTATGTTTCTCCGTGTGTTTTTTAAAGTCCATGCCAGACTTTTCTTTCCTCCCACTCTCTTAGGACGTCTTCGTATGTCATTCCTTCCACTATTTTATCTTCAGGCACGACTTGGATGATTACTGAAAATAGTGTAGCGTTTGGCATGAGGTTTGAGAGACTGGTGGGAACGAAAGTAGCAGGGTCGCTCACAATACGGGTCGATTGTAAGGACTTCGCGTGAATATGAGAAAGGAGGGGGGGTGCAACGTGGGCGGGGAATGTTTAATACCGACCTTAACCCCTGAGACAGAAATATTGCCATTCTATAATTTACATGGGCCCCATATAATCTCAGACCTGAAAAGCAAACAGCGTCAAAAGGGTCAGCAAAGCGGATCTTCTCGCGTGACCTGCTACGAGTTTTCTTGCGCATATATTGACGCGACAATGACGCGACGCGACATTGACGCATGCCTAAATAATATAAACCGCGCATAAAAAGGATGAGACGATTACTATAACAGATCGGACAAGTGTATCTTATTTTAGGAACTAATATACAGCAATATATAGACAAAAGCTAGCGAATTCAACCTACATATTTCAATTTTGAACATAAGTTGAACTTCTGTACAAAAATAACTTATGAAGAATGGGTTGCCTTTTTGGTAAGGGCATTAGTCCCTCAGCCCCGAGGGCACGGATTCGAATCGCGGCAGTGGCAGAGATTATTAACCGGAATACTGGCTCCCATTTGAGGGCTAAGTGGAGATCCCTTTGAGTTCAGTACTCCGTATATCGCACAGCGGGATAGAATATCCAAAAGGTGGTCACAGCACGAAAAACTTGGTTCAGTTAAGTAAAAAATTCATACATAGGGTTTTGTGAGAACGCTGAAAACAGCTATAAGATCAAAATTTATTGTAAATTAAATTATTAACTCAAAGCAGCGAACAAATTAAATCCACGGCGAGTAAAATGTATAAAAAAGTCGCATTTGAATTTTGCTTATTTTAAACGTGGTAAATAACGGCAATTTCTTCGGAAGCATTAATAGACATTGTTGTTTATGCATGGTTAATCAGGTTCTACTAATTTGTGACTACGTACAAGAGTGACGGAATAGCAACATTCGCAAGAGAAATATATAATAATTTATCAAATATGCTTAGTATTGGGCAAAATCGATTTAGGCTAGTAATGGAAATCCTAGCCTGGAAGAGACTAAAACATTCGTTCATCGAGTGCCTACACATTAGCTCCAATGAGCGTTTATTGACTGAGTTAAACCCATCGGATGATATACTTGGAGGGGGAAGTATATGAAAGCTTTAATTGCATTTGCTACTATCTCAAATGAGTATCTTCAACTTGCCATAAATTTCAGCGTTCTGCGCTTCACTGCAAAGCTACTTTTTCACTATTTTATGATAATTAGTTCCCTATTTCGTATTTTAAAACTTGTATATTCAAAATAATCATAATACTAACGCTAGCTTTCAACCATAAAATATGATAAAACTCCCCATCAGATAATGCTTCCATTTTTTAGAATTGATCTCGGTGAAACCCTCGCGTTTTTACGCGACATCGACTTAGGCAGTGCCCCGTTACAACTCCATACGTCGAATGCTGCGGTCGGATACGATATGAAAGTACAAAATGGCGCGCACCCGCACTCAAACATTTAGCGTCATCTGACACGTCACATATTATTGTACACAACACCCTACCAAAATTTCCCTATAGAGATACTTCATTTTTACCTTATTGTCCACCTTTTCGGGATCTTGTCCCAGTGTGCATCGGAGGGGAAGTTAAACCGTGGACCCAATGGCGCCAAAAGCAGGCGAATGTAGACGCCGGGTTTCTCTCCACACTTCATCCTTTCCCTGAAAAGTTCATACCTCTACCCATTTTTCCCAACTATCCAAAATGGCGCAAATGACCTTAGATGTCAGTCGTCTATCCCGAATATCTACATTACATTTATATTAATTAACTATTGATTGAATAAATATATTTAAATCAATGCCTAATCGATTGATAATTAATATATTAATACATACATACTAATCATGAAACACGTAAATATGAATAGATTAGCCGATAGAAGAACTCAGTGGAGAACTGCATCAAACCAATCTGATGACTGATGACTAATGATGATACTAATCATTCAGCCGGCCGAGGTCGTTAGTCGTTAACGCTCTGGCCAGGCAACCCAAAGGCCCTGAGTTCGAATCACGCCCAGACAAACGGAATTTCTGGGTTACTTCCTTCCTGATCTATTCCCTCCACCCCATACCGATTCCTGCCACCTAGTCCTAAAAGCATTTTCTCTCTTTCCCTTTTACAAGCCTATTCCTCACGTATGACGTGCTTTCCGATGTAAGCAATGCGTCCTGTGAGAAAGCATGATAAAAACCATAATACACGTTTGTTCCTAATAATTCTTACTCCTACGCTAGAATTCACTTATAGGGACAGGAACGTAACGCAAATTTTTACGGTGAAACGTAAACCACGATGAAAAAAGAGACATGGACAAGTGTAGGGGAGACAAGAGAAGGTGGAGAAAAAGGAGACAAGAGAAAGTGGACAAGTGTAGGGTGCTTGTAGAAAAATAAGTGGAAAGGAGAGTTCATTATTATTACACTCACTTATATTCTACCGATTTAGGCAGGTCTTGATGGATAATAAATTCTTCCCATGACTCCTTTCTCTCATATGAAGTCCCTCTTCAGTTCCGCATACTTTCCACCCGCCATTATTCTATTCAAGCTTCTCCAAAAAAAACCTTCGTCCCTCAAACCTCCTTCCCTGTATCCACTACCTTTTCCTTCTCCTAATTTTAGCAGTCTCTTTCCTTCCCTCATCCACCATCTCCATCACTTCCACGTTCGTCTCCCTAACTAGCCACCCCACCTTCACTGTATATCCTATTCTTATTTCCCGTGGAGGGCAGAATTTGAGGAGGATGATGGGCTACTAGTGGGAAGGCCTGCCAATAGGTTACGTTGGTGCTGACATTGATGGTGTGAAGGGGGAAGGGAAGAGAACTAAACTCAGAATGTTTATTGGTGAAGAAGTTAGAATGAACAACTATTATTTTTTAATGCATTAATAGAAGTGAAGCGCGTGTAATACATTGCGATTTCCACTATCCATCGTGAACTTAGCGACCAAATAGGTAGTCATGCGTACAGTTCATCTACATAAGGACACCAGAGTTGTAATGGTCAGCAAACAGCTGAGGGGGCGCATGATTATCGATCAAGTTGGTACGAGCGAAGGAACGACGAGGCGAAAGGCAAAACAAACAAACATGGCATCGTTATTGATGAATGGGTTAGAAGGAATTACATTCAATTTTTAACATATTTATGAATGCGCAACACAAATAAGAAGTATGTGAGTTCCTACACCCATGAATTTAATTCCGCCACTGACACGTGAATATCACAACCACGCGTACCACGCTACATTCGATTAGGAGAACTAGATTAGAGAGATGGACGACATTAGTGGTATGTTTGCAATGTATTTCTTGCCACAAGCGGATATTGAATATCGGTAAATACATCCAATACGAGTGTATCAATGGATAGGATAGATAGTTGCATGTTGGTAGGTATAAGGACTTTAATCTAACCCAACTAACAGCATGAAATTGCATGCTTGGTTTTCTATTTTTTACTTTTTAAAAATTGAAGTTTAAATTCGTGTATTGTTACTAATCCTTTTTCGCGCATGACATGTAGTGCATCTTTGGTGAGAATTCATCCCCTAACACACCCCTTTATGGTGGCTTGCAGGGTATTATGTAGATGTAGATGTTGAAACGGTTGTGAGGAGGCGTTACCAATCGGTGACGTTGGTAAGGTTGGTAGTGGTGGAAACAGGGCATCCCTCCCGCGCTCTCACACGTACCCCGCAACGGTGACATTCACGGCCGAGCACAACCCATCACGCCGCGAACCTACATTCACCTCCATCCCTGCCCCTCCCCCCTCTCCCTCTACCGCCAAACCATTACCCCTTCCCCCCCCCCCCCCCTTCCCCTCGCTCCCAGTTCACTTTCTCCTCTCGCACCGAAAACCGCGAGACTGGAAACAAGAGAAGCGCGCACCGCCCACGACATCGATCCGAGAGCGAACGATGCGTAGTCAGCGCTGCAATGTTGGCAGAGCCGGTTGTCGAGTCCGACCCCCCCCCCCTTCCGCCCCTCTTCCAAAACCCCCGACAACACCCACGCCTCCATCACCCGGCTTCCTTGGTACGTGTGAGTTTCTGCATGTGTGTGAGTGTGTATACTTTCGGCGAGGGTTGGGCGAATAGAGAGGAGGGTGTAGAGCAGGGGCGAAAGAAAAGGCTGGACAAAAGAGAGGAGGGAAGGGTGGCATATAGATTAGAAAATCTCCTTCGAAATGACTATTTTATTTGTATACTTCAAGGAAAACACGAGATGTTCTCATCCATTCACTCCTTTCATGCGCTAACCCCTTGGTAGATAGGGAAAACGATACCCAAGCATGGGACAGATTAACCTAGCCCCACAACAAGTTTTATTTTTAAAATATTCGCGAGATTTTGCGGGGAAGGACTGGTTAGCTGCCAATGAGGACGTTTATATGGATATCAGTCCTTTTACCTCAAATTCAATAAATATAAAGTCAAAAGAAGTATTCAGGACAGGTCAAGAATGGGTTGTTGATATTTTCCGAAAAAACATCCGTGTTATGAGTTCGGACCGATTTCCCCGAGGCAGAAACATCATGAGGCAGACTGGGTGAAGGCTTGTCACACAAGGACCAGCCTGAGATGAGGGGAGGTAGCGAGAACCACAATTTCCGCATGAGAGGCACGTCCGTTATCAGCACCGTCTACATATAGATTTAGACAGATGCGTGAAATCTTCTAAACATTTCCGAACGGTCCCATTGAGTAAGATCATATTTATTCATAAAATATTCATATTTGTCCCCGAATTCCGAATACCCCTCTCTATACTGTCCAAAATGGCTCAACTGCCTGTCCAAGATCATCAACTCGCCATCAAAATACTTGAAAATCCATCAAAAGACTTGAAACGCGATTTTTCACCAACGTTTTCTTAACGCCCATAATCAGCGGTCCTGTTATTAATTCTTTTCTTGACACATAATTTTTCACCAATATTTTCTTAACGCCCATAATCAACGGTCTTGTTATCGATTCTTTCCTAAGAGTTCGCCAAGGGGATTCTACTTCGAACCTACGGAGATTGATGATTTTTACTTCGATCCTCTAGATCAGCAGTCCCTATCCGTACAAACTTGGCTTTTGGTACCCTCTCTCTCTCTCTCTGGTACAACCTATTCATCATAATAAGTAATTAATTCTTAGTTTACTATGAGGAAAAAAAAGTGACCTGAATGTAGCTGGCAAGGCTGACTGAAAGTTCCAACATGAAATAGCCTGGAAATAGGTATTTATGATATTTTTTTGACATATTTATACTATTTTTATGTTAACTATTGGTTGTTAAGGTATAGTTAACATAGCTATTTTTGGAATATATATTTTGCACCATATCTACTGTCTTACGTTTGTTAACTGCGCACCTATATGCCTTAGTAACCATAAAGTTAAGTATTATAAGAAAAGCCTTATCTATATTATTATAATATATACAACTTAGGTACGTATCATTTCATTGGAAGTGCCTGGTGGATGTAAAACTAGCCGTTTCTATAACGTAGTCGTATTGAACCTCTTAATTGCGAGTACGTAATATATGTACAGTGATTATACTCTTGCTACACACCCTCGAGGTGGCTTGCATGATACTCCCGAGGATGTAGATGTAGAAGAGGTACCCCAGGTTTGAAACCCGTGCTCTCGATCGCAACGCTGAGGTGTGATCTGGTGATTTTTGCTAGCCTGCACGAATGGAATCAATATAAAAGAATTGCAATGCACAGTTGTCTAGAGGCTTAAAGCAGGGCTAAGGGTGGATGGTTCAGTGCACCCCCCCGAAACCCAGATGAATGGGAAGTGCGGGCCATTTCCCTAACACTCCCCCCCTCCGGCCCCTCGGTTACCCTCACTGAAGTGCACCCTGAACCCCTCCCTTCGTGTTTGCTTACCTTTCAACCGCCAACAAAACATACATCCTCTCTATCCCACTCACGCAGGTATTAGAAACGTATCGGGGAGGCGGAGTAAGTGAATACAGAGGGCATACGCCCCCCTCCTCCGCCAATGCACGGGGCCTTTTTGAATAATCTACATTTACTGACTGCCCTACAAACCATCTCAAACTAAAGTCGGGAGAGAAGCAAAGGATCTGGCCCATGATTCTCCAGAAGAGGAGTGATAGCAACACACACGGATACAACAGAAATAACATAATGAGGATCGTGTGAGGAGAGTGGACGCGACTCGACCGTCAATAAAAAATAACCTCGCCCCTTCGCATTTATCTTACGCTGTCGGAAATAACCAATCGATAAATCTAAACCCTCCCGTTGTATTCTTCATAAGAATTGGGCCTAAAATATTCAGCGCATAGTCATCCCAGCCTCGAGTGGAGATTTATTATGACCTCTTGACTAGTAGACAGAATATCTGACAAGCATGCTCCTCTTTGTAATTGAAATTGACGGTTTGCGCACGCGATGATTGAACGGTATTGGGATGAGAAATAATCCATAAGTAAAAGGAGAAAAGAACATCTTCTGATGATGCTTCATAACTCCACGGAAAACAACATGAAGAAAACTTCACAATGGCCTGAGAAACACACAAAAGAGAACATGAAGATGCTTAATAACGTGCAATAAAGCAATACCACATGAAATTAGAAGGAATGCGTACTTCTAGTGTTACTATTTACTCTTCTTCTAAAGTTCGGGATGAAAGACGTCGAGGTAGTCAGGCAACGGTTTCTCATTCAACAGAACACTTTAAACATGAACCTTCTAACCAATTAGCAGCCTGTCAATGTCTTGCAAAGACGTTTCCTGTGCACACATTTTAACGAGAGAGAAACTGAGATCTCTGTATCCTATTATTGCAAAGTCAAAATGGCATTATAACAAGTTTCAATAATTTCTACGTAATTACGCGAGTATGTAGAAGACAATAATCTAGGCGTTGATTTCGCTGATGAGCTAGGCTACGGGCTAACTTGGCGACTTCGAATCACCTCTTGACATGGAAAAAAATAGTGTCGCGTTACAGCTTGCGAGAGAGTGTTTGAAAACAAACTCCCCCGTTTCTATGGCAAGTGAACTAAAATCAGGCACTGGAAGGCATCAGGCTTGACTGCTTGGAAATTCATTACATTCATTTCGGAAACGATTGACTTTGTGTTCTTCCAAAGATATTAGGCTGTGAAAGGTTACTAAGGCCCAGTTGTATAATATCTGGTTGACCTTAGCAAGCAGTTCAGGTCATCCAATACCCAATATCCAATACACGCGTCCCACTTAAGCGTGGAATAGGAAATGATAATTAATAGGAGCATTGCCAACTTAACTCACACGGTCCACATTGGGGAGGGATGCTTTTTTTCTCCTCCGAGTATTCAACGTAAAGGGTCTTCAGTAAAGGAGAAAATAATTTAATTTTTTGAACAAATTGAAGCTTGGAGCAGTGCAAGTAACACACATTCAATCAAACAAAATTAAAACTCTTCGGTATTTTTATGTGTAAAGTACTGAAGTTTTTTTATGCACTACGCGTTTAATTTTTTAAATGGACGAAGGAAAACCCAAAAGAAAAAAGATAACCTTTAAAAGTAGGGGTGTTCCAACAAAAGCTTCGCTTGGCGGTAGCAAATCAAGAAATTATTTAAACAAGAATGGCTTGCTCTACACTGACGGACATTGCACCTGCAACACCTCGGCCAGTTTAACGTAAAAATCCCGCAAAAAGCATGCTTCACCATTAAGAGCGTCAAACGCCCCGGCCCAAACTGGAAGGAGATCGGCTGGTTTGCTCACTCACCTTCTTCTTCTTGGGCAGCTCCTCGAAGTCGTCGATGACAATCCCCTCGTCCGTGGTGTTGAGGGTGGACCATCGGCAGTTGCCGCTGTTGTAGGCGGCGACGCTTCCGTCACTGGAGAGCGGCGGCGAGGGCGTCGACCGCCGCCCCGTGCCGCTTTGCCACGACGACCCCAGGGCCGCGTCGCTGCTGCAAGGCGACAGCTGCTCGCCCCATGGGAAACCTGGCGAATGAGAGAGAGAGAGGAGTCGTGAGACAAGAGCTCTCGGCACATGAGAAGAAAGGGGATGGGTATGTACACGCAGGACCTCATTTAATTAGGGAT
Organism: Platycnemis pennipes; assembly: GCA_933228895.1. Classification (NCBI taxonomy): domain Eukaryota; kingdom Metazoa; phylum Arthropoda; class Insecta; order Odonata; family Platycnemididae; genus Platycnemis; species Platycnemis pennipes. The sequence continues at coordinate 76,381,881 of OW121854.1, forward strand.
ATGAATAACGGTAAATATATCCAGTACGAGTGTAGCAATGGATAACATTGGTAGCTGCATGTTGGTATAAGGACTTAAAGCTAACCCAACTAACAGCATGTTTTTGCATGTATGCCTTGCTATTTTTATTTTTTTTTAATAGCGTAGTTTTGAACAGTACCTATACAAGTACTAATCCTTTTTTATGCATGATATGTAGTGCATGTTTGGTGAGAGTTCACCCCCTGCCACACACTTTATGGTGGCTTGCAAGATATTATGTAGATATAGATGTAATTTGGATAATCGCACAAGGCCCCTTCGGCGTTGGAAATGTGCACCCCTAGTGCTTGCGGGACCACGGATACTATAGTTTGCGGACCTGGAAAAATATAGTCATTTGACCCCTTAATCATAAAATCAATCATCTAAAAAAATATTATTTTATAATTAATGTATTACACTGAAGGGAGTATAAATGTTATTGTAATAATATTTATTCTTCCTGCGGCTTAAGGTCCTCCAAAATGCGGGCCCCTTGCGGCGTGGGACCCCGCAAGAATCCCGGCTTACCGGGCTCAAAGGGTGCAACTGAAGGAGCCGGTCACCTGGAATAAAGTCGCCTATATCCCAAACTAAAGTCGTCAGTGGCCTCATCATGGCCATGGAGTGTGCTTTGAGGGATGTGAAAAAAAAGGAATTAAGTTGGGTGAGCGAGTTCACGGAACATAACAACGGCTAGTTTGGATAGAATAATAACAAAAGGATGATAATGGTATGCGGAACCAAAGAAGGACACCGTATAGTTGATATCTCTCGAGTCCTACACGTTATCGAAGGAATCCTGAAATGATTTTTCGCAGATAAAATGTTTGCGCAGTAAAATAATTAAAATAGAGCTACAACTCGGATCGGGAATTCAACTTCAAGAGCTATTCTGGGTCACCATGATCTACGCGTGACCCCAATATCCGTTCCCTGAAAGGAGAGAAATAAGTGCCTCGATATATAGGTCAACAAGGGGTCGCAGATGGAACCCTGAATCGATTCCGTCCACTGCGGAACTCAGAGGAGTTGGGCAGAGAACTCCTTCTGCTCACCTTTTTCTATGGTTTGTTTGAAAAAGAACCTTTCGAGATGCTACAGTAATGAAAGATGATGTATACTAGCAGGATGAAGAAGAATACGCATAAGGAAGCGTTGCAGAGGTTAAACGTTGCAGAAGTAATGGTGGTTTGCCAGAGAAACTTGAAGAAGGCAGCAAAAAGTGGATGAATTTTGAGAGGCAGTGTGGTACCTAGTCATGAAATAATTATTATATCCCACGTAGAAATGCCTAAGAAATCAATAATTATAACAGATACAAATCATTCAGTTGCACTTTCCCAGTGGATGCGGAAGTAACAAAATTCAATCGTTTCGTATGTGTTTACCTATCAGCTGCATTTAAGAGCATGTTCCGTGATTATTCGCCTGTCACACACCCTGAAGGTGGCTTGCAGAGCACTCCATTGACGTAGATTTAGTGTTAAAGAGGAGATAATAGAGAGACATTAGACAGAAAAATGCGAGGGAATTGTGGAAGAGACATGAAAAAATTGGTTCTTGGAGTGGCATGAGATATGAAGATATAAAAGAGATTTTTGAGCATTTTGTAGATTGGTTAGGAAGGGTAAAAGGGTAGGGTGTAGCAGGAAGGGACAATCCACAAAAAATTACCAATGTTAGTAGAATATTGATGATGTTTTAAACCGATTATTTCTGGTTGACCCCGCAATATTACAGGGCATAAAACAGTATCATTAACATTTCAAAAATTTCCCGAATATTTTTATGCTTTTTCACCACCAAAATGTGGGATACTGTCTCCATTACGGGACCGCCTGTCTAACTCCACGAAATGAAATCGAAACCAACTTAAGAGGAATACGATACGAACAGGAAGTGAGACCTCAGTCCAAACCAACGCACAACGAAATATTTAACCACGCGTTCCAGAAAGGATTGCTAGAGAATGGGAGAAGTCTTGCTCTCCTGGTGCTAAAACTAATTTGAATAAAAAAATTTTAATTTCATCGGGAAGGGGGAGTAGTGGGCGTGTACAGACCAGATCTCATATCGTGGAACAAGAATGGGCGGAAACTGAAAAAATACAAGCCCACAATGGGCCCTTCTTGCACGCCGGACGGTCAGTAGGCGATGCACCGGAGCATTATTCCGCGGGGTAGCCAAGTGGAGGGCGTTAGGCTCCCTCGTTCTCCACGGGACAACTCCCGATAGCCCCCCACTCGGCAACGCCCCCAAAATCAGGCGAACAAAACGACACGCGGACACGGGCCGGAAGAGGAAGAATAAATCCACAGGCTAGCCTCATTTTCTGGCGTATGCGTCGAGGGATAGCCTTCTCTCTCTCTCTCTCTACCTTCTCCTCAAATCCGCTTCACGGTGACTACTCGTTTTTTTTCCAGGACACCCCAGTACGGAAATAGACCCCTACCCACCGAAGTCCCCCTGGTCATCCCATCAACGCGTATCCCGGCATGCACTTCATGCCTCCGCCTCTCTCTCTCTCCCCCCTCACCTTGACGACTCGTTTCCCAGACAACCCGCGAGAGGAATGGGAGTAAACAACGCCAAGGCGGGTGCAGCGAACCCGCACTCCCAACCGTACAACATCAATGAAAACTAGCCAGAGATAATGCAGGCACAGGGTTTTGAAACGGGCACGAAACTCAATAAGGTGGGCACTGCTCCGTCCGTTAGCTGTTAATATACCACTTGTGGGCTGACCACTAACAAAACTTCGTTAATTTTGTGTAAATTAGGCTATCAAACGAACATTTTGCCTTTTTCCTGAAATAATTCATACATGATTTTTTTCTCAACTCTTAGAAATGAATACTTAGACAGGAAACATAATTTTAAGAGGAGAATAACTATCCGCTTTCGAGAACTCTCGGGATGTAAACGACCATGTGCACTCAAAAGGTAGGATATTATTTATCTGCGCATGACTCCATCATCTTGTCCGAGGCAGGAGGCATGAAAAAAAACTTGCAAAAAGTGGCGAAGGAAATTAAGTCATTGAGAGTTAATTGGTTATGTTTCTCGACACAAAAGGATGCATACATTACCAATATGATAGGAAGTGCTCCAGCCGAACACTGTGTTGTTTCCTCCACGAGATGAAAATTTCCAGTCAAAAGTAAAACGATCGGAGATATACACCGATCTTCCTTTCAAGATCGAGTAATAATTAAGCCAGGCAAGAAAGGGGCCGACCAAAATGAAGTTAGTCAATTCCTTATCCGTTCGTATGGCGTAGGCTCCTTCGCACTTGAAGGAAATATTAACAGTGCATCTCACTCAACTTGTCAAAGATGTTATCGAGGCGGCGGCGAGGTGAACTCCCAGCGGTGGAACTAATAGTTACAACCTCCGGAGGGGTGAGGAGGGAGTAGGGTTGGGGAGCATTCCCTCACCAGCGACCTAGAGGACGTGCAGAGCGAGAGCCAAGAACCGTAAACGGCGGAAAATATGAAGTTGAAAGAAACCTCGAAAAGTAGATAAGGATCAGCTGATTCACTGCACACATTTCTGTGGGTCTTATCAAGCGGCCTACATGATAAAATGAAAGATTAACGGTTACCTGACAAACGCTCCATGGAAATAGGCGACAAAAAAAAAAGAATTCTGATTTCACGAGAATACATGAATTTTAATGGTACGCGGGGAATTGGAGCAATGGATCAGATAACACAACGTCCGGATTGGTCCAAGCGGATAAGACTATTATTTGCGGGCGCAAGGGAGTTTCGAATTCAGTCATTGAACAATAAGGCGTGTTCCTCAATGAGCCTCCATTTTTGATTTACAAGGGTGGCCGATTATTCCCGATTCCCTTCTTTCGCAAACTGCTCTATTTACTGCTTTTAACTGCTGATCAACGAATATACTATGTAGTATATTAAAATAGGCATGGTAGATTTTGACTGGTACTTTTGTATGCCTCTATGATAGTAGGTGTAAATTTAATTTTATCTCGCATGATTGCAAAAATATGCGAATATTTTGTTAATGTCGACGTCCGACCCAGACGATGATGACCTTTACAGTCTTGGACGAGGACATTTTTTATTTCTTACGAGAGTTGCATGTAATTCTAGATATTTTGGACAAATGAAAAAACCGTTATAACTAACGTATGATAGTTTATACTTTATACGTTATAACTTATACGGTTATAACTATGTTATAACTAACGTAGACATAGGAACTATTGTTTTAAAAGCGCGGTTTACGGAGAGGAGGCCCGCTCCCAATCGATTGATTCCGCGGTGCACCACTTCCGACCCGGGGTGCGCGGTAGAGAGGAAGGAGGGCATAAGAGGGGCAAGCGTGATGGCAAAAGAGAGCGATATTAGCGCCCCCTTTGACCCCTCCGACACGCGCGGAGTGTCAAACGATCAGAACGGTGAAGGAGGGCAGAAAATTTTAGGGCGGAGCTGGCGGGGTGGACTATTGAGTCAAGAGAGGAATTTCATATTTGTAAACACAGCAACAAGTGTCTCTCCCACGAGACGCCATCCCTAGCAACCGAGGACACTCCAAGAAGTCGCATGTAATCGAGAGAAGAGGTTAATTAATTCATTTGTCCCACGCGTGCGCAGTAAACGCCGGGAATGACGTCAAAATAAACTGCGCAACGCGGTTTCTCCCTAATCCCCACCGGTGAACATCCACGAGGATAAAATGGCATACTGCGACTTAAGAGATGGCATAGCGGTTATGACATGGACAGGAAGATATTTCAGAAAGACTTTAGTTAACATAGGAAAGACATTGACGAGATATTAATTGAATGTCATACTAAAATATAAGTAGCCGACGTAGGCAACCTAGCCACACAACTCCTTGCGATGCACACACTTGACTTTGGAATGAGGCCAATATTTCGATTGACTGGTGCCATTTGAAGTGTGCTGTCAAGGAAGAATGATGACGAGAAAATGGATTGATCGAATGTCTAGTTCTAAGAAGACTGGGAGAAAATAAAAATCAAATGAAACTCTCAAGGGTGAAGGAACAACCTAATTTGATTCATCCTGAGACAAGAAGTTCTGATAAAGGCAGTCGTCGAAAGAAAAGTTAAAGAGATGAATCTCGACGCAAAACGAAGATGTTAACTGATAGAAGAACGGAGTGGAGAGCTGAAACAAACCATTAGACTGATGACGAGAGATGAACATGCCTGACGGGCGCGGTAAGTGCTCTATGCGGCAGATTAGTAAAGGGACGGTACGATAACCTTACTAGCGTAACCAGTCTATTAAATGAATTAAAATGGGAAACATTGTCAGATCGCAGGTTGAAATTTAGACTTAATCTCTTAAAGAAATTCCAAGACCATATTTTCAGAGATGATGTTAAAAATATTTTGCGAACCCCAACTTACTTTGGTAGACTGGACCATAATCACAAAATTAGAGAAATTGATTGCCGGACTGATAGATTCAAAATGTCCTTTTTTCCTCGTGCAATTACGGATACGAATAACGGTAAATATATCCAATACGAGTGAATCAATATATAGCATATGTAGCTGCATGTTTGTATAAGGACTTGAAGGTAACCCAACTAACAGCATGTTTTTGTATGTTTGCTTTGCTATCTATATCTTTTTTTTTAAATAGTGAAGTTTAGAACAGTACATAAATACTAATCCTTTTTTATGCATGATATGTGGTGCATGTTTGGTGAGAGTTCACCCCTGCCACACACCTTTATGGTGGCTTTCAGGGTATTATGTAGATGTATTGCTACGCCACACCACGTGGAGATTGGTCGACTGCCACCTGACCGCAGATGACTACCGTTCTGAGTGCAGGACGCCCTCAAACTGGAGGTCGGGGACCACATCTGCCCGTTATTAGTATGCAAATAAATGGTTCACCAATTGCAAGCGGAAAGATCTCCGTTTCCGATACTGTTGACGCAAAACCCCGCCTTAGTTTCCCACGTGACAAACCGGCGTCGCTCAACTTTTCCATACCCTGGAGACCTTTCATCATTGCTTCCGTTTCCCAGGCCTCTCCAAGCGCCAATCCTTCCGCCTGATTACGAATTCGCATACGGAACGCGTACTCTCCCACCACAGAAAAAGACCGTGCAAAAATTCATTTCCAAATTTAACAATTCAGGTCCTTCAAATTCTCTCTTCGAATGCAGACAGCATTCTCTCTGTCAGAATCCGTGGAGAGCTTAACCCGGTGCATCCCCAAACAACACGATTTTATCATTACGTGAAAGCTCGTGCAGGATGAAACTACGGCAGAAATTTAAGACTGATTACTTTTTAGAAAGATTTGAAAAGTACATTAAAATTTTAACGTACTGTGGTGGGACAGATCACAAAGTTAGAATGAGGTACAAAATGAATGAAGGCGTGGTTTAAAAGATTATCACTTCCACGTAGGATACGAAACCATAATAGATAAAATCGATGTTACTGGTTAAATAATTAGGGTGGGTAATAATAATTGTATGTCTTTTTGCATATATGCAATAAAACTCTAAACGTACAACACATGAGTATCAATGTGTTACATATTGGCATAAATGCGAATATGTTACACAAAATCGTATGTTTGGCATGCCACAACAAATATTTGAATAATAATAGTGCAGTTATTAGAGTCGGTCCCGAATGACGATAGTATACAATTAATATCTGAATTGTTTATGAATTTATCTAGTTTCACAGTTTGAATTATTTGACCTAGGAGCAAAATAGGTGATACAGTACAAACAGAAATTTTAAATTTGTCGTCGTAATATTGAGCCACTAAATTGCCATCCATCATTTCGTTGGCTTCCACAATACTATGCATGCATGCGGAGTAGAAATTAATCAGTGAATTAAATAATTTCTACTACTTCGGGCATTACTTTATGGAAGAGCATAATAATAAATAAATCTCGTACTTTTCCATCAATCCTCATATTATTTTTATTAAAAAAATAGTTTTATCAAAAAACTTGGTATAAAAGTACAATTAGTTAATTGGATGAAATCATTTCGAAGTTTCAACAGACTGAGGTGACACACCCCGTAACCCAGGGGCTCGTGGGGGCAGTGTACGACCGCAGTTTCCCCTCCCCCTCCCGCCCCACAACCGAAAGCATAGCCCCCGCCCGACAGCCACCCCTTTCTCCCTCTCTCGCCCCCTCCGCCGGAATCTCGCCACACTGACCCCGGCGCTTCCTCTTGCGTGAAGTCGAGAGCAGCTGTGCACAGTGCGCCCCACACTCACAGGGGCTGCTTAGTGCGAGCGTGACTCCGCACGTCACACGAACATCCTACGGATCCCTCACGGGAAAACTCTCGGACGCGGACGACATAGGCGACGTGAGCACGAACACCCTGATGTAAAGACGGTGATCGGTGCGGCCTGATCATTCCTAGCTAGACTCCGTTAATGTGAGATGCATAAAAAAATGAATAAAGATGTAAACAGTTGCACGACCAGGGACGCGAAAAAATAAAAATGCATCTGAAACTCGACGATGATGGAGATCAGTTCACCTTTAATGGAAAAGATGAAAAATATTTCTGCTCACTTTAAACGGTTGTGTATGATATCTACGACAAAAATTAGGTTTTTGTTGTACAGAGGATAATGGTAGAAGGGGGAGAAGAAGAACAGCAGACGGTATGGATAGAATGATGAGAGGAAAGAGTTACACATACCTAAAGAAGAACATTTTTGATGCATAAGTGTGTCCTGCCGCATGAAAACATTTAGAAGTATTCCATGGCCGTCTCGTCTTTAATTCACCGACAGAACAGTAATATTAATATGTAAATGGTTTTTTCAGGAGTTTAGGTCCTTGTGAAAATGATGAGATCGAACTATTTGGTACGTCTATAATTAATAACGGAAAATATATTTGTTCCTTCATCACGGCTAAAATGGGATGAATCACCACTGAACATACGTAAAATGGTTTACAGGATATTTTAAATACAAAAATGTTTTACAATATAATTTTGTATAAAGTTTAACACCAAAAAATACATGAAATAAAATTTACATACCATTAAGCTCTTTTGAGGTGAATTGTTTACAATTTGGTTGCCAGGACTGAATGTTATAATTCTTCAAACTCATCAAGGTGTAATTATATAGTTCAATCTCATCGTTTTTCAATGGACCTAAGCTCCTGAAAAAAACCATTTTCATATTTAAACAAGAGGTCTGGAAATCAGCTTACCAGTAATATTAATAACAATAACTGATAGTTAAGATGCCGATTTGCTTTTGGAATTTATTTAACTATACTGTTAAACTGTTAGGGGGGTAATTAATTAATATTATGATCGTTAACTTTACGATAATGCTTGTTTGGTGTGGGTTCACCACCCAGCCCAAGCAGGCACGTAGTCAGGGGGGGCTTCTGGGGCTTCAGCCACCCTAAATTTTGTCCCAAGAATTTTGTTGTTCTGATTTTAACTGGACATCATACTCCGGATTGCACTACACATGATTCAAGTGTTGAGTGTCTAGAAACGTGTTCACTATTTTGATGCATGTGTGGGGTCAATAGGTTATTCTTTTCTATCTGATATGTATGTATGTGTTGAACTTCTATTCTGGGGCCGGTCAAATTAATAGCTTCATAATAAGGTAAGCAGTGCACTTAAACCAGTGAGAAGATATAGGAAGGGGCACTGTTAAAGTAAATACCAAACACTGAAAATGAAGGGAATAGATTTGTAACATATAGGTTAGGCACTAGCACCAAACAGGCTAGGCTGCTTTGTTTCAAGTTAAGCTACACTAGACTTAGCCCCCCTCCTCCCCCCGAAGCAAATTTCTGGCTACTTGCCTGCCTTACCTCTTACCCTTCATCACCCTTACTTTCAGTACCTCCCTCCCACCCTTACCGTAGCTCACATGGGTAGGTACTATTTAGGAATTAAAGATGTTTTCTTCCGCCTCCCTATCCTCTCTCTCTCTTGTCCCCCCACGTTTAGCGTTCCCACAGCAAGAGCCCCCCGTTTCCCCGTTCTCATCCTCCGCAACGGCCGTGAAACCTTAAAAAATGTCCTGAGACAAAAATAGTGATCTAGGGGCGAGCATGGTGGATGTGCACGATCGATAGTCCTTGGCACTCGGGCGCACGTGTCGTCACCCCTTGGCCGCGCGAAGAGCACCATATCGCTTCAGCGAGGCGAGATGAGCCACGGAGGGCTAAGGGGGGTGGGGAAAAGGGAGTGAAGGGGTTAGAAAGGGGGAAGGGGGAGGAGGGTAGGAGGTTTGAGGCGGGGTGGAGCAAAGGGTCCATTCCGCGCCTCCACACAACAGCGTGCGATCACACGATAGTGACCCCTTTCTGAAAGCCACGGACGAGAAACTCGAGTGAGTGTGCTCACTGAACGTCCATCTCTCCATTTATTCATTCATTTGTTCATTTTCTCCCTTTTCCTTTCTCCAAAGTATAAGATGAAAATACCAGTCAAAATCTAAGGAAGGTTGGGCTTTTCTACAGTTCATGCAGCAGAACTGGCAGCAGGACGATAGAATGAAGAATGGGAGTCAAAATCTAATAATAATTATTATTATTAGTGTTTTTGGTCTTGCAGTAGAGATAGATGGGAAAGATACATTCGACATGCATTGAAATATTGTAATTTAACTGTGTCATTCGTACTTTTCGCAAATGTTTCTTCTTTGGCTCCTCCTCCTTACCTATACTTTTTAGTCTCATCAAGTTGTAATTATATAGTTCAATCTCATCATTTTCACAAGAACCTAAACTCCTGAAAAAAAACATTTTTATATTTAAACAAGAGGTCTGGAAATCAGCTTACCAGTAATATAAATAACAATAACTGATTGTGAAGATGCCGATTTGCTTCCTCACTGGGGTTCCTCACTTTAAACTGCTCGCGAAGTTAGCATCATACGGGATAGACAGTAATATAGTAGGCTGGATAGGAAAATTCTTACATGAACGCGTTCAAAAGGTGGTATTAGATGATGTCAGTTCAATCGAAGTAAAAGTTACATCGGGTGTTCCCCAGGGAAGCGTGATAGGCCCAATTTTATTTCTTCTCTACATAAATGACTTGAATACAGCAGTTAAAAATAGCAAGCTCCGTCTTTTTGCAGATGATGCAGTAGTGTATAAGGAAATTAGAAATGAAGAGGATAGTCAGTCTTTAGCTAAGGATTTAAATGCGATCGATAATTGGTGTGATAGTTGGCAGCTAGAATTAAATTTTAAGAAATACGCCGTAATGAACTTTTGGAAAAAGAATAGCTTTCCCCAAAATAATTATTACATCAAAGAAAAGAAAATATCTAACGTAGAATTTATTAAATACTTAGGCGTCACCAACACGGAAGACATGTCATGGGGGAAACACATCAGGGAAATACCTAGTGTAGCATACCGTAGATTAGGATTCGTATAACGGGTTCTAGGCAAACGCGATGACACATTTACATTGGTCAGACCCCATTTAGAATATGCCGCTAGTATATGGGATCCCTACGAGGACGGTATGATAAAAATATTAGAGCGTGTGCAAAGGAGATCCGCTAAATTTGTTAAAGGCCGTTATGATAATTGTATAAGTATTATGAGTTTAATAGAAGAACTAGGATGGGAATTACCATCAGAACGCAGGTTAAAATTTAGTTTAAACCTTTTAAGTAAATTCGAAACCGATTTGTTCACAGATGATGTTAGATATATATTAAGAACCCCTACGTATTATGCCAGGTTTGATCAGATTAACAAGATTAGAGAAATAGATTGTCGTACCGATAGATTTAAAATGTCATTTCTCCCGCGTACCATAAGAGAGAACAATAGGCAGCGTAGCAGAGGGATAGGTAGGTGAAATATAGTCAGAGTAGTCTGTAGTGCATGATGCATGTAATAACAAGGAATAATCCTTTTCTTGTTTGGTGACCTTCACCCCCTGACACACACCCTCGTTGTGGCTCGAAGGGTATTACGTAGATGTAGATGTACCTCCAGAAATTCTATCCAAAGATCCTCCTATCCCTTCTTCGACGTGTATCTATCTATACCTACGTAATACCCTGCGAGTCACCGCTAGGGTGTGAGGCAGGGGCTGAAGAACATCAAGCATGCACCATTTACATGATACTAAGAGCTACCAAGACCTACTTGACGCAACTGCCATGCAACCATGCAAATAAGCATGCAACTAATAGCTTCAATGCAATGCTAACCATGCAACTAAGGGCTACCAACTGAGACCTACCACTACAGACCCTTGTAACAATATTTTACCAACCTCTCCCTTTGCTAGGATGCCAATTCATCTACATTTATGTGTGGCAGGGGGTAAATAATTACACATTTTAATATAAACGTGCATTATACTATACACTATTGCATAAATATTACTTGAGGAAGGATATAGCCACCCATTCACTCGTGCAAATTCACGAATGGTATAAAAGAAAGAATGTAGACTTAATTAGTGAGCCAGCCACATTTAGGAATGGTTTCGGTATAGTTTCGAAAATGGGTATTCAAGCGAGCAATTAACATGGCATAAAAATTAAATACTTCTTTCAGATGCCCTACGAAATACCTAGATTACACCTACCTACTTTAGAGATAAATAAAAATTAAACAGGGCAACGAAAAAGTAATGATTTTTCCGTGGAAATTCTAGCGGTGCTTGAGAGCCCCACCCGACAATGTTAGCCGTCGTGAGAAGCCTTCAGGTGCTCAGCCTTTCTCTTCCCTTCTAGTGGGTAGGGAGAGACGAGGACAATTTTTCGGAATTCGCGCTGAAAACAAAAAAAAGACTATCGATCCGCAAAGCTACCTCATGACGTAAATGAAGGGAAAACACGAACTGACATTCCCAAAGAAAATCCCTTCCGCAATGGTGAACGGAATGTTTCCATCAACCACCCATGGAGGAGAAAATGTACGTACAGTTGCACTACAAAACATTTACACCATTTAGGGAAGGTTGGCTACTCCGTAAAGCTGGAGTAATAGTAGCTTTTCTGAGAAGGCTACCGAAAGCTTAAGTCATCTGCGATATTTAGGATAGGTAAGTTATTCGTTAGAGATAAGATTTTTCGGGGAATGGGGGAAGAGCGGAGCGGAAAGCTAGGCTAATTAAAAGGTGTCACGATAGGTTTAGCATAGTGTATCAGAATTAATACAAAAATTAAGTTGGGAATCGTTATCCGAGTGCATGTTAAATACAGATTATATCTATTGAATAAATTTCAAACGGATAGCTTTACTTAAGGTGTTAGATATATATTAAAAACTCCAGTGCATATGCTAGATGCGATCAGATACATAATATTAGAGAGATAGATTGTTGTACCGATAAAATGTCATTTTTCCTCTGTACAATTAGAAAACACAATAGGCAGCATAGCAAAGGGATATGTCGGCGAAATATTGCAGATAGTCTGTAGTGCACGATGCGTCTATTAACAACCAATCCTTTTATTAATAAGATGTAGATTCATGTGACTCTATTAATTGCATGTTTCCATGCAGTACCCTAGTTGCATGTCAATAGTGCATGTTTGGTGATCTTCCCTCCATACCACACACACTCGCGGTGGCTTGCAGGGTATCGCGTAAATGTAGATGGAAAAGAACGGTCAAAATTAGACTACTCTTAAAGGAGGGTCCTCAATTTAACGTCCAATTCGACGGACGAAGTGCTGAACTTGACGTTCCCTCCACGCAGAAATGAAGTAGGAACCGGTATAGCAATGAAAACATTTCACCACTTGCGAGATTCGAATCCGGATCCTCGGGCACGAGTGTCGATACTCTGGCTTCTACACCAAAACACGACGACATCGGCGCAAACCCTACCAGAATAGTCGCGGCTGAGGGCTTGATTCTAGTGCAACTAGCAGCCAATGCCAGGACCTCCGAGTGGACTAACATCACTCCATTCCTCCACCTTCCTTCTTGCACCGAGAAAACCTCATTCGTATGCAGCGCACACAAACACAGCTCCGTCAACCACGCACACCTACAGAGAATACCGCTCTCAAGCGGTGGGGATTTTAATGGGCACTATTTCGCTGGGGAGGCTTTTCCGCCTCGAGGGGCAGGAATTACTCGTCCGTGAGAGACATAAACATACACGACGGGTGTCAGATTGGTCTCTCGAAGCCCACAACGACGGGAAAATATACAACCAACGAGGGATTGGCACACTCAGAAAACGATGTGCTGAGAAATCCGTGAAAAATACCACATGCTTTACGAAATGCATTCTTGTGTTATTTCAAATCAATTCACCCCTGCGGAACTGAATAGTGTACAGCGAAGAACAATCGTTTATAGTATGACCTCACGCAGGATATTACCAATAGCTAACAATATACCCTATAACTGCCGCCATGTCGACATACTTTCGCCACCTTGATAGAGGTTGCACAAGAAGAGTGTGCATAGAAAATAGAAAGTATAGCACAACTGTGCGGAGCCCTCCTTTCACTCCTCTCTCTCCATGCCTGACCACTTCACCTTGTTCCGTGAGCGACCTCTCACCCCGAAAGGGCCCTCCGCTCCTCACAAAAGGGATCCACGGTAGCCTTTCTTCTCGCGGGGAGAGGAGACAGGTTCGGAGGAAGCCTACACACTAACGCACCTGGCCATTCCTGAACCCGCTCGGAGAAGGTTGACCCGTCCCCTTTGCCTCCCTCCCTCCACAACCTACGCGCAACAGTCTTCCAAAAGAATACTTAACCCCCCTCCACCGATTCCCCCACATATCCGCCCCCCCCCCCCCGCCACACGCAGTCACACACAGATGCCCGCCCTGCTTCATGCACCATCGCCCCTCAGCCCTTACCCGCCACCACACATCCACCGACTGCCCTGCGAGCAAACCACGACGGTGTGTGGCAGCAGGTGTGTTACTACTAACACTCACCTCGCATACGCACTAATATTTACATTACCAGTGAATGAGATATAACTATGAATATCATGCGGGGCACAACTTATATGACCACTTACGATCCAAAAATGAATGGAAAATGTTTAAACATTATACAAAAAGGATCGAATAATTAATAGTTCATGCAGGCATTTCAAAAATCATCAAAATTCAACTATCCTTCCTTATCCCTGGCAACTTCCGACTACTTGACTCACTGGCAACTCCCGAAAGAGACAACTGGAAACTGACTAATCGATATTAATCTGTTATGAGTAATGTGTGAAGTTGTTTGTTATATTAGGGAAGATCTTTTTATAATGCAGTTATCTTGGAGAATCTTGACGTGGTCATGGTTGCGAACTCTGTGAGGGAAGAATGAATGTTTGAATCTATCTAAACACCACCGGATAAACAGTTCCTACCACCTCCAAGCACTTCAAACTTGCAAATACTACGAGTGCTCCAATGCTGTGTTTCCTTGCACTTAATATATGTAATAAGAAATGTTAGAATATTATCTGCGCAGGGTCTGTCACACATATTGCTAGTCTCTAGTTTAAAGCCGTCTTGCATGTGCATCCGCCGATTTAGAGTATATTAAGGCAATGAAGACAAACACAAAATCCATGCCCGCAGCGGGATTCGAACCCGTGACCTCTGGGTCGCCAGACTGACTAGTTACCTACCCGGCTACCGCAGCTGGCGATATTCTGTTTGTCTTAGGTTTACGATTAATGAAGATTAAGGGTGCCACATAACCGAAGTAGAAGTGCCAACTCAAAACCGAATTCCGCAAATACTGCGGTCTAGCTCGAGTGGGGAACGCACGGACCCGTCTGTCTTATCTCATCTGTGTTTTCATTTCTGTTCCCACACTTAAAGGGGCTGCAGACCGGGAAGGAAGAAACAAGGATGGGAAAGAAAGGAGTGATGAGAAAGGGTTAGGAGAAAGGGCGATGAGAAAGCTACGTCGGCATTAGTCTGCTCTTAGAATACAAATTAAAATGCTTGATTGATAATGTATGTCTGGTGGTGGCTCACCCCATGCCACACACCCTTGCGGTGGCTTTCAGGGTCTTATTCAATGTATATCTACTTAATACCCTGCAAGCCTCCACAAAGGTGTGTGATGGGTTTGTAAATACATAGGGAACCAGGGGGTCCACGGCTAAACGTCCCACCCGATGGACGTAGTACTGAACTCGAGGTTCTCTCCACACATTACTCAAGTGGGGATTGGTGTACTGATGGAAAATCTCTTCCACTGACGGGATTCGAACCCTGGCCCTTGAGGCGGGCGGCCAGCACTCTAGCCACAAAGCCAAACCGACCCCTGGAGCTGGCTGTCTCCCTCACGTTTTGGCAATCCTGTTCGACCATCTGCTCTTCAGACGACCTTGTCTAAACGACCTCTGCCCTCGCCCCCCCCAAAAAAAACACCCCTCGCCCCAGAGGCCCCGTTCAAAACTACCCCCACGTCACCCACTCTTTTCCGCAGGTATTCCACCGCCCACACCCGCCCGAGCATCTTCTTCGCTCTCCCTCAGCTGCTTCCGGGGTGGGCGGATGACGATACAACCTCCTCGACCTCCCCATCGCCCTACTCCCCTCCACCCACCCCCGAGTCGATCTCCTCACTCCACCAACCCACCCGCACTCGATCGTCTAAAGGAGGACACGCAAGGAGGAAGGAATGGATTGCAAGCCACTTTCTCGCCAGGAGGCCGATGGCATATGGCGATAGATCGATGCCAGATTGTTATCTTTCACTATCGAGCAGATCGATGCTGAAAGAAGAGGAATCCGACACTCGCAGAGCCGATAATCATCGTTTATATAACTGCAATATATCTTTTTTTTAATAGCGTAGTTTTGAACAGTACCTATAATAAAGTACTGATCCTTTTTTATGCATGATATGTAGTGCATGTTTGGTGAGAGTTCACCCCCTGCCACACACCTTTATGGTGGCTTGCAGGGTATTATGTAGATGTAGATGAATATGCTCTAATAAATGTAGGTTCAGATTTTAAATTTATTTATAGAAACGATGAACTATTTGAAAAAACTACTCTGTGTTAACTAACATTTTAGTGTCATTTACAGTTAATATTTTACGTGCCTAAATCTACGTAATATTCTGAGAGCCACCGTGAGGGTGCGTGACAGGAGCAGGTACTACATCTACATCTACAGATACCTTGCAAGCCAACATAAAGATGTGTGGCAGAGGGAAAGGTGTGTTTCGGGGGGAAAGTTGTGTGGCAGATGCTAAATTTACAACTACTTAATACCCTGCACGCCACCATAAAGGTGGGTGGCAGGGGGAAAGATAGGTACTACTAACTGCATGTTTAATAGTTTCCTCGGGGTGGTAATATTGTCTCTCTTGGTTTCATGGGTTTCATGTAAGTAGTGTATAAAGAGGTAGAATATTTTGCATGCCTGCATAGCGGTTACGTCTACATCTACGTAATACACTGCGAGCCACCGCGAGGGTGTGTGGCAGGGGGTGATGATCACCAAACATGCACTAGTGACATGCAACTAGGCTACTACATGGATGGTGGTTAGTGTTCTCTCTGGTTTATAATATTTTCCTGATAATGGTTTACCCCCTGCAACACACCATTGCGGTGGGTTGCAAGGTATTATGTAGATGTTGGTGAATATAATTACATAACACCTCATTGGCTTATACATACAACAGTAGGAGAAAGGCTTCCACATCTATTGCTACAGTATGGATAACAGGCTTACCTAAGTGTGGTCATCGGCAAGCCTAATAGAATCAATTAAAACTTGCTAGCAGTCTTATACAGATCATGAATTTATAAGCAATGATAGTGCTGCTCCATCTGGCAATCGTCCACTCTACAGTAATTACTCAATATTCATCACTTCAGGCGTCATCGGAGCCCTTTCATCTCACCCCACAAGGTCCTAAAACTCACGACAAGCTAATTCATGGTTGCTGGCGTTTCTCCCATGCCCAAGACTACATGATTTCTGACACGAATAATGGCGAGCAATTTTCGATATTTATTGCTTGTTGTTTATCTATGTCAATAGTGCATGCTTGGTGATCTTCATCCCCTGCCACACACTCGCGGTGGCTTGGAGGGTGCCACTTAGATGTAGATTCGTCGATCAGTGTAGTTTTTGCGAGTTTCCCTACACTTCGAGAAACTGCCGAACCAAAGACTTGCAAAAATGATGCAAAACATTCAACGCGAAGACAGATATCTTGCAGAGCAAGGCCTGAAGAGGAAGCTGTTCCCAGAATATCTACAATCTACCTGATACCATGTGAACTACCGTGAGGGTGTGTGGCAGGGGTGAATGGTAACCGGCAATACTTATATGATAAATGTAAAGTGGAGGGGTGGGCGGAGGCCCGATGGAGCCCCCCTGGCGCTTATAGTTAGACATCTTTAGATCCATTGTGCCAACCCACATTTAACCTGCCCGCCACTCGCAGACAGGGGACTAGAACACCACGGTAGAGGTATGGAAGGGACACCCATCCAACCTCCGTCCGGGCCCAACATTGCTTAACTTCGGTGATCTGACGGGAACCGGTGGTTCAACGTGGCAACGTGGCTAGAACCTTGCCAATATACTTATATGCTACTACCACGCACAGTGCTACTATTTTATGGAATCATGTTAGATATCCACTCACGAGAAAGGTGCGACTAAATGGTCAGTATCTACAAAGTAATGTCATAATTATTGATGGAACAGGGCTTCACCAAACTTTTATACATAGTTTTTGTACCCTGTTTGCAATTTTTTATACTGGACTCGTGCATATCACGCTTGGAGAAACGATCCGTTTTTGACTTGACTGTGAGGTACCCCTAAGTGGTGAGCGGGAGGGAGGAATCACACAAGTGGTGACGCAATTCTATGCGTTCATTTACCTCCCGCGCCGGCTGTACAAGTCGCTGAAACGTATAATACAGAACGGCCTTTCGAAAGGTTTTGTGATTATTTTCCTCCGCTCAAAGATTCACGCCTTGAGGTCGAATTTTATAAGTTCCGTGTCGTCTTGCGATCCATTATCAGAGCGTACTCCCCATCGAAGACGGATTCGAAACAGGTTCTTCGGAATGGGTGCTCCTCCCTCTCTCTTCCTCCTTCCCTTACTCCTCCTTCACAAGAAGACTGCCTGCCGTCCACGCACTGGCCTACGCCCCTCGCCTACACGCACTCGCAAGAAACAACCCCTTCCCTCTCTTTTCTCTCAAGGACGGCCTCTGCCAGCAGCGGGGTGACGTCACGGAGGCAGTAGGGAGTGGGAGAATGGCTGCAGGGAGGGGATGGGAGCGGATTTCTCAGACTTCGCGGCCGGCCGCGCACCTGTGGGGCGAGGAGCTGGGTTTGGAGAATGGGGTAAATAAATAGGTGAGCTCAGCGACGTGCATATCGGCGGTAAAGGCGTGCGGCATTTCATTGAATGACCATCAAACTGCGACCGCCGCGGCGGTCCAATATTCTAATATAATAATATTAGGCCCAATTAGGTGTGAGTACATCAGAAAGAAGCGGAACTTCCTACATCAACTGCATTTTCAAATCTATATACCCTCACTCCAATGAGCTTCTGACCGGGAGGAAAAGTACAAGTATGGAAATGGAAAGGTGGAGAAAAACCCGGCTTCAGCATTAGCCTGCTCTTAACGAAAGGCGCCAAGGGGACCACGTCCTATCCGACAGACGGAGTACTGAACTCGAATGCTCTCCAAAAAGCACTCAGATAGGGGCCGGTTTACCAAATACCTTCCCCTGCCGGGAATCAAACGCGGGCCTTCTGGGTGAGAGGGCAGTACTCTATCCACTTCATCAACTTGACTCCCTGAGAGCTAAATAAACAAATATAAATGCAATAACCGCACCCCAGGCGGGATTCAAATACGTGACCTTTGGGTCGAAAGGCCTGCGCATTATCGACCTGGCTACTACGTCCACCTCCTTTATTGTCAGACCTGCCACCTCTAATAATTACATCAGCGTTGCACATTAGTAACAATTCATGGTAAATCCTTTTCAGCACCTGCTGGAGTGGTGATGTTCACGAAGACCATCTATAACACAATTTTATCGAAAGAAGCATTACTTCACACCGTATTTAAGCTCAGGTTCCCAGACTGGGGTCCGTGAAGAAATAATATTTTCTTCCTTCGCGGACTTCCACTAAACTAACCTCGTAGTTTGGATAGACAAAGGCGAGGTACCAAGTGAGGCTGGAGAAGGACATCACATGACATGGGAACAATATTATGTCCGTTAAGACTTAACTTCACAGATAGAAAACTAATAATATTAATAATGCATAAATATATGCCTGACGAGGGATCACCTTGTCCCACATACACACCCTTAGCAAGGTGCGAAGAAGTTGCACATGAATAGATTAGCACGCAAGTGACACACTCACACAAAAGCACCCTAAATGGAAGGATGTCGTCAAAGCGGTACGATTCGCTCGCGCTCCGCCTTCATTTGCCCCCGTCGCAATATCGCCCCACGAGTGCTCTCCGCGTGAATGGGCTGATGCGACGACAACAAATAAATAAATATTTGCACGCACGTTCCCCCCACTCTACCCCCTCCTCTCTCTCTATCTTTCACTCACGACCCGCTGAATATCCTCGTCAATCGATAGGTAAGTGGGAGGAGGAGGGGAGAAAATGGAGGCGAAGAGGACTGACACTGTCGTTGGCACGAGCTGTGGCTCGAGGGGAGAGACACGAAGAGATCAGGAGGAGAGGGATATATACATATGTACATTTACATAATACCCTGCTAGCCACCATAGAGGCGTGCGGCAGGGGGTGAAATCACGCCAAACACGCATTACATATCATGCATAAAGAAGTATTAGCAGTTATATCCTAGAGTATACTTAACAATTTAATAAAAGTAAAAAAATAGCAAAGCAAGCAAATAAAAACATGCTGTTAGTGAGGTTAACGTAAAGTCTTTTTCACAATATGTAAAATCCTATGCTATCTATGTTTATACTATTGGATATGTCCTATATATAGATATATATAAGTTGAAGGTCGCAAAATATTTTTAACGTCACCAGTCAAAATAATGTCTCTAGTTTAGTCAAGGATAAGGGTGGATGCTCTCATTTATGCTGGCGACCAACGAATAAAGTCATTTTCTCTGTGAAGGATACAGCTACATAATACCTTGCAAGCCACCATAAGGGTGAGTGGTAGGGGGTGAATTCACACCAAACATGCATTACATATCATGCATAAAAAAGGATTAGTAATAATATACTAGCCTAAACTTCAATTTTTAAAAAAGATAAAAATAGCAAAGCAAGCATCCAAAGTGTAAGTGGGGTTAGCTTAAAGTCCTCATACTAATGTGCAATAACCTATGCTATCCAATGATACACTTGTATTTATGCTAACGGATATATTTAAAGCTGCTCATATCCCTAATTGTACGAGGAAAAAAGGAAATTTTGAATCTGTCAGTTCGGTAATCAATTTCTCTAATTTTGTGATTATAGTCCAGCATAGTAAGTTGGGGTTCGTAAAATATTTTCAACGTTATCAGTGAAAATGTTAACTTGGACTTTGGTCAAGAGATTAAGTCTAAACTTCAACCTTATACGCATACTCACAACCAACACCTTGGTAGGAGTTGGTAGCTCTTACAATTAGTTGCATGTAAAAGGCGTATGTGTGGTGTTCTTCACCCCCTGCCACACACCTTCGCCGTGGCGAGCAGGGTATTGTATTATAGATGCAGATGAACCACTCATTATTCCTTCCAAACTACTTCTCTTCTCCTTCCTCTTCGCCGCTTACCTATCATTCATATATATATTACGCTCTGATTTCCACACGAAAATAATATAAAAATTCTAGGAGGAGATCGCCAGGAGTTCAAGCATTTCGTTACGATTCTTTTCATTTTAATTAACGGAACCATGAGTTCTCAGCGAAAGCAAAGAAATAATTTCGACGGTCGCAGTAGAAAGCGCCATTTCGAAGTACAGAAACGCTGCTTCACTCAACTCTCCATTCTTGGAATCCCTCACCTCATCTACTCGGTTTCACTGCCAGATCCACGTCCCCCCTGAATGTGTCGAAGAAACGGAGAAGAGCATCCAGAAACCAGTCCTTTTCCAAAAGACATGGCGGGAGTTTTTAACGTTCGTTAGCCCTCCATTGCGGAATCAAAGGCCGGGAGAGATCCCCTGCGCGTCCTTTTTGAGGCGAACCTCGGAGAGGGAGTTTTGTAAGTGGATCGCGATGCAAAGCGCTGAGTGTTACGGAGGGAGAATGTCGGACAGAGTGAACTAGCGCAGGGGAACCGTCCCCGTTTCCAACGGGGAGACCTACTTGGGTCATCCTTCCACCAGGCGGAGCCACTGGTCCCTCCCTTCCCACCCTACTCCCATCCCTCTCCCTCTTTGCATTATAACACTCACTAAAAATGTACCAGCCGCGTCACCACTCGGGCAAGGTGGTGATGTAATATGAAACACAATTTCACCACTGAATGGACTGCAAAATTCTATAGCGAAAGATATGACATGAATATAAAAATACAATCAGAAAACGGAAGCAATGAGCGAAATTGTGGGTATCAGGTGTCATTATGTGGAATTACATCATCGCACAGAATAAATATATGCAATTTCCCACTTACATAAAAATTGTGGGAAGCGCATTTTTGTCTAAGTGGAAAATTGCATGTTTTATTCTGTATTAGGAAGGATTAAGATTTTCCAAAGTATCTGCATGGAAATCTACATCTACTGACTAACCTGCAAGTTACCTCGAGGGGGTACGAGGCAGGAAGTGAGCTATCATCAAATATGCACTGCACATAAGAACCACTTTTTACACTAGTATTGAATAAAAGATTGCTACAAATACCATAAGAACATCGCAAATTTTACTTGCCATCCACCACGAAAAGAAATGTTTATGAAACAAAACGGATATTCATTAAAAGTAATGGTTCAGACATGCCTGGATCACCAACAATCCATTATCCTGATCATCTCTCTGGCCAATTTGTTGAATATTTTATGCGTAAGAAGTACGATTGTATTTTCGTATTAACAGAACGAGAAAACATAACATTGAAGAGGGCTACATTAAATTTATTGCTACGTAGAAGGACACATTCTAGAGCATGCGGAACAATTTTCTACTCGTACATAGTATGTTTGAGGATTGAGAGTATAGCACCAGTGAAGTTAGAAGACATGCTGCATTGGCTACAAAGAGGTTTTGCTGAAGGAAAGAACTACTGGCAGCTATGCTGAAAATGGTGTTAATTAAAGACTGGTGAGGAGCCTTAGAGGGAATTCGGCGTTCTATTGACACCGAAACTTGGACTTGGAGAGAAGTGGACGAAAAGAAACTATGGAATTTTGAATATTTGTTGTAGAGAAGGAAGGAAAAGAAAAGCGAAAAGAAAGACAAACAAAGAAGCACTGGAAATGGTGGGAAAAGACAGGATGTAGATTGAAACAAACAGGACGATGCATCGTAAGAGGATGAAACGGGTAATAGTAAACTATAAT
The DNA here is from genome assembly GCA_933228895.1 of Platycnemis pennipes. Lineage (NCBI taxonomy): Eukaryota > Metazoa > Arthropoda > Insecta > Odonata > Platycnemididae > Platycnemis > Platycnemis pennipes. The sequence continues at coordinate 76,404,416 of OW121854.1, forward strand.
TTTTTGAAGGGCGTAATAAAAGAAGAATGTTAGTTAGGCAAGAGGGAGGAGAAGAATGGGCTAAATTCTTATAATTTACAGTAGGAAGCAAGCGGTGCTAATAAAGAATGATACGCGAAATGGATAAGATTATGAAGCCACATGGAAATGCTGAAAAGAATTTTGGTTCATTGTCCTCCAAAAACTATTTTTTCGGTTTGCGGTAATAGATAGCAAATCTGGCAAGCAAAGTCCGGGGGTTGTCATAATTTAAAACGATTCAACGTATTGCAGGTTATCGATCACCACAGGACGTTAGCACACAATGGCAGTTTACATCTTAAAGATAAAATGAGAGGGATAAAGTTCAATTGTTCCGCACACAATGAGAAACAGTAATAGTTTTCAGCGAAGATACCTTGGGAAAATTAATAATATTGTAGATTTTGATGTAGAAATGTAGTCTAGTGATGTTGATGCTTTTAGCATTAATAATGCATGTATACGTAGAGTAATTTGAATTAATAGGTATATTTAAATAAATTTCAGACTAATCAATAATTATCGCATTACCGTGCAGATATTGACAATTTAGTTGATCTCGTGATATCTCATTCACCTGTTAATTGTGCATACACTGACTAGTAGTTTTGCATGCGTGCATGACAGTAGTGTAACTTTGGTTCTCCTTTGATTTAGTATGCATGACTGGTGATGGTTGATCCCGGACACACACCCTTGTGGTGGTTTGCAGTGCGTTGCTTAGATGTAAGATTTGTAAAGGAATGAGTAGAGATATGTTACTGAGATAATATAGATAATATTAACCTCGAAATTAACTTCTTTTCCAGAATTGGCTGGAGATCCACTTTTCCCTTGTTTCACCTAGGCATGAACAAATTAAACAGCACCCCGCTTGGACGCCATAAGGTGTAAGAGACGAAAGGCCCAGGAGTACATTGGTGCACGTATGAACGAGTCCTAGAAAGTTCTCGAAATGGAGCCAATTCAACTCTTTCTCCACGGTGTGAGATCTGAGGAACGATCTTTTCAACTCTCTCGCAGTTAATCTAGAAACAGATACCAGTTTCCTATGCCGGATTTCTTCCGTGAAAATGGAGGAATCAATATCGCCACCTCAATTAGCATAGAGAATTTATTCAAGCTGTTGGGTGTCGGAACCGATTTTTTAAAGCTGACGGGAAGGTACGACCAATTATAGCTCAACGGTTATTGACTCTTAAGAAAGTTGATATTTTCATTGGAAGTACTTTTTCAAATCTGCTGGGGAAGAGTAAACCAACATATTTGAAAGCGGAAAATGATCAATGTTTTCTTCGCAGTGGCCCAGCAAAGTTCATCGCGTAGAAAATTCCACATTCTCACGTGAAAGAACTCCTAAACCAAAGCACCCATGCATAGGTTCCCAATTTGGCTCTCAAATATACAAAAGAGAACCTCAGTTACGCGATATTGAGGTCATTAATATTTTTTACGACCTGCTGTTTTCTTTACACATTCACCAACAGATGCAAAAATACATGCATCTTACCATTCACTGATATTATTAAAATAGGCTCGAAAGTATGAACAAAAGCCAATTTGATGATAGTAAGCCAGAGTCCAAGGATCATAAGTTGGTAGTGAGATTAGCGTTCACATTAGTTATTTGGGTATATATAGTTATATGACAGCTCTATCATCTGCACCAATTTTAAGAAAGGAGGGTAATTGGTAACAGGTAAGAATTTATGGATTATAATTTATGAAAGGAGGAAAAACTGGCACTGGTATTAGCCTACACTTAACGGAAAGACGCCGAGGGGTCTAAGATTTAACACCCCATCTGACGGAGTACTGAACTTTTTTTCCAGAGCACTATATTACGAACCAGTATTATTATTATGTACATTACTTCATTATTATTATACATTATTTCTACCAGTGAAGGTAGGTCTAAATGGACAAAAATTTTCCCACGCCCCTATATCTCACACGATAACCCTATTCAGCCCCCTATACTTCCTACCTCCCATCACTCTATCCGAACTACCAGTTTTTCTCCTCCCTCTACCCCTCTTACCCAACATTCTTCCCTCAATCCCGTCTTTCGAAACACAATCGTCCTCAACAACCCTCTCCACCCACACTTTCTGCCTTCTCTTTATTTCATCAATCAATTTTTTTTCCTCTCCCACCAATTCTAGCACTTGCTTGTTTGTCCTCCTTTCGACCTATTTTACATTCTCCATCCTTCTCCACGCCCACATCTCAAAAGCCCTAACTTTATTTTCAACTTGTTCCCTTAAAGCTCATGCTTCCGCACCATATACTGCCTCGCTCCATATTAAAGTTATCATTAGTCTTTTCTTCACTTCCCTACTCATCGCCCCTGTCATTAGTTCACGCATTCGAGTAAAAGATTATTCTTTCAATATGATTCTTTTTCTTACTTCGATTTGGAGGATGTTAGATTTGTATCTCTAGAGACGGTGGAGTGACCTTATGCGAATTCACAAGGACTGAGTAGGTGTGGATTAACGGGCATGTAAAGGGTGAGCTTCAAAGAAAGAGAGAGGAGAACAGAGAATGCTTAGCGTTCCCGATTGCAGAGTGATTAGTCTCCCTATAAAGGCGGGCACCTTTGTTGCAAACGGCGGCGTGCATCGTCTTCGTTTCCACAGCGCATCGTAGATCGGGCTTCTGCGGGAGAAAGCAAGACAGCAGTCGGGCGCGGCCAACGAGCCGTGAAAAAGAAACCTCGTCTGCAGGAAAGCGAGAGGCATTCATGGGCCAAATTCCCTTTTTAGAAAGTCCCCGACCGGCGACCGCCCCGCAGTAATAGTTAACCCCATCGCCAAAGCGCCTCTCTCTACCCTGTTCCGAGCGACGTTTTCCACAGGATATATCCATCCACCAACATAAATTGTCATTCCCACCGCCAAAACTAAGAGATCACAAATACCTCCATAAAGTTTATTATGAATAATAAACTTTTTCAGCTAAAACTAAACTTCACGGATGGTGACCTACCACCCCTGCTACACGTCCTTCCGCCAGCTTGCAGGGTAAATGGAGATATAAATGAATGATGCCCTAAAGTAGTAACATAGTACCTCTCGATTTTTTGTAGGTACACCTACATAATACCCTGCAAGCCACCATAAAGGTGTGTGGCAGAGGGTGAATTCTCACCAAATATGCACTACATATCATGCATAAAATAGGATTATTATTAATATATTAGTCTATACATTACCACTTAAAAAGATAAAAATAGCAAAGTAAGCATGCAAAAACATGCTGTTAGTTGGGTTACCTTCAAGTCCTTATACCAACATGCAACTACCTATGCTACACATTGATTCACTCGCATTGGACATTTTTACCGCTATTCATATCCCTAATTGTACGAGGAAAAAAGTACATCTTGAATCTGTCAGTCCGGCAATCAATTTCTCTAATTTTGTAAACATGGTACAGTCTACCATAGCAAGTTGGGGTCCGCAAAATATTTTTAACGTCATCACTGAAAATATTATCTTGGAATTTATTTAAGAGATCAAGTCTAAATTTCAACCTGCGATCTGACAATGATTCACATTTTAATTCATTTAATAGACTGGTTACGCTAATATAGTTATCGTACCGTCCCTTTACAAATCTTGCCGATCTTCTCTGCACACGTTCAAGTTCATTATTTAGACCGATTTCGTAGGGATCCCATTTGCTGGCAGCATATTTGAAATGAGGTCTAACAAGGGAAAAGAAGCTGATTTCTCGCAAATGATCGTCACATTTACCTAATACTCTTTTGATGAATCCCAGTTAACGATTATATTGCCCCATTATTTCACGTACGTGTTTACCCCAGGAAAGATCATGTGTCAGTCTCATTCCAAGATATTTAATGGATTACACGTTTTTTAATTCATCATTACTTATTTTGTGCGTGCTAGGAGGAGAACAATTCTTTTTCCAAAAATTCATTACCACACATTTTGTTTCATTTAATTCTAACTGCCATTTATCACACCATTTTTCAATTGATTGTAGGTCATCATTTAAATATTCTTATCATTTGGGCATAGAATTTCCCTGTACACTACTGCGTCATCGGCAAATAGACGAAGCTTACTTTTGACCACCTCATTGATACCATTTATGTACAGAAGGAACAGGAGTGGACCTATCACACTATCTTGTGGGACACCTGAAGTGACTTCAATTGCCGGGGAGGTAACAACGTCCAAAACAACCCTATGCACCCGTAATGCATACACGGACTATTATTTTTTGCGGTAGTAAATTTCAAACCTGGTATCATAGTAAATTAAAGTGTAAATTTAATTCTCATTTGATTTAAAATGCGTGCCTGATGATGATTCAGCCGGGCCAGATACACTTACGATGGCTTGCAGGGTATCATATCGATGTATGTGTAGATAATGACAAAATAGGTGGGCACACTGTAGCTAGCCTCGCCAGCAGTGCATCTAATATAGTGTTCTCTATTCCACAAACGAGCAGAGAAGCCTGATTGGAAGTGTGGCATTAACGTCGAAACACGGATTTTAAGGAAAGAAGACGGAAAGGAGGAGGATGGAGAAGGTACGGTGGGTTGGAAGGAAGACGATGGAGTAAGTGAAGAAGAGGAAAGGAAGTCAACTGAGGAAATTAGGTAACGGGAGAGGGACTGAGTGGAGCAGATAATAAGGGTAGAGGGTTTGCTGAAGGATCTAAACGAAAGACGGGTGGTAGTAAGCAGGCCAGGAGGAGAGGAAGGGGTAATTTGAGTAGAATTATGGGAGGTAGGAACTATTCCAAAAGAAAGACCATCACATCACATCTAAACCTACCTTCACCGGTAGATACATCATTAATAAAAATAACAATAACGTTGACAGTGAGTTAGTAATCATAGGGTGTAGTTAAAATGTATTTATTTGAAGAAGACAATATGTTAACCCAGCACCTAGCATGTCAGATACCGAAAATATTTTAGCAAATTAAAAAACTGCTTACCCTGCATTTAAAATTACATTCTTTCGAAGTTGCTAATTATTTTGTTGCAAAGCAGCAACATCAGGTCCCATCCACGTGGAACCATCGTCGTGAGCAATAAAATACCTTGAATAAATACAGTACTATAAATCAACCTTTCATTCCAATGGGGAATTTTCGCCGGAGGCTGTCAATTACATTTGGAACTGTTTGCGAGAAGAAGTGCTTTTCGTCCACTGAGACTTAACGACTTAAAAGTTATTGAGTATTATCAATCGCCAGCCACAACATTTTCTCGTAAACTGGCAAACACACTAGCCTAAATGTTTGCCCCTGCCAAAACTAAAACCCATGCAACACACCCTCGCTGTGGCTTGCAGGGTATTTCGTAGACGTAGATTTAGAAAATTAATGTACAAAACATCACTCGCCATTCTGAAATATTTTGAATTTTATTTCCAACTGGCCTTAAGACAAAAAAAATCGTTAATAAACGAAAATTCCTGAGCGCAAAATGAAATTGAGAAATGCATTTCTAAACTGTATAAGAGATACAATTTCATGAATACGATGATTACGCCAAGAAGCCATTACCTAACATAGATACATATATACATTGATAATTTAACATAGTAAATAAAAACAGTATTTCGCGTGAATTCCTTTTGATCTGGCGCGCATTGCATTTCTACAATCCGAATCATAAACGTCATAACTAAAAAGGGAAGAGTAAATTATTCCACATTGTATTGATTTTTCCCCATATTCCGAGAGAATTAAGATGGGAGTCGTGCGGGGAAGAAAGTTTGTCCCTAAACCCATTCAAAAGATCTTAATTTGGATCGTCGGATGGGAAAGAGTGGCCGGAAAGCGTTAGTCAGTCAACGATGGCGTCTCCGTGACGCAATATACTCCCTGCTGTTTCTTTCCTTCCGGAAGACGTCGGAACAAGTCGAAGCCGACGAGTGACATCGGGAACCCGAGCTGTCATTCGAGGTTGTGGAGTCACTGCGGGTGAAGAGTTTCCGCTTCTTTCATTTCAGTCACATTCCCTGGATGGCGCAAGAAATTATCACGAAGAAAGCGCAATGCATTGCGAAAAGATAAAGGAAATACCGAAAGTGAGTAAATTTCGTTCTGAAAAAATATCATTACGAAAAAATCGGGGAAAACTGCGAGATGAATCACAAGGAAATTCCATTTTATGGCCTCCAAATAGAAATGTGCACTACCATTTATGGCACTCCTGAAAACCTCTGAGAAATGCGGCAGCAGAGCAAGAATTAAGTTTTATGGTACTCCAGCTGCTAAGACTATAACGCAGCTTAATGATAAAATTAATTCTCACACAAACACAACGTCAATGATAGTAAGTGTAAATGTAATTCTCTTTTGACCTAAATGACCTGATGATGGCTCGCCCCCAGTCACACACCCTTGCTGTGGCTTGCAGGGTATTATGCAGATGTATATCTAAAACATATTTGGCAATGCGAAAACAGGAGGTGTACATCCACTTCGAACCGGATTAAGTGCGAATAAGGTTTTCCCGAGGGGAAAAAACGTAAACACGGACTCTGTATCAGCTAGTGGTAATTGAATTTGCGTCAATCGACGGCCACATTAGCTCCGAAAAATAAATGGGGCAGTCAAAACTGTAAGTACACTTCCGCGAACGTGGAAGAGTCTTGACCCGGTTACGTACGCACACAAACACACGCAAACATCCACTGACTGAGTTAGATAGAGGCGGGGAAATGGAGTGAGTGATAAACACGACCCAAATGGAGCACGAAGGGGCTGTTTTCTTAAACGCGTTCTCAATTTTCAGGAGGCAACAAACAATATCGGCACGAAATAATGCCGAAATAGGAACATCAAATACGAGATACGCCCTACATCTAGTTTTAGCGATACTCCGTTATTCCACCATACGATAAAGAGGTACCTCCTCTAACGAAGATAATTCCTTATGGAATCACATTCGTTAGTCAAAATCTACATCCACCGAAACATGATTTACCGTAAGTTTCCACGGTGAAAAACTTACTAAACTAATCGTCTACATAAAAATTTACAATAGGTTTTCTAATTTCCCCCTGGTGCCTTCGCTGTTAGCTATAACTGTCCCTAAATGAGCTCTACTTATTACATAATGTCCGTCTTATTTTATCTTCATCATCTAAAGTCTAAACTGCCATAGTAAGCTTGTTTTTTTAATTCATTTCATGTTCAGAGAACCTGTTCGTTTTCAATTTCTGCAGGAGATATAAACTGGATTTTAACCTACGCTTGAATTCCTTCTGAGTACTACACACATTTTAAAGAGCAAAAAAAACCTACCAAAGACTCAAATGAACATCTGCGTACCTAATTGGTCGAAGGAGAAAGGAATAGTAAAATTTTAGTACCATTGACAGTTTTCACACAATTACATTGAAATGATCTTTACGCTAACATATCTAACTTACTGATATTAATGACGATACTTACTTACACATTGCTACTGATCTTTACACTATTAAACTGAAAATATGTACATGTCATTTTTACAATTTTATTCCAAAATTTTCAACGTTGAATATTATTGTCAGCATGTTGAAATATATACTAAATATCCTGCAATCCGCTATCAGAATGTGGTTGGTAGGGGTGAAACATCACTGGGTATGCATTTTAAAGCACAAATAATTAAATGCACATTTGCTATCATGCAAGGGAGCAAAACTACTAGTCCACTCCTCTTGCATGATCTTAACTATATATATTCTACTACTTCCTGGAAAATGTTAGACATAATGATAATATCTACTGAAATATTCGTTAGGGGAAGGAGAAAGGATAGTAGAATAAAAAAATTGAGAGTTTTCACACAATTAAATAAATGTATTACATTACATACATTATACGATAGAAGAGTCAGATAGACAGTGAAAAAAGAATCTTAGTCAGCCAACCTATTCGTTAGCAGAGGCATTACTTTAATTTAAGATCTGGGGAAATGTGGCAAGAAATAATTAGATTCTCACGACGGAAGTTTTGGCGAGAAATCGATTACGCTCTTTCCCAATCTTGATGGCTTATGGCACGGGAAAGCCAGCAACACCGGGAGTTCGTCACGAGTTTAGAAAATTATATTTCCTAACCGAGAAGGTAGTGGGGAAGAGAATACGATGGCCGAGATTTCTAAGTCAAATAAATATCCTACACGAGTCAAAAACCGTTCCACAGCAGCAGCGAAATCACAGGCGGTAGCAGGACATTAAAAAATGAGAGAGTTTGAAGTTTGTTATGTGCTTTCTTCCCGTACGAAATACCGTTATTCGGTTTCATGGGGCGAAAAAACGGCAATATATTTTCTAAAATATTGCGACTGGTTTAAGTTTATATCCCACAAAAAATAAAATCAACCCATGTATTTTCATTGGTCCATTAAAGTGCTTCGCGAGCTTTTATCTGCAGCGGAGCAAATTTTCCCAACAACCTTTCACCCAAACCGCGTCCATTCGTTCTCCCGGAAATAGGCGTTTTTGCACTCTTTTGTATGATATGAACCATTATCAAAATAAACTATCTTGCAATAGAATAGAGGTAAAGAATAAATTTATAAGAAAAACAGAAGTTCACTTTTATGTTGCCTAATAATTATCGAAGTGATTTCGATATGGAATAAGTCTTCTACTTTAACATTTCGGAATTAGTCTGGGACTACGGAAGTAATTAAAAATTGAGAAAAATGTAGGTGCATTTTAATTTCTGGGCAACGCGGACGACAGCAATCAAGTTCTGCTCTGGATGGCAAAATACTCTCCACAAATACCCGAAGCAAGTCTGTTAATCCACTTCAACATCGATTAACAGCTGGGAGAAACGAATTACTTTACCCAGGAGTAGGACAGGGCAGAATAATTCCATGAAATTAATTTTTCGATGAATTATCATCTGGCCCAACGTGATATTTTGTTTTAAATATTTTAATGGCAACTTCTGATTACTCGCACGCACTGCACGCTTAAACTGAAAGTATTTTAACTCTCGGGCGCCACTGAAATCATAATAGAATCCATTTTTGTAACTGCGAGAAAGTGCATAGCTATGAACTGAAGTTCACCCTCAATGGGTTTCTAGCATCCTAACGTTTTTTCCCCAAAAAGCTATTTCCATTATTGGGAGCAGGCTTTCCGTATATTTTCCTCCTTTGAAAAGCGGACCTTAACGGTAAAGCGCATTCACACGACCGCATTGGAAAATGTGAGTATTGGAAAGGGGCGCTAGCGAGAAGGTTATGGGGAAGAGCTGGAGTTGGAGGAGGGAGTCATCCAAAATTTATGACGTGGACAATGGAGAGGGAAAGATAATCGGACGCAATACGAGGACATTCTTGGGATGGGGGGAGGCGAGTGCTTGCGAGAGAAAGACAGAGGATGTGCGTGTGACCATTGTCCATTGTCTTGGAGACTCCGTTGACTGCGGGGCAGCGGTGGTGAAGGGGTCAGTCTCAGCAGATCAAAGAAGAATAATAGTGACAGTACAATACATACAATACGTATACTATAAATTCGCCTTAACTCGCCATTAGCCTACACACCCCTCCCTCTAACCAGCTAATAATCACTGGGACACTGCAGGTCCTCTCTGGGTCATCTAGGAATTTTCTCCATTTCACAAACAATTAAGTTTTCCTGAGTTAACAGTGAGACTTTATGAATTCTAAACGAAACTATTTAAATGCACTATCAATCAAATAATTTAAGCTAATCTGACAATCCCCAAATGTAAACTCGACATAATATTATTGATTTTTACTGTCAACGGCAGCCATAGATAGTCAATTCTTACTCCATTTCTTAATAAACCTCTTCTTTATTACGATTTCTCTCTTCGGCTCAGAATACCTCCTCACTTCTATTCATTCTACGTAAAATTCCCTTTCTATTTCTCCCGTTTCCCTGCATACTCGACTTTTATCTCTCATTACGGCATACAAAACTGCATGCTTACCCTTATTACCTGTTGCATCCACTTACGCTGTCCTTTTTCATTCTGATAGGAGACCAAAAGTGAAGTCTACGTAGGATACATTTATTTTGATGGACTAAAACCCGCAGAATAAATAATGGATGGAAGGTCAGCTCTTGAGGGAGAGAGAGCATGGAGAACTACCACAGTCTATGAAATAAATCCACGCTTAAAATAGCTCTGAAGTCAAGGTGTTGATAGGAGACGAAGCAATCGGACGGTCGACTGGGACGACATGCAGTCGAGGCTTGCATTCATATGAGCAGAATAGTGAACCCACATCCGCCCGGCAACAGGGACAGCACGACATACGGTTCTAAATACAGCAATGCTTTAAGACTTCATGTGGCAACATTGTTGATAGACCGAAATTGTGATGAAGACAGGCAATATTGCGTGCACATATCATACTATATGGTATGCACACACCTCATAATTCGTATGTAGTGGATGGGAATAATATCACATGACACATTTGTTGACGTTAGAAATTAATTTTTTCAAAACAAGATTGAGGACAATATTTTTCCCGAAAGTATCCGAAAATATTAGTAATTGTGTACCAATGATTGATTTCCCTAATCTAGTATGATTGGAACCGTCCTATGAGGTTTCTAAATATCATTGAACTTGTACTTGCGATGAAGCGGTATTTCATGCCACTTTAAATAAATGGGAGTTTCGCAAAGCGACTGAAACGTGAAGCGATTGATCGACGGTTACTGGTCTCATTGGAGGTAGCAGCGATCCAGTACCGCATCAAGTATAAAAACAAGTACCTTAGCTATGATACCGATCATTCTTGTTAGGTAGCATACTGTTCCTATACCACACGATACTGGAAATATATCACGCTAGCCGGGGCGTCGGAACTATTTTCGCTGGGAGGGGCCAACCTTGAAAAGGGCCCCGCTCTTAAGAAAAGGCCCTGGCTCCTATGAAAAGGGCCCGGCTTCATAAAAAGGCCCGCATTGTTTTGCTGATAGGAGGGAGTAGAGAATAAAATTCGGCAAAATGAGCACATGAAGGTGGTAGAATATGTATCGGAAGGGAAAAAGCAAGCTGGAAACAAGTGAAATTTAATTTTTATTAATGAAGACTACTCATTTCTCAAGGGCCCAGGGCAAATTCTGGGGGGTCTTCGGCACCCCCTGCCCCCCCACTTCCGACGCCGCTGCATGCTAGCAGTGTCCTCGACCTTGTACTGTATCAGGTATCGCGTAGAACGAGCTTAAGCGTTATGCTTTGTTCGTTCCAGTAGGTATATCGGGGGCACTTACATTAATTCAAAAGTATAGCCACGATTTCATTCAAATTTACCACTGGGAGAGCCATTGGTTATCGATTGCATCTAGGGGCTGTCATACCAGTTAGGGTCCTCGCAATGGGCACCTTTGCCTTGGTAATCCGCCGCCACCCATTCGCGGATGTGCGTTCGTTCTCGCTCGCCGCCTCCGAGTGCCATCTTCCCGTGACACGGGAGCCGGTGGACGGTTACGTAGTGACACGCCCGGGTCTTTTGAACTGGACAGACAACACCTTTCCCTCTCGACCGGGTGGGAGGTGGAGGAGGAGGAAGCAGTCGTTCCTAAAACCTTGGCGAGGCCACCGAGGGACAGGGTAGGAAACATTTCGACTTTAAAGAAAACAACCATCTTGCGGCTCTAAATCTCGAAACGCAGGGAGGGGATTTGAATGGAGAGAATTAACGCACATGCATTCGAGGTGGTCAAACTGGTAGCTGGATCTGATGGAGGTGTGGTCGGATTTAACTTTGTACAGCGCACTATTGTGCTCGCTCACGATATGGTCACACTCGTGTGACATGTGATACAAACAGTCAGCCAGGCAAGTGTTTCTTTCCCTGTGTCATCCCAATAAGCCACATAAAATGGATTTCGGCTGGGTATTTCCGGAGGTATATTTTCTGAATCCGGAATCTACAGAACCATAGCACAGGTCTCGAGCACCAGCATGGGAGCCCATCCCAAAAACAATACAAAAGAGAGAATTGAGATCTGTAAACATACACCTTTCATGACGCTCTCTTCCGCAGAGGTTTTTGTCAATTGTGAAAAAAATCGTGAACTTTGAAACAGTAATAAAGATTATAACAAACAATACAAAGGAAAGAAAGATTTCTATGAGCATTAACCTTGAATGCCGTTCAATTCCGAGGAAGTAATCGTCGACTGCGATAAAAATCATAAACTTTGAAGTAGCAATAAAGAATTCGGTTCCCACTAAATTACCGTAGTGGGAACCGAAGATCGACTGGAGATGGACAGAACGACATTTTGCAGTCAATCACTGCGTCAGTAAGGACTCGAATCCGCGAGCAAGTCATAGAAAATTCTTTGAGTTGCTGCCGCTACGGAATCGAAGCTGATGTCCAGAAAAATTTGTGGCTGATACTCCGAGGAGAAACCACCACAGTAGGACCGAATGTCTATTCCTCTCGGTGAGGGCAGAGTTCACCAAATAATATTCGCAACTTGTGATATTCAAATATCAGGGAAGGGTGACTAGTTTCATTTCCTCTTCCGCCTGTGCGAACTTTCGATACCTGTCGGTGATTTCAGAATTAATTACAAGAAGAAAAAAATAATGAGATTCTTGAGGTCTAAGAACGCATAAGTTAATGTTGGAGCAGGAGGACACAGTATAGTAAAATGATGTGTATAATAGATGAAGGTGGGCGTGGTAGTGTTGACGAAAAGAGAAGAAACATTTTAGCTTACGAAAAGAGACTTGAGCGGGGATGTAAAGAGACGGTTAGTGAAGAGCTCGATATAGTGGGTGGATGTATATTTACATCTCAGACATCTGTCTACGGAATACCTGAGTTCCACCTCGAGGGTGTGTGTCAGGGTATGAGTTGTCACCAAAAATGAACAACGTGCATGTTGAAGATATGGGGTTTAGGGAATAATGGCGAAAAAAGAATGGACGCTTTAGAAATGTGGGTTTTGTAGGAGACAATGCAGACAATGTGATGGCCGGAAAGGTGGACGAATGAAGTGGTGTTGATCATCACGTTACGCCTTGGGGAATAATGAAGATTGATTGCAGAAATTACGAGAAGGTCGAGTAGGTTGATGGAACTGGTACTTATGGGCAACGGAATGTTGAAGGTCGTTATTGAGAGTAGAATGCTAGAAAGCGAGGACGAGGAAGAAAATTTGAAAGGGCACTATACATGGTATGAAGAGGTGTTGGAAACATGCCTATTTGAAGAGAGAAAAAAAGAGTAGGGACGGAGCCGATTAATGAATGAAATACAAGAGTACCCACTCCACTCCATCAAAACCTAGAGTGACCAGTAGAAAAAGATCACGTCCAAGTCATCGAGAGAAGAAGTACCATAATTATCGCATCCAGAAAATTCCTTTCAAATCTGGACTCGATCGATACCGGGATCGTATGTGTATCGCACGATTCCACGCAGTCGCCAGACGAATGTTCAACCGGCGGCGCCGCACTTTCGCTCTCCGCCAAGGACAACATCAGTTCACTCACCCGTCGGAGAGAGAAGGAGAGAGATGGAGAAAGGGGATCGAACCCCGCCCCCACACCCCGCATGCCTCGCACCCACCCCCATTTCTCTCTCTTTGCTCCAGGGCGGCCTATATCTTTTCGAGCCGGACTAAGCCGTGGGGTTGGCAACCCTAGCAACTCTCGGGGCTCTCGAACGGAAAGGGTGGCAGGGCAAGGAGGAGAGAGAGAGAGAGGAGTGGGGATCGGGGTGGGGTTACGGGAACATCCGAAAGGGGGGGTTGGAAACAGGCAGTTCCACCCTTCTCCCCCCTCCCCCAAACCCCTTCGCCTCCGGATCAAGCGTGGCACGCATGAAGAGAGGGGGTGGGGGAGGAGGGATAGGGCGGGGTGAAAAAACATCCGGGACAGTGCTGCCTCCCAGCGGCGGGATTCCGATGCACGATGTTCGTGAGGGGCGGACAGAATGTACACAAAACAAGCCATGTCGATCGAAAGCACTAAGAAAAAAACCGCCCGGCTATGTTCCCTCCTCCTCCACAATTACAAAATGAACGTCCATGCGTGACGTGCACGGTGAGGATATCGTGTGTGTGAATGTGCCTGGACAGCGGCTTCACCCGATTCAATCACGCAAATAGCTCCTAGCTCCAAGACTTCTCGACACCGACTGAAAAGCGGTACGCGACATGCATGCAATGCACCCACAGGGGGATGTTTGCCCGGGAATATCACGATTGGGTGGGCAGACGCTCGACTTTTCGCTACCGAGTCACTGTTTCATGGCAGTTGCCCTGCCGTTACGCAATAGCTCGGGAACGCAGAGTGAGTTTTTGGGTCTTCCAGCGCCTTTCGGGAAAATAATACAACAAGCCAAACATTGCACAGTCGCAAATGGGAGGCAATGTTGGGATAGCCGAGGGGACAGATACCCTTACGATTTGCGACGGTACACGCTCACTCTAGGGTCGCCAGACCAAGGACGTCAAATTCTTGGATGTCTGGCCTTTGAAGGAGAACTAACCCCGACGGCGAATTCTTCGGCAGGTTAGCACCTGCTCCTAGCACTCGCACCAACCTGAGTCCCGGCTATACTCGTAGCTTTTGAGACATGATACGAAGAAAACGAATGTTAAACTATTAACAAATGGAGCTAGAATGAATTCAGCTACCTGAATTCTTCAACAATCGGGTGAATAGGGGATTCCAAGTATCTCGCATATCCTACATTGGTCCAACTCACAAAATGGAAGCACGATTTAATGCTCTCCCGGCGAATCGTTGCTATAAAGTCTATTCGGGTCTTCCACCGGGTCAGGTCCTGCATTTCTGCCAACATTTAGGGGACCGAATCGCTCGGAGAGCGACTCGGTCTCCGAAACGTTGGCAGAAATGCAGGACCTGACCCGGTGGAAGACCCGAATAGACTTCACAAAAAGGAGTTCACTATGGATTTCAGCTGTTCGAAAAGCCTAGGCAATAAGTCATAATCCAGCCTAAGCTTATGAAACTAAGATATACACAAGATCCAAAACCTAGGCGGTATTTGAAGCCACAACCTTCGCGTTGCCTGAATGGCAAATTCCAAAACCTGCTGGCGCTGCTGGAAAAGGGGGAAAGGAAAAGTAAATGGAGCGGATATGAATCGATACATTATCCTATCTAAGAAATGGTTGTTACTTCCATAAAGGGAAAAATTACCCATTCACTCCGCCCGGCATTGTCTCCGTAATTACACTTCAATGACGTTTGGCCACTCAATACTACTCTGAAATGGGAGCACAACCAGAGTTATAATTGTATATATTTCGAACAGAATAAAATTAACAGTGACCCTTCGCTTGATAAAAAGAACAGCTTACTTTGATATCCAAAGTCCCTTTCGCACAAGGGTTTGAAACCATCAAGTAATATGAACCAGATGTCTCTGGTATAAAATATGTAAAAATAATACAAACGCTCATAATATAAGGAATATACATTGCTCAGTTCACAGATGCTCTTGCCAGATCGATTAGTTACTGTTGGACACGTTGGGTGTCCAACCACGTAAATGTATTTCGATGGGAGTGGTATCCACTGTGTGTATTCCGATTCTTGAGCCAGAAGGAGTAGACAGGTAGGAAACTCGGCGGTTAGAAAAAAGAAAGGTTGCGGGTTTGATCCTGCCTCTGACATGGTTGCTATTTATTGCCTTGCGATAAAGAATCTTGTAGTCACAAGGGATATCTAAACACGGTTCAACTCGGTATATATTCTTTATATCCATCAAATATGACCATTGTTACACTGCAATCCATCACTTGATTATAATAATTTAAAGTGAAACCATGTTCGTGTTCAATGAATGAAAGACATTTGGCTTAAGTAAACTTTATCTAGTTATTGAGAATCTTCATGAAGAAAAGAAATCCATGCCACCAGACCTCAAACTCCTTCTTATTTAGCAGGACGTTAGTTAGTTAGACTACGCTGCAAACATTAGCCTTTGGAGTATCTAAAAACCAAGTGCACTACTTCAAATACTCTCGATTCTTGAATCAGACGACGGCCGTGGTAGCCAGTGGGCAACGCGCTGGCCAGGAAATCCAAAGGTTATGGGTTCGAATCCCTTGCAGGGTATGAATGTATCGTCTAACTTAGAATTAAGATCTTATGCTAGACGATGCGATATAATCACAGCAGTTGCAGCTCTTAAAACCACTTGAATCAGATTGGAGAAGTCTGAATCCTATCCACACCTCAGCCTGTAACGAAAGGGTGCAGCGCCCAAGAGAAGACGAGATGCGGTGACGACACCCCCGAGGGTAGAACGGAAGTCGGCGGCATCAGCGCCTCACCACCGCTGTATTCGCTGCCATTCCCTCGCGATCGCAACAAGGCGAGCGAAGCATCGTGAAGATCCTCAGCTGGGGACAAATGAAAAGCAAGGCGTAAGAGGGCTCGGGCATGAGAGAGTGTGGCTGGGTACGTGGAGAGAGGGGATGAGTGGGAGGGTCCGCTGTATCAGCCGACTCGCTCGCTCCCAGAGTTCATTGCCTCCTCCGACCAGTTGTTTGGGTTCCGCTCTTCCTTTCCCCTCTCCCAAGGAGAAGAAGAAGAAGCGATCTCCCCTCCCACCTCGACACCGCCCCCTCCCAGGCTCTTCGCTTTCGACTTCGGCTAGCGATCGAGAGCTCAGCGCCGAGAGCTGCAGTTCGGGAGAAGGGAGAGGGAGATTTGGCACCCCTGGTATCCATCCGTTTATCACGCGTTATTCAGTTGGTTATGGTAGATTTAGAGAGACCACAAATGACACATAACATCGATGAGTTTTAACCACGAAAGTCACCGTACCCTCTTTTCACACTTCAATTTGGCATGACTTCAACGCTCCTTTTCACATCTAAAAAGACATTTCTCTTCCTCCCTCAAATATCATCCATCGCATACGACATCACGGCCGTCTCATATTATGCTTCTCATTGTACTGTCCACATGATGCACCGAGTGACGCGCAGTAAAAAATAGCATCTTGTAAAGTAACAAAAGCACGGAAAATTTCGGAAATGGGTGGAAAACTGGAAAGTAGCACTTATTCCATTGCCAAGCATTCAAGGACGGAATATCCATGAAAAGACGCAAATTATTGCTTCGTGTAAATCGGCCTTAGCATATATATAAGACTACAACTTCAACTAAAACTTACACTTAACAACTATTGAGAGTTACTATGAAGATCATAAATAAATATATGAACATAATAAGAAGTGGTTATCCCAAAGTAACGAATGTAAGGAAGTTGGCCTGAATGATCATTCACTCAGTGAATCAACCGGAAGATTGGTCTTTGATACGTGATTTTAGAGCTCACCCCGTACTAAACCAATGGCGTGTGATATTCACACACTCAGGGTGGGAGGGCCAGTTCCTTTCCCTGGGCCACCTGCGATTTCCTACGAAGGTCTGACACGCAGAAAATCGAATCGCGAGGATTTTAGATGGGGGTGTCCAGAAAGGCTCTTGCCCGGGATTTGAACCTGGGACCCTCCGGTCAGTAGCTCAGTGCTCTACCCACTTGGCCACCACGACCCCCAGGCCTGAACGATAACAAAGGTCAAAGAGGAATGATTATATTTAATAAGAGCAACGGAGATAGGGCTTAAAAAATGAGAACAAATATATACCCATTGGCTTTGCATGTGGCTTTTCAAGGTCGATGGCTGCGAGATGGGGAAAACTAATAACAATCTGGAGATCCGGGAGAAATAAAGGAAATATATTGCTTCGCGAGGAATAGGAGGACGGAAATCGTTTCCCAGAAGGGCGTGCTGGAAAACGAATAATTCTCATACCGAGGAGTGGGAGGTGGGTCGGAGGCATTTCTAGGGGACAGACTCGCCCACGAATCTCAAATGGGGAAACGACGCTGGTTCCCAGTACTTCACATTCGAGACAGAAACAGAAGGAAATTTCCCTCGTAAAATTAGGGATATGAATAGTGGTGAATATATCCAGTACGAGTGTATCAATGGATAGCATAGGTAGTTGCATGTTGGTATAAGGACTTTAATGTGACGCAACTAACAGCATGACATTGCATGCCTGCTTTTCTATTTTTAACTTCTTTAAAATCGAAGTTTAGACTTGTAAATTATTACCTACTAATCCTTTTTTATGCATGATATGTAGTGCATGTTTAATGTGAGTTCACCCCCTGCCACACACCTTTATGGTGGCTTGCAGGGTATTACGTAGATACAGATGAAGGAATGCCACGTGAGAATATCCATATAATACGACCGATTCTTATATACTTAAGAGTAATTTTTTCCAACCAAGATGACTACTTCTTCTCATTCCCTCATTGTGTGGTGCGCGAATCGCTCCTCGCCCAAAGGCAGAAAAAAACATTGATACCGATTCTAAGTAATAGGAGTGCTATAGAGGAGGAAAAGGAACTGCAGTTACTTCACCGATTGCGACAATGTATCTTGTCAATGTGAAAAGAGATCCTCCCTTCCTACGAGGTGGAACTGACAGGTGAGACTTCTTCCCTCGCTTGAAAAAGCATTGGAAAGGAGAGAAAGGGGCTAACTTCCGTGATACGGCTGGCGGTGAAAAATAAACTGCAAGGGATTGCCGTTGCCTCATGTGTGATTAAAGAACAAGAAAATTTTCCGAGCAATAAGGAAATAAGGCATGGAAAATCCTGGAACAAAAGCAGACTGGGTATCATTAGACACGCACCTGGAAAATGGACGGTGTAATTTAATTTGAAATCCGTAGTGCAGCAAGTTCTTAATCTCTCTCTCTCTCTCTGGGGCTTGCAGTCACGATATTTCGTGCTCGGTTTCCGCTCGCAAGGAAAACGTCGAGGGGAAAAAATTACATTAAAACCACTAAGCTAGTGAAAGGAGTGAGAAATTAAGCTTCAATTTTTAGATAATTTCCAAACTACATGCCAGCAAACACCTTACGACTATCAATTGATACACCCGTATTGGATATATTAACCACTATTCATGTCCCATATTGTACGAGGAAAATTGTATGTAGTGCATGTTTGGTGATCTTCACCCCCTGCCACACATCCTCGCGGAGGCTCGCAGGGTGTTAAGTAGATGTAGATGTAGAATGAAAAGAGTGACGGGTTAGAGGAAGCCTATGGAAGCTTTAGACCTCATTTGGAATATGCTGCCAGTGTATGGGATCCCTACGAAATCGGCCTAAATATTTAACTTGAACGTGTGCAGCGAAGATCGGCAAGATTTGTAAAGGGACAGTATGATAACCTTATTAGCGTAACCAGGCTATTAAATGAATTAAATTGGGAATCATTGTCAGATCGCAGGTTGAAATTTAGACTTTATCTCTTAAACAAATTCCAGGACCATATTTTGAGTGATGGTGTTAAAAATATTTTGCGGACCCCAACATACTATGGTAGGCTGGACCATAATCACAAAATTAGAGAAATTGATTGCCGAACTGACAGATTCAAAATGCCCTTTTCTCCTCGTACTATTAGGGATATGAATAACGGTAAATATATCCAGTACGAGTGTAGCAATGGATTGGTAGCTGCATGTTGGTATAAGGGCTTATAGCTAAACCAACTAAAGGCATGTTTTTGCATGTATGTTTTGCTATTTTTATCTTTTTTTAAAATAGCGTAGTCTTGAACCGTACCTATACAAGTACTAATCCTTTTTTATGGATTAAAAAATTAAGATTAAAAAATTAAGATTAAAATGGCTTGAAGGGTATTTTGTAGATGTAGATGTATGGAAGCGAGTGCCCCTGCAGCGAGAAGGGCTTATTGGCTGGATTAATTCCCAGGCAAAGTGAAGGGATTTCGCGGCGGGGGGACTGTGCAGCAGCGAAGAAGCCACCAGCCAGTCTGCCGGCTCAACCCCTCGCTTCGACGCCCCAAGATACGCCCTCACGAGGGCAAACCCTCAAGGAAGCCGACCCTCCTCAAAAAAGCGAGAGGGTGTTTTCCCCCCGCTCCGCCGTCTACCTCTGCACTGGAGAAGGAGGTGAGGAGGGAGGCTTTGTGTCTGTCTCCCCTCCCCCTCTCTCCTTCCCCCCGTGGTATCCACTGCCGAATTTTCTCCCCTCCAAACTCTTCCTGCGGCTGGCCCACTCTGGAAAACATTAACCACCCCCGGCTACGAGGGAGAGGGTAGTTCTTTCCTCCCCCGTCCACACGTCGTTCCAACAGCAACTCCCCTCACACCCCCGTCTCCAAATATCCACCCTCCCTCCTCCTCCACACTCCCTCCTCTCCACTCTACTCTTCTTTCGGGGGGGGCCAGACAACCAACCCCCCCCCCCCTTCACACAGAACCACTGTCGTTCAGACTTGCCAAAGGTTTCCAACCACCGCGCGCAAGGTTGCTGCTCCCCCAATGTGTTCGAAACAGGAGTGTCTGCGAGAGGAAATTCCGTCTTCTTCCTCGCGCAAGGAGCGATCCCAACAAGGTCAAAGGCTATAAACGCATTAATGAATAGCGTGCAATAAAAGTTATATGAGGGGAGATGAAAAATGTATTATTCCGGATGCGATAAACAAAGCTGTGAAGTCAATGGCGCCCTAGGAAGCTTGAATGTTACATGATGTTTTAAAAACATTTCCTTTTCAGCTACCTTGAAGGTCAATGACAACAACTCCGTCCTTACAATCAGCATAATGGACCAGGATGATTAATATGGACACGAAGACAAAAGCGTAGGAGGATAAAAGAGGTTTGCCGCTTGTTGTCGAGACAAGGAAATTATAACAGACCAGATGTAGGCCTGGAAACCCAAAGTTCAAATCCCACCTAGGGCATAAATGCGTTTTCATTAGGATTAAGATAATAGGTTAGATTACGAGATGTAGTATTTGCCTTTGGGGCATCCAAACTACCGAATAGACATACATTAAAAACACCAGCGTATTATGCTAGATTCGACCAGATAAATAAGATTAGAGAAAATTAGATTGTCGTACTGAAAGATTCAAAATGTCATTTTTTCCCCATACTAGAAGAGAACAGAATAGGCAGCATAGCAAAGGGATACGTAGGGGAAATATTTTAGAGTACTCTGTAGTGCATGATGCAAGTATTAGCTACCAATCCCTTAAATAATATGTAGATACTAACAATCTATTTTCCTGAGACCCTATAGTAGCATGTTTGCATGTTTATAGTGCATGCTAGGTGATCTTCACCCCATGCCACACACCCTCGCGGTGGCTTGCAGGGTATCACGTGTATGTAGATGTAGAATCTACTCCATTGGTCTGAAAACCTTCCACGAAGCAAAACATAGATGTGAGTCACATTCACTTTTACGGCCAAATACACACCATAATCCTGAGCGTGGAAAACACGTACGTTCGACACCAACCACTCAACATTATAGCAGGAATGGACAAAAATGTCACGTGAGAGAGCCATCTTAGGTAAAGACTTCCGGAAGAAAGACGCATAATTCTTAGTAAAGTGCGGTATCTTCGAGATCGAACTCGATAACATGCGCATCTCGTGCCGGGAAAACTCACGGGAAGGAGTACAATTGCAAGAGCGCACATCTATACCGCTCAAGTACACGGCGAGGATCCTCTGCAGCGCAATTGCTGCTTCGAGAAGGACGATCCCTAACACCGTTCGTTCCTCCCCGAGGATTCTCTAGAAAACCAGTCTTAATGGAGGAGGGAGAGCTCTCACTCCCTCACCCCTTTCCGCTCGCTAACTACCCCCTGTTCCCTTCCAGACGATCCAACTCCTCCCCTTCCCTGCCGCTTCAGTTTCACTTTTTCCCCAAGAATCCTCTCAAGACGTTCCCTCCGGGACAACACCTTCCCGAAATAAGTCGCCCACACACTCGAGTCTGGTTGCTGGGGGGGAAAGTGCGCGCTTTCGCGCTAATTAAATCGCATAAAAGTCCCCACCAAAACGGGCAAAGTATTGAAGGTATTAAACATAGAGGATAGTAGGTAATTGGGAGAGGAAGAAAAACGAAGGAATATTTTCCACCGAGGTGAAATTTAGCGGCGGAGCTAATTTTGAACGTCGAGAAAAACTAGGTTTAGGCTTTCACAAAGAGGATGTAGTCGTGTTGAGTCCTTGCATGGAACTAATGGAAAGAAGAAGAGTGAAAATTTTTTTGCTCTCCGAGAAAGTCAGAAAGGATAATGTGGGCAGAAAACAAACGTAAACTCTTCTACCAGGGAAAGGAAAACAATGATATTACTTAAAATTCAAAGAATAGAGGCAAATTCTTGGTTGAAACTTTCGCGGGTCATTATAGTTGTATATATTTGTTGTTCGGGTGTACCCCGCGTACTATATCCAGGTTTGATACCTGACGTTTGGTGGCCGTTGCTGGTCATTTATCAAAGGGAGTGCGGTATCTGTCGAGTTGGTGGAGTTTATATACATCTACAACTACGCGATACCCTGCAAGCCACCGCGGGGGTGTGTGGCAGGGGGCGAAGATCAGGGATAAGGGATAAATACATGCATCATGCACTGCCGACTACTCTAAAATATTTCTCCTACCTATCCCTTTGGTATGCTGCCTATTCTGTTCTCTTCTCTTAGTACTCTTTTTATAAATCCTAGCTCTCTTCGCTCGCTAACTACCCTAACACTAATTATCGGGGTTTCATGGAGGGAAAAGGATGGGAAGGGGGGGGGGAGTGGAAGGAGTAGTCATAGAATTTTTATTAAGGTTATGACCAAGGATAAGGACGGTCCAAAAGAAGAAATTGGGACTCTGTACGCAGAGAACCTTGCACCCAAGAGAGCCTTCCTTCCGTACGTCGGGGCGAAACGGATGGAATAGGAAAAATCCTCCGCAAACATGAAATCAAAGCTGTGTTCAAGCCATATTTAACAATTAGAAACTGCCTGAGGAGAATGAAGTACGCAACACCATTTCAAGTGGAAGAAGTGTATAAGATACCATGCCAAACTTGGGAGAAGAAATATATCGGCGAAACCGGACGCTCCATTAAAACCCGCTTAGAAGAACACCAGTGGGCTATTCAACTGGGACAACCCTTAAAATCAGCAGTAGCGGAACAGACAGCCTCGGGACACGCGATTGACCTCAAACAAAGAAAGATAATCGCGAAAGTGAAAAACTTCAAGCCCCGGCTGATCCACGAAGCTTTGAAAATAAGAAAATGCCAGCAAAATTACAATAGGGACTGTGGCCTCCAAATCAGCCACACGCGGGACCCTGCTTTGAACCTTAATAAAAATGCTATGACTACTCCTTCCACTCCTCCCCTTGCCATACTTTTCCTTCCATGAAACCCCTGTATAAACTCCACCAACTCGACAGATACCTCATTCCCTTTGATAAAGTGACCAGCAACGGCCACGAAACGTCAGGTATCATACCTGGTTATAGTATGCGGGGTACACCCGAACAACAAATACATCAATAGAGGCAAAGCCGATGGAAGAGATTTAAAGGAATTAAAGGATACTGGAGAGTAATTTAGAGCTGAGCATGTTATGCCAAGGGAACGAGGGATATGCTGCTGCTTATTAATGCATTCATGCATAAAGAGAGATTTGGATTGTAGGTTCAGATCACGTTAACATCCTTCATATCGATCTAAGAGACCCTAGTATATATTTGAGCTGCAGAAGAAGGTTGCAAGGGATTGACCAGAGAACAAACATCCTGGAATTATTTTTTTATAACAGCGACGATGATATAATGACGACGCGGACGAGAATGGGGCCCGCTGCCGACCCTCCTCCCCCACTCTTCTCGAAGAGAGATGAAAGGCCATTGCGAAGGCCCTTCCGCGACCCGGCAGGCCCATCGGACTTCAGAAAGGGTACTTCCACCCCTTTCCCTCCTCCCCACGGGGAAACCAGCGGAGGGCGATATCCTTGGTCCCTTCGCGTCATGGGAAAGATGAAAGGGAGATGAAAAAAGGTTTAACAAAGTGACCTCCGACAGAAAGAGAGAGAGAGCAGGGTATTAGGTACAAAAAAACGCCTCCTTGCCCCTTTTCCTGGAAGGTGATTTTCTTCTCACAAGCCCCCTTTCATCGTCTTCTCTTCAGTCATCTGGTGGAGCTGGCCGGGTCTTTTCTATTGTCGGGGATAACTAGTGCCTCCGATGGACGGGACCCGCGATCCGCGTATTATCAAGGGATGGATAACTGCTGGCCATTGTTCCCAGTCTTACTGTTTCCTTGCCAGGAAGACGAAGCACTTGGGTGAGGTCTAGTGGGTTGAGGTAAATGTGTGTGTGCTTGGTCGATTAAGGCAGACGTAATAATGAGAGGATTATATCGGCTCTAACGACACCAATTTTGTCTTCGTGATTCCCTGCCTCACTCCCTCTTCTTTGGCCCTACCCCACCCCATCACCTTCTGCAGTCATCAGAATTTTACTCACTCTCCGTAACATAATAACCTCCACTCTGATTGGATCAGTCTCTAAGGAAGCTCAAGGGATGGTAAGCTAAAAAAATTCTATCCTACACTTTTGTCCTCAGCAAGTCGAATATTTCAATACCAAGCTCCGGTAGGCTCATGCGTAGTATTACACGCGGCCACTCGAAGATATAAGGATGACGTCCATCCCTTTCAACCGATTAAATAATTCACGATCGACGTCGGCTTCTAAACTTTGTTAGGACTCCTAAACTATAAAACTCAGTTCCTGACTGGCTGGAAATTTTCTTTATTACGCCGTTTCTAACTGCACTTAACATTTTATATACCCCATTGCTTATCTAAAGAATGGAATTATCTTCGTATTAAAGACAAGCTTGAAATCAGACATGCTTATAACTGCAAGCTTTCGTAGTTCATTTACCGATTACGAACACTTTTCTCGCATTCTGGTACCTCCGAAAGCACCCCTAAGCGTCCTCATCGTCAAGTGTAATCTAAGGTCTTGTTTACTGCTTTGCTTCACTCGCAGCTCTTTTCTGCGAAATGTTCAGGGAGCAATAAAAACGCCGTCCCTTTATTACAGGGAACCTAAACTCAAGCATCGCAACCGTCTGATACAACTAGCTCACGGTCAAGGAAACAGGACGGCACGCGAAGTTCCTTCCGCGTATCTACCACCACGGGAGGGGCCGAGAATTTAGAGAGGACAAGTTTACTGCTGCACAATAACGCCAATTTGGATTACATCGGAGCTGTTGCTGTTGTGTTCCTTCGACGGCAGAGGTCGGCAAATATTTTAGACTGAGAGTCAAACCTTCTCTCGCAGCAATCGAAAAAAATGTTCGTCAACCTGTAACATATTTTTATGAACAAAGGAAATTTGAAGTAAAGTTATAACAAATAATAGTATTCATTATAGCTTCATCAAAACAAAAATAATTCACACAAATAATACTTCATCACACATTTCTTTCAACCAGCGTGAGGATTGAGCCTGTTTTTCCTGACTAATTTTCTGTTTGTTCAATTGTTAGTAACTGGTCTTTTATATTCAAGACAACAGACCACGTTGGTATCAGTCAACTATATCTACATTTACACGATACCCTGCAAGCCATCGCGAGGGTTTGTGGCAGGGGTGTGTGTGTGCGCGTGCTATATGCTTCAATGAATGAAACTATATTAATTTTATTTCCATTTTCAATGTTACTTGAGAATATGTCAGACCCAAAGACCTGCAGGTGACTTTCAGGACGCAGTTTGCTGACATCTGATCTAAAGGGACCCTCATCGAAAAAAGTATGAAAGAAGGCACTTTAGAATGGAGTGACACAGCTAACTTCAGGTCTAAATATTTAATCCTTCACTGCCCGTGAAGGGTGAAATGAAGAAGTCATGGTAGACACCAACTAGCCAGCAGATCACCCTACATTTACAGGGGCGTATAGCAAGTTACTACCACATCACGCGAAGTTAAAAGTGTCATTAAAATTTACTGGTTCAGGTAGGTTTAGATGACAAAATGCACCCCGCGTAATTTATCTTTCACATAATGTTATTTTTTAGTTCCGAATGGTTCCTACCACTAACCATTCCACTCTTACAGCCTGATGAATGGAATTATCTCCACCATCAAGTATTGAACGAAAAATAATTTTTTGGCGAAAGTTACACAGATATTCGTTTATTATATGATCGCAATCTTTCACAAACTACAGCCAGTAATAAATTTTTATCTTCAATAGATAAAGCCAACCTAAACACTAAATCACAGACCTATTCCATAACCATTTCTATCACGCGAGTAGCCATTAATGACGTCTACGCTCGCGCTTCAGATAAATTAATTCATTATAATCAAGAATTTATAGTTTTTAGAGCCTGTAAATGATTGTAGAAATCTACAGCACCTAAACTCTCAATTGCGCATACTGGCATAATCCTAAGTTTAAAAGCAATCGGGTCTTTTCAATCTGACAACGGCATTCGTATATGTGCGGTATTGGCGAAAGTATGTGAATCCCAAGTTTAGGTAACTAATGGACCTCTCTTCATCGCAAAACTACGAAAAAAAATGGGCTGCATAGCGGCTGCATGCTCTTCATCTACATAATACCCTGTAAGCTGCCATAAAAGTGTGTGGCAGGGGGAAACGATCTTCTTTAAACGGATAGCTTTACTGAAGGTGATAGATATATAATTATAGCACCTGCGTATTATGCCAGATTCATCTACATCTGCACGATACCCTGCAAATCACTGCGAGAGTGTAGGGGGTGTAGAGAGAGAGTAGGGGGTGAAGATCACCAAACATGCGCTATAAACATACAAACTCACTACTATAGGGTCTCAGGCAACTAAATAGGTTGTTATTATCTACATAGTAAAAAGGAATTGTTACTAAACGGGTTTTGACCATACCAAAAAAGAATAGTGAGATAGACTGTCACACAGATTGAAAATGTCATTTTTCCAACGTAGAGAGCATAATGGGTAGCATAGCAAAGGGATAGTTGGGTGAAATATTAGTAGTTTGTAATGCATGGTGCATGTATGAACATTACTAACCCATGCATGATAGATAAACACATATAAATAAATGTAGATAAATGCCATTATAATCAATAACACTTTTATTACAATGAAGATACTAATCATCTAGCGGCATGTGGCTATTATCTATCTTGCTTACATGTTGTAGCCTAGTTGCATGTCAATAGTGCATGTTTGTTAATCTTCACTCCTGCCACACACTCTCGCGGTGTCTTGCAGGGTATTCCGTTGGTGTAGTTGAAAAGTGGAATTCCAAGAATTCGCTTCGTAACACATTATAAGAGACGCATTCTAATAAACGTTTCCAATATATGTCATATCTTCCGGACATAAGCCAAATAATGGAACACCTTTGCTTTTAAAAATATCTTTAGCAAGCCAACAATATCACTCTGAATAAGTAACTACGTTAATTTTAACCTATCGCGAGAAGCCAAGTTAAAGAAAAAAGCCGAGGTTAAGATGTTAAAATAGACTTTGAACGCTTATCAAACTCTCGTGAAATCTGACGTCCTGAAAAATATAGCTCCAGGAGAATATCTCTTATCAAACTTTTCGCCGGAAACACTTATACCGGTCAAAGCACTTCCGCGCCTTTATCTCCCCAGAGGGAATATAAAAGAACCTACAAGTAAGAGAGGAAATTCACAACGGTGGCACTATTTTTTTATCAAACCACGAAAAAATCTATGATGTGCCTGTAATTTGTTATCGATTTGAACATCTTTCAGTAACACCATCTTATGATTTCATGGAACACGCGAAGGTGTAAAAAAAACCTTCGATAATAATGGTTCTTCCATAGTTATTTTATTTTCGACGAAAAGAAGTAATCAACATTTATCTCAAGTGATCCAATATTTCACAGATATTTGACTAGGCATTTAGCAATAACATCTGAGCTTTTTTCTTATGCTAACAACACCACTATCTCAATTAAATGCACACTTGCATGCCTATTGTAAGTTTTCTACCGGTAAAGGTAAGTCCAAATGGCCATAAAATTTTCCCATGACCCCTACATCTTCACAGTATTCTGCAAGCCACCGCAAAGGTGTGTGGCAGGAGTTGAAACATCACCAGGGATGTATTTAGAGAGAGTTAAATTTTCAGTTACTAACATGCAAGTATGCAAAAATACTAGTCCGTGGACGCAACTGAGAGGTATAAAGGTACTACTTTAAGGAAAATTTTAGATATGAACCCACGAGACACATAACAAAATTGTTAGTATAAACAAAGAGATGTGATAATTATTGATTCTTTGAACATTTCTATAAATTCTTTAGTTAGGTAATTAATTTGTGCCCATAATTCATTCGTGAGTTGGTAATGTTTCAGCATGATAATGTTGGTAAAACATTATCATGCTGAAAAAAATTACCACAGACTATCGTTCTACATCAAAATCTACAATACCTATTCTAATTCCTGCATGAATCTTCGTTATAATCTATTACTGATTATAATTGTGCTAGGAAAAAATTAATTTTTAAACCTCTCTGGCTCTCTCCCTAATTTTATCTTCATGATCTAACCTACCATAGCATTCTGGAGTTATTAATATACATTTTTTACTCACTACTCCGTAGATATAGAAAACTGTTGTAGATGAAAGCACAGGCCTCACAGTGGGACTGTGTACTGGAGGATAAGATTGACCTCCCCTCCTGAAGGTCCTCGGTCGGTCCCGGGTTACATCACTGGGGCAGAAGTGACGAGGGGAAGTTGCGGCTTGACTTTTTCCCATCTCGGTGCGGAGGAGGGGAGGAAGGAAGATGCGGTTTGGGTCAGCCGAGGGAGACAGACACGTCAGGCCGGCCGGCGACCCTGCCGCTCCGGAAGCAATACGAGCGAAAGAAAAACCCTCCTCACCCAGATAGGGGCGACCACGAGACTTCTTCTCCAAAGCGATCCCCTCCGTAATCACGAGCCCACCGCAGGAGAATGAAGGAACACAAGGGTGAGTCATAAAACGAAATGAGAGGGAGGGAAAGGCCTTCTACGAAACAGCCAAAAAAAAAGCAGTCTTTGGGTAGTTATTAGGCGTAGGCAAGCGACAGCTGAGGTGTTTTGCGCCCACGAGTATTGGTTGGAAATATGTCTACGTAAACGTAATACCCTGCGAGCCACCGCCAGGGTGTGTGGCGGGGGGTGAAGATCACCAAAGATGCACTACTTAAATTGGGATTTGGTAGTTTTCTTCTTTTTTCCCCCCAATTAATTTTAAAGGTATAGTGTTTGTTTTGTAGTGATCATTTTTGTTTCTTGTGTCATTGTTCCTGGTGTGGATGCACCCCCTGCCACACACCTTCGAGGTGGCTTGCAGGGTATGTCGTAGATATAGATATAAATGCAACTGTGCGATGCAGTGCTACTATGTACTTCATACACACATGCCGCATGTCCTGGTGATCTTCACCCCCAGCCACACACCCTCGCGGTGGCTTGCTGGGTATTACGCAGATGTATTTGAACGTCTTTTCTAACTTGCTACTAATACCTCTCCCGGGTGTAGGTCAACCCTTGTTTTTTTCATAGAAATTTAGTACTTAAAGGACAACCTATACCGACTGTATACAGTAAACACCTTGAAATCTTTCGGAGAGACCTAGATTTTTCTCCACCCTTCCTCTCCCAAAAATCCTACCTATATCAAAATTACCTACCAAATCCCTGTGACGAAAATGGCCTCAGCTCATGGTCACATTCCCTAATAACAACAACAGAAATCCAGTTCCCCAAAAAGGGTTCGGTTGGCTGTACGACGAGTAATATGACTCCAGGGCAAATGTGTTGGCGATACAGCGGCCTTATGCAAATTCGAGCCTGGGATTTAAATGTTAAAGGGATCCCCTGATCCATGCTGGACTCCTCGCACAATGCAAGTTCGTCCTCGGGGTCCATTATATGATGGGATTGTGAAACGCCGACAGGCTACGGGGGTACGACCGAAACGAGAAAAGGGACCTCCCGGGCCGACATTTCGTGCCTGGTAGTTGGTAGGTGGCCTTTAAAGAAGGCCACCCGATGGTTTTCCGGTTGCCCAACGACTTCGGAATATTTAATGGGGCCGCAGAATCCAGCGCTACGTACGCCCGCTACCTCCTCAACCCCTTCCCAATTAGAACAAACCGGACTAGCAGGGGCTAGGAAGCAGCAGCTATATTTCGATGAATGCAAGAGTGAGAGAAAAAGAGAGAGATGTCTATTTTCCTGTCCAAAACAAATATTTATGCATACCTTTAAATAGGGTCCGAATTTAATTAGAACCAGCCAGGAGATTCAGCTTT
Organism: Platycnemis pennipes; assembly: GCA_933228895.1. NCBI lineage: Eukaryota > Metazoa > Arthropoda > Insecta > Odonata > Platycnemididae > Platycnemis > Platycnemis pennipes. Next base: position 76,434,660 of record OW121854.1, read on the forward strand.
CGTAAAAGACAGCAAACACTAACAATACCCTTAAATGAATTAAATTCTCTGGAATTTGTCCGGCATGTGGCAGAGTATGCAGTGGAATTCGAAGAAACGCATCGCATTGGTTAATTTAAATATTCGAAGACTACGCTGTAACCTTTTAATGGCCAACGACATAAATTAATGCTCTCAAATTATCATTGGCTCGTAACACTTCGTGATTAATTTATAACCATGGCAGATTCCAAATTAAATGGGCAATGTGGAAATGTTGATTCTAAATGTACCTGACAACATGATATGATACTAACGTGACACTCTTGAGCGGCAGGGAACATAAAAGCCTTATTGGAGAATGTTTTTAATAACAATTTTTCGGTCTTTATTCCCCCATTCCTCTTGGCATTTGATATTTTCATAATTTTCAGCGGTTTATTTCCACCATATTATTTTGAGTTAAAACAGCAAGCCATGGTGATCAGATGGGTAAAACAACCAGGCAACCCAAAGGTTCTGAATCCTGCCTAATGGTTATGGTGTTCTATTCTATTAAACGTCAGTATATTCTATTAAATGTTCAGTCTATTAAATGAATTAAAATGGGAATCATTGTCAGATCGAGGGTTGAAATTTAGACAATCTCCTAAATAAATTCCAAGATAATATTTTCAGTGGTGACGTTAAAAATATTTTGCGAACCCCAAATTACAATGGTAGACTGAACCATAATCACAAAATTAGAGCAATGACTGCCGAACTGACGGAATCAAAATGTCCTTATTTCCTCGTACAATTAGGTACATGAATAGTGGTAAATATATCCAATACGAGTGTATCAATTGATGGCATAGGTAGTTGCATGTTGGTATAAGGACTTTAAGCTAACCCAACTACCAGATTATATTGCATGCTTGCTTTGCAATTTTTATCTTGATAAAAATTTTAAAGTTTAGACTAGAATATTTTATTATTTTTTTAATGCATAATTTGTAGTGCATGTTTAGTGAGAATTCACCCCCTGCCACACACCTTTATGGTGGCTGGCAGGGTATGATGTAGATGTAGATTGTTCGTTCGTCTCAGTATTAATCAAAGTATGTACTGCTACATGAAATTAAGAGAGGATTCAATTCAGATTGAGGGAGAGGGACCTTTCCCTTATTCTCTCCCCTCCCCCCATAAGTTCGGCCAGAGATCGTTTCAACTGTACTGTCCTCCAGATACCGGCTTGCTTGCTAAACCCTCGGGTTTCGTCACCGGCATCCCACCTAAGCGCAATGGGGAGGGGAGGACGTGGGTCTGGGAGGATGTGAACGATAATAGGAGATGTTTGATCAAGAACCATGATCGCGTGAAGACCGGTCCTCCAGGGCATTTTCATTAATCTTCCAAAGGGAAGGGCAGGGCTTCCAGTGAGGAAGTGTGCTTTTCAAGTTTACTCTAAAGAAGTCCGGAATAAAGACAAAGAAAATTTAAAAGAAGGTGGTTTCGTCGGATCTTTTTCCTTCCTTTGGGTGTCCTCATTCTGATTCCGGTCGATTCCGCACCCATGATGCTCACACTTAAGATAGCTATCGTTTAGCGTGCCGCTAACTTTCAAAAGCATCCGTACTTTCGCTAAACAAATCATACATGAATACATATATGTTTACTGTACAATAGCAATGTGATAAGGCATTCGAGAAAACGGAAATAAATATCAACCCAATTTAAGCAGGAAAGTTTTAAACAAACGAAAGAGATTCTCTAGTAACGAAAAACAAAATTTCAAAACCATATTACCAACATTTTGATAAAACAGACGACTCTTATTATGCTGCCGATTTATTTGGCAATAAATAAAAAATCAAATTAATTAATGAAAAAAGTTAATTTATAAACAGGAAATTGACATTCTCTAACTTACTTCCAAACGCTTTACAAGAGACACGCTTGGTAGCTTTATCATCAACAACAGAACTACTGATGAACACCAACAATACAATGAATTTCGTATGGGACAACTAGTAACTTACAGAAAACGGTACTTGGTTTTAGGAAGCAACTGTAAGTGAACTTTGGGAACCACGGGGTTGCACGCTACATCTCATGCTCCTCGAAATATATATATCACACGAGTTTAAAGCTGAAACTATAGATATACCTACTTCTACCCCCACATCACATTACCAGAACAGAATGGTGTGTACGATGGTGTGTCTCAGACAGAGACACACCATCGAACTGAAACGCTCAAGAACTCGCCTCCCTCACCCAGCATCCGCGCTCGAAATACAAACAAAGTTCAACTGGTAAAAAATTAATTATATCCCCCATTTATCATTTCGGTGATGAGATTCCCATACTATCTATCACGTGAGGCAAAGCCAAAGAAGCCAACTCATTTTTTTTTACACGCCCACCACCGTCATCGAGAGGATTCAATCCACATGCTTTCGTTTGCCACCCACCCCATCGGCCTACTTCCCCGATTCACTTCCACGCACGCACTCAAACACTCTCACACACGCTTACTTCTCCACGCCTCATAGAACCCCTTTCATTCTCATCCCTCTCTCACCCTGCCCCCGCGACAGCGATAATGGTGAGGGTGTCGGCGTGGGGTGGGGCGGTTTATGGCCAGTTGATTCACGCTATGAAAAACGAGTTCCTTTCCCCTCCCACCCTTGGCCGTCACTCACAGTACCCCAAAGGCGTCCTGCCACCCAACCAACACCCCTCTCTCTCTGATACCAAACACGAACACACACAAACCCTTCTCCTCTGGAACAAAAAAAAAGCGAGCGAAGAGAGCCACCGTTTGTCACGGACGATCTCCTCCTCAGACGCATTCCCGCGAGGAAAAAAAAGACGCTCCGGAGCCTTCCCCGGATGGAGATCGCGAGAAGGAGACTGACGACTCGGGTTTCGCTCCGAAGGCGAGCCCGGTGATTAATGACTCCGCACGGAAGCCATTCACATCCGAAGCGGAAGGTGAAGGAGAGGGGTGTATGTACTCGGTTATGATTCTCTCCGCCTATCCAACTTCTTCGTAACGACTTCAAGAGTCCGTGAAGACACCGTAAACCCGGGTAAGTCGAGGATCCGATGAGGAGGATTCGCTGGTCGTAATTGATGAAGCGGTGGGGATCGTGTTGGTGTGGCGACAAGAATACTGGCTTCCCATCCCCAAGGTCCAGGTTCGATCCCGAATGCAGTAGATATTTTCATTGGCATTACGGTACCCCCTTCAGTGCTGTGTGAAGAGCACTTCGAGTTCAGCACTCCGGACGTCGGATGGGACGTTGAACCGTGGACCCCTTGGTGCCTTTCGTTAATAGCACACTAATACCGACACCGGGTTTATCTCTACAATTCCTTGGTTCCCTGGAAAAAATCCCACTTCTAACCAATTACTCACATATCCTAAAATGGCGCGAATAAATTCATCTGTCGGTCGTCTCCTCCCGAATATTTACAACTACAACCGCGTAAAATTCTTAAAGGAAATCAATTTAATCGATTTTAGGCTGGTTTGAGAATAGGACGATTGTGGAAGTGCTAAATATGGTAGGAAAGGTCGTTCTCTTGAATACAATTTGGAGAACACTTCAATGAGTTCGAATCCCGGTTGAGGTAGAGTTATCATTGGTACATCCGGTCCCCAATTGAGTGAGTTCAGAAACTCCGTCCATCAGATGGGGCGTTAATCCGCGGACCCCTTACCGCCTTTCGTTGAAGAGTAGGCTGATTCCGTGATTCCTCTCAATAAAAAAATCCCATCAGTACCCAACTTCCCACGTTAGCGGCGAAAAATGGGATTGGCTTTCGTTTGGCTGCCAGAATACAGGCAGCCCATCCCTTAGATCCCCGTGTGGTAGAGATACTTCAGTGTTGATGGAGAAAGTAGGGTGGGTCGAAAGCTGGACGAACGTTGAAGTTCTAGAGTTAGTAGGAGGTTATCAAGTGCGAGGGTGTTTAGAGACGTGTGATTGAGGGATAAATGTAGGGTAAGCGGCGTAGAGAGAGGATAAACACGGATAGTTTGGGTAGAATGATGGGAATTAGGAAGTACGAGGAGCTGAAGAGGGACATCGTGCGAAACGGGTGGGCGTGACAAGAATTAAATGTCTATTTAGACCTATCTTCACCGGTAGAAAACTAATGATAATAAAAAACTCAGCCCCTAGTTAGGCCCAATGTAGAAAGGACCTGAATTCAATGTTACGTCCATCGGACTGGATGTTAATCTGCAGACCTCTATATACCTTAAGTTTCCAGCAGGCTAATGCCCACACCGGGTTTCTCTCCACCGTTCTCCCGATCGAAAAAACGCTACCTGTACCCAACCATCCATCTTAACGGCGCAAATGACCTCAGCTGTTGGCTGCGTCCCCTACACGACAGAAAGAGGGCGGCGGGCACGGGGAGAGAAAAAGAGGAGGTCGCTTCACGCGAGGTTCGCATGACACGGAAAGAACGAGTTCCACTGAGAAAGGGTTCGGGAGCACGCGACGGATCAACGGCCTACCGGGATACCCTGAGGCCGTTGGAAACACGTACCTCTCCCGCACAGATAACCGCGTCGGTGAAAAACTATTCCGTCCCTGAAGGGTACGAGAATTAATTGAACACGAAAGAGAACGAGAAAGTGCGGTCGGGAAAGAGAACGTTGTTCAATACTTAGAGAAATAAACACGGTTAATTTCTACTTCTTTCTACGATTACCCTTTCCATCGAAGTATTATACCACTTACTCATTTCTGCCTGCAACGACCTTCCCAATAGTAGGTAATAATAGTTATTCCGGGGAGGCGACCGACAGCTAAGGTCATTTGCGACATTTTTTGGGCAGGGGAAGGAATTTTTTAAGGAACGGAGAAAGGGTGGAGTGAAACCCGGTGCATCATTATCCTGTTCTTAACGATAGACGTCCTATCTGACGGGCGGAGCACTGAATTCGAAGTGTTCTCCATATAGCATCCTAGGGGACAGGCATAAATGTGATTAATTGTTTAAACTGGGATTCGAACCCAAACCCTCGCAATGGGAAGCCAGTAAATCTAGCCTCCACACCAACCCAAATTTCCTCTCTTTCCTGCCCCAACATGCTCGGCACTATCATTCGCCCAATGCATTTTTCCCACACCCTCCTCCTCTCTAAATTAATTCCTTCCATCTCACCATGAGGCAAGATATTGTGTTTACATTTGCCTTGCTCGTAACGTCTAATACCAATATCCCTCATATTTTATATGAGGGATATTGGTATTAGACGTACCATATCCATCATAACATTATCCCTCAAATCTTAGCCCAAGGTTCTCCAGGGGTTTTTTTTTGAAACCGTCGGGGGTATCTTGATCAGGTAACCAAGGAGTCACGTAGTACAAACACGAATGGTTCGCAAATTTAGTGTGTCTGAATCGCTAGTTACAATATAATAATTGTTTCCACTTAAGTTTTTCCCATTTATCTCGACTACAGAGACTCCAGATGAGATAAAACACAAGTGCGAACAATGAACGGGGTTGCAATCAGTGGTAACGCATCAAATTTGCAAACCAATCTTGTTTACACCACGTGACTCCTTGGTTACCTATTCGAGATACTCCCGACGGTTTCAAACACAACCCCCCTGGAATCACTGGTAGAGAAAAGAAAGAAACGCCCTTTGAGGAGACACTTATAGTTAAAACCTACATAATACCATACAAGCCTTACAAGGGGTTTGGCAGGGGTGAAACACAACCAGGAATGAAGTTAAATCAAGAGATCAAATCCTATGTTGGCTCCTACAGTTTGAATACAATAACATATAGTTGAATCTATATTGGCTCTTACGGTAAATTTAATAATTCTAACATTTCTAGAATTAAATGATTATCTCGTAAGTAATAAAGTATTTTCATATACAATACTGTTACTAAAGCCATCGCTGTCTGAGTCGAACATCGCACATAAAACCCAGAGAAATACTTGTCGTTTGCAAAAAATTAAAAATCCCGTTAATGTGATATCATTTCGGAGTGAGTTTACGGAGCTATGCTGGCATGCTTCGCTTCTCTTCCATTTAATATCTGTCATGCTAAGTTATTAAAAGCCATTACCCTAGTTGCGGTCTTCACGTTGTTAAACAGGGAAGCAGCGCCGAGAGAAAGCCTTCCATTATCCGACAGCACGCCTCCTCCCAAATGCGGAGATCACTCAACCGTTGCGAAGAACTCTAAGCGACTTAAGAACTGCTGCACGGATGGGGGTCAAACCTGGGACCTCCGCATTCCATCCGCGCAAATCGAGCCCCTTTGAGTTATTTTCCGATCACCCCCCTCACGAAGTAGGTTGCATGGCCAAAGTAATAAGTGCCTCTTCGGTGAAATGAGCCGGAAAAATGAGCACTCAGCTGATGAGAGAAAGGGGGGGGGTACTAAAATGTTGGAGGGGGAGGTTTAGTGGTGACTGCGGTCTCGCAGCTTGTGATGGACGGTGGCGGCGGGCAAAGGATTCTCTCACGGGTCACACCCCTTCCAGTTGAATATAGTAGCAAGCCTCATCCAATTCGTACCACCCCGCCCATATGCAAATACACGCAGCGGAAATACTTATGCTTATAGGTGCTCAAACAAGGTTATTCCGCACCTCCCCACCAAACTGAATACTACATCTACACTATACCTTGCAAGGTACCGCGAGAGTGTGTGGCAGGGGTCAAGGTTGAGTAGTTAAGACAGACAACAAATTCACGAACACATGGCTGGACACGAACCGGGATCTTTAGGTTTCCCGACTGGCACATCATGTACCTGGCTACTGCTACAACCACATGGAAGAGGTACTCAATTTACTCTACGAATAAATGCGTTCCACACACACACACACAATGGAGTAATCCGGATCTTCGGTTTCTCACCGAGTACTGTCGTCAATAATGGTTTTCGGGTTCAGCTGCTTATCACATTAGCGCCAGTGATCGAGCTTTCGCAGCCATTCAGGGCCCATATTCAGGATATATTAATGATGATATCCTGAAGATGGGTCTTGAATGGCTGCAGGATATCAATATTAATATATGCTGAAAATGGGCCCAGCAATGGCCGCGAAAGCTCGACCACTGGCGAAGTGTTATTAGAAGCTGAAACCGAAAACTATTACTGACGAATCTAGTAATCCACCTCGATTATTCGCAAAGTGATGAAACTTCAACCTCCAATAGGGTAGGAGAATTCGAGAAATTCAAGACTGTTATATTATGACATATGCAGACCAGCTTTTCATTTAATTATATTGGCATCCGTATGAATAAACATTTTAAACAGAAAATTACGATTCTTTCCTACAGAACTCTATCAATTACAATTTGGCATGCTTACGCTAAAATATATCTAAAATAAAACATTGTTGAATGAGCAACGTCACTGTCTCTCGTGGAAATGTGGGTATCATTGACCTTTCATCTGAGCATTATTTTTGACCACCTTTGGCACGACCAGCGGACACCAGTCATTTTCTCGCACTCTCCCTTATTACCGAGTCCACGAAGTATCCACTGGACAAAACGAGGCCTGCTAATCTCATTTTACTGCCAGGCGCTTGGATGAGAATAGATATCAGCCGTGCATTAAAAACATCTCACTATCATGCTGCCTAACTGCGAGATTAAGTTTAGAATTTAAAGTATAAAAACGCTTCCTGATTTCAAGGCCAATTTCCACGAACGGAAAGATTAGGCACATTTGAGGTTGGAATGGAGATGCATTTCATTTAAGAAACAATTCATCTAGATTTAGAATGTTTGCTACATAGGTCCCTTCACAGATTCATTTCTGCTAGTGTTGCAAGTAAACATATCAGGAAAATGCTACTTACCAGCTGCCATCCAGCCCGTTTTAATATGAAGGTAATACCGGTGAAAAAATACCCCTCAAAGACTTACCTAAAAAGAAAGAAAAAAAACCATTAGATGCGAACGTTTCATAAAAAAGTACACAAAACATCGTGATTGATTGAAACTCACATAATAAAAAGCATTTATCAATATTCTTACGAGAGATGCGAATGATATACTTTTATAAAAATTTATATAGGATACAGGTGACACATTTTCGAAGAAAGCAATGCATGAAATTGTTAACGAAATCGCACGCAAGTACCAAGACAAATCAACTGCTTATTAGAGCGTTTTTCCCATATTTCTAGGGTAAGAGTTCCCAAAATTATGAATGGCTGATTCCCTAAATAAGTCTTCCACGGAAAGATACCAATTAAAAGGGATCGAATTGCACGTATTCATACAAAGGATTATATCCCGACCAAATGTACGGATTTCATTTTCTAAGTTTGCATCAATTACCCTCATTTAATCATGTTCACATTGATGCGATCCACTTACTATCCTACTCTACGAATTGCCGCCATCGTGTCTCCTATACATATTTATATCCACCGTCGTGGCCATCACAGTAGAAAGTAAGATATGAAGATTCCATTGTATATTTAGGCGAAAGTTATAAGTTTTTTAAGATCTTGATATCGGTGACCTCCTCACCGTCCTCCATCTGATTTAACCGCCCAAGAACACTGATAGGTTTCTGGAGGATTCCTGACCCAAATGTCCCACCCCACAAGCTCCTATGAACATATAGAATGTCGCTAAGCTATTGGAGAGCATGGTTGGGAAACCTTAGAGACTAAAAGGTTGTTTGCCAGGTTACATTTACTTGAAATTTTCAAAATTACACGAATTTAAATCTGAGAATTTAGATATAGGTAGTCCTACACCCACACCACATCACAGAAGCGACTAATTAAGAGGAATCAAACATGGACTAAACAAATCAAAAAATCATTTTTCCCAAGCGCAATAGAATACTGCAACGTAAACAAAGCATACTTTTTCTAAACACACTACTAGCACGTTTCATCATTACTTAACAAAGTTTTTTTCCAGCTTCTCAGCTTCACGTTTACCTACCACCCCCTGCCACAGACCCTTGCGTTGACGTTCAGGATATTACGTGGATGCAGACGTAGATTGATCGGACAGACGCAACAAAAGTGCATCCTCCCCCTTTAATTAACTGCAACGCTGTGCAACGGAAGAAGAAACGACCCCTCCACCCTTAACCCCCCAAATAGGGGAGACCTCCTGATCCTCGCGAGGTTGCCATGACCAAGGAGTCAGTCCAATCGAGAAGCAAAGATAGATGTTCTCGGCTCACTCGGCGTCTTTGGTGGAGTCGATTCAGTACGGATCAGGAGAAAAATTCGCAGGGAAAATGGTCTACATACAATTCCACTCAGTGAGCCGCCGCAAAGGGGTGTGACAAGAGCTGGCAGTTCACCACTCTTAATAATGACGTTCAGCTGAAAAAACTGCTGATAAATAATGAGCTTTTTGCGAATACTTGATTTGAAAGACTCATATTTTTCATGCGCTATTATCGTGTTGAATACGAGAAAAAAACAAATTCTCGTAATTCTAGGTCCTCCGGTTGATCTCATTTTATTTGTGGTATTTTTCTGCCATGCTGACGCATGTGGAGGTAGAAAGAAATATGTATGCAGAGTCAGATTAAAAAACGTGAGATTTGGATTCTTCTAGTAACTTTAACCTCATGCATGGTATGAACAATGTCACCACATTTTTAATAAGCCGGAATACGGATAATTTAAGATTCCTTCCTATACCGTGCGTACGCTGAGGATAAGCGATAGATCAATTCATAAGCGCCCGTTTGATAATTTTCGCTAACGTCGGCTCACGCGGTAGCGTGTTGCCGATGTTTACCCATCATCTAATGCATGGTAATCAGATACTGATAAAGCCCTCAGGCTCGACCAGGTCCATCAATGAGAATAATGAAATGATAATGATGGAATTTCAAAGCAACGCGGACTTGATGGAAAGATGATATGATGATGAAAGAGACTGGTGGTTTTGGATGTGTCATTAAAGATATGGGGATATGATAAGACAGGAGGATAGGAGCGAGAAATAAAAGTTGATTGAATACATAATCATAAGGCAGTGATTTGATTGAATGGGTAAGAAGGGACCAGAGTATTTTAAAGGATAAAATGGCGTGAATAAATTTTAGCAGGATGAGGAGAAGAACAGGAAGTTTGGATGGGATGATAAGACATAGGAAATAAACGGAGGAGAATATTACGTGAAATTTGGGATTATGCAGCTACATGAGAATGGATATAAGTATTTAAGAGATTTCTCCCCCATCTTCACCCATTTTGTACTAATACCAGTCGGACATACCCTTCCAAATGTTATCTCCTTCCATAGTCAAGAGGGCACAATGGATCGAAGGTGATCCAACTCCCGAAAATCCACGGATATATTTCCATGAGAGGAAGCAACGAGTGAAATCCCTCCCTTCTCAGATAACTAGGCTCCGAGAGTCAACTCGCAACCATGGCAACAGTGCGCCTCGCCGGCTTTGTCGATTATGTCCTCCACTCCTCCCCCGTCTGCTATTGTGCACAGCGTTCGTAAATTCAACTCTCGGACCGACCCGTCTCCCAGGGAGACAAGGCCCGCTCAGAAACTGTCCGAAAAATCTCTTCAACGCCACCGTCACCACCTTTTTCCATCCCCCCTACCCCCGATGAATGCGCCTCAAGAGTTTTACGATCCATCCACGAATCAGCTGAGTGCGTCAGCAGTCCCGTCGCACCCCTCCTGAATGAGGGTCGAGGCGAGGGTGAACCCTAACTAACCCTCGCCCGGTCGCAGGGGGCTGCTTCTGTACCCTGGCGCGCGCGTTACCAGGGTTGGGAACGCACCCTTCCCTCGATGAACCTCAGTCCCACATCAAGAGAGTGGCACGGTAGTCAAGTCTACCGACCTTCTCCGTCTCACTTTCCGTCTGTCTTCTTCCTTACAAGTATCATCACAGGTCAGGCACGTAGCCAAAAATTTTCTTTGGGGGGGTGGGGGTCTAATTCTAGTGTAGCGTAACTCGAAACAAATCAGCCTTGACTGTTCGGTGCCGACATGAAACAAATATCTTCCCTTAATTTTCAGTGCTTGCTATTTACTTTCACAGTCCCCATATCTATCTCTGCTCACTAGTTAAGTTCACTGCTTACCTTGTTATTCCCCGTACTATAAGAGAACATAACAGGCAGCATAGCAAAGGGATAGGTTGGGGAAATATTTTAGTGTAGTCTGTAGTGCATGATGCATGTATTAACGACCAATCCATTATTTCTATGTAGATACTAACAGTCTAGTTGTCTGAGACCCTATAGTTGCATGTTTATAGTGCCTGCTTGATGATCTTCACCCCCTGCCACACACCCTCGCGGTGGTTTGCAGGGTATCGTGTAGATGTAGACGAAGCAGTTAATTTTACCGGCCCCGGAACAGAAGTTAAACGCATACATACATATCAGGTTGAAAAGAACAATTATTAACCACACACGTGCATCAGACTTGTCACCACGTTTCAAGACACTTAACACTTACTATACGCAAGGTAATCCGGATTATCATGCCCAGTTAAAATCAGAACAACAAAATTACTGGGAAAAATTTCGGCGGGGCTGAAGCACCAACGTGCCTGTCATAGGTGAAGCAAGCAGTTCGCGATAGCCGTGGCTGCTAAATGACTAATTAAGGGATGGACATCAATTATTACCTTTACTAATATTACTATTAGCTATTATTACATTCACGAGAGATAAATGGAGTAAATATCCTAAGGGACAATTGCTGCAGTATGTTGCGATTAGCCGATACCATAGCGATCATGTCAGAGACAGAAACGGATTTATGTTAACTGAGACTTAAGTGACTCTAGTTAACTTATACAAGAGAAGAGATACTGAGATAAGATTATCACTACTATGTAAGTACCTGAATTTCAATAAATACAAAACAAAGGAAAAGGTAAGGAGAAGAACAAGTAAAGAATCTAACATCCGTTGTCATAAGCATCAACGATAGTCATGAGTGCTAAATTTGGTTCTACGCAGCTCTATACTCGTCTCACCAATTAGCAAACTTCATCGAATTAATCAATATATCTCATACGAGGCTTTCCTCTGACATTCCTTCCCTCCCCTTGAGCTACGAAGGTTGGCAGGCAATGTTAAACTTGGGATCCAAAATGTAAGAGGCGCAAGAGTTCTACCTCGAAAGCCTAAAAAGTAACGACGGACGAGGCAATAAGGAAAGGCCCTCTATAGCCCAGAAAAGGGCACTCTAACGGAAAAAGAATCTACCAACACCTGGCGATACAAGCTTGGACGTAAGGAATCATTTCATTGGAACTAACACCTGGATCATGACACACTATGGAAATGGCAAGGGCAAATAACGAATGGTGTGGGAGTCTTCCTAAATGCATTAACTTCAGCGCATAAGACTGGCAGTAACTGCGCCCCTGTACTATACCTAAGCTTTCATCCGCTCAATTTCACTGTCAATGCGGTATGGATGTATCTACGGCGCATAATTTACACGCCATATGCTATTATTTCTAATATTAAAAATTAGCTACAGAGATCAGGAGGCATCGGCATGCTGGCATATGGTGACGATGAATCCGGAATGGGGTTGCTTGGGAACGATTAGACCCCACCTTCTCCGTATAAAACATTGCGTTTCATAGAGCCTCTTATGGAGACTACGGCGTAATAAAACATAAATAACAATGAAATCGTAGCCAAATTTTTTGGCCGTGGCATCCATTAATCTACCTTTTAACGGAGGTATTAATGCAATTGATTCCACTGTAAGTTAATTTTATTACTACAACTGGTTCGAATTAAACCTATTTTAAACTACACATTTGCCTTTTTGCACTTTCCTCTGTTTTTGTGACGAATTTTGAAAACATCCTATATTCAACTTATTGATTTAAATTTTACCACGTGAAATTAACTCCATCCGGGCGAGAATTGAGAGTAGAAAGCCCGTATGTTAGTACCTACTATGATGGCCGCTGGCCTCTCAAATCAGCTGTGATAATATAACCTCTTTGGAATTTTCGAACTAGGTATGGTCACTTATGCGCACTTATCATCCTTGTTGGAAGTAATAATCCCTGGTGAACATTCACCGCCTCCGTAACCTCTAATCAGACTTCCTGGAAATCTGACACGATCACTGACTATGGAAAAAACGCTATACACTAGACCTCTCTTAGGAACTAAAAGTCTCCTACTGCAAACTAATTCTGAGACGGATTTGAGTGGAGAGTTGCTTGTCCACTTGCAGTCTTAAGCTGCTGGTACTCATTATCGCAATTAAATATTCACCACATGAGAGTCACTTTGAACCCCCATCCTACAGTGTAATCATCACACACCTATCCCATACATACGCGTTCCTTACCCATACGCATCCAAAATTCTTTTCTCCGAACTTACCCACTCACTTGTTCCCATACTTCTCCCGAATTGCCGAGAGACAGAAAATGGGTCACAACTACCGACCACCGACCTTCACCTGAACGTCTTAAAATCACATGGAATATTATTCCCCTGTTCTGTTGCGTCAGGAAAGGCGCAAAAGACCCGTTTCGTACGAGATTGCGGCAATAAGCCTTGCTTTTCCCACAGCCTAGATTGCGCCGGATGTTAGACTACGTAGCCACAGTGTTTTTCTCATAGAAATGAAAGCCGCGATTCCAATTTCCCGATGACAGATTGCCTATGCCCTGCCCACGACCCATTTTGCGTAATGCGTTATTACGTCATCGGTATTGAAAGTAATGAACCAAAGCGGAGATGAGTTCGTTTCGGGGTATGTTATGGTGTGCAGACTTCCTCGTCGACGGCCTCGATTGAAACCTCGCAGGGGATGGATGCATAAATGTTCCATCGACAACAACGATAGATTATGCACGTCGTGAATGTTTACTGACGTTCCCCCACCACACACTCTGGAGGAGTTTACCGGGTACTAAATACATAAAAATGTAGTTGATGGTTCTTTCAATCCATCGTCGTTGAATACAACTCTACAAACCTTAGAAACGTTTTGACAGAGTCAACAGCAGGCACGCATTATCGACGTGTAAACAATCCATTCGTCAATAAATACACTTCTTTCCTTAAAGTTCATGCTTCGGCGACAAGCAATGCCATGCTCCATATTAGACATTTTTACCATCCCTTTCTTTACGTCTCTACTCAACGGCCGTCTTCGTTCACGCAATACAATTTCTTATCTTAAACGATCTTTAAGAAAATACACATTTACAAAAATATTTAATGCTTCTTCCCACACACATCTAACAACAATTACGAAATAAATGGTCATTAACAATAACTTACTCCCTCCTTTCATTCGGTCACTAAAATGTCCCTCCTCAGTTCCACGAACGTTTTACGAAAAACCAACCGGAGTAGTACCATACCTTTGGTGCCGTAATCAACACACTCCTCTTCGCACAAGTTTGACACTATGTGAATTAAAGTGCAAAGTTGGTAAAGAGGAAACTAAAGAACCCGGCTAACAAGAAGAACACAGAAAGGCCATTAGCATAAACTGATGCCACCACGAATAAAAAAACGTATTTCTTCTACGCCTGATGAGTACTTAAGAGAACTATACACACCCACAAAGGCAAGCAGAGAAGATTGTTTCCAAGCAAAATATTGAAAGAGTATTGAATATTTCGCTCAAATTGCACTATCAAATTAATGGAAAGAAATAAAACTGCTACTGGATAACCAAGAGAAATAATCTTATGGATCGGATTGGTATGCTAGTTAGAGAACTATCTTCCCATCTCAAGCATTGGAGTTCAAATCCCTTCAGTGTTGGAGGGTTTTCAGCGGTATGCCTGTCCTTAATTGAGTGCTGTGCCTTGAGAACTTCCAGATCAGTTCTCCGTTCGTCGAATGGAACGTTAAACCGTGTATCCCTTTCCGCATTTCATCAACAGCAGGTAAACAGTCGTGGGGTTTATTCACCTTTCCCGCACTCCTTAAAAATGGCTACGTCTCCACAGTCATGTACCGATTCTTGATGGCGCAAATAACTTCAATTCCCGGTCACCTCCCCTAGTAACAAGCACAATAGCAACTGCAATAATATTTTCAGTTAACCTATTCCCGCATTTTAAGTGGAAGATTCTTAAAAAAACATTCATACAGTAAAAATATTATATCAACCACAACGTGGCGACGGAGTATTCCAGTTCTTTTTATCTTCCTACGAACCACTTCCGCCACCCAATAAGAATCCCTTCATCCCAGACCGATAACGTTAGCATTTCATCGGAGAATCGCGCCCAGAGGGAACCAAGAAGGGAGAAGCAAAAAGTGCAAGCCATTGTGAGTGGAATGAAAGAGAGGAAAACAGGTGGAGGGACCGAAATGTAGCCGACCGTAAAAATATACTCCGGTAACAACCGTAAAATTTTCAAGCCTTGAAACAGGTTGTCTGACTGTCCAGAAATGTAAAATAGTTAGTAGTTATTCGGGAGATGCATCAAACAGTTTAGGTAATTTGCGCCATTTATCACATTCATGTATTTGTTTTGGGTTAGAGTTATTCAGGGAACGGTGGAAGAGTGGAATAAAACTGCGCGTATACAGAGAGCGTGTGAGCTGTGCATCCACAGCTTGAACACAGTTTAAGGTCACGTCTGACGCACGGAGTGCAGTACTACACTCGAAGTGCCCTGTTTGACGGTTTTCCATACTGATGGTAAATTTCACATCTCCTACGAACAAAGAAATATATTTAAAATCATACAGAATAAGGAGCGATTGCATGTAAGAAGATAATGCACTTCTTTTTTCTTTTTAAGCAAAAAATTGGAGTAGTACATAACAGCTATTCAGTTATTCGAGGGAGGTGACCGACAGCTATGGTCATTTTTGCACTAACTCTAGGTGGGTATTTGAGTAGGGTTTGAAATTTTTCAGAGAACAAAGAAAGGGTGGAGAGAAAACAGGAGTCGTTATTAGCCTACTATTAACAAAAGATGCTAATGGATCCACGGCGTAACGTCCCATCTGACGGACTCACTACTGAACTCGAAGTACCTAACACTCAAGTGAGAACCGGTATGATCAAATAAATTTATATTAGAAAATAATATAAATTTATATTAGAAATTTATATCCCTCAGGATGGATGGGCAGTGGTCTATCACACCAACTCGAAATATCGATACGTACGCGGCATAGAGAGAGAGAGACGTGAGGGAGAGAAGGTGGTGACCGGAGGAAAAATGAGTATTTTCTCCCCCTCGCAGCTGAGAAAACAATCGCCGCCCCAGAAGGCCACGGTCGCCCTAGAAACATCAGGAGCGGCAGGGAGGAGGCGAGGGGTGGAGAAGACGGATGACCGCGAACCCTCCCCCATTCGAAAGGAGGGAAGGAGCAGGAAATCGAAGAAGAGGGAAGAAGCCTCGCTCGGGTGTGGGACGAATCCAGTTGCTTGGGCCAGCGCCTCCCATCGCTACCATTCACTCCATGGGTCATGATCTCACATCATTAAAAGAATCGCCCAGATGGATGACGCGAGAGGTGGCGAAGGAAAGGGGTGTGGGTAGCCAAGGGTGGGGACTCTTCAAGGTCATTGACACCCACTGGAGGCTGGAGGAGAGAGGGATGCTGTGTTTGAAGGCGCGTGAGGTGATTGAGGCGGCTGGAAAGGGGTCCAGGCGGCAGCAAGTGCAGCGCGGGAGATAGGCGAAAAGCGGCGATTGCGAGGCTCTCGGAATGATATCATCCGGTGCGGAGCTGCACTTCATTACAGCGGCGTAGTTGCGCAAAGCAAGGGGGTGGGTGACCGTGGCAAATAAAGGTGGGGGTGTAGATCAAGTAACTGTGACATCAGGGGCATCATGGCAAAACATCTACATAATGCATCTAAATCTACGCAATACCCTGCAAGCCTCCGAGAGGGGATGTGGCAGGGGGTGAAGATAACCAAGCATGAAGTATTGACATGAAAACAAGATACTAAATGGAAACATGCTACATGATAGGGTCTCATGCAACTAGATGGTTAGTATCTACATAGTAATAAAGGGATTGGTTGTTGATACAAACATCATGCACTACAGACTACTCTAAAATATTTCCCCTACCTGTCCCTTTGCTATGCTGTCTATTGTGTTCTCTTATAGTACATGGAAAAAATGAGATTTTTATACCCTGCAAGCCACCACAAAGGTGCGCGGCAGGGGGTGAATTTACACCAACCACGCATTACATATCAAGCAGAAAAAAGGATTAGTATTACAATACTAGAAAAAACTTCGATTTTTAAAAAGATAAAAATAACTAAGCAAGCATGCAATATCATGCTGTTAGTTGGGTTACCTAAAAGCCCTTATACCAACATGCAACTACCTATGCTTTTTATGGATGCACTCATATTTTTGCTATTGGATATATTTACAGCTATTCGTATACCTAACTGTACGAGGAACAAAGGACCTTTTGAATGTCAGTTCGGCAATCAAATTCTCCAATTTTGTGATTATGGTCCAGTTCACCATGGTAAGTAGGGGTTCGCAAAATATTTTTAACGTCATCAGTGAAAATATTATATTGGAATTTATTTACGAGATTAAGTCTAAATTTCTACCGACGATCTGACAGTAAACATAAGCGAGAAGCAAAGCTATAGTGTAGCGAACCTAAAAGTCAAGGTTTCTGGCGCAACTCTGTATTCTGCTCATGATGTACAGTAATGAAATTAATAGTACGTTTCACAATACTCAGATTTTTAGTGCGTAACGAAATTCGCCGTTTACAGCATCTTCAGGTTCATCATCCTCACCAAACATCAATCCTAAAACTGGTTTGTCACAGCCCTCCACTCAATTCTACCAATGTATAACCTTTTCATATTTACGTAAATCACCTCTTTTACATCCTAAACTATTTGCTCCATGTATTTCGTACGAGGTCTTACTTGCCATTCCTCCAATTCACTTTTCCCTCGACAATTGCCATCATTAGACCATCATGTCTCAAGGTATTTATGGTGGTACCACAATAAAATCAATTGTTGGTTCCACGATACCCAGATTTTTCTTACACAACTCTTGTCCATCGTTGTGTACAGGTTAAGCTCAAAATTTGATATTGTACTATTGTCATATCCTTGGGGAAATATGTCCTTGATGGATTATCACGGACTACAGGACAGCGGTCAACAGATTACGAGTTATTTTTGGAGGAAATAAGGACGAATTTCGTTGATATATTTTCATTTTGTGAGAGAGGTTGTTTTAACTTGCGTTGCACTCAATCACCCTAACTTGAAGAGTGATATTACAAAAGCTAGCATTCAATCCTCCTGATGTAAAGAGCCAGGCACTTTTTATCAGCAAGCACCACAGTACGAGCGGAATCAGTTTCATTTTACGTTGGACCCTACCTTGACGCGGACATTCGTACGCCGAGAATAAGTTTAAAGAGACGCAACGAGACAGCGACATTGTCGTTTCCGTGGAGACGATTTCTTAGTCCAACGGCAGGCAGATTGGTCGCTCTGAAAACGAGAAGCAACCGTTGGTGCGAGAGGAAGGGTCTCGCTAGCGGAATCGGTAATGACCGATGACGATGTCAACGTATCCGAGAAGGGGGAAGAACAAAAGGTCTCCCCTTCTCGCACGCAGGCGTTTTCCCTTCTCCTCCCTAGCAATGCTTCCACTCGCCCCAATGGAAATGGAATGGAACGGCACAGAGTCGAGGCGTGGACGAAAATCTCCTGAATGCGGCACGTTCCGGCGCTTGGCGTCGAATGCGTGCTGATGGAGATGACTTCTGTGGGGAGAGGAATACCTGTAGAAGACAGGTTTGCCGATGGGGATTGGATTGATTCGGTGGCTAGAATATTAGCTTACCACCCTGACGCCCCATGTTTGAATCCCGGAAGTGTCACAGATTTTCATTCCCATACCGGTCCCGAGTCGAGTATTGTATGAGGTGATATTCAAGTTCAGTACTACGTACGCCAGATTAGGTGTAAATCGTCAGCCCTTGGTGGGATTCGTTTAGGGTATGCTAATGCCGACGCCGGGTCTCTCTCCACACTCTCTCCCTGAATGATTGCAATCTCATCCCATTTGCCCACCTATTCTAGATGGTGCAAATGACCAAAGGTGTCGGTCTTACTTCCCCGAATAGCTACTGATCTAATTAACCTTTGGACTCTCGTGGTAGAGCAATATTATGAAGGGCATCGGGCGCCATGTTCTGTCCAGAAGGTGATAACTCCGCTCCACTAATGATCACGTCTGTTGTGCCATCAATTTTAAACGCCCCGGGTCCATCGTGTACGCTCCTAGCCTGGCCACCGATCACCGCCACCTCAACTTCCCGCGGGGCGTCGAAATCTCGACTTCCGCGGGCAGCGGAGGAGGTGGAGGAGTCTCCGATCTCTCGGGTATCACCCGCCCAGACCGACCGGTCGCGGCGGCGGCGGCCGGGATACGTGTTTGTTTACGTCGGGAGGGCGATTACACGGGGCTGGCGAGGGGAATGACCTCTGGCAGAGTGTGCCGGGGAGACGGGGCGGAGGTAGGAGGCGAGTAGGGGAGGGCATGCGTAGCTGTGCTCGCCGAAAAAGGGACACAATTACTACAGTTAGGTACTTGCCGCTTCCTCCGAGGAAGGTTGCTCCGAGGAGGGGCGCTCGTATAAGGCGCGAAGTGAGTGAGCTCCCGGACTGCTTCGGGATGCTGCGAGCCATGGGGGGAGGGTGTAGTTTGTGGGCGGGGAGAGAGAGAGAGGCCGACGAGACGAGCTGCGCTCGGAAGCGCGGGGAAAGCGGCTCAACAGCTGCCCGGTCCATTCCGTGGACTCGCTAAGAAGCCGGCCGGCTTTTGCTCTCGGACAAATCTGTATCTACTGACTACCTCGCAAGCCACCTCGAGGGTGTGTAGCATGGGGTCAGTTGTCGTCAAACATACACGACGCTAACTCCGTAGTAAGAGGTGTGACTTCGTGAAATTTGGTTACACTGCAAATGAAAAGAGTGACTTCGTGAATCCACATAATATATGTCTTACATAAATTAAATAATTCGATTAAATAATTCATTAATTCCATGACTTCCATATAAAAAATGTTCTCCGCGGAATTAAAAAGTCGCTCTTTTCATTCACAATTACTACGCACATGCGCTTACATTTACTCCTTACCTAATGAGAGTCTACCATGAATATCATGCGTAACACACACCATTTTTCATCACTATTCAAGGTACATACATTTGAGAAATAAATCAATAATGCATTACATATAATAAGGGTTCATGTGAACATGCTTAGACCCTCCAAAATCCACCATCTTAATCTTATCTGTTATTTTTACTTATACTACCTATATTAATTTGTTTTGCGTAATGTGTCCGATTATATGTTAATCTTTAGAGTTCATTTTAAGACGCAATCATTGTCTGAGGTCTTGATGCTGTTGTGACCACGAATATTTATAGGAAAGGACGAATATTTGAACATTTATAACATTGTTGAGGTCGGATATTAACTCGTTTACCCGGTCTAACCGTTGGAGAACGTTAAAACCTATTACTACCAATCAAATACTTAGCCTTAGTGCGATATACAGGCCTGTATGTGTCTCGTGAATGCTTATCTAACACGATTTCATAACGTATTTACATTTTACTACTATTGTCGCACTCATTGTTGTATGAAAATAGTGCCTTTACGGTGAGATTTCAACCCCTGCTACACACCCTCGCGGTGGCTGGCAGGGTATTACGCAGATGTAGATGAACTGCGACACAGTGACGACGTCAGCGACGCAAATCTGAAGTGCCTCGGAGGAAACTCCAGGAAACGGGAGATCTCCGTCGTATCAAGGTTTAATGACCCCTGAATGGTGAAGATCGAGAAAGGAAGGAGAGTAGAGTGCAGGGGGGGAAGACAGTGTTGCTCACTCTTGAGGTACCTTCCCTTCTCCTCCGCCTACCTCCACAACTCGGGTTTTCTCCCGATCCGCTCCTCAGCCGTACTTATACAACCACAACACCGTCGAGGGGCCAAGGATATTCGGGAGGAGTGTCGCGGGGGGCGGGGAGGGCTGTAACGGTCTCAGCGAGGGCAACGCCTCTCGCGAGACGCCCCCGGGGACGAGCCTTCCGGAGGAGGCGAACTGGGGACGGGAGGCCGTAACCCTCACCTGACGGCTGGCCAACGGCGTCGCCCTCGCCGGAGAGAATAATTAAGATATCCTCCGTGGGCGTAACACAAGACTTCCATAAGCTCGCGGAAATAAATTATAGGGTACCCTAAATCAAATAGGTAGGTAAATCAAATAATAGGGTAGTATGCTTCATAAAAGAAGACAGAATTCATTACAGCGATTCGTGTCCTACTACAAATGTATTTATTTACGCAAAAAGTTTGGATCAAGAAATTCCGGTTTACTAGAGAATTTTATTTTAATTTAAAGGCCATTTGAATGAGCTCAGAAATGGCGGGATGCGCTGCCTTCTTGCTGACGTAACAGGTATATAGTTTACGTTGCGAGGCATAGGAATTATTACTTTCCTGAACTTACATTTGTATTTCAAAGCCCCTAAGCTCTAGTGATTATTTATTAATAATAGCCTATGAAAACTATCAAAGTTCGAAAAGTCTCCTCCGTTTAACATGGCATTAATAGTCATTATATAGGCTTAAGGGCATCATGCTCGTGTAGTCCTCAGCTACTGCGAAGCATGGCGTGAAGTTCACGCGGCAATGGCCAACTTCACGGTGCGCTTAGTAAAATGAATACTAACTGTCTTTAAACAAACCAACTGAATAATTAACTTTAAATAAATAAATAAAAGTTAATCATAATAAATTAACTGAATAAATATACCTCCGATACTAGTTAATAAGCCTAACAGAGTACACCGTCTGCTTGGAAGCGTCCACAGCACTGCCTAGAGGCAGGTTGTGGAAAGAGTGTCACATCACACGCAAGCCGGTAGGCATGCAATAGTTTGCGGTCGCGTTTTCGCGCAGTTGATTTTTGTCACTATTTAATTAATGAGGAAAAATACTTAACGTCATTTTAAAATCGAAGTAAACAATGCTAATTTTGATAACTATTACCAGTTTCAATGTTGAGTTATCCAAATACTCCTACGAACACTAAAGAAATACTCGTGTAGTTACATTACTTGTTTCCTGCCAATTCTAATATTGCTGAAAGACATTGTTCCACTGTTTTGAACACGATCGATTACACGTACCGTCTCTCCGTAGACATCCCAATTGAAATTGTTTCGGATAAAAATTGTTCCCTCTTAGAAGGATTCAGACCAGGAAAATTGTCATTTTTCCGTAGCGATAGCCTTGCCATCCCTCTCCCATTTCCTCCGCCGCTGAATGATCAGCGATAGAGCCACGAACTCTTCTTCCCTTCCGTTCGCACCAATTTGTAACGGGTCCATCGGCCCTTAGGTATGTGTTTTCTTCGATTTCAGAAAAAAAGAAACTCACGGGATCACACTACGAATGCTCGAGGCGCATTCGAAAATGGGAGCCAACTAGCGCGTAATAACACCTTACCCAAACCATTTCATTCGTCTATTTCCCCACGACCTGTTTGATGAAGGCAAGATCCCATCATTATGCCCCTCGCGAGGATGTATCGAACGTGATTCTCCATCGGACTGGTGGGGTGTGAGAGCAACCACCTCCATCCTCTTGCCAAACTCGAGCTGAAGATGAATCACCGCTCTCAGGGACCAGAATGCAGGAGCTCGTCCGACCATTGCGGATCGCTCGAGATCAATTCGCCTCACAACGCGACAATATCGGAAATACAACTCCTCAACAGCCGATGAAGTTAAAGGGTGGAATTTGTAATGTTTGTCCCGCATACTATGGTAATATCTCATTAGGTGAGTAAAATACGTGAACTTTAGTGTATCTACCTCTACACGAAACCCTGCAAGCCACCGCGAGGGTGTGCGGCAGGGGGTGAAGATCACCAAGCAGGCACTATAAACATGCAAACATGCTACTATAGGGTCTCAGGCAACTAGACTGTCAGTATCTACATAGTAATAAGGCATTGGTTGTTAATACATACATCATGCACTACATACCACTCTAAAATATTCCCCCTACCTATCCCTTATCTTTGCTGCCTATTCTGTTCTCTTATAGTACGGGGGAAAAATGACGCTTTTAATCTTCGTATGAAGCGTATGTACGACGAATGAAGTGTATTTACGACGTGAATCTTTGTACATAACTCATTCCCTGCCACACACCCTCCAGATGGTTTGCAGCGTAAACAGTATATACATCTACATCTGTATAATACCCTGCAATCCTCCCTAAAGATGTGTGGCAGGGGGTGAACTGACACCAAACATGCATTTTATATCATGAATAAAAAGGATTAGCAATAATATTCTAGTCTAAACTTCAAAATTTTAAATATATATAAATAGCAAAGCAAGCATGCAAAAACATGCTGTTAGTCGGGTTAGCTAAATGTCCTTATGCCAACATGTAACTACCTATGCTATCCATTGATAAACTCGTATTTATGCTATCGGATATATTTACTGAGATATAGTATATAGGTAGAAAACTCGCCTACTTCGCCCGGAAAACACGGCAAGCTGATAAGGTTTCTCCCGGAGTACTGAAATGATAACTACATCTACCTTGAAAACCACCTTGAGGGTCTACATCTACATCTACATAATACCCTGGGAACCACCACGGGGGTGTGTGGAAGGGGGCGGGGGTCACATCACAAAACGTGCACTGATATGTACACACATTACTGAATGAGAGATTACCCTGAATACCAAGCAGGATACACACTACAAATTCCACTTCTCACTAAACATGCAACAAAATATTTATGCAATATTACGTCCATGGATTGTAAATGCTAAAAAGACTCCATACAGCTAAACCAAGCTCTGTGGTTTACTGGTTGCCAGATCTTTCAGGGAAACCACAAACGCCACAGGAAAAGGATCTACTAGCCCCCATGCCTTGATGTGTGAATTTCACCCACCGTTGGGCTTAGTAATTGCTGAGCTCTGCCTTCAGCGACCAGAACGACCTTCGGGTTGAACACTGCGGTTTTTGAATATGTGCTCTGAAAATGAATAGGGAACACGCTGCGAACTGCGAAGAAGATAAAAATATATAAACTCAGACTTCAAGGAGCAAAAGAATGCGGAATATGCGAGCGCAGCTGTGGCGGAGGTTGGATAGCAGAGGCGTCAAAGAGTGAGCTGCTGCTACTACCACCACTCTTGCGACACGAGCGGGAACATTATAGCGACGCGAACGCAAAGCGAAGTGGACTAAAGTTTCGTTCCGCTCGTGTGGACCGCGCCACTCAAGGGCGACGGATTGGGGATGGGAGACTTTCTCCTCTCTATCTCTCTCTGCAGAGGATTAAAGCATCCTTTGATCCCAAGTCGTCGTTTATTGCCGGAAGAGTATGTGAATGTCATCTTCGAGCGAAAGGGGGCGCGGAAACCCCGCACCTGAGCAAGCGTAATCCAACCCGTGAGCCGGCCTCGAAAAACTGTCGACGAGGAGGCGAAATAATGAATTATTCTTTCTCCGCCCTTCTTCCATTCCAATCCGTACTCCTGTTCTCCAGATCTAAGGAGCATTGACATCTGCATAGCATGAATTAAGCCACTTTTGCAAATCACAGAGTCATGAATACAAAGTAAAGTAAACGATTATTGCGTGCTTATTCACAGGGGTTCAAGGAACGTCGGGCTGATATTTTCCCGGTAGCTGGTAGTTTCAATAGTCTACCAGCCCGACGAACCTCGAACCCCTGTAAACCCCTGCCTTCCCTCCTTCAACCATAAGCATATAAGCACGCAATAATCGTTCACTTTTGTCTTTTATGCACCTGATGATGATGCCCATGCATTGAATTCCGGATTGTACTTTTGTATTTCTGATCGAGTGGTTTGTTGAAGTGAATTAGTTCATCAATGGAATTCTACAAAGTTACAACGAGTCGCATCTCATTTATCTACATAGCAACCTGCAAAGCCACCAAAAAGGTGTGTGGCATGGGGTGTATCTTCACCAAACATTGCATTACCTATTAATCTTAAAGAGGATTATCAGCTATTTTTAGTTGTATAACAGGCATTTTTAAGGGTGAGACAAACTTGAAACCATCCGGTGATGACCATATTACATTCGTGCCTCATTGAACTCGAGCTACGATGTATTTTTTCAGATTTAAATTGGAATATGGAGGAGGTAAAATGAGCACGGCCAGATAATCCCCGAGCTTCCGTTCTTAATTAAATATTATACATGCCTTATCCTTAAGGTCTCAACCTCTACCCCAATTGAAAGTTTCTCTGATCGCGAGAACGCAGTCGAAAATAATCATTGATTAGTCACGTACAAAGTAGCGTATCGCACAACATACCTAACGTATGCCACCAACACCCATCCATCCGGCCGATCCAGAAGAGCCATCATCATCATAAATCGCTTTGGGTTTCGAAAAAAAAACTGGAATGGTCTCCGAGTTTATTAGTCCAATTACCTACCTCACGACGAAGGGAAGCACAAAAAAAGGCATTCCATATGCGTTTTTTTGTGGGAGAACCGAAGGGAGGGATCAAAGGAACGGGAGGAAGGAGATGTAAGGGTAGTAAATGGAGAAAGAGGTGAAGACAAAGGCGTCGTCCTTGCCTCCGGCGGTCCTCGAACCCGTGGCCGGCTGACCGTGCTCCCAATAGGGTGAGCCTGGTGCGATTACATAGATGCCTCGATTATCGACTTGAAGTGATTTGTACGATTTACGATACATGAGAAAGAAAAATTTTATCAATGGATAAAAAAGGTATACTTCCCATTGGAGCATAATCATTATTGGCAATGATCTAATCGTAAATACAAGTTTAAGAGAACAAGAAATATGTATATTTCTAAATATTCCGATATAGCAGGACCATCCTATTCATTCTATCCAAACTGTCCATTCTTCTCCCTCCACTGCCCCTCTGACTTAACATTCTCCCAATGATATCGTTCTTCAAAACACCCCATCCCTTTATCAAAAGTTCCATCCACACGTCCTGTGTCTTCGTGACTTCTTCAAACAACTTTCTCTTCCATCACTGCAAATGCATTCACAACAACACCGTCAAATACTTTCGTTTCAATCGGGGCCACTAAGGGTCTTAAATCATCAAATCATTTCCCTACATTCAACTCGTTTTTTTTAAGGGAAATTTTTATGGAGGATACAAATCTAGGCAAACAAGGTGGAGGGAACCCGATGAGGACGTTCTAAACAGATAACCCGATGGGAATGGTTCGAACCACTGGCGGTGATTTACAGCAGTGGAGGCCACCGCGTCGCGACGCCTGTGTTTCGATGCCCAAGGGGGAGTCCAGGCGATAAGGGAAGCGACTTTCTAGAGAATACGAGCCACTCTCTCACTCCTCTCCCTCCTCTCCCTCCCCCCCCCCCCCCCCCCCCGCCCCCCCCCCCCAGTCCCCGGTCACCTGTTCCCATGGAAACGGCCTGGACGGTGATGCAACACCACAAGCCAAGCCCCTCCCCCCATGATCCATCCACATAGTATGTACGCTACAGCTACAAGGGAAATTCAATTGAAAACCTTGACAGTGCGATTGAAATTCGAAACGTGGCGATAGGGTTATGTTTATTAGCTACATTGATACTTGTGGGTCATAAAATTAAAAAATAATAAATAATGCAAAATATTATTTCTTACGTATTTATTAAATTGTCAGAGACAAAAATAAGGGTTTTCAATTGAACCTCCCTCGTATATGGTTATTATTACGCATCTACCGTTTGGCGGTGGAGGTAGGTGTGACGGACCGATATCTCCTAAAACTCTTCATATACTCCCATGCAGCAGTATAATCAAATCTCTGTCATGACCTTCTTCTTTACTTAAATGAGGGATGGAGTTGGTATGGTAACTAAAGAACTGGCCTCCGATCCCTTGTGTACGGTTTCAAATCCCGACAGTGGCATATATTTTTTTCACTTGTTTATCAGCGATGGGAGCTACTCATCAATCTCAATCTTTCATTTCTTTCTAGATACGAACAGCTGATGAACCTCAGAAATGAACAAGATTCTCGCGACCAGCACTTGATTTTAATTCCATCTCATTAATCACGAGAAAAGTCGCTAGGGACTCATTCCATGGTTTTGGATCCTCACGGCCGAATTTAGGAACTCAATCACATGGTAAAAGAAAAGTATAATGTCGCCTTCATTGATTTCATTCCATTTAGATATAAAAATAATTCCCATGCAATGGTATCGGCAAGCGCAAGAGGGTAAGACTGAGGTTCGAGGGAGCACCAATAAGGCGAGAGAAAGTAAATTATAGTAATGATTTATTATTATGGACAATTTCCAATTTTTATTAAGTAGTTTGTTGCCTAGAGCATCAATAATTCATGCCAGTCATTTCGAATTCTCAATAGCTAATGCAGAGAGAAACATCATATTGGAGTCTATGACAGAGGCTGCTGAGTAAATATTCCAGGTAAGCAAGTTTCATGTACATTGTCCCCATTTATGCATGCCCAGGTATCCCAAGTGAGCGTCTGTACCAGGTTTCTTTCCTTTACTCTCTCTTGCACTTCAATTTTCTCACAAATCTTCAAAAGAGATACGAGTGGATGTAAAACATTAGAAAAGAATCGCTCCACTGAGATAAAACCATCCATAGGTACTCAGATTAATAATATTCATTTATAAGGCTAGAGGCTTTTTTTTTGGAGAGAGATAAGATCCTAAATTCTAACTAGCATACACATTCGGATGGGCCAAGACCTTATAATTGAAGGGTTCTGTGAGTGCGACGATAACAAAACATACTTATGCATACGATTTCATTGACTCCATTAAATTTTAATTTACCGACGACTCCGCCAGTAATTCACGCTGCAGTGATTGTTCCACCCCGGAGGTAATAACAGATTCCATTTGAAAAATCGATCTTCCCAGTCATCCTCTGAATGATATAGGTTCCCTATTCCCTGGGTCCTTTTTGCTTCATTTCTATCGTGATCCTCATTCTATTACAGGTGTGCTCTCGGTTTCTCCACTAACAAACCATTTCCATCCCCCTACAGTCCTTCCCTCCCTAAATAATATGTTTATCATTCATCAACCACTTCGCTCCTTGGCGAACTCGTTTCGACCGGTTCGATTGACCGGTTGTCATTCCCAAGTGGGGTAAAGGAACCCCCGAATGTATAATGGGAAAAAAATCCTTGTCAGGTGGTGATTCACGGTTGTCTGGCCACGAGATTCAAATCAGCCTGCCTTCAACATTCCTAGTAGAGTAGAATAAGGTGTCAGGTGCTCCAACTGCTAAAGCTATCTCACACCATCTAACCTTTCTTCTTAATTACAAAAACGAACACAACACCCACCCCAAGGCGAGACTCGAACCCGCGATATTAGGGTAGTCACACCGGTACGTTATCGACCAGACTCCCGTGACTATCGTACACTTCCTCCCACTCATATGAAAATTCTGCGATAATGCGGTTGCCTAGATTTGAGTGGACAAGCGACAATATGTAAAATGAGGAATGTGCAAATTCGATTGACGGTTTTAATTATTTGTTTCACACAGACCTACTTCATTAGAAGGGTAGAATAAATCGAAATGGATATATTTATAATTAAAAAAATCGAGATATAAATGGTTAATAAATAACAGGAATATGATGCTAAGTAGTTTACTAAACGAAAGAGCATTACAAAAAACAGAGTACGTAGTTTGTGAAGGAACGAGAGAGGGAGTATCTAGATACTCAAAAAAACCAAAAGTCACATCGGTGTCTGGATGCTTACCCTGGAATCTTACCGGCTCGAATCACTCACTCACATGTACGCAAAGAGAAGTTTTCCAACCTGTCTGGGCCAATCCGTACCATTACAGATTCAATTCAAATCCAACCCCGCCATGTGTTTTCTCTAAGGGATTGCGATTGCATGGTGGGATATGACCTTAAATACAGCGTGCTCCCCTCCACCGCACCGCAACCCCCCCACCACATTCACCTTCCACTCTCTCCCACCAACCATCAAATCCAACCACTCCAACCCCTCACCGCTCCCCTGCACGAGAGTGAATCTATCCCAAGGGTCTGCTCGACTCGGGTCGGTCCCCGAGCGCTCGTCTCTTTTTCGTTCTTCAATTTTTTTTTTTTACTCCGCCGCCTTTCTTCCCAGTCCGGTTTTTCCCTCCTCACTCCACACTCCCCACCCCCGCCTCGCCCCCTACATCTACTAGAGAGCATCTCTCCCCCATCTTCCTTCCTCCTCCCTTTCAGAGCCCTTCGGAGTGCATCGGCCGCCTGCCGGCCGGTTGGGCAAAGAACGCACGTCGTCCCCGCCGGCCTTTCCATGCCCTTTTCAGACCCGAAACGAGAAAAAACACTCGCCCACGCACACAGGCAGGCCGGCGCGCCCTTGAAACGGAGAGGGGAGCGTGAAAAGGGTGAGTTACAAGCGCTCCCCATACACGCGCATACTTTTATTTTCATTCCGCTCGAAGAGCGTTACATTCCCTGAACCTAATCCCCTTGCGATCGTTACGAAATCCCGAATTCGTCTCCTCTTCCACGAGCTCCGCCTCCCCGCTTTATGGGATGAAGGTCTCCTGGACCGGGAATTGAACGAACGACCTTTCGGGTCTCCCAGCAAATGTGCTACTCAAGATTCTAGATCCAAATTTTTTTGGAGAATGTACTGCATTAATTAGCTTATACTCGTCTTTGACACAAAGCCTGTTTCACACGATACTTAATCCAGCACAAGACCTATGTGCTGGCCGCTACTTGATATTGAGGGCGGAATTTAGCATGATTGGCTTCCGGGAGGTTTCACACGATCATTGACCTTGTGCTTGTTATCAAGCGGTTATTCCGTATGATTCCATAGTACTTAAAAAAAGAAAAGTTCGCACAGCGTCTATATTGTGACTTGATTAGATGGCTACTGGTCCTACTGGGAGCTACTAGAAATCTAGTACCGCACCAAGTATGAAATCCAGTAGCTCAGGTCGAGTATACTAGCGAGCATGCTTGCTAGCCAGCATACTGGTTCTATTCACACGATACTGGGAAGCTAGCATACTTGCTAGTATACTCGACCTTGTGCTGGATCAAGTACCGCATGCAACGGGCTTTATGGGACGGATTTGTAAAGGGATGGTACGATAACTATATTAGCGCAATCAGTCTATTAAATGAATTAAAATGGGAATCATTGCCAGATCGCAGGTTGAAATTTAGACTTAATCTCCTAAATAAATTCCAAGACAATGTTTTCAGTGATGACGTTAAAAATATTTTGCGAACCCCAACTTACTTTGGTAGACTAGGCCATAATCACAAATTTAGAGAAATTGATAGCCGAACTGACAGATTCAAAATGTCTGTTTTTCCTCGTACAATTAGGCACATGAATAGCGGTAAATATGTCCAATACGAGTGAATCAATGTATGTATAGCACAGCTGCATGTTGGTATAAGGACTTGAAGGTAACCCAACTAATAGCATGTTTTTGCATGTTTACTTTGCTATTTTTATCTGTTTTAAATAGTGAAGTTTAGACTAGTATACTAATACTAATCCTTTTTATGCATGATATGTAGTGCATGTTTGGTGAGAATTCATCCCATGCCACACACCTTTATGGTGGCTTGCAGGGTATTATGTAGATGTAACGATGACAACGACCACACTGGTAATGCTGAATCGGCCTTCAAAAAGCCATCGTCCATTAGGATTCACAGTCATTGCCAGCCAAATTACTCTCAGCTACTTCCCTCAGTCCTTCATTTGTCTAATATTTGACTTATCTCTCGTGAGTTTTCCACAGTTTTTCCCTCAATTTTATTCTTCACAAATCAATTACCAGGTCCCAGGGTGTGTTAATTTCTAATCGTTCCATAGATTTTGGATTTGAATCTATTTTTGTACGCCGAGAATCACCCAGTCAGCAGAATTGCTGAAACCAAGATTTCCTAGACAAAGTAATACAAGATGTAAGTAACAATAAACAATACAATGACGGCTTTCACTATGTTATTCATTGTTTTCTGTTATAATGGGCTTCACATAGATATTTCCTCATTAACTCTTTTGTAACCCAATGCAAATACCAAGCTTCCAATTTTTTAAAAATTTTAACAATCAACTTTTCTGATGGCCCATGTTTCTGATCCATGGAATGTCACACTCCACAATAAAGTGTTCAGATATTTCCTCCTTGTTTCCAAATGTATCTTCTTTTGGAACAAGAAAGCTCTCATCATGATGAGTGGTTTCTTAGCTTCAGCTACTCAGCGCTTAAATGTCCTGAACGAACGAAGGGTAGCGAGACAAAAAACAGAGTCGAGTTGGAGAATCATAGAGAGAGAAATGTAGCGTTCAACGACGCCCACGACTCATTTCCGAGATAAATTAAAATAATCAACACAGTATCGCGCTCACCAACTCGAGGTCTAGATTCAAAATGGCATTTTTCCCCCGTACTATAAGAGAACAGAATAGGCAGCATAGGAAAGGGATAGGTAGGGGAAATATTTTAGAGTATTCTGTAGTGCATGATGCATGTATTAACCCCTCAAATACTATAGATACTAACAATCTAGTTGCATGAGACCCTTTAGTTGCTTGCTTGCATGCTAGTAGTGAATGCTTGGTGACCTTCACCCCCTGCCACACACCCTCGCGGTGGCTTGCAGGGTATCGTGTAGATGTAGATGTAGATGTGAATCGAGAAGTCCTTTCGACGAGCCGCTATGAGCGCGGATTCAAGGAGTGTGATGTACAGCTCCACAATATTTCAGATCATCCTCTACAATATGCGACATGACTTTGATATCGGGACGCGATATGGAAACGGTAGCTAAAGCAATATTTCGAGACGAGATACATTGCGATACGCTACATCAAGCGATGTTCGACATCAGGCCATGAGTGAAATCAAGGGATATTCGATATTAAACGACATTCGATATTGCTAATTCATATATCGTGCAGTCAACATATCGACACTTTTGCGGATGGTTGGATATTCAGGGGAGGCGACCGACATCTAAGGTCATTTGCGCCATTTAGGATAGGTGGATAATTGGGTAATGGTGGAAGTTTTTAGGGAAATGAGGAAGGGAAGAACCCGGCGTCGGCATTAGCCTACTCTTAACGAAAGGGGAAAGCGCCAAGGGGACCACGGCTTTACGTCCCATCCGACGGACGGAATACTGGACTTGAAATGCCCTCCACTGGGCACTGGGGACCGGTTTTCCGCCACTGCCGGGAATCGAAACCGGGCCCTCGGGATGGGAGGCCAGTACTCTAGCCACCACACCAACCCGATCCCCGATACTTTTGCGATACGAAGTAAATAACTCAGTGCGAATCCCGCATATACATGCCCAAAGTCCTTGTGCTGCGGTAATCGATTCGGGAAGGGTGGTGCGGCTTGAGTGAGTGGGAGGAAATTTCAAGCCGCGATGGCAAAGGAGCAACACGTGGTCACGCCAACACACACATAACTGAAGGGACACTAGGGTACTGGTGATGACTCACGCTCGAACACACATGGGCGCCGCCCGCGCCGGAAAAAGGAGTAGTTATCCTTTCACTCCAAGACTGGTGGGAAAAAAAGTTCCGCGAGCCAACTAAACGGAGCATCAGGGGAGGGAAACACTCTGTACGCATTACCCGATATGGACTCACACTTAAAGAGGTCGGGAACCGGTAGACCGGTCGGAAGCAGCTTTGAAGCGACACGGAAAGGTTTGACTTCCGTGGGTAGACTAGGGGGAAGTGAACGAGAAATAATAAACATCAAAATTGGCCCAGGAAGCTCAAATTAATGCCACTGGTGAAATATCAATCAAAAGAATAAATTCTAAGAAGAGTGGGCGAAAACAGGTCTGATGAAAACTTAAAAATGAAGAGAGGGCGAACTATTCGGCCGCATCTTTTGGCATGAAGGTCCGATGAAGACATTTGTCGTGGGACAAGAGAATGAGAAGAAATGGAAAAGATGACCTCGCATGAGATGCATGGTTTAACTGGTGAAGGATATAAAAGAGAAGAATTAATTAAATATGAAGAAATTGGATAGAGAGATGAAATTTTGATCGAAAATGTTTAGGAGGGGTGTTCTTTGCTATTTTATCGACCTAGGACAGTATAAATCCTCACAAAACAAGTTGAAAAATATTACTAATAGCTCTTTAACGACGGAAAGAGGTACAGAAATATAGGCAGTTAAAAATGTAATAAAAAAGAATTAAAATGACTGAAAATTTTCTATATTTCAGGACAAAGAGGACAATTCCATATGTTGTATAACAAAATACGGGGTTGGAACGAAAAATAAATTAACGAATGGATGCATATATTTAGTTAAAAAGATGTTAAATACGTAGTAATAAAAAAGACAAAGAGTAAACACTGCTGGAGATTAGTTGCCAGCAGCGAATAATTTGGGTCGACCAAGGAAAAAATGGTATGATCACGTAAAGCGAGATAAAAATTTGTAGTCTCAGGAGTGAGAAGCGAAACGAATGAAGAGGGGGTTGACGAAGGGGAATGCGAGGAACTCGACAAATTTTTGTACGTTGATAAAATGCGCACGGGAAAAAGACGAGAACATTGACTGTCTGCGCCCTTCTACGTCACCCCGTTATCCGTGCATCTCATCATGTCCTTCCTACAAACCTTAACATTGGCAATGCAAATGTTGGATGAAAAAATTAGGGCATGTCCAGCGAGGATTCCCATTCCGAACAGACCTTATTTCGCTTGTCCCTTCGCCAGCGTTCGCAAGGGACGCGAAATTGGGGGGGTCGACTATTTCTGTCCCTCCAGAGGAGCGGGGGGGCCTCTCACCTCCTTCGCCGCATTCCAAGAGGACTAAGGAAAGAGGGCTGGTCCTCTCGACTCAGGGAAGCGGTGAACTCGTGCCAACAGCACCCACCTCATCCCGCACATCCACACCCCTACCCACCCGAGATTGCTTTGAACATCGCCGTACCATTCGTTCGTGAGCTCATCGTCATAATTATTCTACCAAATTTACGTGCGCAGGAATGTAAATAGTTCATTCAAGATATTTCCGTTCCATTAGCCCTTCATTACAATCCACAATACAATGATTCTCTCTTTACAAATCATAACTAATCATGTCCTCATTTCTCCTGGGGGAAACGTACCTGGGCAATAACTACTAATAGTGTAGCAAACCGTAGATTAGGATTCGTAAAAAGGATTCTAGGCAAATGCGATAGGATAGTACGAGAAAGAGCTATCTTGTGGAGCACTTGTCAGGCCTCATTTAGAATATGCTACTAGTATATGGGATCCGTACGAGGATGGTATGATAAAATAATTAGATGGTGTGCAAAGGATATCCGCTAGATTTGTAAAAGGCCGCTATGATACTTGTTTAAGTGTTACGAGTTTAATAGAGGAACTAGGATGGGAATTACTATCAGAACGCAGGTTAAAATTTTAGGTTAAACCTTTTACGTAAATTCGAAACCGATTTATTCACAGATGACGTTAGATATATATTAAGAACCCCTGCGTATTATGCTAGGTTTGATCAGATACACAAGATTAGAGAGAAAGATTGCCGTACTGACAGATATAAAATGTAATTTTTTCCGCGTACCATAAGAAATTGGAAAATGAAATGCAAAAAGAGGAGTACGCATAGGTACTGTATATAAATTCAACCAAGCATAAAATAATACCAATGACTGCTTACGTGTACGTGACTCCCTCAACTGCGGCAACCCGAGTTTATAAACCACGTAACCACTATGTTCCCCCAAAGGCATTCCGCTCTTTTTTTCTCACTTCGTAGCATCTAACCTCGAGAATATCACTTCCCCCTTATCACCGTACTACGCAAACGTCGAAATCACTCGAGTCGCGCAGCGTTTTACAGCGATGGCAATTGCGTGGCACTATGCCACATTCACGCCGCGATGCGTAAACGCCACACAGCCCATTGAAATATGCTAATCGGGAATCTAAAAGGCGCGAGCATAGCGCGCGGCCATAGTTGCATAGAAGCATTGCGTCGTGGACACACCTGGATGACCTTTCAACCTCGAGGCCAGCACAACTCTCAAGATGGTGTTCGCTGTGGCACGGCAAAGACGGTCGAGCGATTGCACGGATACGATAATACTACTTCCTATCTCACCAATCAGAACATTCTGAAAACATGAACACCGGAAAATTAAGGGAAGTAATAATAAATTACATGTATTATGGCAGTATATCATTGCTATATGTAATCGCTTGAAAGTTAATTTATTATTTTTACTGGTGTTCTATCGGTTGAGGTAGGTTTAGATGGGAATTCTCTCTTCTTTACGGAGGAAATCCAACGGCCTTTACTTTCTTCTTTAGTCCGCAAACTTCTGCCTCTCATAATTCTATCAAACTTCCTGGCCTCTTCGCTTAATTCTGCACATTCGTCATTATTCCCTATAATATATTCCTCAAATCACCCTCGGCCTTAAAACCCAGTTCATCCACTCACTCCGCCTTCTACTAATTCCTTTTATCATCTCCCATTCTTTCCCTATCATTCCCAGCACTTCCTCGTTCGTCTTCCTTTTCACACACCTTACCTCCTTCCTTCCCCACACCGACAGTAGTTAATGTTAGTGCTACGCTCTATATTGGACTTTTAACAAAGTTTCAGTTAAATTCATAAGTATGTAGGGAGCGCTGACAATTATTTTTATTACGTACAGCGTCGAAACATATATGGCACGCTAAGAATAAATAGTGGAATTATAAAGTTACTGATTTCCATTCAAGATGATTAGCGAATTCACGAATTGTCGCCTGATACAATAAATTTACTAAATTGAAACAAGTCATTCACCTCTAGCCATATCAATAGTACCCTTTTCTAGGGCAGTATGTTCCTATTCTACCCCCTCCTTATCTTTTAGGCACTCCAGTCACCCCACACCCCATACAATACTAATGTCCAATACTGTTTCATTGTTCATATCGCTTATCTTCCTTCCTGCTAAAAAATATTTTGTCCCCGAATCCCAACTTACTATGGTAGACTGGACCATAATCACAAAATTAGAGAAATTGATTGCCGATCTGACGGATTCAAGATGTCATTTTTTCCTCGTACAATTGGGAACATGAATAGCGGTAAATATGTCCAATACGAGTGAACTGATGTATAGCATAGGTAGCTGCATGTTGGCATAAGGACTTGAAGCTAACCCAAATACCAGCAAGCTTGTTTTGCTATTTTTATCTTTTTTAAATGGTGAAGTTTAGACTAGTATATTATTACTAATTCTTTTTTATGCATGATATGTAGTGCATGTTTGAAGAGAATTCACCCCCTAGCTCACATCTTTATGGTGGCTTGCATGGTTTAACGTAGATGTGCTGTTCAGAAGCTCTATCCGTTCCCAGCTTCTTCACCTCTAACTCATCAACCTCTGTTGTTTCAGAGCTCCGGTTAACGAAAAATGAGCAATTTTCCTCAACCCCCTCCCCCCCCCAGAAGAAGGCGACCAAGAGCGCTTTTGCTGCTAACACAAGCCTGGAGAATTTTCCGGAAATCAGACATCGGAGACCAATCGATGGTGACAAGGCAAACGGGATCGGCTTCCGTGCCCACCTACATGTGTTTACTTAATGTGGTGGCAATGGTGGTGGTTAATGTGGCAAGCCTATATTCGCCATCCATGCCCCACTCGGCCAAAGCAACCCTTTTGCTGACCATTACGTCCCTCATTTGCATATATGAGTGAAATATTAATTTTGAAACACCCAGGATGCCTAGAATAATACAGAATATAAGATAGAATGAAATACCAATATGGTCATTATACATTTCAAAATTCGATTATTTTGCAATTACCAATCACCAGTGAATACAAACACTTCATTTGGACCATGGAGGTACTAAATAGCAGTTTTTTTTTAATTTCACTGCGATGCATATCAATAAATTTACATAGAATACAATCAATTTAACTCACGTTGTGTATTGAATAATTTTATCACCCTACGACCAAACCATGATTGGTGCAGAAAAAAAGAGAAGTACAAGGACATATTCAAACAACAAAAATGTATGATCTTTAATTTACCCTTCTAAAACGTGGGGAACGAATACCTTTCTTTAAAATATTAGAAAATATTAGGTGTATGAAATTAACGCACGGGACGATTGTCTGATTAGGGAAGAGTGGGATATTGAAGGGGAATTTCATTAGCATGATAGATGATTAGATTATTAATTAAATGAGCCAATCGCACCCATCACGCCATTGTTCTTCATACTTATCTCGAGTATATATCATCCCACTCGATAATGATGTAGTAACATTGAAACTAGTCGCAATAAATGTTTACTCCTGTGGAAAATTGCATTATCTTTCTGTTAATATCATCCCACTCATACGAGTCTACATTCGTCTTTGATCGCACGTACTCATCCGCAAATAAATAGGCAGCATAGCAAAGGGATACGTAGAGAAATATTTTAGAGTAGTCTGTAGCGATTGATGTATGTATTAAAAACCAATCCCTTTATTACTATGAAGATACTAACCATGTAGCTGCATGTGATCCTATTATCTAGCATATTTCCATGTAGTACCCTAGTTGCATGTCAATAGTGCATGTATGGTGATCTTCACCCCCTGCCATCACCCTCGCGGTGGCTTGTAGGGTATCGCGTAGATGTAGATGTGGATGAGCTGTAGATGTAAATTTGTTTATCGGTTACTACGAACGCATGTTGAGCAACGCATTACGCAGCTAAAAACGCCGAGGCTGTCCGTCACAACGCAACGGCGCCCACTTCCGAACGCCCCAAATAAGTATAATAACAGCAATAGTTATTCTACTGCCACTTCGCACACCCCTCGCTTCCTTCCTCATCAACCAACTCCCACCCCTGGCCGAAGGACGAATGAGATGGTCTCAGAGGGTGGGGGAGTGCGGCAAAAGACGTCACGGGATCACTGCGGCGTGACGCCATATGTGATGCACTCTCTTCAGCCTCGTCGGAGTCACGAAAAGCCCGTCGTAAGCTCCAAGCTCCCACGGATTTATTACTCCACGCCCCACCCAGTCAGTTTTTAATCGTCCATCTCCCGATGTTTCTGAGGGAAGGGGAGTTTTTTCTAGGCGCTACAACACGCTAGTGTGTGCTCCAGATTTGCCGCCGACGACCTCCCCGCCCTCACCGCTGTGGGGACGGGTGCAATCAAGGAGGGTGGTCAGGGGTGGTGTTCAAGCGTTCGCTTGGTGTGGGGGGGGGGGATAAAAGAGGGGGCTATAAACCCCAGGCACCTGTTTGCTTGCTCCGGGCATTCAAAGCCCACTGGCTAGCAACGAGAAGGGTCAAAAGAGAAAATATGCACTTCCGTCTCGCTAGGTTGCTGTTTGTCATGAGGTATTTCGTACTTCGACGGTCGAAATCAAGCTCTGGAGAGCACAAGGTATGACAGCTACCTATTCCGCCAGTTTTCCCAAGAATATCACACACCAGCAGAGATAAAAAAATACGGGTATGCACGCTTAGAGCAACCATTTCAATTGAGAACTCTCAAGGCCATCTACATTACACACCACAAATATGTTGCTAACAATCATATTACTGATTACACTTTCAATTTAATGTATTTAGGTCTCGAATTTAGCAGCTTTGCATGCAACATGACTTTTAGTGTGACACAAAATCCATTGTAGACAGTAAGATGAGGGCAGGGAATATGACGAAAGGAATAGAGAGATGGAGACAGGATGGATCCGATAGACGAATGAAATGCGAAGTTGGGCCTGGCGTAGAGGAATGAACTAACAATTCAATTCATTCTTTACCACCAGGAAAAGTAATGTATTTAATAAGAAATTAAGAATTCTTTACGGTTTCCCACTTACGGATGCATACTTGATTGGATGACCGGTTTCGATAATTTACATAACTTACAAGTACGACTACTTGGGCTTAACAAGGTTTATTTAAATATTCTGGAGGGAGTGGGAGGTGAATGGAGGGGAGGGGGGAAGTGGAGGAAGAAGAAGAGAAGAGGGTTTGCATGCTGCGGCAGAGTAATTCATTAATGGGATGTGTACAGCCGAATCGCGTTTTGAAAATGCTTGCCGTCAAAATTGTACCGCATGGAGCTCAGCCTTTCTTAGGTGGGCCGCCCGTGGTATCAGCTGTCCTCTTATCGGGTTTAAAACACTGGGGCGGGGATGGGTAGGAGAAAGCGTGGGGCGGGTTGTTTATGGCCTGGAGGTGACCTTGGGTCACTTGTATTCGGGGAGATTTTTAAGGTGCACTCGATGTCGGAGTTTAAGTTCAGGGAGTCTTTGGGGATCCCTAAGGTCAACGTGGGGATTTTTCGAAATCGCAGTCAAAAACCCCATACCAACCGAATTTTTAATATCCTCTCTGCTATAGCGTTTAATCCCATTTTAAAATGCCGTCATGGTTCAGAGATGTGATAGCTTAAATTTAAATGTCGTATTTCGTATGAACTGCCTTGTTACCTCCGAGAATTCAGTTGGCTTGGCAGTCAAATCGGCTACTTAGTTACTGACCACGGGTTTATATAATGGACGGAAAACTACGCAATAATAGTACGGAGTCACGCCCTGCAACACACCCTCGCGGTGGCGTACAGAGTTCTACGTAAATGTAGATGAAGACGAAGGAAGTAACGACAATCGACTGAACGTCCTACATAGATTCGGATTGTGCTGTGGTTGATGTCCGCCGCCTTCACCGCATTTCTCGGCTGTGTGAGTTCTAGGAGGGATCCTCCCTTACAGGAGCGGGCAGGAGGGCGTGTGGAAGCCGGAGGACAATGGGAAGGGAGGGGGGAGTATTTGAGGGGTACGGATGAGGTGAACGGGAAGAGGAAGTCGCATGCGAAGAATATCCCCTTCGCCAGCGTAGGCGATGCCCACCGGCTGAGGCGGTCTTCCCGCAAGGCACCGAGGACGATTTTCAAGACGGGTGGTGGGAATGGGATGGATTACCGACATGATGACACCGATATTCATCAAAACAACTCCGCGATTCTCTCGAAGATTCGCGATTCCTTGGTAGTACGTTCTGCGTCGCACGTTTTTCGATCCGAGACACACAATCGGGCCGATGTATCTCACACATAAACGCCAATCCTAAGAACCTAGCGTTATTTTTTGCATCACACCTCTTCCCGAAACAGTAAAATCCATCCTCCTAATTCGTTTCATAATCTGCTCAGCTCCCAAGCACACTCAGCACTTCTCCCATCCATATGTTTGTCGGTCTTGATTTTGCCAGACCGGTAGCACGTCGGCGGCGGTAGTCAGGTCAATAACTCACCGGCAAGACAAATAAAAGGTCGCATCGTTAAATCTGCCTTGGGCTTAGATGCTCAGTTTATCTTTAATGAAAACTAGGCTAGACCGTTTGATATAATCAAAGCAGCTGGATCAACGACAGCCTGATTCTACTTCAACTATCGCAAGGCTCAATACCTAGGCTATAACAATTAACCTAAGGATTGGGAGCATTTCAAACAGACCTATACCACTACTACCAAGTATCTAAATCTATTACGTACCCTATACGATACAAGTCATCACAAGGGTGAGTGAAAGAGGGCGACTCCATACTAGTCATGCATCGTAAACGAGTTAACAATCATACTGCTAATGACTACACTTTATAATTTACCATCAAAAACTAATTTTCCACAATTCACATGCAATTCAACCTTCATTCAAACTAGAATGTAGCCGGGGAGATAACACATTCATCTTACAGTAATATTTCACGCTTCGAGCCAAACATATACGACTATTGTCATACAATTGACGATCTTGGATATGATGATTAGCTTAGCAATTGAAAACCGAATTTCGCCGCAGCTCGAATCTACAATTTGACCTCCCCTTTGAATTTTCGTCTTCTTTCCGCGAATGGTTCGAGAGAGAGAGAGAGAGAGACAGTGAGAGAGCGATTGCAGTGGAAAACAATGACTAGGGAGGGAGGGAGAGATAGAGAGAGTGGGTGTTCGCCGGAGAAGGCGGTCATAGCGCGGAACGAATGCTCACCGCATCCAACCCTGTCGCCATCCATCCGACTCCACCCTCCGCCCGTAATTTCTCCAAACACAGCCACTCAGCACCGCACCCCCCCGCTCCCCCTACCTCCTGCCCCCCCCCCCCCCTTCTCCCCCCTCCCCGACCCCCCTTAAACCCCTCGCTTCCAAAATAAACCCCCTCGCTCTCCTTCCTCTAACCTGAAATACATTTTCCCCCGCTACCATCTTCCCCGACGTACATGCAAGCAAACTTCGAGGCGTGTGCATTAATATTCACCCCGTTTATACATCACCGGCGAAAAAGGAGGAGAGGAGGGCGCTTACTTCGCTCTCCCCTCCCCCAACTTAGCCCCACCTTAGGCACTTTACTTAGGGAGACCACCGGATCATAAAGGAGTGAGTGGTAGGCAGGTGAATGGAGTCGCCTCGTGTCGATCAATTACGTTGGACGGAACCGGTGATATATTCCACGCGATGCAGCCGAATATGCCGAGGTGGCCTTATCGTAAAGCCAGCTATTATTAATACAGGGTATCTGGTACTGTGGTTGATTAGGTACTGGTCTCTTATTCCGGGAGTACAATTTCGAATTCCATCCGTGGCGTAAATTTTTCTTCGATATGCCAGTACCCGTTTCGGTGGAGTTGAAGGAAATTTTGAGTATAGTAATCTGTCCGTCGGATGGGACGTTACACCGTGGACCCTTTGGCACCTTCTATTAAGAGTAAACTGATGCCAACGCCGGGTTTTTCTCCACAAGTGCTCCGTCCTCGGAAAATTACGACCTCACCCACCCCAACTCCAATGGAGCAGATGAACTAAGTAGGTGGTCACCTCCCACCTACTATTACCTAAGATAGGATAATCGTTGAAATAAAGAAGGGTAACAGCGGATAAAAAGAAACGTATGTAACTTTCAAATAGAGCTTTCAAAGTTAACTTTCAAAGTTCGGCCATGAATGACTTGGCTCATTTGGTGGAACGGAACTATTCATTATGCCATGAGTGCCTCAAGAATTCGAAAAGGCAGCGTCGTTGTCTGGAGGCGTTCCAATGGCTTCGTGAACACACGCACATGAAAAGACGACCCAAAAAAAATGATACGCTCTGATACTACGAACTCTGCATTCTACATTTTTTTGCTTATAAAAATGGAGTAGAAAAACATCTAAAATATAAAGCGGCTTTAAGCGTGAAATTACTGGAAGCAAATAAATAAATAAATAAATTCACTTTGTTTGGCACGGACAATTGTTGATCGGATGCTTCCTGTCCATACACCAGTGAAATGCCTTCACATCAGTCCTCACATGCCCTCTATATTACTACAATGTTTCTTTACACTGCGCGATAGTTGTAGGGTGCTCAGATCAGGAACTACTGGAAATATATATGGAGCATTCATAAATTCAACTTAGGGTTACATGAACAGGAATTCTTCAAAACACTTGAACGCATTTTTCTTCCTTAGTTCCAAATACTTTCTACCACACATCATTTCACCCAAACTGCCTTGGTGCTTTTCCTCCCCTTACTTTACCCTAGCTACCGAAAATTCTTCCTCCAATGAAGACCTTGAAAAAACCTTCGCCCCTTCTTTCCGTTCTGTCCTCTCACGTCTCCAAATTTATTCAATCAACTTCCTCTCCCACCATGTTTTGCACTTTCTCGTTTTCCTTCCTTTTCCTTAACACTAAGAATGATTAAGACGGTGCATTTAGCCACACTTAATATTTCCTTATAGT
The DNA here is from genome assembly GCA_933228895.1 of Platycnemis pennipes. NCBI lineage: Eukaryota > Metazoa > Arthropoda > Insecta > Odonata > Platycnemididae > Platycnemis > Platycnemis pennipes. The sequence continues at coordinate 76,477,492 of OW121854.1, forward strand.
ACTTTTCGCCAGTCTTTGGTCGTAGTTGTAGTAATTCGGGGGAGGTAGGTGACAGCTTAGGCCATTTAGGATAGAGGGGTAATTAATTCATCCACATCCACAAAATACCCATCAAGCACCCAGAAATGTGTGTGGCAGGGGAAAGAATTCGGTGGGAGGAGGAGTTTACCCGGCGTGAGCTGTAGCCTACTCCTAACGAATGGAGCGAAGGGATCCAGGGTTTTAACGCCCCATCGGACCGACGGATTACTGAATTCTAAGTGCTCTCCTCAAACAACCCAAATGGGTACCGCTTTACCAATGAAAAATCTGCCACTGCCGGGATTCGAAACTGGGCCCTCGAAATGGGAACCCGGGACTCTATCCACTACAAACCCAACACTGGCAGTCTTTTCCTAACGTCCTGACGCAAGGAACCAGTCATTAAATCCTACAGTAGCATGCGTAAAAATTAAAAGAGACACACGACTGTTGCCCACACGAATTCTATAATCTGATATGAGCATTAGTACCTATTATATTCCGGAAAAAATGTTTTTTTTACGTCGCTAGCGCATGAACCTTGACGTAGCGCAACCGGGCACGGGCCATTCATTCAAAGGAGAGGAACCTCCAACTCCTGAGGAGGACGGACCTGTTGCCACGGAAATATCCCGACCCCGGCGAAGTAAACAAACAAATGACTTCGCGGCGATTGAATGTTGTGAGTCCGCGAGACTTGAGTCGCGAAGGGCCTTCGTAGGGCACCTACAATCGTGCTCTACGCAGGTCGTCTCCATTGATTTTTTATCCGTCTATAACTACTGACTACTCTGCATACCACCTCGAGGGTGTGTGGCAGGGGTTGATTAATTACCAAAGATGCACTACGTACATTTACAAAAGTTTACTTATACTTCGGTATACTTATGGAAGATTTATATGAATATATTTTTTAATTTTATAAATAATATTCCAGAGAAGGAGAATGAAAGAGCCTCCTTCATCCGTTCCTCCTCTTCCAACAATTCTCCAAAACCCTATATTTCATTTTATTCCAGCGCTCCTAAACTTCCTCTCTCACGCCAGCAGCTCACGCATATACGCACGCCACGGGTACGAAAGAGAACGAAAATAAGTGGACGAAAACCAAATGGTTGGAACACGAGCGTTTCACGACACGGATGGGGTTTTCACTGCGGACAAACCCAGTCGGTTTAGGGGCAGGGAAACTGAGGCGGAGGACAACGCAGAAAGGGGGGGGGGAATAAAAAAAAAGGGAAAGGAGACGAAGGGGGAAGCAGAGACGCAAGAAGGGGGAGATATGGGGGGAGGGTTTTCTATAGGGCGAGTGAGTCGGAGAGTGGAGGGGGAACCCCTCACACCCTTTTAAATCTACTCTCCCTCCCCACCCCCCCTCCGCCACTATCTCGCCTCTCCCCTCCACTCGCCTGGTTGTGCTTGGGGTCATCGACCTTACCCTTCCACCAGGGCGCCATACATAGGAGAAGCCACGAGAGAGTAGTAGCCAACGACGCGCCTCTTAGCATTATACGTATTCACAGGGGTGGATGAGGGAGGGGGAAAGGGTGGGGGGGGGAGGCTTTGGTGCGTGAGCTCGCGAGAGAGGCGTCTCTTGCGTGCCGCGTGCGTGAATACGCGTGCCTGCGCTCGGTCGAACTCGAAAAGCCTCCAAAGAGGAACTGTAACTCTTCCTCCCCCTCTAGAACCGAGGGGAGAGACGCCCGAACGAAGGTGGAGGGCGGGTACTAAGCGCTCAAGGAGACCAACATGAGTATTCGACCAACAATGGAAGGTTTGTGTACAGTGTCCCCTACCCATGTGTACATTCTATATGTATACATATATCTCATTGCCTTCATGCCAAATATGTATATACGTGCCGTTTCCGTCCCACAAGATGACTAATTATTAGAGACTATTAGAGTACACAATAGGCAGCATAGCAAAGGGATAGGTAGGTGAAATATTGTGGAGTAGTCTGTAGTGCATGAGTCTGTAGTGCATGATACATGTATTAAAAACCAATCACTTTATTACCATGTAGATATTAACCATGTAGCTGCATTGATGGATAACATTGGTAGCTGAATGTTGGTATAAGGACGTATAGCTAACCAACTAACGGCATGTTTTTGCATGTATGTTTTGCTATTTTTATCTTTTTTTAAATAGCGTAGTTTTGAACAGTAGCTATACAAGTACTAATCCTTTTTTTATGCATGATATGTAGTGCATGTTTGGTGAGAGTTCACCCCCTGCCACACACCTTTATGGTGGCTTACAGGGTATTATGTAGATGTAGATGTGACCCCATTATTAGCATGTTTCCATGTGGTATCCTAGTTGCATGTCAATAGTGTCACTCCCTGCCACACAACCTCGCCTTGGCTTGCAGGGTATCGCATAGATGTAGATTTAGTAGAAGTACTAATCGTGAAGATACCTTCATCTCAAATGATTTGAATATATTTTACAAATTATTATTTACAATAGTATCCGTAGTGTAGTAACAAACATATACACGACATTAATGTATCCCTGTTAGTGATTCACCCCCTGCCACACACCCTTGAGTTGGCTTACAGGGTATTGTAAAGGTGTATATGCCATCGAAAACACTTATTCTTTTCCTTTCTCATACGCGTTTAAGAAGCATTACCGTCTTCAATATTTATTTTCTTCTCAAAAATGTCCTTAATTCTCTTTTTTCACTTTCCTTATTTCTCTTACAAACTTGCTTTCCTCTCCTACTATGTTTACATTTCAAAAGCTTCCACTTTCCACTAATCCTCTTACCGCAAGGACTTGTTTTCACATCCAAACACGCAATGCTCCACATTACTTTTTTACCAGTCTTTTGTTCATGTCTACTTATTAAGCCTGTTTACTAAGAGAACTCCTCATTCCTTCCACAGAGCAAACGCTTCTTTGCAAGTAAGCTGATAACCCGAGTTTTAAATCCATTTTTACCTTTGGTACTCACAAGAAAAGCGAACTGTTGGCCAATCATAATATTCGTCACCTTTTATTCTTCACTTCGACTACTATCCACGGCTCTAAAAATAAAAAGGTCAGGTCACTTCTAATAGCAGGGGTCATACGGATGGAGAACGTGTAACTAAACAGCTACTTGGGTTGCAATTAGGGTATGTAGGAGCAAAAAAGTACAGCTCTCTTGATGCGCGAGGGAGAATCGCTTTGACAGGAGAGAAGTTGTGTGAGTGTAGGAGAGCCAGCCGTACTAAATAGACCGGTAGAGATCCGGCCTGGTAAGGAGGGATTCGTGGATTCAGACCCCTTTTCGGGCATGGATGCTGTACTTGTTGCTGAGTTCAGGAGAGAAGGTGCGATATAATATTAGCCGTTGTAAGTTACAAGTCACTTGTAACTAAAAAAAAACTAAATTTTATCACCATTACACGTGGGAGAAAGCTGATACGCGAGGTATACATTAGGAACGTAAATGACAGACTTGTGGGGACTCAGATACGAGCGTAGTTCTACATCTACGGAATAACCGCGAGTCACCGCAAAGGAGTGTGGTACAGGGGGGTGACCGGTGAAAGATGATCGTACATAAACTAAATACATGCACATAAGAAGTAATGCTATTATGTAATGCAAACATGTTAGATATACGAGCGACGTGCGACTAAATAGCATATCTAAGGTAATGTTATTGTTTTTTCGTCAGGTATTTCAGTAAATATATTATTTTATATTTCCCTATAGTGCATGTGGCAATGTAAAAATATGCTTAATGCACTACAGACTACTCTAGCAATATATCACTCACCTATCCCATACCCATTATGTTCTCTTATGGTACACGAGAAGCTTATAGGTAATGGAGTTTGTGCTGTAGGTGGTAGGGGAGGATATTTTAAATAATAATGGACTTGAACCCGCGACCTTCGATTCGAGAATTCCCTGAACCTTTAAGTCGCAGAAAGGGCTGGTATATATGTGCCAGCCGCTGATGCTTGTTATTCGATGCCCCTCTTGTGCTCGGAATTGGATGCGCAACCATTTACAACGAGTCAGGTGCTCGCCACGTGACGTCACAGCGATTGTTTCCGAGGTAGTATGCAACATGCACACGCGGAGTCGCTAGTACGTGCACTCATACGGGATCATTAATTCACCGAGGGAAAGAGTGAGAGAGATAGAGAGAGAGAGCAAAGAGTGCGAGAGCACGCGAGCTTAGTGACGACGCTACGATGGAAGAAGAGCGGGGACTGACTGACTCACTCCGTGTTTTGCTTTCTGACTCCTCCTCCTCCTCAACTCTCCTTCCCCTTGTTTATTTTCAGCATTTCTTCCTCTCTCTTTCCCTCTCCCTCTCGCTCTTTTCGCTTCCTTTCACATGAATTATGCCGCCCGCGTTCCCCCCAACCCCTTCCATAGTCGGTAACCACACTCCCTCCCCTTACCATTCGAACTCTTTTGAGGTACAGGAGTGGGGGAGGGTGAGGTGGATGTTGCCATGGGGTGAGTAGGGGTGTAAAACACACGGTAGCGATCTTTGCGGCGCGGCAAGGGGCTCGGAATGACGATGGTGGCGGTGATGCATCCAGAGGACGTGATTCGGCCTCTTGGGAAGGAGTTGAGAGGTTTTTAACTCGTTGCCCCGCAAGATCAGGAACGATGTGGAAGCCAAGGGGAAACCACCACATTACAATCACGAGGAGTCGCAGCCAATCCGCTCTTTTCCTTTTTATGATAATCAAACGGATAGACCGAGTGACTAACGAAGAGGTCCTAGGAAGAGTGGAAGAAAAGAGTAACTTAATCGGCCATATCTTGGGACATGATAGCCTGATGAAGACAATCATGTGAATGGAAAAGAAAGGCCCATCATGAGATGCATGAAGAAAGCTGTTATCAATGTGAAATAGAAGAATTACGCAATTATGAAAAGGTCAGCATATCAGAAAGTCGCGTGGAGAGCTGCGTCAAACCAATCTCAGCATTGTTGACATGAGGTATGAGGAGTGAGAGCCCTCCGGAGCGCATGTCAAGCCGTCGACTCTCCTCACCTGTTTCCATGAGGATTGGGTGGGTACATAGTAAATTGTTTCCGGGGTAATTCTGAGAAATTCTGTCACAATCTTTACGCAGAAGGGGAATGATAATTAGGTTATATTCCACAGAATAATTTTATAAGCCACCAGGCATACTTTCGATACCGCGTGTCATCATCAAGATAAAAAGTGATACGACAACCAAGGCCAGTAGTAGTGTGGAATGTAACCTTAGTTCCGCTATCTTTCAACACGGACACCGTGGGGTTAGTTTGGGTGCACGGGTCACTTGTATGATGACGTGAGGCGTCAATCGAGTTCATTCGATGAAAGTCGGGATGGTGGATGGCTCATTGGCATCGTCGATGTCGCTTTTACTAAGGAACCATCTATAACACTGATTTTTCACTTTTTCACCACCCACTCCCCTCATATTACGCTACATAACATGCTCTAAGATTTCACTCTAAATTTTGCAACGCTGCCAACGATCTCCATTCTTTTTCAATAAAATATACTAGTTTTTGAACACTTTATTTACTTTTCAATACTATTATTTATTTAGTAATAAATATTTTAATATCATTATAATTTCAACAAGATCTCTCAACGTAACAAAAAGCTGGACCCCCCCTTGTTGAAAGTGCAACGTAACAATTGGACCGACCACCTTCAGCGTTACGTAAAATATGGACGTCACCAAACACGAATTCCTCCACCAAAGCGTTTAGGCGGGATCTTGGATTGATCTCCCCGATCGACATTCCATCCCCGTCATCGATAACGTACACGTCTCTAGAAGCGCAGCGCACACACGGCAATCATCCCAATGAAACGCACTACCAATGGGGATAAGTGATTTGAAGCACCAGACAAGATTTGAAGAATGGCGATCACGTCTTTGCCCTCCAGAGTGCAATTAAAAATATGAATACAAAGCAGCAAGCGCATTACAACGAACTGTGATCGAGCTCCTGTTCCCAATAACTGTTTTATGGACTCCTTTGACCAACATTGATTACTCGACTTAACAACAGGCAACATCTGAAGAATGGAAATCACGTATTCGCTAAGTTAAGTGTAATTTTAAAAACACAACGCTGACCGAGCGTGCGCGTCATGAAGATGTCAGATCGATCAAACCATCCCATTGTTCACTGGGTAATGCATTCCTGGGGAGGAATCACCCCTCCTGCCATACTCTCGAGGTGGCTTGCAAGAAACTTCGTAGATGTATGTACATGAGGATAAGTGTGGAGAGTCACGAGGGGCTGTACATAATGTATTATTTAACGCTAAAGGTGGAAAGGAGTAGCCTGGCCAACCATTACTACGATGCGTTATTGACAGAAAAGACGAATCCTTTCTTTATTTTGGGAGAGTGATGGCATAAATAATAAGTAATAAATAAATAATATTACAGAGAAATAAATTAGCTATTTTTAATGCACACAATTTTACCATCCACAAAATAGAGGGTTAATTGGCGCAGTTACGTAATTTAGAAAGTGAAGTCTAAGAGGATGTTAGGGGCAATTCATATGTAACATAACGTTATTTTTCCGCTTTTTTTCCCGTGTCCTCTTCCATAAAATACACTAGGATCCTCTCCTTAAATAATTAATGAATAAAATAAACCCTCTATTTTTGATTCATAATAAAACAGGCATTCTTTAGAACTACTTTATTCATTAATCAAAACAAAAATTTATTCCCAATTAGCACGTGTATAAAAATTATTAATTACACAAGGAATCAAAAAACGTATTTTTCTCCTACATTAACGGAATGCTGGACCCCCCCCCCCCATTCCACTCTGTCATCAGCGCATCAAAACAGTTGGCCCAAGTCCCCCGAAGCCGTTACGTAATTTATGCACGACCAGGAGGATTACTAGGGGGGAGGAGGGGGAATTAAAAGTGGAAAATAAACGTTTGGTAACATATGACCCCCCCCCCCCCAATAAAAAAACGCTACAGCCTTCAAAGCTAATATCGTGTTTTATGAGAATTTGGTGGAGCAAGCCGTTGGCGGCGCCGAGCGCAATAGTTAACGCCCCAATTAATTCCAACTAGTCAGCTGAGCGACCATGGCATCTGGGAATTCTGAAGCACATGTACTTCGATTTCTGCGAACACGAGCACCGCACAGACCCAAGACACTCCTCTTCTTTATATCACCTCCACACTCATTGACTATTGCCTCTATAGGTTCCGCGATCCCATAAATAATGAGTTATGAACTATTTACTGCCCTCAAAGATCTAACCAGAACGGGAACACGTGCTTATTTACGTCTGACTTCCCTGAATTGAAATTCCCCCAAGGCACGATACGTAATTTAGACTCCGTCATCATTTCGGCGATTGAAATCCAAGAAGAGAGAAAAACAATCAACGATACGGGTCACGCCCAATGCAGCGATTTTTCTCGCGCAGAAATCATCGAAGCCGTGATAATTTACGATCCCACAGAGGGTAGGGGCCTTCCCGTTCCGGGAACAGGCAAGAGAGCCGCAAAGTTAAAACAAAAACCCTTCGTACGGCTTAACAGGCCACGGTCCAATGGCTACGCGAATGGAGGGGTGAAGGAGAGGGTTGGTACTACCTTCAAGGTAGGGGGCAGAACTTGTCACTACCTCCCACGCCTACTCTCTTGAACTAATATTCTGGACTCCTGAACTCGAAAGCCGTTTCAGATGCTTACGATACTTTCAAATTCGACTATCGTTACTGATGGACATCAGGAATTTTTTTCCTTGATACAGATATAATAGCTTTATATAAATATACAAACTCGTTCAGTTTATACAAGCGTTTATAAAAGAAATTGCACAAAAAATTTGAATCGTGTAAAGCGGCCTTTATATCATCTTTTGCGTTGTTTAACGAGTGACGTTCAGCAGCACGTCTAGAGATTCTTGGAAAAAGGTGATTTAACTCAGGTTCAAGACTAAAAAGGGAGTTAGGATCGGCTGCCAATTACTTTTTTCAGAAAGTGGTCTTCATTCAATAAGAAGTGAAAAAGACGCCATTCCCGAGCAGTGTGGTCAAAAATTAAAGATCGCCCTTGCGGAGCCCCGAGTCTCGATCTGATTACGTCACCGGCACACTTAAAACTCCACATGCGAGCACATTCATAACGGACAATTTTGGCCTCAGCTGTTCCTCATGAATGGATAAGCGGATTTTTATGAACTGTGGGCTGCAAGTGAGAACAAAAGTGCGCTGGTTTCCCAACTTTACACTTCAAATTCGCGAGGGAATACTTCACGAAATATTGCCATGCCATATTTTTAACCCCTATGGAAATATATATCATAGGTAAATAAAGACCGAGAGGAGCAATTTCCCCGGACAAAATAAATTTAATTCTTGATACGTTTAGATGTTATTTAGCAATCCCGATGTTCCACTACATCACCTTTAATTATATAGCTCCATTCAATCTTACCTCGGATTAAATTTCATTCTACGGTAGAAAATTGGTTTAAATCTAGCTCCATTCCATATAATCACGTAGGGGTTTTCACTATTTGAGCATACACCCAATTTAATTGCTGAGAAAAAAATTCCATTTCACCATAGAGCTCTGGGAATAAATTTAGCTGCCGAGGAATACGGTACTCCTTTACTCTGAATTGCGACGAGCAGATTTCAACTTCAGTGCTGATGGCGACGCCACCAAAAAAAAAGCTCTCACAGCTCTCCAAGGCTATCATTTTTCACGACAGGGGCAATTCTCGAACCCCACAACTGTTCCACGGTTAGAGCATAGTCTAAATATTAAATACGAATCGTCCAAAGAAGCTTTGCCGAAGCGGACAAGAGACAGCCGTTTCGCCCGTCAGCGCATGCTTATTGCGTCCATTCCGAGAATTTCCAAGTAGGTAGTTCCCGGAAGTGTTTTCGTTCCAGGAGATTCCGAAGAAATTACGCCGAGCGCACGGAGGAACCAGTGCCGTTGACCTTCCCCCACTCCTGAGGGTCAGCGAGGGCTTTCTTATTGACCGCTTACAATTCATAAGTCCTTAGATGCCGCCTTTAAACAATGAAAATCCCTTGATGTTAAAGTCCCGGCAGAGTCGAATTCCAGTAGGACAATGATCCTCCTAAGTAGGAAATCATTTTCCAGCTTGAAATTTCAAAACAACTAATGAATCAACAATGTTTTAATTTGATAAAAATCAATTAAATAAAATGTTTCATGCCACAACTGGATTAACTGGGAGAGTTTCGAATAACCGGTACCTCAATGACCGTGAGTATACTGAATGAATCAAGTTGAGGCGGATCCAAAAACAGCTCCATCTCTTTCCGCCTTATTAAACAAGTATGTATGCACTAAATTATAAGATTTTTAAGTCTGCCCTGCAATAAAAGGCGCCTCAGAACCGGAGGTAAGGTGCCAAGGCGGGATTAGATGCAGATGAAGAGGAACGGTGGAGATGAATCCAGCGTCGGCATTAACCTACTAAAAACAACAAGTGGCGTCAAGGTGACAACAGAGGTACATTAAATCCAACGCGTGGAATGCTGAACTTGTAATTTTCTCCAGATGGTACTCGAGAATTTTTTCATTGAAATGACTGTCGGGATTCGTCTATGTAAAATATTTTATGATTTATTTTCCACCCCTAAATAAATACATTATCCATTCCTAAGATTGGTTTGACGCACGTCTCCAATCGATTCCCTCATCAGCTAATAAATTAATACATATTAGTGACTCGAATATATGTATTAAATTACTTACATTCCACCTAAAAAGATCCGATCAATCGTTTAGCTGTCGAGAAATAAGTTCTTTCTTTGCTTCGAATTAGTTACCGGCAATTGATGTTTATCAGCCACCATCCAACCTAAATCTGACACCAAAGAAAATAGAGGCGCCATTTAGAAACGCTACTTAATCGAGAACTTTCGAATAGTACAATAAAAGATGAGATAAGTGACGTGCGAGCAAGTGAAGAGAACTTCAACGTCTCCATCGAATTTGAGCTCAAAAGCTGTTGGGACCCTTGACACAGTTAGGGATGCCCAAAACGATGAACGCTTGGGATCGAAGGGAGAAATAGGTCGAGAGAAGGGAGACGGGCATTTCACGTATGGGAAGACTCGAGAGCAGTGGTGCGATGCAAAGAACTAAGGAAGTGTGTAGAGGCGGGAATGGAGCAGGAAACAATGCGGATGCGATCATTACGGTGAGGAAAGGAGAAAAGAAGTTACCAAGGACACCGAAGTGATTTTCAGAGGGAAGCAAAAGGCAGTCACCCACCAGTCATCTCCGGGTTTCCTGAATAAAAGGTGGGGTCGTCGTCCTTAAAAGGGTTGGATTCCTCCTCCCCGCCCATCTCTCGCGCAGCCTCATACGAATTTCCTCCCACGCAGACGACTATCGTAGGCGCTCGGATTATTGTCAGCAGGGGAAGAAGACAGGTACACTAACTAAAAGCTCGGATATGGGAGTGGTGCGGGTGAAGAGGAACTGCGCGGCAAGTGTCCGCACACCACCATGTTTGGTGCTTCTTTTCTCAGTGTTTTCATTTCTACTCTGAAGAGGTCCATACCGTACCGTAAGACCTGACAGGAAAACAAGTCCCGGCATGTTTTTTCACGATAATCGTAACACATGGTATGCTGTCCCAAAATAAAGACCTGATATAGATTGAATTCACGACGGAGGCATTTGGTACACCCGTTTAGGACACATGACCGGAGAATTGCATCATAAAATTGGTAGCAGGAATTGGTAATAAGCATTAAGTCATATCTGTCAGTAAATTATTGAATAATACCATCGTAAAATAAAATTAGATTGTTTTCAATGGTAAAATAGTTTGGAAATAATTTCACTTCGTAATATTCCACAGAAAGTTTTATTTATTCCGACACAAGGTTTCGACTAATGTAGTCATTATCAGGGTGACACTGGCTCATCATGTAATGATCATTTAGAAACTATCGCAATGTGGTTCCACCAGGTTAAGGCTAAAATGTTGATATATAATAAGTAAATAAATAAATACAGGAAGTTGTGCATGAAAAAGGTGGTCCCCTGAAAATGCCACCACGCATTTTTCGGAGAAAAATTATTAAAATGAATCCCGGCCTTACATTCGGGGAAATAAGACAGCAGCAACAGATCAAATTTTCATGAGTACCTACCCTTAGTACTATTCCCAAAACAGTTTATGGTAAAATATGGCATAAGCCTTTTTCCCCAGGGAAGAAGTGCGAAGGCTATATTATCAGTCTAAATTTAAAAATCTCAAGATTGTTGACCTTTTGCTTCGTCAGTAGATTATCGGGTTGTTTTGATTAGCGAATCAATATAATCAGCTGCGGTATAACACAAGGGAAATCCTCAGAGGTGATTGGATTTTGCCTTATCTCGACTTGGATATCTTTTCTATTGTTGTGGTATTCACCAAGTGTGCATGAACCAGAGAGAAGTGGACTTTGACTTCAAAACTCTGTAAAATTACACCCAAACATGTAACACAATAACTCTCCCTATACTACGTAAGTGAGAGAATAATTGATACTCTTTCGAATAAGTGAACACATTGCGAGTATCACAAAAAACGGAACGCTCTCGGCTAATTGAAATGAAGAAATAAATGCAGTAGCAATGCCACCCTTCGTAATTAGCGTACATTCATCGAACGATATTTATTATTTCCATCAACAGAGAAAGTTTATCATAAAGGAGAGTGGTATTCAGTCACTAGGCGCTTTTATAGCTTCAATACGTGAAGAAGCAAAGCCCTTGTCTTTAAGAAAATACCAGAGAGTTACTGACGGAATGGAATGTGGAGCAACGTCTCGCCAAACAGGGGATAAGGGTAAACCGAGCCCAGAATGTCACGGCCCGTCACGCAAACCGTGACCCCATAATTCTCCGATGAAAAGTGAAGCAATGGTTCGCTAAGGTGACCCCATTACGCACACACATTAATTTCCAATGGAGCAATCGAGAGGAAAATTACGCAGCCTATACCAAGTCGCAATAGAGGTGAACTTCGATTGCAACGGCGAAATTCCACGAGGCTTGCATGCCAATCTTAGAATCCGCATGAACTTCGGAGGGGATTGTTCATGCGGACGGTGAAATGGAGAGGAGATAAAGAAGAAACACAAGCAATGGAATATATTGTTGTTGTTACTAAAAGAGAACATCAACAGTTAAGGTCATCTGTGCCGTTCAGGCTAGGTCGATTATTGGGTGTAGGAATGAATTTAAATGGGAATGGAGGAAGGGTGGAGAGAAGCCTAGCTTCGGTAAGAGCCTACTCATTACGAAAGGGACAGAAGGGTCCCTATTTTAACGTCCCATCCGACGGACGGAGTACTGCACTTGAAGTACTCACCACACAGTAAATGACTAAGATTTCACAGAGGAGTCTCTCCAAGGCGGAATTAGAACCCGAGCCCTATGGAATGGGAAAGCAGTACTCTAATCATCACAACAACCCCAAATTTCGAATAATAATGATGATATTGTAGTGGTCTACCGATTCAAGTAGCTTTACATGGACATTAAATACTTCAAAATGCTCCCATGCGGCAGGGTACAACTATCTTTCACGTGATCATAAAACATTGGGGAGTAAAAGATCTTAAAAGTGTAATAATACTCATATACAAAATAATATGAAGGGATAGAAAACTTAGTTTTATTACACTCAAAGTATAACAGAAGAAAAAGAGCGCGGACAACAAAATGTACGGAGATAAACACAGGAGGATGCTCTGAAATTTCTTCTTCGGAAAGCTATGGAAAGGAGGAAAATAATAAAAGATAACACTAAGTATCTCAATGTTTGGAAGCGAAACATTGTAAAGACCTTGCGTTCCTAACAATTTTGAAGGTCTTGCGTTTTCATAAGTGCTCACAACAGACTTCGCCTATGCTCCCAAAGCAGAGGCTCGGCATCGCGACCTTCCCTCAGGGCCTTATCTTGGCTTATCTGTCTGGTGGTTAGTCAAGTGTTAAGACCCAGGACGTTGAGCAATATCGTATGAATAAATGTGGCATGGTTTCAGAAACAGAGGATTGAAAAGCGCTGCTCATCATAAGTGGGGCCAAAGACGACATTCAGAAATCGATTCTATTGATTATTTAACATACCTTTTTATCTCTGGTACCAGCCTCCGAAAATTTCAAAAGCAAAGCTTTTGAAAAATAAATGGAGGAATAATTCTAGATTGGCGAATATGCATCCTGTTTTAAAAGTAGGTAATTATCGAACTCAAGTATGATTGCGTGTCATTCAAAACACCAGCTTTAAGGTGAACAGGGAAAGGAAACACAGGTAAAGATAGAAAGATGTGCAAAGTGCAGCGAAAAACGAAGTTACAGGAAGTCGAATGAGGGTTAGTAGTTGAGCGGTGATGATATGAAGGGCCGCAGTCGACTGCTGAATAAATGAGGAAAAGATAGATCTTTAGTTGGGATATAGAGAGGTAACACACAAGCTGAGGAACGTTATACCAAAAATTAATTTAATAAAGTTACTATCATGAAAGTATAAATAATATATTTATTTTAGAATTAGCACCTGGAGAGGTTGGAAGTCATTCGCTAAACACGAACAGATAAATATTCGGACACTAATTGACACCTAGGTAGGATAATTAAATAAATAATAGGAAAGCCCAATGCAAAGGATATTCCAATGCACCTCGATTTTGCAGTCACGGAGAGTGCGGACAATCCTCCGTTCGCTTCCAAGGCTTACCTGAACTGCCACCGGACAGAAGTTGAACGAATGGAGGACGCACACGAACTAGGCAACTCAAGGCGACGTCAACAAATCACAAAACTAATCTGACGATTTCACTGCGTAAATAAATTCCAATGAATAGAATACTGAAATGACATTGAGGTTGTATAAAAAAAGAAGAATCCATCCTGCGTTTTATCGTCGTAGACAATAAGATGGCACCAATAAGTCAACGACGACGATGTTCCTGGCCGCGCAGCGCATAGCAATGAGGAAAAGACGGAACTATCTGTGCACGCCACCCTTTAAAAGTATCGAGTCCAATAATTGACGCATAATGTATGCAGCTGGGGAAAGAGAGAATAGGGGTGACGATGAGGAAAAAGGGAAGATACCGGTGTAAGCAAACAAAATTGTGTTTGTTCAAGCCGTGGGAAGGGACGAGCATTTGTATCTGTTTTCTTAAGAGATGCTTCAGAACTGGATGTCGGAGACGCTAGAGCCCTTTTGAAATTAAAGAGCACGCGATTGATGAGCGACTCGGCGAGGCATAACAGATGACGGTAGGGAAGAAGGTGGGAGTTTGGAAATGGAATGAAGGCGGATGTGTATTCCGGGGATGTAGGGAGCGGGGGGAGAGTGAAGTGAATAGATCGAGATCATTAACGCAGTAGGCCGGAGCGCTTTCGGAGGCCGAGCCACCGTGCGTTTAGTGATGAAGTGATAACGACCGAACCTAATTAGGGTACGTAGGTAAGTGGTTCGCGTCGCCCGGGATTAAAAAAATCAATGAGAAACAATTGAGACATCATTCGGTGCCTCATTTATGGAGCTGAGTAACACTTTAAAGCAATGAATGCTCGGAAAACGTGGCCCAGGGACTGAGTGGAGCACAGGAACCTTTGTAGAGAAGAAGCGGGAGTAGAGATAACTTGCCTGATAAAAGGAGTGCCGAAGGTTTCATACTTCCGTTCGTTGAAAGCTTTGATTGCTAACACGGAGTTCTCCCCCACTCGAGAAGCAGATATGAAGTGGGAAGAGATGAGAGAGTGCTACAGAATTTAATCCGAATTCGTTTGTGTTTCTGAATTTTGAGAAAAATTTTGATCGGAGAGTAAGTAATCAGGGACAAGTATACGAGAACTATAATTGTAAATGCATGCAAAATAATGGGATTTTTCAAAGTTGAAGAGGAATAACTACCACATGAATTTGCAGCTAGAAACAAATTTAAAAACCATGCCTAGAACATGTATCATTTATGAACTCAATAGCACTAACGTCTGAAAGTTATTGCAACGATAGTCTAAAATTGAAACGATTATTTCACCGAAGCGTAGATTTTTCTTCTTTCTTTTGATATTTTGGTTATTACAATCCCGCGATCCTACAGAGAAATAAGCAGTAACAAACGGACGAATTTAAATCGTCCACTTCTATATTGCATTTCATACGGGGATTATCATTTTTCGACTTACGCACGTCGATCATCTCCCAACGACTAAGATAAATCGACCGCGCACCATGTAAGCGAGTTAGCTCACCGAAGGACAACGCGCACGGAGATGTCATTCGTTCCACCAATACCATTCGAACTAAGGACCTCCAGGGTGGAAATGAAGTACTTTCCCAGCACTCCGCTAATCCGAATCGCATCCGCGAGAAACGCCCCGTGTTCATGTTTACCCCGAGTACACCAAGATCTCTGGAGCCGACGTCAAAGAGTGTTTGGTGACTTCGCGATGGGATGGAGGTGGGATGAGGGTGTGTGGATTGCGGAACTGTTGGTCATCGCGGGGTGGTGCACGGGTTAACAGAGCGAGCAGAGGAGAGGGGCGGGGAAGTTGCGGGAGAGAGCGGCGCGGGTGTCCTTGACGATGCCAGCATGTGAAGAAAAAAAGTCGACCGTAAGACGCAGGCGGCACTAACTTCTCGGAGTACGCAAGGAAGACTGGTCATCCCCGATAGAATCGTTGTTGAAATTTAGTTAGTCGGACATGAAGTAAGTTGTCAATCCCCGTATAAAAATCTTTTTCCACCCCCACCCACGGCGCCCCTTCCTTTGTGACGCCCCGGGCAGGCGCTCGGGTCTTGAGCCCGGCCTGATGAATAGGACATAAGAAAGAAGAATCTAATGGAGAGCTGCGTGAAAATAATTTTAAAACTGATGACCGGTTATGACGTTGATAACGAAAAGCTATTGGATGCGTTGAATATTGCGAAAGGTTTGGCAGTTCAGAACTGAACACAAAAATGCTGGTACTATCACCACGTCATCATCCTATGACGAAAATAACTTAGAAAACATGGCTATGAACTAGCGGTGAAATTACACCTTTGAAGAACAGGGTATGCATTAACCGCATAATGTGGGTGATTAGTTAACGTCGGTAGCAGCAAACAGATACCGCAATAACGGACTCTCTATCTCTCCCTTTTCCCTTCGCTCCCCTCTGCAAATCGCTAAATACACCCCCTTAAGCTCACGACAAGCGGATGATTCACTGGCTGTACCGCGCGAGGGGCAATGGGAATGGAACGCAAGAGCCACTCCTGCGAATGCATAAGCACGCAACCACTTGAGGATGAAGAGCGTCGGAGCATTTGAGTCCGCTGAGATCCAAACCAATCCTCTTTCCGATTTTTTTTCACTTTTGGCTTCTATTCTGCTTTTGAGATAATTACTGTTAGTACCCAAGGGTTATTTCGAATGGGTAGGAGACATACAACATCATACTCGCAACCGAAACCATCACCAGAAATGGATAGCAATTTATAGGGGTATCATTATTTGAAACCTTAGAAAATAAAGAAGCATTTTATTGCAGCGATTTACACAGCAATTAATATTCTAATATTCTTGGGTAAGCATTAATTTGAGTTGTTATATATATGAATTATGCTATGATAAAAAGCAATTAATAATCTTGGGTAAGCATTCATTTGAGTTGTTATATATCAATTATGCAAAGATAAGGAGCCAATGGCCATAAATAAAAATACGTAAGGTCGTAAAGTACGTGAAAGAGAGGAATTACGTTATTATGAAGAGGCTGGGCGATAGAAGAATCGAGTGGAGGTCTGCGTTAAACCAATTCTAGGATTGTTAACAGATGATGATGATAAGTTAGGATTATTTAGGATAAAGTTGGGACATAACCTTACATAAATGTTGCGATATAATCTAAATAGTTGGAACACCAAAAACCCTAGTCAACTCCCACAGTAAAATTATCAAGGAGGAAAGAAGCAGAGTCGATATGAAGTTGCAGCTGTTGCTTACTGTGTGTCTAATCATCAATGATTTTAATTTCCTTCGATGGCTAACTGAACATGACTGATTGCCGACACTTAAGGAGATTGGACGCGTTTTAAATGTCGCAGTGCGATATTCAAATCTGTTCAGCTTACAGCCATAAGTAGAAGCTAATATCCTTTTTCCCCATAGACTCTCACCCCCGTAGCAATCGATTCGTCAGGACTTGGAGATTTTCCTTTCCACTGTATTTTCACTGTCGAGATAGATTGGCGGGAGGGTTGGTAACATCATCAACTGCCCCTTCGACATCGCTACAGCATCGCTTCCGTGAACCGCCACCGTAAATTACTCGGGAGCGGACCTTCCCCCTTCTCTTTCCCCAACTATACGCTACAACGGCGGGGCTCTTTCACAGGACCCGAGACACGGCACCCGGACCAATAATTTGATTACGAGGAAAAACGATTTACCGCCACATCCATCTCCCGGCTCAAGGGATCGTCAAACGCGCCAATGCATACCGACCGTGATTAAAAGCATGGGCCAAACCATGAGGACATACACAGTTAATCTAGTTTACATCAGCATGTTATCCTGCGAGCCGCCGTAATGACGTTTGGCAGGAGGTGGTGGGTCACCCGTCCTGGCAATGACTTTAGCTGAAAAAGAAAAATATTTTGCTGAAAAAGAAAGGGAGAATCTTTGGAGAATAATTCGTAATGTGGTGTGATACGTATTATTTTGAATAATTAGGATTTTTGCGTTATATTCATGTAATGTACCAGATGAAAACGAAATTTTGATCTCTCAGACTGACAACTGATCTCTCTAAATTTATCGGATTGTCCTGTTAATGTAGGCAGAGAAAAAATATATCTGCAGTGTCAACCTCAAATTCATAATTACATATTCGCTTTTTTCAAGTTAGTTGCGAACAGCCTTCTAATATCTACAGTTTTCAAACCAAGTCATTCAGTGGCACGAGGACAACACTCTCTCCACGTTCTTATGAAAATGCTATAAAACGCACTGATTTCATTTGGATCTAATTCGAATATTGATTCTTTTATGGTGATGAAATAGAATCGTTACAGAGTGGGTGGATGGAATGGAAAAATGAGGAAAGCGTTTTTTTTAAGGACGCGATCGAAGAAAGAATCCCATTTTTACCCTAATTTCACCCAAAAGTTTTACAGGGAGGAGAAGAACCGGCATTTTGGATGGAATGATAAGAGTCAAAAAATAAGCGGATCTTAAGAAGGAAGAACATATTTCGAATAATAGATTTTATCCTGATGTATGGTAACAATGGGCTGTGTAATAGAGAGGTTGCGTGGGGAGTGTTTCATGAAATATGAACCTTCCTTAACCAGTAGAATACTAATAACAGCAATAGTAGCGTCCAAACTACACCCCGGAGGGAATGTTAGAGAGACTGGAGAAAGCACCAATTTAAAAATGCTATTTTTCCGCGCACGGCAGCACCCAGAATATACGGGTGTTCAGCTTGTCCAACAGGAAGCCTAGATTTCATCATCTTGCTGTGGAGATTTGGAGACGAGAACCTGATACAAGAAAAACTTTTATTTTCATGTTAAGACGAGTTAATGTTTTCATCCGTTACTTCAAGTAGCATGCCTTGATGATGTCATGATCACGAACTGTGGTAAATAATTCCTAAGGAAAGTATCTTGTTAACGTGGCTCTCTAGTTGACTTAACAGTAAAACCGGCGACCGAGTAGCTAATTATAGGATTGCTTACTCGATGGTATTCCATATCTGAGATGGAGTCACCGCCTTCTACACACCCTTGCGGTGGCTTGCAGAGTATTGAGAGGATATGGATATAGATAAGAATTTCTTTTGGGTAAATGATTCTCGCGGGAATGTTTCAGAGAACGGAGAAGGGTAGGAGAGAAACCCGGCGTCAGTATTAACCTTCACTTTGGGAAAGACGGCAAGGGGTCCACAGTTCAACGTCCCATCCGACGGACGGAACACTGCACTCGAAACTTTCTCCAAACAGCACTCAAGTGGGGGCCGGTATAAATTGCGAGAATTTACACTGCAGCTGGGATTCAAACCAGGGCCGTCGGGGCGCGTGTCTAGACTGAAGTGTTTGTTCAGTGGTGTAACAGTGTCGATAAACAGTTTCCAAGGCAAGGACGCGATTCCTGGGAAATCCTCGCACCGCTGCTATCCCTCCTCCTCCCAACATCACTAAACAACTTCCCGAACACCGCGGAGGACGCAAGAAGGTAGCGGGCCCCGCCCCCTCCGCCGCGGCGGCGGGGAGGGGCGTGGAGGAGGGGCCCATGGGGTCGAAAATCTGCCTTGGGCGGCGGCCGACGTGCTTAACGGTAAACGGAGACGCCGACCGCGTACTACACTCATTCGGGGGAGTTGCTCTTCCTACCTCCCATGCGCCTTCCAGTCCACCCAAACACGTCCATCCCCCTTCACCACCGGCGCATCTCCCTCTCCTCGCTATTCCGTATTCTCTCTCGACTCCTGCTTTTGGTCACGACTGTGCGACATATCCACTTCATCGAAGTACACTTATTTCTCTACGCATTTCATTTATTTACTCTACTTCGAAAAGAGCAACTCAGGCTTCAATTTGGGTTCAATGAATAGAATACATTACCAATACATGAAGGAGTGCCAAACAATATGAACAAGAATGTGCCATGGTCTACCAGCGATCTACCAGGCATGATCGGTTTAGCATCTTAATTTCCATCCTAGGATTGAAATACTGATGCTAAACCAATCCTAGGGCTGAAATACTGATGCTAAACGATCCTAGGATTGAAATATCGATACTACACCGATGCTACGATCGAAATACCTATGCTAAACCGATCGTAAAATAGAATTACTGATGCTATACCGATCCTAGGATTGAAATAGTAATGCTAAACCGATCTTAAAGGGTAGATCATGACAGATTCTTATTTATATTGTTTGGAATTCCTTTATGCATGGGTAATGTATTCCATTTATTGAACCCAAATTAAAGCCTGAGTTGCTCTTTTTGGAGTAGAGTAAATGAATAAATAAAATGCGTAGAAAAGTAAGTGAATTGTATAACCCGCACATCGTTTTAAATGAACATAAAATTCTTCCCACGCAGCCTACCTCTCTAATCATGTTTTTCTTTGGCCTGCATACTCTCTACTTCTCATCATTCCATTTGTACTCTCTCCTACTCCCTCTACCCCATTTACCAAACACTGCTCTCATTAATACGTCCTATAGAAAACCCGCGTTCTGTATTTACCATTCCATCCACCCACTTGAAACCTAGCAATTTTCCGACCATACTTCTCATTCTACTTTCCCTCTTCCCCTAAGGAAGAACCTAGGAGGACTTGCGTTAACGCTTGGACAATAATTGACGTTGACACGTCTTATAGATTACAATTTTCAATTATTAATATCATTAGTCCCTTTAGTGCAGGTAATTTCAGATGGAGAATTAATTTTCATTGCCCTGAACATTCCATATAGTAAGACCATCCTACCTCTCACGTCATGTACTTTATCTCCGAATACTTGCCACCTCTTCCCATTCCATCCGATATTATTCCCACTTGGGTATGGAGGTCCAGTTTGATTTGCGTTTAAGTTGCCGTTAGGCGGTTTGCTATAACCGTGACGATTGAGTTCCTAAGAGATGTCACTCCACGACAAAAATATGCTGACCTTGTGATCTCTATATAAATGCACTGTATTACACAATATCACTTTTTAACTTGGCCTATTTCTACCTCCTTCAAAACAGCTACTACACATATCCGACCCTCTAATCCACTTGCCCAACGTCCGGCTTCCCTTCTAAAACGACCTTCGACACCCCATTCCTTCAGACCACGTAAGCCATCCCACCCACTATGTCGACATAGAAAGAGTTTCACTACAATATCTAGTGCCTTCCCACACGCCTTCTCTTATAAAAAAAGACGGGACAACTTAATCAGCCATACCTTGAGACATGATGGCTTGACGAAGACAATCGTCGAGGAACAAGTGAATGAGAAGATTGGGAAAGGAAGGCCTCGTAACAGATATACGGAGCAAGTAGTGAAGCATGTAAAAGAAGACTCATATTAAAATTAAGAGCTTAGCCGTTGGGAGAATTGAGCGGAGAGCAGAGGATTTTAGGACAGATGAATGGTGATGATGCTGATTCAAGTTTCTTGTACCAAAGATTAATAACATCAATGAAAATAGTGTCGGTCAAAACGGCCTTTTGGAGAGGAGAATCCCTTTCTGCGACTACTTGAAGTTTGGGTGGCGTAAAGCGGAGGGAAAAGGAGAAAGGTCTTTCGTGCTTGCATCAAAGCGGAACTCCTCCAGAAAGCTTTCCTTGGACACCCGCCGGGGCAATGATCGCGCCTTCCACCGCTGCCCAACGGAACGGCTTGAAATCGCTCGTGACACAAAAGACACAGGCAAACAGGATATGCGCCCGCCGCAAATGGCTCCGATCAGCGAACCCTACGTACCATTTGTGTCCCAATAGAGTGGGACACTGGCAAATATCCAGAGCCTCAGCCTCGAGGGAAGAGATTGCAGATAACTTCATCGAAAACCCATGATCGTTAACGCCAACTGAATGCCACTTCCCGCAGATTAATCAGAACAGTGCTGTGAAATTAAAGGAGACAAAGTTGGTTCGGAACGATACTAAATAACAAAGAGTAATTTTTCCCCCCCCCGAAATTTTTCTCAATGCTTTTCTTGTTCTGAATTTAACTGGGCGCGATAATCTGGATTACACTCCGTATAATTCAAGTGCTAAGTGTCTTGAGTCGTGATCACTAGTTTGATCCATATGAGTGGTTAATAACTGTTGTTTTCAATCTGATATTCATGCAATCTGATCTGTATATGCATGCGTTGGACTTCTGTTTTGGGGCCGGTCAAATTAACTGCTTCGTAACAAGGCAAGCAGTAAACTTTATGCCAGTGAGAAGAGAGAGGAATGGGCTCTGTGAAAGTAAATACCTATCGCTGAAAATTAAGGGAAGAGATTTGTAACATGTTGGCACCGTAAGAGCAAGGCTGTTTTGACTCGAATAACGTAAAATACGCATTTCTCGCAGCTGAGAATTGCACGAATTCATAGTTAATTATGCTGTCAACTCAAAGTATCAGAAACCACTTGGCCAACTCTCAGCATACGAGGAGATGAGGAGGGGAGAAATACTTAGTATGGCAAAGGCCAATACCAACCTGCAGTCCATTTAAGAACGATTGGTCTGGCCAGGTGGAACCTCGCACCAGACGGTCAAGGTACGCATACGAAAAGAGGTACTTTTAGGCGCGAGCACGTGCGAGAAATTTTAATGCCGGGATAACAGTTCTTTTCCCCCTATCGATGACGTAAATATACTCATGAACTGCAGTTTTCAACCGTACAGTCAGCCCAATCGAAACTCGGCAGCAACACTGACAGGTTGACTGATGTAGGCCACTGGACACGAGGTGTTTATAATCGGTTCTTTTCATCCTATTAGGTTACATAAACTACGACTAATGCCTTGTAGCAGACTTACATTTATGCTGCTTGGTTGAGAGTGTAAATGGTATCCTGGCATGTTTTCTACAGCCGTAGGAGAATAATTCGGTTTTAAGATAATCCAATTGATTAGGATACATCTCATTACCTCTTATTTTTTCATCCAAGTGCTTGTTATCCATCCAAATTTTCCAAGCACAACCAACATTCTCCACTCTACCTCGTCCTTGCATCTGCTCCTTATCACCAGTTCCACCCACACTCTTGGTCTTGTGATTTCTCCAATCAGCTAAATAGCCTTCCCTCCATTACCTTCATCAACATTTCTCCCATGCATTTCCTTTCCACCCATATTATCACCTCAATTCTTCTCCCCACCCACATCTCTAAATCCGACAGCATATTTTCATCCTCTTCCAGCAATCAAAACACGATAAAGCAGCTAGTGTATCACGTGGTGAATCCAAGATCAATCCATCTGAAATGACGAACTTGAGACGTTTTCCTGGGATTGAGTTGGCGAAAGGGAATTGAGGACGGTTCGAGGAATCCTCAAGGACAGACCTGAATTGTTTTCTCCGCTGGGAATTTCCGGAACGAGAGTGGAGACCTAAAGGGATAGATCGAGCGGAATTGAAAGCTGAGGGTGATGTCCCGCGGGATCATGGTTTCCATCTCTTACAAGCAAGCGATGCCCGCTCATCCTCACGGAAGGAGGCCTTCCTGGCTTTGCCCGGGAGGGACGAATTTGATGCAGAGCAGACAAAAGGCAAACGATCGACCTTGATGTTGTATCAGATGAACTCGACAAAGGCTGATCTCGCGCACTGTATCATGGAAGGGGGTCGCTGACCTCTGACGGGTGCGTTACGTCGCCCGTTGCACTCTGGGAACTTTAATGGCCGCCGTGGAAATGCGAGCAACGCCCTTCTCTAGGGGCCCCCAACCCTCTCGCCCGAACGGCTGCGAAATTGAGACCCCGTGGGAGCCCCATTGTTCCCGATCATTGCACATTTTTTGCTCGCTCTCCGAATACGGTGGAGAGGGGAAGGGATATCGTAAAAAACAACGTCCTTGCACACACTAAGAGCATTCAGTCTACCCCCAGCCTTCAAACAGCACTGGGGTCGTAAGCACGATGTTGCGAAGAAAGTGAACGACGTCGATGCGTGATTTGGTTTGACCTCGACGAGTGGCTTTAGTTCGGCATCCCACCCCGAGGGCCCGGATTCGAATCCCGGCACCGTCAGAAATGTTTCATAGACATTCCGATCCTCCCTTGTGTGCTATGTGGAGAGCACCTCCAGTTAAGTACTCTGCCTGTTGAATGTAAGGTTAAGCCGCAGGTCCCTTGGTGCCTAAGGATGTGAGTAGGGTAATGCCGACGCCGGGTTTCTCTCCAACCTTCCTCTGATCCCTGATAAATTCCTAACTCTATCAATTGGTTCGTGTGCTGGGCTGATGACCAGGAGTCTCAGGTTCTAATCCTGGAAGAGGTGTTTGGACATATCCCAACAAACTCAAGTGGAGCTATAATATGGATTTCAGATCTTTCTTGGTAACCGCAGGCGACACAGGGAAAGGAATTGGACCCCCTGCCTTGATGTGTGAATTCAATACGCCGCTGGGCTTAGTATTTGGTGAGCTTTACCCTCGCCAACCAAACCAACCTCCGGGTTAAACACACTCTTATATTTACACGATTACCTGCCTATCCTAAATGGTTCAAATCGAATTAATTGTCGCTCTCCTTGCCCGAATGACTATTATTACTCGTTGCCAGTTTCAAGCGCCTCTTTCGCGGCGACCACCGCACGCAACAACACTGCTATCGACGGAAAAGTTAAAAATTAAATATAGTTTGTACGATCCACTAGATAACTTTATTGAGTACAATCTTGGTTTCGTTACATAACATCATCAGGTATCAAATTTGGTAAAAATGTGATCAGTATTACCAATGTTTGGTCAATGTCTTTTAACATTTCCGATACGGTGAGGTTCCACATAGTTAAGCTTGAAATCGTAAGTTACATGGACGGAAAATTTTCTCTCTGCGCCCCTGCGCCCCGCAGCGGCCCTAGCTGGCTTTCCTTTCCCTCTAGGGTGGAGTCGACGAGTCTCTGATGACAAGGAAAGAGAAAGAGGCGAAAACATTCCGATTATAGAGAAGCGAAGCATTCACATACATTCACAATACACGGAGGTTTCGGCAATTCGCGAAAAGGCAATCACAATCGAAGGAAGAAGGGCAAGTTGATTTCCCGAGGGAGTGATTAGTAGACCACTAGAATGCCCGAGGTGATCGTTCCTTTCGTTTTCGACATTCAGTAGCCTCTTATTTCATCTCTATTTGGAGACGGAGAACTCTGTGCGAGTGTTCTTCACTAATTTCATGTGCATTTAGTCTCGTGAATGATTCCATAGTTTGAAAGTAATACACCCAGAACATTGGCAGCGATTAATGTGATAACTACTCTTATCCGCTTTGCCGTAGAAAGCCAAGAACGGAGTCATCACCTGTCGCTCGTCGCTTCGTACTCTAAGTTCCCAAGTTCGATAATCATGTCGGAATAAAAAGTAGTGGCAGTATTGTGCGGTTTTAAGAATCTCCATCAGATAATGTAACAGAAGAATGATGCAAACGTGAAGAGATTAGTCGATCTGAGAATTGAGTGGAGAGCTTCGCAAACCAATCTTAGGATTGTAGAATGATGATGATTTTTGCATAAAGTTACATCTTGATATCTAATATTCTTTAATATTTAGTCTAACCCTCAGATAAAAACAGCCGAATGTTGTCAGACAAACCAATCTTTTTCCGTGCCAAGCAATGAAAAGGCATTATCTCACAAATTTCGCTGAGGGGATCGGGTTGGTGTGATGGCTAGAGTATTGGCCTTCCATCCCGAGGGTCAGGGTTCAATTCCCGGAAGTGGATGATTTTTCAGTGGCAAACCGGTCCCTACTTGAGTGCCTAATGTAGGGCATTTCAGGTTCAGTACTCCGTCCGTCGGATGGGACGTTAAGCCGTGGTCCTCTTGGCATCCCTGTCGTTAAGAGTAAGCTGATGACGACGCCGGGTTTTTCTCCACCCTCCCTCCATAACCTGAAATGTACCTACCCGAGACCCTCCCCCATAACCTGAAATGTACTTACGTTTTTTTCTCGTTATTTTGGTGATATATGCATAATAATTTTTGTATTATCTATGTATTGATATGTTTTCACATGCGTTTGTACTCATTGTTTATGTTTGATAATATGTTGGTTGTTTAAGCTCACCACAACTGTCATTGAGATTGTAATTTTGGTGCTCTTAGGGGTATTGTACCTAGAGCTAATAAATATTTATCTATTTATTTATTTACCCAATTGCCCAACTATCCTAAATGGCGCAAATGACCTCAGCTGACGGTCGCCTCCCCTGAATAAATAGCCAACAAAATTTCGTAGATTTACTCTGACCATGTGCAAAATCGATCATTCTTCGTTATTTTCAGCAATCACTCTCTCCCACTCCAGGCCGTAGTTTTATGGATCCCATACAACTACGGCCGTGCTATCTTCGTTTGCTAGGTACGTCTAGGCTACAAGTTGTGACTCTGGATTAAAACCTTCGGGAACAAGCGAAGTTGAAGAGTTGTACTCACGTTCGAAGCGGTGCGGGGAGTGCGGGCTGCAGGAGAGGCGCATAAGCACGAGGGCTGCGGTGCACTCGTCCATGCACTCGTCGGGCTCGGAGGCGCCATCCATCCAGGCGTCCTCGGCGCCACCCCAACCCTCGCTCGGGCGACGCTTGCGGGACGCCCTGCAAGAAGAGAAAGAAAATGGTAATTAGCACACAAAAAGTAGAGATGCGTGTACATAACACTGGGAAATTAATCACACCATTATGTGTTGAATCTCACACAATATAGATCCGGATTAATGAAGTATCATTTCCAGCATTGAGATTTCCTTTGCCCTAACTGCTTAGGTTATTATGATGAAGATAAATAAACTTTGAACTATTCCACAGTAACAGGGTAATTTAATAAGAGTTGAAGAAAAATTTCGCTTCTTTCGTAAATGTCTAGGTTCCACTAAGTGTCCTCGCATACCATTCAAGTCATGCTTAGGATGTATTGCACCGTCGAACTTAAACCCGAGAAAAAACGCAGCAGATAAACGTAGAGGTTTTATGTGTGACCTTGATAAGATACATAGGAATGCAACACGTTTCATTAAAAATGCTTCGTACAGTGCACGAATGCACACTTACTCAGTTAGTGATAATGTTACGCTACAACTACTTCGCTACTTGTAAACAGGGGCGGCGTAGGTGCTCAGATCCCGGGCCGCTGCACGTCCAGAGGGGCCCGGTTTTTGTGACCCCCCTCCCCCTTCTGAAAAAATTTGTGCGTTAAAAACACGTTTCAGGTCGTTAAGGGCAAAAAGCTTTCAAATAATATACAAACGACATAAAAACTTTCGCTACGATAAACGTCTTATTTTATACGTAAAAGGGCCCGGGCGGGAATACCCGCCTTCCCGCCCTGGCCACGCCGTCCCTGGTTGTAAACAGCTATTAGACAACGCCTTGCACGTGAAATGTACTGCATATGTATGCAAATGGAATGGCTGCTTGTATCCTTCAGTAATTTTCAGTCACTCAGTTGATTGACACCATAACCCAAGCTTACGTTTCTTGATGACGAGTTCATACATACAGTTGAAGATAAAATTAAATTGTGAGGCATATTTTTCATATTGCACTTATCATAACTGATACTTTTATATAGTAGATACTACAGATTTATGGCTTCACCGCCTATAAATGTTTAAATATTAATATGAGAGGAACTTGGAAGCAGGAAGAGAGTTTTCTTATTTGTATACAGCAACTGCCTACTGGTTGCATCAAAAGTAGTGCGGAGTTGCTGAACTTATACTCTCATGGGTATAGTAAATAAAATACCTCAATAAAATCTGACAGGGGGGATGAATCAACAATAATCGGCAGCATTAATGAACGCGAAGTAAATTACGAGTAGATGATTGGCAGGTTGCACGCATAGGCTCAAAATCGTGGTCAGTGACATATCCCTGAACGATATTCGTCTCCACTGCGACAATCGATCTGGCGACCTATGACGTAGTAACTAGCGGTCCGCCCCTGATACGGAAATTGTTGAGCGGTCCGATACAAACCGGCCTGTATCTCGGTTACGAAGCAACTGGCTGGGAGACTGAAAAATTTGGAATGCACGACTACTTCAAAGCACCACCATAGCCGACAATTCATTCATACACTGAAATTTCATGGATACGTTAAGAAAAAAAATCTTTGCCCACCTCACACATCACCACTCTGCAGCGTGGGAGTCAGTCGAAGCCACACACGTAACAATATTCCGCGTTTTACATTTAAGTCCAAGAGGAAATGGGAGTGGATGGTCGGGACTCGATGGGAGAGGGGGCAGCATAGAGGGGTGAAGGGCGGGGGCGAGTTGGGGCAAATTGCCACTGGGTGTGCCCCGCGCGGCACGCGATATGTTCCTCTCCCCTTTCCACCCAACACCTTTTCCTCCCTCTCACCCTCCCTTGCCAGAGCTCTTCCTCTTCTCCGTTCGAAAATCAGGAGCGGCAGATGGCGAGGTTCCCCACGATGCAGGGAGCGATCAGAGCACCATAAACAAACACACAAATGCGTTCCGGAAGGCTGATGCGTGATCGCCCCTCTTCTCCGCGGCTACAAATTGGACCCTCGGTAGTGAGAGAGATAGATTGTCGTACCGATGGATTTAATATACCATTTTTCCCGCGTACCATTAGAGATCATAATATGCAGCATAACAAAGGGATAAGTAGGTGAAATAATGTTAGAATAGTCTGTAGTGCATGATTCTCCCTACGAAATCGGTCTCAATAACGAACTCGAACGTGTGCAGCGAAGATCGGCAAGATTTGTCAAGGGCCGGTATGATAACCCTATTAGCGTAACCAGTCTATTAAATGAATTAAATTGGGAATCATTGTCAGATCGCAGGTTGAAATTTAGACTTAATCTCTTAAATAAATTCCAAGACCATATTTTCAGTGATAATGTTAAAAATATTTTGCGGACCCCAACTTACTATGGTAGACTGGACCATAATCATAAAATTAGAGAAATTGATTGCCGAACTGACAGATTAAGAATGTCCTTTTTTCCTCGTACTATTAGGGATATGAATAACGGTAAATATATCCAGTACGAGTGTAGCAATAGATAACATTGGTAGCTGCATGTTTGTATAAGGACTTAAAGCTAACCCAACTAACAGCATGTTTTTGCATGTATGCTTTGCTATTATATTTTTAATTACAAATTTTCTGCATGATATGTAGTGCATGTTTGGTGAGAGTTCACGCCCTGCCACATACCTTTATGGTGGCTTGCAGGGTATTATGTAGATGTAGATTTAGATGCATGTATTAACATCCAATCCCATTATAACTATGTAGATACTAACCATCTAGCTGCATGCGACCCTATCATCTAGCATGCCTCCATGTAATAGCCTAGTTCCATGTCAATAGTGCATGTTTGGTGATCTTC
The DNA here is from genome assembly GCA_933228895.1 of Platycnemis pennipes. Classification (NCBI taxonomy): domain Eukaryota; kingdom Metazoa; phylum Arthropoda; class Insecta; order Odonata; family Platycnemididae; genus Platycnemis; species Platycnemis pennipes. The sequence continues at coordinate 76,506,616 of OW121854.1, forward strand.
ACCCTCTGCCAAACACCCTCGTGGTTGGTCGCCGGGTATTATGTAGACGTAGACGAAGTGAAGGAATAGGTTCGGTGTGGTGACTGGATTATTACCATCCCGAGGACCCGGGTTCGATTCCCGGCAGTGGCGGATTTTTCAGTGGAAAACCGGTCCCTACTTCAGTACCTAGTGGATGGCATTTCAGGTTCAGTACTTCGTCCGAAGGAAGGGATGTTAAGCCGTGGTCCCCTTGGTTTCTGTCGTTAAGAGAAGACTAATGCCGACGCCAGCTTTATCTCCTCCGTTCCCTGAAAACATCTACCATTACCCAATTACCCACCTATCTTAAATGGCGAAAATTACCTCACTTGTCGGTCGCCTCCCCTGAATAACTAACAAACTAACTAGCCGAGGATCCCTTGACGCATTGCGTCGAGAGTAGGCTAATGCCGAATTTCCCTCAACCCTTAGAACAGTTCCTGTCAAATTCCCACCTCATCTTATAACCCCCATCTATTTATGGAGAAAATGTCCAAAGTTGTTGGTCACCTCCCCTGATAATGACATAATGACTAAGTAATTATGGATTTATGACATCAAAGCCCTGGAAAATTCCAGTTTTGGTGCTCTGAAGGAGGTATTTTCCGGTGTTATACATCAAGGATAACGCAGCAAAGATCAGCAAGTGAAGTGCGAGTTTACAGACGCTCATTGGACTAAAACGTTTTACACTTAAGGTAAAGGCCTGAATTTCAGGATGAAGAAAAATAAATATTTTGAGGAGCTATTGATAACAGATAGAAAAATGTGTTTAGTATTGGAATTACGTATTTGTTTTGTGAGGCAAGAAATAATAGATGTGTCGTTTCTAGGAAATAAAGTGGGAACAGCTGAAAAGCCTGCCACTATTAACTTGCTAGCAGGATGGTTGATATTGTGGAATTTAAGCATGTATAATACAGGTTTGCTACCTGATTAATCCATTCTCATTGTGTTAAGAGTACATTAATACTAAGAACTGGTTTTCCTTTTCGACACACCTGAATTAGCTACAGTACTAATGATCATGTAATCAGAGCCCCATTCACATAACACTGCAAAAGAAAGAGCATATCCCTGTGTCCAAGTATTCATTGCTTTTAATATTCGTTTCAGGTATTCCAACGGCTAAGGTTATACAGCAAAATCTTTGCTAAGCTTTAGTCCTAAGCCAACATAACATCCAAGACCGAGGAAAAATGCAAAACCGTGACCTTTGGGTTACCACGCTACTGACCCTTTGACCGCAGCCGGCGGTTTGCTCATTAAAAAGGGATGCATTCAATACGCTATTTCCACCGCAAAGTAACACGATTACACTATAAATTCTGGAAAAAAGTTGCGGAAGGTCCAAAAAAAGACATAGCGAACACAGCCGAGATAATGTACCAACATGAAAGCAACAAAACGTTCGGGGATTCAGACGGAGTGTCCGGCGAAGATGAAATATGGAGATCAGACGGCAGTTAGAGCTGTTTGTCAAGAAGCTATGATCGTCGGTGCTCGCGGGGCGGACTTCGTGAGCGGAATGAAGACAATTGTGAAGCAGCTCACGCACCGAAGACGCGGGAATGGGTGGAGCGCCTGCATTGTTGCGCCGTTGGCCATGTTGCATTAGCGAGAAAGAGATGCACCTCGCATGAAAACAAACGTTTTAAAGACGTTCCGTGATTGTGTTCGACTCTCTGCAATTTTATTGATGCGCCCCTCTCACATATGAGACGGTGGGAACAGGGAGGTAGGTACCTACCGCAGGGTAGGGGAGCCCTTACCAGTGTATCATATTGGCGATAACGTTTAGGAAATTGCGCGAGAGTTAGTTCACTAATTCCGCTTAACCTACCGAAGATTTCCACAACCTCTACCTGAAAAACTTACCACTAAATAATACAGAAGTGGTTACACTCTATCATATAAACATGATTGAATCTAGATAATAAATTCAAGGCGAACGGGTTCTCTAAAAACGTTAGAGTACATTCAAAACTCCGGCGTATTATGGCAGGTTATAATACAAGGATACAATTAGAGAGATATATGGTAAGACACAGGTGCAAACTAATTTCTTCTGCTCAATTAGGGACCGAAATGGATTTGATCGAAGCTGCCAGAGGAAAAATAGGACAGTCAAGGAATAATTCCACCTGTTATCTGCATTCCTGCATAAGAATAAATGTCAAAAATATCTTTTAAAAATAATTTAATTTTTTGCATGATTGTAAAGATGTATAAATGTAAACAATTTGTATATGTACATAGTTCATACCAGATCATGATGGCTTTTCATCAAATACGGTACCACATGTGCAAATGCTTTATTTCTTACGTGAATTAAATTAATTATAAATGTAAGATTTACTATTAAAGTGCATAGTAGCTATGTTTCGATTAAAATATAGTACTAATCCTTTTTAAGTATGTTATGCAATGCATGTTTTAGGTGAATGCACCCCATGCCACACACCTTACGGTGGCTTACTGGGTACTACGTAGACAAACTAAAATAAGCTTTCAATCCTTGACACTAATGCATGTCTGGTGATGGTTAACCCTCAGCCATGCACCCTTGCGGTGGCTTGCATTGTATTATGTAGGTACACGTAGATAAAGGAAACATCAATAACCCTGAAATAACAAGCGTAGAATACATAAATATTTGTGTTTATGTGTTTAATACACACTTCTTTCTCAATAGGGAAACATGCAAGAAAACAATACGGAGAAACCGACCGTCATGAACCACAGCAAGAATTGGGGACTTGAGATCACTTCCGTTCCAGGATTTTTTTACATGGTGGAAATGAATGTCAACCGCACTTACGTAGATAAACAAGTTATACTCTATTTCCTTTCACTCCATCTCCTGCTTTCACCTTTAGCTAATATGAAGAGGAATTTAATCAGGCGAATGTATTCAAACAGCAAAAGTTAAAACAATGTCTTCAGAGTAACTGTTTAAGAACATTAAACTGATGGACGTTTAGTGAGAGGAACTTTCAATCAATTTTGTTACCTAATGTACGGAATTAGGAGTATTAGTAGGTATTAATACCTTTGAAAACCAGATTGCTTCTTGGTTTTCTAAACCTATATCAGTGATAAGTTCCGAGGGTAAGTGCTGAGAGTACAATAATAGCAGTACAACTATATCATATCCATAATTTTGAGTTCGTTAACAGCGAGAAATATAATAATATGATTGTGTTATTATTTTTAAAAAAGTAGAGCCGATTTTAACCATGACACCAATGAGTCTCAATATTTTAATTCGAATCGGTTTAAACATACACATTTAGGGCAAATAACCTTCCTTCGTGTAACAATTATAAACGGTCTTTATCTGGGGGAGGTTGAGACTTAACAATCTCTTCTTCCACCTAGCTTATAAGTTTCCGTAGTGTAGTGGTTATCACGTGCGCCTCACACGCACAAGGTCCCCGGTTCGATCCCGGGCGGAAACAATTTTTTTTCTGTACGAGAAATCAGCTACTTTTCCCTTGTTAGACCTCATTTGGAATATGCTGCCAGTGTATGGGATCCCTACGAAATCGGTCTAAGTAATGAACTTGAACGTGTGCAGCGAAGATCGGCAAGATTTGTAAAGGGACGATACGATAATTATATTAGCGTAACCAGTCTATTAAATGAATTGAAATGGGAATCATTGTCAGATCGCAGGTTGAAATTTAGACTTAATCTCTTCCACAAATTCCAAGGCAATATTTTCAGTGATGATGTTAAAAATATTTTACGAACCCCAACTTACTATGGCAGACTGGACCATAATCATAAAGTTAGAGAAATTGATTGCCGAACTGACCGATTCAAAATGTCCTTTTTCCCTCGTACAATAAGAGATACGAATAACGGTAAATATGTCCTATCGGAGAGTAGCAATGAATAGCATTGGTAGCTGCATGTTGGTATGAGTACTTAAAGCTAACCCTACTAACAGAATGTTTTTGCATGTTTTCTTTGCAATTTCTATCTTTTTAAATAGTGTAGTTCTGACTACTATATTAATACTATTCCTTTTTTATGCATGATATGTAGTGCATGTTTGGTGAGCAATCACCCCCTGCCACACACCCTTGTGGTGGCTTGCAGGGTATTATGTAGATGTAGATGTAGCTCAATAAGATGACGTATTGCATCAGCCAGATTTTTTTTAGCCCTATAATACACTCACAGTGTTTTGAATGTAATCAACGGTAGCCAAAGCACTACATGCTGAGAGCTTTCCTGGTGAAACTATGCGCGAGCATCGCGTAATACTTCGAGGAAGTAACCGACGCCACTGCGACGAGGAAAAAAGAGAAATTCTTCTCAAGCATGTTCAGAAGATATTGACGCATTTTTGATACATTAGAAAAAATGGCTCCGCGGATTCACTGACTAACTGAAATTAAATTTCATGATACATCTTTCCTGAGGGTTAAACATCAACCTGCCACGCGATACACTGCCATCAAGAGGAAACAATTTGTGGACGCCCTATTGGTGCCGACAGAAGGGGTGGAAATGAACGAGTCATACGTAAAATAAAAATGCAAAAATAAAAAATTATTTTAAGCAGTTTAATCCAACACTACATATGGAAAAAATATTACCGCCGCCTCATTATTTGTAATCGATCTTAAAATTGGCAAAAACCGGAATTCTCAGTGCAAGGAGGTGAGCGCATTTTTGGGTTAAAATTTTATTGATAAATAGGTATGTAATTTAACTAGAGTTTATTTTTGAGTCAGGAAGGGTACATCTACATAATACCCTGCAAGCCACCACAAGGGTGTGTGGCAGGGGGTGATTTCTCACCAAACATGCACTACATATCATGCATAAAAAAGGAATAGTATTAATATAGTAGTCAGAACTACACTATTTAAAAAAGATAGAAATTGCAAAGCAAACATGCAAAAACATTCTGTTATTAGGGTTAGCTTTAAGTACCCATAGCAACATGCAGCTACCAATGCTATTCATTGCTACTCTCCGATAGGACATATTTACCGTTATTCGTATCTCTAATTGTACGAGGGAAAAAGGACATTTTGAATCGGTCAGTTCGGCAATCAATTTCTCTAATTTTATGATTATGGTCCAGTCTGCCATAGTAATTTGGGGTTTGTAAAATATTTTTAACATCATCACTGTAAATATTGCCTTGGAATTTGTGTAAGAGATTAAGTCTAAATTTCAACCTGCGATCTGACAATGATTCCCATTTCAATTCATTTAATAGACTGGTTACGCTAATATAATTATCATATCGTCCCTTTACAAATCTTGCCGATCTTCGCTGCACACGTTCAAGTTCAAAATGGAAGCATGGGAAATTGTTACGAACGACCTTGTTCAGCCGCGTCGACGTTTATCACGAACAACCGAGGACCGAGACGTGCTACTACGATGTCCCACATTTTGCGCCAATGTCAAACGGAACATGCCCTCAAAACCAAGAAGAACGGTGTCTTGGGAGCGTTTGACGGCCACGCGAAACAGGCCAACTTCTGGTGCAGGTTTCCCTCCTCCATCACGTCCAAGGGCTCGGGAAAACTATCACCAATGACCGTTGACGCATCTGTCAAAGTCTCAAGGCTGTCGGCGCATCCCCCGCCCCCGTCTTCGAGTCAGATGGTCGCGGACCCCTTTCTTCCCATCATCCCCCGCGACTACCTAGGGGAGGCAGGAGAAGGAGGAATGGAGACACTCATCACAGAAGCACCAGACCCTCTTCCGACCCTCGCCTCCAGTGGTACCTCCTGAATCGCCGGACGTGAGCAGAAAGCGAAATACCTGACGGGATGGTCTCCTCAAAGGATAAGAAGGCGCGGGTTCTTGGTTTAAGGGTTGGGTAGGGGAGGTACGCCGACAATTGACGCGATTCTTTCCCTTCTTCATCGACGGCCCCATTGTCGAATGTCATCTCTTGTCTGCCGCTGAGGAGTTTGGGAAGGAATATTTAGTTCTGCGTTGGAGAAGAACTCGGGAACGAAATGCTAAATGTATCTAGTAGCTTACTATCTTTTCTTCCCTCGGAGATCGTGTCTTTCTCACCGTCTTGAGACGCTCGACTAGCTGAGACTAGCTAAGACGCTCCCTTCTACTCTCGTTCTACCCCCCGTCGGTGAGCTCTTGTTTGAACTTTGAAGAACTGGGGAGAACTAATAAATAAATACACGAACTAATGCGAACAAACTCTTTTGGAAGCGTGAGAGTTCGCAAAAAAATCCTTTATGCCAAAGTCGACGATAAGCAAAAAACACTTCGTGAGATTCTTGGAAATGAAGAAAAACAGCTATAGACAGACCATTACTTCTCCCATTTTTAAAACGAAGAAGAAAAATGGCTGCATATTATCCGTCAATTACTTATTTTGATATACTTATTTAAAGCAATCAAAAAAGGGGGTGTTTGATGGAAGAAGAACAAAGTGGATATGAAGATATGTATTTCAGAAGAAATGACAAGAAAAAATACGGAAGCGTAAAAGTTTTGCGGTGGACATTATGCTATACATCCTTGGGCTACTGCTAGACGGAAAACGATTGTGTCTACCGAATGCCGTCAAAATTCGAGGCTGTTTGGCAGGGAATGAATATACACCAAACACGCATTACGTACATGCCCTATTATGTATATATATCAAACTAAGAGAAGTGTGCTATACCTATATAATTAAGGTCAAGGCAGTCAGGTACTCAATGATTTATGTAAGGTAGAATGTAGTGGACTCTAGATTCATAATCCTTCAGTTCATTCCAAGTACGGATCCTTGAGTCGTATATGATTCAAGTACGGCTATATCTACATAAATGGAGATAGAAAAGGAAATTTGATCCGAGTTTTGCTAGAAGGGACGCGAGAGCTTAACCCTTTTACTGCCAGTGGGCCGATATATCGGCCCTCTATGGTTGTGCGAAAACTGCCAAGGGGCCGATATATCGGCCCACCTACATTACATCATCATGTATTTGTAATGGTTACAATTCATTTAAATCAGAGACAGCATGAATAATTTTTTCATCCTCTTAAAAAGTGAAAATATATGATCAAAATAAAAAAAAAATAAAAAATTCATATATTAATATTAAGTGCTTATAATATATCATAATGAGCTTGCCCATTGGCTGGGCATAATGGGCTTGGCGTTTTTCGCACAGTCTACTTTAAAGGGGCTGGCAGTAAAAGGGTTAATTGTCGTCGCACCGCAAGGCGGGAAAACGAGACTACGGTGGAAGAATAACTAAAGTCAACGAACGTTAATTATGCATGGCGCGCGTGCAACAAGACGTTATGGAGGGGAAAAAAACGATCTGTAGAGTTTTTGCTCGAACTACGAGCAAGAAAAAAATCTAATGCAGTCGATCCGAAACGTTTACTGCACATACCACCATAAACTTCACGTCCAGTCATAACATAAGTGCAGAACCAACGAAGTCCAACAGCATCATAAGTAGGGATGGGTCGGTTCCACTTTTTATCGGTTCCGGTTCCGGTTCGGTTCTTAACTTCGGTTCTCGGTTCCAATTCTCGGTTCCGGTTCTTCAATTTACCACTTACTTTGCATTGCTCAATGGTAAGATAAGGTAATCAATAATCATTTTCAGAGACTGAAATAGAATAATTCACGACTTTGAAGCATCTAAGTACACTATTTCACCAGGTTTTAATGTGAAGCCTCCACTTGGAGTGTGAGTAGGTTTCAAACTGGTTTTCGCGCCAATTATTTCGGTACCGATTATTTTTGGCCTCGGTTCCGGTTCCGGTTCTAAGCTCAAGAACCGGTGGAACCGAGAACCGAAGAACCGAACCGACCCATCCCTAATCATAAGTGCTATGATCATGCTCTACGCCTACGACGGAATGAGGGGGTGCATGTTATTGCCACAGTTGTGCTCAGGAAATTCATTGGCAGCTGTTTCCACGCCACCTGACGGCAAACAAAAACGCTTCATATCCTAGAAGATTATTCACACCGCGCCAACTCCTTCCCTGCCACGCCATTATTCATTCGCACGCGATATATGCTGTTTAAATTTGTGTGCCGTCAGTTTAATAGGTCGATGCGATCGCTCCAGCTCTCCCATCCGTGAAAAGACGATTAATAAATACATCATCCCCATTGTGAATGATCCCCGGGCGGCATTTACGACCATCCTGACCTCGCTCATAAATGCACTGTCTTTCCCCCTCTTCCCTCCCACACAATCTCGCCGTCTGCTTTCGCCAGCTTTCTTTGATTCTCCCCTCCCAACTCCCCGTGAGTCCTATCCCAAGGACAGAGAGAAATTACATCTTGGCAGTGTAGTCTTCTTGTTCTTTCATCGGAAAAACGCAGCCAGAAAATTACAGCCGGAGACATAAAGGAGGAAACGGACGCGGGAATTAATTAATCGACACATGCGAGGAATGAAGTTTGAAGCGAGAGCACGAGAAGCTTTTCATTCGATTAAGCGAGAATGCAGCTTGAAGGAAGGACAGGGAAGAAAGGAGGCCTGCTCGCGAACAAGACGAATGAACAACGTAAGGCGAAACTTTCAAATGCAACTTCTGTTGGGAGGAAAATCATCGCGCTCCCTTTCCTATATCACTTCCGACCTAGACCGCAAGCTCCGGCACCGGCGCTGTCGTCGCCTACTCTGTTTGTAGCCTTGGCGACCGACCGCGGATTGTTTCCTAACGCCGGCCGGCCGGCATCTTTCTTTCCCTTCCCACTCAAGAAGACGTTCGCTCGCTAAGGGCGCAAATTATTATCGCTACCACCGCGATGTACAGTGTACACCATCACATAAACTTAGCGTCGATGAGGCTGCAGCAGCACGAGTGGAGCCTTCCTGCCAATTATCCGGCGCGCAACAATTCCAGCAGCCCGCACAAAACGACTGGAGTGTATATCCCATCATTCCGTGCGAGGCAACATCCATCCCGTCCTCCCTCCCCCGCTCTCTCTGCTCGTAGCTGCGACCTCCCCTTTCCCTCCCCCCATTCCACAGCCTTTTATCCCTTTCTCTCGTCCTATGTATCTCTTTTTATTTCCATTCTCCCGCTCACGTCTCCCTCCGCATCCCAGAAAACCGGTTGTAGCCGCCGCGGCTGACGCTAGTGACGCCTCAAGGCCGTGGACAGCCGATCACATGACCTGTTGCGCGTGCATGTGTGGGCGACTCATCCGTGTATATACATGCACACTCACATACACCACATTTCTCCTCATCTTCGAATATGTACGGCATATGCATGTGTGAGTAAGTGAGAAGTGTGCGTTTTTATTCGGTCTTTTTATATTGTATCTCTACATCAGTCATGCGTGCGACAATATTATTTACACATGCAAACTCACACGGAAACGCTCTCGGCTGTTAAAATATACTTAATATGAAACCAACGAAACAAAACATGGACACATTTCATAAGGGACGTGCCAAGAAATATTTTGAACGTTTCGGCAGTCATGCCAGCTTTGTAGGCCGAATTTATTCACTGTAAACCGCAGGCTTGAAAGGCATACGGAAAAAGAAACGCCGAGAAAAAAATATTTTTTTCTAAATATTCGTTAGCGTTCTTTTTCCTCCGAAGGAGTTTGCGCCGACGAAAATTTAGAAAATTTTCGAGAGCGAAGTTTTTGATTCTTTTTTCCGTGTCCCTTTCAGGCCTCTGGCATGTATACAATTATTTATAAGCTTGAGTGATTTTCGATGAATTTGTGAGTGTACATATATAAATATGTGTTCACTAACTCTCTATCCATACATATGTGCCCTATGGCTTGGGCGTGAAGGGGAGCTGGAAGGGTTTCGAGTGTGTTGATTGTATGGGAGGAGATAAACAGAGAGGGGGATGTAGTGTATCTAGCTGCGGGGGCAGTGTGGGGGAGGGGGTGGTGGTGGTGGAGGGGCACTGCCTCCGCCCCCCGCTTTTGAAACCGTGCCCTCGAAGGGCGGGGAGGTGTGGAGGAGACGCGCCCTCGCGGAGGGCGGTCTCCTTCTCCGCCCCCTCTAACCCTTCCCTGGCCGCGCACAGCTGATGCCATGGAATTGGCGAGGGGGAAAAGGGGGGTAGGGGGCAAGCTCCCGCTTCAAGCGGGGGCGGGGTGGTTGCGAGAGCTGATGCAAGCAGCGCTCGCGGACGAAGTGGACAGGGAGCGAGCGACTTTTGCGCAAGTACTACGACAGCAAATTTTTCTCTCGAGATATTTCGGCCCCGGATTGCCGATTGCGGAAAGTAGATGTCGTGGACGCCCCGAACGGCAATGAACTCCAACATTAGGACTATCAAGTAACCGACTGCCATTTCCCACACTGTACTGACTAGAGATTGATATTCACGGAAAAATTAAGCAGTCATCTAACATTTACGGCACGACATAAAATCTTACAATAGTTTCTAAATAAACTTATACTGCACTGCCCAGTGGCGCAACCAGAAAGTTTTTACGGGGGGATGCCGCCATCTGCCCGATCTTTAGCAAAGTGTAAACAAAATGCTATTTTAATCAGTATATTTTGAATTTTATAGTTGGCCATATTTTTTTTGTAAGAAGTATTCAACAAATGTGGCCATCTTTGGTCTAGTCATACTCGAGTAAAATGATCTAACGAGTGCTTCCTATTTTTCCAAATGCTGCTACCATGTGCCTGTGACTTGTCAATTAAACATTAATTTGGGTTTTGTAGAGAGCTAAGGAGGGGGGAGGAGGGGGCATGGCCCCTTTGCCCCCCACCCCCCGCGGGTGCGCCATTGGCACTGTCAGCCAAACCCTAAAAATATTTGGCCACTCTGTTCAGTTGAATGCACTTCAAATGTCGTCAAGTCCAATTGTCCTTAAATATTGAGACGTACTTGCTGAGCCCAAAAGCTCTAATTCATGAAACCGCCTTGAGAGTCAAAGTTCAATGCATACAATGAAATACACGAAGCAAATGCTAATGAAGTGTGCACTTATTTTGAGATTGAGGGGAGCCGGTCACTCTCACTCATTAGTCCCGACTTGCATCACACTCGAAGTCACTCACAATCCCGTCAGCCTGGTAATTTATCAATCGACGTGAAGCATGAATACAAAATTACCTTCCTAACAGCCAACGAATGCAATAACTATTAAATACATGCTTCAAATGAAAAAAGTGCTTTGGTAATTGAATACTAGACATTATTTTTTGCTGAGAAAGCCGTTTCATGAAGTCGATATCTGCGACAGTTAATTTCCGAAGAAGTCATACATTGATAAACTATCTAAAAGTTATCTCATTCGTGGCACTCCTCACTGCAATACCGTTACACTAATTGAAAACTTGAAAGGAGAAAATGAACGGATACAATCACGACGTGCAATATGCTCGGAGGGCGATAGAATGGTTACATGTGGAGCCTTTTTCCTCCTTCGAGGGCCGCAGAGACCTTCAGAGAGAAGTGACAGCATAAGGGCTGCCCCTATACATTCCATTGAAAATGTTTCGTCGCGGAGAAACGTTTCGCGACAGTTCACGCTCTACGGTTTTAGTTTCCTCGACGTACTGGCTCAAGATGTAAGAAACAAGGAGTGAGAACATCAGATTCCAAACCTAGGAGTCCAAGGGCTGGAAGCCAGTTACATACCAGGCCGATGTGATTGTGAGTGACTTCGAGAGAAATGCAAGTCGGGACTAATGCGTAGGAGTGACCTGCGCCCCTACCTTCTCAGTTCATTAATTCTCCTAATAGCTCACAAGGAAGGCACTTACATTTCAAACAAGATCCGTAACGTCATTAAGTAACTTCATACGCCCTGAGCTAAAAACATGACAGTGATTTATACGACTGTACGATGACTCATTTTAATGAGACACATTTACACTGGCACAAATGCAAGGTAAGAAAAGTTGGGTCTTTAATAGTACTATACGCACTGTTGATAAAGAATTTGAGCAATATGTGAGGTTGGTGCAGTACTGGACTAACATACTATGCGCCCGGGATCTAATTCTGACAGTGACGAATTTGTTATTTGAATGCCAGTATCCCGATCCTTCTTGAGTGCTGTGTGGAGAGCACTTAGAGTGCAGGACTTCGTCCGTCGAACGGGACGCTAAACCTTGGACCCATTGGCGGCTTCGTTGAGAGAAATGCAAATGTCGACGCCATATTTCCCATCTCTCTTCCCTCTCTATTCCCTACCATTACCCGAAAACCAATCTATGCCTCATGGTGTAAACGACATTCGTTTTCGGTAGCCTCCTCTGATAACATCAATAGAAAGATATACGAGATAGGCTAGTGCCGACGCCGGGTTTCTCTCCGCCCTTCATACGTTCCCCGAATATTCCCTACGTCTTCTTCAGATATCCACCTAACCTAAGAGCCGCAAATGGCCTTGGTTATCGGGCCCATCTCCGAATGGTAACAACATTAATCCGTGAGGACTGAAAACAAGGAATGAAACCGCGTCAGCAAGAAGCTCGCTTGTTTACCGTATCACAAAGGCTTGGAAAGAGTGTCATGTCATATCCCTTCTACCTCCAACGATTCCCTCAGACAGCTGGAGTACTCAAGGACAAGACCAACACTGACCCATGACAATCGGCGATCTCTAAGTACCATGGTATTTTTCCTCCTTCACGCCTCATACTCCCCCCTTACACCGGAGGCCAACCTGCGAACGAATTAAAAATAAGGAAAGCCCGTCGTGCGAACTCTCTTGATCTCTACGGCTACGGACACTACAGTAATACAATAATTTACACGTTCCCTGTCTACGGCTTAAAGTCATGCTCGGCCATTTCGATGACGATCCTCCAGAAGAGCTTCAGAGTTAGGGTCGATTTAAATTGCTGCATCAAGAAAACAGCGATATCGAAAGGCCTTGATTTTTAAATGGTTCTACAGTCATTAAATTTCATTGCAGCGAGGAATTGAGAGAGAGAAAAGGAACTCTGTCTCTGCTTTCCTTCTCAAGGATCCCTTCCTTGAAGTTCCCCTTAGTCGCCGATTTTTTTTAACATTAGGTCTTGCTCCTCCAGGCAAAAAAAATATTGCTCATCACTAGTTATCAATCTTAAGATCATTGAGACAAAGCTCGCCTCTCAATTCTCCTATCAGCTATATATTATTTCTGTTGTAAAAATCTCTTTCACTCAATTAAACTAATACAAAACCTAGAGCGACAGATGAAGTATCTATAAATAGGATTTTTTACCAACTTCGGAATCGCATTCTTAATTTAACTTACAATACATTTTTTGTTTATAGTTTAAGTTAATAGAAAAATCTTTTAGCGTAACCAAACTCGCACAAACAAGACTCTCACGGAGACGATCTACATAAACGACGAACAAACAAGAATTATTGCCATCAGGAAACGGGTATGTTGTTTGTAAAAATAAATAAGTAATAATAGGCATTGTAAATTGTAAACACGTTTACGTTAATAAACTTTCTTTACAATTTTGCACATACACTGGTCTCTGAACCCCTTCCTTTGAAACCCGGTCGATCCATTTCATCTTCATAGTTCTTCTGTGATACAACATTTCGGTTCTAATCAAATTGAGAGTGACATAATGTTCTTAGAGCTCCGTTAAAAATATTCGATTTAATTGTTTACATAGGGTTCAATACTGAAGGAAATAATTACACCCAGTAACGACAAGCCGTGAATGCCAAATACGAAGATCGAATAAAACTCATACTTCCGCTGACGAAGGCGTCAGCACAAATACGTGGAAGGGTCGGCGCACTTCAGCGTGCCAGAGCGTGCATATTGTGAAGTTAGGTGGGACGGCAAGAGTGTGTAACATCTCTTGAGTAAACGTACGCTCATATGCATTTCAAGTGCGCGCTAACATTGCTTACTGGCACATGTCCACGAAGGTTGAAGAAACCTCGTAGGACAAAGTAATTGGCAATTGAGACACTTCAGCCATAAGAAACAAATTGTTAATTAAGGCATTGGAAGAATTCAAACAAGTCCACAAATGCAAATAAAGGATTCTTTAACAGACACTACTGGAGGAAAACATGCGATGAAATGTAGCGTAATCATTTCAAATTTCCAGATAAAATTTACCTTACAACAGCTAGGAGTTAATTTTACAGCCATGATTTCAAAATGACCTAGTGGTTACCTTTTCACTCTATAAGCCGTGGCATTATAACTATGAACACCTCTAAAATGAAAACACGGTCGTGAGATATGAAAACAGGAGTGCGATGAAAATGTTTCGTAAAATGTAAAGGAAAAAGCAGGAGGAAACGGAGAGTTCACGAGACAACAGCGAGAATAACAGCTGTATCTTACCAAACGGACTTTCCGAGGAGAGGGAGCAATTCGGGAAACATTCGGATAAGCCGAAGTGACATCACGGACGGAATGAAAGCGGAATGGGAGGGGAAAGAGAGAGGGAGGGAGGGGAAAGAGTGAGGGAAGGAGGGGGATGAGAGAGGGAGGGAAGAAGGAGTGAGGGGAGACGATATATGGATGACGGAAGAGCTCGAAATAAGCGAAACCATAATTGCATTCGTGTCCCGGGCGCCCACATAACGGTTCCTATCGGACTTTGCGAATCCACCTTATTGCTGAATGCTGGTCAATTCAAACTAGTCGCGACCTGCGCCCTGTTCTCACGTGCCAATGACGAGGCGAAAATGAATGAACTCAACGAATGGCTCGAGAGCAATACTGAAAAAAATGGAAATATCCTATCACTTTTCTCGTTAAAAAAATCGACGGATTTACCTAGACGCACCAAAAATGGCCATAAACTATAATCCACCCAGGACGCCGGTGAAAAATCAGGTTCTAATGGGAGATTTTTTGACAATAATAGCACAAAAAGTGTCCTTTCCAATATGACGTAGTTAATTACGACATAATACAACTAAGCAGAGTCCTCATTACTCACTCGGATTTCATCATCAAAAGAATACTGGGTAAATGTGACGATTACGTACGAGATATCAGCTGCCCTTCCCTTGTTAGACCTCATTTAGAATACGCTGCCAGTATATGGGATAGACATTATATAGAAGTTGAAAGAGTGCAGTGAAGATCGGCAAGATTTGTAAAGGGGCGGTACGATAACTATATTAGCGTAACCAGTCTATAAAATGAATCAAAATGGGAATCATTGTCAGATCGCAGGTTGAATGTTATACTTAATCTCTTAAATAAATTCCACGATTATTTGTTCACGGATGACGTTAAAAATATTTTGAGAACTCCAACTTACTATGGTAGACTGAACCATAATTACATAATTGATTGCCGAACTGACAGATTCAAAATGTCCTTTTTTCCTCGTACAATTAGGGATATGAATAGCTGTAATTATATCCAACAACATAAATACGAGTGTATCAAATTGGTAGTTCATGCTGGTATGAGGACTTTAAGCTAACCCAACTAGCAGCATGTTTTTGCATGCTTGCTTTGCTATTTTTATCTTTTCTTAACTGTGAAGTTTAGACTAGTATATTATTACTAATCCTTTTTTATGCATGATATGTAGTGCATGTTTGGTGTGAGTTCACCCCCTGCCAAACACCTTTATGGTGGCTTGCAGGGTATTATGCAGATATACAAGTAGACGCAGGATAAGTCACATACCATTAGCACAGCCATTAGCCATCAAAATCACCAAAAACCCTTAAAAAAACCAGTAGCTAACTTGATCATGAGACGAGTACTTAAATTCACGTCCATGGCGTGATTCAAACCCGCGACCTTCGAATATGAAGGCCGGTGTTTTACCAACGTGACTACCGCCGTCATCTCATTTCACACCTGTGTGTATGCAAAGGCTGAGTTAAGTGTTTAAATATGCTCCCTTTTAAGAGAATGTGTTTCCTTCTTTGACGGTCCTTGAATTCGAAAACTATTAGCAGAGCGTTTTGCATCTTGCACCGCGGTAATAAAGTAGGTACAAGGCGTACTTGGCTTGTTTACCAAAACCAGTTGAGTTGCTCGCTCAAGGGAGCAAAACAGAACTTGGGGGTGGTTTCGACGGGCGTTGGAGTCACTCTGGAGAAGCGAAGCGATCAATCAGCCGAGTATGGGAGGAGACATTAATGGCGAGATTTATGCAATATAAATGGAAATCAGCTGCACCCCGCGCGAGTAGTTAGTTTAGCTACGGGCGGAATCGGCACCTCCAAGGTCACGCTCGCGCAAGGACGAGGGCGCGCGAGTTATCGAAAAAACTGCGGACTGCAAAAAGCGATCGCCTGACTCCGGCAAGCAGCCTTTGACAGGCGCATAGCCCTTCGAGCAATTACACATCCAGATCGTGAGGTCACAGCGGCCGAGCAACGAGACGGGCCTTGGGAGGCCCCGCACTCTTTGGGGCCTTGGCGAATGCGATCGCTGCATACGCGAAAGACACGTACGCCACAAATACGCGATCTGCAATTATCTCCGGCACCGTGCCAATCCAAACGCTCGTCCGCAAAAAAAATACGAGGACCTTGTATCAACTCGAAATTTTCATAGCAAACTTGAACCACTTGCATTATAATCATGGCCCTTTCACAATATGACCCGCAAGTAACGGCCAGAAGATCAACTTCCTACCCCAGAGGGCGTAACCATTCATGCCTAATTACGGGGTGATTCCAACATATTGATTTTCCGGAAATTCATGATTACGAATTACATAGTTTCAAGGATGGGATTTAATCGATAATGATATTTGAGCCATTCAATCGCAGAGGAAGAATAATTGTGAGGAAAACCAACTTCTCATAACTAGTAAAATTAACGCTTCTTTGATATGCAGTGGAATGTTTTCATGAGTAAAAAAAACAAGATAGCTCTATTTCACAGTTTGTTATCAGTAGGGATAGAAAACTATGGATTAGGGCAATCTTGTTCCTTTTAATCATTCTCATAACATTCACCGACCGAGATTTCAATTACAATTTACAAATACGAGAAGATTTGTCGAAGAAGTTTTCTTTTTGAAAACCAATAGAAGTTATTCAAAGGGTCTCAAAAAATAAAAAAAACAAGCATAAAGCAACGGATATGTCATTTCACAATTAGGTTAGGAGAGAAAAATCAGAAGAATAAAGTTTTTTCCAAAATTTCAAGAGTCCTCCACTACCTCAGCACCGGAATAGAGCGAAAACCGAAAACTCATTTCACTACACTGAGCTAACATCCATTTTTCTAATAGAAAAATATATTAAATCACTCACAGCAATACCTTGATCTTAGCATTCCCTTAATAAAGCAACATATTATCCTATTTTACCACCTTAATATTAGCAGAAGTTAAAGGAAAGTATGAGCATAACGGAGAAGGCTTGATGGACGGAGAGTAAGTTTGGCAATTAAGTTCTGGGTATTATTAAGCTGGAGAAATAATTGTTGAAGAATATCAGGAGGAGCCATAGTAAGTGGGGAAGGTAGGGAGAGGGAAGAATAGGAGATAGTTTTATTCACAGAATGAAGGGAAACAGGATCAAAGAGGGAAATAGCCGACTTTGTGTTCGTCTTTAGATGCTGACGCCGGGTTTCTATCAGCCCATCCTCCACTCCCTGAAAAACTCTTATAATTACCCAATGACGCAAAATTGAAGAAGAAAATATGACCAAAGCCGTAATATTATGGGGCGGAGGAAAAAAGGGGGGAAAGGGGATGGAAGGAGTAAATACAAAGTAAGGGAGCTGTTGATCACTCGGACAAAATCAAGTATACAAAGAAAACTAAATGAAAAAAATGACGTACTCGCTATGTTTTACCTAATGATCCTCCTTTGAAGGTGCCGGCAAAGAGGGAAATAGCTGGCTTTGCGTTCGTCTTTCGATGGATTGTATGTTCCGTTGAGTTCCACTCAAGGAAGTCCCTAGACACTTCGACCCATTGCTCCATTGTGCCAGGCACTCACTGTTGAATCACCAAATAGCATTGCTGAAGGCCAACAGGACTCCCATGGGAATTTCCCTAATTTCGCTGGGCTCCAAAAATGGGGTACCACGGCATCTATTCCGAGTCCTCATCACAAAAGGGCATTAACAAAATACCCGAGATGTAGTTCCATCCTCTTCTCCGCAACACCTGCTTCGGGGTGTTCGTCTTAGAAATATGTGAAAATTTTCGATATTGTCTGAATAGCAGGAACACAATAAAAATACCTAATTTTACTTGACGTTAAAAATATTTTGCGAACCCCAACTTACCATGGTAGACTGGAAATTAATCACAAAGGTAGAGAAATTGATTGCCGAACTGACAGATTCAAAATGTCCTTTTATCCTCGTACAATTAGGGATATGAATAACGGTAAATATAACAAATACGAGTGTATCAATCGATAGCATAGGTAGTTGTGTCTTGGTATTAGGACTTAAAGCTAACCCAACTATCAGCATGATGTTGCATGCTTGCTTTGCTATTTTTATCTTTTTTTAAATTGAAGTTTAGACTAGTAAATTATTACTAATCCTTTTTTAGGCATGATATGTGATGCACGTTTGATGTGACTTCACCCCCTGCACACATCTTTATGGTGGCTGCAGGGTACTATGTAGATGTAGATGTTCTTCTAAGATGGATGGATGTGGGAGGAGAAATGTGCAGAAGTGTCGAAGGAGAGTAGAAGTGGGACATGAAAACCTATCCCGATCGGTAGTACACCGGGAATCTGATCTAAAATGTAAGCTACATAGAGAGAGCGAAAGATTTAGGACGGATTGGCACGCGCACTTTAAAGAGTGTGGGGGTGGGAGGGTAAAGAGGATCAAATACCGTGAACCAAGGACAAATGCCGCGAGCCAAGGCGTGACGCGCGCGGACCGCAATGCAAACACAGGAGAAATTCTTCCGCGCCACCGACTTCAAGGTCCGTACGCGCCTGCGCGTCGGGAGGGTCGGCACGCGAACACGCAAGGACACGCAGTACGCGGCGTCAGCGTTGCCTCCGATCGGCATGCGTACACTCGCGCGCACCCAATGCGCGAGTTTACCATAACAGAGCGATACTACGACTAAAAAACATAGCATAAACATCATAAACTGATGAATTCAAAATTTCATTTTCCCCCGTACTACATATAAGAGAACACAATAGGTAGCATAGCAAAGGGAAAGGCAGGGGAAATATTGTAGAATAGTCTGTAGTGCATGATGCAAGTATTAACAGCCAATCCTCCCTTTATTACTGTGTAGATACTAACCATCTAGCTCCATGTGACCCTATTATTCCGGTTGGTTGGTTATTCAGGGGAGGCGACCGACAGCTGAGGTCATTTGCGCCATTTAGGATAGGTGGGTAATTGGGTAATGGTAGGAGTTTCCAGGGAACGGAGGAAGGGTGGAGAGAAACCCGGCGTCGGCATTAGCCTACTCTTAACGAAAGGCGCCAAGGGGACCACGGCTTAACGTCCCATCCGACGGACGGAGTACTGAACTTGAAATACCCTCCACCTGGTAAGTGGGGACCGTTTTTTCCAATAAAAAATCCGCCACTGCCGGGAATCGAACCCAGGCCCTCGGGTACTCTAGCCACCACACCAACCCGATCCCCCTATTATTTAGCATGTATCCATGTAATAGCGTAGTCACATGTCAATAGTGCATGTTTGGTGATCTTCACCCCCTGCCACACTCCCTCGTGGTGGCTCGCAGGGTATTACGTAGACGTAGACATAGTGCATAGTAGTGGAATTCGCTTTCAAGGAGTTCAAACCTGTTTACGTTATTTCGCTCCGTCTAATATGAACTTAAAGCTGACGAAAAACACAACATTCAGCATCATCTACATGTACACTTTACACAGCAAGACGCCGGTAGGGTTTAGGGCAATGGGAGGTACGTAAACAGCCGTGAAGTTGAGTTTGCCTGAAATAAAAAACGTTGTTAATTGATATTGAAGTATAGCTGTGATGCGTTTGAAATAATTATCCTTCGTTTGCGTTGTAGTCGTAATAATTTGAGGAAAAATTATTATTTGTATCGCTCGTTACAAACATTGATCTCCCTTAATCTGTCGCTTCTGCCCATCCAGAAGAGGTAGTGTGGGGTTATAAATACGTTTAAATTGTCAAATTAGAATCCGTTAGGTTTTTCAAGTAAGTTCAATCAAGCGAAAAACCTACAAGTGCTTAGGATAACCGAGCTCTTCCAATAGCCGAGTGACAATTCCTGACCGTTCATAAGCAGCCCTAAGGTTATGGGTTCGAATCCCGCGTAGGGCATGGATGTTGTGTGTTAGTCTTAGAATTTAGATATTAGTTTAGAAGTTGCGGTGTAACCTAATCCGTTGGAGCATCGAAATCCCAAGACTACGTCTACTAAAAGCGTCAGTCGGTTGGCTCCAATGACGACAATTTATAAACTAGTTAATATGCATTAAAATCAAAATGCATGACGCACGATAAACCAGGCGAAGAGAGACGCACGCGGTGCATTCAAAACTGCTCGAAATTCCTTCTTTATAGAGCAACTGCACCTTGGGAATAATGGGTCTAGGATATCAATGGGATACATCGCTAGCATGCGGACTTGGCAGACGTACCTCCTGTGCATTTCTATCAGGCACAATGGAGTGACAAAGAACAGATCGTAACTTATCACTATCTAGCATTATGAAGCCTAAATAAATCAATCGGTAAATCACTTATCGTCAAGAACATGTACAACGTCGTGCATGGTCAAAAAAAAACATGACAGCGCGAAGACCCGCCGAAAGCCCAACAGCAGCAAATGATTTTCTCGTCAGTTTTTCAGTTTCACTATCGTCAGACAACCCCACGGAACGTAAGAACGAAACTTCCCCTTAAACTTGATATCCTATGCAGCGACGCATAACATAAAACACCCCAGAGACATAAAAAAACCTAAAGGCTTCCGAACCTATTTTAATGACTCATAAAATTTCCTGAGACATTCATTTGCCCCTTCACGGTGTCAAGAGGTACGTGAATGATTTATGGGAACGAAACAGGAGGGTAAAGTCTGGAAATCCTCGAATTGTACAAGCGCCCACATCTAAGGCGCAGGGTGCTATAAATTGCAACCACCTTTGAGGGGGATGAAAATTTTGTTTTCTTTACGGAAAAAAATAAGTAAACATCAAATGTTCGACTCCGCGAAAGAAAAATAAATCGCAGGGTGCTATAAATTGCAACCACCTTTGAGGGGGATGAAAATTTTGTTTTCTTTACGGAAAAAATAAGTAAACATCAAATGTTCGACTCCGCGAAAGAAAAATAAATCCCACATTATAATGAAGGTTTCAACATCCAATCAATGAAACATTTATGAGTCACACAAGGCATCATAGAGAGAGCAAACAGTTGATGTAGGTGAGTGGATTATTCGATCTCATTGACTCCTGATCTCTTACTGCTTCTAAGCGATCTCAATATCTTGCCCTAGACATAGGACAAGGACGAGTCTATAACTGTTCCCCAGGTAACACAGAACGCAAAGAACAAAGTTAACGGTATAGACGCGTATAACAACGACGAAATTCTCACGCAGTTTGCGCACTAAAGAGAGGATCTTACGTGTCTCCAATGCTCAGCAAATAGTCTGCGCATATTTTCATACGAATTGCGATGATACCGATTTCGCGTTGCTAAGATAAGGCAACTATCCTTGAAGCGTTGCACCGCGGTGGCTAAGCTGATTCCGCTTGTTTGGACACAGCCTACGACAACGCGAATATCATGCATTAACCCCAAATGAAGAAAATTCTGAAAATCATAATTCGTAAGATTTTAGTAGTATTATTAATCCCACATAAATTATATTGTTCAATATTCCTTGTTGATTACAATTGTCAATTTGAAAGCCAGTTTGGTTGATGAGGCTGAAACTCAACAAGTATCATTGTATAACGACGTGTTTTACTGGAGGTGAAAGTATTATGACTCTTAGTTCCATGTTAGTAACGTTTGACCGGGGTAGTATGTACTGCATACCTGTAAAACATACTACCCTGTGTTCTCCCTAACTGATAATCGATGCCTGGTATGGTTCACCCCCTGCCACACACCCTTAAGGTGGCTTGCTGATATTACGTAGATGTAGATGCAGCTGTAACATTCAGAAGACAGGGTAAGGAGATCAGTTCCTCTCCCTGCACCACCTTTTACGAAAAAGACCTCGTACCAGAAAATTAGTTTCCTATGTTTTTCTGAATATCTTCCAGACTCGATCCCTGAACGTTTGGTCATAACTTCAGCGCTCTACCCACCAACCTGCCCTCGTTGGTTCTTGCCAGTGGGTTTGAAGGTTGAATAGATTCCTGATTTAAACTACTATTTTATGGCTTGTAGAATGTTCGGTTTATAGTTCATGCACGCGGGGTTAATACATAAATATGTTTTATTAGTCTCATAGTAGGGTATGGTAGTCTGTAGTTTAATCTAGGATTCGAGCTTTCTGAATATCTGTCGGAGGAAACCAGGTTCGCGCATTTTGGTTTGCTGTTCTAAGAGAATCCCTCGAACCTCACCACCATTATCTCTTATTCTAGGAATAGGAGATAAGGTGGTGAAGTCTGGTTGGATGGTTCGCGGATGGATTTGGATTTTTTGCGCGTAATACAGGAATGCTTTAGTGGAGAAGAGGTCATTTAGAGGAAGCCATTTGCATTACCAATCAAGGTCCCAAACGTCGTTAAAACTTTTTTTAATGGGCGTGGTATGCTTTCTTTGGCTTCTGCATGCTTTTAGCACATCTTGGATTATTTTAAATGCACCGGGAATCCCCCGCGGCAGATATCTTTATTTCCATCGCTCGAGGACACTATCAAACCGCTTTGACGTGGCCTCGACCCTCTCTTCCCCAACTATGCACACCGTCACCTCCCCAACTGCGCGGCCTCCACCGCCCGAATTATTGCAGTCACCAAGGATAAATATCATAAAAAAGAATTACAGTAGGAGGACAGAACAGGATGATAAATAGTTACTTCACTAGAATTTTGGAATAAAGTAAACGACGTAATAATAGTACCACAGGCACACGCAGATAGAATTGCGTTGGCGATGCAAAATTTAACTAAAAGACAAAAAAAAAACTTATGACAGACACCAGAATTAAGCATACTAAGAAAAGGTTAGTACGAAGTTTGAACTGGAGCGTGGGGACTGTATTACTGCGAATCGTAGACTTAGAAGAAGGAAGGATGGTATGAGATGCTTGCTATGTGAGAAAGGAGAAAAAGGAATCACGTAGAAACAAAACTATTCTTGGCCTTACAGATGCTCCAAAAACCAAGGTCATATCACACTTTCTACGTTAGGGTCTTAATCCTAGGAAACAATGCCCCTGCCCTGGGTGGGATTCGAACCCGCGATATTTTAGCTGTTAAGGCATAAGGCAGCGCTTTACCGACCTGGATACCCGGCAGGCATGAATAAGGCATGATGGGTTTATATGAGGATCAATAATATATCGCTGGGCACTGTTAGAGATGATGAAAATAGTTGAAGAAAATTAGGGGAGTGAAGAGGGCTAGATGGAAATTTAACTATAGATAAGACTGGAGAAGACATGGTGGACGGGATGGGGGACGAATGAGGAAGTTCTTGCAATGGTTGACGAGGAGAGAAAGCTGCTGGAGAAAACTGTTGTCCGCAGAGTTGGCGGATGGGACAAGTAATCACAGATTTGCTTAATTGAAGGCCATTATGGGGTGCGGAATAGAGGGGGCTTTATGGACAGCATGAAGAGAGAGATATATGTAGAATGTGCTAAGCCACAAAAGAAAAGAAGAGTGTAGAAGAGTCGAAATAGAAGAGAAGAGGCCCATGAAAACCTATCCTGATCGGCAGAACACTCCTAATCTAATCTAATCTTCAACAGCTTCACCATAGCGAGAAACATTTGTCACTCTCTCAAGGTCTCCGGCTTGCACGCCAGTCACCTCCGGTCCGCACCTTCCGGAGGGAGAGACGAGAGTGTGGGGGGGGGGAGGAGGAAGGGGCAAGGCCCTTCGCGTGCGAAAGCACCCGATCGCCTCCCACTCCTCCTCCGTGGAGCGGGAGGAAAAAGAGATCCTCTATCCGCGGTGTTGTCGTAGGCCATGGGCGGCGCGCACTCCGTAAAACCCTCCCTCATCCCCCTCCCTTTTATCTCCCCGCCCGGTCGGTGAGTTCGCAGCAGCGCAAAAGCGCTCGTGGAGCGGGGCAATGACGACAGGCGCCACCAGCGCCATTTAATCATGAACCGAGCGGTCCGAGTTCGAAGTTAGTCGAGGGATTCGACCTACAGTTAAGGTCATTTGCGACGCAGGTTGCTAATTTCTTGGAGGGAATTCTTCAGGGTGCAGGAAAACTCGGCATCAGCCTACTACAAACGAAAATGTGCACAGGGGTCCACGGGTTAACGTCCCATCCGACGGATGGAGTACTGAACTGGAAGCGATCATCGTCTTCAAATAGGAACCGGTATAGGGATGAAAAATCTTATCCACAGCCGGGACTTAAACTCGGGTCCTCGGAATGGGAAGCCAGGCTCCTTGTCACCATTAAAAACCCGATCCCCCTCTCTTATGCCTCTTCTACACGTCCGCCTGCGCTCAGCGTACTTGGCTCAGCCTGAACGTTGAGCCGCTTTACCTTCTACACGAAGTGCTTAAATCGAATTTCGCCATCTCGTGCCAAAGTTTACAAATACAAGTAAACACTCAACATGACTGGAAAATAAAATTATTGAGGGAATGAGATAATTAAACTGGTATATTTTCACTTTCTATTACCTTCGGTACTTATCGGAACTTTTTCCCCGTTTCCTTCCATTGGATTGAGAATCTTAATCATCCAGGTTTTAGACAGCAACCGCGTTTTCGCACCACACAAGTTGTTTAATCGGAACAAAAACGAAGCGTATTACTTAAGCTGGGGTCGGGAGGCTTGCTGAGCCTACCCCTCGGTATACACGGACCTTGCCCTCGGCTGAACAATGGTGGCGCCTCTACACGGTGGGATCAGCCGTTATGTCGGCTGATCCGTGCCGCTCATCCTAGCGTGTAGAGCTAGCATTGCACGCAGAAACAATTGTTTCCTCGGCCTATCACACTCATAATTCATTTCAAATCGCGTTTATAGGAATAGAAGAGCGTTCCGTGAATCGTTGTCCTATACAATTCCGTAAATATATGCTTAATTGGATTATTTCCTATTCCCTCTCCAGCGGGATTCTATCCACTATTATGAGTCACAAATTTGCCGCAGTCATTGATCACAATCTAACTGCCAAAGATTCTTTTGTTCTCTAGCCTTGGAAGTTAAATTGCTTTCTCCACAACAATTCAGAGTATTCTACTCGCTAAATATTTCCTTCTCTCCACCACATCAAACCCTTCCCGCGCACATGAATATTTTTGGACCCCTTATATTTAAGTACTCATGTAAAAATTCCTTTCTTCATGATGAAAAAATCAGGAATTTCCGAGTTTCGATACTGTTTCCTCGGGATAGAAGGCCAGTCTCCTATGAACACCAGACCAACATGCCTTATTCATCCCTCATCGTCTTCTTTAGTAACTCTAAAATTACTCCAAGAGTTCTTTTAAAATCACGCGAGTGGAAATACTCTTGGAATTGAAGAAGCTGCTAACTAGATCGGTGGCAATGACATCTCCGTAAATGCATACACGGACGCGGGAGTCTTCCTCCGTTTCCTTCCCAGCTGATATCCATCTAATTTTTCGAGTCACCGATCCGTGATAGTAATTTATCAATTTTTAACAGCACACAATTCTGCTGGTTGGGTGACCTTTCCTCTCTTTTTCCAGAGCCATTTTTATGCGAAAATATTCTAGTACCTAAATGTTTCCCTATTTACATCACATCTGGTCCCTTATAGATACACAAGCTGGCTCGATTTTTTTAACCTTTCGCAATCACTCATGTAAATCTGCCATACATCACTACTGTTTCAGCTGGACCAAGAATTATACGCATTCCCATAGAAAAATGGTTTTCTAAAGCAGATCAACTTATATATCTATTTCTATGATGGCAGATGAAAGTTCGGACCTCACGAATTGTGCTTTTCATTCACTACAATAGAATGTAATTCAGTGTCTGCGATGAACTTACCGGTAGGTTTAATTTATTTTTGCATCTTGGCTTTAAAAAGGAAAATGACCAATTAATCTCAATGGCTGCCATATTATCGCAGATGAATACATGAAAACGCTGCCATTTTTGTGTCACCGCATCTCAGAAATTCTGCGAACGCTGAACAGTCATGTGAAATAGCAGGAAATACTCTACGTGTGATAGATAAAAATTGTCGAGCGGGTAATTATCCCTAGAGGTTCCACCCACAGAGCGTCAGGAAGCAAGAATCTAACGGTTTGAACTTCATAACGTCTAATGTGTTCGGAGTCATTTATTTGCGACTCTGGACTCAGGAGGAGACAACAGAGGTGAGGACAGATGGCGTGACTCTCGCGACGCCCTAAAAATGCACCAAAGGTTGCACCACTGTCCACTCGAGCCACTTAACCCAGCCAAAGGGTATCCGTCCTTCTCCACTCACCACCCGTAATCCGATTTGCAGCCCTGTGGAGCGCGCGATCGCGCTCGAAATCACCGCTGTCACCCAGAAGGGCCCGCAGGGAGTGCTAGCGACACAACGTTGCCCCTTGGCCGGCACGCGAGAGACCATCATGTGGGTCCTTACCATTCGTTTCGAGCCTGTCCTGAACTTAAAGGCATGCCAAGCCGTAACAAGAAGTGCTAGGATAGAACTGGAAGGGAAAGGAGGAAAGGAAGGGTGGAGAGCAACCCGGCGTATACATTAAAATACCCTTTAGCAAAGGTGCCTAGGGGTCACAGTTTAAAGTCCCATCCGACGGACGGAGCGTCGGTCTCGAATATAACTGATAACTTCAGGCTTGACCATGTGAAACCATTCCATTGTGGAAAATAAAAGAACAAAATATTGTTAGTTACACTTGTATATTTCAATAGGCACGATCCGGGTACCCCATCAACGCAGGGAAATCCTTCTCCCCAACCTAACGCCGCTCCTTCCCCCTCTATCCCTTCTTATCCCACCCCATAACTCCCAAATCACCCCACTCCCTTCCGACAGATAGATGTCCTTACTGTCGCACTCGACTTCTTATAAAAGAAGATGCATGCATGATCAGTCACCTGAAATGTAACTATGCTTTGAAACCCGGGTCGTGCCTATTGAAATATACAAGTGAACCTAACAAAGTCGGTCTTGAAGTTCCTTCCACACAGCACTCAAGTAGGGACTGCTGTTCTATTGTAGAAATGTATCACTGCTGGAACTTCATCCCGTGTTCTTGACGTTGTAACAGCATTATATACACCACACGAACCAGATCTCCATTGGCCCTCGACGCCCCAAATGGGCAAGCTAATAGTTTGGCGGGATGGATAGTCTGAAGGGGGAACACACGAAAAATATGTTGATTAGAAACCCTGCCATGCCACAATAATTAAAAGACAGCGAAAAAATACTCTGATGAAGCCCACACGTCAACAAGTCATCAGCCATGTTAGAATAATATCATCATCATCGGTCAACAATCCTAGGATTGGTTTGATGCAGCCTTCCACTAAAATCTTCTATCGGCCAACCTCTTCATATTGAAGTAGCTCCTCTCTTTTACATCCTTCACAACTTGCTCCACATACCTCATACGACGCCTGCCTTTTCCATTCTTCCCGTTCACTTTGCCCTCGACGATTGTCTTCATCAGGCCATCGTATCTCAAGATGTGGCCCATTAAGTTGTTCCGTCTTCTTTTTAATGTTTTCAGTACACATCTCTTCTCTCCCTTTTTTCTTAACACTTCTTCGTTTGTCACTCG
The DNA here is from genome assembly GCA_933228895.1 of Platycnemis pennipes. NCBI lineage: Eukaryota > Metazoa > Arthropoda > Insecta > Odonata > Platycnemididae > Platycnemis > Platycnemis pennipes. The sequence continues at coordinate 76,534,426 of OW121854.1, forward strand.
ATCGATCCATTTTATCTTCATCATTCTTAGGTAGCACCACATTTCAAATGCTTTCAGCCTGGACTTCTCTGCTGCTGTTATTGTCCATGCTTTTCTGCCATATAGTAGAATGCTCCAGATGCCTGTTCTTATGAAATGTTTCCTCACTTCAACGCTTGTATTTGCAGCTGTAAGCAGAATCTTCTTCTGGTAAAATTCCCTTTTTGCTCCAGGATTTGGATACAGGAAGAAGACACAACCAGCTAAGCTCAAGCAGAGTGTTTGATGAATGCCTGATCATTCTGGGAATGCGCTGGCGGTGCAAAGGAAGGACCGTACTAAAAGAGTTTAGGAAGTTCCACCCCCACCAGCCGCACTGACCTTTGGGTTGAATAATATGGTAGGTTATCCAATCATCCAGTTTTCCAAATTACCATGATATTCAAAGCCTTTTTAATGCCATAATATCCTGATTATTGAGTTTAACCATGCTAGAATTCTATGAAAAATTGTCATTTTTTTAAGTGGTTTAGTCGGTCCCTGATATAAATGCGTACATTTTTCTAATTTAAAAACTTCAAAAGCAACATTCTTCGAATGGTAGAAGGTATAAGGGCGTCTATAACTACAGAATGAGAGAGAGTCCAAGAATTAATTATTGTAGACAGGCAAGTGGAGGAATCAATATGCAGAATTTATATGGATAGTGAGCAATGATTTGTTGAACGCGTTATGAATATTCAATGAGCAGCCAAAGTGCAGATACACACCAGCGCCCGTCACTTGTTTGTGAAAAACAAATGAACGTAGGTACCTCCAAATGCAATGCTGGTACGATTTATGTCTTCAAGTCTTTGTTTACACATCGCAATCGACGAGGCACGATCGAACGGCATTTCGATTGAAACCATTACTCCATTCCCTTCTCTCGAGGTGAAAGCCTGTTGACGGAGAGCGAAATGACCACGGGTATCCAAATAAAGATTTCGAAGGCAACTGACGTTGTTTTTCTCTGGCTCGAGACCTTGATGTGAGGATAAGTAAATATTGTTGACTGCGCGGCGTACCTTCCTAGCGATTCTCAAGCTCTTCTACAGGAAATGCATTCGTCATAGAAGAGTTTTGATTCACTGATGCTTCGGCTTTAGCAATATGAAACCGGGTGGACGGGGACGAGAAGGTCTTAATGCCATGACCGTTACTTGAGCGTCAGCAATACATGGAGCTTATTAAATAAATACAGCTTCACATTATATGCGTACTCTGGTGGGACAAACATTACAGGGTATGCCATTTCTCACGTTTATTTCATGCCGCGAAAAAATTAGAAATGTGATCAGTTGTATACCCGTCACTACAATCTCTAGAGCTAACGGGGAATAAACAATTCTCTCCTATCCACTACTTCCAGATAATTGCGAACAATGAAAGATACATTCACGTATCGGCGACGCCACCGGCGTTATGCACAAGCCATAGTTTGAAGAGGAAGATAATTCAGCTGCATGAACGGTCACAAAGCATCGTGAACAAAAAATTCAGGCATGCATTACGTAAAAATGGATTCAATCCATTTTCAAATTTAACACTAAAGGTATATATTAATTCCTCTGGAAATGAAATTCTTCAGAAGATGCTCTTCGTAGAACATTTTCAATCGATAAACTGGGTGAGTGGAAAGAAACAAGGATTATGGAATAAAAGAAGAATTGATTCGAATTGTATGGACAAGACAATTTTTAACATCGAGAGGTATACTATGAGACTTCTACTTGACGCTTAGTGCAAACTTTTTCCTAAACTACGATAGACGGGGATTGGGCAAGTGTAACAGCTTGAGTACTAACATCCCGCCTCATAGCTCAGGTTCAAAAATTCTGTTGCAAAGGGTGAACATTTTCAATGGAGTACAAGTCCCTGCAAGAGTACTGAGTGGTGGGGAAACTCGAATTCAGTACTCTGTCCGTGGAATGGGACGTTCAACTGTGGATATCTCGGCTCCTTCCTTCTAGGGCCTGCTAACCGGATTTATCTCCATCCGCACCCCATTCACCCAGCTACACCCATTCCCCCACCAATCCATAACGGCGCTAATGACCTCAGCAGTAATAAGTGCGAAACAAACAAAAAATTTGCGACAGATAAAGAAGACCGCTTTGAGCCAGTAGATAGGCACGACGTCGGAGGTCGGTGATACACTCTCGTATGCCATGCCTAAAAGAATCTGAGGGAGAGAGATTGAAAGGCATCGCTGAGCACGAAACGGAAGACGTCGTCCCCAGAAGATATCTCGTACGCGGGTTCCCTCAATTTAATTTGTCGCGCAACCGTATCTCACCTCGCCATCCCGCACTTAGCAAATAATGGGTTGATAATGCGTTCGGAGGGGAAAAAATGAAACGAGGTACACTCAAGGCTGCCTTGTGCAGCATGTATCTGATAGAGCAATATCTCTATCACTCTCTCCCGTGGCATGAAATCCCTCTGCTTCCACAACTAAGATAAGGAAAGCAACCGATTACATGCTGCGACTTGTTCAAACACTTATGCCGAGATGTGAAATTAATGCAATTCTCTGGCATTGAGTTCTGACTTGCCGAGGAGGCACCGACCATCTTCTAGCCTACAGAGTGTGAATAATTAAAATTATTTCTTATTTATTTTCATGGATCCGATAACAGAAGAGATGGCCTTTTACATCGGACACTGAGTCAATAACAAATACACAATACACACACAGCCTATTTGCGAAAATCCGACCCAATTAGGACTTGAACCCGCGAACCCAGGAATAGCAGGCGAGGACTTTACCCTGTCGCCACTGAGATTGGAAAACTACGATAATTATTGAATAAACTGGGGAAAATTGCAAAAAATCTTTTCCAATTACATTGTCCTCGCTGTCCATGAAACTGAGGAAATTTGAAGTCCATTTACTGTAAATCCTGGAAGTCAAAACTGCGTCCCGTTCAAAAGAGGTGAAGCTAATACTGCACGTTCCATACACGACCCGAATTTTTACAATTTGTACGATTTTAGGTAAACATCGTAGATATTCAATAGTTTGTTTTATTACTTCTCTTCATTAAGACATTACATTTAACGAAGCCTGAATCAGTTTTGTTCACTCTGGTCATAGAAATAAGCGATTTTAAAATGAAATAGTAACAGGAATACGACAAATGATTATTTTGATGATTAGTTACTTATTTCCTTGACATTTCACGAGAATGCTGCATCAGAAGGAGAAGAGTGCACATTTCCTAACATAGATATGCAGAATACCGATTATTAGTATCGTTAGTGCCGTCGCCGAAAGAGTAGCGTCACAGTTCCGTCAGCGCCGAAGATGATCGAAGTAGAGATCCTCCCGAACAGGGTACCACATCGAAAAACGTTTTAATTCGTTGAGTAGGTACTCACCCTATATGGTGCGAGTTGAGCGAGTTGGATGATGCTGAGGAGGAGGCGGATGAGGAGGAAGACGAGGATGATGAGGAAGGCGGGCCCGAGGGCACGTCTATCGAGTGTGAGGATGTCCGCCGGCGGTCACCGCCAACCATGTCGGCCAGCCGCGCGAAGTCAGTGTCGTGGTCCATGAGGCGAGCCGACTTCCTCGACTCCAGCAGCCGGATTTCCTCCTGTCTCTTTCTCAGCTCCAGAGGCGCCTGAGGAGGGCGGAAGAGAAGATGAACGTTGGGGTCAATTGAGGCGGTAAAACGAACCACATGTTCATCTGCATCTACAGGGTACATAATATCCTGCAAGCCACCATAAAGGTACGTGGCAGGGGGTGAATTCACAACAGTCATGCATAAAAAGGATTAGTAATAATACTAGTCTAAACTTCAATTTTTAAAAAAAGATAAAAATAGCAAAGCAAGCATGCAAAGACATGCTGTTAGTTGGGTTGGCTTAAGGTCCTTATACCAACATGACACCACCAAATGCAAAACCAACCAAAATACCAACATGCATGATACACTCGTATTTAGACCAATGGACATATTTACAGCTATTCATATCCCTAATTGTACGAAGGAAGAAGGACATTTTGAATCTGTCAGTTCGGCAATCAATTTCTATAATTTTATGATTTTGGTCCAGCCTACCATAGTAGGATTGGAGTTCGCAAAATAATTTTAACGTCATCAGCGAAATACTGCCGTAGAATTTATTTAAAAGATTAAGTCTAAATTTCAACCTAAGGTCTGATAATGATTCCCATTTTAGTTCATCTAAGAGACTGGTTACGGTAATATAGTTATCATACCGTGCCTATACAAATAATGCCTATCTTCGCTGCACATGTTTTATTTCCCTATTTCATGTGGATCCCATATGCTGGCAGCGTATTCCAAATGGGGTCTAACAAGGGATATTGTTGCCGTTAAAGGAGGGGACCGATAAATTACACTACATTTAACATGAACAGTAATCTAGTTAGAAGAGGAAGGTAGTTCGATGCAGGTGGAAATTTTAGGAAGGAAGGGATATTGGAGGAAAACCCCGCGTCGGTGGTTGTCACTATCGGGGGTGGAGGCGAGTAATGTCATTTGTGAAATTAAGTTACGAATAAGGTAAGAATGTAAGAAGCGTAGGAAGGCTGGAGAGAAACCAGGTATTGGAAGTGATCTACTCTTATCGACTGATGCCAAGAGGTTCAATACTTTACGTCCCAACAGATGGACGGAGCACTGAACGCAAAATACTCTTTGAACACCACTGGTAAAGAACGGGAAAACGTTGAATAATCTCAGCCACTTCAGGTATCCAAAGCCAGGTCCTCCAGATGGGAGGCCATTTATCTTTCCACCACAAAAACTAGATTTTTTTCTGAACAAGGACTTCAACGTATTCGATAAATTTCTTATTAAAAAATATTCATAGACACCACAAGGATAGATAGTGGAGAGCAAAAACACAGTCGTATAAGTAAATGCCCGAATCAAAATAATATTATTTGGTGATTGACTATCTATGAGAATAAACGTTGATAAATTTAATCTCAGGAAGGAAAACACCAGCCATTATATTTTTATGCTTGATCCTTTATCATTGCGGAAATTCGAAAATAATCTACGGATAAGAGAGAGATACTCAAGGCGCTTATCTTTGGTATACGTTGAAAAGGCAAGGAAATATCAATAAATTCGGAATATCGTGTATTGACGGGTTCAACAAATAATAAGCGTAGGTTCGGATGAAAAGCACTGTATAAACTCCGAGCATTGACAGAAAAAGACTGAAAGTCGTGGAATGTGTCCGTAATTAAATTAACTTAACATCGCGCTATGTACGAAATTGTTTAAGACAAAAGATGACGTAAAGCGGGTGTTTCACCGCACCAGGTACAATGTTCTGAACCTGAATTTTGGTACATCATCATGGCGTTAAATGGCGTAAATTATAAAACCAGTCATATTTTGATATCAATAAAATCAATGAAAGACTAAAAGCTGTGTTAATTTTTCTGGATCAAAAATCCACACACGATAGTGATACTCGAAAGATTTAGACAGAACTAAAGAGAAAGTCGAAATGCAGAATTTGTAAATATTAGGACAGAGGTTGGGGGATTCAGAAGAATTTAATTACCTTTCTTGCCAGGTTCCACATCATGAATCATAAAGATCAATGACTACTTGACCGAGGGAAATTATCATTGTCGAGTTCATAAATAATCTAGATTGCCCATGACCACTCCTTTTAGTATTAAGACGCAATGACGTTAGTGATTTGGAATATGAAGAAATTATCAGCATGAACTCGCCTAAGACACTCTTTTGAAGATATCACAGGTTGTTACCCCGATTTTCTCAAGTTCTTCCTTTCTTATCAGTCAAAAACAATTGGTTCGGGAACTGCGAACTTCATACATGCCACAGAGACAGTCATTCTCACTCATTTAACTGCCTTGACACCCTTTTCATGTTGGTATGCATGATATTAAAAGGTAAGCACAGGTCATAGGCTACTACCACGTAAGATCTCAGTATTTCAGATCACGAATGGTGGAACTGCACGAGGAAAGTTTTTGTAAAAACAGGAACTTAAAAATTAGCTATATATAAAAATTTTATTTTCCCAATTTGATGCTAATAATTAAATCTATTGCAATAATATATTTTCGCGCTTTCATATACACATACCAAACACCATGCATACTCTTTCCCGAGAAGAACATTTTCGTTCCACTACCGAGTTACAAACGAATTCTTATACTTCCGATGGGAGGATGGGATCCCTCGCTTTCACTGAAAACGCAATAGAGTAAGTTACTCCTTGCTAAGAAGGTACAGCATCATGTTGATAATTTATTTTTTATTATTAGTTTACAAACGGTTATTGTAGAACTTCAACTGTAGCAAGCTCTACTTTGTGGAATGACGGCATGATGGGAGAAATAAATTCGTGGAATAAGTACAAAGTGAATTATTTCTCCCATCGGTGATTATAGGTTTAAATGGATATTTAATTCTTCCCGCGACGCATACATTTCACACCATGTCCCTCTTCAGCCCCTCGTACTTCCTACCTCCCATCATTCCATCCAAACTTAATTTGTATTCCAAGAAAATTATTGGTCTTGGCTGTTTCCCGTTATCTTCTTCAATTTAGTTTTTAACCCAACGCGTTAAAGGCCGCCCACTTAGATCAGACGTCTATCACAACCGGCTCAATGTGGAACCACTGAGTCAGATGTGCGGACTACATTTCACCTGACCCTACCCCTCGGTCAATCAGGCATATGTGGCCCTAATAAGACCTATTTTCTTCGCTTCTGTCGGTCCAGCCCTACATATACACATGATACCCTGTAAGCCACCGCAAAGGTGGCAGGGGATGAACTATCTCCACCCTGACACCATTCATTTCGTTTCGGAATCAAGAGTCAATTTGTAAGTAAGTTGCAGCGATGCCAGAAAGTTGAAATTTTTCCACGCATTTGAACTCCCTCGACGGTTCGTCAATTGAGTTCAAATACGTGGAACAATTTCCCGATGGGGATATGGAGCCACTCCCCATTTTGGCCAGAAATGTGAAATCCCCTGGGCGCGTCGTCAGTGAAAGATCAAGACGGTGAGAGGGAATATCCAATCGGATAACGAAGAGAGAGGAAGCGGGTGGCGCCACATGTCGCCCTTGGCGCCCCGTACCAGCTGCGTCGGGGGAAGTGACCTTACGGCTAGTCGGCGAGGACCACGAGAACGCAAAGCATAACCTTCGACCCAAATAGGAAGGCTCAAACTTGTCTACACGTGGACTGCACGAAAAAAGTTCTGGGAAATGAATCACGCGGAGCGAGGTCACAATCGCAGGTGCATTTGCTTCCTCTGGAAAGCTACATTTGATAGGGAATAGAAAGATTATGGATTTGATTGATATGCTGGTTATAGCATCCTGACCTCGAGGAATCGGGCTAAAATCAGTTCAGTACTAGGTCCATCGATTAGGATGCTAAATCGTGGACCCCTAGGCGCCTTTCGTTGATGGGTTGGTGGTAGGCTACTGCTTCACTCCACCCTTCCTCCACTCTCAAAAATCCAATCTATGGCCAATAGTCACCCTCTTACCTATTCCTATTCACCCTCAGCGATTGGAATGACTTAGCCGCCCGTCGCCTCCCTAAATAATAACAACTAAATTCACTCATTTAGTGCAAGATCCGGATAAAGTAACAAGGGGAAGAAATCACAAGCTATTGTAATCTCACGAGTGCAGTAAAGAAAATAGGATTCCGTAAAAGTAACTCGGCTGTCGTCAGGCTATAAAGTGTTTGGTGGAATTACTACACCATAATGTCGAATAAAAGCAATTTTACTCAGGAATATCGGCTATTCTAGAGGAAAATCGTTTGTATTCAACATAATTTTATAAAAGTCCGTTAAGATTAAGCCTATTCTCTGGCAATATTGCTTATATTCCGAAGTACCAATTTTGTTGTCATTGTCATTTCTGGGGAGGCGATTGAGGATTGAGAATCATTGAGGATATGTAGTAACTATAGATGAGAGAGAATTTATTCACAGAACGGAGGAGCTGTGTAGAAAAACATCCATTTATATCTTAGAGCAATACCGACCACTAAAAACGGCTCACACAAACCAACTGCCCATGGACTACATAATTTATCGCGGTGGTGAATTCTCAGTATTTTTGGTTGATTTTATCACCTTGAGGTATTATCGACGACATCCTTTACTGAAATCAGAGGGCAGGATTATGGAATAATGGGAAAAGAACAATGGGTAAATGTGAAGATTTAGCAGGAAAGTTGACATCGCGCCGGATTGCACACTTCATCAAACCAACGAGGCCCGAAGCAATCATTACTTAACAATACGGTTATTTTGTGGTTCTCAGGATTCACCTTCAAAGGTTATCGGCGACATCTTTCACGAAATGCTGAAAATGTAGGCTTGCGAAACGTTGCGCCAAAAGGTTGATTTCACGACCGTTCCCAGCATTGATCAGGTTGAGAGAGGGAAGGAGAGGGAGTGTAGGCAACGCAGCCAGCTTATATCACCAAATTCGGGTACACGCGCCTGTTTTCTCTCGCGAGGGCTAAGCCAATCGATCACTTCCCTCTCCTCCGTAGCCACGACCACTAATTTTCTTAAATGACACAAACGACCTTAGGCGTCAAGAACTTCAAGGCGAGAGTAATCCCTCACGGAGACAGGCCGCGAAGAAAATTTATTTGACGGGTGATGTGGGCATTCGTTGACATTTGTTCGTGGAACCTGGCAGTCGTAGCTGTAACGCAACTAGGTTTTACGAAGCTCTAACGGTCCGATCATATATCGCTTTCTAACCTAACTAAGCCTTAGGACGAACACAGCGTTCATGTTCTAGGCGGGATTCGAACCCGAGACCTTAGGGTTGCAGGCCGGAGGATTACCGATCTGAACACAGAGACTGGCGTATACTTTCGTTGATATTTAAAAAGAATTGAGCAACTGCAACTATCAAGGGAGGCGACAAACAGCTAAATAATAGGTAGGATTTTGAAATAGCGTGTATTGGGGGGGCTATAAAGGAGGAAGATTCGAGGGAATCTTGACGTCCGTCTAAGCATACTCTTTGCAAAAGGCAGAATGGTTTCACGTCTCTTGCGACGGATGCCGTACTGAACTTGAAGTGCTCTTCGCATAGAGGCGTGTATTCCACTAAAAATTCTTGAACCCGGGTCCTCAGACTATCTCGCCAAACCAGTTCCCAAACAAATTGGCCAAAAGCAATGATAAGAAAGAAAGAGTATTTCCTCACGGGTGAGAGTGCAAATTACACGCGCGCGACATTCACCGGCTGTCCGGTTTTGTTTTTGTTTTCCAACTCTCCTCTTACTAGAGCGAGCTGTCATTTTTGGACCCTGTACAGGCATATACAAAAAATACCGAAGTTTGCATAAAAAAGTCTTGATGATCCGTAAAATTAACAGTAGAGAAAATTAGTGCATCAGTAGAAAAATATTTACTAATTCACAAGCATAACCACGGTCCGCTGAGAACAGAAAATTAGAAGTAGGCATTCACGTTTGCAGAAGACATCATCAAACCATGTAGTCCCCGATGGATCTGGGCGCACAAGAACTGGACCAAAGCAAATATCGATCTTTAAACAATGGGCGCACACATTTTCTGCCTATTTTCTGCTTGTTCCCAAGAACAATAGGCCAACGGCGATTGTTTCCGGGACTTTTATACCGTCTATCATAGAGAAGAATCCAGTTCCTTTGTCCCCCGAACAAGAGCGCAGGAAACGCGAAAACAACGGTGGCAGAAGCGGGCAGACCTTCACGCGCTGCCCTTCGCTTCCTTTGTTTTCCTTTCTTTTTATGTCCCTCGCCCGGCGTCGTTTCTGGGCCGGGAGACCGGCCGGCCGGTCGAGCTGACCTTCGCTGCCATACGGTCGGGAGTCCCCCGAGGTGGGAGGACAGCTGATCGAGGGGGTTGGATGGGGCCAAGGGCGACTCTCCCGAAAGCCTTTCCTCCTATAGGGCGCCCTCCCATTGGGGGGAGGGCGCCCTATATCCCGCCCTACGCCCTTCCGAGAGGCGCCACCCCCCCATGAGGGGGAGGGTGACTGACTCCCCACTCGTTTTCAATAGCGTGTCACTTCGTATCCCTTCGCGGGAGATTTAATGCCCTTCACCAGTCGTTAAAATTAATACGAATGAAAAAAAACTATAAAAGACCAAACTATCTACTGAAGCAAGATTTTTTTTAGGATAGAAGCATGCCTAAATGTAATACTCTTATATATAATACATCTTTGTACAACTAACCCTCTGCCACACACCCTCGAAGTGGCTTGCAGGGTTGGCAAAAAATATAGATATCGGGCAAGGGCCTAGCCAAGATGGCACACCGGTTCTCGTGAGTTCACCGAAGTTAAGCAACGTTGGGCACGGACAGAGATGGGATGGAAGACCCCTCCATACCTTTACCGCGGTGCTCCTGTCCCCTGTATACAAGTGGCGGGCAGGTTAAATAAGGGTTGGCACAATGGATCTAAAGAGGTCTAAGTGCCAGGCGGGCTCCAGAAGGCCCCTGCCCACACCTCCAATTTATTAGATAGATATCCGGGCCCTGTAGGTATTAATATTTATTTGGCACGAAGCAAATAAATTAATATTCATCGGTCCCTACCTCGAAACCAACTATGTGAGAATTTTATTTAATGAATGACAGGACTGTGAGGTAACTGAGGTAGGTGGTTGAGCATTGAGCTACTAACTGATAGGTCTAGAGTTCAAATCCAGGAAAGTATTATGTATACGTCCAGCCAAACCTACGAGGTGTAATTTCCTGGGTACCATATCGTTCTAAGAAACTACATGCGTCGAAAGGAAAGGAACTGGCCACCGTAAACCGCCGAGTATATTACATTTGCCTCCTCGGTACTTGGTAGTCTCTACCAATACCAACCAGACCCACTCAGCTTGAGCGCAGAGATTGGCATTGAAAGTGGGATTATATTTAAGGGACAAAGAATCTAAGAGATACATGAGTATGTACTCATGTATTCAATAACTGAATCCAAAATAGAACATATTGCGTAAGGAACAGCTAATGCTTCGTTCTATTTCCAGCAGCTTTATGATCTTTTATTTTAGGGATTGAAAGCTAAATACTATCGAATAAGGGAATACATACTTTTATGCCCTTCCCATAACAGCAATTAGTCTTTTTAAAGTCACCAACAAACTCGCTGCTTGCATCTTCATGTTGTTTTTTACTTAGTCCATGTAATGTCGAAAACATGAAAGCAGTTACTGCCACTACAGGCGAACTGCACAGGACAAGGGAGCAACGACAAGAGTCAACTCAGTTAGACCTCACGCCCTCCTGCGCGCGGGTCGATACCAAAACACCGGAACGTGAATTTTGGGTCACCAGTAAGAGGGGCGGAATCATCATTTCGGTTCAATGTCGCTCCACCATGAAGAGGAACGTGCAATACGAAAAATAAACGACCGCCATAAGTTTACGTGGAACCCGAGCCATGCGACCGAGAAAAATGAGTTCTTTCACATCCAGTTGATGCAAAAGAGTCGCTAATACTTCTCGTTCGCTCGACAGCAGTTCAATTCTCGAAGTCAAAAGAATTATTTCAAGGGCAAAACGCGAGTCTTCCTCGTGAAAATTTCCGCATAAAGACGAAGTTACGTAAACTAATGTCACTAGATGCGATGTGGATATTTCGAACAAAACTGGCTGCCTGTACCATATCTCACTTTTTAACGCCAACGATTGAGGTAAGTATAATAGGAACGCAATGAAAATTAATTCGTCATCACCATTAATTGTTTACATTTTTCAATTAAATAATACGTATTATAAGGAGCTGGAAGGGTGATGAATAGGAAGAGGGCAAAAATAATTATCGTTTCGGCTTTTGAAACGTGGTGTGGAGGGGGATGGAGAGGGCAAAGTGTGTGGAAAGAGAGACTAATAAGGAAGTGCAGAACGGTAGGGGAGATGAAGAAGTAGGTTGAAGAAATTAAGAGAAGACGGAGGAAGTGGATGGAACACGTAATGAGGATAATAATCGTGATGAAAATAATGTTAGTTCAATGGGTAGAGGGAGAAGATGGTTTGGAGAAGGATTTGGATATAATGGTGAATGGAACAGAGCGAATTACAAAGCACAATTAACCATTTTACTGCCAGTGGTCGTGCGAAAACTGCCAATGGCCGATATATCGGCCGACTTACATTATATCATTACATAGTTACATTATTATTTTCTTCAAATCAGAGAAGGCATGAATGATTTTTCATCCCCATAAAAACTGAAATGTATTATCAGCCTTGAGAAAAATACATATTTCATACGTTAAATTTAAGTGCTTCAAATATATCTAAAATTCATAATCTTACGATTTTCACGAAAATGGACTGTGCAGTTTTCGCACAGCCTAAACCTAAAAGGATCTGGCAGTAAGAGGGTTAAGGTAGACAGTGCCCTATCCCTTGGGAGAGAAAACAGCAATAGTAAGACTTCCGGTTAAGCATAAACAAGTTGTCATAAAAATATCATTTTTTTCACTCAGCTCTGCCCGAAGTCACGCCTTAACCGAACGTCATCAGGCGCATCGACGCCCTCAAGTAATCGAGAATTTCCGCCTCTCCGAGGGTTCCATCTCCACCAGAATCCTCTTCGATCAACGCCCGTGACCAACATTTGGTAGAGTAGGAGGAGAAAAAAAAACTAACTAGTGATTCAAAGTCAAACCGAGAACCGACTCCGTCCTCGCCAAACCGTTTCGGTAATAATTTCGAATTTATTTCACGCCCCTACACCCGCTACACCATCCCTACCGGCAAAGGGACGGGAGGGTGAGGGAAAAAAACACGCTAGGGTATAAGGTGAAGTCACGCGGAAAAGGAGAGAGAGAGAGGAAAAAGAAGAATCTAGAGAGGAGACTCCTCTCTCTCCAAAGCCGCAACTTCATGGTGTCGCAAGTTTTGATTCCGTGCGCGCCCATTGCCCACGACACAACTGTCCACTGGCCACTTCCGCGTTCGCCTCCCCCGTTTCTCCTTGGGGGGAGGGACGTGAGAGAGATAAAAACGACAATCCCTGCACACGCCGAGCAATAAAAGAAGAATCAATCAAAGCGCAAAAGAATAACCACCTGGTCCACTCGGATTTTCAAGGTTTTTCGAAGCGCGCAACAAGTAGTTAAAATTTTAAATTCCAACGGCAAAATCAATAGGCCCTCGGATAAATTTATTTCGGCTTACAGAATTGAGGTAATCGGCTAAAATTAATCGATAAATCGAAAAGAGAAGACGAAGGCCATTTTAAACTTATTTCAGAGATAAAATCAATACCTACCTATATTAAAGTTACGGTAACCAGAAAGGGGATTGAATTTGAAATTTAGTGTCGCGGACAGGAATGAGTACTAGAGTTATTTTATACAATTTTTTCCACTTCTGTTTTCTTATCGATCATCATCGTTCTGTAAATTTTACAGTTTTTTCAACGCATTTTGTATCACTCTTAAGCCTTTGGCTTACTGATTCAAATAAGCGAACTCAAAAATACTCCTTCCCCTCCGCATCGCTAGTGGTTGCAGAACAGAATTAACGTATTAATAAATGCTGATAAATTACCCTAGGGTTGCCACCACGAAGATTTTTTATTTTAGGACAGGAGTGAAAATAAATATGAGCTCATTAACGTTTAATGAGTATCCACACCTAGCACGATGACGTAAGCGGTTCACTCTGAGGCTGTAGTCAGTTCGACAGTTGCGTCTTGTCGAAGCAAAGGCGTAAGACGCAACTACTCAGTCGAAAATCAAGATATCGGGATAGTCTCACCAAGAAGGCAATTCAAATAAATTTGAAGGGTAAAAAAACACCAACTGCAACACCGGTGATGGTTTTAGTCCGGTTTGGAAGTCTCTCCTCCGATTTTATAAAAAGGCAAGACAAAACCAAACAAATCAGCAGACGCCGATCACTATGGATCTAGCGATGGATAGGCAGTATTTTAGAATGAAAAAATAAAAATTGACTAATATCACATCAGAAGACGCACTGAGGAAGGTGGCTGAGTCATATACCGAAGCATTGGCATCAAATGCACTCACCTGGTGGATTTCCCGAGAAAATTTCGAACTAATTATAAAATAATGTTAAACTTGTAAAACTTCAAAGGTAAAGTGAGAGTTAAACTCTACATGGACCTCACATTTCTGGTTGGTTGGTTATTCAGGGGAGGCGACCGACAGCTGAGGTCATTTCGCCATTTAGGATAGGTGGATAATTGGGTAATGGTAGGAGTTTTCAGGGAACGGAGGAAGGGTGGAGAGAAACCCGGCGTCGGCATTAGCCTACTCTTAACGAAAGGCGCCAAGGGGACCACGGCTTAATGTCCGACGGACGGAGTACTGAACTTGAAATACCCTCCACTAGGCACTCAAGTGGGGACCGGTTTTCCACAAAAATCCGCCACTGCCGGGAATCGAACCCGGGCCCTCGGGATGGGAGGCCAGTACTCTAGCCACCACACCAACCCGATCCCCCTCACATTTCTATATGTAGAAGGAAATAAAGAGTAAGTCCACCATAAAGAGCGATATGAGCATTAATAATAAAAAAAATCCCATCTCTCTCATCATCCAATCCCTCCCCGACTGCCATAACCCCACCTGACCACGTACTAGTCCCTTCGTGTACGTGAGACGATTCTTCGATCAATGAGGATGGAGGACACCCTTCGAATTTTCCCCCTGCGCCCAACGTGAAGGACCTAAGGGAGGTACGAGAGTCGGTCCGACCTAGGCCAATACGCGTGTCCGGTGCGAGTGTGCCCTTCAAAGGATCGATACGGAATCGAACGGACTGTGACGCAGTCGACGACCGTTTATTTTCGGAGCGTGGAAAAAAATCATTTCTTTCGTGTCCCCGATCGATAAAAGTTTTTGTTTTCCTTCCATTCTTCCAATTCGCCACAAAAACCATTTCCAGGTGAAATTCGTGTCTCGAGCCTCATTAAGAGGGCGTGGTCGCGAAAGGAAATCAGATTGCTTACGTCACATTCGGCTCCTTTGTTTGATAACGGCAAAGGGAACACTGCATTTCTACAAGGAGCATTTTACTCTGGACCGATCTGCATCACCCGAAAAAGTCGGCTTGTATTAGTCTACTGGTTAATCATCCAAAGGGCCCGGGTTCAATTCTCGTATCAGGCAGATTTTCAGTGAGATCCCCACTTGAATACCGTGTTGAGAGCACCTCAAGTTCAGTACTCGAACCGTTGGAAGGGAAGTTAAATAGCGTACTCCCTGACACTTTTTGTTAAGAGGAAGATAGCGCCTACGCAAGGTTTCTCTCCACCCCTTACTCTTCTTAGATTCCGACCTCTTCCCAAATACTCAACAACCCTTACTGAGCGGAAGACCTTAGTTGTGGGTATTCTCTCCATTTAACAACATCGACAACAAATTCCTGCCTGCCACTGAACTTGATTCTAGCCATCCCTCGCATTTACTTCTTTCACGAGGGTGGAGATTCGCAACTACGGATAATTGCTTCGATGTGGATATCTTTTGTGCCAATAAAAGTGTCAGCAAAGACGAGAGTTTGACATCCACATCCTCTTGCAGCTAATTACGACGATTTTCCCCAAGACCCCATAAAGAATTCACGGCGCAGTCCCGCCCCGTAACATTTACCAATCCCTACACTCTGCAGTCTCTTTTGTCCTTTCCCGATATAAAAATTTGGTGGCATTTCGTGAGTTCAGGGGGAGCGTGAGAGGTCCAAGGGGAATAAGGGGTGGCCATGAGGATGTCAAGGGAGAATGGAGTGGGATAGCGGTAAGGGGTAGGACGAGCCCTTTCCCTTCCTCTCAAGGAGGAGAAGAGAAGCCAATCAGATGGAGGGAGCAATGGAACTCGAAGCGAGAAGCGGGCTTCGTCCTTACGTCCACGACCTCTCTCTCTCTCTCTCCTTCTAGCTTTGCCATTTAAAGAGCGACTTGCTAAGCGGAGTGTAACGGATAGGACAGAATTCGATACCATTCCGAGAGATTTCTCCCCCGGCAATAAAATAAGGGAGGGAGGTCTGCTATTCCTTGCACACCACGATCACAATAGCTTCGGAGTTGGGAAATTTTCCAAAGATTCCGATTGGAAACTCCCTCACCGTGTCCATGGACTGATTTTCGAAGGGAAAGAGGACCGATGGGTCGACGTTTCACGCGGCCTCCGGTACTTGAAAAGGTTAGCAGTAGATATCTGATGGGAGCGACCGACAGCTAGTGTCATTTACGTCATTTAGGATAGGTGGTTAATTGGGTGGTTAGTCAGGGAATAGGGGAAGAATGGAAAGAAACCTGGTGTCGGCATTGGCCTGCTCTTAACGAAGGGTGCCAAGGGGTCCAACGGTTTAACGTCCCATTCGACGGACGAAGTATTGAACTTGAAGCATTCTTCACTCAATTAGGGACCAATTGAACACTTCCATTGCCGTGATATGAACCCAGGTCTTCAAGATGGAAGCCAGTACTCTAGCCACCATACCAACCCGATATTCCATCGCCGTAACGGTACGGGTTTGTCCGTAGGTACCTATATTTTCAAGCGTCACATAGATATTGAGAAAGTGAGAGGATGCACCAGAATAATGGTGAGAGAAGGTTACGAGAGCCAATTGATTGTGTACGGTGATATTTCACGCGAGGCACCGCCCCGGCGCGCCTCTTTACTTACAGCCCCTCCCTCCCCCTCCATACACTCTTCACTGTTTCCTCCTCTTATGTTAGAGGAGATAAACGCTGACGAGCATAGCACGGACGTCCCTGCTTGCTAGATATTTTGGCTTTAAAATTATTAGAAATCTCCAACAACAATTCTTACCACAACCATGTTGATGCTTTGTCTCAATACTAAAGCGATCAAATTGAGAAATGTGTTATTATGGGAGAATAAGACCACCTTGGTTCATATTCGAGTTTGGGTGTCTTCATAAAAGAACATTCGGATAACTTAAATTTTGATCTCAGTTGAGGAGATAATAAAATCACTTTTCAATATGCTAAAAATACTTTGGCTCTAATGCATCGCCGAACCTAACTTAATGCTAAGGTAACACAACAACTATCACCGATTTTAATTTGAACCCGCGACCTAAATATTGCCAGGAGGCGCGTTACTAACCAGAATTACCGCGACTGGTAGCAGAGATGATTAGGAGAAACGAGAGATAAATTGGAGAAATGGAATGAAGCTACATCATTCCCTGAGATAAGACTTCAATATAAGGTACAGAATTCAGCAGACAGCATTTCTGAAAGTACGCGATGGAATTCTCAGCACTGTTAATCCTAAAGGCGAACAAAAAAGTGCCAACATGTTTTGTTGGAAGAGACCGCATTTTCTCCGCAATTTAGTGACGAATTCTAGCCTCTATAGCGCGGTACCGGTCGTACAATATCGGGATCACTTAGTTTTACCGCAACTCCACTCTGCGCAGCCGCTCTTATTTCTGCGGCACTTTTCGAAAGGTGAGCATTCCACGCTCGTTTCCAGCAAGCGCTGCCCTTTCCTTTGGGCTGAATTCTCAGTACTTCGCTTAGTGAACTCAGAGGAAACCTTATCCTGATTGCTGAGGTGGCTGATCGCAAAGCATTCTGTACAGGTCAAATACGGTCTAAAATCATTTGTAAACAGCATTGATAGACTTTTTTTCAGCTTCTCCCCGCCTAAGGCCCAAGTTTCTATCTAGCCATCTCCATGCACCATCTAGCCTAAGATCTCAATACTAAGACGAACACAAGAACCAATCTCTATGCGGGATTCGAACTCGCGTACTTTGGTTTTCTATGTCTGCACAAAGATAAACGTTCCACCCTCATTTAGGTTCTGCAAGGGGATATTGAGCAGGCCGGTATTCCTCATGTACAACGTAGGAAATGGTTACATAAAATAATTTTGAACACATTCTTAGTCACCCGCCATTTTTAAACGGGTCCGACCGTCATTAAATTCAAAATCAAACCCGCAACTTATTTTCACATGGTATAGATTTCTCTTCAAATAACATCAATGCCATTATTTATTAAAGTCAAGATAAAAAAATAGCATGCATATCATTCGAAAGGAAATAAAAGGAAAAAAAATCCAAGAATGATCTATTGGGCGGGCATATTGATTGCATGAAGCAGCCAGCAAAGAACGATTTAATTTCATCTGACCTTTGCAGAAACCGCAGCACGGCAGAGTAATTCTAGAAACGTAGTGGAGGGCCAGGGACGCATGGACACGATTTTCGGCACGGGGAGAAGAGAGAGGGGACTGCGGCGGCGATGGTTAAAAAAAGAGAAAAGGAGTGGAAGCTCTCGATTTTTCGATAGCGTCAGAAGAAAGAGAAATCTTTCGACCCGGTCTGTCGGTGAAAGGAAAAGGGGAAGGGGGTTGGAGGACCTCACATACGCTAGGAAGGGTGGGAGAGTGAACGAGGGGCTGATGGGAGTTGAGGCGCGACTGCCCAGAGCGGCCGGCGCGGCGCACCGACACTCTCGGCGCAAGGGACGTGCGAGTACCACAGGGGCCAGGCCTGCCACTTTCGACTTTCACTTGAGTTCACACACTTCCTATCCGCGTCCCCTCCTGTATTTCCCGCAATCGCCGACTCTAATTCGATTTTCGGAGATTCTCCTCCCGACGGCGTCTGATATAGGCGGTTGCAATGTTTCGTGGAGCTTGTTTCCTTTCACCGAAATGCCTCACTGTCCATTCAAAAAGGTGGCGGCTGTGCCAAAAATAAAAGTTTTACAAACAGAAGAGGCGAACAGCTTTTGAGCCACCCAAGTCTTGGGAATAATTAGATACGTCAAAACCACGATGTAAATGCAAAACTTGCTGCACTATATTTTTAACCCAATCTACTCGGAATGGAAAGACCAACAAAGATAACTTAACAGATGCAAAGACAAAACAAAAACTTTTTGCTCAAGTTCTATGTCTCCAAAAAATCGGATCGCAATTGAACTCATGTAACAAAATATTTTGCACACTAATGACGTCTGGTTAAAAATGTTTACGGTATGAGAACTGCCCTTGTGTTAGTTACTTCGCAGTTAATCTTCAAAGAAATTTGGGTAACCACTGTATTAACATAATGTCTATCCAAAAACTCTAGCTAAGACTAAGGCAACTATAATTCAATTGGTACTTAGCCATTCCATCATTGATGCATGGAAGGTCACCTTGTTTCCATTTTCATAGAAATTAAACTATCTCTTATTATGGCCTTAATGACGTTTTAAAACAAGATAAAAATATAATTTTTGACAGGAACAGAGATTTTGACCAGATCTACTAAATATGCCAATATTTAAGAAAATGAAAATGGGCCATTCGATAATGTTTTGATAATTTGCCTACCACTTATGGTAGGTTTTGATTTAGCATCACACGTTTATTTGAATTTCCTAAACGTCTTCTTCGCACATTATATTCATATTTTCCTCTTCTGAGTTTTCCATTTTTTTCCAATAGCAGTCTTCACAGGTTATATCCGTTTTTTCCATGATTCGTTTTTACCGTATTTTCCCCCTAGCCCATGAGAAATATTCCCCCAGAAAAACGAGCACTTGGGAAATATTGCTTCTGTCAGACACCCTTTTCAAATCCACGTTTTTTCCTGTCAATCATCCCCTAATTTCCTGTCATTCCCCCTCTATACTTTGGGGCACCCCCTCGCTCCTTCTCCCCCAATAATCTTCACACCCCAAATTCTTGTGTTGTTTGGAATGGAGATCGGATTGATGTGGTGGCTAGAGTGCTAGATTCCCAACCCAAAGACGGGGGGTCAAATTCCATCAAGGCAGAGATTTTTCATAGTGTACCGGTCCCCACGTGCTTACTTTGCTATTTTTATCTTTTTTTAAATTGTAAAGTACTGACTAATATATTATCCCTAATAATTTTTTATGCATGATGTGTGGTGCATGTTTGGTGTGAATCCACCCCCCTGCCACACACATTTATGGTGGTTAGCAGGGTACTATATAGATGTAGAAGAATTATGTATATTGAGCACTTCACGTCAGTACTTCGTCCGTCGGATAAGCTGTAGACTCCTTGGCGCCCATTGTTGATACTTAGAGCTTCATGCGCAGCCTTCGCGCCGGGTTTCACTCCAGTCTTCCTCCTTTACTTGTAATGTGCACAACCCACCCAATGTCCCACCTATTCTAAATGGCAACAATGCTGATCTCCCCCAAATGGCCATTACATCATTAGTCATGACCTGGAGGTTAAGTACGTTTTATCTCGACAATGAATCTTCTAAAACATTTCTAACCATTCCAATATGGGAGGATCGATCTATCTTTTAAATAATAGGCTCTTTTAGATCTGCATACTTCTCGTCTTTAAACTTTCGATCCTAACTGTCACTTCTCCTCCCTCAACCCCGTTTGCCCGTAATTCTCCCTCCATCAAGTCCTTCGAAAACACCCCCTCTCCCTAAAGCACCCGTACGTTACAGGCACTCACTCCGTCCCCTCCTAATTTCTTAATTGATTGAAGGAAAACTCTGGCCGCGTCCGCCCGAAAAACACCTCCCCTCCGTGCCAGTCGAAGCAAGTCAATTTCGCTTGGCCCACTTGCCGAGCGACGCGGTGGGAAAGTGTCGTCGATTATAAAAAAGTGTGCTCTCCCTTGAAGGCAAGTAGAAAGAGTGGACTGGAGGAGGGAGGGTTCTTGAGATACAGGCGTAGGCCTGAGATGAAGGGAGGGGGAGAGCAAGAGATGCCGACACATCGCAAACACTGGAGCGGTGGCTTGGAGCGTGGAAATGAAACATGGATAATTGACAATTTCTGAGTGATGGGATTATCACAAACCTCCGGTCACGTAAGTTTCACCAAGAATAAGGCACCAGTGCACGAGATCCAGAATAAAATTAATTTGATCCCTGTATTGCATAGGATGAAGGTTTGTAAACAGGATCACTACTAAGTATAATATAGAGGAAGAAACATATGGAATCTGTTCGTTTCAAGGGGACGTGTGCAGTACAATAATTTGATATGACATCGCTATATGTCGAGAATAACAGAGAAGCGTCAATGTATCGATTATTTAGGCGACATATACCTTCAACATCGCATTTTTAATAATTATCATCATCACCATTCGTGAATTCTAAGATTGATTTGACGAGATTTTCACTTAATTCTCCTATCGGCTGACCACTCAATCGTTACAAGAGTCTTTTCTTTGATAAACTTCACTACCTGCTCCAAATATTTCATTGGAGGGCTCCTTTGCCATTCTTACCGTTCACTATTTCAACGACGAATAAAGACAATCGATCGAATCAGATTGAATAATATTGCACAGCACCGAAAGGTAACGCAAAATATCGCTCGGTAAAAAATTGCTTAGGTATAGCCTTAATAATTTCGTATTATTATTGTATATGACACCTCATTTATCGCAATATAGCACAGTTTTATTCACGAGTGGGCCTGTGTAGTGCGCATGACAATCCAACACGACATTGCCCTTTCTCCGCCATATTTCCCCCTACTCCGAAAAGGACGCACGGCATGTTTGAGTGGGAAATGGGTTGTATGGGCGGGAGAATGGGACAAGGCTTCTTGAGAAGAAAACAACCACGCCCAGGAAAAAAATCGATTGACCATCCCACGCACGGCACATACAGCGCCCTCCCAGCCTCACTCAAAAATACCTCAAATGACCTCCAGCCTCCCTTCCCCAACGATTCTTCAACGGACAACCATCTCGCGATTCGTCTCTCCCACCAGTGATTAATGCTCCTCATCCCCCCCACCAGCCCCCATTGCGTCACTGCGGAGAGATTACCTTATGGATCTGTCTTTCGCGAAGCCAATATCATAATCGGTAATGGCAATCCCTTTGGACAAGGAATGGGATCATGGATTATTCTTCAGTGCTCATCATCATCACTCAACAATCGTTCGACTGGTTTGACGCAGCTCTCCACCCGATTCTCTTATCAGCTAACCTTTTCATATTTGCACATCCTTAACAACTTGCTCCATATACTTCATGTGAAGCCTTCTTTTGCCAGTCTTCCGATTCACTTTTCACTCGATGATTGTCTTCATCACATCTCAAGATATGGCCGAATAAATTGTCGCTATATCTTTTTTAAAAATAATAAGAAAAAGGTCAAATTTGTCCCTTTAACCAATTTTATTTTTATTAAAATAAAATCGAAACTGTGGGCAGTAAAGGGTTGACTTTTCTCTACTTTTTCAAAGATGCTGTACCACTACATTTCGTCTGATACTATTGAATTCATTCTATTTTTAACATTTTCCAAAGACTCTTTTCTCCTACTCGTCTTGGGACTTTGTTAGTCACTCGATCGATCCATTTTCTTTCATCAATCTTCCGTAATACCACCTTTGAATGATTTCCTGTCTTGACATCTCAACTGCAATTATCTGCCACTACCCATGCTGCTCTTCTGTAAAGAATGGTTCTGGGTGGGATTCAAACCCACCACCTCTGGGTTGCCAGGCCGGCATGGCAACCGACACAAAGAATCATTCCGAAAATTAAAATAAATGCTTTGAAACTGAAAAAATTATGAAGAATAGCACTCGCGTGTTTGCTTTTCTGATCGCAATTTAAAAAAAAAACGTTTGTGCCTCATGTAAATGCTTAACGATGTACTCAAAATAATGATATTTACGACTCCAAAAATTGCATGCATGATACATATTACTTAGTATTTAGAAGAGGCAACGTTATTGTTGACGATAGCGACGACGCGAACGTTGGATCCGCGATTCCGCGCCTACCGTTACCCGAACGACACGAGTATGTTGTTTATGTTGTTGCATGTGGTAGTGTTGCGTTGATGCTGCTATGGAAATGAGGAACTATGGTAGAGATTCGTGGTCGTAAGCGCAAGCATCACGTTCCTGGCACACAGCAGACGAGCTCACACTCGAGAAAGATTACAATCTGAGAATTCGGGGCGAAAGAAAGAACAAGAAAGCAGGAACGCTCACCTCTTCCAGAACCTGAAGAGTGAGAGAGAAAAAAATATGAAAGGCGCAAAGAAAACCTACACACGGCAGTAAGCACCGGAACGTCCACGATTCTGGGGAAAACAATTCCTCGTTTGATAAAAATCTCTCTCTCTCTCCGAGTCGTTAAAGACGCGGCACTGGGAAAAAAAATGGACGCGCAGAGGAGCAACTTGATATTTCATCCCCCGCCCATACAATCTCCGGCTTTAGACTCACCCCACCTTCAGCCACATCCCTCTCCCAGCGCCCATATTTTAATATGGAAAAAGGACCGGTCCGGCTGCTATGTAGGACGCAAGTGGATTAACGAAGTTGAACGCGACCGACTCTGGTGCGGTACGAGACAAAGACGGAGACTGCCACCCCGAAGGAGCGAAGGGAACAGGTTGGTGTGGTGGCCACGGTAATGGTGTCACATTCCGAGGGCCCGAGTTCGAATCCTGTGAACTAGAATAATTTTCATTGGCGTACCGGCCTCTACTTGAGTGCTGCATGGAGAACACTTCAACTTCAATGCATCCACATAATCCCCTGCAAGCCACCTTAATGGTGCGTGGCAGGGGGTGAATTCACACCAAAAATGCATTACATGTCTCGCATAAAAATAATTAGTAATAATATTTTAGTCAAAACTTCACGATTTAAAAAAGATAAAAACAGCAAGACATGCTGTTGGTTGGGTATGCTTTAAGGCCTTATACCAACATGCAACTGCCTATGCTATCCATTGATACACTCGTATTCATGCTATTGGATATATTTACAGATATTTCTATTGTACGAGGATAAATACCCGTCCGTCGTATGAATGTACGTAATACCGTGCATCCTTTGGTTCGTTCGTTGGGAGAGTCAAACGACAACTAAGGTTTTTCGCACCATTTAGGATAGGTGGGTAACCAGGTATAGGCATGGGCTATTCAGGCAACGGAATAAATGTGCAGAGAAACCCAGCGTCGGTATTGGCCAGATCTTAACGAAAGGCAATAAGGAGTCCATGATTTAACCATACACCAGACGGACGAAGAACTGAACTTGGATTGCTCTTCACACAGCACTCATGTTAGGACCGGCATATCACTAAAAATTTCAGCCTTGCCCGCATTTGAACCCGGCTCATCGGGGCTAGAAGTCGGTACTTAAGCCACCTGAACGATCCGATCCCCACAGTCGTCCGTTAAAAGTATAAAGCTGATGACATTGCCAGGTTTATGGCCACCACTACTCCGTCTCCTGAAAACTGATACCTCTTTCTAGAAACCCACTTATCCTTTATGACGCAAAAACAATCAACATTCGGTTTCCTCCCTTAAAACTGCAACAGATAAAGGTATGAGTGGAATTGTGGAAACTTGATATGATATCAGGTTAAGGAGGCCAGCGTTGGAGGTAATGACACTGCCTACGATTCGTCATAAAGATGATCTCTTCCCGCTAATTCTGAGCGTGAATTGAAGAGACCGCTAGCTGGTCTCGATTTGCCTTAACGGAGTTAACCGTTGATATTTTCAAAGGTGCAAGAATTCCACCGTGAAAACAAACACTTTCCCAGAGTTGAGCCTGGATCTTTCACTAACTTGCTTTAGTCAGTTAAGTCAGTGAAGCATACTTCTAATCAAAGAATTTGCAAAGAAAGACCTCGAATGTCATACAAGGCATGTTTAGCTAAGGATATAAAGGGAATAATTAAATAAAAAGGAAGAGGTTTACAGATAGAATAGTGAAGTGGAGAACAGTTTCAAACTAATCTTAGGATAGACGGCTTATGACGTTGATGACAATTGCGGATCAGATAATACGCTTGAAGAAGACTTCAGAATTGGAGGTGAAGCGTTGGCTTTAATAAATTGCCTTGACGTGGAAAATACCCCGGAAGCATTATTTTAACATCATTAATGAGCGACTGCTCCAGTACAAAGCCGTTAGCTATCCACCCATTAAAGTGATTAATTAGCCTTCGGTGTCCGATTACTTCATTACTTATCTGACTTACATTTAGTCATTTAGCGGAATGATGCCCATCCATTCTTTCTGGGAAGGGTCATAGTCAAAACTCACCCAAGATAGACCTCATTATAATCCATACTTTAGGTGCTCCGAACTTATCACTTACCTGCAAAAAAAAGAAAATATCCGTAAGAAAACGAATGAAATCTTGTACTATAAAGTAATCATGCAAATATAGAAAAAGATTGATAAAGAAAAAAACAAAAATATATAATTTCAGTTAGGAAACAGTAGTAGAAATAAAATTTCTTTGATGACAGCTTAGGAATAACTCCAATCTTATGCTTGATGGCTAGTGATCACAATACTCAAATTATTATGCCTCGTTATATTCCAATATACGAATACTCTTCCTTAGTGTTTTCCACTTTTGTGGTCCAGTCATCAACCGGCAATATTTTCCTGCTTCAAATTCAACAATCAAAGACTACTGAGTAATACCGTTTTTAACTCCGGACCAGAGTATGAGGATTAGGGAGCGACGCTGAATTCTCATTCTGGGACACCGCTAGAGGATTCGCTGGACATATAACCCTGGCTGCAGCGAGTTTTCTTACTTCCTCCGCAGCTACCAAGAGTTGGAGGTAATCGGCATGGGGAAATGAAAAATTAAGGGTAAAGAAAGCGGAGATGTAGCGGAGAAGATAAGGACAGGGCTCTCGGAATAAATGAAAGAGAGATTGAAGAGGAAAGATTAACCGACAAGTAGAAAACGCTCGGCTACTCGTATACGCACGCGTGTGCTTGCGTATATGAAAAACACACACATTTATACACGTTTATCTAACCTTAGGCTAGACGAAGGGGAAAAGGTTAGTCACGA
Organism: Platycnemis pennipes; assembly: GCA_933228895.1. Lineage (NCBI taxonomy): Eukaryota > Metazoa > Arthropoda > Insecta > Odonata > Platycnemididae > Platycnemis > Platycnemis pennipes. The sequence goes on from OW121854.1 coordinate 76,560,302, forward strand.
GGAGGGACGAATGAACTCGTGGACACGCTCCGTTAATCAACTCGTCAGCTGGGAAGAGTGGCATCCGACAAAACAAATCTTAATTTCGCCACAGGGGAGAGACAACCGAGCCATCATCACTTATTCAGGGTCGACAGACCGTTTATATTCCGCGTCCTAAGGAAATGAGCGCAATGTATAGTAGTTAGTTTACCCTTAACTCTCTAATATTAAAATCGCTTCCACTGTTTTCGTACAGGGTAGATGTGGACCGATAGCTGAGGTCATTTTAGGTGTTCTTAGTCCGTTCTTAACAAAAGGCGCCTAAGGGTCCTAGGCTTAACGTCCCATCCGTCGGATTGAGTACTGCACACGAACTGCTTTCCACACAACAGCAGTCAGGTAGGGAAAGGTATTTAATGAAAAATATTCGGGATTCGATACCGCGTTTTAAGGATGGGAGACAGCCACACCAACCCCGTATCTCAAACTAAAGATAATAATAGCAAAATGTCAATATTTGGGGCAGTTGTCGTTATTTTTCAATCGTGCATGCAATCATTTTGATCGTCGTTCTTCACTTTGTCAGGTGCTATAAATCGCTAATCGCATTGATAGAGGGAGCCGTCGAGGCAATCACTGTGAGCAATTAGCTTCAAGAACAGCTTACGCTATTGATAACGAAAGGAGGCTAGAATATCATTCCCCACGTTTATAACGCACCGGCCAAGGGTCGCGGGTTCTAATTCCACCCGGGGCGCGGATGTTGTGTTTCTGCTAGATTTATGAGCTTAGGTGGGATATAACCACAGCCGTTAGCGCACCTAAAAACTTAAGTCCACAACTATAAAAGGAGGTGGGGGAGTGGGAGGGGCGGAGGAGGGAGTGGGAGGAAAACACGGAATCGCCTAAGCGTGACGGCGAAGCAGAGGAGATGGAGCGGGAGAAATGCGAAATTGTAGGGGAGGGAGGGAGTGAGAGGTGGGGGCGTGGAACAGAACCTTTTGACCGGTCGCCCGAGCATTAATCCGAAAGCGCAAAGCTCGCCATCAACCCTCCTCCACCCCTCACTGCCCACGGACGTCGAGAGAAAGGATTTTCTCATCTGGAAGAGGAGGAGGGGGCAGAATGTTCGCCGTTCGGGCAAGAGGGCGGGGGCGACCGCCTCACCCCTCTTGTTCCGCGACGTAGTGGTCATCACCACTAATCATATATCCTAAACCCGATGTCACTCGGTCCAATTTTGATGCAATTTATTCGTCCGAAATTTTCATCCAAACGCATTTCTTCCAAATTTTGGGTGAAACTAAAATTATGTTTCCCACAGCGAAATGTATTGCTCCAAAATAGACGAACCAATGAAATTCGATAAAATAGCAAACAATGGAAATGCCGAGGAAATGGCAATATGGCGATGTACACATTTCTTTTATAACCAAGAGTTTAGGTCAATTAGAATAAAAAGGTCAAAACTTTGGCCGACGTTTCGGATATTTATGTATCCATCTTTGGGGCAGTAATGATGTATATAATGATTAAGAACTGTTAACAATCCATTTTAAAAAACAGTATGGTTTAAAAATTACAATAAACGGTTATTAATAGGTAATGTAATGGTAATGGCAATGGCTGAAGGCAATGTAATCTGGAAAATGTCTTCACATATTTTTCTTTTTAACTGATTCGAAATGTCATTTTTCTCCCGTACCATAAGAGAACACAAAAGGCAGCAGAGCAAAGGGATAGGTAGATGAAATATTGTAGAGTATTCTGTGGTGCATGATGCATGTATTAACAACGAATCCCTTTATCACAATGTAGATACTAACCATCTATCTGCATGTGACCCTATTATGTGGCATGTTTCCATGCAGTAACCTAGTTGCATGTCAATAGTGCATGTTTGGTGATCTTTACACCCTGCCACACACCCTCATGGTGGCTCGCAGGTTGTGATGTAGATGTAAACCTAAGGTATGAGGCGAGCCCAGCTCACATGTTACCGTCCAGGCTACCCCTGCCGGTATTTACAAAATTCTTCACTGATACTCCCTTCACTCTTTGGATGGGGCCTAATCCTTCTCATGGATCCCCTTCCTGGGGGATTGTGTTTGAAACCGTCGGGATTATCTCGAATAGGTAACCAAGGAGTTCCGGGGCACAAATACAAATGGTTTGCAAATTTAGTGGGTCTGAATCGCTCGTTACAATATAATAATTGTTTAAACTTGAGTTTGTCTCATCTGTCTCTTCTAAAGACGAGATAAAACACAAGTATAAACACAGAATGAGGTTGTAATCAGCGGTTTTAACACATCAAATTTGCGGACCATTCGTGTTTATACCACGTGACTCCTTGGTTACCTATTCGAGATAATCCCGACGGTTTCAAACACAACCCCCCTGGCTCATCATCACGCATTGGCTAGCATGCCAATGACTCCTCCATTTAATTCTAATCTCTTTGATTTGCACAGCATCGTTAGAAAATAAATTTGGTTCGGGACTCGTCCATACATTACTACCCCGAGGGGAAAGACGGTGAGATACACTAGACTCTCCCTCCGCGGGCGATGACCAAACTCGATAAGCCAATCCGGTGCTCAGCTACACGAAAAAAGTCCCCGGAGTCCCGCGCACGCCACATTATGTTGATGCGCGACAATTATAGAGGTCGGGTGAAGCGGAGAACGGAGGGGCGGGGTTGGTGGAAGGCGAACGGACACGCACACTATCATTCACGTAGGGGAAGAGGAGGAGGAAGGCGAGTTGCTCTCTTTGATCGCAATCTCCGCTACTCAACCACTGATTCCCCCCTCGCCTAAACACCGCTGCCACCATCTTCACAGCAGTCATAACCAGCCGAACTCACCCTCCCTCTTCGTTTCCATGCTCACGGGGGGTTTTCCGCAGCGTGAAGGTATAGCCAGGAGCAGTACACATTAACAATAATAATAAACTGTCTTTATTTGGGACCTAAGCCCTCGTCAATAATAATTAAAATATTTATTAAGAAGAATAACGACAAATAAATACTTGATTTGGCTGAAATATAAATGACGATATGAAATTATTCCGATACATACAAAATTTGAAAGACAATAAAAAAAGACTTACGAACTACAAATGAAGTAATGGAAAATAAAGTATACTGACATAACACACTGCAGTAAAATGTGTTCCCTGTGTAAATAGGGAAGGTAATATAGTTTTTTGCGTTTATTTTGCATGCCTGCAAGAGCCCTAGCATAAGACATTTTTTATTTTTGCATTATTGTAAAGTAAGTAACATCAAACATTTCTATATGCGCGGTATCTGTCCCTCACGGGAAGATGGCTTGTCATAACTGTAGTCCATGCGAGGATACTTAAATCTTATTCTGGGACTTTCGATTAGTAAGGGAACCCGCGATGCAGTCACTAACAAAAGATTTGACTATTATCAATTATTAACATTAATAATATTCACTCATGGCAGTTGTTAGTTCACCTTTCAAACCACCCTTACGGTGGCTAGCGGGGTATCGCGCATATATCTACAGGTTCGTATCGAAGGGTAAGGTGTGGAGTGAAGACAAGCCTCCCGTCAAGGGCGGTTGATAACCCTCAGAGTGACCTTTCCTTCATTCCAAACGCATCATCATCAATCCCCCTTCCCCTCCTGCTCATCCCGTTCACTTTGATTTCCGGCGCCAGTCCTTACGGATGATGAACCGTCAACAAAGATGATCCAGCTTTTCCAGACTTCGTGCAAGCTCGGACACGTCCGCGGCGTCGGTCGGACCGCTACCGTCCAAGACAAATTCATGAGGGCTGACGTGATAGTGGACATTAGGAGGGACTTCTGCGGAATACGATTAGCAGACGGTGCACTCCCGTAAACATTTTATCCACAAAGGAATTCAACAATCTAAAATTTAACTGTCATCCGTAAGTTGGCATGACGCAACCTTCCACTTGATTCTCCTGTCGGCCGATCACTTCATTTTAACAACTTTTTCTCTTTTAGATCCTCCGTAAGTTCAATGTACCACAAATCTCTATCAACTCGCACTGCCTTTGGCTGATTTTCAGCTTTATACACTCAAGGGCGGTTGTGCTTTTAAGCCGAATACCAGTAGGAATAATGCCAATTGTTTGATATATCTCGAGTAAGAACTAATAGTGACAGCAGGAGTTCTTTTATTGTTTGACCGAAATGCCGACTGCTTGGGTTATATCTGTTGACTGCCCACTGATTGGGATTAAATCTGGGTGCCCTCTCCGTTTGCTGCCCGTCGCGAGGTCAGGAGGAGGGCACCGTCGGTCACCGCCATCTGAGACTTCCATCCGCGTCTCCGGTTTTTCCATCTCGCGCGCTCCTTGCGAGTCATTGTCGAGTCATAGTCTACATTTACATAATACTAGACGAGTTGGGGGTCTGGTTGGCGTTGTTAGAGTACAATCCTCTCACCACGAGGTCCTGCGTTTGATTTCCGGCAGCGACAGATTTTTACTTTGTTAACGGGCATCTACTTCAACTGCGTGGAGAGTACCGTTCTCCTCCTCAGTACAAGGAGAATGAGAGCCTTCTAGTCTACATCTACATTTACGTAATACCCTGCGAGCCACCACGAGGGTGTGTGGCATGAGGTGAAGATCACCAAACATGCACTATTGACATGCAACTAGGATATTTAAGGGATACATGCTAGATAATAAGGTCACATTAGCCGCGAGTTGCTATTTTTATTTTTTTTTAAATTGAAGTTTATACTAATATATTATCAATAATCCTTTTTCATGCATGATATGTAATGCGTGTTTGGTGTGCTTTCACCCCCTGCCACACACCTTAATTGTGGCTTGCATGGTATTGTGTAGATGTAGATGAACTACAGCACTCCATTTCAGAAGAACAGCAACTCCCTTGGCGCAAGACGTTTGCTCATGGAGTTCCAGTTTCATTCGTCTCGGGGTCCTATTTCCACTCCCTTCCTCTCCTATCCCCGTGCTACTTTCCTATCGCTACCCCTTGAGAAGCAGCCTCGAGAAAGAAAGGACAAAAAAGAACGATTCCTCATCTTCGCGTCCATCTTCTCTCCCCCTCGCCCTCCTGAGAGGGAACAGGCAAAGGCCGAGTGGAAGCCGCAGGGCAGGCAGGAGGAAATGAGCGGTATAGGTATGGGTCAGGGGTCACTGCCCTCCTTCAGTCCAAGCGTCGGAGCCATGGAAGTGAATGACCCCTCTTTCTCCCACTCCACCCCACCCCTTTTCTCCCCCCCCCCCCCCATCCTACTCCACCCTCCACCAATCCCTCCCCCCCAACCCCCTTCCATCCGGCCCGGTGCAAAAAAGGAGGAAAGGGAGGATTATAAAATCATCTGTGGGCGCGAAATTGAACGCACATATATGTATATCTCGGGGGCCTTCTTCGGTAGTGGGTAGCATAAACATCTCGCCGATTTCACAGATGATTTCTCTGGCTACGTAGTGCTGCGGTTAACACGTAAGCCCTGAAGGCTAACGATTTGCTGTTCGATACCATCAAATATTTTTGCTGAAATCTGACATCTTTGGGATCGGTTCGGTTTGGTGGCTAGAGTGCTGGATTTCCAACCTGAGGGCCCAGCTTACTATCCCGGCTGAGGTAGATTCTTGATTAGTATAGTTAACAAATATCTAACCCATTTATAAACATTATATTCCTTCGTGGACACTAATATATTAATGGCACATACCTAGTGGATGCATAACTATCACGTTTCTGTAGTTGTTTATATATCGTTCTCCCTATTCCCCTTACTATTGTACTTATAAGTGCATGTGAGGTGATTAGTCATTCCCTGAAATGCACCCTCGAGATGGTTTGCAGGGAACTACGTAAGTATAGGTGTGTGCTTGAAAGCGACGTTGCTCACATTTTCGTGTTTGAACGTGCGCGCGCGCTCACAAGCAAGCACAAGCGTAAACACATCAATTCAAACATGAAGCTGCGATGGGCGGCCGGAGCCCAGATAGGAAGGGAGGTGTGTACCTTTAGGTAAGGTTAGAGATCAAGTCCCACTCTCCAGCCAGCTTGCCCTCCGTCATAGCCGCTCACCCAAACGCCCACTCGCCTATGTCACGCCATACGCCGCCGCTGAGACCTCAGCAGACGAGCTAAGGGCAAGGTTCACGGCGTGACTGCCTTCACGGATGGGTGGTGAGTTCCTCGCCCACGATCTCATACCTATGTCTCAGCGAATACATTGATTGCATCCGAGACAAGTTTACGACAGGAGAGAGCGCACGATACAGCTCCTGTCGTCCCAACGGTCGGATGGCAGGAAAATTAAAAGCCGATTTGTGCGAATGACGATTCAGTTGGATGAGGAAGAGAGGTATAAAATCGAATTACTATGCAAGTATTGGATTGGAAAAATTTTGCCAAAACCCTCACGGAGCCCCTTCATTGGTCCAACTCTTCTTTCCACTCCCTCCAACAATTTATGAGCTGACGAATTATGATTTTGTAGACGCAAATATTTACCGATTAGCAAAACAAAAATAGAAGAGGTGAGCGAGTATTGCTGTCCGCGAAACCCAGTACTCAGTGAAGGACGAAGCAAGAGGGAAAAATCAGGAGAATAGCTCAGACGAAGAGGGCATTCTACCGAAAGAAGAATCTACTCTTAGCTGGAAATGTAAGCGTTGAAGTAAGGGAATACGCCATTAGAATTTACATCTGGAGCATGTTTCTTTACGGCAGTGAGGAATGAACGATAACAGCAGCAGAGAAGATAAGGCTGGGAGCATTCGAAAATAGTGCTTAAGGCGAAGAGAAAATGGATCGACAGAGTAACAAAGTAACAAGTCATGAGAAGAGTAGGAGAAAAGAGACGTCTTCTGAAAATCTCAAGAAATCGTACGCGGGACAACTTAATCGACCACGTCTTGAGACAAGATGGCCTAATGAAGACAATCATCGAGGGAAAACTATATGGGAATAAAGGCTAAGGCAGGTCTTGTATGAGATAATAAGCAAATGAAAGCATATATGCCAATGCTTGAACTGATTCGGCGTACCGTTGCGCATTATAAACAAATCGGGAATATTCCGCATCCAATATAGGCATTTTACCTTTCAAGACGAGACCACGATGACAAATGACTAGCATGTAACCCAGAAAAAAAGTGATGAAGACTGGGACACAATGCTAAAACGAGGCCACACCAGAGCACTGCGCAGCACGGCTGTTCACTTGAGCGGAAGCCTAATGCACATAATAACGCCATTGTCGGTCACGTCAAAGGAACATATCTCCGGTGACAACCTAACATTTTATCGCAGTTTGACGATTCTATATTTGTTTATTTTTATAGACGAAACAAATAACCTTTACGGTGATATATTTCCGTCGATTTCCGCGGGGAAGAGAGGGGGGGATTTCTCCCCTTTTCTACACCCTCCCTCTCCCCTTCCTGTTGTCAAGGGAATTGACGTCACGCATAATCAGAAGACAATTCCCTGCGCCCTCGATCGAGTCGGGTCTCTTTTAAATCCCGACCGGTCATTTGTGGGTCCTCCTGCCGCCCCCGGGGACCCAACGACCCCCTAACTCTCTCGCATGTCCTTCCGCCCCCTCGAAGGGCTCTCACTCTCCCCCGGGTGGAGACCTCGAGTGGAAATTAGCAGGCTTCCTCGGTTGCAGGGACCCAGGTGGAAACTCAGTCAGCCGGTACGAAAGCCCGAGCAGAAAAAAGAGGAAAAAATTTGAGTGCGAGCACAAGAGTGAAATTCGGGCGTGCGATCGCGTCAAACAAAGGGGACGCGGGGACAGGGAGAAAAAACGAGAAAGGGGGAAATGTCGGGGATGGAAAAATTTGGGAACGAGGAGGGATGTGGAAAGGGTCTTTCAGAAATGCAATCAGGCGAGGTGGGACACGGGAGGGAGTCTTCGATTGCTCCGCTGTATTGCCGCTATGCCTCACAAAAAAAGATGTCTTGTGTCTTTCATTTCCAAAAAGTACGCAAAACTCAGTAACTTTTCGGGCAATATTTGTATTAATTCCTTACCTTTCGATATTTCAACGAAATGAACCAGTTATAGTGGAGTCTTTCACCGGTTAACTCTGGAGTTAAGTAAAAACATCACAAGTTACAGCATTTATGCACGCAAAAAGGATAAGAACCTCCAGTTCGTACTGCGAACGCGAAATTCAGTAGTAAAGGTTGATCGCTGCATCTGCTGCTACAAGAATGCCATGCCTACTGAAGAGTACAGTCCTTTAATCGTGTTTTGGAATATAAACAAGGACTTCAAAAGCCCACGCATTGTTAGCACGTGCAGGCAATAAAAAACGGATTCAATTCGTATTTATTGGTGAGGAAAGACTGGTGGTTGCTGTTTTAACACTCAAATACGCGGACACAACTATTTTCGTTTCCTATCTGTTTCTTCACAACAAGGAGTACGTTCATATCCATGCAATATTTTTATGCCCAATGCATGGAGATAAACTTCACTAAAAACCACAATCACGGAAAAAATCAAGTCACCAATTATCGTGAGATATGACAAACATGCATACTGTTCATACGATTCATGGATACTGTCAACAATCCTTAGATTGGTTTGACGCAGCCCTCCATTATTCTCATATCAGCTGACCTTTTCATATTTTCATGTTTCTTCTCTTTCACATCCTTCACCACTTGCTCTATACATGGATGCTATTAACAAAAGTAAAAATCACATCGCTGCTCACTCAGACCACCAATAATTTCGTAGACGGCAGAGCTTGAAATGTACAACAGGTGGGAGTAAGCTAAGTTGCGGAAAAGGGGCCATGGGCCACGGTAGATAGCCAAGTGCTGATGCAAGCATCGAGGCGGACATAAAAATTATTCCGAGGACAAAAAGCGTCACCGATGACGGATTGCTTATTTGCTTACGCATTCCAGACTCCCTTCCCCGCTTCCCGCTACACATGCGGAGAGATGGGGGAGGCGAGAGCGGCGGGGAAAGAGCAAGACTCACCCACTGTCTGGATCGAGTCGCGACATGACTGTCTGCGCCTCTGCGATTTCTGTGTCACAAGGAAGTTTGCGAACGGAGGGGATTGAGTGAGTAAGTAGAGGGGAAGATGATGGGGGAAGGGAGAGGATCGACATGCGTGGAAACAAAAAGGTGTGTGGGGGGGAGAGAAGGGTCAGGAACGGTGCCCTGGGGTACACAACCTCCGCACCTCGCACGGCTCCCAAAGCGCCAACTCCACTCCCACCGCTCACGCACTTATAAATACCCACCGCTCTTCCTCTCTGAACGAGGCGCACATTCAAAAGTCGTTTTCATTATTAGCGAGTGTATTCTCCATTAATTTTAATAACAGTTTAAGCAGGAGAATACGAGTTGAAGCAGATCTAGTACTTAAGCCAGTTGAATAGTATGCACAGTGAGCACAGCATCTGCGTATTTCAAAGTGGAAATCACCTTGGCAAGAGTGTCGTTTGCACGTAGAGAACTAATGACATAGGCGATGGGTCGGGACGTTGAGAAAACTTATTGACAAACTGAAAAAGACTTGTGAAGGGTTTTATATGGAACGTGGCGTTGTACAGCGACGAAATTAAGATTTTAAGGAAATGAGGATGTAAATAGACTGGAGACTTTTGAGATGTGGGCATGGAGAAGGGTGACGAAGGATAAGAGGGTGGAAGGAAAGACAAGGATGTGACAAATGGAAGAGGAGTGGAAGTTGATAGATAAATACAAGAGGTTGACGGGGAAATTTAACGTAGACAGCGAATATAACGGCTGATAAGGGTAGAGAAGACGTGGTAGGCCACTTGCTCTATTATACAGCGTCCTATGGAGATGACACGTTCAATTGTGAATCCCTTGACGCCTTCGGTGTACCTGCAAATACCGATACAAATACCCTGAATTCCAACCTCTGTCAAAATACACACCTATTCTTAACTACGCGAATGGCCTTAGTTGTCGGTCACCGACCCTACCGCAGTGGTTCTTCACCTTTATATACGTTGACAAACCTTGATTTTTCAAAATGTTTTCTCGCATACCATCGTATAAATATCCAACTTTCATTCACTATGAAGAAGAAAACTCGGGCACTGTATAAAAAGAGAATAAATGCTATTCCCCTAGTGATAATATTTCTGTCATATCGACGAATGAAATTAAATGAAATCCAAAAACTCAACTCAACAAATTATCGTTTACCTGTTGGTCGCTGCAACTAGCTACATAATAGCGATATCATTTTGTCGCATGGCCTCACACATCGTCAAGAAGCGTCTTTTAGTGGCGAGCAACCGTGGTTAAGGATAACCAATAATTGATACAGAATCACTCATGCAAGCTCAAACGAGCACAAAACCCACTCACGGGTGCCCTCTCCCCCTTCACCCTCCAACGCCATCAGTCCAACGTCTCCTCACCCCCTGCCCCACCCCCTCAACCCCCTCCCGCCACCAACTATTCCTCCCGATCGGACAACGGTTCGCGCGCCTCGGCGAGTGTGTCAGTCACACTTCCGGGATGACGTGGGGAGGGGGAGGGACGTTCCCTTGAGGCGTGGTGGGAGGGGGAATGCCGGCGCCTCCCTCCTTCCCTCCTCCTCCCCCAGGCAGGCAGAGGGGAGGGTCAGGAGGAATATGCAGAGAGGGAAGGGGCAGAGCTTTATTTTTAAATGGGGGGCCGACTCCGAAGGCGCCGCCCGGGGCGGAGGGGGGGCGCGACCACACTCTCCGGGAGGGCGAAGGAAGAGGAACAGACAGGCCATGGCACTTGTATTTCCCTCGAGGGCACCACGATTAGCTAGCACTTGTTTGCGCGTCAGCGAATGAAGACGGAGAATCCGAAGCGAGTGAGTGACACCGCTCGAAGAACGAAGATATCCTTCAAAACACCCTCTACGCTGGTGAATATATATTTTTGTGCAAAGCATGTTACCCGAAGAATGTCCAACACTCCTTATATACCTGTGAATACATAATTAAACTATATGTGAGCCTGTCATCGCCGATTTAAAATAAAATATCTTTACTAATCCATAGCTACTGTCTGTAGAAATTACAGTTTCAGCTTCACGGGGGGTAAAACGCCTCATTATTCTGATAAATAGAGTTTTTAGGGCCTTAATGATAAAATTCTATCACGGTAGGAGCTAGTTAGGATAGCTTCAAGTGCTCACGATGAAGAATTGAGTGAGTGACAGAAGGATGAGCAAGAAAACGAAGAAAATACAGATACATTTAAAGGTGAATATGTTGAATGACTGTACGCTTTTTACATAAACACAGGCCTTTGATACACCCAAAGAGTTGGGCAATGCTAGGCGTGCTATGGCATATTGCGTGGACGAAAAAGACGAGAGTAAAGGATACAGAGAGGTAGCATTAAGGCAATGTCTGATCGTAGCCTTTAATGTTCCCATATCTGCAAATAGAGTGACAGTGAATAGGGATGTTATTTATTCATACAGGGGGGGGATCGAGAGCTAAGTTAATTTGCACGAGAGAGGATAGGTAGGAATTTTCAGGAGAGAAACCCAGCGTTGGCTTTAGCCTACTCAAAAGGCGCCAAAGAGTGAATGTCTTAATGTCCTAGCCGACGGACATGGTAGTATATTCGAAGCCTTCTGCACAAAACACGAAAGTACCCTAGAGCAGGCTCTAGGAAATATAAACTCATGTGTCTCGTGAATGTATTTCTAACTTTTTCCAGAAAGTATTAACTTTATACTCTCAGTTGCATGCAAGAAGTACATGCACGGACTAGTATTTGTGTATTCTTTCATGACAGTAAGTGTAATTTAGGTTTTCTCCGATTTAAAAAGCATGACAAATGATGGTTGACACCACGCCGCACAACCTAGTGGTGGCTTTCAGAGTATTATATACATCTGCATAGTATTCTGCAAGCCACCGTCAATGCTGTGTGATAGGGGGCGACATATAGATGTGGAGACCAGTAAACCAAAAAAAATCTCCATCTCGTCCAGAATTCGTTACCGCACTCTCAGGATGGGTAAAATGAATGATTGCTGGTTGATTTTAAGGATATTATTATTATCTGATATCATTATTTAATGATATCAGATGAAAACTTTGTATTTTCCATACTATTTATTGCTACCTTATCGGTTTCGACGTTTTCACGTCACTTTCATCTTGAAACAGGCTAAGTGGTGTCACAAATACTAAGTTTTGTCTGTTATTAGGAAGGGAATGTGGAAGTGCAGTCTAGGAAGAGCGGTAAATATATCCAATACGAGTGTATCAATGGATGGCATAGGTAGTTGCATGTTGGTATAAGGACTTTAAGCTAACCCAACTGATAGCATTATATTGCATGCTTGCTTTGCTATTTTTATCTTTTTTAAAAATATTGAAGTTTAGACTAGTATATTATTACAAATCCTTTTTCATTCATGATATGTAGTGCATGTTTGGTGACAATTCACTCCTTGCCGCACACCTTTATGGAGGCTTGAAGGGTATAATGTATATGTAGAGGTATCGACGAAACACCAGACGCAGAGAGGTGGCCACACACTTGCAAAGAGACCGTCACGTTTGCAGATGAATGGAAAAGGAGGGGGGAAAAGAGAGAATGGGTGTGGATCCCACAGCAAGTACTACTAAGTTCAGCCCGGCGGAACGAGGCCGAAAAGTATTCCCGAGACCGTTTCCCCTCAATTCACCCGCTAAGCGTTGCCACCGACGTGGCTACCGTGAAATCAGTCCGCGGACAATGCCCCCTTTACAACCCGAACAACAACCCCTCCCCCTCCTCCACCTTCCTCCCCCCTCCCGCTCAACTGGCGTCCGCGCCGCGCTGAAAATTTCGGCGCTCCGCGGACGTAGTACGTGAGGAAAAAAACAAAATTGGGAGGGGAGGAGGATTGAAGAGCGAATTGGCCCTAACGGTTTTTTTGTGCCGGAGTGGGGGAATTGTAGGGTGGGAGAGAAGAAGGAGGGAGATGAGATGAATCACGCAAGCGAGGAGGAACATTGGCGGGAAAAAAAGAGGTCGCACTCAGCTGCATCATCATACCCTTGTAGAAGACTTAGGGATACCTTTCAGGGTATTCTACTTAAGTTCCATGCAAGTATAAAGGTTACTGCATGAATTCATATACCTAGCATGATATTGAGACCTAAAACGTCAGAAACATTTTGCCCATCGCATACTTCGAAGGCCACTCCTGTAATTTTATCACAGTTCGCGTAAGCTTTAATGGGTAGGAACGTATCAGATCGGAAAAAGGCGTTGACCCTGGATGGCACCAATACTAAAGAAAGGTAGTCAAGAGGAAACTTTGCTGGGAATGTAGATACATTAAAAGGACCATTCAAACCGGACCATAGATTGTTCCCAAAACCCTTCTTTTAAAATCGTCGAGTGAATTCATGTTTTTAGTAACGGACCAGGCTTCACATCCGTATATCACTATTGGTCTCATGAATGATCAATATACCCTGATTTTGTTCAGTCTATATATTTTTTATGCCAGTCATTATTGTTACAGACGCCCTTCTATTTCGGATTAACTAAAAAAATAAACTAACCGCTCCGTTTCCACCTCAGTCACCGATTTCCTCACACGAGTCTTTTCTTAGGCCAGCACACTTCATGCCGCTCTGAATCACAACTAAAATGCTTTCCCAACCTCCCCCCTCCTTGCATTCCGCCCCCTTTTACGGCCCCAAAAATGTCATCGTCCCTTTCCTACTGTTCTGTCCTCCAACTACTCCGCCTCCTAATCATTTTCTACTTACTTCTAGCAGTCAAGTCACGGCGGCACGGCCAATCACGTTCACTTTCACACACGCAGCGTGAACTTCAGTGTCGTCACACGAGCAAAAGACTAAGTGCCGAAGTTTTAAAAACCACTCCGAAGTTCAACGCACTCCGTTGCCGTTCAGTGAAGAAAATACCTTACAGTGCATGTTTGCGATAGTTTTCAGGATTTATCCTCGCGAAGAGCGGCTTCTTTAACGAAGCCATATTCTGCCTTAGGACCTTAGGAATGCCATCCTTGATGGACCGCAATGGCGAGAGAGATATAGATCCTATTGAATCTTATGAAAATTGCCTTTGGGATCAGAATTTATGGATAGCGTGAGGGACTGCGCATTGGACTGGCAAGTCAAAGGTCCAAGGTTTGGCTTCCCGTCTCATCATAATCATTGATCAACGATCCTAGGTTTGGTTTGACGCAGCTTTCCACTCGATTCTTTTATCGGCCAACCTTTTCATATCGACGTAATTCTTCTCTTTTACATCCTTCACAACCTGTTCCATGTATCTCATACGAAGCATGCCTTTTCCAATCTTCCCGTTCACTTTTCCCTCGACAATTGTCTTGATCAGGCCATCATGTCTCAAGATATGTTTCCAGTCCAGGGAACCTTTTTTTCTCTCGCGATTTCCATTGTACTCCTAAGTGTTTAGGTTCAAGGATTGTGCAAGGGCCTCTAGCGCGGCTCCAATCATACTAGATCATCGTTTTCAACATTTTTGTGGAGAACTCTAAATAATGTTCATGCCGTATTAGAAAATTACTAAAATAAGATAAAATATTTTTTAATATCATTTAAACGCAAGTACTATTTGTACGAAAAATCTTACAATTTTAACTAAATAAATTCATCACTCCAACAAATGACAGCAATTGTCATTAATTATCCGTAGCCATTTAGTCGAGTACTGTGATAGGAAAAAATAATAGCTCAGTCCGATAGTTTCTCTCTCTTAATTTGTCGCCTCCGTTCTTTATGGAGGTGGTTGGGGTAGAAATATCTGCAGTGTCAGATTCGAATTCGTGTGATTTAAAATTTGCAAGTAACTTTATTCTTGCGAAAAACCTTCTAGTCTCTAAGGTTTTCTAACCAATACGTATCTAAGTAATACCCTGCGTGCCAACACGAGGGTGTGTGGAGGGGGGTGAATATCACCAAACATGCACTATTGACATGCAACTACTGGAGACATGTTAGATTATAGGGTCACATGCAGCTAGATGGTTAGTATGTACATAGTTACAAAGGGATTATTGGCTGTTAATACATGCATCATACACTACAAACTACTCTAAAAATATTTCACCTACTTATCCCTTTGCTATGTTGCCTATTGTGCTCTCTTATGGAACGCGGGAAAAAGTATAGTGAGAATAATAGAAATAAGTAAGTGACATAGAAGTTTATAGGAGTTTATCACAAAATCCACCGATTTTCTTTGTGCCTATTTCAGTTCCCGAATTAAATAATTATTTATTGGATCCCTAATTCCCCATGCTTACTCCAGGCGAGGCCTTACCAGTGCGGAATTAAATTTTCATTTTACTTTTCACGCTCAACACTTTCCCACAATTCGTTCGATAAATCCCACACACACTAGGATCTATACGGGATCCAAAATTGTTTGATACAGGCTTAGCTCGGAGCAACAAACCTTATCTGGAGCTTGATCTCAAAAAATCAGTTTCTCCGACGCTAAGCTCGCCTGTGTTTTGCGCAAGAGGGATTCGGACGGACTTTCCAAACCTCCTCCCGCCTACCGAAATCGCCGATTCGCCGCCCTCCACGATCGCCAGCCTCGAAGAGCGAGCGATTCGGGAAACAAGACTCCAGAATACCATCCTCGTGAAACTCTCGTTCGATCGTTTTCAAACGAAATGTTGAACGGACGCGAACGATCGGTTCTCCTCGGAGGAAAATAGCCGAGAAAAGGGGATCACCAATCTCAAGTAAATCAACGATTCAGCTACTTCTATTTCTATATCAAGTTCTATTTCTTGGAAGATCTTCTACGGACACTCGGGTGCTTGGGTGCTGATAACGGAAAGAAGGAAAACTATCGGATTAATGTACAAGAAAAGCTTAAGAATAAACTGATAGTCAGGCTCTGATGTCTCTTGGTATGGGTGCATCCACGACAAACTCCAGATTCATGACCATTTTCGGACTAACGAGGAATCCCGTACTTCAATTATAAACGCCTTAAGTACCCCATCTGTCACAAGACGCGACTCAAATCAAACTTCTCAAGAGCCTCTAATTATCCTCATAACCTATAATTATTATTCTCATCCTCGTCCAACTGGGACGACAAGCTTCCAGCTGAACAACAGTGAAACATGCCAATAAACTCATTCGAAACATTTAATAGTCCGTAGGACGAAGTGAAAAATGGTTTTAAAAATCGAGGACAAACAATGAGGATGCATTTGAGTAATGATCAAACAGCATTATAGCGAAAACTAGAAATGCCCGCATGAAAAAATAGCAATCGTTTCACGCAAAACTCACACCGTGAGATCATAAGCATGGAAACGAACGTTTTGGCTTAGACACAACCATATATTGGGGACAAAGAAGGCACTGTGATAATTGAGACTCTATGATGAATAGCTCAGGGTTTTCTTTTGAAAATTAAGCCCATCGAAGAACTGAAGTATTATTACTTGCATTAAAGTAGATGGCTGAGGAACTATGTTAACGTCCATGTTTCTCACTAGCGTCGCTCAAATGGCTGTCCACCATGAACCAACCGCAAACACGACGATCTCATCGAATAGAGAGCCCATCGAAAACAAACTGCGCCGTAAAGGAGCTATATTCGTGACAGAGGAAGTAGAGGTGAGAAATGGTTCGTTTTCGTCACAACAGAGCGATAGAAAAAAATAATAAATGGGAACACGCGGAACGAATCCTCCCTGATGTTGAGAATACTAATATGTTTAGACTATATAAAATATGAATACACAAGTGTCTCAATAAATTAGGAAATATATTTCTGAAAATAATAGGTGATGAAATAGACATGGAAAAGTTTTAGGTTGAGCTATCAAACTAAAAGCCTTTTTAAAAGGGTCTTACGCGAATGAAAAATTCGGACGAGAATGAATCATGATTATTTACTTCGCAAGGATACCGATACGAAATACGTATTAGTTACCAAGGGAGAGTAAGTATCCTGAGGAGAACAGAGCGTGGAGCACGATCGCCAATTATGCGCATCGATGCACGATAAATTCGTCCTGATACGTGACCTTCGTCTCGATGTGCCCACGCCGCACTTATGAGTATTGAGCGTCATGCATTCGACGGACGATTGGCAGCAGGATGCGAACGTGAATCCTCGGAAGGTATTCGGAAACGATTCGTTATGGAGGAAATGTGGATGACATCCAGCGGACGTAGTGGATATGAGGCCACGAGAACAGCTCTCGTGGGGAAGGCGAGGGGGGAGAGGGGAGAAGAGAAGGTTTTTCGAGCCTTCCAACAGCTGTTGGGCGGTGAAATGACGACATCTGACTCGTAAAAAAAAAGAGCACTCCACTACGCTTCATCATGCGTCGTCCTGGACTAAAAACCCTTTAAAGGGCTCGCTGCGCTTCCGGAATCGCTCGAACAAAGGGTCGTCGGATACGCTATTTACAAAGATTGCTTCTGATTCCTCCACACGGCTATTCGTATCACTCCAGCTCACTCCCCACTCATCAAAAGAAAACAGATTTATTCCCCGCTAAGAACATCTCCGGTGCTGTTTATCCAACCCGCATTCGGCATTAAACATTCTTTAACCAAACTCCATTTATTTTAAAATCACAAATAGCAGCTATCAACTTGAAAATAGTTGTTAATCCACATCCACCATCATGTAAATTCCTTTGCCGAATACCATTTCATTAAAACTAAAAAAGAGCATCAAAAAATAAGATCCAAGGTTGTTAACTCACATTTATGCACATATGCAACTAAAAAGTAAAATACTACTAATTTATGGAAACGTGCATGCCCGATGCATATGAAACTACAATGTTAGTACATATATTAGTGACGTATTAGTTATTAATTCTCTTTTGTGGTTTCAAGCTTGTGCCCGCAATTAAGGACACTTCAGACAGGCAGGAAAGGTACTAGGATGGAAAGGGAAGAGTAAGGAGGAAGAATGGAGAGAAACACGGCGTCAGCATTATCCTGCTCTTTACCAAAATGGGACACGGCTTAACGTCCCAGCCGATTGACTGAGAACTGAACTCGAATGCCCTCCACACAGCACTGATGTAGGTGTTCGTAGCACTGATTTAGGTGTTCGTTTACAAATGAAATCTCCCACTGCCAGGATTTGAACCCGGTCAATCCGTGTGAAAGACCAGGGGGTGTGTGCTTGATTCGGTCGAGATTGATTCCGGTACGGAATAATCCCGAAGGCAATGTAAAAGCATAAGAGTGAGTCCTTAGTTCCGTACTGGAATCATTCTCGAACGATTCAAGCATACCCCCTCAGTAATCCAACCACTACACTAAACCGACTCCCCCTAGTTGATTGATTTTCATAAATTAATTACATTTACAATGATGTTTTCGGTCGGCCATGACCGGATAGGAATAAGGGGGAGCCGTGAAGTGGGAGAGGATCGGGAAAAATGGCGTTAGCCTCGTTCATTGACACAGAAGGTTACCGAAAGTGGTAGGGCTTCCACGAGAGGCCGAGGAATCAAATCTTTTGATATCGGGGGGGACCAAAATAGCGGCCCCCTACTGGTGCCCGCCTACCACGCCCTCTCGTGGGACCGAGTCGAAAGAGCGGAGACAACGACACGGTTCCAAGTCATCCCCACTTCCTTCGATCGCACATGCACATCCGAAAAACTCCTACCACTACGTGACTGCAGGGATGAGTGCGGAGGGAGAAGAAAAATGAGGGATATCGGGAGAAATGCGAGCAGTGAAAGGGAGCGCACGGCTCGTGATTCGAAAGTAGCAGAATAGTTAGGCTCAGGATTAAGCTAGTCCTAACTTAATCCGAAGCCCCTCCATAAGGAATAAAATAAGCTTGTCCATGGCTTAATTTGGGTGCGTTATCAAGTCTGACTTCCGCAGTCGGCTCGATTTGATTGTTTTATTCTCAACAAATCAGAATGTCAAATACGAGAAAAGTGTTTGCATTAAAATATAAAAAAATAGACTATTTTTCATTAAGTATGGAATACAAGTTCTCACTTGGAAAAATAAAAAAGGAAAATCACTATTACTCGTACACTATCAGTCGTAAGATATGTGAAAAAAAGATAGAAAAACGTTGGCCAGCATGCTTTCACTTCAAAATAGTTTTTGAATTAGTATTAGTGATTTTAGTAGTGACTTTATTCAAAATAGTCTTCGATAAACTATCAGATAAAGTATGTTGCGCAAGGTGTATTAAAAACTATATATAGTCTGGCTAGATAAAATCTATCATGAGATAGCCTTTACCAAAATGAGACTGCATAACGGGTGGCCAAACGGAATTAGGGCCATCATGGCCCACCATCATCAATCCCTTTTCACGACCGGATTAAGGAACCGCTCAGAGGAGCACGGGAGGGCAGGAAGGTAAGAGTGAAATTTCGTAAGGAACTGTTGAGTAAATTAAATTCGATCTACGTTAAGACCATGTGTTACAATAGTAAGTATGCTGAGAGTCGGCAGTCAATGATGATCGTTTAAGAGCAACAGTGGAAAATCTCCTGGATAAAGGTAAACTACAAGAAGACAAAGGCAGTGAAATTGCCAAGAAGCGGACAGGCTAGTTCATATGAAATAAAAGATCGCTGAGCAAGAACTGGAGAAGGCATAAAGGTCCACATAACTGAAGAGTACTTCAGGTGAAAATTGCTTTAAAATTACGGGTATGCGGAGAACGATTGTGTAGGCTAAGAAGGTAGGTTTCAGAGCGGATGACGGGGATGGGAAGTAGAGACACAAAAAATGGTTCATACTTCGTCTTTATTGTTTTATCATAAGAGAGAAGAGCCTGTGTTAACCGGCAGAATATTAATAGCAATTAAATTTCTTTCGCTATAGGAATATATGTAAGCCGGTGTTCAAGTTCTAAGATTTTAGAAAGTTAATTTTAATTTTCTTTCTTTTAATTTTTAATTTATTTTCAGATAAAATTAAACGATAAAGGAATGCGTGGGAGTCCGGAGATTCGTTTCGGGAATGGAGGAAAGACAACAGGTGATGCTAACAACCACGGCTGGGTCTATTCTACGCGGAGAGCCGTCCTGTGGAATCTTCACCATCTCTCTTCTTCTTCTCTCTCACTTTCAACTCAAAAACTGAGAGGACAATCGTGAAATCGTTCCGGAGGATCACGAGAATTTCGCGGGAGGAGGTTAGAGGGAAGGGAGGGGGGGAGGATATCCCGAAAAATGGGGAAGAGGGGTGAGGGAGAGCGAGAGAAAGGGACGTCTGAATGCGGGGAGAGTTTCTGAAGGGAATCTCTTGGCCTACTTTCGACGGGACACCGAGAGAGGGAAACGCAACGCCGCCGCGCGCGCGCGGGAGTCTGCAAAGCGCGGGACGGGCGATGTGCTCGCTCGGAAAAGTGGCGGTCGGGGAAGGGAAGCGGTTTCATTCGCGTACGACTCCTCCTTCCATGAGAGCGTGTTTGAGCCGGTGTTTCGTCATGGTGACGACCCGGAGGCCCCAACCGCGCCTCTTGTTTATTGTTGTTGCTTTAATGGCTTTCCGGAAGAGTTCCGTTCCTTTGGGGCGGGGGAGGGGGGGGGGGGGGGCACTCGGAGGCGGAAGATCAGTTTCCCTACGCGAGAGGGAAAAGCCCATTTCTTTCTTTTTTTTATATTGTTACCACGCGGCACAATGGGTTTTTATGCTAATTCAGCCAGAAGAACTCAGCGGTACTAGTTCTGACGATTGGATTTATGCCTTCAAAGTATTGTTTTGTTGGAAAAAAGGACGGTGGGAACAATTCAGACACTAACTTCCACTTAGCGAAATTCTCAGACTGCGACGCTTAGTCTTGCTCGAAGCTGCTTGACGAGTAATGGCAAACCTACGTACCTCGCTTTGAACGTCATGGCTCCGAGGATTCCTCCTTACCTTACGCAGATTTAAATTTCAATAGCGCTAAAAATGTGTATGTTGTGCGGCAATTGACAGAAAAGGTCGTTTGTGCCATTGAGTAAGGAATCCATGGTTTAATGTCTCGCTAGAAGGACGGAGCACTTCACTCAAAGTGCTCAATTCACAGGATACTCAGTAATGACCGGTATACCAATGAAAAATCACTGCTGGGATTCGAACCAGACCAATTTTCTAACGTATACACAAAGCTAATAAAAATATCTCGGAGCTGTCTCGGGTCCAAAGCGAAGCAAGCAGAGGTGGACCACATGCAATCCCTGGACAACCTAATACTCGGTGTGGACAGGTTTGTCATTTTGCTGTAGTCTGTAAACTTCAGATGTCCAAAGTACTCTTCAAGGCAAGACATTTCTCTCTTCTCTGTAACTGTCCGATACTTATGAGGTTGGTTAAAAGAATTTCACAGCTAGAAAATCTATGAACACGTCCGAGAAAGCACAGAAATGTTTATGAATGGAAAAGTGCCAAACGAACCTCACATGTCAACCTTGTGGAGTACTCGCAGCAATGCAGGAGAGGAAACGTGAGGGGAGGTGACCGAAGTAAAAATAATTTTTGTCATTAAGGATGGAAAGGTATTTTAGAAGATGCAACTATTTATGGAGAGGAAGAAGGGAGAAACGAAACCCGGCGTTTGAATTACCCATGTTTTTATCCCAGGAACCTGAGGGTTTAACGTCCTCTTCGACGGACGGAGTACTGCACATTATGATATCTCTGCACGGCTTTTAAGGAAGGACCAGTACAACATGGAAACATCCCCACCATCTATAGGAATCGAACCTGGGCTCTAGGGATGGGAGGCCAGTAATCTGACCACCACACCAATCAGGTCCCGAAGATTTCCAGTACACCGCTTAAAATGTACATGCCTCGAATTCACACAATGCCTGAACAAGTTGTTTTTGGCATAATTTAATAATTTTCCAGCACAAGCCGAAAACGGTAGTCGGGAGATTAGTAAGACGGGGAGGAAAATAAAGCAAATGCTCATAATGAAATCGTACTTAATCCCATGCTTAATTTCGCGGTGAGCTCAAAGAGAATCGGATCGAGTTGTTGGCGGCCGGAGGAACCTTGGCCCAAGGGGGGAGGGACTCCTTCAGCGTCCGAGGACATGCCACTAGGTCGCGGTCATCCTTGAGCGGATCGGAACAATCTCCGGCAACGGATTCCCTCCGACTCCCACCCATTCGTTCGCTCTCTCTCTCCTTAATTTGGTTCTGCCAGTGGTGCCCTCCACGGTGCACCACACCAAAGGTCGAAATACCCACACTCCCCCGAGTGAAAGTAAACGTCAAGGTCTGAGGAACAGTCGGCGAGCAAAAATTATTCCCTTGCATATGGAAATGATCATGATACGCATAATTTATTCACATGAAAGAGATACACAACATGAACTACTCCATCCGATTTGTAAGAAAAGGTGGCATTCTTTTCTATTATTTTCTAATAAAGTTGCGACATGGTAATTCTTATTTATTTATTTCAAAATTTATTCCTCATTATTTGGCCCATGTGCTTATTCTTGATCTTCCTGGAGTGGTCATTAATTTCGTTCTTCCCTCCATTTTGATATTCGGAAATATATTAATCCTCAGAATGTGTCCGATCCAACTAAATATTCTCTATCACTAGACAGGAGGATTAAGCTGCATTCGTTTCATGGAGTAAAAATTCGTTTTTAACTCCATTTCCGTGCTGAGCTCCAACAGATAGTTACATTCTTCCTCATTTTGCATTTCACCGTACGTTTAGTCTTCAGTTTTTAAAAGATTCTTCTTCATGCTAGGCTCTTACTAGGCTTTCTTCATGTGATGCCTTCGTTTGCCATTATTTCCATTCACATTTTCCTCGACGATTGTTTGCATCAGGCCATCATGTCTCAAGATGTGGCCGATTAGGTTGTCCCAGCTTCTTTTTAAAATTTTTACGAAGACTTCCCTTCTATCACACTCTTCTAAGGACTTTATCGTTCATGACTCGGTCGACCCATTGTGTCTTCATCATTCTTCTGTAGCACCACAATTCGAATGCTTCCAGTCTCGACTTTCTCTGCTGCTGTTATATTCCATGCATCACCACAATAAAGAAATGTGCTCCAAAACTAATGCTATTATTAGTGGAGACCATTAGTAAAAACAATTGTATTTCCACCTTGGAAAGTCTTGAGTTGTATCTGGTCTTCGAAAAAAATAGTACGTCCTACGAGTCAACCGTCCCTTTAAATAAGTTTTGACGTCACATGTGGGTGACCCTGTCCCCATGTGCTCGCGTGCACCCGATTCGGGTTTGCAGATCGTGACGTCACGTCAAATGGGCGACGGGACCCCATTCCTTTCCGGGTCACGGCCGCTCCCTTCCGCCGAAAAAAAAAAAGAAAAAGACACTCTCGCGAAGCGAGATTGCGAAGAGGAATGCGTAAAATTCACGGTGGGTGGGTGGAAAGTGAGGGATGGGGGTGAAAGAGGTGAGATGGAAGGGAGGGGCGGTCGGGAAAAATTATAAAAAGGGAAACGGGGTTGCTCCATTGCCGGGTGCTGCTGCGGGTTAGCGAAAGAGGAGGGGGATCTGGAATGAAAATCTCGTTGTTGCGACATTTATCGAAAGTGAAAAAGAGACGGGATCTGCCATTTAAATTTCCTCCTCCACGCACTGCCGCAACTTGGGATGTTTGTAAATACGAGACCAAACTAAGAAAACAAAAACGAGAAAAGCTGAAAAAGTTTTTATGCTGTTTAGGTAGCGGAGAAACCGGCGATGGACGAAGCAAAAAGGAAATCGTCAGCAGTATAGCCCACACAAAGAGGGCATTTTACCGAAAGAAGGATCTACTTACGGCTTGAAATACAAGCTTGGAAGTAAGATAACTCTTCATTAGAATCTCTACAGTATGCTTCTTTATGACAGTCGTAAATTACTTTATGCGGCTCTAACTGCTTAGTGAACCGTCATACTGAAACCTAATGCTAAGAAAACAGTATATCCATGCCCGAGACAGGAGCCGAACCCACAAACGTTGGCTTTTCGGTGCGATACGTCACCGCACAGCCTACCACGGACGGCAAACTTTTTAAAACTCAAGGTTTCCAGTAATGAGCAGTAAAAAGGGCCGTTTTAGTCGAAAATGAAACTATATAGTAGTTATATTAGGGCTAGGATATAAAATATGGCCCCAGAAGAATACCAGCGATGGAAAATAGTACCAAAGTAGTATACCAAAGGAAGGAGTAGGAAAGATTCAATACGCTGAATATCTATGAACTCTGCTCTCAAGAACATTCACACTCGTAGAACAAGCGATACTCATGTTTTCGATACGACCAAAGTAATACGGTAAAGCATAGGCAATCATACATCGCCGGACGCTAGAATATACCTTTATTGGGATGAATCTCGGTCCTCAAATCACTGTGACATTACCGAGTCAAGAACGCATTTGGTGAGTGGAGGTAACTGATACTTTCTTTTAAAATCCTCGCTCTTTAACGAAAGAATTCTTATCCTCTCCTTTTTGTCTTTTCTTCCCCTTTACCTCTCCCGGTTTTCCTCCTAATTTAAACACCCCTTTTTCACTAAAAGAAAACGTAAACATTTCGAGAAAGAGAGGAGACCTGCAGATAACCTCCATCTTGGCCCCAAAAATAAATAAATAAACTAAACGCACCCCACTCGCCAACTCCAGGAAACTTTCTGCCCTTTCATAACCTTCGACGGGCGCTATTTTTAGCAACCCGGTGCTGGTTTCCACAACAAAGCGGCAGCTCGCGCACACATTGGGCGCTATTCGAGGGCAGGGGATGGGGGGTGGTCCCATCCCGACGAACTCCTCACTCCACCTCCTCAGCTACCACGTGCCTTGCGCAATAATTCCTTCGCCCAAAATATGGTCAGCATGCAAAACAGGGATGGGGGGAGAACACGTTTGAAATTTGAGGAAAATGAACGGAGATATGTTACGTACTAATGATCCTACACATACATAAATATTCATATTACATCATTAGCTATCATAAATCCTGACATTAGTATAACGAAGCTCTCCACTCAATTATTTCGTAGTCTAACCTCTTCATATAAACATGATTCTTCTATTCTACACTTTCTTTTCTTACTCCATTTATCATCTATCAGTTATAGCTTCATTATTCTTCAGTAATATCACATTTTAAATGCTTCCAGTCTTGCCTTTACTGCGGCTGATATATTCCATGCCCTACTGTGCTAAAGAAGAATGCACTACGTGTAACTTCTGTTGAAGTATTTCCTAACTCTCTAGTATGCAATTCCAGCTGAGGATACATCCATTCACCTCCGTATTTACCATTCTTTCATTTTCTTAATATTATTTTTTTATTTGATTTATGATTATTTTCTTTCTTACTTTATCCACCGCTGTTTATTCTACGTTAGCAAATATGTTTTTAAGCGCAGAATGGGCTTTGTGAAATACTAAAAACTTATCGAATCCGTAATCGGAAAGACGGTTTCTTTTTTTCCTCCCTCGCTTAGTGTCCGTGGTCGTGTGTTTGTGTGTGTGTGTTTAAGTGCGTGAGGAAAATCCAGTTGTCCTTCGCGAGAAAAAAATAATAAAAAGCTACCATTTAAAGGGCCGGTGAGGGATTGCAACAGTGGGAGGAGGGATGGAAGGGAGGAAAATGGGTTGGAGTGACGGAGGGGCCTTGACTTGAGGCCAAGATCCCCTCCAACGCCATTCTCCCTATCTCACACTCTTTCAGAGCCAACTGCAATCGAGTCACTGACGGCCAAAATCCCACAGCGCCGTGGAAATCCACTCATTTCTGACGTGGAAAGCGGAGCATCCCGGTCTCCAATACCAATACAATCGTAACAGGGTGCGGCATCGCATGCCACCGGGATGCTGTCCTTAGACACTAATAATAAAGCCCTTATGGAATATAGCAAACATATTGTAGGGCCCGTAATTACGAAGTGTAACCCAATATATTATGTACGTTTTATGCACATACGTTGACCCACTGTTGAATATTAAACGCTAAAATCTTTGGTGAAATATTCCTAGTGTAACTAACCTAGAAGAAAAAGATGCTAGTTCTTCCCAAGTTCACGTAGTAATACTTTCGTTATTTGGAGTACAAAAAGTGAAATCCACCTTACGAATCTGAAAGAATATTTTTAATATCTTCCCTCTCTGACGAAGGCGCGGTACGGTCCAACTCTCTCATTTGATCATCGACTACATCAAACGTTTATCAGCCTCTATTATAACCTTACAGTAATCAAGTCTTGAAGGTTTCAATCTGTATCCATCCCTGGATGGCTGATAACTCAGCAAATAACTATTTGCCGGAGTCATGGACTAAAATAATAATGGATTGTAGTACCTCTTTCCCAATTACGCAAGATGTCCGCAACGTTACACCAGATATCATATCGCACACCAAATACCAGAGTCTGGGATGCTGCAACACTTGTTCACAGATAAGGCCCGAAGTAAGTTTTAAAAGAGCATTCATGATTCAAAAATAGACATTCATCGCAGGTCCATTGATCCAAAGGTCCAAACAAAAGTAGCTATGTCCAGAATAATTCCGGCTGGTTTTAGTTTCATAACCAATGCACTCGCCTGCTTAAAGGCCGCAGATATGAGTAACGTAGTAAGCTTGTGTAGATAGTACATTCCACAATTTGCAACACAATTGTAAGAAAGTACATACATACGTTCGTCTCATATATGTGCGCCTTTATTTATATCATATCTGAACGGGATCGCGGTTTCTTTTTTCAAGTTATTCACTAACACTCATTAATCTGGAAGCACAAAACAAAAAACCGTCCAGATGACTTTATGTACAAACTGAGATTGCTGATTTGAGCGCAACACCGGATTGGAAGAATCGGGAGTCACATATTTTCACTCTCCAAGGCTTTTATTAAAATAAATACGATAACGCGATTGCACGTTTTGTGAAGATCCGTGGCTGAGCTCCTCTTTATTTCAATGGTATGCCTTCGTAGGCCATGCGGGGAAACCTATTCCACGTACCATCCAAATTTTCGTTGACGCAATTAATGGGTTTTTGAGTTGTCCTCGTACTATTCTGCCCTATTTCCATGAAGGGGATAAGAGGTAGATACGCCGCTCTATTAGAAGTCCACTCGAGTCCCGTACATGTTCACACGATGGTAAAAAAATCATATTCCAGCAGGAAAATGGATATGTGAGGAAATGGGTAAGTTAGTTGGGTGAATATACGCGTATATCTTTAATTACATCTCGTCGCTCTAAAAAAATGACTACGCAGGAGAAGTGAGGAAAGCTTTTTCGTAACACTTTCAAATTTTTTCGGATACATTAAATGAGTGTTTTTAGTAGTAGCTTGATATCGTAGCTTTATATGGATCTGATATGTGGACTCTAGGGAAGGATGACGAGAAAAAATTGGAAACTTTAGAATTAAGGGTGCGGAAATGAATGGAGAAAGTGAGATGCACAGATAGGCGAACAAATCAGGAAGTGCTGAAAATAATTCGGGAGGAATGAAGATTTTACGCAGAAATGAGTAGAAGGCGGCGTACGTGGATGCAAAAGGTACTTTAGGATAATGGAATGCTGAAGAATGTTAACGAAGCTAGAATGTTGGGTAAGAGGGTACGAGGCAGAAAAAGGAAAGGTATTAAGGATAGTTCAAAGACTGGTAGGGAATAAACAGATTTCACTTGCACCCACGTTCTACCCCGTGAACCGCCACAAGGGTATGTGGCAGTGTGAGGTAGGTTATCAGCCGTAAATGTGGCTTTTAGCTGAAAAAAAATATTATGGCACGTACATTGAAGAGAGAAACAGCCTAGGGAAAGAGTCGGAAGATGATTTCGATGCCAAGAGCATTGACAAATCATCAAAACCTACTCTAATCGGTAGAACACCCTCACTTGATCAAATAATCTATCCAGGCAGCTATACTGACCTATTTCCGTGAATTGAAGGGGAAGTGTGGAAGCGTCGCTCTAATGGAAGTCCTTTCTTAAGTCCTCAAGGATGACCGATCTCGCAGTCAAGAGATCCGGCCGGCGGACACCTGAGTCGACCCGCGAAACGATTGCTTGCGACCGAACGCATTTGAAAACGGTTCCGCTGGAATGCACGAGAAATGCAACCGAGTGCAGCGCTGCCGTCACTCGTCCACAGCAATCCTCGATCCGGTCGGTTTAATTCAATTGTAAGTACATCCATTTAGGCTGAAAACAAAAGATAGGTAGGTTTTGAAAGTGGGGAAAGTGTAAAAGGAACCGAAATCTTATTAAGTGTTCGTGGAAAAGCAATTCGGGCAATCCATTTGAGAAGATGATTCACAGGTAATGTGGGCTTCAATACCGTCACCTAAAACACTTACTTTGGATAAAAAAATGTACGATTAGTTCAACGCTTAGCGTGTTCTTATGGCTACTAAAATCGCTTCAAAGGTTAGGTGGGTAAAGATAAAAGTACTTGGTTGATTCCACAATTTATTTAGATAGAATCTACCGGTTTCAACCTTTACAGAACTCCTGAGGATGACCGATACAGTTTGAAACTGGTAGAGTGGGGATCGGGTTGGTGTGGTGGAGTACTGGCCTCCCATCCCGAATGCCCAGGTTCGATTCCCGGCAGTGGCGGATTTTTTTGTGGAAAACCGGTCCCCACTTGAGTGCCTAGTGGAGGGCATTTCAAGTTCAGTACTCCGTCCGTCGGATGGGACATTAAGCCGTGGTCCCTTTGACGTTTCGTTACGATTAGGCTAATGCCGACGCCGGGTTTCTCTCCACCCTTCCTCCGTTCCCTGAAAACTCCTACCATTACCCAATTATCCACCTATACTATATGGCGCAAATGACCTCGGCTGTCGGTCGCCTCCCCTAAATAACTAAACAACCAACTGGTAGAGTCTATCTAAACAAATTCGGGAATCTACCAAGTACTTTTATCTTTACTATATCTGAATTCCACTAAGCAAACTCACCGACCATCGATTTTATGGTTAGGTAGGTAAAGCGTATAGCTAATGAACAGGGATATATGCTCGCGTACAAGGAGATCACAGCCCATTTGAGAGGCTGATTCACCGTCTATGTAGCCATATACTACTTTTACGATAGCACTTTCTTATAATAGCCACTTTACAGGAAAATGTACAATTACGTTAGCGTGCATCGAATTATCAGACAACTTGAGGAGTCAGTTCTCTGGTAACCGGGAGCGTAATACCATCAGTATCACACATACTTGAGAAAAAGAAACGTTAAATATGGGGAAAAAACACTGAACAGAAATACGTGGTTTTCATTTTTTTCGCCATGACCTACGATTAATTTGAAAATTTTGTATGCTGATCATGGAAGAAAGTAATAAAAACAGGTTCAGCCGAAGAAGTTTTTAACGGCTGATAGCCAAAGACGAAAAGCCAATGACGAGATAAACCTTCGACAAAAACGTACCCGAACTCAATTGAAAAGAGGCGGTTTTGAATATTCATAAGAGGAAATTTGGAGAAAATCTCGGCAACAGATCAACTGATCTGTAGAGATACCAGATAAAATTTCAAAGAAACTGCGAAACGAATGCGCCGACGCAGGTACGAGCAAATTGTGTTGAAGCGGCGTAAGTTACAGGATTCCGAAAGGCGCTAATTTTCGAAATGGCTCGTCGAGATACGGAACAATGTTTTTTCTCCCGAGACCCAGTTGAGGGGGAAGCATTTCAACATTATTCCCTCTCTGGTGGCACCACTTTGAGCAGGCTTACGGCTGCTTTTCACAACCCGCGAGGCCGCTCTCCTTCGAGATAGGGATCTCAAGACTAACGCCCAATGTAGCAATGCGCTATTGTCCAAAGCCACTCCACCAAATACCTACCCTGTGATCGTCGCACGTGATAACGACTGGAGGTTAACGTTAATAAAAAAAAGGAAGGATGATATGACAGAAACGGGTCGACAGAATTTTTAATCACTTGGATTACCTTAGATTTGAATTTCCATATTTGGACAGGTGATCATCTCACTATAAATATATATGCACTACACATGCATATACCCTCTAACACAGAAAAATATGTCATCCTGTATGCTCAGGCTCTATAGAATAGATTAACGAAAACGCCTGCAAACGAAGAGGCAGGCCACCGCCAAAAAAGTACACTAACAAAGTTCCTACGCCAATGGGACCACAAGGACCTTTTTAATCACCATGAAACGGGAGAAATTAATAAAAAATGTCCAATGTTTTAATTCGAACAAGGCCTAAACGTTTCTCCATAATTAGCTCATGCTTCAGAAAACACCCATAACGTAAAAACCTATGGAGGAAAAAAATGTCGTATGAACAACCACATATGACTCTCTCATCTTATCCGAGAGATCAATAATAATAATATATCATTGATTACATCGAACCTCTCAGGGCTTGGATGAATATTTGCATCAGGACTTCATTAAGTCGCATTGAGTGTCCAAGTCACAAGAGTTTGATTATGAAAAAATCAATGATTGTTCATAGTTGAGGAATGTGAATGTTTAATTCGGCAGGACTAACATTTTAACAGCATGCAGCAAGATCCATACTTACTGTAAAAAAATGAAAGCAACCACCATAGGAAAACCACACATCATTGGAGGTCTAACGTTATTCAGCGTTTATGTGGCACCGAATCCGCAAGGAATCATTCCTTTTTTATTAACGCTAAGGTTTATTTATTATAGACTACATGAGCTTTGTTTGGTATACCTATTATCCTATGTTTATAGCAGTTGCATTGTTTAGTCTGGGTTGGTGATATTGCTCTCTCTTGAAGTATTACTAGTTCATCTATGTTCATTCAAGGTCGTTGATTGTAATGCCATGGTCTACCGTTATAGTCATTAATCACCGGTAATATAATCAATCCATTATGTCTACTTCTCCAGGATAATATAAATTACTCTTTACTGCAGCAATAACGTGGTCATGTTGCCCCCACATAAGGCCTTTACCAATCGGGATCATGAAGTTGTAAATAGTGGGGCATAATCATTTCTCCTTCTCCTTACATCGCGTCCGTAATCCTTCGCAATAATCCTCACTCGTTGCAAAGGGAAGAAATCAAGCGAGCGAAGAGCATGAATAAGGTGCAACAAGCCACACTCCTCCCCGCCCTCACTTCTCCTACTCCCCCGCCCCATAATGCCACTCTTTTGGTCCTCCCCTCTCACCAACCCTCCCCTCCGACATCCTCCCTCTTGCAGCGTCGCCATCCGTGGCCTCGATTTCTCCTCCAGCGCGAGCGAGACCAAAACGAGAACTTCGGAAGCTCAGCTGACGCCGGTCGTGCTTCATTTTAATAAACAACAGCCATGGCAACGGGCTTGGAAAGGCCTCAAGTTCCCCTCCCGCCCGCCTTTACTTCCCACACTCTTTCCCTGTCAAAGTTTATCAGCGGGGGAGACGATTTTTCCCTATGCTTCCTGTTCATACTATCCCAGGATTCATCACTGATGGGTAAAACAATGTTTTTTTTTCATTGGGCATCATAAATCGATAGAAAAAAAT
Source organism: Platycnemis pennipes (assembly GCA_933228895.1). Lineage (NCBI taxonomy): Eukaryota > Metazoa > Arthropoda > Insecta > Odonata > Platycnemididae > Platycnemis > Platycnemis pennipes. The sequence continues at coordinate 76,591,761 of OW121854.1, forward strand.
ATTTTTTCCTAAAAAAAACACGTTTTGTTCCAAGCTTATTGAATGCACGATGAATTTGTTCTGTCTTCATGAGAATACTCTTATAAATCAAGTCAATTTTATAGAATTAACTGAACAATAATATCAGGTTTGTATTTGCATAGTAATGTTGTTTGTAGTGGCCGTAATAGTAAAGCTAATACAAATTAGGAATTGACGGAAAAATATGTTGGTGCTATTCACAGTTTATATAATAGTATACTACGAAGAATAGTTGATCAACTGTCATATCCCAAGTCATGATTTTTATCCCAAACTTTGCAGTGAAAAAAATCCTCTCAACTTATCAATATTCAGTCAATACTACCTGACAAAACACATAACAAAACACATACAGGTAGGTAGGTACCCTAAGGGCAATTTTATTGCTTGCTAAAGAGTATTAAATTTGATGCCAACTTAAATTTTATGTGCCTCGTTATTTTTTTAATAAAAAATGTTTTTGCACATTTTTCTCGCGGTAAAATTTGCTCGCTTGAAAAAAAACTTTTCCACGTTCATATTTTTTTCTAATCGCACATCACTAGGGTTCATTCCCTTATGTCCCGTTTCTACTCAAGAGAGGGAGACGGAAGGAGACTTGTTTTTCAACGCGCGCCGGCACGTAATGCACTAACGGAACTGACGAGCGTGATCGTGAAGGGAGCACGCCCCGCGTGGATCCCAAAGAGAGCGAGCTCTCAAGCGAGAGAAGTGCGCCCGTTGAATGACGACAGCGTTCGCCACTTTTCCCTTGCTCGTTGCACCGAGAGGTTTTCCCCAAAGAAAACGGCCTCGAATTTTCCCGCAACTCCATCGGCTCTCCCGCTCGCAAGCGCTCGGATGCGTGCACTAACCTTAAATAAATATATAAATCTCCTGATATTAACTTCACGTGGCTGCAAACAAATGAGTGACGAATGGTATGCTGAGACGCGAAACCAAGAGGTTTCACACATTGATTCTTGGACGAGTAACGAAAAAAAAATCATCGGGACCGTCAAGCTGTACTTTTTCGTTTGAATAAATAAACAGTGGTAGACTCGATAGCATTAGGTGACTTACCTAGCAAGTATGCAATAGTAAATCGACCAAAAAGATATGCGCATAAAAGGAAATCCAAAAGAATGGCAGCACAGATTTGGCCAGTTGTCAAACACTATCACGTTTAGAACCTTTTCAACTTTTTTCGCTGCAGCTCCGATAGCCAGAATGGAAATTGTCAGCATGACAACCCATGGATTCAGGTCTACGACAACTGAATTTACTGCGTTTATTAAAGATTTATGTTGCCTAATTAATTACACATTTAATCCCACTCTCCCCGGGGACTCATATTGACTGACTGCAATATTTCAATACGGTGATGATAATACAAATGCTTGCCTACAACTTTGCATCATCCCATGAATAAGCAAGTATTTGATAGGACCTTACTCCCCGATAAAATTTAATATAATTCCTCAAAGACACCTGTGCGCGAGAAAAGAGGACAAGTAAGGTACTTGACTCATGAAGAAATATTTCACACTCCCACGCCAAAATGGTGAAACGGAGGCAATCCTTCGCCGATTTCCCGGCAATGGCACAAAAAAAGTACACCAGGGAGATAGCTAGGTTTTCCCACTAACTTAACCCATTTCCTCAACAAAATCCCGGACGGTTGGATGTCAGCAAAAAATAAAACGCGAGATATAAAAGAAATAGAACCGAAAGAAGAAGGCGGAAGAAACCGGTCGGCACGAATTTGCCGTCTTAGTATTTTTTCGTGGAGAGAAAGGCTTACTAGTGGCTCCGAATCGTCAGGACCGGCGAGTCTGAGAAGGGATCATGGATCCTTCTTCAACTGCGTTGCTATCACCATCAATAACCAGTCACTCCAAGCTCGAGGCGAATTTGAATAATTTCGATCGCACTCTTGCAAGTACAATTGTCTGAGATATACGCTGGGTAATCCCGTCGTAAAAAGTGGCTTTTAATAACAGGAGAGAAACTGCGGTAGAATTCGTAAGCATGGATATGCAGAAAAGGTTGGTAAGGAGTTTTACCTGGAGCATGGTCTTGCGTGGCATCAATATATGCGATCAGTGAAAAAGAACGAGAAAAGATTAGACGTATGGTATGTAAAAATGGAGAAAGTACGATGTACGAGAGGGAAGAGGAGTGAGGAGAATCTGCACATTGGCAGAGAGAGGAAAGGAAGTTAGTGGTGAAAATCGGAGAAGACGGAGTGGGTGGATGGGCCAAGTAAAGAAAGTCAAAGATTTACTGAAGGGCGTAATAAAGGGTAAAACTATAGGAAATAGATGAAGAGGTTAGGCATTCAGAAAAGTATGATTGAAGATAGGGTATATACTGAACTAAGAAGGGAAATAGCGGAGCAAAAACAATATCCAGACCAGTCGATCAACAGCTCAGGTAATTAATACCCCAGAAGCTACCGTAAAGGTGCGTGGCAGGGAGAGAATCTTCACCAAATATGCACTACCTATCATGCTTTCTGAGGATCAGTAGATATATTTCAAGTCGAATTAAAAAATTATATAAAAAGATTAAAAATCCAAGAATACAGTAGACGCGTTCCACGAGATCCTACCCCAACCAGCGGAACACCACTAATCAAAATTGCAATTTAAAAAAGCTTAGCAAGTCATGGGATAGAGCTCTTGAAGGCCGGCACGAGTACACGTGCTACTAGCTCTCTGGGAACCCCATGGGAGATGTGCTCCCCTCCCAAACCCCCACCTTCTACGCCCCCTCCCTCGAGCGGTGACGGATACGTCCGCGATGCGGAATAAATCCAATCCACACCCTCCCACCTCCTTCCCCCTCTCTCGGACCTTGGACACGGCCGGGCATTTAAAAATGGCGGACGGATTCCTCTGTCTCACGCACTCACAAACCCCTCCCGACACCCCCCTCTTTCTTTCGCCCCCTCCCAAGGGCTCGTAGCGCCCTCTCGCAGCTGGTTGGACAGCGGAAGGACGCGCTGCTCCTCGACCACGACGCTCGGAGCTAGGTGCAACTGAAATAATGAAAGCACCGCTCCATACTCACGCATTCCACCATACTGGCACCTCATTCCCAACCAGCAATGCGTTATTATGATCGATAAGATTAGGTTCACGTGAATACGAAATGTTCTACACATGTTGCACGATCATCTTGTCGTTCAGATAGGATTCTTTTTTAGCTCCGCTTTTTATTTCCTAACTCTCGTCATTCAAGTTGCCAATTCTTCTCCTCCCTCTCAACCCCTTCACTAACATTCATCCCTCTGTCACTTCCCTAAAAATAACCTCTCTCCTAGACAATCCTTCCATCCATTCACTCTCTATATCCCCAAACTTCCTTCAATCAACCACCTCTCCTACCGAAATAATTCTTGCACTTCCTCGTTTGAAAGAAACAGGTCTCGAAATCTCATTCGACGATATATAATCATTCACAAATTCCCGCTACACGAAACACATTAAAGGGTAAATTGTTTTTCTTGCTCCATGGAAAGTTTAACATAAGTTTAAGCAAGAGAAAACCTACAACTTTACATTCGAATAGATAGCTGCTATTTTCATTTCGAGGAAGGAGTTTATGAGGAGCAGAAGACGAGTCAATGCCCTTCCTCTTCTTCAAGAGAGACGTAACCTTTGAAACCTCCTTTCTTGAAATTGCAGAATTATTATCCCGACTACTTCAGCTTAACTATTAAAAGTTTCCACGAAAGAAGGTTTCCATGAGCGATTTGATTTTACGGTAGAAGTTTAACAGAGATGATGAGATATGATGATTTCTTCCGCTTCGTTTCCCAATTGAAGGGAAACAGTTGCGGACAAGAATATACTAGCGCCTTAGGTACAGCCGGATTACCACGGTAACTTTTCGAGGCTGAGAACATGCATACAATTCAAATTACACCAAAATGCTTATGCGCGGAATTTTTAAATTATTTAAAAAATGAAAATTAGAACTGCAACTCGGGGATATAGTGAGATGCTCACAGTACGTCACGAAAGGCGTGGAAAAGAGATATAAGCCAATAACAGGTGCGGGTCGGTGTGGAGGCTAGAAAACTGGCTTCCCATCACGAGAGCCGGGGCTCGAATACTGGCAAAGGCAGAGATTTTGGTGAACCGACCCCCGATCGAGAGCCGCGTGGTGACCATTTCAAGTGCAGTACCCAGTCCGTCGGATGGGATGTTAAATCGTGGACCCCTAGGTGCCTATTATTAAGAGAACGCTAATTAATACTGACGTCGGGTTTCTCTCCACCATTCACCTCTTCCAATGACCAACCTATCCTAAATGACGTCAATGACCTCAGCTATTGGACGCCTCCCCCGAATAAGGAACAAGGGAACCAATAGAGGAAGAAAGATTGGAGGATAATGAATAATTGTTCGCATGTTTTCGTTACTCATCTTCTGAATCCTCTCCACAATGGCCAAGAGGATGAGCTGAGATACTCGAAAATTCCACTAAGAGGTGGCCGCCAAGATTTCTGTCAATCCGAATCAATCTAAGATTGAAACAAACAAGGTGAAATCCCTCGCGGGAGAGAAGGCAGGAAGGGACGGTGGGATGGGGAGTGATGGGGGAACACGACTTCCCGGAACCTCTCGGAGGAAAAAATAAAATACCTTTCCGCTACGGCCTTCTGCAGTCATTTGTTTCCTGTTTCCCAAGGTTTTTTCCTCCTAGCCGGCTTTCGTGGTCGGGCTGGCCCCGTTTATTATTTCGGCAGCCGTTTTTCGAGGAGTAAAGGAGCCCGGGGAAAGGACTTCGGCCGCTCTTTTGTCTTCCATTCAGCCGCAAGAGAATCGACTTTCCCCCAAACTGACCGAGCGTGGACCTCCCGCAATTTCATTCACCGTCCAAGCGGATCACACAAATCCCGAATTGAAACATTGGAAAGATAAATTTCAAGCTAAAGCAAGGAACCGGCGCGGCGTGAGAGGCAATCCAAAATACACACGTCCGTTTTTAATACTAAGAATATTTTCGTAGCACAAGAATTAGTTCATCAGTTGCTCCAGCTGCAATGGATATATCGCACGTATAATCTAACCCGAATAATAAGATTATTCCAAAGACAACCACAACACCCATGCCATAGAAGTAATAGTTATTCTGGGGTGACGACCAGCAGCTAAAGTCAAATGAGCTATTGAGGATAGGTGGGTAATTTGGATGGGCTAGGAATTTATCAGGGAACATAAAGGAGTAGGTGGAGAGAAACCTGGCGATGGTATTAGCTAGAACTATCTAAAGGCGCCTACAGGTCCACGATTTTACGTCCTGTCCAACGGATGGAGTACTGAAGAAGAGTCTTCTAAACAGTACTCAAGGTATATGCATGGCAATTAACAATCTATGCCTCAGCGGGGATACGAACCCAGGCCCTAATGATGAGAAGACAGTACTCTAGCCACCCTATAAACCCGAATCCTGCCCTTGCTTCAGGCAGTAGTCGAGCCCGAGACATTTGTCTGCCAGTTACGACGCGTTGCCGACCTCGCTACCGTGGCCGGTCCAGAGAAATTTCATGAAATTCATGTGCAGAGTAACGCTCGCATACTTCACTACCCTGTTCATTAGGATATTTTTGGGGAACGGGTTGTATTGGTGTCTAGAGTACTAGACTCCCATCACAGGGGGGTCCACGGATAGGGGGTGAGGGCTTGCGCCACTGGGTGCTTCATTAAGTGGATTCGATTCCTGAGGAGGTTCGATTCCTGATAGTGGCAGGGATATTTCAGTTGCATACCGATACTTACTTAGGTGCTGTGTGGAGAGAACTTCGACACCAGGACTCCGTCCGTCGGATGGGACGTCAAATCTTGGACCCTTTCGAGTCTTTTTTTAAGAGTAGGACAATCCCGACGCTAGGTTTCTCTCCACACTTCCCCCGTTACCTGAGGAATTCCTACCTCTGCCTACAAATCCTAAATACACAAATGTCCTTAGCTGTCGGCGGTCTCCCCAGAATAACTATTACTGGCATGGGTGTTGTGGTAGCCTTAGTAATTGCATTAGGATTAGATTAGACGGTGCGATATATCCTTAGCGGCATGATCACCTGAAAAACTAATTCTTCTTCAACGAAAATGTTATTAGCGTTGAAAAACGTGTATGTGTGTCACGGATTGCCGTTCTCTGAAAATTTTCTACCTGTACCTGTAACCCACCAATCCTAAATGGTGCAGATGACCTTAAGATTTTGGCCACTTCCCAAGATCAACTGCCACTAGATAAGGTACTGTGGGCAGCACAGTTAGTTTCTTTGATTTGAACGATCTTTAGCCAGCGTTGGTTCGGGCTGGGGGCCGAGCGGGCTTCTGGAGTTCACGCGGAAGGCCTCCTCTCCAACCGCCCGCTCCGCTGTCCTACTTCCCGCGGGTCACTTGCTGTGGCGCAGCGGTCGGGAGAGTTTGGTGGCGGGTAGGGGTCTGGGGATAGGGGGCAGGCTTGCGACACTGAGTGCTTCATTAAGCGGAGGAGGATCGGAGTGGGGGGCAATGGTTTTTTAATCGACGTCGCCCTGGGGTTGCTTGCAGTTGTTGCTTGCGTGGGTGGAGCCCCGAGGAGTAAAGCGAAACCGTGCCAGCGGAGTAAATAAGCGAGCACCACTCTAGCTGGATCCATTTCCAACTGGCACACAGCACCCGAGCGTGAACGTTATGCATTCTCATTGCAATGTGCCGGGTTCGGCAGTCAGATCGTTTGAATAAAGCTTTACTCACGACCTCTCGGTTTCAATGTATATACAAACATCGTCACTCCATCCGCTCTCCCAGTGATTTGAAGATCCATGCAAAAATTTGAAGAACACCGACCATATTTTCACTTTCCCGGGCGAAATAAATAAGTAATCACGCGGACGCGCTCGCCATGAATATTCGTGGTCGAGGCTTGGCTTGGAAACTCTTTGATAGTGCCGGGATTTGAACACGGATCCTAAGGATAGGAATCCAGTACTCAAGTACAACGCGGCTGCGGTAGCCAGGTTGGTAACGTAGGTCCGTCATTTTAACCCCATCTCTGGCTTGGACATCGTATTTGTGTGGGGATTAAGTAAGGTTGAATGGTGTGATATAACCAAAGCTGTTGGGAACATTAATAATTCCACCATTACTCTAGTTATCACAATAACTCAGTCGGAGATCAGGTTAGTTTAGGTTACGCAAGAATACTGGTTTCCCATCCCGAGACCCAATGTTCGATTCCCGACATTGGTGGTATCACGGGAATGGTCGAATACGTCGGTAGGGTGTTTTTCGTTAAGAATAGGATTATGAAGACGCCGGGCTTCTCTTCCCCTTCCTCCGTTCCACGAATATCCCTAACTCTACCCGAGTACAAACTTATCCTAATGACTAAAAATTACCTTAACTGAGAGGGTCGCCTCCCCAGAATGACCGCTACTACCACCCCATTGCCAAAAAATATTAAGATTTACTACCAATATTAGAGGCTCCCACCGCTTTGTCTAAGCGTAGACAGCGATGTGGCTCCACGAGCGGTTGCGACGAAGCGCTTTGGGCTCTTACAAGCAATCTATCGCTTACAAGAGCCTTCCGGCGCTTCGCCCTTTTCCCCCGGCGCCTCTTTTTCCCTCCCCCCATTCTCCCTCCACCTGATCGCCTCTCCGAGCTGGTATGGGGCAAGTGGGTCACGGCGAATGATTCGGGAGAAAACTAAAAACGAACGACGAAGGGAAACATTGAAGGGGACGGAAGGAGTGGAGGGAGGGTATAGCCGGTGCAGAGAGAGGGCCAGAACGTGATACTCCCGCGCACATACTCCGCATTTGATATGGGCACACACTAGGAAACCATTTATCATCATCAATGTTATTACAGGTAAAGGTATATTACACGGACTTGAAATGCCTCCCATGCAAGATCTTACGCAACGTACTGAATGATTTCGATAACCGGGCCACGAAATTGAAAATTATGGAGAAGGTGGAAATTTTCATTATCGTTAAAGCAGGGAGACAATCAACTTTTTACGTGCGCCGTGTGTGCAAGACGTGTATAGGCGACTGTCGCCCTGTAGAGATTGTTGGGTTTTATTAAAACTTATTTGGTGGCAAATGCTTAAAGTTTTATTTATTTTCCTAAGATGAACTCCCACAAATTAACGCCCAAAGGAGTAAAAACTCTTTCAAGAAACATTTATTCGGAATACTTCCTTATTTATTTACACAAAGGAGTTCAAGGTGGCTGTATCCCTTGCCCACACGTCAGACATGTTTACAGAGTTTCGCGTATTCACTGCACGTGTATTGTTGTACAGCCTTTGTTATTTGTCATATCATAAAAAATAGCATTCAATCAGTAATGTGTCAGTAACGGTAACTGAAGATGCTCAAAAAGTCTTCTAAGTACACAGTAACATTCCCACATAGTACAATATTCCTTTTTTCAGGCGATGATGCATTCAATAGCTACAAATGTTCCAACCTTCAATCATTCAAACTAGACTTCCCGTTCTTCTCCCACTTCCTTGCACGACATTCTCCCCTCTATTAACTTCTTCTACGTACTCCCGCATCTAATCAACCGTTGTATCCACACACTTCCACATTCAGTTTAGCTTCCAGTTTCTAATGCAATGAGGGACAGACACTGTCCAAACCCTATGCAAAGATGTGCCATATGCCAAGAAAGCAGGTAAACGCATAAAAAAGTTATACTTATGCATATTAGACTTTATCATTGAAGAGGCTAAGGCTGATTTACAAAATACATTCCGGTTTCTTACAAATTTAAATTTAAATACAGAATAGCTGCTTTGTATCTAATTTTCGTGAAGAACGTTATTAAATTATGGATTTCTTTCGATAAGAAAAACAATAAAACTTTTAGAACTTTTCCAAAAAATAAGTTTTTTTTATAAAATCCAACCATGGTTTCAACACCTTTGCGTCATTTTGCAAGAAACTTTTATTTTCAATAAAAGGGCCTCTATTTACTTTTCAAAGATGTCATCCCACAAAGTAACGCCGAAATGAGGAGAAACTCTTTCAACAAGTTCTTATTCGGAATACTACCTTATTTAATAACAGTAAGGAATGCTAATTTAATGAGACCTCCATGCTTCACAATCGCCCCGTTCCCTTTCTGTCTCTTTCACTCTTCTCACTCCCCGTGCGTGGCGCAACCGGGTAGTCGCTATTCTCGGAGGACGCGTCTTCGCCCAACTCCTTTCCAAATTCCTTCCGATTCCGTCCAAGAATGTCCCAATCTCCACCTTCCTCCTCTTCCCTCCTCTACCCGCTTTCATCCCTATTCGATCACACTACTGGCCCTACACAGGAGAAGTCCCTTCCGTAGATTTTTTTACGTAGCGCAAAGTACAGGCTGGAAAACTTACTACTGATAGAGAGGTACCCTTTGGGCCGTTTCACAATACACAATCGAGATAATGCGAGAAGGTTGAGAGATTTATCAAGGATCGATAGTAAAGCGCCCGGTTGCGTTCTCTACCGTCTTTTCTAATGCTAAAGGCGATGAACATTTGCGTTCTCCTTCGTATGCTCTAGTTATAAAGATGGTGAAAATTACCTACACTTTTCGGAGCGTTTTAAAGTATTTTTTGCGCGTAGATGTGTTGAAAGATACGTTTCTGGGCCACACACAAGTTCTAGTTGCAAAAAATAAAATTTCCCCAGGGGAAAATAACGCGACAAATTTTCCTTCGCGTGGATCAATTACACTGAAACTTGCAGAGCCGCTGTGAGTGGCAAGAGATTGGTCCTGGAAGAATGACTGCGCCATATGTATCGCATTCATTAATTGTTAATTGATTGCTGGAATGAATACATGGGGTCTGATGAATGCGTGAGTACTGGGTTGAGTAAATGGATACATCTGTATTTGAGTTCCCGAATGAATAATGGGTGGCTCCAAGAGCGCCTCGGATTATTATTCGAATATTCGAATTCCTAACTGAACACGTCTAAACAGGAGAACCCGAATGAATACTACCTCGACTAAGCAAGCACTTGCATAAAACCTTGGCATTCTAGTGGTTAGGAGTGGTCGGTTGTGGTATTCTATCTATCTGTGGTCTTCAAGTCTATACCCGCTTCAGACCGGGAGATACAAGGATGGGAGTGGAAGGGTAACGAGAGAAACACGGCGTCGACATTAGCCAGCTCTTAACGAAAGGGGGCCACAGCTTAACGTCTCATCCGACGGACGGAGTACTAAACTCGAATTCTCTCCACAATGCATCCAAGTTGGGGCTGATTTAACGATGAAAAATATATTTCACTGACGGGATTCGAACACGAGCCCTGTGAGTGAGATGCCGGTACTCTAACCACTATACCAACCCGACTCTCAGCAGTGCTATTCATCTTTGAATTGCTGGGGTATTCGCTAGAGTATTCATTCTGTTTATCTAATTCTGGCGTATTCAACCAGGTATTCAAGTATTCGCCGATGAGCCCAAGCTGTCACCGTTGTATTCATTTCGGTGTTCATGTACTTATCGGGGTATCCGTTCCCTCATCCGGATATTCATGAATCCGTTAGGCAGTCATACATTAGTTCGGGTACTCCAATATCTATACATATGGCACACTCCTAAGTGGAAGAGCGTTGCTGGGAAGGTGAACAAAGATGTCAACCCCTCAGATAACACCCACCGACTGCTTTCTGCGATCCACCAAGGCGCGTTCCCAATTACTTCTCCAAAATGGTTCCAATGACTTCTTGGGCTAACCTCGCTATCCTTGATGTTAGAATTTTCATCCTGCTGGTAGCCGATGAAAAAATTTCAGGTATTTCCTATCCACTCAATGTAGCACATTAGAATGTTTTCCCGTGCAAATATTTTAAAGGTCGCCCTCACTTGCCGAGGCTAGTTTTCACTGACAAGTGAAGGTACGTGAACAATTAGAGAGACACGCAGTGTCGGATAATTACGTTGACTCTCAACAGTCATATTTGCTCATGTTCGTAACGCTACCAGCGCAAATATGTATTCATACTGGAGTGAAGAAATGGGATAATGGAAGGCCATACGTACATTATTATTAATACTAGGGTTCTACCACTAAGGTATGTTTTAACTGGATATGAAATACTTCTTAATTTACTTATCTTTCAAAGGTTTTTCTCTAGTTCGTGTACACGTAGGAAGTGACGATTTACCAGCATGGAAAGGGTAGGTATTACCATTGAACACTAAAGAGAAACAATAAATAAATAGTTGCTGTAAAATTCCCGTAAGGTGTTCCTATCACCTCTGAATCAGATTGTGAATGCCTTAATTGATTTCGCCTTCTTTACTGCTCAGTCGACATGCAGTTCGCCACTCCTTTGTGGCCTTTGATCACATGCGAGAAGACGATATTTCATCAAAGTACAGAAACCTTAGAATATGTATATAATGTATGTACCATATACCATGTATACAAATGTACAAAGGCCATGTATTCCTTTGAATGGCCTTAGACAAGAACCAACCACTCTTTTTCATTGGGTGGGTACGCATTAGCGTGGCAACGCGCATGCGCACTGCCACTCCCTTCAAAGTCGTTCCGGAAGCCCGGCTCACCTGCAAAAGACCTTCAGTGGTCGTTCTCGAAAGAAAAGGACGACGAAAGGGGAAAAAAAACGAGCGTAGGACAGGGTGAAAGCAAACAAAAAAAATTCAGACCACGCCTAAAACCGTTCCTGCGTTACACAACTCAAAACAAATACGTTTCGGCATTTTCGCGAGGGGAAAAATTGAGGACAAATATTATCGACGCCAATTGTTGACAGCCCATTGATGAGGGCGACTGGGACGCCCTCGGCAGTCAACCTATCTCAGGATTGAAACCGCGACTGCTTTTATCTCGCATCCTCAGAAAAATTTGGGCTACAACTACCACCGACATGGCCCTCATGTCCCTCAAGCGCGGAAATCTTTATCATTTACTCCGACATAACCTATTTCGCTTTCGAACCGTGAAATGCCATTCGCAACCAATTCATTCTTCAACTTCACCAAAATCTTAAAGTATTTAAAAAAAAAAAACGTTCGGAAACGGAGTGCTATCTCTTTACAAATTTCTCAAACAGGGCGGTGCTATATTTCGATATATCGGCCGCGCTACGGGATTTGAACGTCATATCGCAGCGCTTCATGGAGACAGAAGCCAACGCGATGTATCTTTGCTAGAAATTATGCGATAACGTGCAATATACGATGTACTGTACGAACGTGATATCGCTATTGAATATGGAGAAGGCAGGAAATGCAATATCGGGACATGTGCGCCATACGATGTGATATTATAGAATATGAATATTAGGAACTAAACTATTAAGCGACGTGTGATATCAAGCGATATTCGATAACAACATATTTAACATCAATTGATAACATGGGATATTGTCAATTCACATCACAAGGTCGATATATCGACGCTTTTATGATATGAAATCAATACCGCTGGGTGGTAAACTCAAATTCGCAAATCGCAATTCCCTACTCCCTAATGCTCTCCCGTACACCACTATCCTCCCCTATCCATGGATGGTGCACAAGATTACGGCGTGAAGCGGCAGCCTCCAGAAAGCGCCCAGCTATTCCATTAACCCCTAACGGGTCATAACGGTTGGCATAATCCGCTTGCTCGCTTCGCCAAGGAGTCGAGGCGAGAGACGCAAAGAAACCTGGGGAGCCCGACTGAAAGGAAACAACGGTGCCATCGGTAGGTTGCGCTGGTGCTAATTCGGTGGCCGAGGTGCTCCCAGAGCCCTCCGCACCAATCCTTCGGCACTCCACACCCTTTAAGTTGACCAACCGGGTGATGGTACCATTCACACTGCGGTTTCTCATCGCAAAGTAAGGTCCTCAGGACAGGGTTAAGTACGTTATATTCCGTCAACAACACTTTCAACATAACACGCAGCGTGTATTACGCTGATAGATACGTACCGTGCTTCCATGGAAATAAGACTGGTCTTTTATTGATTCGTGCTCCATAAGACGCATTGTGGCTAATTTTAGGGGATGTCTGATTTTTTCAGCGCATAAACTCTTCCTAAGAAAACAGCCAGCAACTCTTGAAGGAAATCAAACTTTTGTGGTTCTTATATCCAGCGGTTTACATCTCGTACAAACATCCCAGCTAGAGTATTCTGAATTCGTGTATGCTAAAAAATAATTCCTCATAAACATTAATTATAGTAACATTATTTCTTTATATATGAATACAAATATAATTCAATCAGTACGTTTGGCTGACAGTCTTAACTATGAATTTTATTTAGGCTACGACTCATATTACGAGGCGCTTGAAAAATCATGTTAGACCCTTTATTTCTGGTAGTCTTATTTTCAAGGAAACGCGGTAGTTGTAATGTAGTTCGAAGAGCATCTGTAAATAATCACTCTCTCGCGTTCATTGCACTTGAACATGCATTATTTTAAAAACAGGTTATAGAATACAACTGATTCCGAAAGCATGAATAAAATGTATACCCCTTCGTGGATACTAATCACTTTATTCCAAATACTGAGTGAAATAGTTTTGCTCATTTCTTTGAGGCATAAGTATTCCCCCAGGTACGTAGGTTCTCAGCGTCATGTCTGAAGAGCCCGATTGTGCTGAACAGACAATTCATCTGCGAGATGGCAGATGTGCTCCCTGCGGGGTACAGGTGGACGTACTATTTTATTTTTAAGGTCAGTCCCCATTCAAATACCTCTTTCAAGTCTAAAAGGTGTTTCCAGAGCAAATTTCCACGCGCTCATTAGATTCGGTGAGAATTACTTTCACCACTATTTAGTAACTGGAATTTCCACACAACAACTTTATCTGTTGGAAACGGTTATTACTCTCCCCATATCAGAGTTCAACGAACCTACACAGCAGAAACCTCGACGGAACTAGCATAGAGATAGGTTTTGTGTCCCGATGAAAAACAACGCAAATATTTTCGCCGACAAAAGAAACGCTCGCACTCAACAAAAACAACCGCCTTCCACTCAAGCGATAATTTTAAACGGCTATCCACGAAAAGGTGTCGTACGAATGTATCGCTTCCCTGAATGAGTGACATACATTTTCGGCCTCTGTTTTATCACGCACAGCAGGAAATGAGTAATCGCTGACAATGTTTGTTAGCAAGGGAGATAAACTCATGCATACGCGTAACTCGTCGGCTGCGGGTTTAAGAGGTGGCTAGGGTGCTGGTCCCCAATCCTGAAGGGCCAGATTTGAATACTGGAGGTGTTAGTGATTTTTCAGCAGTATACCAGTCTGTTGATAACTCCAAAAAAATGAAGGGACAACTTAATCGGCCATATCCTAGGACACGATGGCCTGATGAAGTCAATCGTCGAGGGAAAAGTTAACTGGAAGATTGGAAAAGGCAGGCCTCGTATGAGATACATAGAACAGGTTGTGAAGGATGTAAAAGAGAAGTATTACATCAATATAAAAATGTTGACCGATGGAAGAATCGAGTGGAAAGCTTCGGCAAACCAATTCTAGGATTGTTGACCAATGATGATGGTACCGGTCACTACTTGAGTGATGTTTGGAGTGTCCTTCGAGTTCAGAGCTTCGTCCGTCGGATTAGACGCTGAACTGTATACCCCATGACAACTTTCGTAGGAGGCTAATAGCAACTCCGGGTTTCTCACAACCATTACTTCGATCTCATACATTTTGCTCATATCCTATTGCCCCTATCCTTGATAGCGCAAGTGAATTCAGCTGCATATCGACTACCCTAATGACAACAACAATATATTTGATCGTGGCTATCCTTTTTTTTCTCGCAAGTCATCATTAATTGGTGGAGGTGAACGACAACTAATTGTAAGATTATTTGCGTTAAAAGGGTGGATAAGTATTCGGGAATAGGAAGGTGTTTATTGAAAAGAGGAAGGGTGGAGAAAAACCCGGAGTCCGCATTAGCCCACCCTAAGCAAAAGATTTTTTGAGATCAACTCTTATAATTCCCATCTGATTAATGGAAGTGATACAGTTGAAGATCGCTCCAAACGGCGTTCACGTGGGGAACGGCATGACACTGAAAACTTAGCCGCTATCGAGATTTAAACCCTGACTCTCGGAATGAGGAGCAAGTATCCCCGCCACCTCACCTACCCGATCCCCTCTCTCGAAAGAATGTCATGCTCGCATGAAATATGGGTGGGGGAGGGATAATTTCAGCACCTTGAGCTAAATGGCACGGAGATGAAATCCGTCACAGTCATCCATACCGACACCTGCGGCTGCGCAACAAGGAGGCAGACTACGAAATCCATCGAAGGCGAGAGAATTCCAAGCAAACGTTCTCTTTTGTGCAAACGGGAGTCGAGGAAATCTCGCGCGCAGTATTTGATTTTTTTTCCCGCGGCTTCCGCAAGAGTGCTCGGCGCCGGTTGTCATGGCGACCTGCTTTGGGGATCTTTTTAGGGACGATCGGGGGGGAATGGCAGGGGGTGGGGGGCGGAGGAGGGGGACAAATGTCATGAACACCTCGGGCCCGCACCGCCACCACCGCGAACAGCCAGCCGCGTGACCCACATCGGCGCTAACTGGCCGCCGCCGCGCGGCCCCAACGGGGTCGAGAGGGGGGGGAGCGTGGGAGAGGAGAGTGGGGAGGGGAGGGGGAGGCTGGCGAAAGTGGAGAAGGGGTGAGTGATTCCAGGAGGGAAAGGGGTGATGGTAAGAGGGAGGGCACTTTCTATCTGGGAGGAGGACAAAATAGGATTACATTCCTTTCATCGCGTGGCACTTACGCATGAGCCCACGCAGATCAAAAGAATTCCCGGAATGAATGAATAATATGGTCATTCTTCACCCAAAAACATTAAAGCATAGCAACGATCGACAATTATTATTGTGGTAAGAATGACGAAGATGACAGAACAAAGTGAAGGCTTTCACACAGGATCCTGTATACATTCAATAGTCTCTTAAACCCCCTCAAAAACGAATGAACAATTGACAATCATGAAGGCGATAATGACGACAATAACAGTCAAGAAGAGGGGAGGCCCTGATTAGGATGTCACAGTTACTCCGACGCTTGTGGCAACGTCTTTGTGAACAACATTATTCGACGCGTTTACAGCACGGAATTGCATCTTCTCTACGGAATGGCCCCAGCCTTATTTCAGCATTCGTAAGCTTTGGAAATGGCAACAATCATTTTTTGGTATTCAATCGTTTGTTTTGATGGAGAACCCATATTCAGTTTCATATCCACTCCCACACTTTCCATGTTCCCTCCCTACTCTAAGAAATCTCTCCCTTAAGATTAGCATATTATTCTCCTCCCTTAATTCCAATTTACTTCCTCTCTCTTCTTCGCTTTCCTAGCATTCGTCCTTCCATAACCATCTTCAGAATCTTTTTTCCCATTGTTACTTAATCCATCCATCAACTACTCCTACTGAATGCCTTTCGCCTTCCATCACCTTTAAGAACGTCCTAGTTTCCGCCTTCCGCTTGGCAAATAAATAGTTTTTGTTTCCAATCTCCTCTAAAACCAAATTTAAAAAAGTCTCCAACTTTTTTAGACAGGCTTAATTAAGCCCCAAGGAAACACAGGCTATGCATTTAAGTGAGAAGAATACACGCATCCACAGATTTATATGTGACCAAATTGGGTGTCGCGAATAGATAAAAGCATAAATGCCTTGCCATGTGAATAGTAAAATAAATAATGTGAATAGTAATATAAAAAACTGGGAATCTAAAGAAAACCTTCCATTATCAATGAAACCAAAGTTTGAAAGCGGCACTAAGTGGCAAGATTCATTTATAATACAAAATTTTAGATTTAGTACACAATTAAAGAGCTTTCACCTAATAATAAACAGCTGATTCATCTAACTTGCTATTCAACGAAAAGAGCTAAAAATTAAGGATTTTACCTTAAAAACTGATGAAATGGCAGTAAATTAACGGTGAGTGATGGGATGATTTAAATATTACTGAGATTTCGCAAATCATCGGAAATATCATTTGCCCTCGGGCAGTGGCGTATGTCACTCACCGGGGAGAATCCAAATTTCAAGGCATTCAATAAGGTACTCCAAGATTATCACTTACCTGTAAAAGAGAGAAAATATTTTATTACAAACGTTTAAATATCAGTGATGATAAATAGTAAAACCCACAAACGAAGGCAACGAAGTCATGTTCCAAAAAAAATATTTTTCGTAATTTGATATGAATTAGCAAATTACAATAAAACATTCTAATAACATCACTAAAACCACATATGGCAATTGCAAAATTTTAGATAGGTGGAAATTATGGAAACGGGAAACGGAGTAATCAAATATTTTTGGAAAAAACCAAGAACATTTGATAACTCCAACCAGGGACAATATCATACGTAGGTAGCACAAAATGTTTCAAAATAATTAGTAACAGGCAACCTATCCCTAGAAACTAAAACAATCCCTTTTTGGGCGTGGATTTTTTGTTTGGCTACGGATTAATTTAGCTTGGACGGTGCTATACATCCTTAGCAGTTGGAGACCTCAAAACCTTATTCTAACGCAACTACTCAACGCCGGCAGGTTTGCGTACCGAAAACTAATGCATTGAAATAGCGGCAGGATAAGCTCAGCGAGAAACTAAGCAGGCATTTAAGATTTAAATCTAATTCTATCAATACAAAAAACAATGTGATCAAAACGAGGGAGTAATAAATGTCGAAAAGGACTGTATGGAAATAGAAATAGGTTAACCTTAGCAATAAGTACGTAGCCAGGAGGGGAGCTTCTGGGCCTTCGCCCCCCCCCCCCCCCCCCCCCCCGTCAACAAATTATTTTCCTAATAATTTTGTCGTTATGATTTTACCTGGGAATGATAATCCGGATTACACTACGTATAATTTAAGTGTTAAGTGTCCTGAAACGTGATCACTAGTTTGATGCATGTTTGTGGTTAATAATTGTTCTTTTCAATCTGATATGTATGTAAGCATTGAACTCTGTTCTGGGGCCGGTCAGATTAACTGCTTCACAACAACGTCAGCAGTGAACTTTACCAGTGAGCAGAGATAGTAATGGGCACTGTGAAAGTAAATACAAATCACTGAAAATTGGGGGAAGAGATTTGCAACATGTCGGCACCGAAGGCTGATTTGTTTCTAGTTACTCCACACTAGACTTAGCCCCCCTCCACCGAAGCAAAAAGTCAAGCCGTTGGAGCACAATAAAACCAAACTTCACCCCTACTATGTATGTACTTATATTGAAACATCGTCAGCAATTCATGCCACAAACCATTTCATAGAAATGAGGAGAGGTTGACCTCAGCAATCGGGTTAACCTTAGGGAGGAGTCGTGCAGTTGGAGAACCTTAAAAACCTAATCCTACACCTTCAACAGAATTGGAACGTCGGCAGCACAAACCACGTCATGGAAATTGCATCAAGTTTGAGAGAGCTGCGGCAAGCGCAGTCCCTTCGATCGACCGACTGCCCCCACGCATGCATAGGTCGAAGTGACAGCGGCTGCTTTGGTGAGCTAGCTGCCGGGCCTTCGCGGCCGATAATGGGAAGACAATACGAAGCACAACTCTCGCTCCAGAGCGGGGATCAGAGCAGGAGGACACAAGTCCTCGCTGGGAGCTCGTTGCGCAAGTCTTTTGGGAAAGTTTATGCATTTTTGCCTTTCTCTCTCTCCCTCAGGTTTCCCTCCAGCGAGGGGAGATGTGGGCGGCGGAGGAATATCACTCATTTCACGCTCGGATCGGTTACGCCACACGCTCCGAGAAAATAGGTCACCTCACCCCCACCACTCGTGCACGATTGCCGGCGCCAAAATACGCCGAGGAGGAGGGGTGGGGGGGGAGTGGGAGCGGTAAGGGGGCCGAGAGAGGGGGGGGAGGCGGCTGAGCCGTGCGTGCCTGCAGCCGAATGGGCTGATTAGCGAGCGGGGGCGGGGCGTGTCCGGCCCTGGGCAAGGGTTGCGTGCTGTTAGATGCACGGGACCGAGCATTATGGGCTCCGGAGGTGCTTCATAGTTGCCTCCTACGTTGTCTTTGCTACACCTTGTTCCATAGATTTTGTGCTTAGCGGGGGGGGATCGGGTTGGTGCGGTGGCTACAGTACTGACCTCCCATCCCAAGGGTCCGGGTTCGATTCAATGCAAAATCCACTGAAAAATCCGCCACTTCGACGTGGCGGATTTTTCAGTGGTAAACCGGTGCCTGCTTGTGTGCCTAGTGGAGGACATTTCAGGTTCAGTACTCCGTCCGTCGGATGGGACGTTAAGCCGTAGTCCCCTTAAGAATATGCTAATGCCAACAGCGGGTTTCTCTCCACCCTTCCTCCGTTCCCTAAAAATGCCTGCCATTAACCAATTACTTATCTATCCTAAATGGCGCAAATGACCTCAGCTGTAGGTCGCCTCCTCTGAATACATAACGTATGTACATTGTGCATAGCGGAGAGCCCTTTGAGTGCAGGGCTCCGTATTTCGCATGGGGCGTAAACCCGGGTTTAAATCTCGGGAATGGTATATTTTTTGGCACACCAGTCTACGTAAACGCCATGTAGATAGCTTATAATGTGCATCACTCCGTCCGTCATACAGGACGTTACATCTTAGGTTCCTGGGGTAAAGAGAAGGCTGATGCGGACGCTGAGTCCAGCTCCGCCCATCCCTCTCCACAAATTCCTACCTCCTCTAAAATACCTTTCCTGCTGTATCACTTCAATCCATCACATGGGATGCAAAAGAGTGGACCGCAAAGGAACCTTTTATTTATATCGGGAAAATGCTCGCGCCGAATTTTTCTCCATCCTTCATTAGCGCGATATTTTCTGCCCTGATCAAAATAATTGTCCATTACTTTTAGAACCATTTAACTTAGTCGCCGCTCGCCCCCATTTATAACAATGCCTTTCAGGAAACAGGGAATATCCAAAACAAGCACACTGTCACCTTCATTAGTGGAGGCGACTGACAGTGTAAGTTCTCAGAGAGGTAGGATTCATGTGGTGGCTTGGGTACTGGCCTCTCACCACCAGGGTCCGGTTTCGATCTTTACATCTTACATCGGCAAACTTTCTTCCTAAACTTTCCGAGTGCTGTGCGAAGAACACATCGAGTTTAGTACTCCGTCCGTCGGATGTGACGTTAAACCGTTATCCCCTTGGCGCCTTTCGTTAAGAGTAGGTTTATGCCGACACCGGGTTTCTGCCACCCTTCCCTCGAACCCTTCCATTCCCATCTTTGTACCTTTCCTCCCTGAAGCTCCTTTAAGTGCAGAACTGAAGCTATGGATGGTGATGATGATGTCCTTGCGCCATCAAGGGTAGGGGCAGTTGGACTTTTAGTGTCGGAGAAAGGGTGTAGAGACGCTCGGATGCAAACCCTTGGTGCCTTTCCTTAAGTGCAGACTAATGCCGACGCATTAGCCGGCACTTAAAGAAAATATTTTCACAAATGAACGAACAAGACTAACACACAATATTGCTTTTGAGATGCGTAAATATTTCCGAAAGATGTGGGAATAAAAGTTTCACATAGAACTAGCAATTCCAGTATGTTAAAGAGAATTTCTCAAGCCAGCGTAAATAATGTAATTCATAACTCCGATAAGCAAAACTAAGTTATGTTGACTCTGTCATCAGCAGTATGTCTTATTAACAGAAGGGAAGGGAATTTGAAGTAAGACTTCGCAAAACACCCCACCTAGATTATCCCCAACTAACCGAGACTCGAAAGAAAAGAGTGGGAAACAACTGAAGAAAGGGAAATCGCTGCCGATACCATTGCAAAGCTACCAATTGGGGTGCATCGGATAGACCAGGAGCGAAACGAAGGAAAAACGGAAAGGGGAACGGCGAGGAAAAATGAAACGCTATGGAGAGTCAATTTCGTATTCTGTAGATTTTTTAATCGATCTAATTAAACAATTAGCGAAGAGGAAACGTTTCGTGCGGAGAATAATCGCGAACGCATATATTCGGTCGTGCTCTTGTGGGCATAGGCGTAACGTTTCGCTTTCACGTCTCTTGATACGGAAATAAACGAGCGATATAGAATTTTTCACCCGTGAGGCGAAAGAACATCATCGATTTCGAAGCGAAAGTGTCGGATCCGCGAAGATAAACCGAGAGTATCTATACAATGTCGAGTCCTCCCAACCGAGGTTCTGATCTGAGCGAAGAGCAGGTCGCGGATAGCAACTCCAGCGACTCTGTCAGCAAAATCGAAGAGAAGGAAAAATAAATTTGTCAAGGTTTGATTTAAAGTACCATTATATCAAGGAAACCACACGAAGTGTAAACAGCGTATAGAGAAAATGACTCTAGGCAATAGCTGTAATAGTTTGGGGGACTAATCTTATACTACAGCTCGTGGAAAATGTCCGTACGGTTATAGTTAACCACCAGACTATCATAATCCGATAGTCTGTAAGGTTGGTGAGAGCAGAATTAACCATGCAATAAACCCAGCAGCTTAAAGGCCATTTACACGGAACAATTTTTTGAACAATTTCTGGTACAAACCCTCGTATAAACTGAACGAAATTGTATGTTTGTGAATGGAATTAGAATGGTTCTATTTTCCGTACAGTCATTCAGATATTTGCACAAGCGTTCACACAATTTGCCGCTTTACACGGTATAATTTCCTCATACAAGCGTTTGTACAAGAAATTGTACAAAAAATTGTACCGTGTGAAGCGGCCTTTAAAAATTAACGCATCAGGGGAGAGTGGGTTGGTTTCTTGTACACTGCCACCTATATTTTCCCATAAAATACTCATACTCAGAAAACTAAACAGATTATACACACGTGTTGACATATCAAAGACCGGCCTCTCATGGATTAGATCCCGGTACCTTCGGTCAAAAGTCTAATAACTGTGATAACACACCGTCAACATTTTAACAGCAAAATGCTATAATGCCTAAGATTTTGAAAAGAATAAAAAAATCCGTTACTGGCTGAAACACATCGCTGACGCAGACGCCGGCAGTTGTAAAGCAAATCGAGAAATTAATTGCCAACGGGTACTTAATGTTTCGATAACTCAAGAAGGTCTATCAACCAGATGCACTGTCGTTTGCAGAAAAGAAATAGCTTGTACTTAAAAAAATTTGTAAGATGCAGCAAAAATAGAGGTTATTCTGATGTCGGGTCAGATACGAGATGTCCTTTAACTTCGTATTGAGATAAAAAAATGTTTCTACATGCTATTCTGTGATGAGTTTGTGATTGTGTGTGAGAGAGTGTATATTTGTATGCATACGTCTAAATATATAAATATATGCTATTTTAATTCCCCACAACCCTAACAATTCGACCTTTCCAGGAAATTCCAACGGCTTGGATGAGGGGAATGCTTAGGGAAAGTTCGGAAAATGTACAAAGAAATAAAATAAGCCAGCTCCTAAAGATAAACGACTAAAGTGAAACAAAAACCCCGTTCGTTCGTAATTTCACGTACGAGGCTCTAAAATATTCCCAAGCTACATGACGCTTTTCAATTCATCACGTCTCAAGAAATGTAGGAAAGAAAGTTTATTGCGAGTATAAATACGGTCGTCATGTAGCATAAAATATCCCTACCGCCAATGAATGTGCCACCGAGGCAAGGAAGGAAGTGGGATATTGCGGAGAAAACACTCCAGCTAGTAATTTACTTAGGAACATGCGATGGACTGCAGCTAGTTTTTAGTACGGCTTTAGAACCCTCCCTCCATTTTATGTGCAGGGCAATCACTAGAAAACACACCAAGCACGCGACTCAGTCGTTCAATGCTAGCACGTGCATTGTAAGACTCCAGGAAAAAGAAAGAAATACGAATTTTTAGATTAAAATCACGGTAACACCTTCTGAATATGTCTCGCAGTTATGACACAACACCCAAATCGATGTGTTCAGCCATGTAAAAACATTTTACCTAAATTTTCAAGTGTTTCTGTTAGTCCCTGCCTGATATTCCCAATACAAGAATCCTTCCAAGCCAATCCACACTTCTTACACTAAATTTATCCTTAAAATTTTACATCCACCGCCTGCCTTTAAACCGTACAGAACACCAATTTTTAGGAACCTTGGCGCATTGGGCCCTTGGAACTTTTCGTTAAGAATACGATGATTCCAACGCCAGGTTTCTCTCTAACCTGCCTCCGTTCCCTGAAAAAATTCTTTCTCCGACTTATTTTTCAGTTTATGGAGGAAGAGTGGAGAGAAACTTGGCGTCCATATTAACTTATTCTTAACGAAAGGCACCAAGGAGTCCACGGTTCAACGTAGCATCCGACAATAAGGTACTGAAATTGAAGTCACTCCACAAAGTACTCATGTGCGGTTGGGTTTACCATTTTAAAAAATCTGCCACTGTCGGGTTTCCAACCCGGGCCCTCGGGTTGGGAAGCCAGTACCCTGCTACCACACCAACCAGATCCCCGGAGCAGAAATATGTTAGTGACAGCCCCATACGTAAATGTAGGCGCTGTCATAAACGTTTAAATTCATCGTCTTAGCTGTCGCAAATGCTAGGTTCTTTATTCCATCGAGGCAATTTGACACCTACAGTATACAGCCCTCCACTCCATTCTTCTATTGGCCAACCTCTTCATATTGACGTAATTCCTCTCTTTTACATCCTTCACAACCTGTTCCATACATATCATACGAGACCTGCTTTTGCCAATCTTCCCGTTCACTTTTCTCTCAACGATTGTTTTCATCAGGTCATCTCGTCTTATCATATGGCCGATTAAGTTGTCCCGTCTTCTTTTCAGGATTTTCAGTAGACTTCTCTTTTCTCCCACTCTTCTTAGGACTTCTTCGTTTGTCACCCAATCGATCCATTTTATCTTAATCATTCTTCTATAACACCACATTTGGAATGCTTCCAACCTTTTCTTCTCGGCTGCTGTCATCATCCTTAATGGTGAGTACAAAAGCAAACGCCAAAATTCATGTTAAATATGGATACAGTTTCAGTATTCTTCGAAGAGGCAAAGTCTACTCCACGTCCAGTCTTTTTGTGCGTTTGACTCCAGGTTTTTTGGCCGGCAGTGTACCTTGGCCATGGGGTGAACTCGGGGAGGTCCGAGTATGGAGCACGTGAGGGGTCGGACACGAGGCCGCCCCCAAAACCTCCGACATCCATCCCTCTGCATTCCTCTCGGGCTCAATTCCGCCCTCATCTGGGCAAGAGAGGGGGTGAAGGAGAACGGGGAAAATTGGGGATGTCGGTGAGGGGGGAGGAAGCCGCGTGGGGAAGAATGGAATGCGGAGAGGAAGTGTGGATCGTCTGAGAAGCAGGATATTAGTGGAGGAGGGAAGGCTGGAAGGGAAAGAGGAAGTGTTTCCGTCTCAGGCGGAGAAGGGGGAGTGGAAAATACATCCCCCTTGAAGAGTTGGGTGGGGGAAGAGGGTTGAGTCGAGAGCACAGAAGAATTGTTCGAGTTACCTCTGCCGGTGGGTTTGAAAAGTCTTCCTTGATACATAAAACCACCGATATAGCTTACAACTTTTCGATATTTCTGTTATTGTATTTAGGGGAACAACAGCTAATTTCATATGCATCATAAAGGATAGGAAGGTGCTTGGAAAGTGGTAATTATAAGAAAGGAGCAAGAGTGAGGAGTAACCTTGCGTCGGTATTAGTCATCTCTTAGGGCAAGGCGCCAAGGGGTCCATAGTTAGGGACAGATAAATTGAAAAGCTCTCCACTCAACACTCAAGTTATGGCCGGTATACCATTTGTAAATCTCAGCTACACCATTATTCGAACTCCAGTCCTCAGAATGGGTGATCTAGCCACTACACTTACCCTTTTTTCCGAAAGACGCGGAACTGATTGTGGACGATTGCCAAAGATACACATGCTTAACCAGAACCTCTTTGGTTTGGAGATTTTTGGAGATCCAGTTTTTTGGAGATAACGCAAACTGTGACGGAGAGCACCTTCAGTGATCACCAAAGCATGGCTAATTGGAAAGATGAGATGTCGTGTTGAGATGAAATCCCAACATGATATTTTCGAAATAGCGGAATTTTGCACTGCAAAAATATTTTAATTTGGACCTAGGTTTTAAAGCAAGCAACGGGAATGTTTACTTCAAAACGTCGAATTAAAATATTGATCTAAAAGGAAATTGCTCTCCTTTCGACAGGCCTACCCTACAGCCTAGGAAGTCATTAATTAACCCGGGCTCATACATATTATACATTTATTACATTCTTTATTAACAGTTTCCTTTAACTTTGACCTACTGCCTCTAATTCAGGAAGGCAAGCTTTCGTTTTTCTGATCCTGGGGGAAGCATTAAGCAATGTTATTTCGTCATTTGTAACAGAAGGGGAATGGCTAGCTTTTGGAAAGAGAACAATACAGGGACGAACCTAAAAATACAGGCAAAGAAATGAATGCGTCGCATGGGACGGCAAATAACAGCAGGGAATCCGAGAAACTCTTAAGAGCAGGAAATACTTCGTAGCAAACATTAACTGCTAGTGGGAATTTCCCTCATGTGATGAGCAATGAGATCAAAGATTATGAACCTTCAATTCCACCTCAATACTTCCGACTAACAGATAAAGCCCCCGATTCTTTCACCGAAATACATACCAAAAAACTAAAGATTAACAATCATCACGCCACCTTGTTCCAGAGATGGTTTTATTTGTAGAATTCTTGAGAAGCAGGAGGTCGGGTTAGTGTAGTGGTAAGAGAACTGGCCTACGAGATCCCGTATTCAAATTCCGGCAGCGACAGACATTTTTCATTAGTATACCGGCCCCTACTAGTGTTTCTATTAGTGGTAGGGGCACTTGAGTGCTGCGTAGAAAGCACTCCGTGTTCAATATTCCGTCCATCGAACGGGACGTTAAGCCGAGGACCCGTTGGCATCTTTCGTTTATAGTAGGCTAATGCCAACGCCGGGTTTCTTAACAACCTTATTCCTAACCCTTCCATTCCCATCCTATTACCGTTCTTCCCGATCTGAAGAGCTTTAAGTGCGGGTACATACCCTGTATGTATGTACCACCACAGATCTTGGCAAACCACATATGAATAAACTGCACAGTTTCAGGCGTAACTTGGTGGAACTGCATGTACTCCGAAGACATTTTCTGGGTCCCAGCTCTTGAACCCAGAAAATGTCTACCGAGTAGACGAAACCCGGGTCGGTGAATTAAAAATAATGTGGAATATACATACGTATTTTATTTTACTTTTACGTAAACCACATATGAGATGTTTCGAAGAACGTGTCGTTCTCCATCCTCAGAGCTGAGTGGTACACGACTCGTTCTTCGAAACGTCGGCAGCGATGAAGGAATTGACCCGGTGGAGCATCCGAACAGCCTAGACTACCAGCATACGCCGCGAAAACATGCGACCTTTTTTCACATATGAGATGGTTTAGTAGTATCCTTACGGTTATACTACTCGTTACACACGCCACGTAAAGGAACTGCCGTGAAGGCCAATGGATGACTATTTCGACATAGCCGAGATAACTTTTCACCGACTTTCCTGTGCAAAAAAAGAGCTTGGTTCGTGAATTCCGCGCGGAGCGAAGAACAAAAGCGAGGGCAAAGCGTGATTTTGATGAAAAAAAAGAGAAGGAAGACGGACGCACAAGGGACTCACGGTGAAGACAACGAGAGTGAGAATGACAATTATCCTCCCAGGGAGAATTGGGCGTCGACGGGTTTTTGGCTTCCCACGTTCCTTTTTTCGTCAAACGGAACCGAGGAGACGAGATGACGAGGGGAGGGGAGTCGGGGAGAGGGAGGCGGGGGGAAACGAGAAGCGGAACAAGAACGGGAATGACGGGAGGAAGTCGTGGGGCGTGGGCGATTACGGCACGAGGGATGACGGGAAGGGTATTGGGGGAAGGGAGGGAGTGAAATAGGGGAAAGAGAGGGAGAAGGAGGAGGAGGGGAGACGAGACGGAGACGAAAAAATTGAACGCGAAATAAGCGACGAGAGCAGCTCAAATGAGCGAACGCTTGAGTGTCCCGTGCGTAAGAAGGGCATTGAAGAGAGAACGCATTAAGCATAAGAGGAGAAGAGTGTTCCTCTCAATGACAGGAATGCCAGCGGCAGAGGAGATAATCTCTAAATGAGCAGAGGATCAGCTGAGTACGTGAGTCTTTAAGTCGGAACGAAATCCAAGAAATGCATTCGCTTAGGGAAGATAAAGTGCCTATAGCTCAAACTGCAAGAAAACACTAGGGTCTTTTCCACATTTTTTACTCAATTCCTGAAGTTTTTCTGCCAAGATAATGTTCAAAAGGAAAGAAAAAATGTTTTTCCACAGTATGGTAATTAACTTCCACCTATCATATACCCCTTTCCTTCATACCAAAAACTCGTTAATTTTCGTCTGTATTCACTAATGGCACAGCATTTTGTTGCGAAAAAATAATGTAAAGGATCTAATCACGGTTCAGTAACAGATTTACCAGTGCGAATTAGATAAATAATTAGTTTTATTCACATTTCTATGAAATATCTCACCACGGCTTCTCAAGGTACTTAATTATTTCTCATCTAAATCACTTCCCCGTTGAATATAATTTTCCCCTACGTTCTTGTCTCAAATGGAACCTAGTATTTGACGTAAAGGTGACCTTATTTCCCAGGAAACAAGATCATAAAACCATAATAAAGCATGCTCCAGATCCGCATTCCCTTAAATTGGTTTAAAAAGTTCCGTCGGATGGGACGTAAAAAAGTAGGCCTCTTGGTGCCTTTAGTTAAGAGTAGGCTAATTCCAAAGCGGAGTTTTCACTCAACCCTTCCTCCGTTCCCTGAAAAATCCCCACCTCTGCCCAATTATCCTCTTGTCCGTAATGGCACGGACTACCTCGGCTGTCGCCCGCCAACCCCGAATAATTACTACTGCACGTTCCTCCTCCCCTCCCCATGCCTTTCTACCCCTTCAACACTGCTCCCTCCTCACATTTTTTCCGCACTTTCACTCTCTCTGTCTCTCCCTCCCTCAATCCCTCTTCCCCATCACCCCTTTCACTTTCCTCCGGCGTATTCCTATTTTCTTTCTCTCGCGGACTCGCGCTAAATTTTTTTCCCCATCTCTTTCGGAGATGGTTCCTCTGCTTTTTTTTTCTTCTCTCCCAGAGCTCTTGTCCTCTGTCACCCCTCTCCACCTCCCTCGCCTTCGTCTCGCAAAAAAAACCCCTCGACTCGTCGCAACCAGTCCTCCTTCCCCTCTCGCACCCGCTCAATCCTCTTTGCATCTCAACCTCTTCCCATTCCTCCCCTACCTCCTCTCACAATCCCCTTCCCACGGCTTTCTTTCTTCGATCCCCCAAAATACTTCCCCACTCCTCCCTCCCCGCACCCTCCGCTACGCCGCACCCGACTTCCCATTCCTCCACCCCCCACTCCCTACGTGGGACCGACTCTCTTCGCGAATGGAGATTCCCCACGCGCAGCCAGCGACATTCCTCGACGAAAATTGCGAGCAACGGCGAAGATCCAAGCTTGCATACATGTCGTCCCAAATATCGATACGGCCCCATAGTCTGGAGGAATAAATAAAGAGCGGATCGAATAAACCCCCTCTACAAATGAACCTAACTGTCGAAGGACCCAGAGCACATAAACTTACAGGTTAAATTTAGTGTTCCACCCGAAGGTTGTTTTTTTTTGATAGGTGAGAACAGAGCTCACCCTGTACTAAGGCATAGGCGTGTGAAATTCACACATTCAGGGTAGGGGGGCCAGTTCCTTTCCCTGGGACACCTGCGATTTCTAACGAAGTTCTGACACGCAGAAAATTTAATCTCGAGGATTTTAGTTGGGTGTGTCCAGAAAGGCTCATGCCCGGGATTGGAACCCGGGACCCTACAGTCGGTAGCTCAGTGCTACCCACTAGGCCGCCACAACCCTTAACCTACAGGTATTTTAGATGTTTTAAATAGTTTTCTACCGGTCAGGGTGGTGGAAAAAGTGCAAAATAAAACCCGTGGCCGTAGACAACATTACCTCCTCAACACTACCATTCCTTAACATACGATGCAGGGCACGGCAAAAGATTCTTGGCGTTCTTTTCTGTGCCCTGCAAACGTTAAAGCTATAGGTAGAATTTCACTCGTTTTTAGTTCTAAAAGCCATAAATACGTTCATTCTTAGGGTAAGCTAAGTGTTGATAGAGCGCTCCCACTCTATTTCGCTTCCATCAGCTCCATCACCACAGTAGTACATTATCACTTCTCTCTTCAAGTCGGCACCTTTCCTAGCCTCAATGCGTTCCAAATTGATTCAATTCGTCCTTAATGTGCTAAGGCCGTTTTACACGGAAAATTCTTTTGCACAATTTCTTGCACAAACGCTTGTATGAGGAAAATTGTACTGTGCAAAGTGGCAAATCGTGTGAACACTTGTGCGAATGTCTGAATGACTGAACGAAAAATGGAACCTGTTCTAATTCCATCCAGACTTCGTTTTTACAAAAAAAACCCACCGTGTAAAACGTCCTTTACACTAAATTTGTGGATGACGATTCGGATCGTTTCCGCTGCGTATTTGTTACCTCAAACTTGCTGCTTGGTGTTCCTGCACACGGTACTCAAATAAGGACTGCTATAGCAATGAAAAATGCCTGCTTCTGCCGGGATTCGTACGCGTGCACCTTGGATTAAAAGTCAGGATCCAAGGGGCATTACTACAACATCTGCATAAGAAGATAGAATTTTACCAAGTACGAAGTTAAGTCCGTGTTGGAATAGAGCTTTTCTTATATTCTATTTGCATGAGTATACCGACCCACATCATGACTTTTAAAATATTACATAACCTGCTGAAAATGTTGATTTTTAATTTTTATTCCCTGATGCATCCTATAAAGCATGAAACTTCCTTTTATTTTTCCTGCAGGTGGAGTTTTTATGATGCATAGAGGTCGGAAGGGAATTGCAACGAGACGTCGACTCATCACTCTATAAATGCATTATTAAGAGTCAGAGCGGAGAAAAACATCAACGGAGAATATCTGCATCTGCGTATCATCTTGCAAGCAACCTCAAGGGCGTTATGCAGGGAGTTTGAGGTCACCAGCTGAGGAAAAAAAAAAGTTCTTAGAGGAAAAAAGGCGTCCCGAGTGATGGGGGGAAGGGATATAAATGGAGATTCAATTCCGTGGATAGCAGCAGCAAAATAATGATACAAACAGGGAAAGGGTAAGAACGGTTGGTTAACACAAATGCGTAGGGAAGGCTGATGCGAACATAAGTGGAGATGGACGATACTAGGAGTAGGGGCACGAGGGAGAGCGGAGTGGGGGAGGTGGAAGGCGCGAGAGGGGAAATACGCGAGGCGCTCTCTCGTATACCCCGGCCAGCTGATGCGGGCACCTGTGTCGTCATGGCAACAAAAGGGAGAAGTGAGGAGACTCACGAGGTCTTTCGCCATCCCTTCCCCAACCCTCGCTGGAGGAGATGGAGAGGTCCCTACTCCTCCCTCCCTCCCTTCCTCTCCCTCCTTCCATTGACTTGACGTGCACCAACCAGGGGGGTTGGGTATGAGAGGGTAAGTAGTCCCCCCTCCCCTAACCGTGCACTCAGTTACGCTCGCCTCCCTACAACACCACCCCTCCACACCAATTCTCGCCGCAGAATTAAAAAAAAGAAGATTAGAGCCTCGTCCTCCACAACTCCTCCCACACTTCTCTACGACCTCTGGATATCATCGCGGTGCCAACAGCACGGAAACGCTCGGAAGCAGTGTCGCCAACTTTCGGGGAGGAGTATGAATGTTCCGAAAGCGAAAACCGCCCGTTACGAAGCAACCACTGTTAGCCCCCGCACATTTGTGGGAGGATGCAATGTGCAGAAACAGCACGAGGTACCCGAATTTAACACTCCGAATAAAAAATTCGCAGCAACAATGCCGTAGACTTTATCATTTAACGGTGGAAACGTTTTTATGCATAGTAGGCATTATGGATATAGGACCTTGACTATCAAACTGCATGTGAATGACTAACAGAAAGGGAAACTCACAGAGTTTTAAATAGATTTTTAATTCTCATTTATAGAGATTCTGGCCTTCCTCCATAGGTGATAAGGACTGTCGTGAAATTTATTTAAGGCTAACCTCCTACGATAATCATACAAACTGGAAAGAAGGTACAAATCTGAGGTAATAATGACGATTGTGTACTGACGCGCGTATGTGAATAGGGACTATAAATAACATGGGCAATACTAAATTTAATAGTGATGACGTCAGACATTTATTCTGGAGCAGAACAACTGTAATTGAGCAGAAAAAGGCTGATAGATCTATAGATCGCTTCTAATTTCCTTTACATATTTCTACGCAGTTCTCTTCCACTTAATATCTAATCTCTGCTATAAGTAGCCGTTGCAATTTAACGCTCAAATTTCAAAGCTCAAATACGAACGTGAAATAATAATAATAATACTATATGTATTACATAATACTACAAGTAATTCACTGCATTCAATATGCGGCAGTTTGTTATTCAACAAGCTCATACAGTGGTATCATATATACATGATTTGGCTTGTGACACAGAGATGAAATGTCCTCCTCGAGATGGAATGCTCACGAGAATGGCTAGTCGTCCAATACTGCCAACTTAGCAAAACCGACTTGTGGGCTCCCGAATTGGCATCGTGGGACTCCGAATTCAATTTCTGCCCCCTAGTTAAGTGGCCGCATGCGTGAAGTATCCACACACGACAAGCCACAAGGGAAGGGGATGGATAAGTAGAAGGAGGGAGATGAGGATAAAAGAGGAGGGGGAAGAGAAGTGGATATGTGCGGCGATTGGTTAAAGCATTTGCCCCATCAAGGTCAGTTTGTGGGCCGTCAAAAAAAAGGGGGAACTTAAAAGACTAGTGCAGTTCGGGCGCGCTAGAACGAGCTCAGGGGATGGGGTGGAGAGGGGTATGGGGTGGGAGGGAGATATCCCGGCTAATCACTTGCCGCTCTGTTCCTCTCTCAGAAAAAAGGACGGCCTCGCCAAGAATGCCCGGGATCCTACAGCAGCTGTGTTCCCGTACAAGAACCGTCATCGCATTCAAGGTGCGCTCCGGAAAAAAAGCGTTGTCCTCGGTCGTCACAATACCGAATAGGGTAGTTTCCTATCATTATTTAATGTCTTGATCGAAAGTTAATAACCTCTGGGGTACGTATTTTAACCCGTTCGATTTTAAAATGACGTTAAGTATTTTTCCTCATTAAATAAAAAGGGGAAAATATTATTGATGATCTGAAAAGAGAGGAAGGGGACGTCCAGGGAGGAAATATCTAAAAGACATTTAGAAAATGGGTGGATTCACAAAGATAAACTAAAGAGAAATGATGAAGGCAAGCGTTTCTGGTCACAACGACGAGGCTTTGCCTTCACATAGATAAGACGACCTACAGCGGCCAAAGTATGCTTTTTGAGGTACGAAAAATGCTTTGCGTGAAGTCGTAAGAAGACTCTAGGCTACCAGCATAAAACTGGTCTATGGCTAGATGTAAAACGCACGGGGAACCGTCGCCATACACTCATTCATCATCGTAAAACCTTCGAAGAGGCCCGTAAAGGGAGGAAAATTGAGCGGACTGCTCGCGCCGAACGCATTCCCGTCCCCGCGTTCGGCTTTCATCCATTAATCAGGCAATTGAGTCAAGGGTGTGTGACCTACCCCATATATCCACACTCTTTATTACCTGACGTAGGTCAGCGTGGATGGGAACGGAGATCAGACAGCCGGGAGCTGCTTTCATCAGTCGTATTGCCACTATCGCCACGTATTGTGAAACTTTCGGTGACAAGGAATCCCACCAACAGTCGTGAAGCAAGTCAAGGCTCATTATCGACCAAAGCAATGTGGGTACGCGTACACCCTATCGGCGTAAGTACAATGAAAGCACATCCATCCAGGCCATTAATGATAGAAAAATACTCTTCGAATATATAAGAAGGACGCATTGCAACTTCCCACTCAGTAAAAGTTTTAACACCCCTCAACCATAGTTTCCATATATAGCTACATCATTATCATGTCTGAAGATGATAGAGTAACGTCGAAGCCATGATCGTGGAGCATTTAAAACGTTTACTAAGCTGAACATTTCATTGATTCTTCTAATTAGGAAGAAATTCAGCCAAATCACTCCTTAAATTCGTTTTTCCCTAAATAGATAAGTAATGTATTTTTAAATCCCATAAATTGCGAAATTAACAAATTAAAATGTATTTGGCGCTTTTTAGCATTTAGGGAAAACAGGAAGTAACGAACTCTGTGATAGTAGCGAAAACTTACGTCATAACCGCGAGAAAAATAAGAAGATATGATGTGTTTTGTGCGATGAAAATGAAACATCAGCTTCGGAATAAGAGGGTAACTACTTACGTAGAGCTTAGTATACTTAGAAATAGATTAGCTCTAATATTGACAATAGACTAAAGAATTTATGTCGTAGCACTTAGCGCACTTAGCCTATGATATTCTAAATCCTTTCGATGATCAAAGAGGTGTGTTTCTTAGCCCCTAGGGCCAAAACTTCGATTACTACGCCATGGATTCAAAGAAAAGTTTTCCAGGACAAAAAAGTTATAAATTCTCCATTGAGTTCATTTAATTAACACTAAAATCCACTACATGGGGTGTGCGGCAGAGAGAAATGCCAAAGCGTGTTAGAGTATGAAAGTAAACAGTACCACGTGTGTTACAATATTTCCCACGTCATTTCTACAAAGCACACATGATACAGTAAAATACAAAGAAGTCATTGACTGCTAGGTATTTTTCTACCAGTTAGGGTGGTGTTGATGAACTGATTCTACTTTCCTTTAATTTCCTTCATCCGCCGACTCCTTCCTTACAGTTGTAACTTTTTAGATACGCAAATTCCCTACCCATCTTCACGATTGAAAATAAAAATTAACTAAAAACCCGAAGGAATGTGTGTATTATTTAAGTTATAGAATAATTTACATCGATTTATTTAAAGTATATTTTTCATACCTCACGACAAAGGAAGTTGGCATTAGATGTACATTCACCCTGCCTCTTTCCACGACGCGCCATTCTCCTTAACTCGGAGGAATGATTAAGTTTTGTACGGAAAAAAAGGTGCGATATCTGCGTAATGGCAGTGAGAGGGGCTTCTGTTTCAAGTAGGCGAGGGAGGAGGGGTTGGTCTCACTGCTAAGGGTTCTCCCCCTTCCCCTCCTTCCTTCCCACCCTTTAAAACAAAGCTTTTTCGCCCACACTCGTGCGCCATCTCAAGAATCTACTCCCACATTCGATCTCCTTTCTCGGGTACGTAATGCGACACCGCCGAATAATACCGGTCGATCACCGCCCTTCCCAACACATTCATTAACTGAATCCCTTCCGAGGGGAAACAAGAGAAAGAAAAGGCTCACCGCCTCTCCTCAAGGGTCGATGGAATATATATTTCGTAAAGGAAACCACCGAGGACGACGAAACTCCTCAAATGACACGTTTTAAGCGATCTCACATATCCATTTCCTCCCTTCTGCGAAAGAAAAATGTCCAATTGACGCAATATTACCTACAAACGGTAAATACCAGGAGAAACATACCCAAAAAATCGATATTATAGTCGATTAATTGCATCTCATCGGAAATAGCAGTTAACTCGATGTCGGCGCACCGCATGACGGAAATAAAATAGTGATGTCGCGACAAATAAAATAATTCGCTCTGGAATCACATTCGTTTGCCGAAATGTGATTTTGCATATGTTTCTAGGGAAAATGTTTTCTTCCTACTGCTTAAAAGTTTCCAAACAGTAAAAATACACAAAAAAATGTGCAAGCTGCGAAAAGGATGTGACTTCATACGGGGGTGCATAAATTATCGACGAGTGAATAATAATATTGTTTATTGCTAATTTATATACAACCGGTTTAACTGTTAACAACTAATTTGACCGAGTTAAACGGTGGCTTTACATGCAATGCAGCCTCCTATCTCAAGCTCACATCATGTCGGGTAGGAACTGCACAACGATTTTACGAATATTTCTGAAGCAAAACTCAGAGAAATAAACAGTCATTGTCGTCGTATGATACTAGCGAACTTTCCGCCGAAAAAATAATTGAGGGCAAGGAGTAATTTAGAATCTCAAACCAAAATCAGAGTTGACACATACATTATATCAACATTAAACAATTCATTATTGTGCCAACCCTATCTTGCAATAGTTCCCAATCTTTTTTCACTTGCGTATCCCTCAGATGTCAATTTCCTTTATCTCTTCTCCTTATCTATGAGCGATGTTTGCCACTTGCGTAACGGTTATTTATTTACAATTGACTCCGAATTTGCTAGCAATATAATTGTTGCTCATGCATAACGCTATACCAGCTGCAAGCCTAAAACCGGATGTATATCTTCAAGCGAATGAATATGCTGTTGCTTCGGACATCATTAAACTTTCTTCGCGTACCCCACGTGGTGAACCTCGGCTATAATGGTCAACATCGCTGATCTTAACGCCTAAGTCGTCGCAGGGAAATAATTCCCACGCTTAAACATTCAGCCAAAATGCTCCATGGCTCTGTTCCAACCTCCTTCTCTTACACAACGCGAGCGGAATATTTACTTCATCGCAGAGCCACACACGTGGAGGATTTCGCAACGAGAGACACGCGCCGTCCGTTCGAGAGTGCGGTAACAAGGGAGCCCGCATCCGCGTCCGCTCCGCACCCACGGCCGAAGTGGAGGCGAGGGCACTTCTCGTGATTCGAACCGAACATGGCCACCGCGGCCGGCTTATTACTTCAGTCGGTAAATTCTGCACATTTCACGAATCAAGGACGGCAAACATCATTTGCTCTCTTGTAATGCAGTTCATCTATCACTTTAGGAGGAAAGTGTTGCTGGGGATGGGTTTCGTGCGCTGTCTTGGGTACTGGCCATCCATCCCGATGGATCGGGTTCGTATACCAGCCGGCAGCAGTAGACCAGGTGGTAATACGCCTTTAAAACTTTAGTGGGTCATTATGTTTAAAATATAATTAAAGATTTATCTAGGGTTATCGCCGCAACAGTGGTAAGATAGTCCAATGTTTCCAGACCGATGCCGGTCGCTTTTTTTAAGGGGCACGAGGGTTACCAGTGGACTTTATTTCTATTTATATGTCAGGTGGAAAAAGTTGAAACTATCTTACCACTTACGCGGCGATAACCCGAGATAAAACTTTTGTTTTTATTGTAATCAGTAGGTAATACACCAGCAGGACAAACCAAAGGTCATCGGTACGAATCTCACACCGAGTACGGGTGATTTTATTGTCTTAGGTTTAATAAATTAGGTAAGACTATACGATATAGCGTTAGCCGCTGGCACTCCAAGGCAACTAATGAATTCTAGAGTAAGAAAGACATTTTTCGCTCCTTACTTGAGTGCCGTATGGAGAGCACTTCGGGGGCAGTGCAAAATCCGTTGGATGGTACGTTGAACCGTGGACCCCTTGTCGCGTTTCGTTTAGAGTAGGGTAGTGAAGACGTCACTACACTCCTACGTTTCCTGAAAAAATTCTGCCTCAACCTAATTCCCAACCTGCCCGAAAAGGAGAATAGATAAAAAAACAACCTTCACCATAACCGAGAATCGAACCTAAATCCTTGCGACGGATCGCCTGTACTCAAGCCACGACATCAACCTGACCTCCGAGCCGATAGGAATGATGGGAAAAAAAGGGAAAGGAGGTCCGCATGCAGGGATGCGGGAGTATGCACCTCGGTCATGTGGTTCAATCGGTCTGTTCCGAGAGTATTGAGGTCAAAGTTAGCTCATGACTTCTTTGAATTTTACAACAGGTGCGCCATCCTCTCCCTCGTAATGAAATGTCCTTCGATTTTCACCCGTACGCAAACACCTCCTTCCCTGATGCCCGCAATGCATGTGACCTAGGACCGAGGGTCGCCATGATGTCGGCCAATGCAACCCTATAACCTTCAGCATATAGTAAAAAAAACTCATGGAAAATTATGTAGGTCTGCTCTCGCTAT
Source organism: Platycnemis pennipes (assembly GCA_933228895.1). NCBI lineage: Eukaryota > Metazoa > Arthropoda > Insecta > Odonata > Platycnemididae > Platycnemis > Platycnemis pennipes. The sequence continues at coordinate 76,628,788 of OW121854.1, forward strand.
GACGATAATACTAACTTAAGACTAAGGAAAGGGGTTAACTACAAGCAGAATAACTCAAAATAGCGTCAGCACAATCAACACGCTAATTAAAGCGAGACGGATTTTCGTTATTAAGGCCACTAGAGCATACGCAATTAGCGCCGCGTAACTTTACGAAAGGGATCGGAATGTGGGGTTGCTGATGTACTTGCCTCCTATCCCGAGATCTTTCATAGAGAGAGATACTGAAGTTAAAGGGATCGGTTTAGTTTGGAGGTTGATGTTTGGGACTACCTCCCAATACCATGAGTATGAGTTCGAATCCAGGCAGTGGCAGAGATTTTTCATCGGTAAGTACACCGTCCCTACTTTAGTACTGTGCGGAGAGCACTTCGAGTTCAGTATTCCGTCCGTTGGATGGGACGTTAAACCGTGGACCCATTGGCACCTTTCGTCAACAGTAAGCTAAAGCAGACGCCGTGTTTCTCTCCACCCTCCTTCCGTTCCCTGAAAAGTTCTCCCTCTACCCATAATACCCATTATTCTCAATAGCTTAGACGACCTTAATTGTCGGTCACCTACTCCCAATAGCAAAGACCTAACAATATTCAAGGGCCGCGTTCATCTTGAGTCTTCCGGAACCTGTAAAGATGACGTCCATTCCGTACGCGCTACACCCAAAGGTCATTCTTGGATTCGTTTGTCTTCACATTCGATCGAATATCTGCCAGGCTCTCGCCAGAAGAAAGGGCAGCTGGATCCCTTTCGAGTTATTTTTTAGGGAAGGAACTTCGGCGAGCGCTCGGTGCCGTTAAAAGAACACTCCTCAACCTCCCAAACTCGTCAACCTTGGAATAACTCTCCGGCAGTAACGCTCACGGCGCCCGGGAAGCAGCAACCGTGAAGCGGCCAGCTAACAGGAAGAAAATAATAAGCGGAGCTCATCTTTCACACGACAGACAACGGATTAAAGGCGCATTCCTGACCTCCTGCTCTTCTTATTACGGCTTGAGATGCCACGTACTGTAATTGGGTTGCCAGGGCAGCATTCTTCGTCGTGATTAGAGCCGGGAAAAGGGCAGGCGAGAGTGACATGCAATAAAAAATACTTAACTGTAAGCTAAAGTAAGAAGAACCCAATGAAATAAATTCAGAACGAGGTGTTTAGGAACTCAAACCCGTCAGGAGTTACGCAGTTTAGAAAAAAGATACAGAAATTAGCTAACAGTATAACAATTCCAATAAAGAAAGGCAAGGAACAAGTAAGTATAAGTTTAAAAAAATATATTAATGATATTATTTGTATAATACCGGTCGAGCTAGGTTTATATGGGCAAGAACAACTTCCCAAGCAACCTATCGTCTACATACTCGATGTTCTTCGTTTGCTCCACCTACTTCCTACCACTCACCAGTGGATTAAAACTGGTTTCTCTTTTCCTCTCTCACGTCCTCTCATCTTCCCTTTCTTACGTCCTTCAAAACAACCTCGTCTCTTATTATTTTCCATACGGTCACTTTGGGCCATAATCAGAGTCTCAACTAGTTTCACGCCTTCTGCTGAATAAAATAAATCCGCCAAATATGCCGCCCGCAACGACAACGAAACTATTGTATGAGTATTGATCTACGCGGAAGACATCCACGAAGAAACCTAACTTCTAAATCGCATCGCAGAAGCTTTCACAAGGATCCAAGGCCGCGGCAGACAGTTCGATAATGTGACGGCCTGACAACCGAGAGGTCGCGGTTTCAAATCCCACCACGAGCATGGGTGTTGAGTTTGCTTTCGGATTAAATTCAAGTTTGATTATCATTATATATTGAGACATAAGCATAGCAACTGGAGCACATTGAAAACTAATTATACTTGGACTAGAAGGAATTGATAAAACATCTATCTTGTTCATATACCTATGCCTCAAAATCCAAGTCATTTCCATCCTTTTTCGTTAAGAATATAAAGCACCGATTAACAAAAACTATGCAGAAGTAAAATACCCGTGAATCGCTCTTATCAGACCGGTAAAGCGCCGCACAGGCAATAACAAAGGTGGCACGGATTCGAATCCCGTTTCGGGAACGGATGTTGTCTTTGTTTTAGGATTAAATTTAGGTTCGATGGTGCGATATAACCCAAGGAGTTACAGCACACAAAAACCGAATTCCACCGCTATTACTACTGTGAAATCAGTTCACTTCCCCCCAACCGAGCGAAGAGCGAAAGCTCTTCACAGCCCGGTATGCCGGTCTCCTCCCCCACGAGGAGAAGAGGACGACAGCGGGGAAGCAGCGGGGGCTCGCCGTTTCGAAGCTCGTCCGATGCAAGGTCGCACGAGCCGGGAGAGTGTGGGAGGGTGGTGTGATGCAGCAGCGGGAGGAGGAGCGCACGTGTCTCCCCCTACCTCCCTCCCCACTAACTCCCTCCCCAGGCGAGAGAAGCCGGCTCCCGATACATGCAGCACAAGACGCAATTATTCACGCATCCGTGCGCGCACGCAAACCCGAACATGCCCACCCGATAAAGCGGACTGCGCTGCGTAAAGCTACGTTTTCATGTGGCCGTTTTTGCGTTGCGTTGACGCTGCGTTGTGCGGCAGGAAAATACCCTGTTTTCATGTCACCGGCAGCGCCAGCAGCAACGCACCAAAACATATGACTGGTAAACCGTGGTATACGTGATAATCCAGCAAAAGAACACGTGTTCGCTTCTGATTGGTGGCGCAGTGTGCGTCAACGCAAAAACGGCCACATGAAAACGTAGCTTAATCCGCGTTCCGCAGAGTCGCAGGCAGTTGTCAGTAAAGGCGACGGCTTCGTGAACGGGCGGTCGAGGGTTCTTTCTCTTCTCGCCTGGATATTTTGTTTGACGCATTATTAGGAGATAGGTTACATACTGATCCTAAGGTTACCCTGTCGGATAGTAGGTCCAGATAGATAGTAGGAAGAAGTCCGATAGTTAGGAGAGTTATGGTTAATATACCGCCGATTATCAACGAGGCTAAAAAAACTTCATTCCATACTGCTGTTCATTCGTAACGGGAGCTTTCCAAGAATCGATTTCCTTACGGGAAGTAGTTTTCATCCCTCAGCCCACCATACATCACACTACACCATGGAAATCCAAGTGAAAAACTGTCTTGAGAGTAGTTTTACTACAGTGAATGAACGTCGCAGTGTGAGGCGTGGAAATAGTTCGGTTATATATCATTTTTTACCATTTCAGTCAATTGTGCACTTATTTTTACGTGCAATTTGTTGTGCTATATGACGAAATTCAGCTTAAAAACTCGAAAGAGATCCCGAAAACGTTTGTTTCAACCCGAAGAGGTCGCTGCGGTTTCGAAAAACGAGCCCAATCGAAAATATACGCTCTTCGTGTTTGTGCGTGCGGGCGCAGAATGACCCACATTAGGAGTGGACTCATTCCGTTCGCCTCCCGCCTATCGGATCAAGCGAGCAAATAAATATTTCACCGCTCACCTTACCCAGCAGGCGCTCGCTCGAAGCGAGGTTGCCGAACGGAAACTACAAATCTACCAAAACTTAACTGGGACAGTAAAAACATTAAAACCGTCACGAAAAGGATAAGGAACAAGCTTGCGTTTTTATGTGCCGCGACGGCTGAGCTTATATCGCACCTACCCTAAGTTCTTATACCTATGGCAAGCACAATACCCGTACCAGAGGAGGAATTCGAACCCAAGTTTGCAGGTCGGCGGGAGTTTCTTTCCCGCATCACAATTTCCGAAAGCCCAAACGAAGAAATGTAGGTCGGACTTGATCATCCACGCAACATGTATCGGAAACAGATGACGATATGGAGGGAGAGAGAGAGAGTGAAAGGGTGCGCAGGAAACTGGGAAGTGCGATGAAAGAAGTGAAGCGTGAAATCTAGATCGCGTGACTCCGTGGCCAACCAGATCTGAATCTCCCAGATGGAGAAGAGGGTGGCAGAAGAGGTCGAGATCGAGATATCGAGAATAACCGAGTCGACATTATTCACACCATCGTATCTGTTCATCAGGGGACGTTGTCCGTCGAAAAAATATCGATGCAATATTGTTTACCGAGTATAAACCGAGTGAAATTTTGCAATTTTAAATTATAAATTTAAAATTAAGATAAATTCATGTACTTTTTTGCGATTATTCTCCTAGATCCAAGCGGGAATGAAATTCGGACTGGATATATATGATTATTAAAAAGAGAGCGAGTATACAAAGACGCATGTTCACTACCTACACAACCACTCGTTAAGCGTGACGGTGAATTTTTTAAACCAATGCCAGCAATCTCTATTCGAGAGTGGTGCGGAGAGCACTTCACCCTCAGTTCTGCGCCCGTCGCTTGGGACGATAACTGCGGACCGGACCACTCGGAGCCTTTCGTTAACAGTTCGCCGATGTAAAAAAGAAGAATAATAACAATATGGAAAGTTTAGTTGATGGGAGAATCCAGAAGAGAACTGCGCGAAGCCAATTTTAGACTTGTTGATTTACGACGATGATGATTAGACTAATGCCTACGGCAGATTTCCCCACTCCTTTTCCACTCCCTTAATTCCTACGTCCTTCCATATACCCACGTAAACAATTTGGTGGCTCAAAAGACCTTGTTTGCAGTTCACCACTGCTAATAGCAACAACCAGTTGCGCGTTTTAAATCAATCGTGAACGTCCCAAAGTTTACTTTCATTTGCTTTGACCATTCCAAAATGAGCGAGTCCAGTGTGCGAGGGTGTCGATCGACGAATTTTTCATTCCTTTGTCGGCTTCGCACAGGGCGGAGAAGTTCTAGCGCACAAAGGAACGGGATAATAGGTCGACACGATCGAGTAGTCGGGCGGGGGTGTGGAATGCGCTGCTGCGGCTCACGGAACGGAATGTCCTGCTCCCGGCGGAGCGGATTCCTCCCGTGTCGCCCACAAAGGTTGCCCAAGTTCGGCTGGTCACCAATCTGGGTGGGGGATGTCAAGTGGCGCGCGGCTGAGCAATTGTGTTAGGTCAACTCGCATCGAAGACAGGCAGTGACAAGGATAGATGTAAAATGTCATTTTTTCCTCGTGCACTGAGAGACAATAATTTATATTATCGATGATACCGCGAAGATGATTGGCAAGGATATGTTACGTAGATACAGGCCTTTTTTGCATATCTGCAAGTAACTCTTAAATGTGAAACGCATTTGCGTAATTGTCTAAGGTATCCCTCACCTTCCATGCTTTTGAACCTGAGATAAAAAAATAGGATGCAAAATTCCCGATTGTCCTGAACTAGTTAGCAAAGCTTAATCAATGGAATGGAAAGAAAACAGCGGAGACTTCCTTAATTAAACTTCGGGTTAGTAAGCATGTATTCAATTCAAATTATCAATTGTAGTACATTAAGCAAACGATATAATGCCCATTATTAACATATTAATATAACGGGGAGACTCTCTAATCCAGTGATTTCACCGCATGAGATTTCTCAAGGTCCTTCGAATACGATAACACCAATGATTTCAAACATCAGCAGTGACACCTGTTCGTTCCATGGCCGAAGTGCGTGACTAATAGAATGAGCAGATACATTCCTATATGAGTAATTTCGCCGAAGTAGGTTTAAAAACATATTAACCACAATAGTAACTGTACAGATTGATTAAGCAAGCAAAAAGTAATAATAATAATAAATTTATTTTACTTAGGTACAGTTCCAAAACTGAAGGATCATTTTTCTGCAAGCTAAAGCTTCATATCAACCCGGGGCTGTTTTTCACTAGGGAATACTATGAATAATTAATCCCATATTATTTACGTGCGTACGAGCAAATATAGTAGGAAGAGGAGATTGCTTCATTTGGAATTTTCTTCATTTATTACATACCCTATATAGATAGCTCTATTGGCTATTAAACTTGGGGGAATATGGCATAACAACTTTTGACGAGAGCACACATCCGTGCCTCTGATATGGAAAACACCTCCGGTGGGATTCAAACCCTCGACCCTATGGTTGACAGGTGAGGAGTCTGCCACGCCACCGCTGGGTTCTGCAAAAAAACTTCTTGGACCAGAGATATCCAAGATAAACTCACTCAGCCCCTTGAAACTGGTTTATCCGTCCACCGAGAGGCACCGAGAGCGTGGAAGGGTGACGCTCGCCAAGTTAGAAATCGAATGGAGAAGTACTTAGGCAAGAAAAGACTGGAATATCTTGGCGAATCATCTCCTCCCTTGTGCTAATTTAATCTGCAGTAAGTGAACGTAGTAGTCAGCGAGTACCATCGTGAACTTTTATGAAATTAATAAAAGGACGACACCCATAGACGAATGGTACCAACAATAGTCTTCTAATTCAAAGAGACCTTTCAAACTGATCATTCCGACAAATCCTCTGCATCATCAATTAAATGAAATAAAAGTAACAGCTTTGACATTCCGAAAAAAATGAAAAAAAGGGTGATATTCATATTCATTGAGTCACCGAGGAATAAAACCATTGCAAAAATAATGCTTTTTCAACTTTGTTACCAGCACCACAATACCAAAGCTACTGAATAATGGTATTTCCCAGATAGGGCCTTAAACTAACGATTAAGTTACATATTAATGCAAACGGAAAAAGTGCACCAGCACTACTGCAAAGATATTATCTGTACAACGGTATTACTGATAAAAATGTTCGTAAGGTCGCCATAAAATATACAAGATCACCCCGGTCTGCATGACCGATAACACGTCGATTCGTCGTAGTTACCTGGACAATCAATCCAGACGCTTGCACGACAGGGTAAATTGCGCGTCTCACACTTCGATACGGGGGCAGCAACTACCATCGGTGTTCTACCGGTTAAGGTAAGTCCCGCACGATTCTACCTCTCACCGTTTCATCCGAATTGTACGTTCTTTTCACCTATCCATCCCGTTTATATCTAACATTCTTCGCATCCATCGTATCCATCAACAAACGCCGAGGGCGATAGTTCGGTCAGTAACCCGCTAGCCTAGCAAGCAGAATGTCGCGGCTTCGAATCTTACCTCTGGCATAGATATTGTGCTTGTCTTAGTGTTAGGCTTACGTAGGGTGGTGATAAATTTAACATGAGTAGTTGGAGCAACCAAAACCATAATCTTAGGATTCCTCTTTATAACACCCTCGCACCTAATTACCCGTCCAATCCACCTACTGTGTCCTAATTTCCCCGCTAAACTTCCTTTCCCACCTATCTTTTCCAACACTTTGTTAGTCATTTCGGTTACTCACCGGCCTGACAACCCAAAGGCAGCGGGTTCAAATGCCCTGAGTATGGGTGTCGAGTGTTTGTCTTTGGTTTCTCAAGCTTAAGGATAAATTACATTGGGCGATATAACCTTAGCACTGGAGGACATAAAAACATATTTCTACCACTACTAACACCCATCATCCCTCCCCCATCCTCCTCCACAGACAAACCTCAAAAAGGAGTCAGTCTATTGAATTCGTGAAATAACACAACACTCTTTCACGCCAACCGGGCGTGCATTCTTCGACTCAACCGAGTTCGTTTCCCAACGCACGCCCCGCAAACATATTTTCTCGGAGCCGTCCTATAAAAGGAGTCAGCTTGGAGGAAGATGAGGAGGGGGGAAGGTGGGGTGAGGGGAGGGAAAGGAGTAGGGAGTGGTGGTCGAAGACGTCACGGCAAGGAGTCACTTTCAACAGAGCCGGCCGGCGAAACGGGGAGCGGGATGGGAGAGAACAGCTGAGAATCCTCCGCAACGTTTCGCAAGAGGGGAGAGGGAAAGAAAGAGAGAGGGGGAGGGAAGGAGGGAGAGTACGGAGGAAGGGAGGTTTTATTCATCTCCCCTCTAAGCCGAGGCGGCCGGCCGGCTGGTCGCGGTGCGATTTCCAAGCATTCAGCGATACGTTTGCAGCGCTCTCCCGTACGCGAAAGCATTTCATCCCCGCGCTAGATTTGCGACACTGTTCCCGAATGCGAGCGCTGCGAATCGCGTTCCTTTCGCGAGCAACCCCTCGCTTCACTCCCGAGTCCCGAGAGAAATGGCGACAGTCGATCGACGCGGATCGCAATAGCGACCGATGCCTCACCACCGAGAGGAATTCCTCGAAGCGAGCACGAAGAAAACGTACGCCAGCTCGTCAGCAAAAGCTTTCGATCCCTTCGATCGCGTCATGCATGCCCTCACAGGTGCATAATTGGATAAAGAAATAGGCAAAAGGCCGAAGGAGGGCGATTTTATGGGGTAAACAAATTTCAAAACAGAATGGAAGGCCTTAACGCCGGTTTTCACCACCCTCACGAGGCGACATGTGCGTTATGGGACCACCATGCTCGAATTAAGAAACGTCTATCGGTTAATAAAGATTTAATGGAGAAAAAACTTTTAATACTTTAAAAAAATCCTAATACGCAAGATCCGTCTATCTTTCCCACGATGTTCTTCTTCTCCCAGCACGCCTCCCACCTTTCATCAATCTCATCATTCCATCCAAAATAAATGCTCTTCCACTCACTGTTCCACGCTTGCCCAACACTATTTCTGTCCTACTTCCCATTCCACCTCATTCTTTAACACCCACTCCCTTTATTTCCTGTTTCATCCACTGTGCCCTCCTAATTCCTTCGGTCAATCTCCTATTCTCTCCCATCACCCCCAGCACCGTTTCGCTTTGTCTTCTCAACCGCCAGCACTACCGTCTCCATCCTTCCCCACACCCACATCATAAAAATAGCCAGTCTATTTAAACCCTTTATCCTAAAAGTCAACCTGTGTCACTATCCGTGCACCTCCGATCTATTTAGTGCATCAGCAGTGGTCTTAAATGTAGGTAAACTTTTGTTATTTTCCTCCAATCCTTCCACTACGGTCTTAAAGATTGGTCCGATGTCTTACGCCAGGCTCCGTGCCGCCACCCGAGGCTTGCTAACATTTAATTGCTGCTAGGACAGCTCTACTGGATTCTCTTTCGTCATAAAATGCTGTTGTGTACAGTGAGGATCTTTTCATTTGCAGATTGTGCTATTTTCTTAGGGAGTTTATTTATTTTGGCGGCGCACCGCAGAGAAATGAATCCGGAAAGAACGAATAATCAGCGGATTATTCGTGCTTCCCGATTATCCGTGCACCATTTATCATTCATTAGCACGGAAAATCGGGAATTTACTGTATTAGACTATTCATCGATCTTGTATTGCGTACCCATACCACTAGTGACAATAAAAGTTTTAATTTTCAGCATGGAATTACTTATTTCGTAAGCGATGCAAAACAAATTAAGCTCTAAATGACACCCAACACCCTACAGCCGATCGCCCGATGTATATGGAATCAATAAAATGGTTGTAAATTAGATTAGTGACTTGTCGATAGCAGGAAGTAACAGCGGACGGAAGCAGCTCTGATATGGTTAGGGTGTTCCACAAGGATGTGCATCGGTTACGAGTTCTTGTCAACGACATCATTGACGAAATTTCCAGTAAATCAAGATTATTTATTAGCCACACGGTCGTCTATCGAGAAACAAGTAAAAAAAACACACCATGAGTCTCTCACAACCGATCTGAATTTTATCAATTCATGGTGAAAAGACTGAAGGCTGGAAAGAAATCTGGCACCGTAACACGAATTCTGGCAGAAAAAGCTAGAACTACCTAAAAATTATAGCGTTGTTAGAGTAGGCATAAATGTGGCAATTGATGATAAATATCTGGGCATCAGTCTTACTTCAAATCTATCACGGGGAAATCAAATTCGAAAGGTTTAGGGATGAGACTGGGATTTATCAAACGAAATGTGGGAATTTGCTAAAGTAGAAAAGTAAAAGATACATGTTATTATGTTAACACCTCGCCTGGAGTATACATCAAGCATATGGTATCCATGGTGAATAAGGATTTAATTCAGGAACTGAATAAGATACAAATGATAGCAGCGCATTTCATAACAAGATAAAATGGCCGTACAGAAAGAGACACTCGCCTTTTGGAAGAGCTTGGCTGGGGAACTCTAGTGACTAGGTTGTTCACAAAATTGAAACTGCTAGAAAAAAATTAATCCGAAGAATCCGAATCCGATACATCGCAAACATATTTCTGCCCCCAAATCAAATCAGCACGATAGACGGACGCGAAAAATTGCTGTCTGACCTAGCGATACAAGAATATTCCTTTTTCCCACGCATAATACAAGTGTACAACGCAAAAAATTATAATCCTTTAGAACGCATCGCACAAGTCATACTTCGTTGTTAAACGACAAACATCTCTTCAGCGAAACTCAGCTTCAAGGTCGGTGCCCTACCACACGCTGCCACACGCCCTTGCGTCAGATCGTCAGGGGAAAAACGTAGATTGTGATGAAATCAAGGATTTCGTTTCGGGGAGCACTTTCCATCAAACCTCCGAGGTCAACCAAAAGAATCAGGCTGAAAACGTGCGAGTGCGCTAAAATGACCACTCGGGCATCAATCACCTTTCACAGCACACCATATCACACCGCACACCCACCACCCCTCGGGAACACCTGCGCTCGTGCGGATTCAAAATACGAGCGCTCTTGTTGGGAAACTGGCAATGCAGCCCGATTCTAAATCGAGAGAGAGCGGGGAGGGAGAAAGAGAATTATTTCCATCTGCTATCCATTATGACATCGAGGAGCTGGGACGACATTGAGCAAGGGAGAGCCGACATGCACGAGGCTTATTTAAAGCATTGTCGCGTCGACTCATAAGGAGGACCGAACTGAGCGATGTATCACGCGAAGAGGCAAAAACCACACATTCTGAACGGCCGTGCTTTTTTCATCTACATCTACGCGATACCCTGCAAGCTACCGCGAGGGAGTGTGGCATGGGTTCAAGATCACCAAGCATGCACTATTAATATGCAAACATGCTAGTATAGGGTCTCAGGCACCTAGATTGTTAGTATCTACATAGTAACTAAGAGATTGGTTGTTAATACATGCATCATGCACTGCAGTCTACTCTAAAATATTTCCCCTACCTATCCCTTTGCTATGCTGCCTATTCTGTTCTCTTATAGTACGGGGGAAAAATTACATTTCGAATCTATCAGTACGACAATCTATCTCTCTTATATTATTTATCTGGTCGAATCTAGCATAATACGCTGGAGTTTTTAATATATGAGTAACATTCTCTCTGCATTCTTCCGGGTAATCGTCCGCGTCCGTTGGTTAGTAGACAACAGTTTCGCTGACACCGAAAGCGAAACTGCTGTCTACCATCCAACGGACGCGGACGATGACCCGGAAGAATGCAGAGAGAATCTAACCCACACCGCGGAAACCTTCGATCAAATATGAGTAACATCTTCAGTAAAGCTAACGATTACAGCAGAAGTATGTATTCACTACCGTTTTCAAATCTCAAAACTTTTTTAACTCACGTTAACTCTTACTGACTGGGCAGTTAACAAAACGTACACGGAACACGAGAAAATTTCCCTATTCCTTTCTGCACTTGTACCTTCCAGACTTTTTCTGAATCTTGTACCCATATCATATGATGCTTGGCCAGGCAGAGATAGCGTTCGATAGCTTATAGAAAATAAACTAGTGATAAAGATTGCACGGCGTGTATAACTATGAACGTGCTTGGTCAATAAATACTATTTTCTACTGTGAAAAATGATTTAAAAAAACAAATTTAGTAATAAAAAAGAAAAGTAAGGCTACCAGCAGCATCGACTGATCCCAGGGAATAGTCACGCACCATATTACCATTAATAGCTCCAATAAACCATTTCGATCACTATCATTAATATTTTACTGGTTAAGGTCGGATATGATAAATAATTGTATACATTGCCACTCAGAGGATCACATTACTTTCTCTCATTACGTTCCTATTCATCCTCGCATACTTCCCACCTCATAATTTCATCAAACCCTCGGTTCTTCTCTTCATCTCCCGCGCTTACCTAACATGTTCCCTTATATCACCACCTACAAAACACCTCCCACCCGTTATTACTCCATCCACTCACTCCATCTCATCCTAACGTCTCAAATCAACTTCCCATCTTCCCGACTATTTCCAGCACCTCCTCGTTTGTCTACTTTTCCACGCACCTTACCTACACCATCCCTCTCAACACAGAGTCATTAGTTCTCCCCAAAGAGTAAACACCTCTTTCGCCAAGGCTATTCTCCTACAAACTTCGCACGTACACGTGCCACCCATTTTCTTTCAACAAACATCTCAAACAGCTAGACTATTATAACACCTTAGGCTCGTGTCCTCTTATTTTAAATTTAATACGGAAATATTTTCTCTGAAAACTCTCAGTAGATTATGTCTAACGATTCAACTTATTCGTGTAGCCTTTCGCAATGTTAGGCCATTCCATGCTGATTCTAAAATTTCCATCGACTTTCATATAACCACTTACTAAGTGGGCGGAAAATAAAGGCAAATCTGCGCGCTTGTTTACTAACTTTTTGTCTGAGAACAAGGGAATTACAAGACCGGCCGTGGTAACTAGGTCGGTAACAACGGACTGGTAACAAAAATGTCGTAGGTTAGATTCTAACTCCAGCATTGGTATTGCGTTCGTCCAAGGATTAGGTATAATACTCATTCCTCCCCTTCCACTTCTTCTGTATACTATTTTCGCGAACCCTATTAAGTTCGGTTTATTGAGTGGGCGTCTTCAACGTTCGTCCATACTGCTCAGACAGCGATTTCGCCACCATTTAACACCATGTTTTCAGAAGATAAAAGACGCCGACTACAATGATGACGACACTAATGTGCGAGTAATCATCGACATGGCGTCAATGGCGCTAAGGACCGCGACCTCACCCGTGTCCAGGGCCAGTGGGAGCCCAAGTGGGCTCTATAGATTCGAAGTAGTAGATAAAGAGGAAATGTGAAATAGATTTATAGCTAATTGATAAACTTAGAGCTCCACTACGATACTCTATGCACGCTTGTTCTAAATGGCTCGTTGTAGTACACGGGAAGGCATTATTTCTGTTATTCTCGTGCTATATTCGCCGAAGTTCAGGGGTGCGGGCCCTCGTTTATTCCAGGGCCCTTGTGTTTCTTGAACCCGGGGCTAAATGCATCCTGCTATGCCAGATATATGGACTAACGTATCCGAAGAAACCGAACTGCAATATCGCATCGCGTAACACTTTGCAAGGAATATATCTCCATTACTGCAGAACCGCATGTTCGCAGGAGTGAACAGCGTGCACCATCGTAATTTCACGCGTCATTCTCCCGATGCGAATGACGCAACCGACGAGGTTCCTCTCCCCACGCAAAATCCACTTCCCCTTTGGTGCACACACATTCACTCCGTGGGGAGCGACAGAGAAGACCGATCCTCCCACGCCTTGCGTAATCTCCCGCAAAGGGCGGCGGCGACGCCCACGCTTCTACTAAGGCGATCGCTTTCGCTTCCGCGGGGATGGGCGTCGCGGGGATCGCCCCCGTGGCACAGGTCGGGCGCCGGGACGCCGACGCGTCGAATGAGTGACGTCACCGCTGCGGAAGACCGTCATGGAATCATCGTAGGGCCGCCCCCACTCACATTGCCAGCGAAAACGCCCTCCGCCCTCATCCTCGGCCATCGCCTACGCCAACACAGATTGGACCCCCACGCAACACGCCATTTCGGGTGGGGGGAAGGTCGCTAATGCCCTCCAACTGCTGCCTGCGTAACCGATAACCACACGTAGCTTGTGTTAATTCGGTGAGGATGCAACCGATAACCTAGGCGATTTGCGCCATGCAGGATAGGTGCGCAGCTGGATATTGTAAGAAATTTTCGGGGGTAGAGGAATGTTGGAGAGAAACCCGGCGTCGGCATTACCCTGCTCTTAACGAAAGGCTCTAAGGGGTCGGCGGTTTATCGTCCCGTCCTCAGGGCAGATTACTGAGCTTGAATTTCACACAAAACTCAAGTGAGGACTGAATTACAAATAAAAAAATACCTGCCACCACTGGGGTTCGAATCCGGGCCCTCGGCATGGATACCACACGTGTTTACACCAGTAAAACTACAAATAGGTTATATATCTTAAATGAGCAGCCGGACGATACATACACCCTTGGGATATATGAAGAAAATTTCTTCCTAAATTTAAGATGCATAAAAAATATAAAATACATTATCCACTCAGTTAATTTGAGGAGTAGTAATAAAATTTGGAATGTAGGTTTTCGCAACGATATCCATCGTCGTCAGAGGCTTTCGGGTGCACCTGCGTATGACGCGTTGTCGGTGTGCGAGCTTTCGCGGCCATTGCAGGACGCATCATCGGGAAATGATGGGAGGACGCATCATCATTGCCTGATGATGCGTCCTCCAATGGCCGCGAAAGTTCGCACACCGACAACGTGTTAAAATGCAGCTGCACCTGAAAGCCTCTGACGACGAGTAGTAATAAAAGATGGTTTCAGAATATTAATATTAGATTTTATAAAAATTTATATCCGAATACCTACATATGATGAAAGCATTGACATTTTTCGCACATATTAGGCAAGGTCTGCACTTCTTATTCGGGTACAAGAGTTAAGATGCTTCCACTGACATATCGCACCGCTTACCCTAAGTTAATTCAGTGACAAGCATCACTTTTGCCGGAAGCGGGATTTAAAGCCACCACCTTATGGTCTTCATGCCGTCGAGTTACGAGCCTCACTTCCGAAGCAAGATCCACTTACAGTCTAGAAGCATTAAAAGCAGTAGTGTGAGTCAATAATACGAGTATTAGGGAGCGAAGGCGTTTTTATGACGAGATCAAAGGAATGTTGATCAAATAAAAAGAAGAATTTCAGCCAAACAATTGATTAAATGCGACTTTATCTCTCACATGCCGATCCTGATAGCACCCTTGAAGAATAGCACCCGGCATTGAAGGGCAAAAGTTGGATACAATCGGAAACACGGAAAAAGTTTGAGACGACACGTTTCCCTCATCGCCAATGAGGAACTGCTCTATTTCGGAGTCATATGGAAATACTAGATTGGTAACCAAATTGTCTGCACCGTTAGTTAGCTTCTTATCTCATCTTATTTCACTCACAAGAATTAATTAAGCTTAAAGGATGTCCTCTCCTTAGTTTCCGAGGAGGGTCATCGTACAAACTCACCCAAAAGGGTCCTCATTATAATCCATACTTAAGATGCTCCAAAACTTTCACTTACCTGCAAATAAAAAAGAAAAAAACGTTAGTAAAAAATTAAATTCACATGATATTTAATAATTATGCATATTTATAAGGGGTTGAAAAGGAACAAACAATGACTTTCAGATGGGAAACATTTCAAGGAATAAGAATATGAATTATAAGTTTAACATCACTCAATTGAATCGGTTTAGTCCGGTTATCGCTAGAATTAAAATAACGAAACTTCGAAAAATAATTAACCAAGGCAGCGAAATGGAGACTAGGAGCATGCTTGCTTAGATGTTCAATAACAGCGGTGAACAATAACCCAACATAAGAATAACACTGCTTTCAGAAGTGAACGGAAAATTGCAATCGACATACAGATTATTCACCAGACGAAGAGCCGGCCACGGTAGCGGTAAAGCGCCTAGCAAAGGTCGCGGGTTCGATTACCACCTGAATAGGGCATGGATGTCGTGTTCTTCTTAAGATTAAGCTTAGTTGGTCAAGTTGGTTAGATTCGTGCGATATGACTTTAGCAGAACAAAGGACCTATAAAAACCTAATTCTACTACTGCTGGATGAACGCCTGAATTGCACATCGACATCACTGACTACTGACCCAGATGTTCAGATTCGGAAAGAACAATGAGAGGTAAGAGTTATGCCGAGCTGAAGACGGACGAAGTATAACAATAGAGATAAGGCTGAGAACGTTTTCCCTCTAAACCCTAATTTTAACCGGTAGGTCACTGAAGTCACAAGCGACAAATGGACAGCCACCTCCCCTCTTCTAATAGAAGGGTGAATTCCATACGCCAGATTGGTGAGTTGGTAAGGGTGAGTTCTATCCTCCGAAACAAGATAGAATTTCGGGTTGAACACTGTAGTGTTGTCGAATTCAGGTACACTCCCGGTGAGTCCGGGAGAGTTGGCAACCCTAGTCACGAGTCGGAAACGAGAGCGCTCGCCCACTTCCGTTTCATCTCACAACCTTCCCCCAGCCTCTGAGTAGTACCCACCTAACCCTCCCCCCCTACACGTCTCGCCTTTCGCCCGCGGGCGCTAATGACAGCGACCGAAGGCGTCCAACAAACCCAAGGAGTCCAGAATAACCCGCGGCAAGGTTACGGTCCCCCAACCCGCACATACATAGGCGGGCGGCAACACACACTAATGAATTTTGCGAAACGCGTTAAGTACCCAGGCGTCACTCTTTCGTGCGACCTTCCGACACCATCACGCACGTGATTGGGCTTCGCAAGGCCACTTGGAGGGAATAGAAAATCCTCAGCATGATTGATAAATAATGAAAAGTAACAATACTAACCCAAATGAACACGGAGTTCCGATGAATTCGCCTAGAGAACGCGGAATTAATAATAGCTTGTGATGCAACGACACAACGCATAGTTGGCAAGTGTATGCTAGCCGGGTCGGTAAGGTGAGAGATGGGTCCGTCAGTTTATGGACCCTGAGTTCGATTCCTGCCTCCGGAACTGTGATTAAGCGAATTCACATGAGTCGTCCATGAAAATTACTAGTAGTACTAGTCGTCTGGATTTTTTGGATCTCCAACGTCAAAGGCTATATCGCACCGTATATCTTATGACATTAATCCTAGAACAAGCAGAAAATTCTCGGTGAGATTCGAAAACGGGAGTAAAACGGGAGAGGGAAAAACTACGAATAAACCTGCTAAAAAGATATAAATGTCCGGTCTCGGATTCAAGAGAAACACGTGTGTCCTGGGTAAAGTGAGATGACATGCACACTGCTGTACCAAAATAACATTTGGCAATGCATCATGAGTCATACAAATATAGGTAAGAGTGAATATCTCAGCCAACACGACAGGATAACATTGTAACAAATAACGAATGATATCCGTTCATCGCACTCACATGTTTGAGGATAGGGCTCTGAGGGGCAAACACCTATCTATTCACCTAACGTGACGATTGAGAAGACGAGAGCTTCTAAAGGATAGATGGAGACACTAAATGACAGATACCGCGCGACACGCGACTAGTTAGAAATAAGGTGAGAGCTGTATCTCACTACTAGCACAGAGTAACACTCTATGTTACTATGCACTACATCTACAGAGTACCCTGCAAGCCACACCGAGTGTGGCAGGGGGTGAAAAAGATCACCAAATATGCACTAAATGCATACAACTAAGAGAGATAATACAAATTTTTTTATAGATTATATAAAAAATTACGGATAACACCGAAATAATTAGCCACGCTTGTGCGTTATTTTCAGGATCTTGGTCTTGAATAGCCAATATACATTTACAAAATGAGTAATTTTATATTTATCCACTTCATTAAAATTTGTTTTTCGTCATTTAAAAATTATAACTCATTCGAAATTGATGGAAAGTTGATCTTGGACCTCGACACACCCAAGCGAAAATTAAAATTACATACTAGCGAATGACATAATTTGTGTGGCTCGTGGAACTACAATGCTCTCCCGTTCGTGGCACGGAAAACAGAAGTGTGCCCGCGCAAATAAAGACAATTCCGCAAACGGTCTAAGCTGACAAAATCAGCTTCACGATTAGCATCGATCGCTTGCTAGCAGCATGGACAGAAAGTACGGATGCAACCGGTTTTCGCCATTGAGATATTTTAAATCGACTTATTACGATCGATCCATCGACTTTTTACGATCGTATTCTCCTACTACTACTATTTGCATAGACGATAAATGTTGGGTGAATTATTTGGATTAAGAAAATAAATCTCAATTTATGGCGCGGTAAAGAATTTAAACTCTTCCAGCACCAATGGCCATGAAATTGGGACTGATGAATAACAAAAACATTATTTTATAAATTATTCCCAGCACACTACATCCACGCACAAGAAAGACGAGGCAATGGTTGAATGCAACAGTGGAAGGAAACAGGCGCAGACGTACATGCTACGCATTTCCTGAGCACGCAATCAAAGGAAGACACACTGTTGTTATATGTGGGGCAGATGAGTGGGCCGAGTGAGACAAAAGAAATAGGAAGCTTTCGCTCGGTCCCAGATGACTTGAAGCGGGGCGTCCTTTCTTCAGGAACAGCTGATCTCCGCGGTGATGAAACGCTGATAACAATTGAGCGGAGCGGGGCGAGGTTTAAAAGGCGGATGGGAGAGGGTGGGGGGCGGGGTCCCTCTAACTCCAACGGGATCCCCTCCTCCGCAATTCAGCCCTCCCTCATTCCCGCTGACCTCGATAGCCGATGCAGCCAGCCGCGCCGGCCGGCCGGCCGGCATAGCCAACCGGTGCTGGCCAAAGCCACCAGATTCCCTCCACGACAGACTACCTCCCGCGTCTATCTTCCAACCCACTCACTAACTTGCCCTCAAAACGACGGAATGGCCGCGAACGCTAAAGACCCAAAATACATTCCGACGCTCCCGTTTTTCTTCAACCTGAAAGTTCCGAAAAAAACAAGCGAGCAGCATTCTCCGCCACCTCAAAAATTACGTTATCACTTCGATAACTTCTCAGAAGACTTTGGCGCGTATGTAGTTCACGTCTTAGGGCGGTTGTACTCGAGTATGTGAGTCGGCACAGTTTGATTCATGAAATGATGTACAATGTAACTTGCATCGTGCATAATACAACGAACTGTACGGAAAAAATTCCCAAACGCATGAAAGATTTCGCTATAAATATTCCCTATTCTATTTCCATGCATTCATCCACGCAATTTCCCCGACTTGTCACCTGTTCAAACCGTAATTTATTGCATCGCACAAAACGGCCTGAAAGAGTAGGCTGTCGCCACAATAGGGCGTTATTGTTATCACCATTAAACCGGTTAAATCATTTTTATATGGATACTAGCTGACCCGGCCACGCGTTGCTGTGGCTCAATCTGGTTAAATGGAAAGGGCACGTTTATAGTATGTTTAATTTTACAATTCTTATGGGTATACAATATATCTCAGCTGATCGATTGTTTTGCAGCTGGACACGCATATTTGTATATAATTTTAACGTCTTTACATGTCTTCACAAAGTAGAATATTTCAGGCAAGCATTTATTTCATCCGCTAGTGTCAATCGAGGAATTACAGGTAATGTTTGCCTGAAATATCGTGCAAGCAATATTAATGCGTTCTCAAATGGTCTCAGGATTCAACGGAAATCTTGCAATGATCGATCCAGAACCTCGAGCGATGCTTTGTGCACCATTGTGCATTCATCCCAAGCAATAAGTTGGCATTACTGAAATATTTGTCCCATGCCGGATGATTTAAATATGTTGCACGTGTTTCAATGATTTGCAAGTTCAATGGGATGCACATCCCGTCTCCAGTGTCGATATTGTATTCTCGATATTGTACATACAAACCTTCATGGAGTGAACAAAACAACTAACCAAAGCTTCATGGAAATTGGATGAATGTTGTGGTAATGCATGAAGCTATCAATATTGTATCGATACAGTATCAATATTGCAATGATACTTTATAAAACTTTGATAAAAAACACCTAAATAATTTCACCTCAATTTTGTATCAACAATGTATCGATGTATCCATATTTTATCGATATTATATCGATACAGTATCGACATTGAATTATCGATTTTGTAGAAACCTTCGCGGGGCGTACTCAATAACTTTCCAAAGTTCCATGGCGATCCGATGAATGGTGTAGTAATGCATAAAGGACAAACACATTATATACATTCGATACAGTATCGATATTGCAACGATACATTCCTTTTAAAAAACTAAATAATTTCACCTCAATTTTGTATCAATAATGTATCAATTTATCGATACTTTAGCGATATTATATCGATAAAGTATCGATATTGAAAAATCGCTTTCATAGTCCTCTTTTCGGGAATGTACTCAACAACTTCCCAAAGTTTCATGGCGATCCGATGAATGGTATAGTAATGCATAAAGGACATACACACAAACACACACACACACACACACACACATACATTCATTTTTATATATATAGATGAAATACTGTATCACAGGGAAAATGTGACGACTTTGCATTAGCCCTGACGACATGACTGGATGGAGTACACTACCGATATGACAGGACTGCCGACTGCAATCCTCGTAAGGTCGACCCGTCATTATGCTCGATATGATCGATAACTATCAAGTGCAGATGACATAGTTACCATGATAATTATCGACGTCACTAAGACATTCAATGCCGATGAGGATCAGATAAATTGCGCATTTTTATCACTTTATCTTCGCTGCTCTATCGGCTGAGGAATGTTTCGATGAGCATTACTTCCCACGCTTCTTATCACAAGCTCACTTTGAATTCCGCATACTTCCTACCTTTCATCATTCCATCCAAACTGGCTGTTATATACAGAATATTCCATCACATTCACATCTCATCGGCATCAATAGTGGCTTGTAAAAAGACCGCTGGTTGAAATAAAAAATTAGAGTATCTATTACTATAGCGCGTTCAGCGGGCGAATGAACGGATAAGCGGACAGTAAGCGAATGATAAACAATTAGGTATTGGGTTTATTGGTGTTTCAATGGACTTTCCCCACATCTTGTCTAACGAAGACGAAAAACCACGATCGGAAATTTCTACTTGTGCTTTCACACGGCCTACTTTTTATAATCGACTCCCAACTAATCGGAATCGCATAATATACTTTCGCTGCAGAACTGGAGGCAAGCACGTAGCCAGAAATTTGGTTCCGGGGAAGGGGGGGGGGAGGGGGGGGGGGGGGGGGGGGGGAGGCTAAGTGTAGTGTATGGTAACTTGAAACAAATCAGCCTTGCCCGTCCGATGCCGACATGTTACAAATCTCTTCCATTGTTTTCAATGACGGTATTCACTTTCAAGGTGCCCATTCCTATCTCTTCTAATTGGTAAAGTTCACTGCTTGCCTTGTTATGAAGAGGTTAATTTGACCGGCTCCAGAACAGAAGTTCAACGCATACATACATATCAGATTGAAAAGAACAATGATTAACACATGCATTAGACTAGTGATCACGTTCCAAGACACTTAGCACTTGAATTATACGCATTTTAATCCGGATTATCATGATGGGAGAAATGATTCACTTTGTACTTATTTCACGAATTTATTGTTAACACAACCCGTTTCGACGTTAGCACGTCATCTTCAGGGGTACAATCTCCAACAAAAAATTCGTGGAATAAGTACAAAGTGAATCATTTCTCCCATCATGCCGTCATTCCTCAAAGTAGAGCCTGCAACAGTTGAAGTTTTTCGGATTATCATGCCCAGTTAAAATCAGAACAACGAAATTACTGGGAATTTGGGGGAGATGGGCGGGAGGGGGGGCTGAAGCCCCAGAAGCCTGACGTACCTGACTGGAAGATGCATCGTAAAAAAATACCTCTTCGACAATTCCTACTAGGGTGGATGGGGAAGGGAGTCTTGGTCTATCCTACCCCCGGTGCAGCCTCCGCCGTCTCCACACGCCCCCGCCGCCCCCCACCCCTCGCCTCCCCACCGGATATAATCAGGGCGTTGGTCCGGGAGGCCGCAGCGTCGGCTTATTTTTAGACCACAGGGCCCTGTCCAGCGAACCAGCCCGTACTCGCCCACTGATTTCAAAATTGAACATTAACCTTTTCATCATCTTCAATCAAGCTGTATTATCAATTTCAGAGCCGGAGGACTGACCTAATTCTTTAAGAGTGAAAAGGAAGAGTGGTGGTCGGGGAGAGGGATGTAGAAAAACAGAAGTTGTAGCAATAGATTTTAAGGTGCTCCCATGGCTATGGTTACATCGCACTATCTAACCAACCAACTTGAACCCTAAGCCTAATCAGCCATTGGGTTGTCAAGTGATTTGAACCCGCGAGAGACCTTCGTACAAGTTCTGCTAAATCCAATCAGTAAGATTTTCTGGCAATAGGTCTTCCTGGGAAATGACAGGTGATGAAGGGAGAGGAATTACCTCCCCTATTCTCATATGTAATTTCACTAACCGTCGGGCTTCGTGTTCTATCTTCTCTGACCAGACAGGCCTTCCGGATGAAGAAGTTTGGTTTGGAAATGGACTCTCTTATCTCGTCTAGAATACGAAATGAGAGAGAATTTTTATGTGAAGTTGGGTCGATCTTACGTAAGTAGGTCTTGCACGTGAAAGCACGATCTGCCATTTCCCTAGTATTTATGATGATACCAAAAACGTTTTTCGAAAGAGAAGTGGAAATGCCTGATGATTTTTTTCTTCGCTCACAACTTCCTGTCCGCGCAAGACTTTTTACTCGACTAGGCATGATAGAAATCATTAATAAATGGTTCGGTATGTTGGTGAAACAACTGAATACAACTTATCACGACTCGCTTAACAAGCATAAGAACCTTGAAAATACAGCAAACTATAGATGGATTTGTAAAATAACTCAGTATATTTATTATATTCGCTCCGTCGAAAGTGATGTGAGTTTGAAGTCGACGTATGGTCTCACTTGAGTATTTCAAGATAAGACCCATTTGAAAAATTAGTTATAAAGAATACATATCCTTCGGGCAGATACGTCAGGTCGATGAGACGGTCCTTCCTCTACGTTATCAAGGTACTGGTACTGTATCACGATATTGATATTCATGATCTTTAATCTATCCCCTCCAACAAGAAATGGAAAGTTTCTGAGAAAAGGGGGAAGTTTCACACATGACATAAGAATCTGAACTGGAAACAGTCTCAGGTCTCACTTAGAGGTAATTAACTAGACACGAGATATTTGTCGAAGTAAGAACACTGCTATTTCCACAGATGCAATTACTTTTCAATGATGTAGCAAGGCACGATCACCAGGTGACGATACTGCAAGGTAATTAAATTATGATCGTGGGAAACATAAATATACATGAAAGAAACAGTGTTCTTCCATGTGCAAACATTCTGCTCCAGAACTGACACCATACAGACCACTGGTACGATCTCAGGCTACCTATGATGATTGCAGAACCATTTTAACAACTCCTTTTACTGATGAAGATTCGATACCCCTTTCTGCACCAACAGCTGGTATCCATCCATCACAATAATCCGATAGAACCACGTCAGATTCAAACTATAAACATAATAATTTTCGCTATATACCTCCCTTCTAAGTTTGCCTTCGGATTCCATGAATGGGAAAAACGATGAAAGGATTAGGAAAGATTAAGCGAAATTAAAATGAACGAGAAAAATTTGAATGGTAATTGAGAAGGGAAAGCTGGTCGGCAAAGACTTCTGAAATCTCACGCCGAGCTTATTTCAACCACAGATCAAGACAAAGGACAATGGAAAGGGCCGAGCCGCTCAAACCAAATGGGGGAGGAAAACAAGGCCCTTTGCTGGTCACCACCAAACTTATTCCGCCTCTACACGAAGCTCACGCCAATCTCACTTGGCTTAGAAGCTCTTCACAAGTCCTCTTAAATGGAATGTTAGGCAACATGCGGTAACGGTTTCAGGCAGCAAAAGAAAAAATTCCAGCGGTGTATCTGACTTATATATTAAGAGAGTAATAGGATCTGAATGGACAAAAAACTCTCTTAGGTATAACATGCTTGTATCGGAGCGGCAGAAATAATATGGTGTCGAAATTAATAGGGTAGCACATGGAAGGTAAGAGATTTTAAATATCACTTTCCATGTGGTGCATACTTAGAATGGTGCGGGACAAAAAATTTTAACCACAGCAACATTGATGAGATCCGTCGGAATTCACGCTTCTAGTAGATTTACTCCTAGTAGGGAAATCTTCTATAAGCATATTGTGTTTCGTTGCTTGTGATCGTTCGAATGATGTATGTTTCCTTCAAGAAAAACGTGGCAAGACAACTAGAGGCAGCTATTTCTGAGCTGAGGGTAGATATGCGGGCAGTTCATGCAGACATTAAACTGGCAACGGACATTGCCAGAACATTATTTCATTAAAAGTGAGGACGGACTTTGGGAGTCTAATGGCCCAATTTAATCAAGAGAACGGTCCCAAATGAAGTTCCGTTACATATTCCTCCGACTCTTGTGGTCCGTTGAAAAGTTACTCCACGTCCACATCAGATTTCTTCTCCTCCTCAAGATGCCATTTTCTCGAACTCATCTTCTTCCTATCGTCTGCTATTACGAAGAAATGTTTGGCTGATATTCCCTTCGGTATTCCCACGCCAAACGGCAGGATCTAGAGTCAAAAGACGCCGTTGCGTATTCATTACTAGCGTTCTGGGTCCTAGGACTAATGACAAAACTTCTTTTCGGAGTAACGATCAGCCGTCAGGATGGTTGATCAAACCCGCTGATCCTACTCTGACACAGCATTCTGCCTCTTTGGTTTGAAACTAAGGAATGAGGAAGTCCCCCAACTGGAAGTCATCAATTTTCTTAAGCTTCTAAGTCCTCATACATGTGAAAAACCTGGAGGCTTCAAGAGGTGTGACAATAAGAAGATAATTGGTGACCCCGTACCACCAATGCAATGGCGTAAATCTCCTTTCCTATCTTCACAATAAGGAGAGGACTTATGACAGGAACCCTCGGTAAAGATGCTAAGGTCGGCAAGCAGCTTATACGGAGCCTGGAGTTGTATATTTACGAAATACCTACCTAGGGGGTGGACGAGAAGAGATTTAAGCCATTTGAGATGTGGATAGGGAGAAGTACGGAGAAAGCATAATAGAAGGAAAGAAGGGCTGATAGAACGACGCCAATCCTTAAATCCCAATCTACACTGCCCAAAAGGGACAGCATAAAAATGAAGGATTCACATTCCCAGTTTTTGAGACCCGAAAAGCTTCCCACAGAAACAAAAACTTAGGTTGGGATTACTCAACACAGACGATATCACTAGCAGGTAACAATACTAATTACGAAGGAACACCCCGTTAACAGTAAATTAAGGCAAAGCTGCAATCAGCATGGGAAACAAATTCAGAGACTTTTAAGGATGATTAAACTTGTCTAAATCCCCAATAGTAGCATCACTCTTTCCTTATGGCTATATCTCGCTTTCACGAGCATCAATGGAGGTGATTACACAACGTTAGCGTCACTTATGGATGCCACAGGGATGTGATCCAAGTGGCGTAATGAACGAAGCGGCAAAGGTCTTATGTGGGTCAATTTCAATGATGCGTTCCCATTCCGACGCGAATGAAATAAACCTATCGCAAGAATTAGCATCGCAGCGAGCGAAAAATGAACACCAAAGCGAAAAAAAACTTGTCCCTTTAGCGACCTTCCCGCAAAATTATTGCCTAGCGTTCCTTCACGTGGACGAATATCGGTCTCGGTAGGGAAATATGTACCTAAGGACCGAACACTGATATTTAAACGAGGCTAAGTGCTCGACAAGTCCGTTTCTTTGACGATTACGTAGGGGTAGGTTGTTTTTAGTAGACGGAGGAAGCACGGAGAAAAGCCCGACGTCAGCATTACCCTACTTCTAACAATAAGCACCAATGGCCCCACGGTTTAACGTCCCATCCGACGGACGGAGTGTTGAACTTTAAGTGTTCTCCACGGGGCACTCAAGATAAGGGGCCGGTATACGAATGAAAGTACATTGCCACTACCGGAATTCGACCCCGGCTCTCTAGGGAGGGAAATTCAGTGCCCGACCACACACAATAATCTGATTCCAGCATAATTTCCTCTGCTAATGATAAATGTAATCTGTTCATCACTCAAAATTGGGAGGCGAAGCAAATAAATGAGGATGCTGAGGAGCGTGAGATAAAAAAATTATGAATGGGGCTGATGGGACGAAAATAGGAGCTCCAGAGGTAAGGGGTGAGAAATGGTGAAAGTAAACTTGGCAGGAAGGGTGAGAGGCAGGGAGGGAGACCTCGAGAATAGGAGAGAAGGAATGCGAAGGATGAGAGAGTGAAGCAAGGCAGGAACTCGAGTCTCGCGAGGTACAACAAAGGCGCTCTCTGGGGAAAGCAGTGTTCTGCGATCACACGATGCAGAATTCCTAACGGATAAAGAATCAACGGACAAAGAAATACTTTATACTGCCACTTTCAAGCTGAGGCCCAGTGGTTGGTAGACGTTTTGTCAAAGGAATCAATAAAAATAAAGACAAGCAATAACATTCAATATGACCAAGTCAAAAGGCTACATAAAATTTTAGCCGTTGGGCCTTAGTAGCCAAATATTGCGGGAACGAATAATTCCCATGTCATAGACGTTGCGCCGTTCTTAGGAGCAAACTTAGGTTATTTTAAATGACACGTTATAACTGAAGTTGTTGGAGTAACAAAAACCTACTCCCACTGCTACCAATAGAATGTAAACGAATGTTTCCTCCAAGCAACAAACAATGTGATAATTAACTTATTGGCTACGTATTTTGATTGCCCCTACTCCACTTTTGGCAATAAGACGAAGAAGCGATTATTTCTCTCAATTAGGTATTACATCTAACGTACTGGTCAGGTAGTCGTGAGAATAATGAACCAAGTATTACTCGATTCTTTCCTGCTGAGTTAATTAGGGGACATCACCAACAAGTGCATCCAGCAAAATGAAGTTAATATGCGAGACATTAAATTAGTCCTTATCCTTCAAAGAGGCGAGATTAATCGACCTGTCGATATTCAGAGTAGGTGACCGACAACTGAATACATCGCCAAAGAGGATAGGGAGCGGAGCGAGATATTTTTCGGGATGAGAGGGAAGGAGGATGGGTGGAGTTAAATCCAGGGTCGGAATTGGCCTAATCTCAACGAAAGGACTCTAGGGTTCTACGGTTTAACGTCCCATCCGGCGGACGATACACTGAAACTGACCTCCTCTCCATATCGCTCTCTGGAAGGGTTCTATGAACGAATCACTGGAAGATATCTACAGCTGGAACTCTATCCACCAAACCAACCCTATCCCAGATACACTTGAGCTAAAAAATACTGATTATGCGTCGACATGATATCAATGCCAATTAATATTTTTTTCACTTCTTTCATACTCTAAATGATCCGATTCCAAGCGCGGTTTTAAACAGCAACAAACATGGGAGAAAGTTAAAAAAAATAAGTTAACACCTCGCCCGCCGTCTCAAGGGGAAAGGGAGTAGGAGATGAGAAGACTAGGGTGACTAAGCGAGTGGAAGCCATAGGTAAACATGGGTGGAGAGCGAAAAAGAGAGAGAGAGGGAGAGGGAAGGGAGATAAAGCTGGAGCGAGTGTGGAAGGGCTGGGAACTAAGGACGAGCTTGCTTCGAGGAGGGTAGGGTGGGTGGATAGGGAGAGAGAGGGAAGAAAACGAGCCAAGAAAAAATAAAGGGAGGGAAGGCGAGGGAGGTGTGCAGGGGAGGAGGCACAAGCTATAAGTGGATCATCGTCATTTCGTGGATCCCTGGGAGTCGACCCACCCACCGCACCAAAACACCACCCCCGCGTCCATCCATTTGGGGTGGTCAGGGGAAAGCAGATCGACCACCTACGCATCCCCTCTTCCCCTCCAGACACTTTGTACTTGATCATGCTCACTACTTTTAGAAACATATTTTTTCCCGTTCAAAAATGTCATACTTCATGCGAAACCGAGCAAAAATTAGAAAAACCGGACTTTAAAAAGAATATTTCACCACACCCGTCTGCTAACGATTTGGATTACATTTGGTGTGCACAAAAGAAGTTGTTAACTGGCAGAAGAAAATAATTAATGAGCCAATATACTGTCGTATCTATTATATAATTTGTAAATGACCATGGTGAAAACCATTGGTGTAAAAAGATTTATATAAATAGAGGAAAACTCATTGAAATAATTCATTCCTGGGCAAAAAAAATAATTCAGGACTAAAGTGGTTAGTGGAGGCGAAGTGGAGGAAATTATTATTGAAGACCCAAAAGTCGAACATTACAACAGTTATTTCGGCATACCCAGTATACTAAGGAAAACCAACAACATAAACAACTCCTCTTCAGGAATGTAATCTATGAGGTCAGATAAGTAGCAGCATTAAGTTTAAGGGTGCTTCGACAGCTAGGATCATCACACACGAGGTCAGATAAAAAATCCCAAGAAGGAAAAAATATTTAAAAATAAAAGCAGCATTACCCTCGACGGACGAACGCAGCGACAAGTTGCTTGGGCAAATATCACGCACACGGAGTTGATGAGCGAAAACTTCGGCTGATGTGGTGGCCGCATTTACAAGATTAGGAGGCATCATTCTTGCTGCCACCGACAATGGGACGTAGGTGGGATTGAAATGGGCCGTAATTCTGTGCGGTCGTAAAACGGCACTTTCCTCATTTACCAGCAACACAATCTTGAAGAAAACCACCCCAGAAGACACCATGCCGGTTACATTGGGAGAGACATAGCGAGGAGAAAATGCTCCACTTTATTCGGATTTTATACTTCACATAAGATGTAAGAATAAGAACGTATAATTGCGAATTGTTTATGGGAGTCAAGAGGAGTCTTAATGTCCTCAATCTAATACGAAGCATGTGTTCCAGGCCAAATTACAGCTTCGATTATTCGGCATCGCATGGCTCTTGGGAAGCATTATCTGCGGACGCATAATGGCTTTCTTGGTCCATGACATTATTCCACAAACCGAAGTTAATGACCTCCTTCCAGGTCTTGATTGCTTGAGGCACGCAACTTCGACCACTATCGGCATTTCCAAGGGCAAGATAATGGCGACACCACCGTTGAACTAATATTAATGAGGTGAGACTCCATTCTCTGAACATTTAGCTATTATATGCCCATTATCGTTACTTTAATATTGGAGATAAGTCACCAGAGGGTCCCAAAATGACAACGAACTCCGAGAGCCAATGGGCAACGAACTCACCCGTACCATAATTTGCATATTACGAAAATTCAACAATATTTACGTGGTCGCGGGAGGTCAAACCACTAACACAGCTTAAAAAACGGACTCAGCACCTGAGAAACCTTACAGCTACCGACAACATGTAGACTACCTTGACCTGAGGTATAGTTAAACATTTATCCATGATTAGACTACCACGGAAGCCTTTTAAAAATGACACGCAGGCAAGTTCAGTATCATGAAGGATTTTCCTAAGGAATCACGTGTGGAGCGAAAGTTGCTAAGAGGCAGCTCACGAGAAGTGATAGAAAAAGTACTGATGTCCTTGCACAGCTCACGGCTTCTATAACTATTTTCAACCTATTAATGGAATACCTTCAGCATAATGAGGCTTTGATTCAACCCGATAAGTCCTACTGCTAAGCATACAAAAAAGGCGAGATAATTCTTTCCGAGTTTGAGAATCATAAATTGAATAAATCAATGTATCTGCAGTTGTAATTTTACCAGCCTCGAATTAGGAAGGGTATTTTTTTTTCTGACTATTTTTCACGACCAAGTTTGGAAATCCGAATGATTCCCAAACTTGGGCAAGAGGTTGAGAAATGAGTTCACTTCCCCTTACGGTCCTATCCTTACACTTGGTACTACCCTCAACCTTTGATCTGAGGAATCTCTAAGACCAGGACGGACCTGAAACCACCACTGATGAGTTTAAAAAAATCACAACACATGCTAAGACAATAATAGTAAATTATTACATGATGAATGAGTAAGGGAAACGGAGAAATTTAGCCACGTGGATAATTTATCTGAGGGAAATGGGAGGAGCTACTTGCGAAATTCGAAGAAGAATCGCTCTGGCGAATGAGACACACAGAGGGAGGTCTAGGGAAACATTAATTTCAGTGTTGTAGAGTAGGAAAAATACGAAAAGACTGGTGGAAGGTCTGATTCAGAGCGTGGCGCTGTATGTCGCCGCACAGTGGACTTTGAGAAAAGAGGATGAAAATAGCCTGACGGCTATTGAGATGAGAGGACAAAAAAATCTGGAGAAGGTAAGGGTGGTGGAAATGAGGGCGAACGAGGAGGTCCTGGGGATGCTAGGGGAGGCAATTGAAGAAAGAAGGAGAATTCCGAGATTGATGGAATGGGTGATAATGAGCGATGGTCTTTCGAACGAAATAATAGAGTGGAAAACGGTTGGTAAGAGGGAAATTAGAACGTTATCACTATGCAATTCTATATCTACATAATACCCTGCAAGCCACCATAAAGGTGCGTGGCAGGAGATGAACTTTCACTAAACATGCATTACATATCATGCATAAAAAGTATTAGTAATAATATACTGGTCCAAACTTCATAATTTAAAAAAGATATATATAGCAAAGCAAGCATGCAAAAACATGCTGTTAGTTGGGTTAGCTTAAAGTCCTTACACCAGCATGCAACTACCAATGCTATCCGTTGATACACTTGTTTTTATGCCATTGGATATATTGAACGCTAATCGTATCCCTAATTATATGAGGAAAAAAGGAACATTTTTAAGCTGTCAGTTCGGCAATCAATTTCTCTTATTTTGTAATTATGGTCCGGTAAGTTGGAATTCACAAAATATGTTTAGCGTCAAAAACGTCGTACGTTTGTAGATAATACACCAAATACGGAACGGGTCAAATTGCCTGATGCAAAACACAACCAGAATATCGGAAACCTCTCTCCGATCCAAACAAGCTACAGCTGAGGAAAACAAACCGGGAGATGGCGTAACCTTGTTTTGTTCGAGGGCGGGAAGACCTGCAAGGGACCACGGTGTCTTGGACGAGAAATTTCAAAATGGAAGGGGGAAGCTGTGCCAATGAGGGTGAAGTGAGGGGTATTTAAACCGCCATCCACGATAGACGGACCGAGCTTTTAAACGGAAAAGTCGTTAAACCGGGATTGTTTGTGGATTCTGGGGTGTAGGAGAAGGGGGTGGAACGGAGAGAGGAGAGACAGGAGTGGGGAGGACTACCGATGTATTTCGGAATGAGGTGGAAGTGCCGGGTGCGAAGAGTCTTTCCGGGAGAAGAGTGGATCTCCTGCTTCGCCACCTAGTGAACGGATCAGAGCATTTAAATGTGGCCACGGTCCTGATTCGGGGGAGGTGATCTACAGTAGAGATCGTTAGCGCCATTTGGGATAGATGGGTAATTGAATAGAGGTAGGATTTTTAAGGGAACGAAGGAAGGGTGGAGAGAAATCGAACGTCGGCGTCACCTTGCTCTTAGCTAAAGGCGCCTAGGGGTCCATTACTTAACGTCCCATCCGACGGATGGAGAACTGGACTCTAAGTGCTTTCCACAAGGCACGTAGGGATCGGTGTGCCATTGAAAAATCTGCCATTACCCGGATTTTACCAGCATTCAAAATGTGGTGCTACAGAAGAATGATGAAGATAAAATGGATCGACCGAGTAACAAACGAAGAAGTCTTAAGAAGAGTGGTAAAAAAGAGAAGTCGGCTGAGGACTAAGAAGAAGACGGGACAACCTAATCGGCCATATCTTAAGACACGATGGCTTGATGAAGACAATCGCCGAGGAAACAGTAAACGGCAAAGGAAGGCGTCGTATGAGATATATGGAACAGGTTGAGAAGGATGTAAAAGAGAGGAATTAATATGAAGTCAATATGAAGAGGTTGGCCGATAGAAGAATCTAGTTGAGGGCTGCGTCAAACCAATCCTAGGATTGTTGACCGATGATGATGATGATGATACCAGGATTGGTGCCCAGGCCTTCGAGATGTTAGGCCAGTAATTTAGGCATCAAACCAACCTCACTCCCGCATTTAAATGAGTCAATCGGGGAACAGAGGGTAAATCATTATCGATATTCATCGATTTTATCCCTTGTTCCCAAGAGATTTCAGAGCCATCAATCAATTTCAAATTTTCGGTTTTCCAACTCAGCACCTGCTGAGTTTCACCATCTCACTCTTATTTACTAGAAAGCTTGTTTCCTTTTATCATCAAGCAACCGAAGGTATAATTCCGAAATCATTAGCTGGTCTGAGGGCTATTTTCAGAAAATAATCGCAGCGAAGACTGTTATGACTTCTAACCCAGCCACTCTCCATATAGCCCACAGGGGATTTTCAATTTGAGTACAGGCTCGAAATGTACAGAACCACACTAACAACAGGGAACATTTATACACTCAGAGTCGAATACAAACACGCCGAAAGAAAGAGACGGGATAAAAACGCACGCCACTTTCTTGTCACAATACTTACAGTAACGTCATCACTGACAGAAATCCGCCAGACCTTCGCTGGCGAACATAAAATATCCTGTCAACAAGAATATTGAGAAGTTTACGGAGATTATCAATTCATGTTGTCCAGAAGTCATCAGTGATGAAAAACATTATTTCCGTACGTCATTTAGATATGCCAACCCTTCATCGTGTAGACTCCAAAAGGCTAAGTCCTTACACAATAGCCCGGCAATTTCCCCCTCTAACGTAAGAATTAAATCTGTTTCTCACAACAGTTCAGAATTTTTTCGAGAGCCATGAATGTATTGTATTTTTCCAAATACGGAAAATTGAAAGTAATATAAGTGGAAGAAATAATGTGCATTATATACTTAACAAAATATGAAAAAATTACAAATTTTGACCTTACATGGTTGTATTACGTATAATAATGATAAACGAATTTAACGATGCCAATTTATGAGTTTTCCATTGCAACTATGATAGTATTGATTCAAGGATTGCGACCTAACCGCGAACACCTTAGCGGAGTCACCCGCTGAAATGCACAATAGCAGAATGTCCACAGAGAAAAAAGCCGTGTCCCGTCCAAAGTGCATTTTTCTCACTGGAAATTCTGCTATGATAGTATTATTTCTCGATGTAAGGGACAGACTTTGTACCATTCCACAAAAACATCTAATGACCCCGACGAGTTTCGAAAAACAAAGTTCCCTGCTTTCCATCACGGCCTGTGTTCCACAAAGTTTCCTCGCATTCATCCAAGTTATATTTTATTTTAATATTAAAATGAAAGAGCGGAATTACGTTAATAATAAGATGCTGGCCGATAAAAGAATCGAGTGGAGGGCTGCGTCAAACCAATCCAAGGATTGTTAACCGAGGTGGGTAAATATTAAAATTTACTTTCAAAGTAAAGTTTAGACTAATATACTAATATTAATCCTATTTTATGCATGATATGTGGTGGATGTTTGGTGGGAACTCACCCCTGCCACACACCTTAACGGTGGCCTGCAGGGTATTATGTAGATGTAGATGTAAATAGTAACAGGTACGTTTTAACCGGGCCACATGAGGCTCACCAACACGGTATGCCCATCCTTGAAGATCTGTCACGTAAATAATAAAGGTTATTTCACGGAGGCATCTGCATGCTCTTCTCGAGAACTACCTCCATTGATCTCATTGTTTAACCGGCTCTTGACTTTTCCATTTCGTCTCACGGGGAGTATGAGTATGTTCTTGCACCCCATGCCATATTGGCGGCTGGCACGGTATGGTAAAACTGTAGCGGACGCGCGGCGCTCGGCCGCGAATTCACTAGTGGATGAAGAGTTGCCCGCGAGAGCACTACGAGTGTCAACAACCCCTTCATTCGTGCACGTAAGCATTCGGGTGAAGTGGGGAGGCGGGGAGGGAAGAGGGGACATCCAGCTGGTCGAAACAGCTGTTCGCTCGAAATCGAAGCTACAGTTTTACCCGTTTATGAGAAAGAGAGGAGGGAAACGAAACGACTTCCCTCTCCCCGCGCCAACCAATGGCTCCACCGCTGCTGCTCCTCCACTTAACAGGTGGTTCCCAAGGACACTCGAAAGGCTCCGGCACGGTGGCCGTCGCCGCAGCAGTGGCTTCAAGTCCGCCCCGCATATCAATCCACCTCAAACCGGAAGTAGAGTCGTAAGGACGATTGGAGAGAAACCCGTCGTCTAAATCAGCCCGCTGTTAACAAAAGGCGCATCGTTCTCAGATCTAATCATTCAGCACATACACGGAACTTGGAGTTACCAGTTATCATACAAACTACGGTTCCTCAATAATAACATTAAATTTTAATTAAAATATTTGATGTAAAATTGGATTGGATAATTTACTTTAATTTTAAATTTAACAGTGGTAATTAAAGTTTTATTTAGATCATAGATCAATACGTTCCTTGGCCCTAATGTATTCTTCAATATTGAAAATCTCGTCTCTAAATAACAATGTTGAACCTGGAATGCTATCAGCAATTAGTCCGAAGAAGGATGTGAGATACCTGGCATCAGTATTATTCCATCCTTTATACAAGGAGCCAAGATAAACACAGCTTTACGTCCCATCCGACTGACGGAGTACTGAACTTCGAATGCGATCTATAAAACGAAGTGGGGAAACCAATGAGGGTGAAGAGGGTAGTGGTTGGGGGATGAAACAGGTTACAAAATATATAGCAAGTGTCATTCCAGCGCGAAAGAACCCACTTTCAGCCCATATTCCACCATTCAATATCTGCCCATTAGATTGCTTCCCATTGCACAGACAAAACAAAACTTGCCATCTTCCTTAACAGATTAAAATCTTAAGGACTGGATTCATGCTACGTCGTTGCAGCTGGGAATAAAATCACACCGGCACATCGCGGCCAATGTAGTTTTATTCCCTTTTAACTCTGAAACCTAATTGGCAGATGGACCCAATCCTAATCTCTCAGTAACGAGCAAATACATCCCCTAACGGTTTAAGTCAAGTCGTTTTATTCCTAATCTAATCCGAGGCACTGAACGTTTAGTATAAGGGATAGCATTCCCTATGGTTGCAATTGTCTAGTGGTATATATGGCCTTTACACTGTGAAAGAATGGGGTATGATATTCATCGTACCACTGTCACAACCTCCAACGCACTATAACCTAGGACCCGGCCCACGTTTATCTCAATGTATATTAAAGATCTAGGTAATCTTGTCTTTTTGGGATGATGAAGACGCCTAAGCCCTGAAACACGTGCAGCAATTGCAATTAAACCAGTGGGATATCTCCCTGTCCTCCCGCAATCATCATCCTGGGAATCACGAGCAGAGCGCTGTCGTCGACGCGAGTGGTTACGCAATCTAGGAAAAACACGGGAGGCATAGAAGGCTCGGGTTGCCAGGAGGGAAAGAAAGGGAGAGAGGGGAAGAAGTGGACATCCTCTGGAGATAAGCACTAGGAGGTCGTTGAGGAAGGAGCGGAGAGACGGCTTGGGGCCAACTGACAACCATCTATCTCCAAGTCGTTTCAAACGAAGCAATAAATTGCACGGTTGGAATAGGCGTCAAATAGAGGAAATTGATTAAAGAAGTTCATACTAATAGAACACGAACCAATTTCTTCGCCATCCTACATGCATTTGGGAATTTTAATACGCAATTGCTTACTTTCAACGAAGCAATTTTCACTGCACACCGCTCCATGCATAAGTCTGCTCGAGGAAAAGTCAAGATTAAACGGCCTTTCGACTCCGTTTTCGCAATAATATCAAGCCCTTCCACAAGATATTAAATATAGCGCTAACGTAAGGCCTAACTATGCATTCCGGTTATTATAGTCATGCGTAAACGGGGGAGATAGTTAACTGTGAAGTCCTCGTGCCTTCAAAGTAAATCTATTGCTGAAATTGGGTTCATCTTCACCCTTCGACTATTATCTGCTAATCCCACCTGCATTCACCCATCCTTGATGACACAAATAAACGCCCGCTGCTGGTAGCCTCCACACCAATCAGTAGGTACCACTTGATAATTCGATTGAAATGCCACCGCGAGAGGGCAATGAGAAGAAATTACAAATGAAACTGAATCGCCTGATTGTAATTGAATTCGATATTCTGGCGATAGCATTTCTATAACATTAGATTCCGTAAAAGTTAAAGTTTGTATTACTTTTTCGACCACATCCGCGAAAATGGGGACTGCCCCAGTAATCCGTTGGAGGGGCTAACCCTAACGATCGTATTTAACGAGCGCCGATAATCGTTCGAGACGAGCAAGCTGAAAATGAACAGCGAGATACGGGAAGGAAATGATTGCGATATAAGTACAAGTATTCCATGGGGAAAAACTCCCACACACGACTGAGAGTCGTATTCAAATCCCAGTTTTCGAACCGGTTGCTTCAGCCAGTAAGTCACCAGAACACCTAAATGGATTGACCCACCTATCTTTCACACGATGTACTTCTGTATCGTCTTACCTCAGCAGATAACCTACCTCTCATCATTCCATCCAAACTGCCTTATCTTCTCCCCACCACTTCCGCGCTTACCCAATATTGTCTCCAACATCATATTCTTTCAAGCACCACTTATCATCTATATATTACCAATTGTGGGAGTTTTTCGAATAGAAAAATATCTTTCGCCCTAGTCCGGTAATCGGAGCAAGGTAACCCTTAATCGTGGCGAGTGTTTTCGTAGATTACGCCAAAAGTACCTCACCTTTCTCTGCTGATATCTAAAAGATTCCAACGAGCAGGATGCTATTACGAACTGGTGTGGTAAGTCGAACTGGTGTGGTGGATTGAGTGCAGCCCTCCCATTCAGAGGGCCCCCGTTCGAATCCCAGCAGTGGTAGAAATTATTCAGTAGTATACCGGTCGACCGAGTAAGTCTAAGAATTGTAGGAGAAAAGAGAAGTCTTCTGAATACCCTGAGAAGAAGACGGAACAACTTAATCGGCCACATCATGAGGCATGATGGCCTGATGAAGACAATCGTCAAGGGACAAGTGGAAGAGAAGAATGGCAAAGGAAGGCTTCGTGCGAGATATATGGCACAAGTGATTAAGGATGTGAACGAGAAGAAATACGTAAATATGATGAGATTAGCTGATAGAAGGACTCAGTGGAGACTGCGTCAAACCAATCTGAGGATTGATGACCAATGATGATGAGTATACCGGCCCCCATTTTAGTGCTATGTGGAGAGCACGTCACGTAAAATACTCCGTCCATCTCATGGGACGTAAAAACCGTGGCCCCCTTGGTGCCGAGTAGGCTACGTAATGCCGACGCTAGGATTTTCTCCATCCTTCTTCCTTTCCCTTAAACTGCCCACCCTTATTCAAATACCCACCTATCTTAAATGCCGCAAATAAATTTAGCCGTCAGCCGTCTCCCCAGTTTAACTAGTACTACTACGAACTGACGTATATACAATGAAACGATGTAGTCGCACTCAATTTGGAGAATGTAGGCTCCATTTTCGGTCAAGAAAAATAATTCTCTCTTCCGTGATATACTCGCACTTGAGAGCATATCAGCGAGTTGCGACCATTTCGCGGCCGTATCATTACAAGTCATGATTGGTTTCAAAATAGCGTCGAAGCGAGGGGAGGATAGATATTGGATGGCTGCAATGGAGGGGTGACGTCAGGGGGGGAAATGGATCTTGGGAAAGAGTTCCCCTTCCTCTACTCCAGGGGCTATGACCATCCTCCCCCGTCGACCGCCCATCACTATCAGCTGATGAGGAACATTCGGTGAAGGGCGACGTCTCCCAACAGTGGACGACGCTAAAAAAAAGCACGAAGAGCACATCTCGGCCGGATATTTGGAGAGAACAATCGAACAGCGGTCACATAAACCCCGCCAAATTCGTTAGGCATTAAGAAATAGCCATATTCCATGAGCCATCGAAGCTATAAAAAAATTCCACGACGTCTTAAACACCCAACAGGGGCAAGTTGCAATCATCCTTCATTAAGGTAAGTACGATATTCTCATTATTTTGTCGAGTAGTATTAGTGGTTATTCAGGATAGGCGATCAACAGCTAAGGTCATTAGTGCCCTATTGGAATGGTGGGTAATTGGATGCATAGTTAAGAAGGTTTTGGGAATAGGGGAAGTTCGGAGAGAGATCCGAAAAACAATTATTTTGCTCTGAATTGCCGATGATGTTTTAAAAACCTAATCGCCCAAATTTTCCACAATATAAGGCAGGCATAATCCAAGGAGTACGACTTGGTTAAGCTTCTAATCAAATGGTTGATGAAGATAAAGACGTTTGAAATCCACCCATCACGACAACTGATTTCCTTGCGCCGTAAGTTGTTCCCTGGAATAATTGCCACAGAGTAAATCGATAGTTCGGACACTACTACATATAATACAAATCCAAAGGCTGATACTAACTCGGAACCTTTGGCCAGTAGCCCTACGCTCCATGCACCTGGATCACCATGCCTCAATAACGCAAAGAATCTCGAGAGAAACTAGATTGTACGCGAGGTTGAAGTGAAAACGCAGAGGCACTAATACATTGAAGACTTCGATTGAAGGTAGACAATGGGGAAATGAAGGGATGAGGGAAATAAATGACGGGTACTATCAATATTTCTTTCATAAGCTTCAAGCTCATAAAAGAAACGCTGAAAGGAATGAGACACCAAGGTTAATCGGGCTATGGACCTAGACATCTATTTTGTCTGAATACACGCATATAAAACAATGTTAATGTGTTGTTACAGAAGAATGATGAAGATTAAATGGATCGACCGAGGTCCCGAGAAGAGTGGGAGAAAAAAGAAGTCTGCAGAAAACTCTAAAAAGTAGACAGAACAACTCAATCGGCCACATCTTAAGACACAATGGCCTGATGAAGACAATCGTCGAGGGAAAAGTAAACGGGAAGATTGGAAAAGGCAGGCCACGTATGAGATTTATAGAACAGGTTGTGTTGCATGTAAAAGAGAGGAGTTTCGTCAGTATGAAGAGGTTGGCCGATAGAAGAATCGAGTGGAGGGCTGCGTCAAACCAATCCTAGGATTGTTGACACATGATGACGATGATGTAAACAATGTTTTAGGCGGGGAAACAAGTGCAAACCTGGTCAACCGAAAAAAATTACTCAAGTTGCTTGATCACCAGCAACAATACTAATCGAGTAACATTATAAATCTTTGTATAAATAATTGTAAGATTATAATACATATAAAAATCCTTATAAATATCTCTTGCGAAAATAAATCTAAAACATTTCCTGAAATTAAAAACCTATGCCACAATATCGCCAATTTATCAAGAATCATTTATGGCTTACGTTTATCTCGCTCCTTCAATATAGCAGTTGAAAACTCCTATTCTGAAATCTAAAAATAAAAGGACAATATTCGAATGCAAACCAAATCTCCAACAAAGTATAATACAAAGAAGTGCACGAGTAAAAAAGACCAGAATGCCGACATTGGGCAAAGACATCGTCATGGCTAAGAGAACATCAGAATGAAACCTCGGAAAAGCAGACCAGCGAAGAATTGAAGCCTTCCAAACATGATGCTGGAGAAAAATGCTGAATATTAAATGGACAGATAAAGCGAGGAACGAAGAGGAGCACATAAGAGCAGAAGAAGAAAGGAAAATATGGAGAACCCTACGGCAACGAAGAACCAGATGGATTGGAAATACCTTGAGACACTATATGAAATATAATAGAAGGGAAGATTGAAGGGAATATCCCTCGAGGATGACCAAGGGACAAGTATATGGGACAAATAACAAAGGACTCGAATGAGAGAAGCTATCAGGGCGTAAAGGCAAAATGGAAGGTTGCATTAAACTAATCCTACGATTGAAATACTGATGATGAAGAGAATACTTCTCAAAATTTGATCATTGTCGAACAACACATTCATGAGGAGAGCGATCGGAATCAAGCTGAACTGAAAGGCTATGGGCAAATGGGCTAACCCATCAGAGCGAAATGAAGCGGACAACAATAGAGCCTGTAATGACCGTCGGTGATCAAAGCGGTGGCATAAAATTCAGCGCCGCGGAACTCAATTTCATGGCCTGCATCCCGGAGCGAATCAACTGCCACGGAACCGTCACTCCTCCGGGCGCGTTGACGTGGGACGAAAGACGAAGATGGATAAGAGAACAGTTTTTAGAGAATTATTTCCTATGAGGGGATGCGGACGCGGAGGAGCAAAGCGGAAGAAGCAGAGAGAAAAAAACGCTCTCGGAAAAGAGCCAAAGGGTAATGTAGTAATGCATTGTTGACGGCAAGACTCCGGAACTCTCTTGCGGAACGCCCTACTGCCCTTCCATACGAAGGATAATGTTTTTGAAGAATACTTGCAGAGTATGTATAACATTAACACGACCCAGATTCGAGACGTGCAGAAGATCGGTTTTGTGTTGTGGCATCCCAGTCCGAAAGCCCGGGCTCGAATTCCGGTAGTGGCAGAAATTTCTCAAATGAATTCCGGGCACTTATTGAGTGCCGAGTGAAGATATTAGTGAAGTTTAGTACTCCGCCCGTCGGATGAGACGTTAATACGTGGACCCCTTGGAGACTATCGCTAAGAGTAGGTTGAATTCGACTCCGAGTCTCTTTCCAACCATACTTCGATCCCGATAATAATCCTATCAATTCTAATTCTAAACCCATTCCTAATGACCCAATGGCTTAAGCTGTTGGTCACAAAATAATAAGAGGAATCAGAGGGTCTTCACATCCATAGCGTGAGCAAAAGTAATAAAACACAAGATAACAAGTTCACAATAACGTTTGCCAACTAGGATATGAAGTATAGTCTTGAAGTGTCAAGAAAAGATACTGTAGCATGAGGGAGGGCAGAAGCGGGGATATCAACGGATAGTATTCCAACTTCGTCCCTTCCGGAGGTAGCTTAGTGACGAGTCTTTCAAAACAAAGCTTTAATAGCGAAAGAGATTGACATGTGATGTTAAATGGTGGGGGTGACGGGAGAACACGTCCATGGACCTCTTAATAGCTCCGTCGAGACAAACGCGTTGCTCATATCAAAACATCCTTATCTTGTTTTTCCTCTCACCATGGCAACGGCCGCTGTCCATTCCTCGTCCTCCCACGAGACACCTCGTTACCCCCCCCCCCTCCGCCCCGGGGGGAAATGCAGGTTAAAAGCAGACGAGGACACTAAAGATTATTTCCCCACTTAAGCATATCTCCGATCACCTCAAACAGCTTTTAGATGAGTCCAGGCTACATCGAACCCCACCTGGAGCTCATTTGAAATACATCGTCAAGCAGAGCATTCCAGACCACGACAGATTTTCAGTAAGTTCTGGTACGACCATTCAACAAGATTTATTTCAAAACGCAACGCAGATACCAATATAGCCCTGGAAATTTGATCATATCCATCACGTATCGGCAAGAAAACGAAGCCAAATAAGATATATTTATGGCATTGAAAAATAGTGGAAGATAAGTAATTACTAAAAGCAAGTACTACTACTGTTGGTACGTAATAAAACGGCTGCTTCCGAATCAAATAAGCGGCTTCGCGAAACAACGAAGGGTACCTACAACATCCCATACATTTTTTGGGCACTTCTAAACTGTAATATAAGTTTAAATGCCGAGCGTTCGGTGATTAATCGCGGTCACTGCGGAGAAAAAGAAAGTAGTCGGTACCATGACTTTCAAATGTGGGTTTGGAGGATAATGAGAAAGATTAGTCGAACGAAGATGCGTTAGGCATTGTAGAGGAGAAAAGAAAGAAATTGGAGAGTTTCCAAGGAGACGAAGCAGCTGGTAGCTGGTATTGAAAGGCAATGGTCTCACAAAAGCTATGTCAGCACATACAGTGAAGGGCAAGAGGAGGAGAAGGAAGAAACGGATTAGGATTTTGAACATCGTGTGGGAAGGCAGAGTATGTGATGTATTTACGGGAAACATTTAGCCGGGAACAGCCAAAATACATATGGCTGTTTGCAGGCAGATATATACAGGTGAGACTGGATCCTTATAACAACCTCTCCTTATATACATACTCCTTATATATATACTCACAACCTCTCATTATCGGTAAAACTCTTGCCAAACATAGCGGAGTAGTTTCACGAAATAGTTGAGATAGCAATTACAAAAATCAACGAGGAATGGCAGAGTTGGAACGTCGCCAAATAGAAGCCAGAATCAGTCATTTATCGAGAGAAGACCATTCCCGAGCCTTCGAGCTATCGTGCCGAGTGATTCGACGAGAGCAAGCAAGACCTCGTCGGAGTAATCACCAGAAAAGGTCACCGTATTTTGGAAGATTGGGGTCGGAGTGTGAAAGGAGATTGAACTCCGGTTCGACATTTTATAAAGAGATTAAAAAACCACAATCTACGGAGAGGACGTCATTACTCCGATCCTGATATCCCGATGAGGGATGCCGTCATTCTGGGAAGTGTACGACCTTCTCGCTGCCCCCAAGAGCCCCCCTTCTGCCGGCCCCAGTGGCGGAGGAGATCATCTCACAGTTTCAGGGGGGTGGGGCCCAGAGGAGGAGTCAGAGAGGGGAATATGCACCAGTGGAATTCCCGAAAAACGTACCGCAATCCGTCGCTAAGAAAGGAAAAAATACTGCTGTTGGAGTACTTCGATTTTTGGTACATAATTGGCTAATGTTATACCGCATCATTAATACGTACGCTTTTACTCCTAAGGGAAAGGCCCGGATTAAACTCCGTGAAAAAGGGGTCGTTACCGACCTAGTTACTTCAACCGACAAAAAATATATTTAATTTATATTAATTCCCTGCGAAGGATTTCGCGGTGAATTTCTTCCGGCATGATTTCCGCGTAGGTCCATGTTGCGCGGAGAACAGCGTTACAGTCGGCGTCTTCAGGTAAAATGTTGTGATGGCAGCTATTGACTGTCATAAAGGCTTCCCTAGCTTTTTATGATAGGCGATAGCCACTATTATAACATTTTTCCCTAAAGATGCCGACAGCAACGCCGGAAAAAATATTTTCCGAGGAAGATATGGAACCTAACAGGAGATATTTCGGAAGAAATTCAGCTCCAACTTATTCCCACTTGCAAGAGAAGTAACGGAGAGAGTGAATGATCGAAAATTCCTCGAATACTCGTCATGTTTCGGGTAAAACGATTTCGGAATATTAAAAGATTTCCACGAATCTAAAGAATGAGCTCCGAAAATCGTCTCTTCCATAACTGTACAACAGTGAATTGGAAAGATTCACGTTGTTTAAAAAAATAGCTGTTGCCCATCAAGGCAGATATAGAATTTCTCCGCGTTACACTTAACCTAACGAGAAACAAAAAAATCTCTTTTCTTCCTCCCCCCATTTCAAGAAATTTTTATCGACGAACAGCACACATTCTCAAGCCGAGTTTTATATACCCTTGGACTGAAGACGTCGTCAGGGACCTGAAAATTGGTTCGGAGAAATCAACGCAATATTGACATTTATTGAACGAATAAAGACCATCGTATGACACGTAAAATGCTACAAACCGGAGCTGCCGGCTTCGATTCCGCATGGGATGCCGCTGTAGCTATCTAGCATAAATACAGACGGAAAGCAGACCAAAATATGTGCAATTTTCTGAGGATCAGATCTGTCTGGGAACTTACAGACAGCACAGTATGAGAAACTATCCCGTTAACCATAATGCAACGTATTTTTCCAGTAGTTTTATTTAAAAAAATAATAACCAATACTCTTCTCGACATTTCAAATAAACGATATATTTAGTTATTACCCATCATTTCTTTTTTCGTGACCTGCAAATTCATAAGTAACGATGGCCTACAATAATAATTACGCAAGGGTTCCCTGCATAATTGCTATAATTTCTGCGGGTTCCTCAAGAGCAAAATAGTTGAGATACGCTGTGCTAATATACGAATTCCACTCGCGGTTGAGCGTAGTGCTATGGGAGTTGCATCTTTCGTCTCCAGGGAAACTGACCTCTAAATACTGTGACTTTTAGTTAAATGTATGAAGTGAAGCACGAAATAAATCCAACAATATGCCACAATGGGGTCGTTTACCATATTTTTTTATTGCCGAATCTGATAGAGTTTGTAAAATAAAAAGACCCGTCAGTAATTTCTCGAGTTATAAGCAGCGAAAAACTGATGTTTTCAACCCTTTCGGAAAAGTGGGCGTGGTGCAACCTCAGACGTCATTGACTCCATCCAATCACAACTGAGCAGGGCGAAGCTACTTCACACTATCGCAAAGTGGGGGACACAGTTGACTCTGCCAATAGGAGCGATTGCGACAGGATCTGTGCCAGCAGACCATTGCCCTTCCCTAAAAACAGTCAAGGACGGGAGAAAAATGACGTCAATGATATCAAAGCAGCTTCTTTTGTGGGCGTCACCTTTTGCTTATTTAAATCTTTGATTTATTAGTGAATGGTTGTGGTTAGAAGATTAATTTTTTTCACAAAAATTCGTTTTTCGTTTCCATCTAACAATTTTGTGTACAAAATTGTGATTTCGGTTCCGAGTAAACGCCCCCATTACAGCGCTTTATGGAAGGGGTGGTTGGGAGGGAATCTGTCGTCGGAGACTCATTATGCCGCTGGGGGCGGCGAGGAAAGACCGGGGTGGGGGATTGACTGAATGGGAGGGGGAATCGATGAAAGCATGGCAACGTTGACCGACGCTGGGGCGGGACACCCTAACACCCCCTCTGCAAAGATCACTTGCCCGTCATCACAATGGGAAATCAAAACACCTTAGGTTACCGACTAATCATCGTCAGACATCGGGACTGAAGTTTGGATAGACTGTCCTCCCAACCCGAGAGCCAAGGTTCGAATTCCGAAAGAGGGCGGATGCTTTTCATCAGATAGTTGCTCCCTACAGGAGCAACTATCGTGCTGCGTGGAGAGCACTTCGTGTTCAGTACTCCGTCCGTCGGATGAGACGTTTAGCCGTGGTTCTCTTGGCGTCTTTCGTTAACAGTAAGCTAATGACAACGC
This sequence comes from Platycnemis pennipes, assembly GCA_933228895.1. Classification (NCBI taxonomy): domain Eukaryota; kingdom Metazoa; phylum Arthropoda; class Insecta; order Odonata; family Platycnemididae; genus Platycnemis; species Platycnemis pennipes. The sequence goes on from OW121854.1 coordinate 76,673,477, forward strand.
TGGGTTTCTCTCCCCCTCCATACCCTTCCAGTCCCATCTTTATGATTTTCCTCCTGGTCTGAAGCCCCCTTAAGTGCACAGCAGTCTTGAAACCACAGATAAGGTAAGATTCCCACCCGGACACCATTCGACATATTTTCAAGACGCCGGCGCCTATCTAAGAGGCCACGTGGTTTTGGGGTCCACACGACACCTCTCCATGCACCAAGTTGCCATACGCTTACTAAAAAGGCGACTGCGCTCCCGAGATCCCTCGTAGCGGACACAACTAGGATAGGGAATGCAACAGTCGGTAGCGATATGAGGGGGAAAAAATAGCACCCCCTCATGACTTTTCAACGAGTTCCAAAGGGAAGATTCCGGTGAGAGGCCGTAATTCTCTCGCTGAGCAACGCCGGGACTCTGCGCTCTATTACCGTTACGTTGTCCCACCCGAACAACGAATTTCGCCACCTTCCTCCGCGATTCCGCCAAGTAAGTCCGTCAGCAACCGAAATAATGCACTTGCGTAAGCAGCAGCACGTTACGCCAAAAATCGCAGAGGCAACTAGAGTTATCTCCACCAATTCCCTTTACTAGAATGTATGGATCAAATATTTTTTGTACAATACATCGAAGGAATCGCACCACCAAGCTGGGAGGAAATCAAGGAAATGAAACGAATAAAATTGAACACTTTATTGTAATCATGCACATGTTGGAGCAGGCCACGTCGTCGAGAGTACAGGAAATATTGAGTCGTGCGCCTCAAAATCCTCAATTGTTGAATAAAAAAACGAAAGAAATGTGATTACTCACTCGAGACAGTCCTTTTCACCCGATCTGAGAACTTCGAGAGACTTTTGTTGCGGGGAAGGAGAGCAGTGCAGACACGTGCACGAGTTGTAAAACCCGCCCGAATACTGACTTCACCAGGACTACGCACTAATGTTCGAAATCTGCGCATCGTCTGTTCCGGCGCAGGCGCCGTGCGCCACAGAGGGGAGGAGGATTCACAAGAGGAGAAGTAGGGGTGTAGGAAGGACGGACGTTCGGCGAAGAACCTTCGCTCTACATCCTCCTTTTTCGGCGGCGACAATAAAGGGATCCTTCCCCTGAAGAAGGGTATTGACTTCGGAGGGGGACGAGGACTCCCACGATGGGATGATCTACAAACTTCGCAATTAATGCCTAAAAGAAGAATGATCAGGGTGATCATCAATTGTGAACTATCATAAGTATCCTACCAACAATGGCAGGTGGCAGACATTCCCTTCCTCATAATTCTCAATAGATTCGCCAAACCTGTCCGATATCTTTGATGATTTATCAATCTAACCTTGTATTGCCTGATACTTGGGGCCAATAATTACTTCCGCAGCTCACATTTTAATTTACAATCGACCCCAGAAATACGCGGGGAAAAGTTCCTAGTGCACCCGCGAAAAACGGCCTAACAATGCCTAATTTTAATGTTTACCCTCTAATTATGCTCCATAAACACTGTAATTTCACATCAATGTATTCATTTTACGGTTAACTGGGCTTCTCACACGTTTAATTTTGTCTAGACAACCGACCTATCGTTGCAAAACGAAATCACAGCAAACAATATATGATTTCAGTCGAAACTGAGCTGAATAGGTAATCCTTTTAAAATAATATTGTAAAGATTAGCCCGTACACTGCACTGAAAATTTTAGGGTATCATACTTTACACGGAAATTAAGAAGAATTTACGTCAATGCACCAAAATCAATCTCTCCTCCCCTCAGTACCGGAAGCCGGGAAAAGTGAAGCCAGGCACAAATTTCGAAATGAAATAAGGCGGCGAGGAGAGCTAGATTAAACGAGGGAAGGTTGGCCGCCCCGTTTACCGTTGCCATGGCGAATGCTCGCTCAGTCTGAGTCAAAGGGACCGCGCGAACTGCAAAACCATTCGTCGAGGAAGTGGGGGAACCAAAAATCCCAAAATTAGATTTTGGCACTCCACGAGGGGAAGGCGCGAACCGAAAACCCCTTCCACAACCTGCCGACTCGTTCATTTTTCCGCCTGGGCGAAATTAGACCGCGAACCCGATCCTCAAAGAGGAACTTCCCCTGCACGCCACCTTCAAAATTCCGCACTCGCTGGAGAAGTGAACCTTTCTGGGAACACGTACACATAGGAAATGAAAAGGAAATAAATGACAAGGAAAGGAAATACAAATACCTTCTCCGTGGTAAATATAGCGGAGAAGGAGAGTGTGGAAGCATTCGAAATACGGTGCTACAGAAGAATGATGAAGATAAAATCGATCGACCGAGTGGCAAACGAAGAAGTCTTATGAAGAGTGGGACAAAAGAGAAGTCTGCTGAAAACTATAAAAAGAAGACGAGACAAATTAATCTGCCATATTTTAAGACACGATGGCCCGATGGAGACAATCGTCGAGGGAAAAGTGAACGGGGAGAATGGAAAAGGCAGGCCTCGTATGAGATACATGGAACAGGTTGTGAAGGATGCAAAAGAGAGGAATTATGTTAATATGAAGAGGTTGGCCGATAGAAGATTCTAGTGGAGGGCTGCGTCAAACCAATCCTAGGATTATTGACTGATGATGATGATGTGGTAAATATTATTTATACTGGTTAGGAAACGAACCCGAAATAGCTGTATTAATAGCCTTGGGACTATACATTTTTCCCTCTATAGAGTCTGGCAATCGTATAAAGCCACGATCAATATCTTCACTAACCTTCTATTATCCTGAGCAGGGATACAAGGAAAAAATTAGGAGGTATATTGGCATTGAGTAGAGCATTATATAGACCCTGATGACCTGGGCTCCAAAGAAAAGAATGGAAAAATTTAGAAATGTAGAAACGGAGGAGAATGGAGAAAGTGCGACGGAAAGACTGACGAATGAATAAGTGTTACACATGATTGGGAAGAAAGAAAATGTAGGAAATTGAAAGAAGTCAGAGTAGGTGGTGCTTCGGGTCAATGGAAAGCTGAAAGTCTTTATCGAGGGTAAAATGCTGGATGAGCAAGGTTGAGGAAGGAAGAAAAAAGGTATTATAAAGAGTATAAAAATAAATTATAAAAAAATATAAAAAATAAATTAAATTCAAGGAAGGGTTATTCCATCAAAACCTACCCTAACTGGTTAAACATAACTAATCAATTGGTGCTAGAATGGCTCAGGACAATTCTTACATCATAAACCATATAAGACCCCCCATCCCTCCCATTCCTATCCTTATACATTTCCTCCCGGTCTGAAGCACCTATTAGTGCGGAAACAGACTTGAAAAAACCCATGAAAAAAACCATATAATGGGGAAAAAGACTCCTATCCTAAAGTGGGATTTGATCCTCAAATCAGGGTCACAAGGAGGCGCCCAATAGACCATGCTAACGTAACCTGCAAAAATTTCGAAAAATGTTACAACTGAACCACATGAGAGTAATTCACTGATTCATTAATGGACCATAACCTAACAGTAAATGATCCCTATGGTTCCTTTTAAGCTGTTAAAACGTAACCGTAACATTATGTTATAATCCGGAAAGTAGAGACGCACTTTAACCAACGTAGGCATTGACCTATGTTACTGCACTTATTTTACCATCAAAACCCGTAGTGACGATACGATGAATTATTCTATTGCATAGAAAAACGATTGATTTTCGAACGGATACGTCCTTCACGTTACTAACTCCAGTAACTCATCTGACTTCCCACCTCCTCCCCTGCAAAGCTGACGTGGAACACGGAAGGAAACTGAAGTTGGAGAATTTCTCTCGCAAGTCAAAAGATTGAATTTAGTGAAAGGCACGTCGATATCATCATATCACCGATTTGATTCAGAGAGCCTTGAGACGATCTCTCTCATCATTCTATCCAAACTATCCGATCTTTTCCTTCCTCTTTCCAGCATTCCTCTCTCTTTCACGTCCTTCAAAACAGCATCGTCCCTTATCAACAGTAAAATCACTCCCTCCGCGTACTCCTTATTCCCTCCTCCTAACTCGTCATCCTTATAACTCAGCTTACCTTCTCCAAAACCCACAGCATGTCCACTTCCATCCTCTTTCCTCAAAGTCGATCAATATACCGATGATAAATCGATGAAGGGCTGTCTACATGACTCTCCAACTTAACTGGAGGAATCTCCCCAAATGCTTAAGTCGATATGGTTGCTGCTTTTTTTGACGGACCCTCTTCCACCGAAGAGGATTGTCGGATAATCTCATTTACCACCCACGCAAACATTCTGCGCCAAGCTAAACGTGGCCGTGACTCAGGCGACCCGGCAACAATTAATGCAGCATTAGCAACGAGCGGAGCCCACACGTCCATCTCCAGCCGTCGTCGCCAAGAATAAATCCCACCGTTACGAACACCAAGTTACGGGGAAGAAGAGAGGTAAACAAACATTGGGGGGAAACTCTTGACTTACGTGAGCAATCTGATCTTATTCTTCTAGTGAAATACTTGAAGGAGTTGCGCAAGTAACGACAGTATAAGCACAGGGTTCTGCATCGTTCAGATGGGTGAGAATGTAAAAAAAAGTTAATGTCTCCCGGTTTGAAGTACATCCGTCTTCGCCCACGAAGCACCCCCGTCTAGTGCCAATAAAAGTATTGTATATTGTTATTAGGGAAGGCGACCCAACTCTAGGGCAATTTATGCCACTGAGGATACGTTATTATTAGAATGAAGGAAGGTATTTTCCACGGAACGGAGGAATGAAGGGGAGAAACCCGACTTCGACGTTGACCTGACCATACCGAAAAGCACCAAAGGATCCGCGGTTTAACGTCCCATCCGGTGGACGACGTACTGAACACGGAGTACTCACCACACTATAGACTGGTATAACACTGAAAAATCTTTCACCGCCTGGACTGGTATGCAATATAATATTGAAATATAAGTGAATCGCGCAAAATAGAATAAGATCTACCCAGCACTACCACGAAAATGAATAAATATTTGACTAATAGATTTATGCTGCTCATGGAAGGTTTCTAAAAAGTGGATCTACTCCCCTTTGCATTACTTTTACTTAATCGCTCTTACCCAACGGTATCTCACTCTTGACATCAGTATATTTCCTGCCATCTCTCATACTATCCGAACTAACCATTTCCCTCCTTTTGTCTAATCCTAAACACCAGTCGCACCACATTTACCGAGAATTCTAACTTCGACATTAGTCATTAGCATCCCATTGGCTGCAACTAAATGTTCCATCAACCTACCCTACCTATGTCCGCCAACAACCTTGTCATCATCCAAACCAAGCTCAAAACTAAATAATTCGTCTTCCTTTAAGGCTATCACGTGGAGAACAAGTGATAATTGCAGAAAAAAAATGTTTCTTCAGAAGAAACTTCTTCGGTCGGGACCAAAGTATCAACTACATCGGTTATCCCGACCCACCTAAAGCCACCCCCTCGGTCAGGAGTAAGTTTCAACTCTTTCTCAAGGCAGCTGATTGCCCAAAACAACTCTCCCCACAGTGAAATCACTTTCACTTCCTCCCCTCCGCCCCCACCTACAGCCCCTCAACCGCCTACCTCCCCTTCTCCGCCCCCCCCCCCCTATCCCCACCAACCCCCCTTCATCCGCGAGATTAAATATTGATCGTGGGAGAAAACAGAGAGAGAGAGAGACTCCAACCTTCTGAGGGCTGGACTCAAACCTCATCAATGATTTACTTGCTCAACGACGTTTTTCGGACAAACCGTCAGACATGCAAAGTGCAAGCGTCCATCGATTTACGCCTAACGTTTCAATAGATGGACAAGTCCGAGAAAAATTATCTTTTCCCCATTCGCAATATAGCACTGAACAAAACTAAAACGTGAAAACGCCGAAACTCACATGTGAACGCATGGACTATTATTTTAAAAAATGTCAACAGTAAACAGTGAGCAGCACACTGGTTGCTTTTCTCCAAAACAGTCCGGTGCCAAGTGTAAAAAAAGTTAAAACACATGGAAACGTAAATTATGTAAAAAAAATAAGCGCGGTCTTATAGCAACTGGGAAAGCAAGGTTAAACATCGCTTATCAAACAACATGGAACAATCACAACAAAAACTCACATGAAGCTGCCAGAAACATAAACTTATCCAAGTTGTGCGACAGATTTTCACCACCTCCCACGACAGGGGTGAAAAGGATCTCGAATGAGCCCAATTCTTTACTAGATAAAAATAATTTTCAGAAAAGTGGCCTGCTGACCTCCTTTGACGAGGAAACATTGAGTTCTACTCTCCAACGGGTCAGGGCCTTCCCGTCCGCGAAATTCACTCAACCACGAAAAGAATTTATTACACGAGTATTAGATGCAAGATTGCAAGATTATCATCATCACCAGTCACCAATCCTTGGATTGGATTGGTTCACTTCTATTGGCTAGCACCTTCATACCGACATGCTTCTTCTCTTTTACCTCTCCCAATAATGTAAGATTACACTCCGTGAATCCTTAACAATGGAGATGAACGTAAACACAGAAGGTTATGTATTCGTACGTTTGAGGACCTGACTTTGGAAATCTGTAAGGGAGATGGCCAGCGAAGCAAGGAACACTATGCAAGCCAGGGATATTATCTTTTGAGAAATTACAATACGTGTCTCATTTAAAGCTTGCATGAACTCATGGGATGGTTCGCTATCGAAGTTATCTGTGGACATTATGAATTAAATACTCTTGAACTTCACGAATGGAAATAAATTCCCAACTCCTCCCAACAGTCATGTCTCTTTCGGATAGCCAATAATTTTCACTTCGCTAGCGTCAGAATGTATTCATGCTCTTGTAGCGAAAGAACAAGCGAAGTTCTGCGATGATGGGAAGAGGTTAATACGTTAAGACAACAAGTCCAAGAATCCTAAAGTCACCAAGACCCATCGCTCTGATTTATTATTACTAGGAATTTTCTAAGAGTTATTGGTCATTATTATCCGTCATCCTCATGCGGACGTGACAAGCATCGAAGTCCGCCCACTGATCACACACTGCCCACTGAAAGCGAGCGAGGTTGCCCATTACCCCGGTGCGGCGAGAGCGATATTTTCCCTTAACTTGTTAACCGGCGGTTTTGGGGTGTAATGGGTTGGTGGATCAGAGGTTTGAACGCTTCCTTCCTTCACGTTTGCACGCGATAGGTTAAGGATTCCTGCACGTAGAATGCACGATGATCCCCCGCTCGGCTCCCGAATAAAAGTGACATAGGACATATCGCTTACGCCATTTTCGCCCTACTATATGGGGCTCTTAACCATACGAGACGTGTGATTAATTTGGTAGGAAGCCCATAAGGAATAAATCCGACCGGGCGGCTTCAAGACCGTATTTTTCCCCTAGCCTTCTGTCGACTCCGGGTTTAATTCTATCCAGCTTTCATACTTAATTCTTATTCTACCCATTCACTCATACTTTTAAATGGTGCAAACGACTGCAGACCCCCTCCCACGAATAAATAAAATAAATTGTGGTAATTAGTGGAGGTGGACAATACTTACTTGGTTATTTGCTAGTATCCTAGCTTTCATGGGCAGTCGCAAGTTATTCCCGTAGTGTAGTGGGTTATAACATTTCCCTTACTTCTCTTGAATTATCAAAGCTCACTTTGGTCCCCGTCCCAAAATAGAATTTTAATTCACTACGAGAAGTAAGATGAGAAGAAGAAAATGGGCCCTCAGCTACAAAAACATGAATTCTTTTCATACCAATGCACTGAAACAAACTGAAAAAAATACGCAACAATTAATAGGCGACCCCTTTGGTACTGCCACTATATTATAAGCAATGGTATAAATGAAAAAATGCACTGTTCTCAGGCTAATTTTAAAATACAACACACTATACATATAGTTATCAGCAGGTGACATTCTATTGTTGGAACAGGTGTTTTTAAATGCAAAGCAGAGGAAAGTACAAATTTTATACATTATTCTTACAATGCTGTAACGCTAAACGCCTGAAGCTGAGGAATTCATATTGAAAACGATATATTACACGCGATATGTTTCATATTAATTAATTGATTTTAATTAATATACTATCGTAAAATCTCGTACCTCCTGAGGAAGCTTTCTACAGCCACAGGGGGTCATCCACCCCTGGTTTAAAATCACTACCGTAACAGCATGAAGATTTCTCGCGACTTCTTCAAGATAACCCAGTCTCTCCTTCGCCCGACATTCAGCGACAGATGACGGACGAGAATCGTACCGCCGAACCCTAGAGAGTAGAGCACCAGGGTCCTCCGCGCACCCGAAACGCACCGCGGTGCTCTTTAGCGCAGGGGGAGGACGCAACCGCTGCGTCCCACAGGGGGGGGGGGGGGGGGGGGGGGTTGTGCGTCGGGTCGTCGTGCGCAGGTGCGTTGAGGAAGAGGAAGGGGGCGTGGCTTTTTTCCGCTTGTTTTGGTACGTGCGTGCAGGGGAGGGAGCGGGTGCGGTGTCGCTAAGGGGGCGCCTATTCCTCTCTCACCCAGCGACCCAGCCGTCCTGCAGTGTCGTCAACGACGCGAATATGAACCACGGTGGAAACAGGAAGAGGGGGGTGGGGTGGTTAGGAAGGGAAGACGCTCACCAGGAACTAAGCCTAGTACCAACTCGCGCAGTCAAAACGGAGGGGAGGGCGGAGACAAGAGGGAGATCTGTTGCTAAGCAATGGACCTCTGGTGGGGCAGGGCGCACCTTTCCCCTGACCCGGCTCTTTGTTTTCATCCGAGCTTCCCTCCTCCGCCGACTAGAGGTGCTGGCGCACTACAACAAACAAGACCATAGATAAACATCTGCGGCCTTGACAACAAAAGCAGCCCCAGTGAACTTAATCATAGCTCCAGTTGTTAGGACTACAGGGGGGGTCAATCACCTTCTCAGCTCATGACACCCCTTGAATACTCAACAGGAGTCCTCGCATCCCCTTGTAAAAATGATTCAATTGTTCTTGTATATTAAAGATTCTTTAGAAAAGGCCCTTGCATGAAATAGATAGGGTGATAAATGTATCATCATCATGAGTCAACAATCCTAAGATTGGTTAGACGCAGCTCTCTACTCGATTTTCATATTAGCTATCCTCCTCAAATTCACAAAAATCTTTTATCTCATACCCTTAACAGCTTGCGTCATATATTTCATACGAGGCAATTCTCTTTCATTCTATTCCCACAATAATCACGCACAAATGTAATTATTATCTTCATGTGGCCATCAACGCACAGGGATAACATTGATTTTTCGGATTCTAGCACGGAAGGATACATAGCAGTAGAGCACTTAACAGGCTTCCCTAAACATTATTTTTTAAGGGTAATGCATAACGCCGAGTGTGAAATGAAGTTTATGAGTTCTAGACCAATATTTCGGGCTTCAATGATGACCACTTTTAAAAAATTCTCCGATTTTATACCGTTCGCGGGTGCTCTGGGAATTTCTTCTGGACTTCATGGGCGAATGTACTATACAATCGGATGATGGATGCAAGGGTTGCATTCACAGAGAAGACGGAAGGGAGGGGGGGGGGGTGATTCCCAACAGAGAGCCGAGAGGGGGGGGGGCACTTAGGTAGGGGAGGAGAAAGAGGGCATTTCGCAACGCCTTCCGCGGGTCCCGGATTGTTGCGAAACAAGGCTCGCGAGAAAGGGAATGAGGAGTTGTGGGAGGGTGGGGGAGAGGGAGAGTTGAGGCTTGAGAGGGAGAGAAGAGGAGCAAGTGATAGGGGGTGCTGCGGTGAGGATTGAGCGTCCCACAGCCGCGAAAAAACGCAAGTGGGTTACGCGAGAGGAAGGGTGGGGAGGGGGTGTTGGAGGTGAATGCCGGGTAATATCAACTTTAATGCCTCCAAATGAGCGGGCGACAGAAATGCTGTTTCCTTCGTAATGACGACCCTGAAGCATTGGATTAAGCGCCGTATGACACATTCTCCCCTCCCCTTCCGAAGTGACTTATTCGGAAATTGATGAAAATAGGAGCTGCAGTGAATCAATGGGTAGTCAGGTGACAAACAGTATAGGCACTGTCAAGGCACCGCAAGGGACGATATTTCACGGAAAATCGATGGCTGACGTGCACATCGGAAAGAAACTATGCGCTCGTGTCAGCTCTTTCGTAACCACGACACGCACAAAGGTACGTGCGCTATGGTAAATACGCAGATTTTACAATACTAACGCAATGGGCACCTCCAAACCTAGCACCTAGGATGTTGCAAGGTAGCAAACTGCCTGCGTCATGACGAGGTGCGCATAGCGTTGGACAAGCTCCTACTGGCCGATGTGAAGCAGATTCGATGACTTTTGGAAGTTTCTCAAATCTGTCCATATCTTTTGTACGGTTTCACCAGGCCAACTGTGTAAACAGACAATTACCCTATATAAAATTAGTAGACTTAAGCCAAATGGGCGTAAGTGGGCGAGCTGAGGTTTAGTGAAGAGGATTTGGCGGGCATGAAAAGATTCTCCGTTGAAGTCTCCAGGTGCGAAGAAAAATCCCTAAGGGCAAAACTTGGCCATAAGACCCTTATCTCTAGACATGCAAACATATCGCTCATCGAAAAAGATAAAGACAAAAGTGAAACTGTCGTAAATACGCTAAATTAATGTGAAGAAAACTGGAAATGGAATTAAGGAACTCATAACATTACCTAGTCATAACCATTCAAGCACAATCGCATGAAAAATTTTTTGGAAAGTGAAGTTCACTCAAAGATCTGAAAGTCATAAAAATGTTGAATGCTACAATTGCATATGTAATGACATACCATAGAATAGTTAAAAGAGCATCGAATCAATTCAAAATTTTCATTAATTAATTTAGTAAATGTCCAATATTAACCAGATCACCCTCCAAGTAACACATGAATTTGAAATTTCGTTTTTTTCTGTTCGGACACTTTTCTTCGGCCCATCGTTTACTTCGATGTTTCCAATGAATATTGAACTAGAAGACACCCAGTAGCACTCGATGTTATCTGAAATTTCATTACCTTACCAGTTTCTTCTGGGACCAACACCTGCCATTATTAAACAAAGAGGAATTTAAGACAACATTTCAGAACTACAGAAGGGTTTTTTTCCAGATCAACTGCACCCACTGCATAAATAATGAACATCGATTAAACTCCTCCCATGTTCTCTGGATTTCCTTCACCCTACCGGCGTTTTTTTCCAAACCGTAGGCAACCAAAGATAAACAAAAGGGAATTGGGGACATGACCTCTACATTTTGACCGAAATTCCGTCACTCTACCCATTTCCTCCAGCTCAACGGCAATCACGGATAAACAACTGTCAAAATAGAAATGAGGGAGGGGGATATGAAGAAAGAGAACACTTACGTCATGTCCTGGTGTAAGTATGGCCACAACCACCTCGACGCCGGCCTGCGAGGGCAGAGAAGCGGGCGAGTGGACGGACGCAGTTAGGGGCCTGCGGCCCCTGCGGGCCATCCTGCCGGCCCTCTTGCGCACCCTCAGGGGTCCCCCGACGCCCCCCGCCTCCTCAGCGGTGCCCGCCACCTCGTCGGCCACCGCAGTCTCCTCGTCCTCCTCCTCTTCCTCCCCAGTGATCACCTCCTCCACGCCCTCAACCTCCTCCGCTCCCTCCTCACTCTCCCACTCCCCTACCTCCAGCACCCTACCGGCCACCTCACGCCCGTTATACGTCAGGAACACCTTCTGCCCGGGGCGCAGCCGAACGTTTGTCACCGACCGGAAGCCCGGGCCCACAATCTCGGAGTCCCGGTACTCCCTGGTCACCAAACCGGCACCCACGCGCCTCTGCGGGGACGAAGAGTCGAAGCGAACCGAGTACCGGTTCTCGCCGGGACCCGACCCGGCGGGCGCGGTCGTCCGAACGGCGTTGATGACGCCCGGGTGGTAGCGATTGTCTTCGCCGAGGGCACAAACTCTCGTGCCGATGATGGAGCGCTTGGCGAGCCTCTTTCCCGTCGACATGGTCCTCCGCACCGAAGGGGTGATACGGGAGAGAGGTCCCTCTCTCACTCTTCCCACTGTGGCATCGGCGAAGGTACTACTTCACCGCCCTCCAGAGACGAGGGCCTGTTGTCGACCTCGCCGAAAAATGGTGGAGGGCACCAGACGGGCACGGAAGCTGCAAAGGGGGCGATCACAACGGGGACACACTAAACGTTCCGGCGGATAGGCAACGTACTCAAAATCCACTCTCAAATATGGTCGAAGACGCAAGAGATTATCGCCACCGGTGCACTTCAGGGAACACAGATGGAAAGTAAATAGCCACCAAAAGTCGAAGCCGAAAATGTCACACGTAAAGATTATTCTCAAGTATTTCGGCACCAGCACTCGCAAACTCACTCCCGAAAGGACACTTTAGTCAGGCTCAAGGCAGAGGTGGCACGTCAAGCTCAACCCTCAGCAACGTTCAGTGATTATTTTCATGTCGACACCATTGGCACTCGTCCGGGATCGAAAAAAATATTCCTCCGTGAGAGTTGCAAAAAAAGAACTATACACACACGCACTTCCCTCGAGATATTTCCGTGGGCTGAGTAAGAAATACACTCGTCACCTTTCACCGGCCCGAAAGGAAATCCGTCTGAAGGATGCGAAGCGGGTCCCTCCCTAGCGAGGAGGGTCGAAGAGAAGGAGCAGAACTACTGGCCGCGGGGACAGACACAGCGGAGACCATCGTAGGCCGGAATCACTGGGTGGGATGGAAGATATCACACAAACGTCGACATCCGAATGAAATACGCACTCGCTTCGAGGAACGCGATCAGCTTTTCCAGCAACGAAACTGGAAACAAAAGCCGGTCCGAAGACTTTCTCTTCTAAATACACAACCCTTATGTACGCAAAGGGGAATATTTATGTACGCACGTACCACGACCGGCAAGGACCCAACTCACGACCGACCTCTCTCGAAGCATCAGCTGCTCTGACGAGCTGCCGGAGGTAGCGAACAGCCGAGGCAGGAACAGCTGACAGATAACAACAAACCCACGTGACCCGATGCGAGGGATCTCATTGGCCACAAGTCTTGCCTGACCTACATTTCCCATTGGTCGCCTTGGGTTCGAGGTGGGGGAAGGCAGAGGCAGAAGGAGAAAGAAGGAGAGATATAGCGACAGAGAGGGTAACGGAAGGGAGGGGAGGCAAGGGAAAGCCATAGAGTTGTGGAAGGGGGCAGAGCCCCGGGAACAACCGACCTTTAGAAGCTGATGTTGTTGCTAGGCTGGGGGGGTTCTGAGGTGATCAGAAAACAGTATGGCGGAAGTTTCTCAGTAAGGAATTTCAAAAGAAATACAATCTGAGGCTAGTATTCCATTTCGAATATTTATTACTGTTATCCTATTTTTTCGAAGCAAAGAATACCACAGGTGTAATTATTTAACTCAATTGGATATGAGGCAATTATTTGAAAGATACCTCACCACTCAAAATCGTCAATATTTCAACGAAAAATTATAATCATTTTTCGCTATAATTTAGTAACCAATTCTACAAGAAAAACAAGAGACTTGCCCAATGACCTTGTTTACGTCAGTTCCATTTACGGCCGTTCCCCCCTAAATCCGATTTCATGCGACGCCGGCCGGCATTCAAATATGTTTTAAAATTTGTACTAATACTCAACTACAAAGAATTGCACTCAACAACAGCTGCTGTAATTAAACAACTACAGGTTTTCAACTATGATTTTCGGGTTTTACAGCAGGAAATGAGTTTGTTTTATACTATTCCCGGCATCCTGTTGGCAGGGGTGGGTAGAAAAACATGGAACAGCGAGGTTGACAGTAATTTCTGTAATTCCGAATCGGAATAATAAGAGGGATTTCAGTCTGGAAAGCATTGTATAGTAGAATTTTATGAAATTTGACATTGGATCTATAGCTAAGTTAATAGTATGATATTCAGATGCGATAAAATATCGCCTAGCAGTGTTTACACGGTATACTATCCGTAATGTGGTACATTGACGTGACATTATTAGCTTCAAAAGGAATGATTCTTCCATATTTGTTAATGTTTCTACGCTATGACGTGACATTGTTAGGAGCAAATGGATTAATTATTCCATATTTGTTAATATTTCTATTTACTTTTAGAAGTAAGCGTAAAAATGTGGTTAAATATCGGACTAAAAATGCAGCCCGGTATAAAAATCAATATGCAAAAGTAAATCGGTATCGGCTCCGTATCGCGTATTTGTTTTTTATAGAGTAAATTTAGAATATCAGACAGAACCGACTATAACATAAAACTTCATGAGTAAATGATTAATGATAAATAAGTCCTAATGCCGATTTACGCAGGCTACTCTTTAGCCAACTCGAAGGTTAGTAAGTTTTCTCAGAAACCCGATACTCACCATTCCAATACGTAAATATATGACATTAAGCCGAAAATCTATAGCCGCAGTGAAGAAACAAAAATCATGAATAACTTGGAATTAAACAAACATTGCAATACGCGAAGTTCTTATCATGTTCATGCACTCTCCGGCGGCCATGACGATCTAGTAATGCGCACACTACCGTCATCTGGTGATGTGGCGACGAGTTAAGCGAAATAGCGCAGGTATATGCTGGATTATATTGTTTATATCACGATTTCACGTAAGTTTATGTGCAAGGAAAGAAAGTGGACCAGGTAAATTTCCTCTTGCTATATTGTTTTGGAGGTTACTGTCTTTACGTCATTTTATATTCTTAGCAAATTGCATTGACGAGTACCATAAGTGAACGGTAATATCGTAGGAGATAACTTACAAGAATCATTTGTCATTGTTTTTATTAGAGTACCTTTTATGCCGCTATTGTGGATCCGATGCCGCTGATGCCAGCTACCTAAGTTACATAATTAGCCCCGAAGCAATATCATATAAAAATCAATCATTTTATGAATTGAAGCATGTTGGAGTGCAATTGTTAGAAAATCCACATGGAAATCGTTTTCACTTAATTACTCTCGAAAAAGCAGGATGTGTGGGACGAGGTTCAGTGAGTAATTATTTCTAGTGCCTACGGTGGCTTTCTGTGCTGAGAGTGAGAATTCCAACAACGTTTACGTTAAGATATAATTTTAATTCTTCTTGTTATGCTAAAACTATTTTTGTATGGTTTCATCAATTGCTTTGTGTGGTGGAAATTTATAAGTACTTTCTCTCTGATATTAGTGGAGTAAACAAGATACATGGTTCCCAGGATACTCTTGGAGAAACTGTATTTGCACTCATTGTGGAAGGCAACTGGGATGGTATGAAAGAGTTTACTTCATATCCGCTGTTGCTTGTAAAGCAGAAAGACTTTGAGATAATGCGCATTTGTGATACGTTTATAAATATTTGGCAATGAAAACTAACGTGCTGCAATACCAGTTACAATAGCTTTCTTCTCTTTCTCTAATAATTGCCATTTTCTGTTTTGAGTTTTCCAATCAAAGGATCTACTTGTAGTTTTGTCCCCGATACACGATTCTCATTACGGGGTTAAACTGACTAATGCTTTAGCATTGAGTTAATTACCATGCTATGCTGGAGAATAAATATTTTTATCAGTGTAGAGTTAGTTTTGTTTGAAATAGAACTTTTGCAATTGCAGGGTTTTTCTGCCTGATTCTGAAGTTGTAGCGGGGAATAATAAATCATCAAATTCTTTCTATGCCTTAATAATTGACAAGATCCTCAGTGAAAAATGTGAGTATTGGAACTCAACTAGTGCGCAACGTGGATGACTTTTAACTTTCAATTTGTGATAGTTCTATTTGTTTCTTTTGATAACTTGTAATGAATAAAATTCGTATTACTTTGGTCTTATTTAATTGAAATCGGCGGTACTCGCTCAGATTACATTCAGGAAAAGAGATACACGTATAGCCAATTGGTCCCAGAATAAATTTGTATTATTTTATTATTATACTGGTGGATTAGTATATGTCCTTATTTTGCCAGTACATAGTTTACCGATGGCAATCAGAATAGAACTCTTCTCTTAGAAACCGATTCTAAGTTTACAATAATATAACTGTGGTGATAGTAATTTTTTAATTTGAACATCATCGAGCATGGTAATTTTAATGTGTGAGCAATTTCTTCATCAAGTTTTCATTTAGATGCATCCAATGCTTTCCTCTATATCTACTGACTACCCTGTTAGCCGCCTTGCCAATACATGGTAACATTTGAGAAGTACACGAACTGTATTTTATATAATTGGGTTCATGCAGAAATGTTTAGATAATGTGAATGGTAATTTATCTTTCTTTTGTGTGAGGTCTTAATATCATCTTGATCATGAATTGTTTGAGGAAAGAAGGAATATTTGAATCCATCTGTGATGCAGGTTATTTCTCATATCTAAATAGTGAGGTCCAGTCTACATATGTAGTGTGGGGCCTTTGTAATTTGCTCGGTGTTGGTAGATAAACTCCTCTGCCCTCCTTACATTCCGCACTTCATTCACTCCATTTTCTTTGTCTTGGACTTAAGGCCCTGGGAGTGTAGGAAAGCTAACTTCAGCTCTTTCAATAGCATATAATTTTACTTGTTTCAGTAGAAACATCCATTTGTAACATTAACAGTATACACTGTAAGGCTCTCTGCTTGGCTTTCTTTTTCTCAGACTTGAGAACGTCGGCCTTCAATGACATGATGTATGTGTCATTGTCACTTCCATCAGATGACTTGTATAAGTCCAAACTGATATTGACTGCTATCCTCTTTGCTACTTGGAAGAGGAGCACCCCTGCTTCACCTTTTTCATGGGTGTTTTCAAGTCTGTTTCCGTACTAATAGGCACTTCAGTCCGGGAGGAAAGGTATAAGGATAGGAATGGAAGGGATGGGGGTTCCTACCTCAGATTTTTTATGTTCTCTTACGAGACTTATAAAGTGGTCCATGCTGTTCAGCACTCAGCATTCTGTAACCAGGACAACTCTGTCGTGAAGGCACTCCAGACTCAATAAATCTTGACCACTTACATTACGAGGGAGATAGTCTGGCGACGGAAGATTTTGGATGAAGACTTGTGAAAATGGCCAGCTTCTTCCTCATTCCCCTGTCGAGGTTCTGAAACTCCCTGACATTCAATTTCAAGTTCCTGAAGATGTACAGCAGTGTCGGAACCACAAACATGTTAGTATCCTGAATCTTGTTCAGGCCGGGCAGCTTAGAACTCAAGACTTACCTGAGTCTGTCCATACTTGGTGGTAATTCTATCCTTCACCGCTGCCACCTCCTGCATTTGGTGCCTGGGATACTCCTAGGTATTCATATTTTTCATTGACATTAAGGTGACAGATGATCCTTTTATCAACAAGTTGCATGTCTTCTATGTTATATGGTGGAGGATAAGGTCGCCCAAGATGGAGGAAACACCTTATGTTATCTGGCGGTTGTTCCTAGAATAGGACTTCCTTGGGATGAAAACCATTTGACCTCAGTCAGTCAAGGAGGAATTGGTTCACTCCCTGACAGAAAGGATATGAAGATTCTGGCAAGGTGTTCATGGGTGAAAGTGAACTTCTTCCACCAGAAGTTGTTTACTGCATCCATTCCCAGAGTAGTGAAGTCCTCACCAGAAAAAGCCTTCCTCACATCACTTTCTGAGACTGAGAGGGGTCCATCCATATTTTGTAGATGGTGGTCAGGAAAACCCTTTTAAAGTGGCCTAAGGCATATCTCCATTGGATGGTTTTAACGTTTCATAGATGTCCTTCCAGAAATGCTTGACCTTCTGGGCGGTTAGTGGATTTTCGACAGCAGGTGAAGGTGGTCCTATGCCTCTTGAATAGTTTTATTCTGCCCGTGGTGAGCGCCTTAACTATCGACTTCATGATGCTCAGTAGCACAAGGTACACAGCAATAGCAGGAAGCAGCATGCTTTTATTCAGTGTATGGTAGCCCGAGGATGCAAATAATGAGCTGAAATTTAAGTGTTAACGTTCACCCAAATGGGATGTACTCATCACGCATAGGATCCTCGGTGCTTATTATCATGCCAGCATAATCTTAGCTTCCAACTTTTTTGGCCTTGAAGATTGTTTCTTCTCCCAAGGGGAGTTCTTTTGGGAGTGGGCCATTATTTTAGCCCCAGTGTAGACCACGCAGTTGACCATCCAGAGATCTGATGTCTTTGTAAAGACCTCGTCGAATAGTCCTTTCTTTCAAGACAAATGGCTGTCCCACAGAGAATCCTTCAGGTGGATATTTCTCTGTAGTGTTTGTTCCTCATCATAGGTGATTATGCTCCATAACCATGATCTGAGGTCAGAGTTGGTCTGATCTGCATCCTCCTCATACAATTGGGATACTGACATAGGTGCAGTACTCATGTCAGCCAGTGTGCTTGCTGCTTGTGTTGGGGAGGTCAGTTCAGCTGGTGGTTATTTATTCTGACTCCACAGTAGATGGAAGGACTCCTTTTTTTCGTAAGTGGTTGGCTTAGTCACGCAATTAATGCTGCAACATTTGGTGGTGCTATGGATGCCATTCACACCACAAAGAGTGCATTCTGGCCTTATACCCTCTACGATTGGGTGTGCTGGTAGCTTAGCTTGCCAGAAGGTCACCTATAAGGTTATCTGTCCACCTTATATGGGCTCCTGTATTCGGTTGTTCATCATCATGCCACACCCTACTCCGCCTGGGCCCTCATCCAAAAAGGGCCCCTTGTGGGTGGCTTTCCTGGTACTCTTTCTGAACCAGTATCACTGCATGTGGGCAGGTTATGCCACGAGGAAGGTGGTGGTTTATTTTGAACCCATATTACTTTATTATTATTATTTTCTCCATTTCCATGCTTCAAATGCAAGTTGTTTCCCAAAGAAAGGTTTCTATTTTTCCATAGGGCTAGTTTAGATGCTAATGGAATGAAAAGTTTATTGTTATAGACAATGAAAGTATGTTTGTTGGTGAATGTAGAAATAGGATTAAATTATTACATACAGTAGAGGTCAAGTGTAATAGAAATTCAACACTGTCAGGTTTGATATAGTGGAACAGCATCCGGTAATAACTAGTTTTAGCTGTCAGTCATCATCAGGTAGATGATGATGATTGTGTGATAGCCGAAATAAATGTTGTACGTCGTTAATAAAGTGGACAGCACATTATTAGTCTTTAGTTACTAGGTATAAGAAGTGACTGGTTAGAAAACATGAATTTTGCTCAAAAATAGATTATTGGGGATAAATAAATACTTGGTTTTAAAACCACTGGAGTGTAAATGGGGAAATGTAATGTTGTAGACACTCACTCAGCGTAATGAGGAGATTTTTGTTCAAAATAGCCTCTTTTCTAATTATCATTTAATGGAAGATGGAATGCTAAGTTTTACAGTGTCATTTCATTATGTTGATCATGTGAACAGATTAAAAATGTAGTGTTGGAACTACAATGGTTTTTGTAATGACTCTAGTATCACTACTTTAGCATGGAGATAATTCAATTGTGTGTCATTACTAGTGATGGAAAAGAAAATACTTTTTTCATTTACCTTTTTAGTTCTTGGGGTAAAGTATTTTTAAAACCTTTTTGAAAACAAAATTTGAGTTATACTATGGTATCGGCTGTTACTTGGTGGAAACAATTTATTATGACTCAGCCAAGACTTGGTTTTTCCACAATTTTATTATAACGTGACCCAACCAGTTTCAACCTATCAGGTCATCATAACTCAGCAAATGCTAGTTACATCTGATGATGACCTGATAGGTCAAAACTGGTTGTGTCAAGTTATGATAAAATTGTGGAAAAACCATGTGTTTGCTGATATATAAAGTTTGAGTTGTTGTTTCATAAAAATGCCATGTATGTAATTATTGTTGATTATAAAAATTCCAAATATTTAAATCGTATTTGTGTTTTATTCTCTTTGTTAATCCAAAACATTTTCTCAATTGATGACACCTCTCACATTTTAATTTACCATGGAATAATTTCCTTTCCATTTTTCAACTTTAATCCCTTTCAATATTTTTTTGTTCCAGCTATACCTTGTTTGTATTTCAATTAGGTATTCATTGTGTAGGTAGATGGTGAGGTACAGAAGTGTAAAAATTTCCTCAACTATTTGCTTGCTCACACTTAGGGATTAGAGACAGCTGAAAAGCAACACAAATTATTGAAGAAGTACTTGGTTATTTTTGTCATTGAATGTAAAAACTTTTCAAATACTTTTTTCCTCTAAAAAGAATTCTTTTATTTAAAAAAGTTTTCAAAACTCATTTATTTCAGTAGCGTAACACCTACCATGACCAATTAACTGACTACCTTTCGTTTCTATTTTAGAGTTTCCTAATTAAAAAATTTTTTAGTTTCAGATTCCTTGATCGCTTTCCCAAAAATTTGAAGAGACAGAATCCCGCAATCACGCCAAAGCATTCAGCAGTTGTCCCTAAGAAATTAGCAGAGCATTGAAGAAGTGGATTCCTGTATTCCTGACAAATATAAATGTGAGTATGGAATGAGCATAATTTCTACTGAAAATTTCTTATCTTTATATACCCAAAAAGGTTTTGGGTTATATCTAGGAAAGGCCTTAGTTCACATCTGGATGCACTAGTCTGATTTTTTGTTATCTATCTCTCTAAGAAATCACTGGTGCAGATGGAAGAGAACTGGTCCACCTACCCAAATTTGTGAATTTTACTTGCTATTGGGCTTAGTATGTTGAAAGTTGCTTGGGGAAAAAGGATTCCTGACCTGAGAATTGATCCACTAACTTTTGACTTGCCTGGCCATTGCACAGACCACCTCTTTTGACACACTTGCCTACCAATCGTAGCAGCAGAGAAAAACATTACAGTGGTGGCTTATCACCCTTTGTGATAGTTTATAGGATCTATCCTCGTGGACAGTGGCTTCCTTGTTACCCAATGTTGCCTTATGAGTGCCATGTCCTTGATGGACAGTAATGTCATATGAGACCTAGCTCCGATGCATCTTCCCAAAAATTGCTCTTTGAATCGAGAATCCCGGCTAATGTGGCCCAGCTAACCAAAGGTATGGCTTGATTTCTGATCGATAAAAATTTTTTCTCTACTAATTTTCAAACTACTCACCTGCCATTTATAGCTGCAGAGAAAAATCTTGCATTGGGCTTAGTACTTGGTGAGATTGACCCTCACTATCTGACTGACCTTGAAGTTGAATACTATGGTTTGTTCTAGGTACACATTGATAGACACCTTGTCTAGTAGCTATTGTATAGTTTTCTAAAAATCTTGTAATTAGTAGCAGGGCCGTATTTACCATAAGGCGTACCCATTGGCTGCCGGGGGCCCCACGAGCGCTGGGGGCCTCGAGAGAGAGAAAATGTAAATATAGTTGTAAGTCACCTGGTGCCTATTAGCAGAGTATTAAAAGTGATAGATATTTGTACTCATTAAATATTGTCTTAATATGCAACGAAAAGTCGATGTCATACTGCCAGTTTGCAAGATTATAACATTGGGGGCCTCATTCTAGATTCCGCCGGGAACCTCAGGGGTCATAAATACGTCCCTGATTAGTAGAACACCCATAATGATACCTAAAAGTTATATTACTAACCTTCCAACATTTCTGATGGCTTAGTATCATATATATTATGTCTACTGTCAGCATCCCTTCTTCTCAACTACATGATACGAAGCCTATAGCAATGAAAAAGGTATCTTTGGAAAGGAATTTTTTTACCAACTTCTGACATTGTATACTTATTTCACATTAGAACACTTTTTTTGTAATTTAAGCTAAAAGAATAACTTTTTAACAAAATCCTAACAATACAAGAATGCCCCATGGTGACGTAATAGGTTAACAACAAAGAAAATATTATTTTCAGAAGGAGATACGTATGTTGCTTTTAATCATGCTAATAGTTAATAAGAAGTATAGTAAATTGTAAATATGTTCACGCAAAAATTGTCTTTGCTATTTTGTTCAAACACTTCCCTGGCTATTTCAAAAACCCAAATAAATTAGGTCAACTGCTTCTGGTGTACCTTGTGGATTCTGTGTTTTTATCAAGGGTTGATAATGACATGATGGCGATGAATACAGTTTGATAGCATTAAAAATTGTGAAATGCTACAAAGACTTTCACTCTCACAAACCCAGCTAAAGACTAAATCATCAAGGGAAAAGTTTGAACATGTGAAAGTTCGTCAAGGGTTACAATTAAATATTACTGTCCTTAAATTGTAGAATGCACTGTCATTGGCCCTGTATGGATGTGTGAAGTCTGCCCAGGGCCCATAAATCAGCAAACTTACATCATTACATATTTATAATATTATATTTCCCTCAAATCAAAGACCGTGTGAATGATTTTTTTTTTAATCCTCTTAAAAGCCTGAAATATATTTTCAATATTGAGATAAAAAATAATTCATTAGTTAAAATAAAGTTTTACAAATAACCTAAAACTCATAATCTTATGAATTTCGTGGAAATGTGCTACGCAGTTTTCGCCCAGTCTACCTCAAAGGGGCTGGCAGTAAAAGAGTTTATTAAGATGTTATTAGTCCCACCCTTAGCCTGCACCCCTAAGAGTGCAGAGTTCCTTCTATTTGTTTTATGTTCGATGAAAATCCATCATACAGTGTAAACTTTCAAGCATTCAGATGTGTAATGATGCATGATTTTTTTATTAATGAATTGCTTTCCTGCATATGCAAGATTGTGCATACATGTGCGAGTGCTGACCCAAGTACATGACTATTTAGTTTGGAAAACAACTTTTATTGAAAGACTAACTTCAAACCATATAGGGATACTTGATTGCTATGTGAAAACTTTCATGCAAACAATTGTGAGATGCTACAACGTTGGAATTAAATTTAATTGCAATTAAAATTTGAATGATGTACCTCCATTTGTTCTTGATAATTTTCTTGTTGTTCTCCATTTCTAGCAGAAACTTCTGTTGTATTTACATTTAGTTCAAGAACCTGATTTTCCAAATGGAATTCCTCCACTCATTTTGTGCAATTGTTTGCTCCCCTCCTTTGCTTTCTGTCTCACATAGAGCATATCTTGTTGAAAATTAGTTTGTTGTTTATGATTCAAATAGTATTTAATTTAAAAACTTTGGGCTTTTACAATGTCGACGATTATTTGGAAGATTCCACTCAAATGTGGTAGTCGGGTATCAAAAACTGCAGCTCATAATAACAAAAGAAATACAAAGATTATATAATCATTATATGGCCCATTCATACTATGGTCAATAGTTACGTCATAAAGGAACCTGATAAATAGAATTGACACTCAGGCACATGTAATTCACTTTGTCCCCCTGCTTTAGAATCTGCACACGCCATGAACACACAGCCAAACGTGACAAATATATTAACTTAAATACTAGTTTAAAAATTTTAATTGCATTGGGACTTACTTTATGAATATAGTATAGTATACTACTTGTATAGGAATATAGGGTAAGTCTTGCATCTGCAGCGATTGCAAGGAGAGGAGGGGACGTTGGTATATGGCAGGGATTTGAGAAGTAGGCTGGTAGTTTTGAAGATGTTGCTTAAATTCAGTGGTCTTTTGTGCGTAATGCGGGGATATTTGGGGGAAAGTTGTGCGGTGGAATTGTGATCTGAGAGAATAGAGAAAAGATCTTGGAGGACTTGTTGTAAGGAATGCGTGCCTGGGAAGTAGGTAGTGAGTAGAAAAGGAGAATTGTGTTCTTTGGTGCGAGGTTGTTGGTTGTTGAGTGTAAGGTTTTTTTAATATTCTTTTTTTGGAGGTTTACTGGGCACTGACTATGAAGAAGAAAAGGTGTGTAGGTTAGACAGGAAAATGTCTAGATTTTCGGGATTGTTGCAGATCCTGTGTCTGCGGATGGAGAGAGAATAGGGGATGGAGCATTTGGTGTGGGGTGGGTGGCAGCTTGTAATGAAGATATTGTTGTTTGTTGGTGGCTTTAATATGTACAGAGGTTTTGAATTTATTTTCGGAAAGGGAGATGTTTACGTCCAAGAAGGTGATGCTGGAGCTGAAAAAGGAAGAGGTGAAGGAGACAGAGGTTGAAGAATTCAGGGAGGAAACAAAAGTGTTGAGGTAGTTGATGTCGTGGGTCCACAAGAGGAAAATTTCATCGATGTATCTAAGCCACGGAAGGGGTTTGAGAGGATGTTTAGATATGAATTTTTCTCAAAGAGGCCTAGGAAAAGGTTGGCGTAGGAAAGACTATACCTACTTCCATTGGTGCAGCTGGCCTCCTGGAGATGTTCATTGTTAAATGAAAAGGCATTGTGTGTGAGGATGAAACATGAGAGATCCAGAAGAAAATCAGTGCTAGGCGTTTGTGTGTAGGACTTTGGGATAGGTAATGGTGGAGAGCAACACGACCCTCTGAATGTGGTATAGAGGTGTAGAGCGAAGTGACGTCTATGGTGGCCATGATGATGGGTTGATTAGGAGGGAGGGAAGTTTGGAAAGGAAATCATGAGTGTTTTTAATGTATGAAGGAAGGGAATGGTCAAAAAGTTGAAGGTAAAAATCTTCGAAGGCTAAAATCTTCGAAGGCAGAGATACGTTCTGTAGGAGTTGCAGGAAGAGGCCATAGAGCGGCCAGGAATATTTTCTCAGTGAATTTTGGGAAGAATGTAGAAGGAAGGAGACGTAATGTTGGGGGAAGAGGGGAGAGAGATGTCAGATTGACTAAATCCTTCAATGGGCTCCTTGGTTTTTAAGAGAGTGGGCAGCTCCATGTGGAATTTGGGGTTTGGGTCAGCAAGGAGAGGAGTATATGAAGAGGAATCAGAAAGGAGTCTGTTGCACTTGGCAGTGTAGTTGCAGTTGTTGAGTACTATGACTGTGGAGCCTTTGCCTGCTGGAGCTTTGTCTGTGATGACGTCTTGGTTTCTACAGAGAATTTTAATGGTCGCAGATGCAGAGAGAGTGAGGTTTGGCACAAGTTAAGGGAAAGGAGGAAAGAAACATTAGAGAATTCTGAGAGGAGATGGGTTTTGAATATTTCTACTGGGTGATTGGGAGGAAGAGGTTTGGGTCAGTGAGAAGAGGGGGGGCAGAATTTGAGGAGAGCATTATGTTCTTGGTCTGACGTCTGGTTAAGTGTTTGGATACTGCAGGAGACCTTCCAACTTAATCAACCCCGCCTCCCTCCTATACGGAGGGAGGCGGGGTTGATTAAGGCATGGAGTGGGAGAATATGACAACCTTCAGTTGAGAACTGAACTTTCCATGGGACTGAGCTCAAGGGATGAAAGGTTGACCACTAGTTGTTCTGGTTCATTGGTGTGGTCACTAGAGTCGGGCATGGGGGGAGGGCTTTTAAAGGAACGGGCAGAATGCTAGAGGCATTTGGCCTGTGCCGGGGGAGGGGGAAGTTAGAAAAGTGTGGCCAAGTCGGATTTGGTGCCAATTAGGGGAGGAGAATATACACACATCTTCTCATGACACGCTCTTTAACTAATATGTACCCCACAGAGTGAAATAAATATTATTGTCATTGTGTAGGGAGTGACTTCTATTGAATACTCTGCTATACACCTGTTATTTGTTTTTGTCTAGAACCCATCATGAATTCATCTGAGGAAAAAGTCGAGTCAGTGGAGGTTTCTTCGGCAGATGTGCCTTGTGATTTGAATCAATTTCTCCTGGAGTGTGAAAAGGACTTCAGTAATAGGTACACTGAAGAGGATGAAGAATTTTCTTCAGTATTAAACAGAGAGCCCCCTTCACCACCTATTGTTTGCCCATGGTATTGCAAGCCACCAAATTACAGCCATGGAAGAGGTGGTGGTCACAGGGGCTACAAACAGCGTAATCAATATGACCATGGAAACAATTACGGTTCTCGAAATCACTATGGTGAAAGATCTGAGTCTCACCATAGAAGTGAGTATAAGAGGTTAGACCACAGAGATGGAAGGTACAGAAATAGACATTCTCCATATTAAACTTTTCTTTATTATCATTGGTGTTGAATTTTCAACCTAAATGTTATTGATGGAAAGTGTTTCAGCTAGAAGTCTTGGAGTAATGGTATTTAACTATTATCTCATTGAAAATTTTCTCCATCACTATGTCAGTATGTAAAAGGTACATTCTTGGTTTCACTTTGGATGATGATTATATTTTTAATAAAGTTTGATTTGAATTTGTAACAGTACTTGATTACTTTTTATATGTCATTGGAGTATTGTCATGTATTCTGGAGTATTGTCATGTATTCTGGAGTATTGTTTGGCCACGTAGAGGATAAGAGGAGGGAATACATGAAATACTTGTCCTACCATCCCATCTGATAGTTCAGAGTTCCGACATTTTGTTTTTTGTAATATTTGGTGAATATTTGTTATAATGGGGTTGTTTACCATAATTTTTATTGCCAAATCTGGACTTAGTAAAATAAAATACCCGTATTTTTCAGTTTTTCGATCCGTCAATTACTTCTCCAGTTATGTGTGGTGAAAAACTGATGTTTTTAACCCTTACGGAAAAGTGGGCATGATTGCGACTTAGTATGTCATCCACACTCAACTGAGCCCATGAAGCTACTTTGCCTTGACTCTGCCAATGGAAGTGGTTGCGACAGGATCTGTGCGATCAGACCGTCTGACCCCCACCTCTCCACTCCCTTCCCTTTTCCTAAGAGCAGACAAAGATGGGAGGTGGATGAAGTAGTAAATCTCAAAGCAGCCTCTTCGGTGGGCGTCGCCTTTTGCTCATTTTAATTTCTGATTAATGAGTGAATGGCTTTGGTTAGATTATTTTTTCACTAAAATTCATTTTTTGCTCCCATCTAACTGTTTTGTGCACAAAATTGTGATTTTGGTTCCGAGTTAACTCACTTGCACATTGCACACTTTTAAGCATTCAAATGTGTAATGCTACATGTTGCTTTGACCAATTGCATTCCGGAATACGAAAGTGACGACCTGAACACGTGCAGGTGGTGACTACTGTCGGCGCAGAAATTATGTGCACTTGAGTTTGAATACGAATAACCAACTAATAGCTATGCCTACAGAAAAACTAATCAAACTAATTTTTCTTATTTCATTCTGCGTTATTGGATAGCAGACCTAAATTTTAAAAATGTATTTTCATATTTTTTATAACAGTTGTAACGTAAAAAGTGCCTGTTTTTGACTGTGTTCGAGTGAAGTGCCGACTTTGATGACTCATTAATCAGTTATAAGGTGTTAAATTGCAACTAAAGTTTGAATAATAATAGCAATATAAGTTTTACATGCACTCTGTAAGTTTGCAGTATATAAATTTAATAGGAGAAAAGTTATCAATTTTATAAAATGTTAGCATTTCAAAACTGGGTTGTCGACTGCTTTCGCAGCAAGTAATTTTTTGTATAAACTCTGTGAAAATGTCTTTATTGGAATGTGTCCCGAGACCTATTCCTCCCAAAAGCTAGATCACTAGGGAATTTTTCCCTTGCATTCCACCTATTTTTAAAACATGATCAGGCTTAATACCATACAGTTTCTATATTTGTTTGCTGATTTCTCTATGGAGAAAGGTTATTATGCATTTCTCTGAATTTCTGTTGTTTTTTTAACATTTAATGTGTTTCAGGTGATTATTTGAAACCCAAGCACAAAGTTGAAGTATTTAATTCATGTTTCAAGACAAAAGATCTCTTACTGACTGCTATGGGTTAGTTACCATATAGGCCAAGATTATTACCTTTCAAGAGAAGGATACTTTGATATGTTTTGTATTTTTACATAGGCATTATGAAAATGAAGTCAAACTGAATGGAAAATAGTGCTCTAGAAACCTTGAAATAGACTGCCATCCAGTACCTACAGAGGAAAGACAAACAGATTTAATCTTATTGCAAAAGAAATGACATGCTTCTATCAAACAACTATGGAATACATCAAATACTGGATAATATGTAACTGACATGGAATTTAAGGGCAACTTAACCCACTAACACAATAGATTCTTAGTGATCCATCTTGAAAAATATTTATAACTTGGAAATAGGTTTGGTTTTTCTCTCAAAATATTGTTTTTTCAAAAATCAGGCCTAAAACCTTCAGTAATTGCAGTTCTTTGCACATGCTTGTTATTATTTTTTTAATTTCCACATTTTCATGCAACTGTTTCTGCTTGAATATTTATTTTTTAAATGTTTTAATCTGTGAACTTTTTGCTGGGGATAGTTAATATTTAATGTAATGCTTACTTAAATGAATAGCTAGTCATTTTCCACACAACTTTCATTGGAACTGTATTACTGATGGATTATCTGTAGTGGGATGACGATCCATTGGTAATATTTCCGAAGACCATGTTACCCGAAAATCGCTGTGCTTCATGTGTCAACAATTTGGTGTAAATGTACATTGAAGAAGTTTTAAAGGGCTTTAATACGTTGCATCTTATTGTAGATGTGTGAAAGATCAAAATTAGCATTCAACCATTGAGAAAGCTATACAGTACGGCAGTCCAAATACCTACAAAATAAACTCATATTAAGATGGGAGCTATTAAATGAAAGTGCTAGGGAAGAACTAAACATCTCATCGCATATGAACAGAATATATTAGTGGTGGTTTCCATGAGGGAAAGGCTAGAGGAAATTAAAAAATTTCTCCTTGCATGTAAAAATGATTTTATCACTCCTGGTGATAGAATTACTAAATTGTGGCCTCTTTTAATTGAATCAAGAGATCTTTCATTGTAAATGCTCCAGATGAGAGACTTGTATCAGTTGATGAGTCCATGATTCCTTATTTTTGAGGGCATGATTGCAAAGAGTACATTAGAGGGAAACCAATAAATTTTGGTTTTACAGGGTGGCGATCGTCAGGGAAAACCTAGAATTGTCAGGGAATTTTGCATTTCTGGTAAAGTCAGGGAATTCTAGTGACGGTCAGGGAGAAACAAATTGAAATTCTGATTATTTATCAACCATTACGTTTACCGGCCAGTCTTTCCCGCCCTTTATTTCACCAACTAAAACTAATATCCGTCGCTGATGTGCATTGAATAAGCCCCATCAATTTGTGTAACATTCAGTTGTGAATCTTAGTAGTTGTGTCTTTTAGTTACTTAGTTGTGAATCAGACGTACAATGTATCCCTTTTTGTACATACTTAATGCGATATTTGCCTAGTAGTGTTAAAATTTATAATCACATGCATTCCGCTCATCATAAGGAATCTGAGGCTATGTTGTTCGGAAAATTTTGCCTTGCGTTTCTTTTTAACTTTTCAGACTCGGATCTATAGGTAGGTGGAGCACACTAGCTCGTGGCAAATCGTTGTGTGCAGTTATAAAAATACGGGACGACGATTATTAGAATGGCAATACAAATACGATCACACGTGTGACCAAAATCTTATGTAAGATCATCTTCGATTCCCATACCCCTGTTCATGAGACGGTAAGAAACGTCATCCTCCCCATTCCACCTTTCACGCTCGACGTAATTATTGAATGGTCCCCTTAGCTCCCTCTCCAAGCAATTTAGTCATGTCGCAAACCACCTCCAATATGATATTCCTGAATACTGTTGCTGTGGCTAATTGCCTCGTTCGCAGTGGCGCGATTACGTTTTGTTTGTTCATACAAATATTTGTACATTTTTGGTTCCCTCTTACAATCAAGAGGTTATAACCATGTAAATCAAATTGTTATTTGCTTCTGAATGTCACTCGTGCCATCCGATTTTGATCCAGTCCAACATCTTGGCTTTGGTTTGTATTTTTCGCGCACCTTAGTGATACCTGTATCTGAGTCCACCAGTAAATTGGTCATTAACTTTCCCGTCAATGTCTTTTCAGTAATGCTCAACTTTCTATGACCACCAGGACATGCTACCTCTTTCTTGAAGGATTAGAAATCTTCATTGTAATTTTACCGAAGGAAACATATGGCCGAGGGAATACGATGCACTGCCACGGCTATGCGGCAGCAAAATTTGTATGAAAAGGGCGTATAATTTGCGTGAGAGTTCGACTTATGAACGTTTAATATACTTATTCATTAGGTATACTTGTATTTTTTAATGTATTTCAGCTTTTAACATTTTCTGAGTTTCGACGAAAATTTAATTCAGCAAAAATAAAATATTCAGAGATAATAGGAGCCCTTTTGGCAATCGGTCAGGGAAATTGGCGAGTCCATCAGGGAAAGGTCAGGGAATTTAAAAATTGGATTTCAGTAGCCACCCTGATTTAAATCTTGGGTAGCCACCAAGCATCAAGGGATGTATAAATATCCCTTCCACAAATTTAAGGACCGCGAACTTGCCGTGAGAACCGTAATGGCATTACCCACATGAAATCGCACATTAGCATAAGTTCCACAGAGAAAAATACCATTCGCCTCGACCTGGATACGAACCAGGATCCCCTCATTTCCGGCATTTTGATTTTTTTCTCTGTGGAACTAAATATGAAGGACAAAAACTTTCCCTGTGATGAACTTCTTATTTTAGATGTAAAAGGACCAGGGCGGGAATCCCCGCCTTCCCTCCCTGGCCACACCACCGCTACGCAGAAATAAGAATGTACCATTTCTCATCCCTGCAATTCTATATTCAGTGATAAATCTATCTATCAGAGAGATTCAAACCCACATGTTGCAGTTGCTTTGGTCAATTAAATTTGGCTGTGGTACACCCACTTTTTTACTTGCAACCAAGTACCAGATGACTTGGAGATTTGGTTGAATTCCATTAGCATTAGACATTACGTGAACGATATTCCCATCATTCCATGACACTGCTAATGCATTCTCTGCTTCATTGACTCATGCCTCATAGGTGTGCTCCTCTTGCATTTTTCCATTTCTTTTTTACTCTGCAGAGGACATTGGTCCATTTGCCTTGAGGGGACAGTACCATATCCCACTACGCCACGAAAACCAATTCTGAAACAGCTTAGCATTGGAAAAGAAGTTGTCAATGAAAAAAACTCAGCATCTGGAAAATTCTTAGAAATTCTGCCTTTTTTTTTAGAACAGCGGATAGAGAGCCTGACAGAGGACATCCGACCACCTAATGGTGGTTGGATGACTTCTGTCTCAGACTTCTTTCCTTGATTTGTATATCCACGAGAAGAAGGTATATAGTTCCTCAAAGAAAAAAATCATTCGCCTTGACTGGGATACGAACCCGGATCCCCTGATGTGAGACATGACAGGAACACAAGAAAAAAGAGATGAAACACACTTTGGCTAATTTTCGGGTTTTTCGCAACCAGTCTTCTAGGCCGCTGAGATGAGACTGCCCAGTTAATGCACCTTGGAGGTGTGGTTGTGGGTGGAGGGGGATGGGGAAGTAGCGGGAGAAGGGTAGGAGATAATAAGGTAGAAAGGCTAACTACAAAATGGAGTAAATGAGAAAACTAAATGGGCAGAGAACATACTCGCCATAGAATTGTAAAATCTAAAACTAATATTAAATCCTAACCTGCTGTACATGGTGTCTTCCTTTTCTGTATATGTAATTCAATATGGTCTATGCATTTAATTTTTATCACTACACCTAGTATCATTTAAGTCAATCTGCTATGGTGATAACAAGTCCTATCTAGCTGAAATGCCTAAATGACATTTCTTGAGAATGTTTCCGCCAATGGCAGGCTAGCTAATTACTCTCGTCTACTGCTATGGTCCATACATATTTCCTTACTCAACACTATACTACTTTCAATTACCCTTATCAACAAAGAGGCCACAGATTAAATTCAGTACCACTAATTCATCACCGAATACGTCTTACGCTTTGAGGTTACAGTTAGGTTACAATGAAATCCAATAAAGTAATAATACACTTTCTTATATCTTTAATACAACAAAATGTTGACATATACATTTACATTCAATGATGTTCATATTATTTTCATCAGCAGAGCTTTAATTGTTTAACAGATTCAAAGAATGATTGTTTTAAAGCATCAAATCAACAATGTCAATTACAAGAATAGATTTCACCACAGGTTCACCAACTGCATTGGCCAGGAGAAAGTCATTGACCAGATAAATGCTCTCGTAGTAATTGCTACTATGCTCATTGCTTTCCATGAACTTTCACTTTCAGAGAACTGATCTGAATTCATGTCTGGAATAGTAATAATTTCTCTCGCAATGACTGTCTCCTGTTTCACCCCCACGCCACGTTGAGGCCGCAGTTTGGATTTGAGGGGGGGGGGGAGGCATGCACTAATACTACTTGTAACTACATGCACTAACAATAATGTATTACCAAACCATTTAGAAAAGGAAAACTATAGAGACCAATACTACTCTACCAATGACAAATACGTCTACCAACAATCTACTAAATGGTCGCTATGCACTCTCTCACATTCTCATTCACACAACACACACAAAATGTTCCATCCCACCATTGTCAAGTTCATTCTAAAAGTTCACAGTTCATTATTCACTCACTAGTGTCTGTGGCCTACCTACCTACTACCTACAATGCCGGCCGGCTGATGTCTGTTGTCAACTCCTACTCATTCTACACACTACTTGAGCTCCGTAACACACTACTTCCTACCAACTACCTAAAAGTTCATTTCTCATCTGTTCAGAAGCACATGCCTACCAACTACCTATACAGCCAATCTAAGACTTAAGCAAGTGTAAAAGCAATCTCCAAGTTTACTTTTGTTGCACAAATTGTTCATCTCCAGGTTTGGAGGAGACCATTGTCCACTCCTTCACAGCACCTCTGAGTAGTGTAATATGTTGCTCTGCAAGCTCTCTCCATAGTCCACTCCTGCTCCAAATGCTTTGTAATCCTTCTCCAAGCCTAAAAGACATCATACTTACGGTTAAAACACTGCTCCAAAGTGGTTTACATACAAATACATGCAGGAATCAAGATTCATACAGTCAATTGGTCTAGAGTGTATTTCATCCAAGTTACTAGCAGTTCCTTGTATTGAGAAAAGATTTTCAGTTAATTCGTCTGTGAAAAACTTAAGCTTTTTAGGTGTGAACATTGTTATATGTTCATACCAACTGTAGCTGAATTTATAAAGCCAGATAAATTTTATTCCAATACCCACTTGAAATGATAACCACTTCAATTGATGTGGTCCGTAGCTCAGCCTGGCACTGACCACAGCAATGAACATGGTTCACACTATATTTTTTGAGTTGCCAGTTTAAGTTAAGTTTATCAAAATAGTTTGATTTGGAATGAAATATGAATCAAGTGCCAGGAGAGTATGAATGTTTTCATATTAATCTCTTTGCAGCAGTTGATGTTGACCCTTTAATTGAATGAGTATCAAAGAGAAAAAAATATCTAAAGCCCGAATCACACGATCATTTTTCTCGTCCCTTTAAAGGGATCATTTAAGCTATAGCTTTCAGGGATCGCAAAAATGATAGCTCAAGCTATCATTTCGCCGCTCACACGATCATTTTTGCCGTCCCTTCTCGTATCATTTCTGTACGGTAAACAACTTCGTAACTATGGATTATTTACACCGTCGTCGACAGCTTTTGGCTGCAGCTAAACGATACTTTAAGAACGTGCGCTGTGATTGGCTAAATGACAGGCCGAGGGACGGAAAAAAGGACGTGCTCAAATGACGAAAAAAGGGATAGCGATCCCTATCATTGCCGCTATCCGTGAAGTGATCAAGTCAGACGATCATTTTTAAGCTATCATTTGAGCTATCATTTAAGCTATCCCTGAAAAGGGACGTAAAAAATGATCGTGTGATTCAGGCTTAAGGAATATTGATAGAAGGAGAAAACTGTTGTAAACTCTGAGAAGACTAATTGGGTACATCTTGAAATATAATGGTCTGTTGAGGACAATTGTTGAGGGACATGTGAACAAGAAGAATGTGTTCTTAAATGGAATGAATAGTGGAAGCAGACAAGTATGCAGAAGACTAAAATTACATCGACATACAAAGAGGTTGGCTAATATGACATTTGAGTAGAGCGCATTCTCGAAACAATCATCCAATAGTAACTTTGATGATCAATCCCTTGAACATTCACAAGGTTTGATTATTACCTAACCTTTATATTTATTTTATAATTTATCCTTTTAACTGCATGATATGTAGTGCATGTTTGGTGAGAATTCACCCCCTGCCACACCTTTGAGGTGGCTTGCAGGGTATTATGTAGATGAATCTAGAATCTCTCGATAGATATCCATTCAATTCCCTGAAATATTTAAACCTGTGATTTGTTCTTGGGGTGAAACAGCCTCTACTTGCAAGTAGTATACAGACGTGCATTAGTAATTCACCAGCAAGATGCCAGGTCTGTCTTGCAATCATTTGTTATAAACAATGTCTCTTTATGGTCAACACTTATTGGGGCATTATTCGCAATTGTTGGGGAATAAAGCTATAATTGCTAACTACGTAAATAAACAATGATGAGAAATGGAATATTAGGAATAATAGAGGCTAAATAGATTCATTCCTATGGCTACACTATTTATGTAGCCCATGTATGGGAACTTTTCTAGCCTTCCTATTACTCCTAATTTAAAATAATGAGCTTTATGTGGAAGAGAGGAAGCCAGATTAGAAGGGTAGCAGTTAGTAGCAGACCTTCCAAGTTAGTTAGATAATTTATGAGCAGCTATCTGCATAGAGGAAAAAATTGTTTCTTTGTGGCATCATATTAAACAAATGTAGGGACATAGAAACATTGAGTAACTTATGTGAAAGCCTGCTATATTTCTAGCCAGGAGAAGAGTGAAGCTGCTAGATGATTCACTTTACTGGACGGAACAAGGAATGTGTTTAACTTAGCTTGTAGCTCTTTTGAAGTGAAGCTTGGCTTGAATTTTATCCATATTTTCATGAATCTATTATCTGAAACCTCAGCTGAATTGTTATTAAGTGTAGATGGTGCGGAAAGTAAAATTTCCAATGCAATGCAGAATCATTTCAGTGCAATATTCTATCATGCTCTCAAAACAGAATCTCAAATTTTGAATAATCAATTACTCTGTTTACAACAATAGTCTAGCTACACAACCCTCAACCCATTTACTTTGTTTGTGTCCAGTGATACATTGACCATCATGACTAGGAATACCCATCCAATACGGCAAGGAGTAATATCGGTGATCAAAGCTCGCATATGAAATAGCATAAGGTGCAAAGATACACACAACTACCTTTGTGTGGTGGAGCATATCATGAGCAGCAAGTCAGCTCCTGGGCAGTGTCATTAGCATTCCCTCCGAGATGGGAATATATGCCCATCTGAAATGGAATGAAATAAATTTTTATGTAATGCAAGATTTTAGATCAACTTCATTAGCAATCGAACTATACAATGTCAAAATTTCAATTATATTTTAAGTTCAAATTATATATTAAACTAATCTAGTGAAAAATACAGGATTTCTGATGGAAATTCATATCTAAATGAAAAGGTCTTTCATAATTGGCCAAGGGGGCTTGAGGTATATTATTAAACTCTGGATCATGGCAAGTGATATCTTGAATTGTCTACCCATTTTTTTTTTAACTGTTGGCTTAAGAGTGCAGTGGAATATGGAATGCAACGATTTGCGGAAAAATTCACTTTGAAGCAGAAATGTTACAATTTTTCCTTGTCTGCATTAAAGGTATACAACACCAGGGAATGTATTTGAAGCTTTCCTATTCACAAATGGCACTATTTGTCCCCAAAATTAATAAAATTTGGAAGAATTTAAAACCTAATGGAGCTCTATCATGCATCAGTAATTTATACATTTGACTTAAAGTTGCACACACTCATTCCTCTCTGTTCCACTAGGTAATGCTATTTATGTCTAGCAGAAGATGCCCTCAGTGAAAATATGTAATATCAGCAATCATTGGAAAAACATTCAGTTAATTTCTGCTATTAATATAGTGTATAATCACATTCAGATAAATGATTTAGTGTGTATGGTACAAGCTTCCTCCACGAAGAATAGCCCACACTCACACTTGGCAATAAGAAGAGAACAGAACACTTCCAGTAGAGAGTGCACTAATATCAGTATTAAAATGCACTTCGTAATTTTCCACAAGTTTGTTGACAATATTCCCCTATTGTCAGCACGCATTAGTAAATATTTAAATTTAATTTTATTCAGAAATAAGGGTTACAAGTTCATGTACACCAAAGAAAAATCGGCCAAGGATGTAAAAGTATTCAACAAGGGCTGCCAGCAGCGATAAATGAGTAAATTAAAAAATTTTCTATTTGAATTGAAACCTTCAGAGCCACCTATGAACCATCACACAACCTAGTGATGTGGCAGTGGGAGAGTTACTTCCAATCACAATTTGAGATGTGGTGGGCAGTTCTGGAGCAGCGAATGCCAGTAAATCAATAGTTGACCTGTATTGCTGATTGCATGCTAACAGATGGGGACATTAGTTTCTCAAAGTTTTTCTTTTCATTTTGTCAGTCTAAACATTTTTTTCAACTGCAACATTTATTGCTACTTTCAGTAAAAAGAAATAATTTCAATACCAAGCTACTTGATTGGCAAATAATTAAAGTTTGGCAACATTGGTGATGATACCCCTTGACATCAATACATACCGAACAAATATCTAAAAAATAAATGTATATTTAAAGTGCATTCAAAAATTAACTGTACAAGTGCCAAGTGATCCCTTTCGTTCCTATCCTTATACCTTTCCTCCCGGACTGAAGTGCCTATTAGTACGGAAACAGACTTGAAAACACCCATGATGATACGAGTGCATAAAAGTACAAGGAAAGTAGAAAATGGTGCAACATTGTTGGATAATCACCACAGTCATCAATAAATGTTTAATTTTGAAATCTAGCAAATACAATTAGTGCAAGAATACTATCATCTACCGACCATCACATTACACCTTGTACCATGGCAGTGACTATTTTAAAGTTCTGAACTTCATTGTGCCTAGAATAAAATTAGACAACCAGAAAATAAATAAAAATCTATTGTCAATGTGTACTTACAAGGGCCAAATACTTGACTAACCTCAGTGCTGCTCAAAGATAAAAAGCTCAATTATTTATCAGGCGAGAGAAAAATTAAGACAACCTTGTTCCTCTGGCTGGATGGGAATAATATTCTTCAACCTTCTAGACTCCATGATGACTGCAACTGGCATACTCCTTCATAAGTTCAATGAGAGGAACTAGAAAAGTGCAATTATTAGGCAAATAAAAAAAATTACATGTTATTTTTTCAGTTTTGTAAGAACTTTGCATAGTTTTTATTGATAATACTTAAATTAACATGACTTAGAATTTTTTAGTTGAAACTGAATTTCAGACAGTCTCAGCATATAGTTGTTATCACTTGTACAACTGAATGGAAACTAATGAAATTTTAGCGACACTACTTCCAAATAACTTCCTCAAATATATTATATTTGGTGCAAACAATGGAATTTACGGAGATTTTACCAAGACAAAAAATTTCATTCCAACAGGAATGCCAAATGCAAAAACACTTGACCATGTCTAAGAGAAAATATATAGGTAGTTCAGCCTTCAATAAATTAGAGAAGGTTTAGAAAAATGGATCTAGTTATCACATGAAAATTGTATTCAAAACTTTTTCAATCAACAAAGATGGTAAAATATAGCATATCTCACGGCCTTATTTGCAGAGGGATCCCATAATCCACTCTTGTGTCGTCTGTTCTTGATCTCTTGAGAGCGAGCCTGTTGAGAGAACGAATAAGTACATGGGAAAAATCAACAGTATGGATCCGTATGTAACGTTGAAAATCCAAATAGTAGTATATTAGGATGTTATAAAGAGGAAGGCATCACAAGAATAAGAACTATGTATGTCATTCGAAACCATGTTAAACCATTCCATCGTCACAGAAAAGTAATTTTGAACATGCGAGTACACAAAAGCAATGAAAATTGCATTTAACATGACCCTACATTCCTAATATTTTGCAACTCAATCTATTCCCTAAGTGAAAACACTTTAATATTTCAACAGTAATTGGGCCAACAGTTATATCCAATAGTTTTTTCTCAAAGGGTTGAACTGAAAATTAAATAAAACTCAACCCTGGTTTCCTAACCTTAAGCTACACAAAGTACTCCTTAGGAAAAAAAACTGATGTATATCACAACAATAATTGGGGCCAACAGTTATATCCAATAGTTTAGAGGTAAATATTAAACGGCAAATTGGGAAAAACCGACACTATTAAAATCTAACATTCGTTTTGCAAAGGGTTAAACTGGCCTTAAAAGCCCAAAACTAAGCTAATGTTTACCAAGGACTGAAGACTGGTGTTGCCTGTCGAGAGAATGTATTAAGTACATGGAATGAATGTACCTGAGGGTCCAGAAAACCGATGAATATTAAATGAAACTCGACCCTACTATCATAGCCATTATCTCATCCTCAAGGGTCAACAATCCTAGGATTGGTTTGATACAGCCCTCCACTCGATTCTTCTATCGGCCAACCTCTTTCTTACCAACTTAGTTCCTCTCTTTCACGTCCTTGACGACGTTCTCCATGTAACTCATACGAGGCCTGCCTCTTCCATTTTTCCCATTCACTTTTCCCTCGACGATTGTCTTCATCAGGCCATCGTGTCTTAAGATATGGCCGATTAGGTTGTCCCATCTTTATATTACAGTTTTCAGCAGACTTCTCTTTTCTCCCACTCTTCTTAGGACTTCTTCATTTGTCACTCGGTCAATCCATTTTATCTTCATCATTCTTCGATAGCACCATATTTCGAATGCTTCCTCCCTTTTCTTCTCCGCTGCTGACATCGTCCATACCTCACTGCCTTAACGAGAACGTACTCCAGATATCTGTTTTGATGAATTGCTTACTTAGCCATTATCTACGCAAATGAAAAAACTTGAATATTTCAACAGTACTTTGGGCCAACAGCTATATCCAATATGTACTGTATCAACAGGATATTGGGTAAACCCCAACTATTATTATCTAACATTTTCGCAAAGAGTTAATCTGGCCTTAAATGAGCTAAACTGACTTTAAATGCCCATAACTAAGCTAATATCTACCAAATACAGAAGACATGTGTTGCCTGTTGAAAGAACGAATAAGTACAATGGAATAAATGAACATGAGAATCAGAAATGCAATAAAAATTAAATGAAACACGAACCTAATTTCCTATCCGTTATCTAGGCAAATGAAAAAACTTGAATATTTCAACAGTACCTTGGGCCAAGAGTTAGGTATATCCATTATGTACTGTATCAATATTCAACAGGATATTGGGCAAATCCCAACTATTATTATCTAACAGTTTTTTTCACGAAGAGTTAATCTGGCCTTAAATTTACTAAGCTAAGCTAATATCTACCAAATACTGAAGACTGGTGTTGCCTGTTCAGAGGACGGATTAAGTACATGGAATAATTGAACATGAGAATTAGAAAGGCAATGAAAATTAAATGAAACTCGACCCTACTTTCCTATCCGTTATTTACGCAGATGAAAATACTGTTGAATATTTCAACAGCACTTTGGGCCAACAGTTTTAACCAATTGGTACTGTATAAATATTCAACAGTATAAGGGCAAACCCCAGCTATTATAAACTAACAGTTCTTCGCAATAGGTTAAACTGGCCTTAAAAGCTCATAATTAAGATAAAATTACCAAATAATGAAGACTGGTGTTCCTGTTTAGAGAACGGATTAAGTACATGGAATAAATGAACATGAGAATTAGAAATGCAATGAAAATTAAGTGAAACTGAACCCTATTTTCCTAACTATTATCTACGGAAATGAAAAAACTTGAATATTTCAACAGTACTTTGGGCAAACAGTTATATCCAATATGTACTGTATAAATATTCAACAGAATATTGGGCGAACCCATCCTACTATTAGCTAAGTTTTTTTCGCAAAGAGTTGAGCATGCCTTATATTCCCATGAATATGCAAATATCTACCAACTACTGAAGACTGGTGTTGCCTGTTGAGAGAACTGATTAAGTTTCTGGAATAAATGAACATGGGAATTAGAAACTCAATTCAAATTAAATGAAACTCGACCCTACTTTCGTAACAGTTATCTACAAAGATGAAATAACTTAAAGATTTCAACAGTGCTTTGGCCCAACAGTTATATCCAATATGTACTGTATAAATATTCAACAGAATCAGAAACTCAATTAAAATTAAATGAAACTCGACCCTGCTTTCCTATCCGTTATAAACGCAAATGAAGAACTTGAATATTGCAACAGCACTTTGGGCCAACAGTTTTAACCAATTGGTACTGTATAAATATTCAACAGTATAAGGGCAAACCCCAGCTATTATAAACTAACAGTTCTTCGCAATAGGTTAAACTGGCCTTAAAAGCTCATAATTAAGATAAAATTACCAAATATTGAAGACTGGTGTTCCTGTTTAGAGAACGGATTAAGTACATGGAATAAATGAACATGAGAATTAGAAATGCAATGAAAATTAAGTGAAACTGAACCCTATTTTCCTAACTATTATCTACGGAAATGAAAAAACTTGAATATTTCAACAGTACTTTGGGCAAACAGTTATATCCAATATGTACTGTATAAATATTCAACAGAATATTGGGCGAACCCATCCTACTATTAGCTAAGTTTTTTTCGCAAAGAGTTGAGCATGCCTTATATTCCCATGAATATGCAAATATCTACCAACTACTGAAGACTGGTGTTGCCTGTTGAGAGAACTGATTAAGTTTCTGGAATAAATGAACATGGGAATTAGAAACTCAATTCAAATTAAATGAAACTCGACCCTACTTTCGTAACAGTTATCTACAAAGATGAAATAACTTAAAGATTTCAACAGTGCTTTGGCCCAACAGTTATATCCAATATGTACTGTATAAATATTCAACAGAATCAGAAACTCAATTAAAATTAAATGAAACTCGACCCTGCTTTCCTATCCGTTATAAACGCAAATGAAGAACTTGAATATTGCAACAGTACTTTGGGCCAGCAGTTATATCCAATTGGTACTGTATAAATATTCAACAGGATATTTGGCAAATACCCAATTATTATTATCTGTTTTTTTTCGCAAAGCATTAATCTGGCGTTAAATGCCGATAACCAATATTTTTATCTACCAAATACTGAAGACTGGTGTTCCCATTTCAGTGAAGCGATTAAGTACATGGAATAAACTAACATGAGAATTAGAAACTCAATGAAAATTAAATGAAACTCGACCCTACTTTCCTATCCGTTATCTACGCAGATGAAAATACTGTTGAATATTTTAACAGCTATTTGGGCCAACAAATATATCCAATATGTACTGTATAAATATTCAACAGTATATTGGCAAATCCGAGCTATTATAATCTAACAGTTCTTCGCAATCGGTTAAACTGGCCTTAAAAGCTCATTACTAAGATAAAAAATACCAAATATTAAAGAATGGTGTTCCAGTTGAGAGACCGGATTAAGTACTTGGAATAAAAGAACATGAGAATTAGAAATGCTGTGAAAATTAAATGAAACCCCACCCTACTTTCCTAACCGATATTTACGCGAATGAAAAAAGTTGAATATTTCAACAGTACTTTGGGCCAACAGTTCTATCCAATAGGTACTATATAAATATTCAACAGATTATTTGGCAAATATCCAACTATTATTATCTGTTTTTTTCACAAAGCATTTATCTGGCGTTAAATTCCCATAAACAATATTTTTATCTACCAAATACTGAAGACTGGTACTCCCATTTCAGAGAACGGATTAAGTACATGGAATAAATGAACATAGGAATTAGAAATGCAATGAGAATTAAATGAAACTCAACCCTATTTTCCTAACTATTATCTACGCAAATGAAAAAACTTGGATATATCAACAGTACTTTGGGCCAACAGACATATCCGATATGTACTGTATAAATATAGAACAGAATATTGGGCGAACATATCCTACTATTAGCTAAGTTTTTTTTGTAAAGTGTTGAGCCTTCCTTAAATTCCCGTAAATAAGCAAATATCTACCAACTACTGAAGACTGGTGTTGCCTGTTGAGAGAACGGATTAAGTACATGGAATAAATGAACATGAGAATCAGAAATGCAATAAAAATTAAATGAAACACGAACCTAATTTCCTATCTGTTATCTAGGCAAATGAAAAAACTTTCATATTTCAACAGTACCTTGGGCCAAGAGTTGGGTATATCCATTATGTACTGTATAAATATTCAACAGGATATTGGGCAAATCCCAACTATTATTATCTAACAGTTTTTTTCACAAAGAGTTAATCTGGCCTAAAATTTACTAAGCTAAGCTAATATCTACCAAATACTGAAGACTGTTGTTGCCAGTGAGAGAACAGATTGAGTACATGAAATATTCAAAAATGAGAATCAGAAACGCAATGAAAATTAATTGAAACTCCCCCCTACTTTCCTATCCGTTATCTACGCAAATGAAAAAACTGCTGAATATTTCGACTGTACTTTGGGCCAACAGTTATATCCAATATGTACTGTATAAATAATCAGCAGGATATAGGGCAAATCCCAACTATTAGCATCTAACAGTTTTTTTCGCAAAAGGTTAATCTGGCCTTAAACGCCCATAACCAAGCTAATATCTACAAAATACTGAAGACTGGCGTTGCCTGTTTAGAGGACGGATTAAGTACATGGAATAATTGAACATGAGAATTAGAAAGGCAATGAAAATTAAATGAAACTCGACACTACTTTTCTATCCGTTATCTACACAGATGAAAATACTGTTGAATATTTCAACAGCACTTTGGGCCAACAGTTATATCCAATTGGTACCGTATAAATATTCAACAGTATATAGGCAAACCCCAGCTATTATAATCTAACAGTTCTGCGCAATAGGTTAAACTGGCCTTAAAAGCTCATAACTAAGATAAAATTACAAAAAATTGAAGACTGGTGTTCCTGTTTAGAGAACGGATTAAGTACATGGAATGAATGAACATAGGAATTAGAAATGCAATGAAAATTAAATGAAACTCAACCCTATTTTCCTAACTATTATCTACGGAAATGAAAAAACTTGAATATTTCAACAGTACTTTGGGCAAACAGTTATATCCAATATGTACTGTATAAATATTCAACAGAATAATGGGCGAACCCATCCTACTATTAGCTAAGTTTTTTTTGCAAAGAGTTGAGCCTGCCTTATATTCCCATGAATATGCAAATATCTACCAACTACTGAAGACTGGTGTTGCCTGTTGAGAGAACGGATTAAGTTCCTGGAATAAATGAACATGGGAATTAGAAACGCAATTCAAATTAAATGAAACTCTACCTTGCTTTCCTATCCGTTATATACGCAAATGAAGAACTGTTGAATATTGCAACAGTACTTAGGGCCAACAGTTATATCCAATTAGTACTATATAAAAATTCAACAGGAATTTTGGCAAATACCCAATTATTATTATCCAACTGTTTTTTTCGCAAAGCATTAATCTGGCGTTAAATGCCGATAACCAATATTTTTATCTACCAAATACTTAAGGCTGGTGTTCCCATTTCAGTGAAGCGAATAAGAACATGGAATAAAATAACATGAGAATTAGAAACACAATGAAAATTAAATGAAACTCGGCCCTACTTTGCTCTTTGTTATCTACGCAAATGAAAATACTGTTGAATATTTTTACAGCACTTTGGGCCAACAGATATATCCAATATGTACTGTATAAATGTTCAACAGGGTATTGGGCAAATCCCAACTATTATCTAATAGTTCTTTCGCGAAGAGGTAATCTGGCCATATATTTCCTTAACCTAGCTAGTATCTACTAAGTACTGAAGACTGATGTTGCTTGTCAGAATGGATTAAGTAGGTACATGGAATAAACGAACACGAGAATCGGAAACGCAATGAAAATTAAATGAAACTCTACCTTGCTTTCCTATCCGTTATATACGCAAATGAAAAAACTTTAATATTTCAACAGTACTTTGGGACAACAGTTATATCCAATATGTACTGTATAAATATTCAACAGGATATTGGGAAAATCCTAACTATTATTATCTAACATTTTTTTTCGCAAAGAGTTATTCTGGCCTTAAATGCCCATAACTAAGCTAATATTTACCAAATACTGAAGACTGGTGTTGCCTGTTGAGAGGGCAGATTAAGTACATGGAATAAACGAACATGAGAATTAGAACCGCAATGAAAATTAGATGAAACCTGACCCTACTTTCCTATCCGTTACCTACGCAGATGAAAATACTGTTGAATATTTCAATAGCACTTTGGGCCAACAGTTATATCCAATAGGTACTGTATAAATATTCAACAGTATATGGGCAAACCCGAGCTATAATATCTAACAGTTCTTCATAATCGGTTAAACTGGCCTTAAAGGCTCATTACTAAGATAAAAAATACCAAATATTAAAGAATGGTTTTCCAGTTGAGAGACCGGATTAAGTACTTGGAATAAATGAACATGAGAATTAGAAATGCTGTGAAAATTAAATGAAACCCCACCCTACTTTCCTAACCGTTATCTACGCGAATGAAAAAATTTGAATATTTCAACAGTACTTTGGGCCAACAGTTATATCCAATAGGTAC
Organism: Platycnemis pennipes; assembly: GCA_933228895.1. Lineage (NCBI taxonomy): Eukaryota > Metazoa > Arthropoda > Insecta > Odonata > Platycnemididae > Platycnemis > Platycnemis pennipes. The sequence goes on from OW121854.1 coordinate 76,718,009, forward strand.
TGTATAAATATTCAACAGACTATTTGGCAAATACCCAACTATTATTATCTGTTTTTTCACAAAGCATTAATCTGGCGTTAAATTCCCATAAGCAATATTTTTATCTACCAAATACTGAAGACTGGTACTCCCATTTTAGAGAACCGATTAAATACATGGAAGAAACGAACATGAGAATCAGAAAAAATGAAAATTAATTGAAACTCGACCCTACTTTCCTATTTATTATCTACGCAAATGAAAAACCTTTAATATATCAACAATACTTTGGGCCAACAGTCATATCCGATATGTACTGTATAAATATTGAACAGAATATTGGGCGAACATATCCTACTATTAGCTAAGTTTTTTTCGTAAAGTGTTGAGCCTTCCTTAAATTCCCATAAATAACCAAATATCTACCAACTAATGAAGACTGGTGTTACCTGTTGAGAGAACGGATTAAGTACATGGATAAACGAACATGAGAAATAGAAATGCAATGAAAATTAAATGAAACTCGACCCTAATTTCCAATCCGTTATCTGCGCAGATGAAATTACTGTTGAATATTTCAACAGTACTTTGGGCCAACAGTTATATCCAATATGTACTGTTTCAATATTCAACAGTATATGGGCAAACCCCAGCTATTATAATCTAACAGTTCTTTGCAATAGGTTAAACTGGCCTCAATAGCTCATAACTAAGATAAAATTACCAAATACTGAAGACTGGTGTTCCTGTTTAGAGAACGGATTTAGTACATGGAATAAATGAACATGAGAATTTGAAATGCAATGAAAATTAAATGAAACGCAACCCTACTTTCCTAACTGTTATCTACGCAAATGAAAAAACTTGAATATTTCAACAGTACCTTGGGCCAATAGTTGTATCCAATATGTATAAATATTGGATATAACTGTATAAATATTCAACAGGATATTGGGCAAACCCCAACTATTATTAGCTAACAGTTTTTTTTCGCAAAGAGTTAATCTGGGGTAAATGAGTTAAACTGTACTTAAATGCCCATAACTAAGCTAACATCTACCAAATACTGAAGACTGCTGTTGCCTATTGAGAGAACTGATTAAGTACATGGAATAAATGAACATGAGAATCAGAATATTTCATATTTTTCACACACAGTTCATCTCTTCAGTAAAGGTTCATTATTTCCTTTGTCTAATACCAACTTCTATTATGTTGCAATGATTATCCCTCATCTTTTCCATGTGATAGGCATGGATAGCTGCTTTCTTAATTCACTTGCCCAGCTGCATCTTTTATTGCCTAGCAAGGGATAAGAGAAAAAAATTAGTTTGATAATCAGAATTAAATAAGATCAGAAATACGAAACTATATTCTATATTAATAGAATAGGGGGCATTTTGCAAACTCGTTACAATGAATTAAACGACATTAGGTGAAATCACCGAAAGTTTCAAGTAGTTAGCTTCCTTGCAATTGCTAATGATGCTTGATGCACCCCTGAATCACACGTGCTTGTAGGGGAGACTTTGGCTTCATTTCATGCATGACACTTGAGGGTACAGAGTTCTCGTTTACCTGCCTCAATTACCGACAGCTAGGGTCACTAAGGGAAGGTGTTAGTGAATCATTACAAATAAATGATGAGAGAGAATACCTGCAAAAGCTTTGATTCATCAGCATTCTACAAAATTCATTAAAAAAACTCATGTACTTAAGGTAAAATAATTACTTATGCAAGTTAAAATAAGTATAAACTGACAAAACGTACGTATGTATTTACTAACTGTAGCATTTATCTTTTATAAATATGATATGCATAATCTATCAGATTATTGATATTAAATTTAGGGAAACTATCCAAGAGTAATTAACTGGTCCAAGAAATACCTTTAAGTTATCTTTATTCATACTATTTCCACAAAAGTATGATATTGTAACCAAGTAAATACTTTATTTACAGTAACAACATTGACTATTGAATTTAGGTTCACTGCTTTGCATATTCAGTAGTAGTGCATCAGAAATACTTCATGCTTATATCCACCGTCAATTTCAACATACCGCAATCCACCATGGACTCCTTCCATCACATCTTCTCACACCCAGTTCCTTCATTCAAGTCCACTTTTCATGTAACCTCAGGGTTGAAAGGAATATACCAATGACAACCTTTCAAATTTATGTGTGAGGATCACTCATTATATTTAGTTCTACTTGGACTCAATGAAGGCATTGGACCTGAATAGAAAAATCTTTTAAAAAAATAGAAAAGTTAATGTAAGGCTAGATACGAAATACCTTATGGCAAAAATAACAAACCCACTGATCAGATTTTAACTCCATCCTTTACTGTGTTCTTGGAATTGTTCCATCCTCTTTACAAAAATCACCCTTTTCGTTTTCCAGTAAGGATCCTTTCGATTTCTAAGGTTAACATCTGGCAGAAAATAACTCAAGACTTCAATATTGCATATCAAAGTGCATTAAAAATATATTAATATTAACCTTAATATGTGAAAATAATTACATCAATAAGGAACACTTACCTACACTACAGAAACTAATGTCATTGAGTTTTAAGGTAGCTATGAAGATATCAAGGGTATTGCTCTACCATGCGAGTTAACATGCATTACCAATGACTACATTCAGTAATTTAAGGTTCCAATGTATAACCAAATCAATTATACAGAATATTAGCTAACTACAGTAAGCTAAAGTTAGTTAACCTACAACCACAATCTAAGTCTTCCACTCCTCTCTTCTCTTCAGCTTCATTCTCCACTCATCCATCTAACAGGATGTGCATTAACTGAGGAGGGAAATTTTTTGTTAAATCACGCCATGAAAAGAAATCCATTCTGCAAGTAAATCCAAAATTGTAATTTTAACTCCCCTAGACTTTAAGGCACATTACTTTTCACAGTTCAAGGTATTCATGTATTTGACAACTTGAAGGCTAAAAAAACTCTGCAACAACAGTTATAGCTACTTAAGTACATATACAGGTAAATACTCAATATACATTACTAAACATCAGTATTAATGGTCCCAATTTTATTCAAAGTGTAGTTTCTATATTCTGCAGCCTTTCTTATGGCTTCATTAATGGTGGATAGTTTCCTGAGGGTTATGGACAGTAAAATTATCAAATTTAAAATAGACCTTTCAAGTAGCATACAAAGTGATTAGATACATTTGATACATTTAAAACCAAATTAGGGTATAAAAAATATTCTGAGTAGTGAAACCACTATCCAGTCAGTATATCAGTCTTGTCTCTGACCATACATTATTTTTTGCTATTAACAGCTAGAATAGACTTGGATACAGTCTCCCATAATTTGGAAAAAAATAAAGTGCTAGGATGGTTACCTTTTCACAATTGCCTCAATCTGAAGGCTTTTATATCAGAGGGAGTTCGCATGGTGCTATGGGTTTCATCTGATACATAGCCTACTCATTTTACACCTGCTATACTCCTCATGAAACTGATTGATGTAAAGGAACATCTTCCAATTTGTAAATTTTTGCAATTAAAAAAAAAGGCATCTTTGTGAGGCAAAGTCACATTTTCATGTAGTGACATTTGGACCTCAAGGAACAGGATAGGTATGTGTACACGTAAGACTACAATCATGTTTTATAACCCTTTATTTCAACTGATTTGTAATTTTTCAAGTGTGTTTTGCCTTTTTGTGTAAATATACCAAGTGATAAACCATGGTGAGGCATTTAAGTTTTGTTTGCGACCTTTTTGCATTGCATTTTTCCATGTATATTCATCAAACATTTGAATGTTTTACATTTTTGTCTATAGATTACCTAGAATAGGACATGTAAGCATGTTGGCTTATGAGGATTTCCATTTCAAGGATGTATACCGGTATCTTGTTATTAATGTAAAATTTACTCATTTTCATTAGAAGAGACTTATTCAATAATTTGACACATTTTACCAGGATTGTTACTTCTACCAGATGGCACACAATGCTTCAGTTTCACTGCCAGCAGAATACCATCATTGGATTTAAACAACCCACTCAATATTTTTGCCAAGGTACCTTGTGCAACCTACCTAGGTGCGTTGTATCTTTTACCTTCTGTGGAAGCTACTGATACTTATCACCCCAATGGAATTAATCCAAAATCTCTGGTGGTGTAATGATAAACTAGGTAGGACTGGGGCTGGCCCAGTAACATTTATGCCCAATGGTGTTCTCTTTCAGAATTGGGCTTTGAATATGTAGGGTAGTAGATGGCATTCATCTGCCAACATTTAATCAGATATGGCATGGAACAAGTGTTCTCTTGAATTGTTGGCCATTGTCAGATTAACAGGGTTTTTTTCATTGGCTTTCTTTGTAAGAAAAGAAACCTTGCTTCAGACCTAAGTAATACTCTCTAGGACTTAACCATTGCCACTAGAGAAAAGATTTTCCTTCTTGATTCCATTAGTGTAAATTTTGTGTGCGGTTGAAATGTAAAATAATATATGTAGGTACCAAGTTGTTCTTTCGGAGCTCTTTGAGAAACTGCCTCATTGCAATTCCTCATGTGTAGGGTACCTTTCAGTGTGATAGTTCCACTACCCTTGCATTATCTGAATAGGCTACCTAGTGCATGGGCATAATTGTTCTCAGGAAGTCTTCCACCTTGGATTGTGAGTGGGTAAAATGGATCTTGCACCATTACATACTACCATCATTGTTTAGGTTTATTTATATATATATATTTGAGGACATTCATTACTACACATTTTGGGTCATGTGAATTGTTACAGTTGAGATATCATGCTCTCAATCAAAGGAAATGTCATAGTCACTTCAACCTGTTGGTCACCTGTTGTTTGCTGTACATGTTTTATAGAGAAGCGGAGCATGGCCATGTCCATGTATTGTTCTCGTGGAAGAGTAGGTTGGTATCTGTGAATTTTAACTTTCCTTATCAATAGTATTTCCAAATGTTACTATCTGCAGCCGACGAATCCTGTATAGTTTACCAGCTTCACATTAACTGCTCTCTCCATCCGTTCGCCGATCTGTTTCCAGAATGTCTCCTATGTACTATACTTACGTTTCAGTGAGCTCAATCTTGATGTGGATATTTAAACTCCTCAGTAATCATGAAGCAGTTTCTCTGACAGGATTCGCAGGAAGTTCAGTACTAACCATCTCATTCCACTGGAGTCTTACCTGCTTCGCCTGAAAAGTCAAGAAAATGAATGATAACGGAGCAAATATGACAAATTTCTGTGTAATGATCAGCAAAGTTTTGCCAACCACGATAATAAAAAATTGAGTAAATTATTTTTACAAAAATGACCATAAATTAAGAACTCAAAGACAATTAACCATCATAATAGATTTCCTGAGAAACAAAAACACCATGAACTCTTAGCCACTAGGATATCCATAGGTTTTACATGCCATTGACCATTATGATTATTATAGTTTTGTTAGGTAAACATTCAATGAATCAGTAAATTGTTGGCTACTTTACACTTGCAAACTGGATCTCAAATTACCTCACTATTTAATTTTCTTTCCCTCTGGTACCTGCTACCTAAAATTTGCGCAAAACCTTACAATGCAGCATATTCCAAAAATCACAAATATTTGGTGTTTTAAATAGGTGAGACTGCCTAAAGCTATCATGCCAGTAATAGCACTACAGCCATCATATCCAGCCAGCTGAATGGATTACATTCCTGGATAACATACTTAGGTAACATACTTCAATCTCCATTTAGCTGGTTGCTCAAAGAAAAAGGGTGAACTAGTGTAGGAACGTAATCATCAAACACCTTGAGTCAAACAAATTCCATTGAGTGCAATGCAGCGTTAATGCGACTCAGAAGACTAATGCATCAAATGAAAAATAAAGCAGAAGTGCATAATACAAGTGGTATTCAACCCAAAGGTTTGCCTGGTTGGTAAGGTTAGAGCTCACCTACCCAACTGTGTGAAATTCACATTTCCTCATCCTTGACCAGCTAAAAAACCTGGTATCCTGAAAATAACCCCACTTTGGGATTGTCGGGTCTTGTACAAAGGTCTCACTCTGGATTTACACCCTGAAAATCTAGACAGCAGACCAATACTCTAATAAGCTACCTCATGGAGGGAATACTTAACCATAATATGCCTAGGGATATATTAGAGTAGATGAAACATATCTGGGCATAATTAGATGCTTGGCACGGAATATTACATATGACAGGGGAAAATTTAATAAACGAGTCACGTAGGGGAAATACTTGCATGGAAAGAATTATTAAATCGTAAAAAAGAAGATGAAATCGTTGAGGGTGTTAAAAAGATTATCCCGACGTCTGGTGGGCAGTGGTGTCGTAAAATTCGTAACTAAGTCTTTGATTAAAGAAGAAAGAAGTTAATCAGTTTTGAGGAGTGGATTTCAAATGGCTTTTCATAGGCTGCACCGATCGGGATGGAGAGAAGTTTGGGAAAGATGCTCGCCTTAGGAGCCCGTGATACTGCAAGGTAACAGTTTAGGAGCCAATAGAAGTGTTGATAGAGCGGGGTCGGAAGTGAGGGGCCGGAAGGCGCCCCCAGAATTTGCCTCGGGCACTTGAGAAATGAGTAGTCTTCATTAATAAAAAATAAATTTCACTCGTTTCCAGCTTGCTTTTTCCCTTCTGACATGTTCTCTCACCTTCATATGTTTTTTGTAGCGAAATTATAGTCTCTACCCCTTCCTAGCCGCGAAAAAATGTGGGCCCTTTTATTAGGAGCCGGGCCCTTTTCAAGGTTGCCCCTCCCTCCCTTCCATTCCCCCCTAGCGAAAATAGTTCCTACACCCCTGTGTTAATAGGTACAATATTCTATATATTACGCTTTCATATGAACGTTAACTTCCCAATAAGATCTACCACTCACTTGATTTACGCTCTAAGATTTCAAACGAGTTAGCGTACTGCTAATAGACTATTTCCTCTCATTGCTATGCTTACATTAGGACTACTCAGCGTGTGACGTACGCACGCCTTAAAGTTACTATATAGACTTCATGGAATTATAGCGGATACATAAGAAAAATCAATGCAATCCTTAGTAGTAAATAGAAGTTAAATAAGACATCACTGCAATACGTTTCCATTGCGAGCTGTAGAAGCGCAGACTCATTATAGTGCCTTTTCCAACCGATATGATCTACGCGCATTAGCCCAGCTACGACCCGCGGAATATATTGGTGTCCCTTTAGTCTTCAACATTAATGATAGGTAGAAAATTTTACTATTGTTCACACTATTCTTTATTTTTTTCAAGCGAATACTCTCTTCATGAGTGCTTTTCGATTTTGGAAACAAAGAGTGAAGAGTAACAAAGCGTTCTACTGTTATTACAGAAGTTTCACCAAGTTAGTTTTCTGACGATTTATAAAAGTATTCTTATTTTACTACCTTGCATTCTAATCTAATTAGCGTGACGCTTAAGAACTAGGGAAAGGGCGAGTTCAACTGTTACAATTAACTATCGAGGGAGAGGGTCCACCCCTCAGTTACACCGGTTACACTGAGGGGTGGAGGGGAGGAAAATGACGTCAATGTTATCACAGCAGCTTTTTCGGTGGGCGTCAACTTTTGCTTATTTAAATTTTTGATTTATGAGTGAATGGTTGTGGTTAGAAGATTAATTTTTTCACTAACATTCTTTTTCCGTTTCCATCTAACAATTTCGTGCAAAAAATTGCTATTTCGGTTCCGAGTAAACGCCCCCATTGGACTTATCGGAAGTTCTCTTCCGAATTTAAACTGGTATCACTGGTCAGGAGCCCAACGCCCTACCCAGTGAAGTCTATACCATCACTTACTGATGCGCTGGAAAATGTTGGAAATGACCTTGCCTGATTGAATTGGCTGTATCGATTGTAAGACATTCGGTACCCTTCCACACTACAACAGTTTACAGAAGTCAAGAATTTTAGAGGTTTGATGGAGATACAATTTTACTGATACAATTTTAACTCTATTCATAAACTTTTTAGTATACTTTTTATATCCTTTTCCGGGATGAATACACCAAAATTCAGTAAGTTAACCTGTCATGCCTTGGATTTATCACCATCGGTCAACAATCCCAGGATTGGTTTGACGCAGCCGTCCACTGGATTCTTCTATCGACCAACCTCTTCATATTGACGTAACTCATCTCTTTTACATCCTTCACAACTTGCTCCATATAGCTCATATGAGGACTGCCTTTTCCATTCTTCCCGTTCACTTTTCCCTCGACGATTGTCTTCATGGCCTTGGGAATGAACCTAGTGGTAAACTAAGACTGGCAAAAGATCTAAATGAAACAGACCTTTATTTTTATCTAAGCAAATATTACTACTTAGTTCGAATGAGTTCTTTTTATGTAAGGTGACATGTTATAGCTACGGAAGATATATTTAATTACCTATAGTGGAATCTTAATTATTTTGTAAGAGAACTCTTCCCTGCTATTCATTTTCCAAACGACTCCCCCTTGCATTATTTCTATCTTCAGATAGGCATGTACCCCATCTTATTCGATTCATATTGACCAATGTCCCTTTTCATATATCTCTTAACCTACCCATCTTCAAAATTATTTTCAGAATGCCATTTTCCCCTAGTTCAATCCACTCAATGCGCCTCCCAATAACCGCTGAAACGTTTCTTTCCTCCTCCCCCCACCATGAGAATCGCAGCGATTCTCTTGCCCTTTTTTCACTTTTCCCGTTGTCCTCCACACCCACACCTCATAAGTCTTAGTATCATTGGTGGTCTGCGGACCAGTGAAGGTCAGTGAAGCTTCTGGTGGTCCGTGAAGAAATTTTGCTTTGTACGCAATTTTTAGGTTTATTGTATGTACTGATCGCGGATGACCAAGCGTTAGTCGCCAGTTAGCCCAAACTAACTAAAAATATGTAACAAATGCGTTGCAGAGACAGTGCTAAAAATACAAGATTAAGGTAAATCCGAAGGAAAGGAAATTAATTCGATTTTGAACAACAAATAAGGCCAGTTTAACCATCAAATAGGTCCGAAGCTAGAGCAGGTGGAGCAATTTAGCTATCTAGGAGGTGTGTTGGAGTGAAAAGTGTATAGCCGCATTGAAGTGAGAAGGAGAATCGCATTGGCAAAAGAAGCTTTTACTCGCAGGCATAAATTAATTACAGGGGCGTTGAGAAGGGAAGTAAAAAAAATACTAGTGAAAAGTTTAATTTGGAGCCTGGCAACACATGGGGTGGAAACGTAACCTTGCGGAAAGAAGCTGAAAATAGACTTAGGGCTTTTGAGATGTGGGTGTGAAGAAGGTTGTAGAATGTAGAGTAAAGTGGGTCGAAGAGAGGACAACCGATTAAGTGCTAGAATTGGTAGGAGAAGATAGAAATTTGATATAAGAAATTAGGAGAATGCAGAAAGTGTGGATGGAGAAGGTAATTAAGTCAGATGGTAATAAGTGATTGAGGTTAGACAGTTGGGTAAGTAGGGCAGAGAGGAAAAGAAAGGGTAGCCTATATAGAGTGATGGGAGGTATGAGGGGCTAAAGAGAACGAATGAAACGTCGGGGTGTGAAAGAATTTATTTCCACTTAGACCTATCTCCACCGGTAGAAAAATAATAATAATATGTACATACCATTTAATTTAATTCCTCCGCGTCACCAGGAGGTTAGACGAGCGACTTAAATCTTATTGACAATAATAAATCTTATTGACATGGGCACAGGAAAAAAAAGTTCTGTGGCCCCGGAAATGAGTTAAGGGGTCGTACGATAATAGCATTCCTTGCAACAATGTGAAGATACTGTTTTCTCACGATACTCTTGGGTAAAAGCGTGTGATAAATGTAATTTAAATCGGAGTGTGATATTTCGTGACATTGGAGGGTTTAAGTTAATTAATTAGTTTTCATTTATTTTAAATGCGAATAAAACCCATGAGGAGTGAAAAAATCAAGCATTTTTCACTTTGATGGTAATACTTCGCGTAATCGTGAGTTGATCGATGAATCGAAGCCTCAATAACCTCCGAAAGTCAAGGCAATTTAAACTGGGTTTTGAGAGAAGAAAAAAAGGTGGATGGAAGAAAAGTTAAAATTTCAAGAAAATACAATGAAGGCTTGTTTTAAAAATAAATTTTGATTAAATCAAAAAATTGAGTAGTGATCGAGTTTATCAAATGATGCCGTGAAACCTTCAAAAACTCGGCAGGCACCTGCGGTAGAAACTGCCCAGGATTAGCTAAGAAGCCAGTTTCATATTTGCAAAGGATGTGCGAGGTATGCTACGCAAGTACGTTCATTAACAAAATTGACTAAGATAAGTCCCTAGAAAAGTTTCTTATTCCATAGCCCTTCCAGTCACAAAAAGCAGAAATCCACATAAGACTGGAGAAGAGGTAATTAACTCTTGCCTATTACAAGTCCGAGAAAAGATTTTATTCACCTGTCCAGAGAATAATTCCTATATCTTCACACATAGACGCGCAAAATTGAAGAAATTGCTGAACAAATTGAAAACAGAGGGATTGAAATGTTGAATACTACAAATTTTCTTTAAACTTGACGAAACAATGTACATAACTAACAAAGTAATTCTTTTCAATTTTTTTGAAGTTAAGTTCGAGTGTCAAGGAGAGCTAAGAAAAACCTCTCCTAGCTCGAGCTAAGGTAGTCGAAGTAATGAACTTGCTGCGTTGAAAACCCGGTTAGGTTTTAGTTTTTTACCGAGACATTACTGAATGGAAGAAATTTGTTGAGATAGACATGCTGCGTATGAACGTCTCCGAAATTCTTATGTCATTAGAATCTTAAGTGAAATTCAACACAAAGCACTGTATTCTTGAATAGTAAATAGGTAATACGATGAAAAATGGGCACTCAAGATACTCCTAAATTGTCTAAGAGCTAAGTCCCTCGTCTCCCTCAATCTCATCATACACCAATACTGATAATCTTATAAATTAAGTACGGAAGGAACTTAAAAGTATCGTGTATCTCGGTCAAATAGCTGAGGTATTAAATGAGGTAAATATAAGTTGATGAAAGCAGTTTCGACGGAGGAATGTGTACAATGCAGTGCATAGAAATGATAATAGCGTAAGTAGCGGTAACCCTGAATACAATGAACTTCGCACTGCATTGCGAGAAGTCAGAAAAAATGAATATTCCTGGACGTAGGTATAAATGGACGTCAAGTTGATGAGGTGGGTACGTGGCATGTTAGCAAAAATATTGAAGAGAATTGACGGAATAAAATGTGATTAGTTGATTTAATCACGTTAATTGAATGTCGACTAGAGTAAAAACTATTTGAACGAGTAAATTATTTGATAACGGGTGCATCAGAAACAGTGAATGTGCTCCAAGAGACTTAAGCATTCACTGTTACAGCTAGAGACCGTCGATAAAGGATTGTTTAATTGCGACTGAGGAAAGTTTAAGAGAAAATATCGACATGAAGGAAAGTTTATAGGGCAAATGTCCAAAGGCTAAATTATGAAAGATTCAACTAAGTTATACGAGTGGAAACAATATATTTTCGCTTCGCCAGCATTTTCTACGGAGAAGCCCATTTATGATCAATGAATTTTCTCCCACAATTCCTCATCTTCTGATATGTCAATGAATCTATTCAAATCGCCTCTGTCTCGGATTTACGGTTTTATTTCCCTTCAAAACTCTCACGCCAAAATACTTTCACACACAGCGGAAGGATTTAGCTTTCGCGTCGGTAAAATATTTTCAAAGCGTGAAAATTTGGCAATAGAATCAAGTCCTTTACATATTTATAAAAAAAGTGCCAACAAGTGTCCAGCAATTATTCGCTTTATGAACCGAAATATGACGTTAAATTTTATTTATTCTACAGTTTTTTTTAATTAGCCAAATGTTAATGCAGAGCTATTCGCTGCCGTAAACGGTAGAAAATTAGACGGTAGATGTAACAAATATCTGTGATTAGTGATTGCCGTAAAATAATATTCACGTTAAGGGGCACTGTAGGTAGATATGTCGAGTGTGCGCACTCTCGCCATCTATTATCGCCAAGGCATTTGAAAGCCTCCACTTTGCGTAGACAAAACAAGATATAGATTTTAATCTAGTAGAGACTATATTAAAATTAACCATAACTAAATTGAAATAAGATTCCACGATGAATAACTCGCGATATGCGACTGACTGGTGATAAAACTTATCAATTTTTTATATCTGCCATATGGAATCTTGAGATAATTTACTCTTAATGTTAAACCAAACAAGTCCACAAACAAAGCAACAAAATCTTCAAAATAACAGCACAACGCTCGCTTGACTATTTCGTTACTAATATAGGTAAGCACTTGGGGTCCAATGCATTGGATTGGGATCAGGTGCACTGCTACGATGCTCTATCGATAGGGAATGGAATTCCAGCTTACCCTTAGCTTGTCAAGGATGCATTATAAATTCGTCGCTCTTCGAAAAATAATGATAAGGCTTATAGTAATTATCGAATAGATAGCAGATAACACCATTAAACAGGAAGTAAGGAATTTATAAGGCATCTTTTCAATTAACAAATAAAGTTCTTTCGCAGATTTAAGTAACTTAAGGTAATGGGATTAAGAACTTGAAAAGGAGAGTTCTAATAGATATGAGAAGACTTTAAAAAGTGGAAAATTAGGATAACGTAATGGTATACGAATGCCTTCTTAAAATTTTTAAAACTTCGTTTAAGTACCTACTCAGAAATCATCTCCTATATAAATTCCGAAAATCACGAACAAAATTTTCATTTAAGTGAACTCTCATACCAATGAAAAACATCTAATTACGTGATAAAATCTGTACTATAGTATACTGCTCTAGTAGACATTTCCAAAATAAAAGTGTCACTTTCGAGCAACCCAAGTTATCACTAAGAATTGATGTTTTTAGACACTAGAATGGCTTTTAATTCAATGGAATTCAAATTCTGAATGGTGCCATAATCGACGAAGCACAATCCTAATGCTGAGCATCACTATGATTTTCATAAAAGGAAATAATGATTTATAATAATTTTAAACCTGAGCGAAGTATTTACTCATTAAAAATCTCCAAAAGAATTTTCAAGTATCAATTTCAGTTTCAAAATACCATAACAATCAAAATCTGATTAAATTCACCAATGATAGGTCTGTTCTGGCTTTTAATGCGACATGACTCTCGAATGGTTTATTGCAAAAAAAAGTAGAATCGATACGCTCAACTTTCAAAACTACCTAAGTAGTAGACGTTGGCATCTATTGACCAGCGAACGAACGAAAGGCCAAGGCTGATACCGCTTAGAAGTTTTAAAGAAGGATTCAGGAAAATGCTAATCACGGTGACTTAATTCCATTTGTTAGTGAAAAGTATGATAAATGGAATTTAGTTAAATACTCTCAGAATAATTTGTGCAATCAAAAATAACTACTATTATTTGCCAGCATGATTTAGCAGAAACTGAGATTGAATTTCATTACTTTATTAAGTTAAAAACAACTTTGAAATAAGCTTCAAAGATATCCCAATAGCTCAGGTCGGTATTATTCTAGATCTTGGCGGCACGCAATCTACAGGTGATAGGAAGTAACTGTTGCTATTAAAAAATACTTGATACCCGCCTGAAAGACGCTATCAATGCAAGAATGCTCACATATTGTCTATTTCCTAAATAATTGATGTGTTTATATGGACTATTTCGAGTCGTCTTCCGCTGATTCACGGCGTAATTTAGTTATACTCGCGGCCGAACAGATGGCGCCACATTGCCGAGAGCTTCACATCTTGGAGCAGACAGCCGGAAAGGACGATTTTAGAGCATTCGGCACCGGGTTTCCCTCATTGACATCCCGATTGCAGTGGTTTTAGCACTCGTTTCCCTCAAAATAAATAGAAATTTTCGCCCTTTTCTGCGAGCGCGCCGCGCGGCGCGCTCGCAGAAAAGGGCGAAAATTTCGCTCGCTGCGCTCGCGAACTTAGAAAAGGTGAAAATTTCGCTCGCTGCGCTAGCGACTCAGAGAAAGGGGGATTTCGCTCGCGATCTCCGAAATCGGGAAAATTAACTTCGCTCGCTACGCTCGCCATTCACTTCGCTCCAAACGTTAGTAATCATTATAAATAGTGATTGAGGAGGGAAACCCGGCGCAGAGTACATGATACGTGTCCTTCGTAAAAACTTTTCCTATGCTGTCCCACCTTTCAAGCAAATTTGTCGCCTTTAACCTGTCGAAATGACCCCTTCCCCCTCAAAATGACCTCTTTATATGCCTAGGTCACCTATTCTACCTGATGGCGGCACGGGATTCTCTGGTATTTTTCCACGTAAATATCTTCTCTACACTCTACTATTCACGAATATGTAACTCTCATCTTGCAGAAATGACCCCTTCCCTCTCAAAATGACCTCTTTATATGCCTAGGTCACCTATTCTACTTGATGGCGGCACGGGATTCTCTGGTATTTTTCCACGTAAATATCTTCTCTACACTCTACCATTCACGAATATGTAACTCTCATTTTGCAGAAATGACCCCTTCCCTCTCAAAATGACCTCTTTATATGCCCAGGTCACCTATTCTACTTGATGGCGGCACGGGATTCTCTGGTATTTTTCCACGTAAATATCTTCTCTTCACTCTACCATCACGAATATGTAACTCTCATCTTGCAGAAATGACCCCTTCCCCCTCAAAATGACCTCTTTATATGCCCAGGTCACCTATTCTACTTGATGGCGGCACGGGATTTTCTGGTATTTTTCCACGTAAATATCTTCTCTAAACTCTACCATTCACGAATATGTAACTCTCATCTTGCAGAAATGACCCCTTCCCCCTCAAAATGACCTCTTTATATGCCCAGGTCACCTATTCTACTTGATGGCGGCACGGGATTCTCTGGTATTTTTCCACGTAAATATCTTCTCTTCACTCTACCATTCACGAATATGTAACTCTCATCTTGCAGAAATGACCCCTTCCCCCTCAAAATGACCTCTTTATATGCCCAGGTCACCTATTCTACTTGATGGCGGCACGGGATTCTCTGGTATTTTTCCACGTAAATATCTTCTCTTCACTCTACCATTCACGAATATGTAACTCTCATCTTGCAGAAATGACCCCTTCCCTCTCAAAATGACCTCTTTATATACCTAGGTCACCTATTCTACTTGATGGCGGCACGGGATTTTCTGGTATTTTTCCACGTAAATATCTTCTCTACACTCTACCATTCACGAATATGTAACTCTCATCTTGCAGAAATGACCCCTTCCCCCTCAAAATGACCTCTTTATATGCCCAGGTCACCTATTCTACTTGATGGCGGCACGGGATTCTCTGGTATTTTTCCACGTAAATATCTTCTCTTCACTCTACCATTCATGAATATGTAACTCTCATCTTGCAGAAATGACCCCTTCCCTCTCAAAATGACCTCTTTATATGCCCAGGTCACCTATTCTACTTGATGGCGGCACGGGATTCTCTGGTATTTTTCCACGTAAATGTCTTCTCTACACTCTACTATTCACGAATATGTAACTCTCATCTTGCAGAAATGACCCCTTCCCTCTCAAAATGACCTCTTTATATGCCTAGGTAACCTATTCTACTTGATGGCGGCACGGGATTCTCTGGTATTTTTCCACGTAAATATCTTCTCTTCACTCTACCATTCACGAATATGTAACTCTCATCTTGCAGAAATGACCCCTTCCCTCTCAAAATGACCTCTTTATATGCCTAGGTCACCTATTCTACTTGATGGCGGCACGGGATTCTCTGGTATTTTTCCACGTAAATGTCTTCTCTACACTCTACTATTCACGAATATGTAACTCTCATCTTGCAGAAATGACACCTTCCCCCTCAAAATGACCTCTTTATATGCCCAGGTCACCTATTCTACTTGATGGCGGCACGGGATTCTCTGGTATTTTTCCACGTAAATATCTTCTCTTCACTCTACCATCACGAATATGTAACTCTCATCTTGCAGAAATGACCCCTTCCCCCTCAAAATGACCTCTTTATATGCCCAGGTCACCTATTCTACTTGATGGCGGCACGGGATTCTCTGGTATTTTTCCACGTAAATATCTTCTCTTCACTCTACCATTCACGAATATGTAACTCTCATCTTGCAGAAATGACCCCTTCCCTCTCAAAATGACCTCTTTATATGCCTAGGTCACCTATTCTACTTGATGGCGGCACGGGATTTTCTGGTATTTTTCCACGTAAATATCTTCTCTACACTCTACCATTCACGAATATGTAACTCTCATCTTGCAAAAATGACCCCTTCCCCCTCAAAATGACCTCTTTATATGCCCAGGTTACCTATTCTACTTGATGGCGGCACGGGATTCTCTGGTATTTTTCCACGTAAATATCTTCTCTTCACTCTACCATTCACGAATATGTAACTCTCATCTTGCAGAAATGACCCCTTCCCTCTCAAAATGACCTCTTTATATGCCCAGGTCACCTATTCTACTTGATGGCGGCACGGGATTTTCGGGTATTTCTCCACGTAAATGTCTTCTCTACACTCTACTATTCACGAATATGTAACTCTCATCTTGCAGAAATGACCCCTTCCCCCTCAAAATGACCTCTTTATATGCCCAGGTCACCTATTCTACTTGATGGCGGCACGGGATTTTCGGGTATTTTTCCACGTAAATAGTTTCTCTTCACTCTACCATTCACGATTATGTGACTCTTATCTTGCAGAAATGACCCCTTCCCCCTCAAAATGACCTCTTTATATGCCCAGGTCACCTATTCTACTTGATGGCGGCACGGGATTTTCCGGTATTTTCCCACGTCAACATCTTCTCCACAGTCTACCATTCACGAATATGTCTCTCTTATCCGGGAGAAACCACCCCTTCCCCCTCAAAATGACCCCATAATATGCCGATGACACCTCTTTTCAAATCACCCGCTCCACACACAAAGAATATCTAGAACATAATGAAGTTTCATTGACATCCACATTGTGCTGCCACGTAGTGAGCAGCCGCGGTACTTCACCTTGGTGAATTCCTACGCATTCCCACCTCGCATATTTTTAACACGTTCTTTTCGGTAAGTACGGTCCTAAAATTTTTTTAACAATTTCATCGAATTCTCCCAACTTGAGCACCGGGTTTCCCTCCCAAAAATCGCGATTTTAGGGGTTTTTGGAGGGGGGGGGAGGGGGAGGGGGTGCCGCCAGGATCTAGAAAATTACCGCTCAGGTCTACGTGTTAGAGTGTCCATTTGCAGGCACAATATAATGTACGACAATTAATGACGTTTAATAAACATCACATTTACCAAATATATATGGCAATGTAACTATATTGGAGGCAAACTGGATTGTCCATGATGTTGCTGCATTTTAGCGATATTAATGCGATTATAGCACTCCTATCGTAACCCTTTAACCAACGAGAAATTCGTCAAATGCGATGCAATGAATCTCTGAATTAAGACTATAACATAATAAATCGCTCCGTTAACCTTAAAAAAACATTCAAAGAAACATATAATTGACCAAATGCAAAGGTTTCACGCAAAGAATTAACAAGAAAACACCCAGCTATAGGTCCAAACATATTTGACGAAGTCTGCGTGTGGAAATTGGAAAATATCAATTAATTCTGAACATTTACTACGCACACATGGATAGGACTGCAATCTGAGGCTCGATCACCGACTAATATGTTTTATATTAATTTATATTAATTGTTACTTAAATATGGCCAAGAAATTAAAAATTCATCCAAATTTGCTAATGACTTCACAATCTTAACTCAGAAATCGAGCGATTGTCGGTTAATGTGAGCAATACGCTTCTGCAGACGTTTTTTCCCCACTGCCGCGACTATTATGGCTGGATTTTATCCAGCATTACACTTTTTGATCCACTCCTGAAACAAGCGAACCAGTTTCCATACACCCATATTTGTCAAGAAATTTAATTGACTTTGGAATTAGCGCAACCCTTCACATTCCTTCCTATAAAATATGGTAAGTATCCATCCGAACCACGCGGATAATTTAACTTACGATCATGAATCGCAAACACGATTGTGCGCAAGTTAAATTTTTAAATTAAACATTTTACGACAGGATTGCCGATTAAAAGAAATTATATCATGGATATAGAAAAAGTACTTACAAATACCTTAAAAATCACCGATTAGAAACGGCATGCAACTAAATACAACTGAACTCACCTCTGCTCCCAGCGATGTTCGACGACCGCCTGTGCAGGGAAGACGTTACGCGACCGGGAGGCTAGTTGACGTCGTCGGAGCAGTCCCATCCAGAATACGTTTGCCACCTGTGCGGGAATTAGTGACGATAATATTCTAATTTAAGAGCAGTTACATGTATCTAACTTAATGGACTGAAATATATATATTAAATAAAATCCCACTTAAGTAGAATGAATTACTTAGAGAACTGCAACAATTCAGATCATTCGCACTGGTTCAAAGCGAAATATAGGCAAGAGATGAGGAAACCCGGCTACGACAAAACTCAAATTTAGTTACTGCCTTTACGGTTACGGCCATGATTTAACGTCCCATTCGACGAGCAGAGTACAAACTCTAAAACTACTCCCAAACATCTCTAGATAAGGAACCAGGATGAAAGGGAAAAATATCTGTCACTCCTAGGATTAGATCCACGGGCCCTCGGGGTGGTAGCCGACCCTTAAGCTACTAAAACAATATCCCAGTTTCTCGGCCCGCTATTGAGCATGCACTGATAAATCAATTCCATATCCTCCATTAAGCCATAATGAAGTAATGGGAATCTAACATTAAATAATAAAATTAAAGCAATAAGAGGACTACTGATGGTAACCGACGCAATATCGTGAACGATCAAATGCCATTTCCGAATTCAACTGGTGACTACGTGAATAAAAATCAGTAATACTTCACATTGATCCGTAAAAGTAATAGCAAAAGAACAAGAATATTATATTTTTCCAATCAACGTGAGTCTACTTACCCTCATTCCGTTTCTTCCATCTTCCACCCATTCCGCCGTAAAATTTCTGACTTAAATGCGCAAATGCATTTCAGAGAGGAATCCAGACCTCGTCTCACCAAGCTGAGGGATCTAGTTGCTGTAGAGCTTCTTGCGCGCAGGCCGGATCGTGACTGACGCTCTAACGACTGTACAAGAAGTCGACTGGTGGAAGTCACGTGGGCGTCCGCTCTCGCACAGAAGGCGAGTCGCTGAATGCCCCGAATCCCGTCATTTTACCTCCATCCCGGAGGTCAGGGAAAAATTGCAGAAGGCTGGTGCGGGTGATGCATTCAATTGTTCGTACGCCGGCAGGGATAGTCCGGCATTTCACTTCTTTCTCTCTCGCACCCCACTCGCCCCCGCCATAAGAGCATTGTTTTTCGATCCCACGCGCTTGTATAGTCCGAATGCGGACTTTTAACTCCACTCTACCACCAATTCATTCAGCCTACCACGCGTGCTAGTCACACTTCCGAACAGAAGGAGAGGATTAATGATGGGATTGCTTACGAGGAGATGCAGGCCAGAGGGAAACCTGGCATTTTCTTTGGTTTGCTCCCATATAAAGGTGCAAAACGGTCCTTAGTTATCGGGTGGATAGCGAACTGGCCGACCATTTGGAAGGCCCGGGTTCAAATTCCGGTTGTACCAGATTTTGCAACAGTATACCGGTCCCTAATTAAGAGCTGTGTAGAAGTAGGTAGTATGAGTATAAATAGTTTATTTGGTGCATCAGTTGCTGAAAAATTGTATCTTATTCTATTGCCGATACTTAAACCTAAGGCAAATCCATGCTCGAGACAGGTATCGACCCCGCACCCTTAGGTTTGCCAAGCCATCGCATTATCGAACTGCCCACCACGGTCTGCAGCTGTACGCAGAACGCTGCAGGAGTAATACTCTCCACTGCGTTCCGTGGGATGGATACCCCTTGGCGTCTTTCGTTAACAGCCGGCTAAAGCCAACGCCGAGTTTCTCTTTACCCTTCCTTCGCTCCATTCATCCACGGCGTCCTCCCTAATGTTCCCTATGGCGGAAATAAACTAATTAATAGTTGCCGGCCCCCTCCTCTAATAACGACGACGATGACAGTGGTCCATGGTTTTTACGTCCCATCCGATGGACACACTAAACCTGAAATTCTATATGGCGTCCAATAAGAATAAGACTCCATTTAAATATCCCTGCTGCCTCCCGGATTGAGACCCGGGGTCATCGGAATGGGAGGCCAATAATCTAGCCACCGTCCTATTATCCTATACTTCGCTCTATCGCGTTTGGTTATGCTCTAGGCGCTCCGAGCGCCGAAGGACGGCGTCAGCGGCGTCGGAAGGGTGGGGCAGGAGGGGCCGAAGGCC
Source organism: Platycnemis pennipes (assembly GCA_933228895.1). Lineage (NCBI taxonomy): Eukaryota > Metazoa > Arthropoda > Insecta > Odonata > Platycnemididae > Platycnemis > Platycnemis pennipes. The sequence continues at coordinate 76,738,394 of OW121854.1, forward strand.
CCCCCCCCCCCCACCAGAGTTTGCTCCGGCCCGTTTCAGTCGAAACGGGTTCTTTCTGACACATTATCACACCTTAACATGCCATTTTATCGATATTCTAGTCTTTAACCCCTCATATCCGCCAGAATGCGGGTTACAAGTTTTCCCCCCTCACCCCCCCGCCCCCCAGTGAAAATAGTTACGATGCCCCTGGCCGGCGTCATATGTAAAGTTTTCAAAGGGATCGGGTTTGCTTGGTAGCTAGAGTGCTGTCTTGGCATAGGCAGTGATTTTTCAATGGATTTCCGGTCCCTGCATTTATGAATATAATTTCAAGCTCAACACTCCTTTAATCTAATTGGATGTTATGCTGTGGACCCGTATCTCATATGCTTGGCAACCCAAAGGTTTGAACCGCACCTTGTGCATGGGGGTTGCATTTGCCCTTTAAGTAAAGAGCGCGGATTCGACGATTGTGGCATTGCCATCGGATGACTTAAAACTGAGTTATTCTACATCTACAGTGTGTGTTGGTGTGAGGGCTAGAATTCGGCCTCTCATCCCGAAAGCCTGGGTTCGAATCCCGGCAATAGCGAATTTTTTTAATTGGTGTACCGGTCCCTACTTAAGTGACTGAAGGAGAGCACTTTGAGTGCAGTACTCCGTCCGCCAGATGGTACGTTAAACCTTGGTCCCATTGGCACCTTATGTAAGAAAAGGTTAATGCCGACGCCGGGTTTCTCTCCACCCTTCCCTGAAAACTCCTACATTTACCCATTATCCACCTATCCTCTTTGGTGCAAATTGTCGAATGCCTTCACTAAATAACAGCAATATCTACGATATTCCTAGGTATCGGTGTCCGAATATCAAGCTGAAAATCTCCAAAAGCTTCGAATTAGGATGAATGCACTTGATTTGACTTGGAAATTCCAAATATGGACTTCCTAAATGTTGTATCTCGAGCCAAGGACAGTCGACCGTGTGCCCCTATGCCTGTGGCTATTTGGTTCCCTTTCTCTCACTGTCAGCTGATCTCCCGTTACCTCCCATCGCTCATTCAATCATGCTGAACAATCTCCCCTTGCAGAATATCAAGTGCAAATATCTCAAGCAGGTGCTCGCAAAAATGGTAATAGATTAGGTACTTGAATGGTTGTTTTCACCAGCCCACTGTTTCGTTTCCTGTTGCAAGAGCATTTGAAAATCAAATTCAAAGAATATATTAATCATTGATAGAAAAATATAATTTTACCTAAATCAGTTTTACTCGATACCAGTTTTAACCCATCATATAAAGAGAAGGAAAATGCTTTTGTATGCATAAAATTTATCTCCATTATAAATATTTTCCAAGTATAATTCCATAATCTAGGTATTCTCCTCTTTACACAGGCAACTTAACAACACTCTCCTTCCCTTGGGTCATCTGTCTTCTTTTAAGTCTGTACCCACACTTAATTAAAGGTGCTGCCTAATAGTAGAAAGAAAGAAGTTAGAAGGATGGGAATGGAAGGGTGGAAAAACTCCCAGCATTAGTATTAGCCTACTCTTAACTACAGGGGACCATGGATTAATGTCCCATCCAGCAGGCAAAGTACTGAACCTATTACTTTTCATAAAACATTCAAGTTGTTGCTGTCTTACAAATGTAAAATATCTTTCACTGCTAGAAATCAGATCCAGTCCCTTGGAGTAAGAGGCCAATACTCGAACCATTTTACCAATCTGGCCCCTTCCTTCCCTTGAGTAACAGCAGCAGCCGTTAGTTTATAGATTCTTTGTGATCCTCAAATGTCCCTTCCTACAGCTTTCTCCTTGGACTTGCTTTTAAAGTGGTGACGATTTTTATTATAAGCAGCTTTAACTTTATTGTTCTGGTATTGCTGCTCAACCAACATATTTATTTATTGTTGAGTGTAAGCAACTTATGATTAATTTACAAAATAGCTCATGGTTGAAATCTTAAAAGTTGATAAGCAAAGCACCTGGGAATTTTCGTCAAAAATAGTTTCCCCTGCATGTTAACGTAAATGTATTTACTATAGATTTCTTGATGCTTACCGTATCAGATAAAATGTAAACAACAATGTTTAACAGCAAAATTACCTGAAAAAAATAGTTGTGAACTTTTAAATATCTTTTAGTATAGAATCAAAGATATTATGCATTGCATCAACCTGTGGGCACATTTATTCTCTCAATAAAAAGGTGTTTTTAAATTCTGAGTTCCAGCTGAGGATTGTTATTGTCAAATATTGTTATATACCTACAAAATATTCTTTGATGCCTATAAATATACTCATTAAAAATTGCCAATGCATCAGTAATTTTCAAGTTATTATGGAGTCAGGAAAATTTCAATATTTCACGTAAAAAAGAATATAAAATGTTAAGCTGAAAAATCATTAAGTAACAATATTCAAAAGATTTCTGTAGCGATTGTACCGGTATTACCAAACATTCTCTAGGTCTTGATCTATTGGTTTTGCTCCCAGAGTTACAACCCTCAGTATTAAATGCAAGCATAAAAATTTGGGAAAATTTATACAAACATTGCAAAACTGTACTGTGTTTAGAGAGGTCTTCTCCTGTAAACTGAGCATTTTCTCCAAATAAACTACTTACACTCTTCCCCGGCAAACAGTCTCTGATGTGCTACAAATATATACTTTTTCTATTTCCCTCAACTTTCTCATCATGAAGATTATTATTGTTCCACTCATTCATATACTCAGGTGTCACAAACATACACTCTCATAAAGTTTCAATCAGCATGCTTCATAAACTACAGCAGTTTTTGCAGAATTCCAAGAACCAATTTACGTATATAATTAAGGTGACCAGATTTCTGATCTGCTAAACCAGGAAAAACTGTCGCTTCTCCTGGAGCATAGGCAATTTTGCATATATGTATGTATACATGTTTCTTTGGTTAAGTGAATCATTAGAAAAGTTGTCACTCACTTTTCCAGCACCCGAATTGGTGCAACTTCCTGCTGCTACATATAATGTAAGAGCTTAGTATACTATAAATATTGGAATGTATATATATTAAACATTTTTAATTCAATAGAACAATAAAAGAAATCAATTATTAAGGAAAAAATTTTTAATTCATTTTAATGTGTTTGAAATTATTTTTTGTTAAACTTTTCAAAGAGATTTTTATTCACAATTCAAATTCACAAAAATCACACTTTATTTATGATATTTTTCAGATGAAAGAGGTTTTTTAAGTAAAATTTTATTCTTCAGGACTCTATCAAAAAATGATTTACAACTTTCATCGTTAGAATTTACTCTAATTTTCATTATTGCTTTTATTACGTATCCACTTTCATACTGGTTTTTTCTTCTGACCAGACACTGTTCATGATTCTGAAGACACATCAATGTAACTATTAGATCCTGGTAAGCAGAAAGCATACTCAACATTTAACTTCATGAACTGGAAGGGTATAAACATTTACTGAAAATTTTGAAAAATTTCATTCCATCTATCACTTGAAGACTTCTGTTTCCACTCATCTGTCTTGAGTTTTTCTTCTAAGAATTTCTTCTGTCTAGAGAATTCAGAAAAGAGAGACTCTTCATCTATTGAAGAAACTGGATGTACTGCAAGTTTAAGATATTTATTAACTAAGTTCATTGATTTCGAAACATCTTCCCAATTTGGAATTGCACTAAGTAGTGTCCATTCAAGCACAGAAATAAATTTCAAGTTTCCTGTCCATCCTTCTAAATAATTCAATGCAGTCTGGAAAAAAGTATTAACTGTTTTATAGAATATCTCAGATACTGATTCACCTTCATATTCAAGTGATTCAACAATCATTTACACCTTTGTCCCAACAAACTTGGCTTCTTGTCTTTCTACCATCTGGTTTCTCAAATCGGTCAGGATAACAGCTATGTCCATTAAAGATATATTCTTCTTTTCAATTCTAGGAACAGTGTCATTAAATAGTTTCAATTGAATCACTAAAAAGTGTAGCCATAATTCGGCTGTAGAATTAAAAAAAAAACTAATGACAACTGGGCAGGGGTGTTGGAACTATTTTCGCTGGGAGGGGCCAACCTTGAAAAGAAAAGAAAAAAAATTATGTTCTTAAGAAAAGGGCCCGGCTCCTATGGAAAGGTGGATAGGAGGGGGTGGAGACTAGAATTCTGCTAAAAGTGCATATGAAGGTGGTAGAATATGCATCAGAAGGAAAAAGGCAAGCTGTATACAAGTGAAATTTAATTTTTATTAATGAAGACTCATTTCTCAAGGGCCCGGGGTAAATTCTGGGGGGGGGGGGGGGGGGCGAATGCCCCCACTTCCGACGCTGCTGCAACTGGGCATGCATTTTCAGACAGAAAATAGGAACGTAAGCAGGATATATGTCAAGTATTCTTTTGATTGCTAGTAGTAATGCTAACCAACGTGTACTGCTATATCCAAGCAGTTTCTTATATTCCATTTGAGCAAACAAACAAAATTCTTTTAATTTTTCCACTCGAGAAGTATGAATATAAAAATGTTTATATATCTTCATAACCATTGTTTTTGTAAGGGCACAGCTGAATCCTTTTTCATACTTGGCTTTAATAAGTTGAGATGTACAGTCCATAGACCTGAAGCTGTGGCCATGCATTTACGCTAAAACCAAATCAGATTCTCTGATTTCCTGCCTTTTAAAAAAAGGCATAAGTTTTTGGCTTGAACTTGCTACATTCAGAGCTCTTTTATGCTTTTTTGATGATATGTGATCAGTAATATCAGTACGACCACCATGGGCAACTGAAAAGTTTGTTCCACAGACTGTACATCGCACTTCATGTTCATCTTCAGGTTTTACTTTTTTATAAATTCAAACTCTTTCTGTAAATTATCATTAAATTTACATTTCCTACGAGGAGACATAATAATATAGGGGTATTTTCCTCTTATTTTTAATCTGAATAAAGAAAAAGACCATGCTTTTCCTGTGAAAGTTTCACATCATGAAATCAGACCTAAAGGAATAGAACATGTTCTTTACACAATGAAATACTCAATGTTTCATTGCATACGAGATGATGTTCAAAAAAACCTCTTACCTGTTAGTTGAGAAAGTCATAATGCATACTAATACAGATCAAAGGAAATAATTTCAACTTTATTTTAATTAGTTGCTAAAAACATCTTACATCGTGGAACCAATTAAAATGATATACGTCTTTACATCTCAAATGAGCAAGTTAAACATCCTGGAATTCTGCAGAATATACAGAACAAAAATAAAATGGCAAATTAAAATGAACAAATGAAATCTTATAAATAGTTACAGAACAGTTACTGACATTTTAGTGCGCTGCAGAAATACGTGCCAATTCTTTACTGCTCCAACGCAATTTGCCAGCACGAAACAATTCCAAATCACTTTCTCTCACAGATAATTTGTTCATAAGTACAGTTCCACCACACTATAAATTACCACTCCAATCACCATTCATCGAGGAGTAGTGAATGAGAATCTTTTACAAGTTATTCCCCCACACATGCAGTTCTGCCACTCGTTAAGTAAGCGGTTCTCGACGGGAGCCATATGGCATCCAAGACCACTGGATTACATTATAAACAGTGCTGCTGATAAAGTATCTTTTGTACAGTAACAACGACTACACCAAAGGTTAAAAAAACACTGTGTTAAATAACATACCACAATCACGCACTTCAGACGTATCATCTACCAATCTTACTTTGATAATTCATACAGATTTAATGTTTTTATGGGTAAAAATGTAGGTACATACATACAAATGACTTTAATAGGCTAAATTGAGACAAAAAATTTAGATGTTTAGCAAAAATGGTCTTTTAAACCAATGTCAAATACATAACAACAAAATAATCTTTAAACGTGAATTGAGAACAATAAAAAACTACAAGAAAATGACCAACAATTTTGTTGAAAAACTCAACTAGGAGTGACCTTCAGGACATTTAGAAATGAACCATTCATTAAATTACGTTGACCCAGAAAGGGGAATCTACACTTATATTATAGAAGGAAATTGGAATTGAGTAAATTTTTCTGCTCAGCGAAAACAAACTAAAGCATTGGTAGGCTTACGACTTGTTCGGTTCATGATTAAAAGGTAACATTCTGATAACTTTTGCTGAAAATTATTCAATGTATTACTTTGATTTTAAAAATAGTTTAAAATGGTATATATTGACTTTAATTAAATAATTTTATTATTTTTTGTTTTTGCAGTTACTGTAGCAAACATATGTATGGATTTTTCATGTAAGATGGTGTTTGAATCATTATTTTTACAAGCATTCAAAAAAAGACCAAAATTTAAAAAACAAACCTATTATTTTGATAGCATAAATCCAAAGACCGGTACAAATTAGTATTTTTGTTTAGTCTATCGGGACACCGGGACAAACACCCCAAAACCGGTACTGTCCCGGCCAAACCGGTACATATGGTCACCTTATATATAATGGAAAATTTTTGTCACTCAGTGCTAGTAAATATCAAGAAAAACATAAACTTAATATGTACTTGATGACTCAAATGAAAAATATTTCATAGAAGCCCTGAGCAAGATATGGTATGGCACATTATCTAGTTTCATTTATATTTTTCAAAACACAACTTGAAGGGAAATTTAAAATATTGGAAAAGTCACCATGAAAACTCTCTAACTTGCTCGCATGCATTTTTGTAATGTAATATTGTAGTTGTTTGTCAATTGAAAATCATCCATAATGAGCTTGGCTCACCATGAAAATAGTTTTAGCTTATAATTAAGAATAAAATGGACCTCATAAGATCAAATCATTATCATAAGCGTCAATGAGAACTTAAAATTGTTTTAAGGTAGCACTTACTCCAGCATTCAAATCATCACTCATCCTCAGGATTTGGCTCTGAATTACTGACTCTGTAAGCCACTCATTCATCTGATTTACACATTTCTCAGCAGTTTTCTTGTGGAAGATTAGTGCATCAGCTCATATCTTCACCATAGGTTCATCTTATTCAGTCAAACTAAAGGATTGAAGTTTTTTTGAGTACTGCAGAACTCCTCTATGCATAGGCAAACTTGTGTTATAATTTTAATGCGCTCTTTTATTTTAACATGTACTTATATCTACAAACAAGACTTGGATTTATGAAATCCCGTGAAAATTAAATCAAATCTTTCATTCAGTGGGCTAAAAAACTATGCACAAAAAATTGTTCTTAAGCAAAAATAAATGGAGCTTTTCAGAGCAGTACAGGCTCTTTTCTTCATTTGGTATGGAAACAGAAATTATAAAACAAAAATCTTTGGAGGATAAATTAAGTCAAGCAAAAAGTCTCCAGCCCCAGTTCTCCAAAAAGTCACACAGCTGGCATGGACCTGCCACTACAGTTCTCAAATTCTTCCACCATTTGGACATTATAAGGGGCTATGCATAACCGCAACTATTCATTGTAATCTATAGGCACTCGGATGTTCCAGCACCAGCTGATCAATGCACAGATGCAAAGAATAATTTTTTTTCTGCAGTCAAGAAACTGCCTTCACAAGACATTCATCCTTAAGTGATTCCCCTCATTGACTTAAATCTTGCCTCCTCTTCTTCTAACATGGCATCAAGTTCATCTGTTAAGTTGACCAATATATTATCTGTATAATTGAGGACATCAGCTGGTTCCTGGCCATGCCCAGGAGCAGAACACTCAACATTACTACAGTTCACTTGATTACTAGCAACAGCTTGGTCGGAGGAGGCCCTACCATTATTTCCCATCCTATAAAGAAAGAACCAGAAATATGTAATTTAGCAGTCTTTGGAGAAGAATAACTTTTCATTTCTGACACAAAAAGTGATTTGGCTCTGATAGATATGGATGCCAGAGATTAAGTTAAAAACTTTCAGGTATTACTTAAGAAGCATAACAAATATATACAGATACCAAGAAATGGTATTGTGAACCAAATAATAACTGAATAGGTAGGTAACTGGTGAATGACAATGTTACAGGTATTTCAAGTAGTAATTCCAAGAGATCACTTGAGAAATTTGATCACTATTAAAATTTGAAAACTCTTATCTTTATGATCACCAAATAATGAAAGAGACAATTTTTGGGCAAGTACGAAAAAGTTAACCACCAGCATTAACCCTCCAGCTGGTTATCCTGTGATTTATACGGGTTAGGCAACCCTCCATACTCTGTGTATCCTGCAATTTTCCTGTCTGGTCCTCCTATCCTATGCATTTCTTTATGGTGACATAGATCTACATTTTCACCAATAGATGGCACCTACATTCACTTTTTGAAGGATGACTTCACACACATTCTTTCCTCTTTTCTTCAGACTTCCTTATTTCAAAGGAAAAAATACATTTTTTTGACCAGGTTATTGAAAAAAAATTACCCAGCTGGAGGGTTAAAAGAAGATTTCATTAGATGCTTTATATTAACCTACAGTGTAATACTAATTATATTATGCAGCACTATACTAATCAATTCTATTCCAACATGGAAAATCAGGGTAAGTGTAAAGAGCAGGGACTCAGTAGCAAATAAATACATATTAAAGCCCAAAATAATGAAATGATTCAATGATTTGATGATTTAATCAATATTTCAGAATAGTGTTGGATGATTCAAGTAGCTCTCATTATGTTACTAATCTAGAGAAGCAGAATGTAACATTACATTCATGAAAATACTCATACTTAAGCTCTTTCTTTTGAAGGGGCTGTTATCAAGGAAGCATATGCTACAACATAGAAAGCAAATGTCATTTAGTGATACAAGTCCCATAGCCTATGATTAAAATATCACTGGCATTTCAGAGATGTTAAGTGAAAGGGATAAATGCATGAGCTAAAAACAAAAAGAAAATTCACCTAAGGTATGGCATGTTCATATTTGTTCCCTAGTAATAGATAATCCTGTTTAAAAGTAATAATACAAAAACCTTCAGAGCATGCATTTTTAGGAACTTATTTTTCTTAACAGGTAGAATTAAAAGGAGAGAAACAATATCAGAAGAACTTACTTTCTAACTTGAAGGTATTTCAACACAATCCAATTCAATAATGCACATTTCATCAATTCAACTATTCAAATTAGCAGTTTTCAAATTTTCATTTGAAAAACATTTGTCATCAAGTACATGTTAAGTTAATGTTTTGCTTGATATTTACTAGCACGGAGTGACAACATTTTCCATTATATGTGTAAATTGGTTCTTGGAATTCTGTAAAAACAGCTGTAATTTATGAAGCATGAGGATTGAAACTTTATGAGTGAGTATGTTTGTGGCACCTGAGTATATGAATGAGTGGAACAATAATAATCTTCATGATGAGAAAGTTGAGGGAAATTGAAAAAGTATATATTTGTAGCACATCAGAGACTGAAAAAAGCTCATGCTTTCCTGGTGTATGCTGGTAGTGAAGGCTGCTCGGGTGCTCCAACAGGTAATCTCCCCCATAGGCAGCCATGGAGGAGATTTCGAGAAAATGCTCAGTTTACAGGAGAAGACCTCTCTAATCTCAGTACAGTTTTGCCATGTTTATATACATTTTCCTAAATTTTTAAGATTGCATATAATACTGAGGGTTGTAACACTGGTAGCAAAACCAATAGATCAGGACCTAGAGAATGTTTGGTAATACCGGTACAATCGCTACAGAAATCTTTTGAATATTGTTACTTAATGATTTTTCAGCGAAACATTTTATATTCTTTTTTACATGAAATAGTGAAATGTGCCTGACTCCACTATAACTTGAAAATTACTGATGCATTTGCAATATGTAATGAGTATATTTATAGGCATCAAAGAATTTTTTGTAGGTATATAACAATAGTTGACAATAACAATCCTCAGCTGGTACTCAGAATTTAAAAACACCTTTTTATTGAGAGAACAAATGTGCCCACAGGTTGAAGCGGTGCCTAGTATCTTTGATTCTATACTTAAAGATATTTAAAAGTTCACAAATATATTTTTCAGGTAATTTTGCTGTTAAACATTGTAGTTTACATTTTTAGTTTTACATCTGATATGGTAAGCATCAAGAAATCTATTGTAGATAATTTACCTTAACATGCGGGGGAAACTATTTTTGACGAAAATTCCCAGCTGTTTTGCTTATCAACTTTTAAGATTTAACCATGAGCTATTTTGTAAGTTATTCATAATTTGCTTAATCAACAATAAATAAATAAGTTGGTTGAGCAGCAATACCAGAACAATAAAGTTAAAGCTGCATATAATAAACATCGTCACCACTTTAAAAGCAAGTCCAAGGAGAAAGCTGTAGGAAGGGACATTTGAGGATCACAAAGAATCCATATAACTAACGGCTGCTGCTGTTACTCAAGGGAAGGAAGAGGCCAGATTGGTAAAATGGTTCGAGTATTGGCCTCTCACTCCAAGGGACTGGATCTGATTCCTAGCAGTGAAAGATATTTTACATTTGTAATCCAGCAACAACTTGAATGTTTTATGAAAAGTACTAGGTTCAGTACTTCGTCTGCTGGATGGGACATTAAGCCATGGTCCCCTGTAGTTAAGAGCAGGCTAATAGTAATGCTGGGAGTTTTTTCACCCTTCCATTCCCATTCTCCTAACTTATTTCTTTCTACTATTAGGTAGCACATTTAATTAAGTGTGGGTACAGGCTTAAAAGAAGACAGATGACCCAAGGGAAGGAGAGTGTTGTTAAGTTGCCTGTGTAAAGAGGAGAATACCTAGATAACATGGAATTATACTTGGAAAATATTTATAATGGAGATAAATTTTATGCACACGAAAGCACTTTCCTTCTATTTATATGATGGGTTAAAACTGGTATCGAGTAAAACTGATTTAGGTAAAATGTTATTTTTCAATCAAGGCTTAATATATTCTTGGAATTTGATTTTCAGATGCTCTTGCAACAGGAAACGCAACGGTGGGCTGGTGAAAACAACCATTCAAGTACTTAAACTATTACCATTTTTGTGAGCACCTGCTTGAGATATTTGCACTTGATACTTATTCTGCGAGGTGAGATTGTTCAGCATGATGGAATGAGCAATGGAAGGTAACGGGAGATCAGCTGACAGTGAAAGGAAGTGAACCAAATAGCCACATGCATAGGGGCGTGTGGTCGACTGTCCTTTGCTCGAGATACAACATTTGGGAAGTCCATATTTAGAATTTCCAGGCAAATCAAGTGCATTCATCCTAATTCGAAGCTTTTGGAGATTTTCAGCTTGATATTCGGACACCGATACCTAGGAATATCGTAGATATTGCTGTTATTTAGTGAATGCGATCGACAATTTGCACCAAAGAGGATAGGTGGATAATGCGTAAATGTAGGAGTTTTCCGGGAAGGGTGGAGAGAAACCCGGCCTCGGTTTTAGCCTGCTCTTACGAAAGGTGCCAATGGGACCAAGGCTTAAAGTCCCATCTGACGGACGGAGTACTGCACTCAAAGTGCTCTCCTCCAGTCACTAAAGTAGGGACCGGTATACCAATTTAAAAAATCCGCCATTTCCGGGTTTCGAACCCGGGCTTTCGGGATGAGAGGCTTGAATTCTAGCCCTCACACCAACATATATGTATCTGTATATGTAGAATATCTCGGTTTTAAGTCATCCGATGGCAATGCCTCATCGTCGAATCTGTGCTCTTTAATCAAAGGGCAAATGCAACACCCATGCCCAAGGTGCGGTTCAAACCCGTGACCTTTGGGTTGCCAAGCATGTGAGGCATACTACACCTAGGTCTAAATAAGACTTTTATTTGCATCACTTCAACTAACTTGTCATTAATTCTGATCTAAGAATAAACGCCTCTTTCGACAACACTATCCTCCTTCGCACTTCGATGCTACTCTACCCTTTTTCCCTCAGCATACTACCCAGGTAGCTAAAGTGCTTCGCCTTATCCAGGTTGCGACCTCCGACTTTCAAATCTGATCCAGCCAATATAACGACTTAACTGTGTGACTACGAACACGAAAACCGATCAATATGGATTTCAGAAAGATTAATACTATCGCGTCTCACTGTTCTTGATAAAAGTCTTGCGAGAGAATAAAATGACGCACACTTGCCGACATTTTTGAGGTATTATTTAAATTTCATTTATGATGCTGAGGTTTCAGATACATCAGCCGGAAGTAATTGAAAGTATTTCCTCCTTAAGTAATATAAGCCTTTCTTTCAATTTGATTGGAAATTTGATTGCGGGCCCAATTGTTCATGAAAGCAAATAAGATAGTACCGTAATTGAATCAGATTAGATTGTGAACTACAGTTGATTTCGCTGAAATATATTTCATCACGTATTAGCAGTGGTAGACTTGCTATTAGGTACTCCAACAGCCAAGGTTATACGGTATCATCAATTTCTTAAATCTAAGACGAACACTACTTTACTTTACTTTAGTGTTATTTAACCTGGGCTAGATGGGGCTCGATGGCCCCCTCTACTCCTATCCCAGGGCTCATTAAAGTACATCGTAAGAGGTTTTGATTAGAGACAAGATTACAAATATATGCATAATTAGAGCATAATATGTAATTTTACATGCATAAAAGTTTACGACTTCTAAGCAAAAGACAAAAAAAAAAAAAAAAATGGAAATACAAAGAAAAATTAAAGGACAAATCTGATAACTGAAACAAGAAAAAAAGAAAGAAAAAGAAAAATGCAGGATGAAGACAGAAAATGTAATGATGAATGGATAATATGTAATAGGATGAGGTGACATTAGGAGGAATTGCTAGATGGGTATTTGAAACTGTATATCGGGATTGCGAAATTGGGGAGCGTGTAGAGGAAGATCAACGAATCATTTTCGGTAGGTCCCTAGAAAGTATTTAATAAGTCTTATATTATTTAGGTTTGATCTTATTTCGGATGGCAACGAATTAAACTCCCGGGCAAAGGTTGTGCGAAAAGAACCAGCCATTCTTGACGAACGGTGACATGGGATCACAAATTAATTGTTTCTGGTCGGTATGTTGTGTATTGCCCCCAATATCTGTGGTTACCCCCAATATCTGTGGTTGCCCCCATCAAATTTAGGTGTTGAAAAATGTAAGTTGGTGCATGAACCTTCCAAACATTATTCCCTACTAATAGGACCTGGAGGATACATCTCTCATTCATTTTCAGCATGCCCTCCTCGAGGTAAAAAGGGGTCATGTGGTCCGTATATCCAGGCCTTAGAGCGTACCGCAGACAAGCGTTCTGGGCAACCTGGAGCCTACTCAAGTCCATGCCAGAAAGTTCACTGCATGGCACCAGGCAATAGTCCATGGTGGGTTGCAATAAAGCTTTGATCAGTTGTAATTTAATCTTAGCCCCGGGTTTAAAATGCATCCCCCTAAGGCACCGCAAACCCCAGTGAACCCTTGAAATGGCCTGGGAAACTTGTTTATCCCAGGAAAGATTGAACGATATAGTGATGCCCAGGTATCGAAAAGAATCAGCGTAAGTGAGGACGGTATTTTTCAGTCTGATCCCAGGTGTTTGGGCTCCAAAGAATTTCTTTCTGATATTCTTTTGCCCGATCACGGCCGCAGTACACTTTTGGGGGATAATGGCCATCCCCATCTCAGAAATCCATTTACTCACACAATCAACGTCGTCATTCATCCGTCTCACGCATACGTCTAAGGATGGGTCGGATGTGTCCGAAAATAGAAGGATGTCATCGGCGTGAAGCATTACACGGCCGTGTGTCGATAGGTGGGAGACCCCGGTAATGAATAAATTGAAAAGTAACGGAGAAAGGCCGGAGCCCTGCGGCACTCCGACTGGAAAGTTGCGCCAGGCCGGATGCTTCTTCCATCATTTAAAGAACTTCCGCGTCCGTCTTTCTTACTATCCATTGTACTTGCTCAATTCTCCCCTGCACTCATACTTGAAGCCAACAATTATTTTATATCCCCTTTCCCCGTGCCCACATCTCGGATCCATATAATGCCACGCCGTACATAAAGCTCTCTGATAACCCTTACTGTATGTCTTTGTTAACGTATCCGGTCGTAAGTTATCTCCTCTTCATAGAAGCCTTCTTTGTTAATGAAATCCTCAACCCGCTATCTTTAGTACTACGCTTGCCCCGTCAAAGATACTACCCAAGTAAGTAAATCGTTCCATCTGTTCAATTCCACCCTCGCCTACTTTCATGTTTGCCTTATATTCTTTTCTTGGAAAATCTCATGACTTTTGTGTACGAATAGCAGCGGTGGTAGTTATTTGGGAAAGGTTACCAACAGCAAAGGTCATTTGCGCTATTTATGATAGATAGCTTTTTGGATAAGGGTAGGCGGAAAGGGAAAGGCGGTAGGTTGGAAAGCAACCCATCGTCGTCGTCCGCCTACTCTCGAATAAAACGCCAAGGGGTACATGGTTAGACGTTCCATTCGACGGACGGAGTAATGAACTTGAGGTACTGTCCGAATAGCACTCAAAGAAGGGATCGGTACAGCAATGAGAAATTTCGGCTCAAGTCGGGTTCAAAATGGAAACCTCGGGATTGAAATCTAGTACTCTAGAACATCAACTCGATCCTCACTTTGATTCATCTTCAGCTCACATTTCACACTATGAATTTTCAAACCCCCTTTAGCCATTGCCGTACCTTAAGAGACTTAATAACTAGCACTTGCCCAGTCGCAAATCTTACGGATTTAGCTCTCCTATTTTTATCCACTCATCAGCGTCGTACCAGACATCTCTACCATCTACTTGGCATGCAAGCCTTAGCGGTTTAATTTGCCTCGATAATGGACACACATAGCAGACAAGTAGTTGAAGTTATATTCTGCACGTACGATGCATGAACACCAAAGAGAGTGCACCCTCTCCCGGAATGCAATGCCGACTTCCAAACAAGGCGCTTGTGTTTCAAAGAGAGCATCTACGTCCCTGAGTATAATACTGCCATAGCGCGTATGCACTTGAGTAAAACGTTTACGATCCACTTAGAGAAGCGCTAGAGTGCTATGTCGTGCCCTTCCCAGTCTCCTCGTCATTCTCTTTGAACAAAAGGCAATTATTCTGCAAGATTCTTGAGGCATTTTTACACGATGCTTACCAATGTAGTCTGATGCATGAACAGATGCCGATTAAAAATTGCATATTGTGGAACTACAATATTATTATATTTCGCGCATCCACTCACGCAATTTCCTTGGTTTGATACTGCTTCCAGTTGTAATTTTATTTCTCCTTGAACGTAACTTTGTCGCGCGAGACGTAGTGGAATGATATCATGATAAGACACAGGATATAGCGCTTATTCCACAGGTTTTTACTAGCGGTAACCGCTTTCTTGACGCATTATTTTTGTACCTGATGATGGCTTAACCGCTGAAACGCGTTGTACCGCTAATAAAAACCTGTGGAATAAGAGCTATATCTTGTGTCTTTCATCTTTATTTCTCCGTGTAAAATCTAGTACGTCACACCTTTGAGGCTGCTCGCAGGAGAAAATGTAGATGTTGATATAATTCTCCTACGGCCCTGTTGAGTTCTCATTCCCTGAACTATCCCAAAATGTATAAGTGTGAGTCCTCATTCTGCTCTTGCTATATAGCTCTATCCTCACCAACCAGACTCGTTTTCGAGTTGAACACTATGGTTTGTATAAAATTTGCAGTTTCTGGCGAGATTTCATGGAACATATTTGAAAATATAGAATGAAACAAGCTGTCGTATTTGTCCAGTGTTTTGTTTGGTATGAGATACACAATGCGTTTCGGCACCCTGTGCTATTTTCAAGTGTATGCATCTGTATGCGTCGGATATGTACATACATACTATGTTTCGCTGCCGCGCAGCGGTTGCTTGCAGGGGACCCTTCTTTTACTAAGTTTTTGCCTAATGACTAGGTATTAGCTACTCGACTTTATATTTCTTCTCTTTATTTATTTACGCACTTGCAGGTATTCTGTATTGAAGCGCGTTGAACGATAAATGATATCCGACTCATACAATGTACGCCCTTGGGTTATGTGATATTATTACCCTTACAGGGATGCTAGTTTCCTCCTTAACTGAAGTTGAATCTAGTACATCGAAAATGAGAGCAAATGGCAGCTTTAGGAAGTTTATGAAAAGAAAGACTTCGGGGGAACGAAATAATCTTAAAGGCTTCATTTTCGGCTTCGTTCTCTTGTTTCCTACTGGGTGATAGTGTTGGTCGGCACTGACGAAGACTGAGTGTGGTTGAAATCATATCATCATCATATTATCATCACATGGTTGACATAATCATCATCATGTGTGATTTTCATGTCTGTACATGCAATTAAAGGTGCTTCAGACAAGAGGGAAAGGTACAAGGATAGGAATGGAAGGGTAGGAAGTAACGGTGAACGGAAACCCGGTGGCAGCATAAGCACCGAAGGGACCACGGCTTAACGTCCCATCTAACGGACTAGCCAGAAATTGCCGCGTATTTATACTCTCCTCAGTGCTTCAAGTCGCCTTTGATTAGTCAGCGCCGTATTGCTTTCATTTCAGTCGTTCCAGAGCTGGTTTCCGTGCGCTGCACCGCTGAGTTTAAAACCGTTGTCTCGGTAGAAGTTGTCCTTCTCCAGTATGATTTCCACAGTTTTTTAAATCACACGGTCTCAGTAGTAGGTATTTTGTGTGGAACAGGCGTTTGGTGTGGTCGTTGTCGAGGCTGTGTTGAGCAACCACAGACTGAACCGCGTGGTGGTCTTTTTTGGGTCTCTCATATTGTTTTAGGCGCTTTTCTGTTATCCGGCCTATTTCCCCGATGCATATTTTACAGTGTTTACGTGAAATGAGGCAGACGCCAAGCGTTTTGAGTTCTAAGCTGTCATTCACTGAACTCAGGACCCTGTTGTCAGGGCATTCCTGTCGATTGACAGTTTCGATCTCGTGTTTGGTCAAAATTCACGAGGTTTAATTCAAAACTGTAGAGAGGCAGGCTCTTCATCAACATTTGCCTGGAAAAACTGAGATCTTTATTCAATTTCGGGTTTCACCAGTATTTATTTCGCGAATTCTGGTGTTATTTCGTAATAAACAGACTAATTATATGAAATAGACAAATAAAAACTCGTGTACTCGAACCGCCCACAAAAGCTTAGCTTTACTTAAGTATTTTAGTTATTGTAGAAATAACTTATCATTATCGACTTGATATAAATAATTCTTCAAGTTGCTTATGACGCAGGGCGTCGAAACGCGTTCTAAGGAAAAATTTTTTGTTGACATAACGAGATACCTTATTTCGTTCGTGGATTATTTTTTTCATCAGGTATATTTACTGTAGCGGACAGATAAAGTCGGCTTGTATGCGCTGTGAAACCCGAAAATGATGCGTTCACTGGCAGCTTCGGTGTATTTCGAGCATCATTCCTCGGGGAAATCAGCAGTGACCGTGGCCGCCGGCCAGTTAAGAATGAGAGTCTTCTGACCACCCGTGGCGGTTCTGTGTAGGCGGTGGAAATTGAAGCAGATTATTTGGACCCCAGGAGTCGAGAGACTGCCCTCGTATGCTAGACCCCATGCGGGCCCTTTGACGATGGTGTTCAATGAAAGGGTTGTCCCCTTCACGGACGACGATGCGGGTCAGTGTTCACCTTATTACATGTCCGTCTTAAGGGTGACTGAACCACGTGATCTGGTCACAGAAGTCTTCAGAACACTTTCTTTCGGGTTAAATGAGGTCCCTTTCACCTCCTGAAATTTTTGTCTCGACAAATGTACGGCTCGGTGTAATACAAGAGATAACTCTATCGATGAGCGTCAGTGAGCCAAGATAATAGACAAATAAATGCTGATAGACAAGTTAATGAGAAATCAATGAGGGGAACCGAATGAAGCCTCAAGGTAAGAAAACTGAATTTACGAGTGTTTCCGGGGATCAGATTTGTGGGATGGTTACAGTAATGGTTTCCCATCTCGATGGTCTGGGTTCGAGTCTCGGCAGTGGCAGATTTCTATATTGGCATACCGGTCCCTACTTAAGTGCCGTGTGGAGAGCACTTGGAATGCAGTACACCGTCTGACAGATGGGACGTTAAGTTGTGGAACCCTCGGCCTTTCGTTAATCGTTGGCTAATGCTGACACTCGTTTTCTCTCCATTCTTTCTATGTTCCCTGAAATATCCGACCCAATTATCCGCTTATCCCAAAATGAGTAAATCACCTTGGTTTCGGGCTTATCCCTCAAATATTACAACAAACAAGAGTTTCAATAAATTATTAATTAATGATGAAGGTAACATCATTAATTTAAACGGGATGTACCTTGGATACAAATGAGTACTGGTTTGTTATAATAATTATAGCACTGGTCACTACCTGGAGCCCGGTTCGAATCCTGGGAGCCCGAAGAGGTAGTTTTATAGTTGAAATTCCGTTCCTAAATGTGAGGATAGCACTTGATCAACCAGTGGCCTTCACTGTGTGTAGAAGGAGAGTAGTATGTCCCCCGTCGGGTGGGACATAAGAGTGAATCCTTGGACGTCTTTTCTTGCAAGTAGGCTAATGTCGACGCCGGGTTTCTCTCCGCTGTTCTTTAATACCCTACTTTTGTACTTGACCTCAAAAACTCACCCACTATAACTAGCCTCAAATGTCGCCTCACCTAATGGCTGTAGCAATAGCAATTGGACGAAAATGAGGGTAAAACTGAAGATGAAAGTATGAAGAAGCGATTGTCGTATGAAAAAGAGAAGCTAATCAGCATGGCTGATTTACGACGATGGTCAGTGAAGATGCTGGGAAAAAAATAGTGAAGAATTTCGTATGGACCATAATTTGAATGGCTCGAAAACTTTGGCCCTTGGGAAATGATGAATATGTCTTTTGATATCAAGATATTCGAGTTATTTTTTTAGGAGAATGGAGACAGAGATAGGATGAGAAATGTAGATGACCAGAAAGAAGGGATTACAGGCACGGTCCGGGAAGAAAAGAAGATGCAAAATAAACTTAGATGAGGAAAGGGTAGGTGAAAAAAGAATGTAATTAAAGGAAATGGAACGAAGAACCAACGTTGGAGAGCGAGTAAAACTAGAGAGAGGGAGAAATTTAATAATAAATTTAATTAATAATAAAATAAGAAAAGAAAACAAGCAAATGAATAGGCATTTTATACTGAACAATAAGAAGAATGGGATGTGTAAAGTTATGAAGTGGAATGAGGCAAAGAAAGTGATCGGGGAGAATAGCAAAGGAAGGCCTCATAATAGATATATATGAAGCAACTAGTGAAGAATATAAAAGAGAAGAATCATGCCGGTATGATGAGGTTAGCCTTAAGAAGAATTGTGAGGAGAGCTGAGTGAAACCAATCTTAGGATTGATGACGAGTGATGGAGTCAAGGGTAATGGCGTTGGGGAAGAGATGTCTGATGGGAGAAAGGTCGTTAGGAAGGGTCCACCAATCTTGCCCTGATCGATAGAATTCGATGAAATTGATAGGGAAGTCTCATTACGTGAGAGCTTTCCGCATTCGGAAAGGCTGACCTCTATGCTCGGAGAGTAGAGCAGATGGTCGTTTCAGTCAGGCCGCCCCAGATGAGGAACTTCGCAGAATGAGAAGGCAGCCTCTGACACCCCTCTCTTTGAGAAACTCTACGCTCAGTCCATTAAAGCTGATCAAAAGCTTCACGGAAGTAACCAAGAGCAAGATTTTTTTGCTCTAGATCCTTGAAAATATTTAATTTTTTTAGAGTAGGATGGTTCAAATGGAATGGCATTTTAAGAAGGGTGGGAAAGGAAAGGAACCAGCTGAGAGAGTAAAGTAAAATAGCCTAGTTAGGCGGCTAATATTGAAGGAAATGTTTACATCTACATCTACATAATACCCTCCAAGCCATCATAAAGGTGTGTGGCAGGGGGTAAGTTCACACCAAACATGCACTACATATCATTAATAAAAAAGGATTAGTAATAATATATTATACTAGTTTAAACTTCAATTTTAAAAAAAGATAAAAATAGCAAAGCAAGCATGCAATATAATGCTGTTAGTTGGGTTACCTTAAGGTCCTTATACAAACATACAAATACATATGCTATCAATTGATACACTCGTATTGGATATATTTACCGCTATTCATATCCCTAATTATACGAGTAAAGAAGGACATTTTGAATCTGCCAGTTCGGCAATCAATTTCTCTAATTTTGTGATTATGGTCCAGTCTACCATAGTACGTTGGGGTTCGAAAAAAATTTTTAACCTCATCAGTAAAAATATTATCTTGGAGTTTATTTAAGAGATTAAGTCTAAATTTCAGCCTACGATCTGACAATGATTCCCATTTTCATTCATTGGTTACGCTAAAATAGTTATGGTACCGTCCCTTTACAAATCTTGCAGATCGTTCAAGTTCATTATTTATGCCTATTTCGTATGGATGCCACATACTGGCAGCGTATTCCAAATGAGGTATAACAAGGGAAAAGTATCTGATTTATTGTACATGATCGTCACATTTACCCAGTACTCTTTTGATGAATCCCAGTTTACGATTAGCTTGACCCATTATTTCACGTATGTGTTTACCACAGGAAAGATCATGTGTCAGTCTTATTCCAAGATATTTAATGGATTACACTTTTGTTATTTTATTGTTACTTATTTTGCAAGTGCTTGGAGGAGAACTATTCTTTTTCCAAAATTCATTAATACTCATTTTTTTAAATTTCATTCTAACTGCCATGTATTACACCATTTTTCAATTGCTAGTTGGGTACACTTTATGTTGCCTTGATAATGACGCTATAGCCGTCGAAACCGCGGTCGGTCTTGCAATAAAAGTGTGGAATATACCAATATATTTTTATTTTCATGATGCTCCAATTTCACAAAGTTACGCCCGAGGGCATTTCTTCGATTTCTTCGAATTGCTAGTAGGTCATCATTTAAATATTCTTTAGAATTGGGCATAGAATTTATTCTTTATCGTTTACGGGGTAGGGATCATGAAGGGAGTAATGATACGAAATAAAGTAAGAGAAAATATGATTAGTAATGGCGGAGGATACTAAAAGGGTTCTTACAGTTCGAAGATGCTCAGAACCGTGAAAAACAGCGGAAATTGACCAATTTCTAACTCTCCAAAGTAAGATTGTCAACTGGGCCCTGAGACTCCGTGTGAAACTTCGTTTTTTTCTGGACTCAGGATTTCACATCAATTTCTCCGGGTGAGTGTCTGGCGCGAAAAACATTTTGAATTATTCACTAACGCAGATATTCTATCGGCAATACAGCATTCCTTCCACAATTTTCGATTCGAATGAATAAGTTCAATCTTTACGCGTCTTAGTCTTCAGGTTAAAACGTCTTTAAAATCGGTTCAGGAAATTCAAAAATTCCATTCGACTAGTTGGCGGTTTAAATTAATCGTGTGAAATTTTTGTGGAGGGGAAAATGACGATTTGTTGAAGCGAATGAGGCACTATGAGGCCGAAATATCATAAGTTCAACTGTGGCATAGGTAACCTAAAGAAGTTAAAAGAGTCGACAAACAAAAGAATAGAATGAGTAGAAAAAATACAAACAAAATGTTGTCAAAATGACAAGTACGGAGAGATCCTAGAGTTCATCGAAGACGCAAGGAACAGGCCAAGCAGGCGAGCGAATAAGGTTGTCACGCACTTGGGCTCTCTCAGATCCGTCACGTATACGATAACGTCGATATAGAATACTAAGCATAACCATAAGCCTACACTTTAACACCATTGTCATGTATCTATTAAAACTGGCTACATAAATAATTGTCAAAAATATACCCGCCGTCTTAAACTCAACACCAGGTATTCCGCTCAAAAGTGTTTAGGAACCAAATTCGTCGCCACAGCCAGACATACATGTCTTTTTTCATTTTTCTCACCAATTATAAGTCTAGGAAACGAGTTCCGGCGAGATGTGGTGGAAGTTTTCCATTATGGATAAATGAAAAAACGTAGTGAACTCCACAGTGAATTTTATTGCGACGACCTAGGTTTCGACACGTAGTGTCGAAACCTAGGTCGTCGCAATAAAATTCACTGTGGAGTTCACTACGTTTTTTCATTTATCCATAATTATAAGTCTTACCTTCCTGCCATCAAGGATCGTCTCATATTTCATTATATCTTTGTTGCTGACGCATTTTTACTCCATGTTAAATACTCCGTCATGAGCGAATTGAATGAGCGAATTGAATCAGTCAACATTAAACTTTACTATGGCTTCACTAAGCAAAGCTTTCCCGAAATTTCTTCGGCATACCTGCACAGTTCTTTTCAACCATAAGTTCTAAGTTTTTTCATTGAGTGGTATCTAGCACAATACTTCCGGTAACCATATCCACTTCGTAGACCACCTAATCCGCGGAGCAAAGAGAGACTTATATCGTGACTTAGTTCTATACGCCTGTTTGTGAATTACTGCTGGGCAAATATAAGTCTTTCCTATCAACCCTCCTAAGCGCGAAATTATCTCCGTCGAAACGTCCGTTTACCATTATCTCTCACTCTCTTGTAACGAGTTTTTTTTTTTAGACACACAGCGAAATATCATCTGATGGTGGGGTTTGGAAGTAGAAACGTATGCAACAATAAGCAGGGTTACCATTTGTAAATTATTTTGGCTAAATCCACTTTTAAAAGTTGCACGAATGTTGCTAGATGGTTTTTCACATATTATTTAAAAAGAAGCTACAGTTTTTATATCCTCCGGTAAAGCAGCAAGATTTTTTTCAAATTCAGTTCAAATGACTATATCTAAGCAAGGAGGCAAATACGAGTATGTGCGAAACGTTAAAATAAAATACGACAGCTTGTTTCTTACTCCAGTGTCAGATACGCTTCAGGACATTTTTCCAGAAACTGTTAGCCGAAACGCGTTGTGAATTTTATATTTAAAATAAAACTGTGGACTAATACGACAACTAGTTTATAACTTCCGGGAAAAGTTAAATTGTTCGTACGCCAATGCAAGAAAACATATTTGACCTGATGTATACTGACAATTTAAAATGTATTTTACGGTATTCATTGCAATTTCATTCCTAATATGTAGATATTATTTCCCATTCCTATCCTTGTCCTTTTGTTTACTATAAATTGTTCTACCCTATTAGGTCATCAATAAGAAATAATTTGGCCACCAACTATAAATGTTTAACTTGTCTGAAATATGTTACGAAAAGGTTTCTCATAATTTGATGATATTCACCCCCCTGCCACTCACCCTTGCTGTGTCTCGCAGGGTGTTACGTAGATGTAGAATTTATATTTAAAATGTTGATTACTAAAAGTAGCTACATCTGACAAGTAATCTCTAAAGAGTCTAATTCTTAAAAATGGTTGCCAACTCATGCTAAATGTTGCTAAATTTAGCAACAACGTTACTAAAATGGCAGCTCTAACTATTGTGCATTGACATTCTTTACGAAATTAGTTAAGCTCCAGTGCATGGTATGAATTTCTCTTACGCGATAACCAACCATCATATGACATTTTGTCTCGTATGAGACTCTCTAGATTACTAGAACCAATATGCTTCAGCATCAAATCCCGCTGCCTATCGAGAGAGTACTCAGTTACACTAGCTGATAGAGGTATCATGAGATGCATGCATTATATTTATCTTACGGGTTTATGCAGGTATGCTTAAATCTTCAAAAATATTCCTCCCTAATCTTATCTCTATTTATTTGATTGATCTGTATAAATCCAAAGAGTGAGATTTTGTGCTCATGTTGTTGAAAATTTATGTTTATATATTAGTATCAAGAGTGCCCTTCGTTGCAGGCTTAGCTGCGCGGTTGTAGTAGTGGTTTGTGTTACGTATGCCGATGAGCCATTAGAAATTAGAAATTAATAGGGTAGACCCATTTCTAGGATATTTTAGTCTCTTGAATACCGCAGAAAACAATTATCCATGCGGTAATTAAAAATATTATATCCAAGTACTCCTCTATGCGGCACACTTGAACCTTTTTTGCCTCCTCATTATCAGCACGCTGAAAGCGAAAATGCAGTTTAATTCGCTAATTATCATGGGCCTTTCTGGCCTATGATGTATTTTTACATTGAGATTACGTTGGTATTTATAACAAAAAAGGAACAAGTAAATTATAAAAGTGTTCAAATAAAAATAAAATAAATACAAAAAATATATACGTTTTAATCTCATTAAGTGCGTATTCGCCAGTATTAGGCTTCAAAATTTACACACATATTGAAAACATCCTTCTTATATACCTACATATACACACATTATTTTCCAATTTAGATATCTAGTCCAGCATTAGTATTATCCAAGTTAGTCCAACATTTCATAACTATATTATAAAGTATAGTAATTCGTAAATATATCAAAACACAAAATTATATTTTTTCCATTTCACTTAAATTATTAGAGTAGCATGATTCAACAGAGTGAATCCTGGTTGATATTGAATGAATATTTCTTTTCCAAGTGAATATTTTGAAAAGATAAGAAAGGTCACTACCTTGTAAGATATTAAACAAAAGGTCGCGATATGCACTTTTTTGATACATTTGTTTTAAAATCACCCATAACTCCGACATTATCTTACATAGGAACCTTGTTAACCAGAAATATCTCCAAGTCGGACAGATCATATAATTTCGGTGGGTTGTAGACCACCGTTATCATTATTTTAGAACCTGCACTACTGATTTAGATGGCGATATACTCTTGTTTGGCTTCATAAAAATTAGCCGAACGGTCAACACATTTAACTTTTAGTGATGAATGTATGTACAGTGGCGGAAATAATTAACGCAAAGGTGTTTGGCGTCTAAATGCGGCCTATGTGGGAACTAAATGAAATCCGCCAACTTGGCAACATTGAGAAAGTGAGTTCAACATCGGGAATATTCAAACCTCATAAGGATGGCAATAGTTTTTACACATTGACGCAATAGGCATACATTTAAGGTCTACATTCGCAAGAGATCCCTGGAGTTAATATGATGGATCTCCACCACTCTCACCCAGTAGCCATTTCATGTTCCAAAGTTATTATAATTTATATAATGATACTTGCTATTTATTTCATGCATTGACCCCTTTGAAATATTTTTCTCGGTTTAAACTAATGAATTTACACGATAAGTGAATTTATCGTAAGGATGCAGCTTGTTTATTTGCTCGAGATATTATCAAACTAAAATATCCAAAGGGTTGTGGATGAATGTCGTTTTTATTACGTTATTATTCTACTGCTGGAGGCTAGGTTGACTAACTAGATCGTTTATGTGGAGGAATATCAAACATTCAAATTAACATTTTAGCGTATTACCTGACAACTTTTACGTGTAAATACAGGAAACTGGATAATAGGAATCTAAAGACGTGGAAAATAATTCTCACCAAAAGAATCCATCTATCAAAAGCGAGTAAAACTTTTCTTCAAAAATATTGACGATGCCCAAATTGGATACTTGATTTCCAGCGCTTAAGAAGTCGAAATAAAGGATTTTACAAATATTTTGACTTCTTAGTTCAAGCTTACGTATTTGCCAAGTTTGTAATGATGCTGAAAAGTTGATTTCCTTCAATAAATCAGGAGTCCTCATTTAGTCAAGGCTACAAATGGATCGTTTAATTTTACTTTTTCTGTGAATATGAAGCCCAACATAACACTACCGATCGTAATGGTCGTAGTAGCCCAGTGGTAACAGCATTCGTCGACGAACTGAAGGGTCCAGAGTTCAAATCTGGGTGACGCCTCTTTTAACTCCCAACTAAATATTTGTGATGCGACTGTTCTGTCATGAAAACTTCTCAAAGAATAAAATACCCTACATGCGTAAATTTTATACATGGTAAGGATTAGAAAATTAATAGGTCATTTACTTCAAGTCTAAACTCAGCCATTGGGTTGCTCGCAGAATGTGATATTTGACTTAGGTTTTCTGCCCCACTTGCTCCTCAATTCCTGCCCGTCGTCTGATATTCATGTCGACTGACTTGCTCATTCAGTGAACTCCTATTTTTGAAAGCAGGTAGTTGACCGTATCTCTGATGGCCTTTATCACTCGATTTAATGCACTATCCTGATTTTCATGTATGTTATGCAGTACAGCGCAGAAGAAGGCTTGGTGCAGAAGAAATCTATTTCAATATAATTCAGCTTTCGAGTCCATATGCCATATTTGTGAATTTAATATCGATTACTGGCCAGAGAGAAGGCCCCAAATAAAAATGAAAGACTCTTGAAATCGTCATTCATTCTGGTTTAAGTTTTTCAGCGTTATTTTCTACATTTTCAGTGAGATATGCGTATGCTATACGTGGATCCAAATCAATTTTTCTTCTTATTTTGGAAATAGAGGTAATAGTTGATCATAAAACAACGTATGTGGGGATGAAAAAAAATTATTGCGTATTAATGCATGCCAATGCTATTTTTAAATATTCGCTTTTCCACTCGAGAAGTGCCATTTTCCACAGCATTAGGTATTACAAGTGTCCTTTAAGTAAAACTAATTTTGCCAATGTGTTCAGTAATTTTAACTTTTATGAGTGTATTTTAACTAGTAACGTTTTGGATTTGGATTGACCCGGCGTGAACCGAAAATCGGCCACTCCTATGGCAGCATATTTTAGACAGAGGGTCCCGTCTTTACATCACTATGCTTATTCAAGAGATCCGGTACTCCTACATCTCTATCTGATTTTCCAAAGCATTTTTTACTGTTCGGTACACGTCGTCAACCCTACCCTTATTAGAAGTTAGGCGAATCAAAGGCGTGCATAGGAAGGGGTTGGGGTCGTAGTGGCCGAGCTCCGAACCCTCCCCCTAGACACTCAATGATAAGGTCATGCACTTCCCCACCGAAATGGGTTTCTTACCCGCCTTGGGGAGCCTTGAGCGGACGGTTCGAAAGGCGGTCGCTACCCCATTTAGCGGCAAGGAGTGCCGCTGCATGGTTGTGCATTTTTCGGTTTCTCCAGTTGTGGTTTGCGGGTCTGCTGGCGTGTGGACGCGATCTCTTGACTCGCGAGCGCACGGGAGCTCGCCGAATAAACGTATCCTTTTCGCTCGAGAACGTGTCTCCGTATTTTCAATCCCAATGACAACTCTGGGCACCGTGGCCCTAGTATCTCACAGATGCTCTACCATCATGACATTTAATAATAAAAATACATAATAAATTATAGATATTTTAAAATGCCAATTTTTAGTCTTTTAAATCGCATCTTTCATTGATACGTTCATAGTGAAATAAATTTTCTCATGCCTATACAAATGAGCATTTAGATAACACCTGTGAAATAACGTAATAATAAACTATGAATGAAGCGCGTACGGAAAATGGTGATTCGTTTCCGTCGTACCAATTTACGACGAAGTTTTGCAGAACCTAATGTGACGGATAAGGAGGGACTCCCTGCATTCGGCTAATTCAGGGTATTGAAGGTGAAATAACTCCAAAAGGCACTTATGCGAACGCCGATGATATTCTATATGCATTGTTGACGCCCGCGACTCAATTACGCATCGAAAAATTCACTCCAAAGCCCTATGAGCTTTTTCTTTCGGACTGCTCTTGACTCGTGGGAGTATATATGTATTTGGCACACTATCACGGGCGTTCATCCGGAACGACAGCACCCGACGGTGAGGTGAACACCTAAAAGCGGTGGCAATCGCTACCGCGGACGTCAAATGTAGTTTCCGTTTACTTGGAGAATGGTGGATGTCATTTGATAGACCGTTCACCGTCCGCCGCGAACGAAAGACGGCGAACAACAGTGCAGAATGATGCTCCTGGGTCGTTCCCAAATGTATCTGTGAGAAAAACGGGTGTTGTTTGGCTGATAAACTGGTATCAGCCCCGAAGAGGAATACGAGACAATGAAATAACTAATTGAATGTTTTCTCATTGGAAAAAAGAACTCAAGTCCAACATTCTTAACCTTGACCAACGCTTACATTTGCCTAGGTGCACAAGAGCTAACACCACTTTGGCTGCTGCGCGTCTTAGGCAGATTTTGAGTTTCGAACGGGGACTTCGTGCAGTTCTTCAGGTCGCGGGGAGCTCGTCTCTATCCGGACCACAGTTACCGAAGTGAAGGAGTCCAAATCAATTGAAATAGCCGTTCATCCTCATCGGTGATGGTGTTTCGTAGCCTTCCTTATCGATCTTTCCTCCCAACAGTATGCGTCGTCTCCCAACTTGCTTTGATGAGGGTGATAATTAAATCCATTCACCGGGCAATTTCGCTACAATAAAGTTTACCTGTAAAATCCCTTTCATCTGTTTCCTTCTCTGGGGAGAAATATTTGACATACTGTAAGACCAATGTGGTTGTTTTTACCCTAAGAAAGTGCATGCCTGTAGTAGCATGATAGCTGTGAAATAAATCTTCTAACGAAGTCTACTCTGGCCCACTATCGACGCGAACCTCAATGTAGCGGTAGTCACGCATAAGCTTGAGGGAAGCTCCAACGCTCCAAGTGGTTTGCTGTTGTTAATCTGGAGGGGAAAAGCCCTTAGAGGTTCGAGAAGTCCCCGTCAAATATTTGTGAGATGGAAAAGTTAGTCAAAAGCCACTTCTTTCCCGTGAGATGACCTATTGGGCTCTGAATCTCGGTGTTAGCGATAAGCATAAGCGATATCGTCAACCACACACGGAAAAATTACCCTTTTTCCTTGAGTATTAGATGTTCCAATTGCATGAAGATTTATTTTATCTTAGTTTGCATCGCACCAAGGAAGCTGAGATTCTAATTTTCAGGGTAATAAAATATCGATCTCCTGGGCTGTATTCGAACCAGCGACGTTCAGTTTGCCAGGCCAACGCGCTACCAACCTGACTACCACGGCCGGCCGATACACAGTCATCAACGGCAGACTACGTCCCAGATGAAAATGAATCTATGATTTTTTCAGAGTTTGGAAGAATTAGTCTCACTAAATTAATAGGAGCTGAAATTAGGATCCATACCTCTGCTG
This sequence comes from Platycnemis pennipes, assembly GCA_933228895.1. Classification (NCBI taxonomy): domain Eukaryota; kingdom Metazoa; phylum Arthropoda; class Insecta; order Odonata; family Platycnemididae; genus Platycnemis; species Platycnemis pennipes. The sequence goes on from OW121854.1 coordinate 76,767,350, forward strand.
ATATTGGCCTTGAACATTAATTGATTGTTGATGTGAATGGCAAATAGGAGATTGATATTCAAATTCTGGTTAATTCAAATGATATTTTTCGTGTCGTTGTTCATTCCACTGGTATATGCCCGATCTCAGATCATCTGCGAGTCGTTGCAACGGCATCTCTCATTCATTCATTTCCCTATTATGAAAAAACTCCCATTAAAAGTTATTTTTCTTCACCAAAATTCGAACCCCGACCTCTCAAATGCTGGTTATATAAGTAGATAACTAATTAAGGGTTAATTATGCAGCTATTACATTTAATCCGAACATTTCTCACCAAACGCAAAAATTACAAGAGAAAGGAAATACTAGTTACTTTTTAAAATATTTTTACTAGGTCGTCGTAGTCACGGCTACTAAAAATTATTAATTCATGTGTCAATGCAATGTTTATTATCGATTGATAACTAATGATAAAGGGTTATTTCAATACTAAAAAGTTGTTAAGTGAATTGCACTTGAAATTGCCTAAATGTTCAAGTGGTCCCGGATCTCCGTTATTAGATAAAAGACAAATCGGAAAATACGCCAACCTAATTAGGTGTTTATGCGCGTATATAATTTCGGAAATGGTATCTTCAGGTATCTTCTCATCTTCACTCTCGACAATCAAAGGATTATTGAATAGTATATCATGATCCATTTAAAAATTTATATGCTTCTTGTATCCGCAGATTGAAACCGGCGAAAAATAGGCGTATGTATTTTAATTTGTGCCTTCTTTAGTATCTGACAATCAGTTCCTGCGACAGTTTTATTTTAAACTTCCCAGCAAAAAAGACAAGGGGCGCATCATATAAAAAGATCCTTGGAAAGTCGATCACAGTAAATGTCCTTAATTTGACCTTAGCATATAAAGAAGTCGGCACCTACTGGATAATAATTGCACTATGGACTGGATAATAATTGCAGTTAACCACTCCTTCATTAAATACCGTAAATATAGATTTCTAACAGAAATGCCGAAATGAAAACAACGAACGCTACGAGAGAACGCGCGAGAGAATTTGAGAGGTTATTTCAAAGAAGGGGTTATTTATTTGTAAGCTTTAGGTTCCGACTTAAGTGACTTGTCTTGTGGATTTCAAACACTCGCGGTTGATGCCTTCTTTTCCCGGAGTTGCCAGTTGTTCACTATTCCTAGAAGTTCCTGCGAATGTCGCATTGGCGCGCAAAAAATTTGCGTTAATTTTTTCCGCCACTGTACATCTCCTCATGTTTATATTCCAACTCCTCCTCCTCGCTTTTCTTCTCTATTCTTCCTGTTAAATACATAGCCTGAAAATGAGTCATCTTTTGGGAAAAACGTCTACATATCTTTAGAAATTGGATAATGCATAGTGTGGTCGATTCCTAATATTAAAGTCTACGCGGGGCATTTGGTTTGCATCAGTCCGCTCTCCGCGACGGTATTCAAGGGCTAGTATTCTCGAGTATGCGTAGCATAACAGCCGCTTCTTGCGATTTTTTCGACTTTAGAACACGCTTATCTCCCTGCGGCATTCACTTCATTCCTTTATGACTGTAAACGCGGCTGGCAGTGCTTCATGCTCTATTCAATGCAGTTTACCACATCTCTGCACAGCTCTCAACCACGCCGAATGGAAAAAAAATTCGCGCGGGAGAAATATTTGTTGACAGACGGTCAGACACGATAAGATTAATAATATGTAGGAATCGAGGCTGCTCCTCACTCGATTATTACTGGTACTAGGTGGTGGGGGGGAGGGAGGAATGGCCCCCTGTCCGCCTACGGCGGTCCGACCCCCTCCTCATTCGTTCGCTGTGCCATTAATTTACCAATGTTTAAGTCTTTTCATTTGTGGTTTGCGGACAGTTTTTTAGGCATATCATCCCCGTGATTCTTATTAGATTGTTTACGACTCAACTTCCTTTTGCTAGTTTGGATGAAAATTTTTCAAGGCGGCAAAATTATACAAAACATTGGCATATTTTATTGTTTTTTCATGATTGAAGATACAAAAAACTTTTTTCATGATAAGAATATTTTTTTTGCAGTACCTATTTCATGTGTTGTGATTCATATCCGGTGTTTGTAGATTAAAATATAATAATTTATTTTTTTTAAGAAAATAATGATGCATGCTCAACAAACTGAATTTAGCGTGTATTCTTATGGAGAAATGTGGAAGAAAAGTGGGAGGAGTCGATCTCGGGACAATCAGGTGAATGAAAAGTAGCCTCTACTCTGAAAGCTACAAACTCTAGAGGTAGTTCGAAGGGTAGTCTGTAGGTATAGATAGATAGATTAGTGATGATGCTCGATTTCATGTATCGTGTATTGCCAATTCATCGAGTGATGTCCATAAATCGACAATTTCCCAATGTTTAGTTAGCATCGCGGTTCAGTATTCATCTACGCCTACATTTAACTCTGCTAGCCTTCGCAAGGGCGTGTGGCAGGGGGTGGTTGGTCAGCAGTTTAGCTGAAAAAACGTAATTAATAACGAAGTATTGCTTGTCATGCATTTGATAGGATTGTACTTTGCTTGCGTATGGTCATGCATTGTGCGTGAGAAAAACGAATGGGGTCGTTTACCATATTTTTTTAATTGCCGAATCTGATAGAGTTTGTAAAATAAAAATACCCCTATTTTTCCGTTTTCCGATGCGTCAGTTATTTATCGAGCAGTAAGCGGCGAAAAACATGGTTTAAACCCTGTCGGAAAAGTGGGCGTGGTGCAACCTCTGACGTATATCGACTTCGTCCAATCACAACTGAGCCCGCGAAGCTACATCGCCTTATCGCAATGGGGGGACACAGTTGACTCTGCCAATAGGACAGTTGCGACAGTATCTGCGCGAGCAGACCTTCCGAGAATCCCTCTCCACTCCCTTCCCTTTCCCTAAAAGCAGTCAAAGACGGGAGGAAAATGACGTCAATGATACCACAGCAGCTTTTTCGGTGGGTGTCACCTTTTGCTTATTTGAATTTTTGATTTATGGATGAATGGTTGTGGTTAGAAGATTAATTTTTTCACTAAAATTCTTTTTTTGTTTCCATCTAACGATTTCGAGTACAAAATTGCGATTTCGGTTCCGAGTAAAAGCCCCCATTCTTGTACATCTCGGCCTACTAGTTGATCTACCTTTGTCGATTATGTCTATGATAGAAGCGCCCTACCGATTAAGTTTGGGGATAGGAATATCTCAAGGAATATTCTAGGATAGGAAGCTTCTAGATTCGAAATAGCGTGTATCCAAGTCCACATATCGTCCAATCCTGCGCCGAAGGAACGCATCGAGTGTTTTCACAGGCTCCACTTCGTGGCGAAGGAAACTTGGCGAACGAAAGTTTTCGCTCCATCCGTGCGTTGCCGAGAAAGGAAGGAAGGACGCGAAACCGCATCCCCTTGTGTGCTCTTCTTCCTATCTGACTCCTCCTTCCTCCTTATCGGCGCTGCCCGGGAAAGGATAGTGTGTGTGGAAGAGGCGGAGGTGCTCTGTGAGGGGGGTGGGTTGTGGGAAGGGAGGAGAAGGAGGGGGGGCAGGAGGGCATCGTTCCTTTTGCCCTCCGCGCCGGAACACACTCCGCCCTTGAGCAAGTGCTGACGCTCGCAAAGAGACGATTTCTACCGAATCGACGTCTTTCATCCGTGAGTAACGCTGTCGCGGATCAGCCGCGAAGCTGTGATTTCGCGACGTTCTCACCATTTCTAGGTCGTGCCGTCTGCAATGGAGAGTTATCATTATTATTAGTTTTCTAACGGTGAAGGTAGGCCTAAATGGACATTTAATTCTTCCCACCCCACAAATTTCACACGATGTCCCTCTTCAGCTCCTCATTCCTCCTGCCTCCCATCATTCTGTCCAAGCTACCCGTTCTTCTCCTCCCTCTCCCCAGCTTACCCAACGTTCTTCACTCAATCGCTTCTTTCAAAACACCATCCCTTTGTATTACCTTTTCCATCCACACCTTCTGCCTTCCCCTAATTTCATCTATCAAATTTCTTTTCTCTCCTGCCAATTCTAGCACTTCATCGTTCGTTCTCCTTTCAACCTACTTTACTTTCTCCATCCTTCTCTAAAACCACATCTCAAAGTCGCATTGGCAAAGAAGTTTTTACTCGTAGGCGTGAACCTATTACAAGGGCGTTGACTAACGTGGGGTTTGCGGAAAGAAGATCGACAACGACAATGGAGAATAAACATGAAATTTGATGGAAATAAAATATGGAAAAGTTTCACAAAATCATGGAATCATCATGGAAAAGTTTCACAAAATTACCCTGAAACCGTTCGGTTTGTTAAACATGAAATTTGTTTCTCGTCTACTACTGATGCAAATTTTTCTCACCAACTCAAATATATAAGCCAACATTTTCTAGCCAACCACAACAATTTTCAAGTGCTGTTAAAATGTTCCCGAAAATTGACAAAAGGCACGTGACCTGAAACGCCTTCTGACGTCACTGCTCGGTATATGTTCCATATTACTACGGAAACAGACGTTGATTTTCGTAGTAAACGAACCGTATATATTTTTGGGAGGATTTTATCCGTTTCTTGATCGAAATGATGACTGGAAATGGATGTAAAAAAGCACAATCCAACGATTTGCCTTTGGTTGATTCCCTTACGGTGGCATCTTTCTTAAAAAAACATCGATTGCTTTGTAGCAGAGATTGTTGGGCACTATGCTGGTATTATATAATTTATGAACTATTTGCTCCTTACGATCCATAATACACAAATAAAAAATCGAAATACATTCGTTTATTCCATTAAGTAAATTGGATAAATACGTATGGTTTCGCCAAATTACCATTAAACAACTTACCACTACTTACAAAGATAAACAACGACCATAGTGATTCCGTGCCGAGACGTTATGCGATGACGCAGTGTTTTTAAGCTGCCGAAAACGTAAAATTTTTAATGAGTAATATCTTTGTAAACCACACTAATTCTTCAGCAATATTTTTGCCAAGCACATTTTAGCTAATAAATTTCACATTCAAAAAATTAGTGTATATTCCCCATTAGAAGTATGCACACCTATAATATGAATCATGAATTTATGTAAGAGCCCATCTCGGATTTATGAAAATTTCCAGTTGGCACAAAAAAACTTCAATGTCTGTCAAAACATTAGTGGTAGTTTTTCTGAAACTCCTTACTACATATTGTACTAAATCATAACTTGGCGAAATGACTCGCTAATAAAACATCAATCAATATACGCACGTGAAAAAATAGGGGAAAAAGTTTTTTTCAAAAATTTCCGAGATGACCCCTTTTCGAAATTTGTGATTCAAATGGATCACTCTTCACTCCATTCCAATATATCATTAGACGACATGAAGTAGTCTCAGGGCCGTCCATGTAACGCTAAGAGGTGGGCTATGATAGGTGGGGTACGATAGACAGAGAGAGGGAAGTTCAAGCCTTCAGTTACGCTGGGGGAAAGATACATTATCAACTCCTTCCTTGTCCAAATGAGTATTATGATGTGAATAATTGATTTATAGTCTTCTACCTGATAGGGTGTGTTTTGATGGAGTGCCCCTACTCTTATTTGCATTTCATTCATCCGTCTGCACCTTCCCTATGCCATTAAATGAAAAATTAATGCTAATGAAAAATAGCCAAGATACTTATTAAAAATGTCCGTGTTTTATCATCCACATAAAGGAGAGTTTTCATTGGCAGCGTTGCGTGATAAAGTGGGGGTCTAAATTAAATTCAAGAATTGCAAATTATCCGCTAAAAACTTTTGAGGAAGGCGTTAAGAGGAAAACCTTAAGGGGAATCTTAAAGTCTTAAAGGACAGAGTGGTAGCTTAATTGGCTAAAATACCTGGCCTGTAATTGGGATACACAGTTTCGAATTCCGGTAACGTTGGATGATTTTTTTTTTCTCTGCGGAAATCTTGGGAGTCTTCGAGAGTTACGTGGCTTTATTTTGAGCGCGGGGGTGTGAAATAAAAAGGGAGAATCGGCGTTGCGTTATGAAGAGATGAACCCTGATGACAAAATGCCACTCGCGCCAATCAAAAAAATCGGCAAAAATTCTTTTTAAAAACAAGAATGGGTTTCAATTACGGATCTTCGTCGTCAGAGAATATCATACGATACCTAGAAACGTACAATAAAATATGATAAATTTTGCTGTAGCTATTTTTTATATGAGAATACGTTCAAGCGTTTTATTTATGTCAAAACTTGAGTGTCTATACTTTTTTCCCCGACAGCAGTTATTAAAGTTTCGTACTAAAGTGTACGTCATGGCTGGTTTGACGTAGTTCCACACTCGATTTTCCTATCAGCTACTCTCTTCCGATTGTGTAGGATATTTGAAATACTGTTGCGGTTGTAATTAGACTGCGTGGGATAGCGCAACGCGAGATAGAATGCCAGAAAACGTTCCGTACCTTTTGCTTCCATGAAAAATATTATTATGGTTCCTGCATCAGTCGATGTGTATGGACTAACCGTTCTATGCCCCATTGACGACTTTATCTATCTTTACATCGTGGAGGTTAAATGTCGGTTTATTTATCGTATTTCCTTATATTTTGAATAGATTAACGTGTTATGGTAGTTTTATTAGAAGGTCAATGGCTTTAAGACCCTCGTGAGTGTGCAATATTTGTAAGAAAGAAGAAATAATGTATTTTTCCGGTTAGTGTCGCTCTCGTGGCGAAGTACTCCCTATGAGAGCGACAATAGTCTTTTTCCCTCTTTACCAACCCGGCAAGGTTGAATTCGGGGATTGATATGAAAAGTAAATGCAGAGACTCTCGCGAAGATACAGCAGAATCAACTTTCTTAGCCGTATTGTGATATCATAGATACACACCATTCTTCGTGGTAATTTAGTATTGGAAATTATTTCCGGCGAGTGATAGAATCGATAGTACTTTGAGACACATCTCTGTGGAGAGAGTACTTGTATAGCTAAGAAGTAATATCAGCGTTTATTCTTTCTTTTGATCAGTTGCTCATTGCTGATCAGGTCAGGAACTGGAGCTTTCAAACGTCTACGGTACTGCGGATGGAGTCGCACAGGAAATCATATGAATTGTTAATATTGCAAAACATATTCATTTCCATACATTTTCTCCGCACCGCATGGTTATGTAATCGCTTCCCGCGTCTTCCACATGCTGCTTTTCTCCCTGAGACTATTGCGAATCCTCTTCTGAGAGTCTCTTCTGATACAGTCGTCCGTGACATTCATGGACTCTCTCGCCTCACAAACAATTCACTCCTCTTTCGTATATCTGTTTGGTCTTCCTCATTTCCGAAATGACCTCACGTACCCGATTTCAAACCTTTATTTATTGATGCGCTTAGCGGTTTTTCCTCGGACTCGAGTACCCTTCTGCGGAACGAAATGGGAGCAAGTGTTTCTCCGGAAAATTTTTCTCGAGAGAGTTTTGCCTGTATCTGAATCAATAAAAGTGAAGAGGGAGTAGTTTTTGCTCCCCGGGAAAATGGTGCCGATTTTCAACATCACCGTACCTACGGAGGGGGGGCACGGCAATTTTCGCTTTCCAAATTGCATTTTTCCTTAGCGCAGATCGCTGACGACGCTAATTTCATTATCCGGTATTGTTGATTGTTGGTAATTTGTTTAATCAAGGGGTAGGCTAACTTTTGAGATTGAAGAGGCAAATCGGTCTCTCAGAACAATTTAAGATTTATCCGAGAGCCAAAAATATATTAATACCAATTAGGAATTATTATTTTTACTGTTTTGCAGGTTAAGGCTGGTTTAGATGGACAATAACTCTTCCCACGACTTCTATTCGTCAAATTTGGTCCTTCTTAATTCCTCATACTTCCTACATCCATCCAAAATTCCCGTTATTCTCCACCTGCCCCGGTTCCCGAACATTCTCCCTCTGTCATTTCCTTCAAAACGCTCTCACCCCTTAAAGCCTGCTTTATCCACTCCCTCTTAGCCAAAAATACAGGCAGGTACAGCGGTGGTGATGGATAAAACTCCAGGTGAACTACATAGGGGGAACTTAGGGAGAGGTAGAAGAGAGAGATTTTATAGGCTTGTTCCCGGGTTATACGAGAAGGGAGTTTGGTCGGAGGATTTTGTAAAACTGTTCGGGTATCTATACCGAGAAAGAGGGTGACCAAGGAATACGAAGTCCACAGGACGATAAATATGATCTTTTACTGCGCAAAGGTCGTGCTTAGAATATCAGCAGAGAGATGGAAAAGAGAGAAAGCGAATTTCTAATGAGGATCAGTTTGTATTTCATAAGGAGAGGGCTATTCGGGGTATGATTGCAGTGATTAGAATACTAGTGGAAAGGAATTTGTAATATAATCGTGATGCACTCGCGTGCCTTGGTGATTTCAAAAAGGTGAATGACAGAGTACGATGGGAGGGCTAATGGAAATATTACGGAAGATAGGAGTGGACTGAAGAGTCTGGAGATAGATCTTGAATTTATTCATGACACAGAAGGCGCAAGTGAGGTTAACTAATAGAATCGAATTTGGTGATAATAGGAAGGGGGTTAGCCAGGGTTGTTCGTTTTATCGGTACTTTTTAACATACATGTACTCGAAGGAAATGGCGATAGAGGCCTCGAATGAGCTTCAGTTAAGAGAGTTAAGAGTAAAGGTTGAGGGAAAATTGATAAAGTCTCTGAGGTTCACGGATGACTAAGCCCTGGTTAGTCCATTAGCCAAGGGCTTACAAAAATACATCTTGAATTAGTGTTTATTCTGGGAAGGCGAGCAATAGTTTGGGGCATTCTTGCCATTTCATATAGGTGGGTGAATGGGTAGAGGTAGAAATATTTCAAGGAACGGAGGAAAGGTGGAGAGAAACCCAGCGTAAGCATGCCAGGGTGGCGATCGTCAGGGAAAACCGGGAAAACCTGGAATTGTCAGGGAACATTGAAAATCTGGAAAAGTCAGGGAATTCTCGTAACAGTCAGGAAGAAACTGGGATAGGAAATTCTCACTCTTTTTCTACCATTACATTTATCTGGCAGTCTTTCCCACCCTTTATTTCACCAAAACATTTCTCTAACTAAAACGAATGTCCGTCGCCGAAGTGCATAGAATAAACCCCGTCAACTCGTTGAGCATTCAGTTGTGAATCTTATTGTTAGTTATTTAGCTGTGAATCAGTCGTACGATGTATCTCTTTTGTATATCCTTAATGCGATATTTGCCTAGTAGCGTTATAATTCATGATCACCATGTATTCCGCTCATCACAAGGAATCTGAGGCTATGTTGTTCGGAAGATTTTACATCGCGTTTTTTTTTAACTTCCGAGACTCAGGTCAAGGGTAGTTGCAGCACACTAGCTTGTAGTAAATACGTGCTTGCAGTTATAAAAATACCAGAAGATGATTATTAAATCGGTAATACAAGTACGATCAAACGTGCAAACAAAATCTTCCGTAAGATCATCTTCGATTCCCATACCCCCCTTCGTGAGACAGCAAGAAGTGTCCTCCTCCCCTCCTCTCCTTTCATTATTGAATGGCCCCCTTCGCTCCGTCTCAAAGCAATTTGGTCTGGTCACAAACCACCTCAAATATGATATTCCTGAATATGATGCTGCCGATGCTAATTGCCTCCTGTTTTCACTCGCAGTGGCGCGATTACGTTTTGTTTGTTTATATAAATATTTTTACATTTTTGGTTCCCTCTTACAATCAAGGGGTTATAACCACGTTAATCAAATTATTATTCGCTTCTAAAAATCACTCGTGCCATCCGATTTTGATCCAGTCTAACAACTTGGGCTTGGTTTGTATTTTTCGCGCAACCTGTGGCAGAGTCCGTCACTAAATTCGCCATTAACTTTCCCTTTGGTGCCTTTTCAGTAATCTTAAACTTCCCAGAACTACCACGACACGCTACCTCTTCCTTGAAGAATAAGCATTGTCAATTTGTAATTTTACCGAAGGAAACATACATGGCCACGGAAATACGATTCGCGGCCGCATACCCGTGGCCGTGAAAAATGTATTACAAGTGTGTATAATTTGTGTGAGGGCTTAACTTGTGAAGGTTTAATGTATTTTTTCATTCATATAGCTTTTTATGCATTGATTTCAGCTTTTTACATTTTCTGAGTTTTGACGAAAATGTAATTCAGCAGAAATAAAGTACTCCGATAATAGCAGACCTTTTGGCGATCGGTCAGGGAAATTGGTAAGGCCATCAGGGAAAAGTCAGGGAATAGTCAGGGAATTTCAAAATTGGATATCAGTAGCCACCCTGCACGATAGGCGCCATGTGGTCTACTTTTTAATGCCCTATCCGACGAACTCAGCACTGAAATTTGAAGTGATCTCATCAAAACATCATTAGGCTGTGCACTGTATTCCGTAATTTTTAATGTTTACACTGAGAGAGTCATCAAGGAAATCAAAGAGAAGTGTTCTGGAGTGAATATCCACGAAGAAAAAAATTAGCATGCTGCGAGTCGTTGATAACATAGCATTCATAGCTGAGACAGAGAGGGATCTGAATAAGATTATAAAAACCACGGAAAGGACAATGGCCGGATATCAGCTGAATATCAGTGAGAAGAAGACTGAGATAATGGTGTGCAGCAAGAGAGAAGAGGTCAACATTAAACTAGGAAAACAAAAACTGGAAGAGGTGAAAGAGTTCTGTTACCCGGGAAGCCGATGGACGAAGCAAGAAAGAAAGTCAGTAGAATAGCTCAGGCAAAAGAAGAATCTACTTACAGATGGAAATACAAACGTAGAAATTAGGAAACAATTCATGACAACATGCATCTGGAGTATGTTTCTTTACGGCAGCGAGGCATGGACGATGAGAGCTGCGAAGAAGAAAAGGGTGTAAGCTTTCGAAATGTGGTGTTACAGAAGAATGATGAAGATCAAATGGATCGAACGAGTGACAAACGAAGAAGTCTTAAGAAGAGTGGGAGTAAAGAGAAGTCTGCGGAAAACTCTAAAAAGAAGACGAGACAACTTAATCGGTCATATCTTGAGACACAATGACCTGATGAAGACAATCGTCGAGGGAAACGTGAACGGGAAGATTGGCAAAGGCAGGCCACGTATGAGATGTATAGAACAGGTTATAAAGGATATGAAAGAGAGGAATTATGCTACTATGAAGAGGTTGGCCGAATGAAGAATCGAGTGGCTGAGTCAAACCAATCCAGAGTCCTCTGGATTGCCAAATAATAACTATGAAGTGGAGTCGTCGCACTCGGCCATTTCCGTTCTTCTCATATCTCGCTGGCTGTGTAATGGCATAGGCGGTTGGGCGATTAGTAGCAGTTTTTGCCTGAATTTACAATTACTGGAAAGCGAAATGTGTTTTTGAAGTGTACCCAATTGTTCCAACAAATCCAGCAAACCTCTTCGTGTGTTTCTTTTCCCTCGGGATCCCGTGAGAAGAGGGAAATGGCTGTAAATGTGCCGGAGGGACAAGTGGCAACCAATGTTGCATTCTAATCTTTTTGAGGTAAGTTTATAGGTTATTTCCATGCATTGTCACATGAGTTTTACTATCTCTGATTTATATATTTCATATTTTAAGGTTTGAAGAGGTCGATGATAGTCATTTTCTCTCAGTTTTTAACCATTGCAAGACATTCCAACGTGAATTTTCATGACCCCAGTGTGCATTATAATGTCTGTTTATGTTGTGAGTTTTTCTGGTATTTCGTAATAATGGTGATCATTTGTAACTCTCGGTTAATGTTTTCTTCCGAAATTTTAAAAATTGCTTTTTATTCCGACGTGGTATCTCAGGACCAGTGTATGTAACGACATTCATGTTACGAGACGTTCGTGTGTTTAAAAGTTATAACATTGAAACCATGATTTTGATTGCTTGTATTTGTTAATGTGGGTGGTAAATGTGAGCGAGAGGGTTACATCGTTCAAAATTTTATCACGCGAAAACGATGAAAGAAACCGACTTCATTCCAACTGCGGAACCTAGAGGAAGGATGACAGTACATTGTAAAACAAATTTCACTGCTGGTCAAGCATTATTTCCGTAGATATAAGTCTTACAATTTCACCAAATTTCACCTCAAAATCGATGTTTTCGACGCCATCTTGGGCTTTTCCCGAGACTTCCGCTAGAGGGAATCAGCAATACTTCACCTCTTCGCTATATTCCTCCTTCCACCTGCGCAGTACCTACTGAGTGCCCGACACTTTTCGCGCCTCAACTTGTTCCCGTTTGAATTGAATCATTGCTCGTCTATCTTTGCAACCATGCGGACGACATGCCTTATGGAACTAGTTCCTACGGTGTTCTTGCTGCCGGTGGTGCATTACCCCCCCTGCGCTGCTTTGCATTTCCTCGAAGAGCATGGGTGTTTATTACCATGCGATGGGCAGAAATGCCCTCGTTGTGGTAATGACCTCCAGTTCGACGCGAGGCACAGGTGGCGGTGTCTGAGGGTAAACCCCAGTCACCGGGGGAGGGTTGGACTGAGATGTACGTTCACTTTCTCCCGCTACAAGGGTAAGGCGTCATAATTACGTACCTTTTGACCTTTTCATCTCGATTTTATACTGTAATTGTGCTTTAATGACGCACTATTTTACCCTTTTATCTCGATTTCCTGCTGTAATTGTGCATCCTTTTTCAGGAACTTGGTTAGCGAAAACGAAAAAAGTGTGTTACTGCTGAGAGAGCTTTCGCTGATTCTTATTATACCCACACCATTTTCACCCACACCTGTAACGAGACGTGTGATCATACCTTGAAAGTGATGTTCTGATTTTAGCTATGATCGGTTTTCTCAACAACCAAGAAAGGGTTTCCAAACAATCCGCCCCCCGCTGAGCCCGGCCACCCCGCCCGCAGCCCGCCGCCCCCCTCGCCCCGCCCCCCCACGCCCCGGGCGCCCGCCCGGGGCGTGGGGGGGCGGGGCGAGGGGGGCGGCGGGCTGCGGGCGGGGTGGCCGGGCTCAGCGGGGGGCGGATTGTTTGGAAACCCTTTCTTGGTTTTTGAGAAAACCGATCATAGCCAAAAGTGGATTTTGGGGTGGGTCAGGGGGCTTAGCGGGGCAGGGGCGAGTCAGAGGGGCAGTGCGGGGCAGGGGCGGGTCAGAGGGGCAGTGCGGGGCAGGGGCGATTCAGAGGGGCAGTGCGGGGCAGGGGGGCGGGTGGGGTAGGGCAGAGTAGCGGGTCAGGGGGGCAGGGGCGGGTCATGGGGGCAGGGGCAGGGTATGGTCAGGGGGGCAGAGCGTGGCAGGGTGGGGGTCAGGGGACAGGGTCGTAGTGGGGCAGAGTTTCGGGTCAGGGGGGGCAGGGAGGCAGAGCGGGGCAGGTGGGCAGGGGCGGGTCATGGAGGCAGGGGCAGGGTAGGGTCAGGGGGGCACAGCGGGGCAGGGTAGGGTCAGGGGGGCAGAGCGGGGCAGGGTGGGGGTCAGGGGGTAGGGTCGTAGTGGGGCAGAGTTTCGGGTCAGGGGGAGCAGGAGGGCAGAGCGGGGCAGGTGGGCGGGGGCGTAGTGGGGCAGAGTTGCGGGTCAGGGGGGCAGTGCGGGGCAGGGGGCGGATTCTTTAAAAACCTTTTCTTGGTTGTGGAGACGTGTGATTAACCCTTTACGTGGTGTCATCGTCCCAGCGAGAAGACATCGCTTCCGCAAGATTCATGCGTTAGCGGTTTTACGCGGTGTCACCATCCCAGCGAGATGTCATCGTTTCAGCGAGATTCAAACGGCCGCTGGTCGGGGGGAGGGGAGGGGGGGGGGGATTGCTGAGAACACGTCTCTACAGCAGAAACGAAACTCATCGTCCGACTCGCCACCTGGTGACCTCGCCGGGAAACACGTTTGTTTTTCAATATGGCGGCTCGGCGAAGAGTCACCTCTTGGGTTTGAAACACTGGAAAAACGTGAGTTTATCACTTTCATTAAATATTGTTTAGCGAAAATGTACTGTCAAGCCAGCAGGTTGTTCCGTTAAAATTTTGTCGAAAAACGTTGATTTTAAGGGGGTGAAAAAAATTTTTGAACGATGTAACCCTCTCGCTCACATTTACCATGTGGGTAATAAGAATCACGTAACGGTGATTATTTATAGGCTCCAATCCTCGAGTGTACCTATCGCAATCGGGTTGTACCTAATCAGGATTATATGTAGTGAGTATTTTTCACGTGAAACATAAAGTTACCAGCTTCGTATGACAAAGTATGACGTCGACCTTAATTTGTAATCTCGGAGATAAATATTCTTAACAATCCATATGATTTTTCCGAGGAATCCGTCCACTGTCAGTAATGTGTCGTTCATCGAGTGTAATATTGGTATCATTGTTTTCATACAATACGCTGAATCCATAATTTTAGCACCGTTATAAGGGTTTTGTTGAGAACCATGTTACTCATGTCGTACTCTTTCATCCTTTGTTGTGTAATTCTTTTCATTGTTACCTTGTATGTGTCTGCTGTTACTGTGATTTATAAATCAGTTTGTCTTTATACATACTATATATAATGTTTAAAAAAAGATTTAGCCCGTGCGAATTTCAATTTTCTATGTTTTAGGTACATTTTGAGGAATCACAATTAGACTGCTCGTGCAGATGGCTGGAAGAAGTTAAAAGTCCAACGCAGTTCCCATATTCAATGTACCTAATTGCCCTGAGAAAATAACTCCGAAGTGGAGACTTCTCAATAAGATCGGTGGCAAGTGGTAGAAATGCAGAGATTCAACCTGAAAGGTCTTGTGTTCCAGAAACATGAGTATAATTCACTGAACTATCATCAACATCATGGTATGTATTATGCTTCAGCGATAAGTTAAGTCTGAATGGTTATTCAGGGTTAGGTTTTGAGTAAAAGTGTTAATGATTGAATTATTGAAGATTCACTGTGGTGAGTTTTACAACAAAAGTTGCTTTGGAGAACATATGTAAGGGGTTAGGGACCCAGTATAATTTTTTGTACCCAATTAAGTTATCTTTCAAAGTTCTTAAACTGATGGGATCAGGGCAAACTTTATTTATGTGTTCATTTTTAGTTTATTGTGACAACAGTCAAAGAAACACATGCATCATAGTATCATAATGCATCATTAACTTCTCAATTTGTCACTCCTTAATGTATGTAGTATTAATATAAAATCAGTTTCGAAACACAACTTTGCAGCCTCATTGTGAAAGTGAAATGTCAGGTCTCATTCTATAACATTTTTTTGCCAATTATTCAACTAACCGTTTACAGACCGAACTCATTTCTGAGCGAATTTTAATGATTCCTTTAGCTTTTATTTGTAGTTCAATGGCTAATGAAGATATA
This sequence comes from Platycnemis pennipes, assembly GCA_933228895.1. Classification (NCBI taxonomy): domain Eukaryota; kingdom Metazoa; phylum Arthropoda; class Insecta; order Odonata; family Platycnemididae; genus Platycnemis; species Platycnemis pennipes. The sequence goes on from OW121854.1 coordinate 76,782,643, forward strand.
TTCCGAAGGAAAACAAACAAAAAAATTTTAACTTGTTTTTCACATGGGACATTCAAGTGCATAAAATGCTGCAAATTTAACTTTTGACAAGGCTTAAACATTTTTCAAAAATAGCATATGCGTGGTAAATAATACATGATTTCATGTGTATAGAGAAACAAATCAATGGTTTCAAAGAATTTAATTGCCTAATTTGGATAAATAATTACTTGTGACACATTGGAAAACAATGAAAATGCATATTTCTCTCTCTATCTCTCGTATAACTGGAGTCTAGTATTTTTATGCAGACTACCCTACCATGGGATGTTTTATCTAAAATGTGCCCCCCTTTATACTGAAACATCTTAGGCCCTGTATGAGTCAATAATTTAGTGTGTAGTCACATGACACTCGTCACTACATCGTGTAGGAATTCTAAGTGAGTTTTTGCCCCTTCCCATGGATTTTACCCCTTCCCATTGTTCCTATGTACAACACATGCACCTACAACACTCATATTTAGGGCATTAGAAAATTGATTCCACCACCATTTCTTGCTTTGAAGCATAAGATTTTTTTCCTAATTCTCTGTACAATGGTGACATTTTTCCAAATTGGGCACCCTTATGCAACTTGCTGTTATCTGACTAGTCAAATTACCAATTATCCCTTTGAAAGGATTCCTTGGCATCACTGAAGGAATCATGCGAATTGATATATCTTATGCAAGATGCCAGTACAGATTTTTGTGGGGGACCGTGTGATATCCGCTAAACAAAAGGATTCCAAAAACTGACCAATCTCTTCCCATGTCACATCAAGAGATGTACCTTTTTGTTGAGTGTAAAGAGAGGACATATCAGCAACATGACCCAAATACTCCTGTGATGAATACTTCATAAACAGTTCAATCAGTTCCAAGGCTATTAGCTTCTCCAGATGACTGGCTAAACCCGGCATTGGTTTAGAAGAATCCTCTTTCCGAAACTACTACATCTTCTTCCAAATTATGGCTGTATACATTTTTTCAATTACTTAACATAATTATGAATGAATTAATTGAAAAAAGAATTTTTTTTAACTTCTAAGTGATGCTTAGTCATAATTTTATAAAGTACACAACCGTGCAATGGTGCTAAAAACAAAATATGCTCTTTTTCCCTTAGCAGTGTTTAGCTGTGAAAAACCTTTTTCTCACGGCAGTTGGTCTTACTGTCTAATCCAATCGTCATTGAGAATAAGAATCAACTTTGTAATTTTCCCCACGTTTAATAACCAACCGGTTTCAACACTCACGTGTCATCATCAGGGACTAAAGTGTTGAGCATTGGAAAGGCCTTAAATAGTGCACTGGTGGGGGGGGTATGTCTCTCTGGAAGGGGAAGGAATTTGAGGGAATGCTTAGGCATAAACTGGTTGGAGGTAAATGTGGGAAGGGAAGTGAGGCATGAGGCTAAATCACAGGGGTAAGAGGAATATATATAGGAGGTTAGGTCAAATATGAAGGTTGTGGCAAATAATGGGGTATACCAGAGATAGTGGTCAACGGGGAACATTTAAAATCCATCAAATCATTTAAAAGCAAAATATCGAGTGAGCACCGTCGTTCACCAATTTTGAATTTCTCCAAAAAGTCAAGTTTAAAACCCTTATCCTGGACGTGTAAGGTTTGAAGTTTCCCTGGTGGCCATTCTCTAGTCGATGTTTAGCGTACATTGATGTCTCATCACAGTATCTAACGCTTCTCATGTTCATTTACTCTGGTCACAAATCTTCTCCCCATTTGGTCCACATACACTGCGCTGCAATCACCATACTATCAGGTACACACCACTTTTATGCTCCACATTAATTTTGTCTTTAGAATTAAAAAGTAATTTGCTTAGTGTAGTCGGATTATAAAAACAGATTTTTAAGATGTCTTTGGGTAAATGTCTAACTATTACTTGGCTAATATTGCCTAGGAAGGGCAGTTTAAACCATTTCTTTGATTTTCCGTGGGGAGATTGGTCCAATGTATATAGTGACTGTAGCTTTTGACATTTGAATTTTCTTTCATAATGCATAAGACATAAAAGCAATTACAGATGTGAAATATAATTTTCATGATTTTTTAAAAATATGCTTCCCAACAGTTCAGTTCGATTTGTTTGAATTTCAATGTAAATGCTTGAGACTCCCAAGTAGCATAGTTGTGTTAACTTGAAGGTAGTATAACTTCTTACTCCTGTCATCTTTGATATCTGACTCACTCTCATGTACATCTAAGCCTTGGAATGTAAGACGAAACTATGTATCCTGATATTGGTGCTTTGCTGTTTGAGCCTTCATGCAGCCAGCATTAGAAACTGTAGAATGTGGTCCCTGTATTCATGTCAATCAATATTTTGTTTCAATCAAATTTTAAATGTAATTAATAGTGTTCTCTTCTTTCAGGAATTGGTCCCCATGGAATGCTGTCTGGTAAAAGTTTCTTTTATAGAAGCAGTGAGTGGAGTGCCTTGAGAGTGTTTTGTGGGAGAGCAGTCATGGAATGTAAGACAGAACTACACTGGTGCTTTGCTATTTGAACCTTAATGCAGCCAACATTAGATACTTTGGTTTGTGGCTTCCTTCAATCAATGTTGTATTTAAAAAAATTGTCACTAATGGAAAATTTTTTCCTTTTTCAGGACTTAGATCTCCTACACTGTGAGGGCAGGTTTCTTTCCATTTTGGAGTGTGAATTGATCAGCTTATATCTGCCAATCTTCTTATTACAATAATTTCTTTTGCAACTTCGTACTATATCATTTAATGACTTCCTCCATTCGCAGGTCCTCATGTTCAATGCTTGGATGGTATAATGACTAAATGTTGTCCAGGCGCTGCCTAAATAATCCTAATATTGACTGGATAACATAATATATTGCTGTGGTTTTCTTCACCCCTCATCTTAAGTGACTGTAATCACAATATTTTTTTGAAAATAGGGAGTTAAGTCAACATTTTGGCATCAATATGGCCTGTTTCTCTGGTGCTTGTGTGCTATAGCTTGTGATTCCTGTATGTAAATTTTGGAAGTAAATATAATAAATCTGCCTTTTCCATTATTGAATTGTGTGTTTTACTAATTGTATTCATCTGCATTTAATGTGGGTGTCTCTCCTCATTATGTTTAGGGAAAGAAAGATCTGTGAACCCAATGATGGTTTGCTCGAGAATAAATGAATTCTTTCATCAATTGATTGTAATGTAGCTCAGGCCGATATTTATAGGTGTAATTCAGCCAGAGTTAGTGTCTAATCAATCTCTTTTTAAATGATCGTCGTACCGTAATAAATTTCTTCATATGAAAGAGGAATACATTGCCTCCGTCTGCGAACGTCTGTATGAAAACCATTCTTATTCCATTATCATCCTAAATTAATTAGGCATAATTTAACTATTAGTGTTGTCTGAATTGCTGTCTAATCATTTTAAATGACCAGAGGGGCTCGCGATGTAATACCTTACTGAGTACACGTTTCAGGAGGTCTACACTCGCGGTCATTCCTTTGGCTATTTTTGGACGAATGTTATTGAAAGTGGGCCCCAATTAAGTGAATTATTATGCCATTAACTCACTCAAACCATAATTCATTAATGTCATTCCCCGTAATTACGATGCGTACGGACCTTCTCTACGAGGTGTTTTACTGAGCATATCATTCCTCACACCCGTCAGAGTTAACAGGGAAAATATCCTATGGCAAGATTTTAATAGAGAGGACTACGGGGACGTCCCTCGCATTATAATTATTTTTGCTGATGACATTACGCTATGCAAACCTAATGCGAGTTGACCTTGTCAGTACAAGTTTGCTACTTCTTATTGCATGTTACCTGACAAATCTCGTGACTTTTCCTAACAAGAGAGTTTTTGCTTGCATTTCATTGCCACCAAATAAGACTTCGTATTACATTCCTTATTTCCGTCTTTTTTCGTAATTGTCATGGTTAGAACTACTAATGTAATGCTCCTGTAAGTCATAGGCAATATCTCCTTAGCGTATGATCACTCGAAGTCATTCACATGTCACACAATCCTCCAAAAATGAAGATTACTGCCCTTTTCCCCGTAAGGCCTAATGGGGACCGAGACCCGAAAATGGCCGACTTCGCAATTCCCATAGTGGAAACGTATGCGACGACTCGACCTGGTGAGGAAGTAGTGGTGAGAATGCCATCCAGAGGACTCTGAAACCAATCCTAGGATTGTTAACCCATGATAATGACTCATCAAAACACCTTAGTAGGGATCGGTACACCACTGAAATATAACTGCCACTGTCAGGATTCAAAATTGCACCCTTGATATAGGAAGTCACTATTCTACCTGCTATACCCACCCGATTCCAGAAGGTCTTAAGCTGGAACTAATTACCCGGGTTTCGAGACTCCGCTGGTGGGTCAACCGGCTGCATTTATCACTTCGTGATATGTGAGCTTCAAGTGACGACCAATGCTTTGTGCATTCGTCCTTGGATTTGCAGATGTCAGTCCGCAGCCGAATGCGCAGATGCTAAGCAGGAGGGACAAAAAATAGCCATTTCCAAGACTGCAAACATCTGAACTGCATTCTCTCTCTCAGTCTCAAGAGCGTCCTTGTGTATTTTACCCGCCAACAGTTTGCGATGTTGAGTACGGCAGAAAATGTCATCATTCCTCGTACCGAATCAATGATACACGCTAAATGAGAGGGACATTTACTGGATCACCACAATATAAAAATGAATTGAATGTATCAAATCTTCAACATTTCATTTTTCACAGCTACACGAACACAGTTTTTTAATCGAGAAAGTAAGCACTCATGTTTTAATTAAATGGAAACAAAATGTTTACATCTAAATAGCCCATATACTTGATTTAGGAGTTATTTTTTAGTTTTCGGTTGGTGGTAGCTTTTTTGGGCCTTCGTAAATGAAGCATAATAGAATTTAAGCTTAAATATTTAAAATAATGTGTGCATATAAATAAACGAAAGATGGGATTGAGAAAATAATATTATCAGTTGGGTATCAAGGAGGTTATTTATAGAGAGACCTATTGTACTGGAAAGTTGTAAGAAATTATAGGGAGTTGGATTGATCTAGCGAAAGGTCCTGAAAACCTTTGCTGCCCTTTTACACTCCTTCCCCTGAAATGAATTCCATATTGCACCGGCGAGAGTGAATGCTGTGTTTCACCTATTCAAGGTTCTCTCTTCCATTTGGATCGACATTTTGCATTGCATAGTTCTAATATTTAAACCCGAAGTAATGGGGACTACAAAAAGACTACTAAATATCTATTTGAGATTCCCATTCGACACTTCTACATTTCCTAATTTAGATAGAAATGAATAAAATGTAACTTCTGCGTATTATAATTAGTGAATTTTATCGGACAATACGGGACAAAGAGAGAAGTAGTGATGAGTCGATTTGTATGATTAAGACTGAAAATACCCATAATTGAATGAATGTTGTGTTTCGTCACCTGTTCCTCTCAATTCACGCTTCTCTTTGTGCGTGAAACTTATCTAGAACCTTCTCTTTTGTAGCATGCCTTATGTCTGAATCACACAGTAGATTTATCACCCACAAGTTTGGAAATAAAGGCAGTATTGGCCAAATGAAGGGATGAAAATGGAATACAATTATATCATAGTCCCTTTCCATATAAGACCTTTCACTAATTCATTAAGTCCTATCACGATATTTGATATGCTACCGATTAGGGCACGACGTTTTGTTGTAATCTTACTGTTTTACTTTTACCGCATTATTCTTGAATGCTACTTTCATAAAACTATTTCTCTCTTCAGGTTTGCGTACTCTTTTACCTCTCTCCATTACGTCTAAAATGTCCATTCCTCTCATCCTTCTTCCTCGTTTTCTTAGTATTCTTTCTTCCATTAGCCATATCAAAATTTCAAAGCCACTAATTCCGCGTCGCCACTTGCTCTATCCACCAATCCTGCCTCCTCTTGATTTTCTCCACGCAATCCCTTTCCTCCTCCACCATCTCGTGAACATCATTTTCGTCTTCTTCTCATCTCATCGCACTTTATTTTCTTCCAAATCTACGTTAGTATCTCCGACTATCTTTTTCCATCCTCTTTCCCCAGGAGCAAGGTCTTGGAGCGATGAAGCACCACGACATGTACTCATAGCAACATTTAAGAACATTTAAGCCCGGTTTCATAATATCTACATTCAATATTTACGAGGTTTAAAAACAACCGAGATTACTCTCTTCTGCAGTTAATGTTCATTTCAATTGATCTTTTATCTGACGTCCTTTTTGTTGCCAGTAGTCGCAACTACTGTCAGAGTAACTAACGACTGCAAGAGTTGTTGCTAAATGTTAACTGCACAGTGTAAAACTAAGCCTAATAATTGCCTAAGCCTGAGCCGAGATAGAACTAATAGTAGGTGGAACAAAGAAGTACTCGAGGTTGGTTACCGTGAGTTTTTTTAAAAAGCTTACATACTGTATCCTCTGCAATATAAAATCGCTATTTTTTAATAGTTCTCTTCCATCTATGGTTAGTTTTGATGGAGTATCCTCACTCTGCTTACATTCCAAATGGCTCTCTCTCTACGTTATATTTTTCATCCAATAAACTTATTTCATCTCTTTATACTATCTAAAATTCCTTATATTTTCCCACCTCTTGCCCGTAAATCGAGAGTTAGCGTTCTTCGTTATACCATTGTCCATAAATACTGGTTCCATCCACCTCAATCTCCTCCAAATTTCTTCTAACGACCTTCCCTCCCTCACACAAAATACTTTTTCATTAGTCCTCTTTTTCCGTCCATCGCACATATTACCTTCTCCTCCACACCCACATTTCTGAAACTTTCAATATTTCCTCTTCATCTTTCCTTGGAGTCCAGATCTTGGAACCACACTACGCTACATTCCGTATTGACCTCGTCACATAACTTTTCTTTTCATCTTTGCCCAAGGTTCTCGTCCGAGGTTCCCTCAGTGAATATAGAAATTCCGTAGTTTTGCATAATAGCTAATAAATTTGTTTTGATTACGACTAAGACTCTTATCACAGGCGTAAAAGGGAGTGAATATAGGTGTCTAAGAGACATGAAGTTTAAGGTGAATGTGAGAGATAATGAGGGTCCTAGGGTGGGGCAAAAGGATTGTACTGCGTGGGAAGTGTTGGGAGTGTGGTGAGGAGGACGGAGGTAAAGGCGGGGTCCATACGCAGACTCGCCAACATAAGCAAAATATCACGGTCACGGAAAAGGAAGGCACCGAGTGTTCCCAGAGCACGATCGTCACGTGGTTGGCGGCCCACTTGCGCGAGGGCCGCGTCCGCCCACTCGCGTCGGACCGGACGGGGCCGCCCACGGCTCCCATCCGCAATGCGGCTCCCGAATAGTCGAAGCGAGCATTTCGACGATCTCTTTTTCACAGCCGGCTCCTCCGCTGTTACGCTTCACTCATCGAGTGATTCGGCCTCAAAGGGGAGAGGTCCGTCGAAAGCGTTCCATCGCCAAACTTCGGAAGATGATGGCTCTCCTCGACTCTACCGTGCGTTGCCCTCCCATTTGGTCTAATGGCTTAACCTTGAGTTTGGCGGGAGGGGTTTAATAACAGTAGTCTTGGGTTTCAGGCCCCCCAATGGCTAATACCGTAAACATTTTTGTAAAACTTGGTTTTATAAAACTGTTTTTATTTTAATAAAATCGTTTTATGCAATTGCCAATGATAGGTGCCGCTCACTGCTTTGATGATCCTGCGTCCTTAGAGATGATGCGAAAAGCGAAACAAGGAAAAGGAAAGAAAATTGGCTGGACGCTCATGGAACACCAAGGAAATTTCCTTATTATTGGAAGAATATCAAAAACACAAATGTCTCTATGTGGTGAAATCATCACTATGCTTTCATGCATAATGAATGATAGAATAAACTTGGTATTCCCACAATTATTTATCTCACACTACGACCATGGTTTCGACGATTACCTGATGATGACGTTAATTGTCGAAACCATGGTCATAGTGTGAGATCCTATGCTATAATGGAAACGCAATAAGCGATGCAGAGGTCACTATCGCAAAAGAATTACTGCAATTGAAACCTGCAACTACACCAGCTGATGTGATGACAAAGATCAACGGAAAAACACCCCATATATGGCAAATTGGTCTTATGAATAGTTTTGCCGTGAGCATACACGTTTGTTTTGCGTACGATTTATAAAAATGTTTGCAAAAAGGTTTTACGAAACTCATTTATAGAAAATGTTACCGTGAGCAACAGGAAAAAGGTTATATTCACCGTCTAGGGTAGGATCATTATTCTGGAACAAACAACATCGATGATCTGGGTGGGATTCGAACGTGCGACCTTAGATTTGCAAGGCAGGAGCGTTACCAAATTAGCTTCCACGGTAGGCAAGGGTTTTGTCATCAATATTTAGCACTAATACCAATGTAATCATCACTATTTTTATTGGGAAACAATTAAATTGAACATTTTCTTCATTGATATTATTATCTATAATGTTTGATACCTTTTCTTTGCTGCAAGTGGAAGAGCAGAGATTAGCAAAATTTGACGTAATAGTTATTCGGAGGAGAAGAAGACAAGTTAATATGTGCCTTTAAGGTCAAATGGGAATTTTCGCAGAGGAAGGCATTTTTATGGAGCGGAGGAAGGGTAGAGGGAAATCCAGAGTCAGCATTTTTTTACCATAAGACTGCTTTAGCGAAAGGCGCGTTAGTTTCACAGTTAGGTATCTGACGGGTGGAGTACTGAACTTGAAGTAGGGACCAATTCACCACAGACATATCTCAGCTACTGCTGGGATTGGGACCCAGGCCTACGGGACTAGATTCCAGTATCCGAGGCACCACACCATCTCGGTCTCCGAACATTAAACGTTAGAAATAATGCCTACATCAAGGTTAGAAATGAATTCCAAAGGATGAGTCAGGAAGTAAATATCCAGTGAGAAGAATAACATGTGACAATTTGCTGTTGACATTGCAGTAATGGTAAAGACAGGCAGATTGGATTTGGTAAGCATAATATTGTGCACTATCTCCCGTAATTTTTAATGTTTACATCGAGAAAGCCATCATTGAAATCAAAGAGAAGGCGTCTGGAGTGAATATCCACTGGGAAAAATTAGCATGCTGAGATTCGCTGTTGACATAGTAGTCATATTCAGGGACATGGAATGGAAATTCCTATGCAGCAAGAGAGAAGATGGCAAGAGCGATGTTAAACCAGGGGAACAAACACTTGAGGAGAATGAAGGGTACAATTACCTGGGAAGTCGAGTAACCAGCGATGGACGGACCGAGAAAGAAGATTTGTGCAGGAGAAGATGGCATTCTACCGAAACAAGAATCTACTTACAGCTGGAAATACAAGCGTAGAAGTAAGGAAGCAAGTCATCAGGACATACATATGGAGCGCTCTTCTTTTTAGAAGTGAGGTATGGACGATAACAACAGCAGAGAAGTCAAGGCTGGGAGCATTCAAAATGTCGCGTGAATGACTAAGAGAAAATGGATTGACCGAGTTACAAAGTAATAAGTCCCAAAAAGAGTGGGAGAAAAGAGAAGTCTTCTGATATCCCTAAGAAGAAGGCGGGTAAATTTAATCGGCGATGTCTTGAGACATGATGGCCTGATGAAGTCAGTCGTCGGAGGACTGGTGAACGGGAAGAATGGCAGAGGAAGGGCTCGTATAAGATGCATAGGGCATGTGATGAAGGATGTGAAAGAGAATTTTCATCTAAACTAAGATATTATCAGATAGGAGAATCAAGTGGAAAGCTGCGTGATACCAATCTAAGGATTGTTGCTTCTGATGATGATAATCACAAAATTCATGGGTGAAATGTCACCTAAAAAATGTGTTTAACCCGAAGGTTAGTTTTTGATAGGTGAGAGTAGAGCTCACCCCGTGCTAAACCATTGGCGTGTGAAATTCACACATTCAGGGTAGGGGGACCAGTATGACACGCAGAAAATCGAATAGCGAGGATTTTAGGTGGGGGCGTGTAGAAAGGTCTTGCCCGGGATTTGAACCCGGCACCCTCCTATTGGGAGCCAAGTGCGCCAACCAATAGGACAATAAAACGAATACGAAGGTTATTGCGTTCACAAAAATGACCAGATGCTATGGCCAATATTAAACTCAGGAAACCAGAGCTATCCACTTACAGCTGGAAATATGCTTGGTAGTTAGGAAACCATTAAAACTTACAACTAGAGCATTCTTCTTTATGATAGTGAGACATGAATGATAGCAACCGACTAAAATGCTACACGGGAAGAATTTTAAATGTGGTATTATAGGCGGGTGGTGGAAATAAAATGGAGAGACTGAATTACGAACGAATAAGTTGTAAGTAGAACATGAAGAGAGAAGAGCAGGAAGGGAGAAGAGAATTGTATGAAGAACATTTTAAGAAGGATACGGGGCAACCTTCGTGGAAATATCTTGAGATGCGGGAGATAATCGTCGAAGGAAAAATGAATCATAGGAATTATAAAAGAGTGCATCGATTGGGATATTTGAAGCAAGTAATGAAGGATGCAAAAGAGAAGTATTATGTCAGTCCGAAGAGATAGAGGAATTGAGTGGAGCAGAGCTGCGTCAAAGCTATTGTAAGATTGTTGGCTGGTGGTGATGATTATTTATATGGAATTTTATCGACAGTCACACGATGTTATACTTGGTGAGCCCCATCCACATACCAATCACAGCAACCTTCTAGTTGAACACTTCCACTTTCACGCTGCACTCCTTTTTTGTTCTTTCCTCTCTGTATGTCTTCATACGACCTACCTCTCACCATCCCATCTCATTGGTAGTGAAATTCAGTTTTTAGGAGATGCAAATTATTATATTATAGCACCATGATCCTAATCTCAAGACAAACGCAGAATTCATATCCGTGGTGGAATTCAAACCCACGACCTCTGAGTTGCCTGACCGATACTTTATCATTCTGGCTCCCGCGCCAAATCTCACCTAAATGAATATCCTTTTTCTTCCTATTTCCCTGTGGCATGTAATTTTCTCCCCGATCACGACATTTGCCATTGCTACCGCAGAATATTTAATTTTTAATGGGAGAAAAATTCTAACTTAATGAGATGAAAAATCAACTGTATCACGCGAGACTTTGTGGATCAGACAGGTCACGGTAAAAAATTAAAAATGTAGTGATCAAAAGAGAGTTGTTAAATGCGTACTTTGATAACTTGAGGATGACGCAAGTGCGCTGAAATGCGTCATAATATTTTCAATTTAGTTATTTGCACGGTACTGTGCTTTTAATTTTTTTACCTTATGAGGAAGTAACAAGGCTCACCATTCGAGGAATAATTTATTGAAAGTTAGAGAAAAGTTTTATGTTTTTCCTGATTTAAAGGTACCAACATAAACAGCCTGTAATTATGCATGAAGTCCTCTTCCGGCTCCAAGCGAGCAGCGATAAAATCTCCCCCTCTCCCCCTTGGGTTTTTGGGCATGCGGAGCGAAGATGCGGCGAATGCGACGTCTCCAAAGAAGCCAAGAGGCCAATTTAAACTTGTCCTCTCATTCAGGGTTGTAAGAAAAATATCCCGGAGTTTGCTCAAACGGCAATGGCGAACTTCCTTTCAAGATCTCGAGCTGGAAATAAGTAGCGATCAATACGACCTCATGCATTGCCCTGGAAAAGCTTGTGCCGGGATTTTTCGGAGGTCAGAATCTTCGCCAACTATATAGCACATCGGGCGGTCATGACTCGTTTATTCCCGTTCATGGATGGCGTTCATCTGGGGCACCGCGAGATGCTAATATCCAAATGCTCTACGAAGAGTGTACGACCCAGCTTGATCTTTGGGTAACCGCATCGCCTTCGCTGTTGAAATGAATGGTGGGAGAAAAGAGAAAAATGTCCACAAATATTTTTTTCTTAGAAGGAGGATCTTAGCCTGATATACTGTTTCATGCTCTTAAGTACTCATGGTAATGATGGACATAAATTCAAAATAAATCTCAATCGTCCTTTCGAGTTATCATGTTTTGTTCCTTGTGCCTTGAAAATAACGCAATCGTGGACGTTGACCAATGTCACCACTCTTCTTTGTATTTCAATCATCCACCAACTCCTTCCATACGCTGTTTCTCTCTTGAGATCGGCATGATTTCAGCTTTGACTTTACCACTGCTGTTACCGTCCATATCCTCATCGTCTTCATCAGACTGTTATATCTCAAGATATTGCCGATTGGATTTTCAAGTCTTTTTTTGAAGTTTTCAGCAGACTTCTCTTTCCTCCCACTCATCTCAGGATTTTTTCTTTCGTTACTCGGCCAATCCATTTTCATCATTCCTCTGTAAAACTACATTTTAATGCTTCCAGCCTTGACTTCTCTGCTGCCGTTACCATCCATGATAACTGCCATATAGAAGCATTATCCAAATATATGTTATGCAACATTGTTTCCTTATTTCCACCGTTTTATTTACGGCTGTATCTACATTTTTATTTTGGTACAATTCCCTCTTCTCCTGGGCTATTGTAGTATTTTCCTCTTACTCATTCCATCGCTGGTCATTCGGCTTTCTAAATAACAATACTCTTTCCCCTCCTCAATGTTTTTGTTTTCCCAGTTTAAAATTGATCTTTCCCCCACCTTTTCTACTGCATACCGTTACCTTAGTTTTCTTTTTAATGTAATAATATTAAATTGATATGTTGTCAATATCCTTCGTAGGTTTACTAGGATCTTCTTCAGATCTCTTTTTGCTCATGTCATGACCACTTTGTCATCGGCAAAACTCAGCAATCTATTCATAGAGATCCGCTGGAAAGTTGCTATTAAATAATCAACATTTTTCCCAACATGCAATTTTATACACAAGCAAAACCCTTGCCTGAAAATGCTGCTGAAAGAAAATAAAGTAATAACGAAATTTCTTCATCTCTTTTGTAGATCAAGTTTTTTATCACCTGTTTCTTCCTTCATCCAACGCATTCCTGGGTTACTGACTAGCAGCCGGTTGCAGTTGCGTAGCGTATTTGCAGGTATAATTTGCTGTGTGTTTGCACTTGAATTGGCAGGCCAGTCGTTGGGGGCCGACCTATTTCTCGTTTGTTTTAGTCCCTTGAATACTGTAGTTTTCAATAGCCCATGAGGCAAATGAAAGTTGTTTTATTAGCCAAAGTTCTTTTATAAGAAGCGAACTTGAGCCGTTTTGATACCTTATCTTCACGGAGTCAAAAACCAAAATGTGTTTTTTTATTGTTCAAAACGTCTCCTTGTATCAATCTCCAACGACAAAGAGACGAAGCAGAATATAGCAATAGCTAATTTTATACTCCACGCAGCACATTTGGTATTACCCCGTCACCTCTTCGTGATGCGCTCCAGGGCAAATATTTTCGGCGTGGCAGACTTTTTTATTTTTGCTATTTTTCGCCTTTTGTACTGATGTATCTCCCTCCCACATCTATCTCATTTTTTTCCTCGATACACACTTGCTGCTGTATGCAACGTCGTAAACCTCACTTTGGCAACTCTCAACCACGCGATTCAAATAGAAACACTATACACGAAAAAAAAATTGACGGATGCTGACAGACACGCCGAAAAAAATAAGGTAGATAGAATAACCTCCGATTAGTGGACCTGAATATTCATAACGGTGCGTTGTCAGGAGATGGCGCTCCAAAGGATCAAATGGAAATGATAATGTTGCATGTGGACATGGGTGTGTGCAAGCTTCGGAGACTTATCGATCGTCATCGACATCCTCTTCCGTTTTGCACCCCTTGGCGCGGATAAGTGCGTCCGCCTCCCTACTTGACCCCCGACCCAGGGGACACCCCGCATCTTTTCCGCCGGAACGAAAGGACGCCGCCAGGGGGGGGGGGGGGGCAAGGGAGTATATCTAAGGAGATCCGCTAAGGGGCGTCGTCGAGAGAGCCTTTCCCTTGTGAGGATTCCCTCCGGGCCCGAAGTGCACTCCTGACGGGGCATCGCCCTCAGCACCCCCATGTGATGATGCAGCGGGCAGAGGAAAGGGCAGGCTCGAGCCCATGTGGGGAAACAAGATACCCAGCGTCGCAAAGGAGGGCGGAAAGGGTGAGGAGAGTGGAGTAGCTAGGGAAAAAGATGGGCGGGAAAAAGCGAGGATAATGCGGGGCGCGACACGTGGGAAACATTCTGCCCAAACGTGAATTCAAATTTAGTACGCTTATTCCCGGATGTTCGACTCTATGTTCCACTAATGGGGTCGTTTACCATATTTTTTTATTGCCGAATCTGATAGAGTTTGTAAAATAAAAAGACCCGGATTTTTCCGTTTTTTGATCCGTCAATTATTTCTCGAGTTATAGGCGTCGAAAAACTGATGTTTTTAACCCTTTCGGAAAAGTGGGCGTGGTGCAACCTCTGAAGTATATTGACTTCGTCCAATCACAACTTAGCCCGCGAAGCTACACCGTCTAATCACAATGGGGGGGACAAAGCTGACTCTGCCAATAGGAGCAGTTGCGACAACATCTGTGCGAGCAGACCTTCCGAGAACCCCCCTCCACTCCCTTCTCTTCCCCGAAAAGCAGTTAAGGACGGGAGGAAAAGACGTCATGTTATCACAGCAGCTTTTTCGGTGGGCGTCAACTTTTGCTTATTTAACTTTTTGATTTATGAGTGAATGGTTGTGGTTAGAAGATTAATTTTTTCACTAAAATTCTTTTTCGTTTCCATCTAACAATTTCGTGCAAAAAATTGCCATTTCGGTTCCGAGTAAACGCCCCCATTAAACGTACAAGTGATAACATATTTTATGTTATTTCAACTGCAGTTCATGCTTCTGGTTTGGGAAATAACATAAGACAGATAAATCAGGAAGGTTCAGTGAGAAATGGTTGAATTGCTACATCGTAACGGACCCAATTATTATTACCTTTCTACCGGAGAAGGTAAGTCTAATTGGACATTTAAGTTCTTCTCACAGCCCTTACATTACATACATGGTCTCTCTTCAGCCCTGCATACTTTTTCCTCTCATCATTTAGTCCGTTCGTCTCCTCCCACCAAACCTACCCATCTTTCTTCCTTCACGTACTTCAACAAGTACTCGCCTTCTATCACCTGTTCCATCCCTCTGCCTTCTAATTTCCTAAATCAAATTGCTTTCCTCTCCTACCAATTCTAGCACTTACTCGCACGTCCTCCTGAGTCTATTTTCATTCTCTTTACGTAAAGTCTCTGCCTGAGCGCAGTCGTGTTCCCCATATTATACTTTTCACTAGAATTTTCTTAATATCCCTTCTCAACGACCCAGTCATAAGTTCTCTTCTATGAGTAAACGCCCCTTTCGTTAACGCAGTTATCTTTTAATGACTATATACTCTTTTTATCCTTCAACCTACTACCCAGGTAAACCACTTCAACTGATCGAGCCTGTCACCTTCTACTCTTAAATCAATTTCCCTCTTGATGTTTTAGCATTTAATTAGAAGCTCTCTGTTGGTCTTTTCATGATCAGAAAAACTTCTCCTATGGTGTCAACCAACACACTTAAACTCTTTACTATACCAAAGTACACTCTCATGTGTCTTACGGCATCATGTTCTGGAGTTATTCCTGCTCTCCTAAGATAGCATTTTCTCTCCAGAAATAAGGTATTAAAGTACCAATAGAGCCCCTATTCGCACCCCGGGTAGACCACTATTTGTATCACTTGGCATTTTAACTCTCCCTTCTATCTATATACTTGCATTGACTTTTTTGCGAGAAATAAATGCTCACCTCCTCCCTGTCAATTTCAGCTTCCACAAGCAAAACACTTGCTCCAGAAATGACATTCACAGTCAAGAATATTCCAACAGTTTATGCCTGAAAGGCCCGTACCACTCCATTACTACAGTGTACAATAGGTTCCCAATAGCCATTCGTTCAATTTCCTCATCGTCATTTTTCAAGGCGAAGTTAAAACGTTTGCTATTACATAAATGTTATTAAAATGTGATTATCAGGCTGATGATTTTCATTTTTTCTTATCTGATGTATTTGTGACCGTATTTATCGATACATGGGTATTTCACCCTCATGACGAGGTTCATGTATTTTCCAATTAATTAGGTACCAACCAGAAAATATTATTATAATCATTAGAGTTCTGGATAATCTCATTTATTTTGTTTTCTTGTGGTTTATCTTCATTTCCTATCTTTAGCCCTGCTTTAGCTTACTGACTCTCAGGGTAGGTTGGCTTTTGTTTATTATGTTTTTTCGCGTCTATTACTTTTGAGGACTGCAGTTTAACCGGCGTTCCAGATAGCCGGTCCGAAAAAAGTCTTTTCTTTTCGCCTAGGTCTAGGTCTTTTTCGGACCTGAATACGTTCGCTGAAACGCCGGCGAAACTTTAGTCCTCAAAATGAATCAACGCGAATAAACCCGAATAAACAAAAGGCAGCAAATCACCGCGAAACCCTCAGCACCAATGTTAGGGTAGGTTGTCATGGAGTGTCCCTACTCAAATTTGCATTTCATTCATTAATCATCTCCATCCCTACTATACTTCTCTCCACAGAGATTCTACCCCACCTCATACCATCAATATTACATTTTCTAATTTCCTTTCTCGTCCTCGCTTACCCATCATTCTACTCTCGGTAATAACCTTCATTATTTCATCATCCTTAAGTGCTTATTCCATCCACTTACTCTGCCCTCTCCTTATTTCTACCGGAGAATTCTCTCCTCCCCACGGCTGACCTACACAAATACACCTCTCCGGCTAAAGAAGATGGCACGACCGCCTGATACGTACCGTTGTCGGATAGTTCCCGCAGAGCGGTACGTACGCCTTGTCCCGCGCAGAGCAAAACCAGCTCCGGCGAGGGTATTCGCCGGGCGAAATTCTGCAGGCGCACGGAAATTGGCCCGCCGCCGTCCACTTGTGTGGAATTACTCCGTGCGCCCCTCGCCCAGGATTCATTTAATTTATTCGGTCGTTGAAACCCTCGCCGTCCGTTTTTTCCCCAACGGGTTTTGCTGGGAAACCGATTCCTTTTTCGTTGGTGGGGAAGAGGGGTTGCCTCTCACGAGAACGCTCTGGGCAGATGGGGAGACCCGCCAACTCTGCGTTAATTAACTCGTTCAGCTTTTTTCACGCGGGTCGTGAACACCCGATACAATTGCCGCAGAAATAGGCCTTCGGCTGGATGGGAGAAAGTCTCGTTTTTTGTTACCAACAGTTTTTTCCCCTCTCCATTAGGGTTGCCGACTCCTGAAGAGTTGTTTCCGGATGTTATCCGTTCCACGAGTAAGAAATTCATCTACATCTATATAATACACCGCAATCATAGGGCAATGGTTTGTAGAAATGGCTGAGCGAGCACTATGCACACATTTTAAATCAAAAGAGAATTGAATTCACACTTACTATCAAGCAAATTTTGGAAGATTTGAAGCATAAATATTTATTGCAGACCCCCCTAAATATATATTCTATATTAGTGACCAAAATTGGCATGCGGTTTGATCAAAATGGTTATCTAGAACAAGGGTCCGCAAACTTTGAGACGGATGGAAACATTTCAAGGGGAACATGCCCCGCACGACATTTTAAAATGTATTTTTTACAAGTTATGAAATTTTTTAATTAATTCCATTCTAATTAATATATTTTTAATTATACCCTTATATAATAAGAGAAAGTTACCAAAATCCCCCTCAATTGTTATTATCAGTGTGAGCTATGAACTTGAATTTATGAGATATTGTCTCAATGTCCAGTTGACTCAATAAGTAGTTTTTACGCATGAAACTATGACGGTATTACATTCATTTTCAATTATATATAAGAGTAATGTGTCCGTATGCGAAGAGCCGTATGTGAATTCTGAGTCGAAATATGTGGGCCCGTAACCAAGAAATATAATTTTGAATGATAAAACATTATTTCCTCAACAGGATCATTAAAATAAGACGGGTGGTTGGAGTCAGTTGAATATTGAGAGGATGATTCAAAACTCCGTGAGTATCCATCCCGCAGTATTGTGCTTCCTTTTCAAGGGCAACTCTTTCACAGGATAACGATCTAACAAACAACCCTTTATTTGAAATTGCAATCAACCCCTGAAAAGTCGTGGTTCAGAATTTACGTTTACAGTCGTTCGCGAATTTTTCCTCAGAATTTAAAAATTATTCACTGAAACTGTAAAGATCCTTGTTCGTGACCATATGTAATTTATTCATACGTTTAAACTCTAAATTATTAAGAAAACGAATTGGCACGCATTTCAGTGCGCATGCGGGTTACATAGGTAAGTTACATTCCACCTCTGCGGGAAACATACTTGTTACGACACAGTTACGGTTTTACCTCGGGATTCTTTTATTTCCAAAATAATGTGTTAATTTGAGCTTGGAATGAGACTAAAATGTTTTGGGGGGATGTTTAGTGTTTAAACTACAAAAATTTGCTTTTTTTTAACCACATCCGAAATTTGCTGTTTTTCACAATGCGCGGGTGCTCTACAAACGTAACCCCTGAGAATTTTATCCAAATCTATCACTAGTGATGAATAATATACGTAATGATACCCTTGGTGACTGAGTTCTCCACCCTCTCCAATTAAAATTTGCTGACTGAGTAGCTCTGTGGCAGCAGAGAATAATGTCCTCCCGTCCTCTGATGATTTATCGATTTTGGTCGACCTCTCGTTACGTATATATTGAGGGGCTATCATAAACTGATATATTCTTTATGAATAGAGGTCTGTGGTTCAACTGGTAATTATTTGGAATAAAAAAGGTAACTTTGTTTTCCAAGTTGGTTTTATTTTCAGCGACCCGGGTATCGCCGCGTTGCGACATCTTAAGGCCCTTGGTAATTATTTGTTGTTGTTTGCGCAGCACTTAATATCTTGAACAGCACTTTGGTAAGGACCAAGCAATACACCCTCTGTGGAGCACCTCATGCCAATTTCAATATTTCCAGTAATGAATACCATGGAAACGGACTTAGAATTTACACAAAGACATCGGAGAAAATCATCCATTGCCACATTTCACTGGCATATGTTCCTATGGGTTTTATTGTAGTTTGCTGTAATTTTTTGATGGGAAATTAAAAATATTATCCCATGATTGGCTTGAGACAGCTCTTCACTCGAGTCTTCTATCGATCAGTCTCTTCATATGACGTAATCATTCTCTTTTACTTCCGTTACTACTTCTTTCATCTTTCATATAAACGCCTTTCTTTCTCACTCTTCACATTCGCTTGACTCGACGACTTTACTCATCGTGGATTCATGTCCTTTTTACGTCAATCATTTTTAAAATAAAAAAACTTATCTTTCCTCCAATTTTTTCAGGTTTTTTTTGTCACTTACTCGTTCTATCCCCGTTAACGTCAACATTCCTATTGAAGGTAATACAGGGAATTCTGGCAAGAAAAAGAAGGCGTGACGGTTGGATCGGCATCAGTGCTGACAATTCGGGTTGAATTTTTTTCAATAAAAAAATTATTTTTTCCTAACAAAAGCAGATTTTAACGTTCCTATCAGAAGCCCTCACCACCACCACATTTTTCGTAAATGCCACCATGCCTCCCTGAGTTCAATAGTCAATTTCCTAAATGCCACCTTTAGACGTCCCCCTCTCGAACTTTTTTAAAGGCACCGAACCCCTTTTGAAACCATATACCCCTTCTATATCCTTTCCCACTCCCTGCATACGCACAAAATGCGAAATACACCCCACCTCCATTACTCAACTTTTCACCTAACAATTCTTATACTTTTCTTTTCCCTTCATTCCCACTATTTCCTGTTCCTACATCCAACAAAGGTTTTTGCATTTGATGACTCCAACCTTGCTCTGCTTTTCATATCGGCCTCTCGACAACTTCCTTTTGTGTCAGAATAAATGGCCATCGCTCTTCTGACAATAATCATTCTTTTAGTACAGCATTTCTTCGGTCGCAATGCAAGCTTCTATCCTCTGTACCATACTTAGCAATTTCTACTAGATTGGAATACTTTCGGGGATTGGATTGGTGTGGTGGCTAGAGTGGTGGCTGGCTTCCCATTCCGAGGGATAGAGTTCAAATCTTGGCAGAAGCCGAGATTATTTATTCCTATACCAGTCCTTACTTGCTATGTTAGTGCTATGTTAGGAGCATCTCAAGTTCAGTACTCCGTCCGTCGGATGAGGCGTAGAAACAATGCTCGTCGCCTTTTGTGAAGAGTAGGCTAAAAACAACGCGGAGTTTCGCTACGCTCTTCCTCCGCACCAGGGAAGTTATCTTATCCGTCCAGTTACCCAATTATCCTAAATTGTGTATGCACTTAGGAATCACTCGTCTCCTCTTCTTACTAGAAAAGTTACTTCATTCTTCCTCCATCGGCCTGACATTTCTCCCAGTTTTTGTAAAGAATTTAGGTAAGAACCGGAGACAGGCTGTTTTAAGGAGATGGTGACCGGTATAACTACGGAAAATCTGCCTCAGTCGGGATTCGAACCGGGCTTTCGGGATAGGAAGCCAGTCTCTGGCCACCACACTAACCCTATCCCCTATTTTGGTATTAACAAAAACTTAATATTTTGAGGAAATTTAATAATTAGGGATTTTGATATCACTACTCTACAAAAAAAAACATTTCGTCAGTTTCCTGGTTCAACTTAGCCAATTCTTACTAATTTGGGGTCAAGGAAAACGAATATGTTAATGAATTTTTTTTATTAGCTCATGTTTTCAAGATACACAACAGTCCACTGGAGAATGAAACGCAAAAGCCCGTTTTTCGACTTAATGGTAATTTGAAGAAGATATACTTTGTTGTGCAATGAGTACAATACAATAGGCAATGTTTCATGTTTATTTTTATCACAAAAAATAAACATGTAAACAATGTTTATTTTTTGTGAAGCAGCGGTTTATATGAGCCTATTCCTGTGCACGTTTCCTTTTGGGTTGCCTTTTGTGTGTCAAATCCGGAGCATCTCTTGTCGGAGTCCAGCAGTACTCGGCGAGAATTGATTCATCCCAACGACCCTGATATCTATGTTCCAATGCAGAGATATCTTGGTGAAACCTTTCACCATGCTCATCGCTTACAGCTCCACAGTTTTCAGGGAAATAATCAAGGTGGGAGTGCAGAAAATGAAGTTTTAATGACATATTGCAACCTGCATCACGGCACTTTTCTAGGAGTTCTTTCACTAACTGTTGATAGTTTTCCTCTTTTCTGTTGCCTAGAAACCCTTGTACCACACCCTTAAAAGCATCCCAGTCTGCTTTCTCTTTCCCCTCCAACATTTTATCAAACTCATGGTCCTTCATAATAGTGCGTATTTGAGGGCCCACAAAGATTCCCTCCTTAACCTTTGCATCACTCAATCTTGGGAATTTTGCTATAAGGTATTGGAAAGCCTCTTTATCCTTATTCATGGCTTTCACAAAGTTCTTCATTATTCCCAGCTTAATATGCAGGGGTGAAAGCAGAATATCACTTGGATCTACTAGCGGCTCATTTTGGATGTTTCTCTCCCTGGAATTCAGATTTCTTGAAGGCCACTTGTCTCTTATGAAGTGAGATTTTCTATCTCGACTGTCCCAAAAACACAGAAAACAGAAGTACTTGGTATAGCCTAACTGCATTCCCAGGAGTATAGCAATAACTTTCAAGTCACAAAATATCTGCAACTTATAATCCTCGTATTTGATTGATTCTAGAAGTAACTTTACATTCCTTTCCTTCATGTGAACGGAATATCCAATGGGAATAGAAGGAAGAAGGTTGCTGTTGTGTAGAAAGACTGCTTTCAAACTCAGCTTGGATGAATCTATAAACAATCTCCACTTCCTTGGATCATGAGTAATGTTCAGGGAATTCATCAAGCCGTTGACATCCACACAAGCAACCACATGCTCTTTCTTCTCAAAAAAATGAAGAAAATTCTTCTGTACTCTGCCATTGCTTCATTCTTGACGCCAACATCTCTGCTTCCTCCTTAGGCAAGTCAAGATCTCTTACGAGATCATTTAATTCTGTCTGATTCAGTGTGTGGGGCTCATTTAACTCTTCTGCCTCGAAATCTGGATCATAGGAAGTCCCAGATATAACGACTTATTCTTCAGTATCACTCTTTTCAACCTTATAATTTTGAGGTGATTCAGGAATCGGCAGATTAGCCGAGTGAGGAACGGACCGAATGGCTGATGGAATGCTGGGATAATGTACCGATTCTTTCTTCTTTGTTGACCAACCTCGCTTCATGGGGGGCGTCATAGCAGTTGTCGACATGGTTTGTTGGCTCACGCCAAATCATGGGTACAGCAAATTTCATTCCTCGTTTCTTCCCACTCAGCCACTCTCGCAGTCTCACTGAGCAAGAGTTACAACAAACATGTGGGGCCCATGGTTTATCCTGGTCACCTATTTTTACACCGAAATAATAGAAGTAAGCTGTTTTAACGATTGGGCTGATGGTGTGCTTCTGGGCTGCAAAAGTCATTTCTCCACGGATGTAACAAAAGTTGTTAACGTCATTAACACACTTCCGTGGCATTCTGATCTGAAAGTAGAAAATTGAAACAATTAGTTATCTGTTTAAGTCATCAATTCTGATTATATTTAATCAATAAGTAATTTTTAAATACCCCCCAGACCCAAGAGAGGAATCAAATTCAAATCGCCCGGACCCAAAAATATCAAATCGTCATTTTTTTATATCTTTATTTGAAATCCAGTATTTTTCTGAATAATCGAAAACGTTCATAACGTCTGAATGAAATTGCAACCACAAATGATCATAATTTCAGAAACCAGAACTGAAATATGGCGTCCAAACATCAATTTTCATATTTTGAAAACTCCGAAGTTGGATTAAACATTTGGAACTTGATACAAAATGTGAAAAATGGATGCCATAGATACAGATAATATCGTTGCATTGCTTACCTTGAGTTGTAAGGCACTGGAATAGTGCAATGTTTTCTTTCTGCTGACACTCTCACTCCAAACCCGTGGCCGAAGATCAAAAGACGGTCGCCCTCAGGACAACAGCTTTCATTACTCGGGGAATATGATGGTCAAAAAGATTCTACGCGGAGAGTAAAGCTGAGGGAACTACAGCTTATATAAGAACTACTGAGTGGGGGTTATCATCTCTCCTCTCTAAATGCATAAGCACATGCACAGCCTCGGCCTACAGTGTCCGGGCCAGGAACAACTGTGGCTCAAGTTTATCCTTCAACGAGTAAAGACAACAATGCATATATGTAACAACTTCAGGATTCACTTCGTAGAAGTAGCCAACATTCATTTCAGAATACATTTTCATCTTCTACAATTTTTACATTGTATCATATTAAAAATATACTCTAAAATGTACGACAATGTGTACACATTTGGTTTCGCTTAGTTCACTCCATCTGACTCTCTCAGTCTCCCCCACTCCCCCATCATTGAAGACCACCGACAGTGTCCATGCGCAACGAAAGGCATCCTTCTCCACTTGTTTAAGCCCTGCCACCTCACCCACAAATATAATTGGAACCAATTATTACAGGAGTACCAGCTTTCGAACATTCAGTTTCCCACACACCAGCCATAGTGATATTTTATTACCCAAGTAGGCTCTGTATCTTGAAAACAAGAGCTAATATAAACTTTTTATGGCGATTTTCGTGTTTAGCGAGACAAATACTTCGGAAAGAACTAATTTTGAGCCCGAAACTTTTTTGGTGTTGGGTAGTGTATTTATAAGTAAAGAGTCAATAACCCAAAGAAATACTAATTAAACTGTGATTTCCTATTTCATGCAACAAATATATGTAATATATAATAAACCATTTCAGGCAACAAATATATAATAAACTATTTCTATCCACTCGATGCTATTACGGCTCCTACACTCGCCATTGAAAACTTTCCAGTCCATTACTTGAAGCTTAACAGTACGTCTTTTTCATCTTTCTGTTCGTTTGCTACATTCTGGACAAAAAGACAACTATTTCAAAATGTTCTCAACGAGACTGTCAAGTACCGTCTCCATGTTTTACTTCATCCATAAAATACATTGGAAATGAATTAGGTGGTGTCAAAACAATTGACCTCCGCATGGTCATTAAAAGCTGTAATTTTGGCTGTATATTCTGCTGTTCAAAGCTATTACTACCATCATTATCATTGGTTATCGACCCTAAGACTGGTTTGACGCAGTTCTCAACAAAGTTTTCATATCTGCCAACCTCTTAAATCTTACACAAGTCTTCTCTTTAACGTCATTCACTATTTACTCCATATGCTTCACATTTCCCATTTTGCCCTCTCACACTCCCCTCGACAACTGTCTTCACCAGGCCATCATGTCTCATGATGTGGCCATTAATTTTCCTCATCTTCTCTTTCACGTTTTTAACAGACTTATATTTTACCCATCTTAGGACTTCTTCGTTTGTCCTTTTCTTGCCACTTTGATCCATTTTATCTTCATAATTCTTGCACCACATTTCGAATGCTCCTATCTTCACTGCTGCTGTTATCTTCCACGCGTCGCTGCCATAAAGAATGTTCCAGGTATAGGTTCTCATGAAGTGTTTTCTTACTTCCACGATTGCATTTTTGGATCTTAGTAGATTCTTATTTGGATCGAATGCCGTCTTTGCCTGGGCTATTCTACTGACGATTTCCTCATTACTTCGCTCATCTCTCAGCGACAGTCGTCGGATTTCCAGACAGCAATGCTCCTTCACCTCTTAAGGCCGCTTTACACGATAAAATTTTTGTACAATTTTTTGTACAAACGCTTGTATAAACTGAACGAAATTGTATGTTTGTCTGAATGGAATTAGAACAGGTTCTATTTCCCGTTCAGTCATTCAGACAATAGCACAAGCGTTTGTACAATTTGCCGCTTTACACGGTACAATTTCCTCATACAAGAGTTTGTACAAGAAATTGTACAAAAAATTGTATCGTGTAAAGCGGCCTTTAGAGATTTTGCTTTCCGAGTTTAATATTGGTTTTGGCCTCTTCTCTTCTTCTGCATGGGCTTCAGATTAAAATATTCTGTGGGGAAAAATAAGGCATAGGTATTCTATCAAATTGTAGAAATGCTTCCCTAAGGCCAGAAACCATCCACTTTCGACTTTTGTTTTCTATTTTTACTTCCTCTTCCTAAAGAATCATATCACTTCACTCCTTACTTAATCAATCCTCAACATATTTCCGATAAACTCACGTGCTCACGAAGAAAAGAATTGATCCACCATTGGCCTCATCAGCTATGGAAATTTATCTCCTCAGTTATGGAAATCAATCTGAGAATACTCCCATATATTAGGCAATGGATATTTATTCACCTCGATAAATGTGGAGGCCGATTCGCTGGTGGAGGAAGTGTTTTGTGGTGGATTCGCTCTCAAAGAGCTATTTCATCCTTCGGATTTGTGGATGGAAAACCAAATTGTCCAACGCCTTTGTTTTGTATTTCCTCCGGCATCATATCCTACAGTGAGAGAGAGGATCCAGCCACGGAAATAACAACGATCATTTAACATCAATGCAGAGGAAGCGACCTCGTCGGTCTGCATAAATCATTGACTTTTTGTCTGCTCGCTGGAAGGGGTCGGAGCTCGGGCATGTTCCGAGGTGAACCATCACTCTGCTTCAATGACTGACGGAGAGAGAATGGAGATGATTTCGACCGAGGGTGAACACTCTGTGAGACATGATGGTCTGATGAAGACAATCTTCGAGGGACAAGTGAGTGGATAAGAATGGCACAGGGAGGCCTCGTGCGAGATTTATGAAGAGATATGAGAAAGAGTCGAATTGCGTAAATATGAATAATTTATCTGATGAAAGAATCAAATGGGGAGCAGAGTCAAACCAATCCAGGGATTGTTGACTGATGACGATGATGATTATATGAATATTCCTCAGCAAGGCTGGAAGCATTTGAAAATTTTGGTGACAGAATAATCATAAAGATAAGAAATTTAGCTACAAACGAAGAATTTCTCAGAAGAGTGAAAAATGAAAATTTAGAAAAGAAGTCAGGACAAACTAATCTTGACTCATGATGATCTACCGAAAACGATCGTCGTGGGAAAGCGAATGGAAAGAATGGCAAATGATGGCCTAGCATGAAATATATGGAGAAAATAGTGAAGGGTGTAAAGGTGAAGAATTATAATAGTACGTAATATATAGGAAATGAGACACATTTTGGACATGGGATGGGTTTAAACAGCTGTACAACTGTAACTTAACCACTATTCAACGGATCCTGGCTAGTCAGTGCTTAAATGGAAGATGGCGATGAGCTCCAAAAGCTCTGTGTGAAAATTGTGCGGAGTAGAAAGTAACGATTTGTCTAAGATTTCACTATGATACAAAATATCATATTAAAGTTCAATTGCGGCAGAGGAAACACAGGCAGGGTGAAATGGCAGTTCAAAACGTACACTATAATGCAAAGAAGCCAAAATCTTTGACAAGATCGGAGGGCTCTTGAGCTAACCGAAGACGGAAGTAGGAGCAAGCCTAGCAGGCGCACGCACATGATTGTCACGTGCATGAGCTATCCCCCACCCATCATATGCAACGTCGATACAGAATACTAAGCATTCCCCACACTCTTACAACACTGCTATGCATCCACCAAAAACGTTCAAAGAAATAATCATCAAACAATTATTCGCCGTCTTTATTTCACCAGCAAATCACGTACCAGGTTTTCCGCCCATAAGTATTCACGAACCAAACCTTACGGCAGGGTCGTGACTGAGGCTGTCTTTTTTTAGCATGAACTTCGCTTCGGTTCGGAAGGCACTAACAATATGGCTGTTTACTGCTCGATAATGCTAATTTCGACTAGAATATACTTACTAATCCTTTTTAAGCATGATATGCAATGATTGTTTGGTGTGAATTCGCCTCCTGCCACACACCTTTAAGGTGGCTTGCAGGGTATTACGTAGATGTAGATGTGAATGAATGTCGGGTGTATCCCCACCAGGGCCGTATTTACCATATGGCGTACCCGGCGGCCTCCGGGGGCCTCGCGGGAGCCAGGAAAAGTCTGATTTGATTTCTGATCCAGAAAAATGTTTTCTCTACTAATTTTCAAACTACTCACCTGCCATTCATAGCTGCAGAGAAAAATCTTGCATAGGTCTTAGTACTTGGTGAGCTTGACCCTCACTATCTGACTGACCTTGGAGTTGAATATTATGGTCTTTTCTTGGTATACATTGATAGACATCTTGTCTAGAGCTGCTGTCTATTTTTCTAAAAGTCTGGTAACTACCCGGCGGTCGCCGGGGGCCTCAAGAGAGAGAAAATGTAAATATAGTTGTAAGTAACCTGGCGTCCGTTAGCAGAGTATTACTAGTGATAGATATTTGTATTATTTGTATATTGTCTTAATATGCAACGAAAAGTCGATGTCAAACAGCCAGGTTTCAATACTATAACATACGGGGTCTCATTCTAGATTCCGCCGGGGGCCTCAGAGGTCATAAATACGTCCCTGATCCCCACTGCCACACACCCTTGTGGTGACTTGCAGGGTACAGTTATAGAGTACGTAAAATATAGAGGGCTTCCCACATAGGGCAAAACTGTTATGCTTTTTGGATGTAGTACTACAATTTTTCCATAGATGTCGTGGGAAGAATTTTTTTCGTTGCGTCGCAAACGATATATATCGCTTCCATCGCTTTCGTTTTTCTAATCGACTTACACGGCACAATCGAGAAGTGTCTTGCAGTATGCTCCTTGCAACGGTGGATTTTGCGTTTTTATGAAACAACAAGGAATCCCTCCTGTGACAAGATATGGTTCCTTTAGTAGTGAGAGAAATGTTAACTTATCCATGTGACTGTTGGCGTTAAGGTGCGTTTACACATACAGTTGACTGCTATGATAGTCAACTGCTAACAACTGTTAAGCCCCACTCGCATGTGTGAATAGAAACTGCGATGCGAGTTCAGGTCGATACTGGACACATGTCGAACACTATCGATCCACGTTCGAGCTATTAGCAAAGTTGAAGCCCGTCTACTTTCCAGCGAAAATGTATCCAACACAATCGCAACAATCACGAACGTAAAGCAATACACGGCGGAATTTGGATATAATAACAAGAATATCCCTTCCCAAAAGGGGAGATTCTACTCTAAGAATGGAAACATTCTAAGAATGGAAACAAAAGATAATCGTCGATGGAATTTATTGCTTGATGAATTTAATGAAAATTTAAGCGAAATTCACTATTTAAATAAAACGCTTTTTATTTGTTGTGGCAATGCCTAAATAGGGGCTTTAAGCTGCATAGAAGTTAACGCAGACGCATCATAGCAGTAGCGATATAGATACATCGCGCATCTCGCGACTTTCATAGCAGTCAACTGCTACGTGTAAACGCTGCTTTAAGCAAAGGCATATCGCATCATTATAATAAAACAACAAAACTACAATAATAGTATATATTATGTACCGCTTAATTCGATTAGAAAAACCGTTCGGTTTCAGCTCAGCCGTTGTAGCACTTGAGACCAATGTCTACCAAGCCAGGCACTGGTTGCACGAAACCAAGCGTCGCCCTCACCCCTCTCATTCAGCTCCCTCGCCTTTTTTATGGAGTCCAAATGGAAGCCATCTCTCTCTCTCTTTCGTCTCGACCGTTTGTTCTTCACGCCCACCCTAAGGGGAAGGCTGCGTCTGAGGATCACTGAAAACCCTCAGGGCGGCAGGGGTCGCAGGCGGCGTCACAGAGACAAGTCCCCTCACCCCTTGAGAGTCACAAGCAGTCGAGAGGAGGGAAGGGTTGAGGGTGGTGGGGGAGGAGAAGTTGCGAGGGGAAGAGGAGGGACTGAAAGGGGAGACCCGAAGAACGGCTAGCGTGGTCGCATGGGATTGAGGGCCTTAAGGGGTTAAAGGTAGAATTACCAACCCTCTCAGATTTTCCCGGGGACTCCAAGAATATGAAAATAAAATTTAAAAAATCTTGCCTCCCAGAATGCGGTATTTTCTTCCCTCTTTCACTCAACGATCGTCTTTCAGCTCGAATTGAACTTGAACAAAAGAGTGGTAGTTAAATTTTGGGAAAATAGCTGTTACTCCCAAAAAAAAAACTCATTGCATCAATAGATGTGAAACTGTTGTAGCTAATAAATTAAAACTATGGCGATACCATACCAGAATACCATGAGGCTGGTGTAGCATATTATAGTGTCAGAGATATGGATGAATTCTAGATTTAATTTAATAAATATGTTTCCACCTTGTATATCATCATCATCGGTCAACAATCCTAGGATTGGTTTGACGCAGCC
Source organism: Platycnemis pennipes (assembly GCA_933228895.1). NCBI lineage: Eukaryota > Metazoa > Arthropoda > Insecta > Odonata > Platycnemididae > Platycnemis > Platycnemis pennipes. The sequence goes on from OW121854.1 coordinate 76,811,984, forward strand.
CTCTACTCGATTCTTTCATCGGCCAACCTCTTCATATTGACGTAATTCCCCTCTTTTATATCCTTCACAACCTGTTCCATATATCTCATACGTGGCCTTCCTTTGCCGCTCTTCTCGTTCACTTTTCCCTCGGCGATCGTCTTCATCAGGCCATCGCGTCTCAAGATATGGCCGATTAAGTTGTCCCGTCTTCTTAGAGTTTCCAGCAGACTCCTCTTTTCTCTCACACTTCTTAAGACTTCTTCTTTTATCGGTCGATCCTTTTTATCTTCACCATTCATCTATAGCACCACATTTCGAATGCTTCCACCCTTTTCTTCTCCGCTGCTGTCAAGGTCCATGCCTCACTGCCTTAAAGAAATGTGCTCCAGATGTACGTCCTGATGATTTTTTTCCTTACTTTTATGCTTGTATTTCCAGCTGTAACCTTGTATATAGCCAACTTGAAATATTCTACAGCTATAATAACAATGGTATACGGGAAATGACTGGTCCAGTAAAAATTCCATTTAAATTCGTAAAAAGGGTTCAAGCTAAGTGCGATGACGAAAAGAATGAAACATGCTGATTTTCCCTCATTAGCTCTCATATAGAATAACCGCTATTATATATAATCAGCACGATACAGGTTTTAAGAAGTTCGGCGAGATTTATGAAAGATTTTTAAGATAGGTTAAGAGATGAAGAAAAGTTACAAGCTTAATAGGAAACTCGGCGAAATTTGTGAATGATTGTTATGATAATCGTGTCAAAGTTACAAGCTTAAATAGGAATCGCTCTCAGACCATATTTAAAATTTAGATTGAAATTTTATGCGTAAATTTGAAGTTGGACTGCTGGCCGATGACGCTGGAAGTATGTTGAGGAGTCAGTTGTTTTAGCTTGGAGTCTTTTTTTCAAGTTCAAACATTTCTGTTATTCAATAACATTATAAGGTAGTTGTCATTATGCTCAAAACCTAATATAAAAAATAATTCCCACCTCTATCCATTTGCCTACCGATACCATCTTGAAAATAAAACATTTCGTAAATTTCATCAGGATATTATTAAACGGAATTAGGGTTCTGCACCCTTGGTCATTACAGGGTATGTACATCATTTGGAGATTGCGAGTGAAATATCCTGTAGAAATTTACAAAGTGTATTGACTTCAAGATTATATCACTCCATGATTTTCACAAGTTGTTGAATGGCATCAATTTGTCCCTTTACGTACCAATAAAAATTGTTCAAATTAATGTAGTTGTTGGTCTTCTCTGTTCATAATAAACACAACAACGGCTACATCTGCGGTTTTGTTCAACGTATCCCTTCATTAATTTTTAAGCAAACAATTAGAGGATTCTTCTGCTATCCCTGAATAATACCCGTCTCTACCCAATTACCAAACCATCTAAAATGGCAAAAATAACCTGAGCTCTCAGTTTCCCCTAAATAACGCTGTATCAACTAGCGAGTTCATAACATTCTGCCAAATTCCAAATTATATTTCGATAGTGGGGCGAGATCTCGTGATTCAAATCAAATAGCAGCGGCTTAATTTGGTAAAAGGACTTGATCGCGAGTACCGCAAGTCAGTTCAAGTGAACATAAAAATGTATCGGTCAGAACACAATCGGACGGGATTTTTTTAGGGTGCTAAAGTACTAGCTTCCCACTCCGAGATTCCGGGCTCGAATTCCAGGCAGGGAATATTTTTCTTCGATAATCGGTATAATTGGGTGCTGTGTGGAGAGCACTTCAAGTTCAGTAGGTACTCCGTCCGTCGGTTGGGACGTTAAAATTTGTCCTGGTGAAAATGACCATAGTTGCCGGTCGCCTGCCCCAGTGCTCATCTGCTATTTCAAGTCTAACTCGCACATAGAGGCATATCAGGACGGAGGAAAGGTTCAAGAATGGGAATGAGACGGTAAGAATGAAGGGCACAGATAGACCCAGCATTGAAATTGGCCTCCTCTTTAAGAAAAGAGCCAAGGGGATCTCGGCATGACGTCTCAACAGAGTACTGAACTTAATCGCTCTCCACAAAGCACTCAAGAAGGGGTCAGTTAAACGTTGAAAAACATCTTACTATTCCTGGATTCGATCCCTAGCCTTCAGGGTGAGACAGCAGTACCCAGATCCCTGCACAATTCCAACCCGCTTCTTCTAATAACAGCAGCATAACAACTATATCAAAACATGGCGGAAATGCGTCACGGAGCGGAACTCGTATGTAAGAGTGACGTTCGCCCCAGAGCTGAACTCGGTCAGCCGGCTATTAAGCGCGGCTAAGTCGACCTTTGACCCTGTCCAGCCGAGCGCCTTGTGAGGCGGAGAATCGGGTTGTTTGCATTGTCTCTTGCTCTCGAGATCAAGTCTGGGCTCAACCATTGGGGAGAGATATGCCGCGATTGCGACATTAACAGTCGTCTGTATTAGCAGAGAGCGTTGCAATTCACCGCAGTGCTGCGGAGACATTATACACTACCTATATGCACTAAACATGCACTGCTGGCAATACACGGCTGCAATGTAAACTGAATATAATTATTTTTTAAATGCTGCGCATCACATATTTTAATTAATCAGATATTTTTTTTCAAAATATAATCGTTACGACTGGTGACCTGCGCCCTACCACACGCCTTTTGTAGCGACTCTAAAGGCCGCTTTACACGATACAATTTTTTGTGCAATTTCTTGTACAAACTCTTGAATGAGGAAAGTGTACCGTGTAAAGCTGCAAATTGTACGAACGCTTGTGCGATTGTCTGAATGACTGAACGGGAAATAGAACCTGTTATAATTCCAATCAGACAAGCATACAATTTTTTTCAGTTTATACAAGCGTTTGTACAAGAAATTGTACAAAAATCGTATAGTGTAAGGCTGCCTTTAAGCCCGTTTCACACGATACTTGATCCAGCACAAGACCTATTGTTCTAGCCGCTACTTGATATTTTGGACGGAACCTAGCATGATTGGAACCCTCTTAGGAGGTTTCACACAATCATCGACATTGTGCTCGCTATGAAGCGGTTATTCCATATGATTCCATACTAATTAAAAAAAAAGAGAAGTTCGCACAGCGTCTGCAACGTGACTTGATTGGTCGATGGCTACTGGTCCTACTGGGAGCTACTACAATCTAGTACCGCATCAAGTATGAAACCCAGCGAGTATACTAGCGAGCATGCTTGCTAGCCACTAAACTGGTTCTATCCACACGATACTGGAAAGCTAGCATACTTGTTAGTATACTCGACCTTGTGCTGGATCAAGCACCGTGTGAAAGGGCATTAGGGTTCGCTGAATTATCGTCGAAAAGCAATGCAGATCTCCACATTCCATTGACTAACCTCCTTATATAAACCTGGATTCTTTTCTTCCAATTCCTTCACTCCTTGCTACATGCTTTAGAGCCTCGTAGGAGGCTTTCCTTACCGTTCTCTTAATATATTTTCTTCTCATGAGTCATAACGACCGTCTTCATCAGAACATCGTGTTTTAATGTATAGATTAGGTTGTCCATTTTTCTCTTTACCTTTCCCAGGATTCTATTTCCCGCCACTCTACCATGAAAATTTTTATTGGTCCATCCATGTTTTATATATCATAGGAAAATGATGATTAAAAGAGTGAGCGAAAAACATTATCAAAATAACTAGGGATGGGTCGGTTCAACTTTTTTTCGGTTCCGGTTCGGTTCGTAACTTCGGTTCTCGGTTCCGGTTCTTAATTTACCACTTACTTTGCATTGCTCAATGGCAAGATAAGGTAATCAATAATCATTTTCAGAGACATACTGCTTGAAAAAGAATACTTCATTATATTTTTGTGTATAGTCATTTTAACGACTGAATTAGAATAATTTCCGACTTTGAAGCACCTAAGTACACTATTTCACCAGGTTTTAATGTGAAACCTCCACTTTCGGAGTGTGAGTAGGTTTCAAATTGGTTTTCGCGCCAATTATTTCGGTACCGATTATTTTTGGCCTCGGTTCCGGTTCCGGTTCTAAGCTCAAGAACCGGTGGAACCGAGAACCGAAGAACCGAACCGACCCATCCCTAAAAATAACCAATCGTTCTTCGATAAGAGCGCTCATTTATGAGAAATCCCGATTCGAGCTCAAGGGAAAATTGCGGAATAAACCGCTGATTTTTTAAACGCAGGAGATGAATTCGTGGTCACAGAAATTAATCTAGATATGCTAGGAATAATTTAAGAAGGCAATAAACCTGATAACGCCCATGAAGTGAACATGGGAAAATATCTTCCGCGCTGCGTATGGTCAAAGTTATCGCGATGTACTGCTAATATCCGACAGTATAAAATACCGCTCAAATACGAGGTGCGTGATATGGGGTCATTCACTTATTACGTGACGCTGATTTTCCTCTCACCCTCTCTCTTTATAATATAACGCTCTGTAAATTTCGCTAAGCCCTCCCCCCCTGTATTACATAACGATAGCTCAGTCAAACCTCTCTTCTTGTAAATGAATTTATTATAAAGATCTTATTTGTATCTATTATTTAATCGCCAATTATTATGCATATCATACTTTATTTATGGAACAAAGATGAATTAGTGAAGTTTATTATCTCCCAACGTAATGGAAGGCTGGAATCCCCTCTCCCTATAGATAATTCATCCAAATGTTGGCCCGACTTTCCCCCCTGCCATTTAGCGTTACGTAATTAATGGCCAGCCCCTATGTTTGGAGTGAAGGTGTGCAGGAGAAAAAATGGGCGATTCTTTGCTAAACAAATGAACCGCAACGAGCGTGATTCATCCCAACGTGAACCCAATGGGATATCGTTGTATTTTTCCGAGCCCTTCCTCATCGGAGGACACAAAGGCAAATTCCCTCCTCCGAAAAAAAATGAACCACGAACCCCCTCGCAAAATATCGAAAAGTAATTTTCGCGCCCCAACGGCGGATTTAACCCCAGGCCCTCCCTATTCCATCTCCCGGGCACAGGATGATTAATGAGCGTCAGCAACGGAAACACCTTTGGAGTCGGCCCGAACAAAAAACAAAAGAAGCATCACTTCCGCGTAAGATGGCGCCGGGCGGTGGGGGGGATAACATGGGTGATTATGAGCTCTCTTAAAAGATTTACGCGGAGGGCAAGGGGACCTGAGCGAGACTGAAGGTCGTTAAAACATTTCGCCCATCCATAAATTTCGATTTGCAACGATTTCCCGTGAGTTTTTGAAATCCAATTCCTCCTCCCATGTGGCCAGTCAGAGAAAGATAACTCTGGCAGGCTGGAGGCCCCACTCTTGATTCGGGGGAGGTGACGCCATTTAGGATAGGTAGCAGTGAAACCCGGCGTCGAAATTAGCCCACTATAAACGAAAGGCACCAAGGGGTCCACGGTTTAACGTTCCGTTCGATGGGCGGAGCACTGAACTCGGAGAGCTTTACTCACAGCTCCTGGGTGGGGACCAGTACGCCAATGAAAACTCTGATTCCAACCCGGGCCCTCGGGATGAGAAGCCAGTACTCTAGCCACCACACCAATCCGATCCCCATTCAGGCGTATTAATTAACCAGTGCCAACAAACCCAAGTGTCGTTGTTGTTGATCTTATAAGGGGAGGCAACCGGCAACAGATCATTTGCAACGTGATTCGTGGGTATTTTGGAAGGAGTGAGAATATCCAGGGAGTGAAGAAAAGGTGGAGAGAAACCTGGCATGAACTTAAGCCTACTTTTGTGGGTAGACACCTTGAGGAGTTAATTTCTTTTGCGTCCCATCCAACAGACAGCTGGCTGAACCCGAGGTGCCGTCCACACCGAACTCAGGCAGTACTAGTATTAAATTGAAATAGGCTACTACCGGGATTAGAACCCGGCACTAGAGATGGGAGATCAATACTTATCTCACCACTCTCACCTTTGGTTTTCAGATGTACTTGCGAAATGTGGAACAGAATAGGGATCAAAACGTTGACATTTGATATGAAATACTGAAAAAATTCATTAGCAAAGTTTTTGAAAGAATGACTTTTAGTATTAGAGGACTGAATTGCGGTATTCGGGGAAGGGAATGATGGAACTACAGTGTACGGGTTGGGTGTAATAATAATTGCATGGTGTATGGGGAAAGTTATTGAGATCTATGAGAGAAATAACTAAGTGACCGAGACATGGATTAAACACGATCTCGAGAGGAGAATTTTGATTGATTTTCATTGTCTTCTACCGGTTAGAACAAGTTTTTATGAAGTGTCTCTATTATTTGCATTTCATTCGTCTGCGGACTCTTTCCCTGCGTTATTTCTCTCTTCAAGCCGGCGTATTCCCTCTCCCACTTCATGCGATCCATAGCACCCTTCCTTTTTCTTTCTCTGCCTCACTTACGCAACGTTATATCTTCTACAATGAGCTTAAGTATTCCATCATCCTTAAGTACCAGTTCCGTCTGCCTACTCTCCCCTCGCACAGTCTCTTCCAGCAATCCCCTTCCCTTCTCAAGCCTGTTCAACACTTCCATATCATCATACATTCACGTGCCCATCATACTTTTTCTATTCTCCTCTACATGCACATAATGTGGAATAAAATTTGTAGAAGTACTGTACTTTGGAAGTAGGCCTACTGGAATGAAGAGGAAATAGGCCTGGAAGTAGGCCTACTGGTGAAAAGTGGCACGTATAAGGATGATCTGGGTCCAGGAATACTTACCAGTGAGGGAAAAATGATGGCATTAAAAGAATTGAACCCCTGGAGTGCGTTTGGGATATATCATTCTACAAGAGCTATTGAAGAACCTAGGAAGAGGCGGAAGATAAAACTTATACGGGGTTTCCATAGTAAAATGCACTTCGTACTTTTCCGCGAGTTTATTGACAGTACGACGCGTTTCACCACCTTGCGGTATCGTCAGGTACATGACGATGCTATCTGACCTGGTCGACATACTACCTGACCCGGTAGTTTGTATGTACTTGACGATGTATATAGTTGGTGTTATGTAACTGACGATGCCGCAAGGCGGTGAAACGCGTCGTACAGTCAATAAACTTGTGGATAGGTACGACGTGCATTTTACTATGTCTATTAGTAACTTCTACGAAGTGAAACCTCAAACAGTCAAAAGCGGGGTTGTTATTATTATTATACGGGGTTGTTGGTAGGACATAAGATGAAGGGGATCGATCGGATATTTATTATTAAAACTGTGTAAATATCCATACCACAACAGTGGAACTTTAGGGAATGCGAAGACTGTTATTTTATTAATAGTTTTCTTCCGGTGAAGGTATATCTAAATGGCCATTTCATTCCTCTCGCGCCCGCTGCATTTTACACGATGTCTCTGTTTACCCCTGCATCTCATTATTCAACCCAAACTACCCGTTTTTATCCTCCCTCGTCCCCTCCTTTCTAATATTCTTCTCTCTATCACGTCCTTCAAAACAACTCTTTATTATCAGTTCCTTCCACTTCGTCTGCCTTATTCGAATTTCCTCAATCAACTTCCTTTCCTCTCATACTACCTCTGCAACTTCCTAGTATGCCTTCCTTACCACCCATCTTACATTCTCCATACTTACTTCTATATACTCATATCGAAAAGCTCAAAGTCTATTTTCATCTTCTTTCCTTTAAGTCTATATTTCCGCGCCATTAAGTGGCGCGTTCCATTTAGGGCTTTTTGTTAGTATTTTCTTTACTCACTGGCTCTTACTTAAGTTGAATCTCATGCGCGACGAAGGCCGTACTCAGGAGGTAAGAAAGGAAGTGTTTTCCCAACGATAGCATACAGAGCTGGAAAGTTGTAAATAAAATCGAGAGGACAAGAAAGGTGATAGAAAGCATTGAAGAAGTATAAAGAGCTTGTAACGTTGGGCGTAGACCGTAGCAGAAGTAAATACAGATTTAGATGAGTTCTCCTTTGGTAGGAGAACTCATATAAATATTTGAGATTTGTGAAAATATTACGTTGCACGAAATCTTTAATTGCATGCATGCAATCTTTAATTGCATTCGCCTTATGTTTCTCATCCCAAATTACTCCCAATTTGGTGGTGAATGTCAAAACTAATAATATGTGAAGAAACAGGCTGAAATATGGAATCATTGTAGACAGAAAAGAATTTTTTGAATTTTTGTTTCCTTTTTAGCCAGGGTAACCGCATTGTTTTTCTATACGCTAAGTTTCATAGGCGTTAAACTCGAAAATCAGACGGGTAATTCAATATATCAAGTGATTTTTCCTTAATTCATGTGGGACAAATTGCTTTATAGCGCTGAAAAAATATTTGACACGTCATTTTGTTTCAAAGATACTTTAATGCCGTTTAATCGATGATTTGGCATCGTTAATGAAGAGAAATGGAGAAAATAAAGAACTAGAAGGAATTAATTTGTACGTCGATCCAACAGTGAGCAGTAAATGAATTAATCACTTTCGCTCTTAGGCGGCACTAGATTTTACTTGGCAATCTTTGTAGCAACGAAGACTCTATAATACTCTTCCCCTGTACGCTGAGCGCACAACATTTTTAAAACAAAGAAGCAGCGAATCCTTCTTTTCATCCTCGGAAACGCTTGGCTCACCAGGCTGTGGAGCAATTAATCTTCATCAGTACGGCGTCTCAACACTCCCCAATCCGTCAAAAAAGACGCCCGGATGACGTCGCTCATTTATTTTCCATGCCCTCCTCCGATGGCGTGTCTTCTGTAAAAAGGTTCCCGCGGTCATTGAGAAAATACTTGTTGAAATATTAGCCTTCGACCCTTGTGACTGACGTCCTTCACTCACTTCCCCCGAATGATTCCTGTTCTTCTTTTTACGCTCGTAGTGGCAATTATTTGGGAGAAAATCGACATGCAACTGAGCTCATTGGCGCCATTAGGTATAGGTGGGTAATTGAGTGGAGGAAGGAATTGGCCACGGAATAAAGGGAAGGTTGTGAGAAACCCGGCCTCGATAGCGATCTGTTCCAAGGGGACATACAATTTCTATGTATGACAAAGGAGTAGTAGGGGACGGGATAACCCTTACGATGTGTTATAAACCGGGAGTGGAGATTCGTAGCGCTGGGAGAGAGATAAATGAAAATTCATTCTTTGTCCAAATGATTTTAATGATTCAATAATAAGTAATGATCAAGTAATAGTCATCATCATGGGCCAACAAACCTAGGATTGGTTTGACGAAGCTCTCAACTCTATTCTGCACTCGGCTAATCTCTTCATGGTTACATTAATCTCTCTTTCCAATCCTTCACTACTTCCCCTACATATCTCCGGTGAGACTTTCCTTTTCCATTCTTTCCATTCACTTATCCCTCGTCGATTTTCCGAGTAGATAAATATGTATTTTTTGTATGTATTATAATAAACATATTGTAAAATATTATAAATATATTGTAAAAAATTATAAATATATAAGATACATTATTGTAAATATTTATGGATTTCTTATGATTAATTGGAAATACGCATGACATTTGTTTCTCGTATATAGATCATGTACTTGGCACGAAATTTTATGACAAATTGAAATATATAGGCCAAAATATTCTACGCCAAAACCAAGGAGTATTAAATGCCTTTAAAATATTCCCCATTTTGACGAAAGTCACTTGACAAGAAACGGTTTCTCACGTCACTGAACGGTATGGTTCCATATTACCTCGGAAGCACGGTTATTTTAGTAGAAAACGAAACGAATATATTGCTATGAGTTTTTAGCCGTTCCTTGATCGAAATAGTGACCTAAAAGGGATTTATGAAAGAACAATCTGACAATTTGTCTTTGGTCGATTCCCTTATGGTGGCATCCTTCTAAAAAGACAGCGATTGCTTTGTTATAGCAGAGGTTCGCGGAGTGAAAACAGACGGAACTATTCAGGAATTATACTTTTTATGGACAATTTTCTCGTCGAAAAACGTCAATTATATGATTAAACAATTGAGACGAATACATCCGTTTTTGGCAAGTATATTCATTAAACTACTTACCTCCACGTACAACTAAACATTTCCCACAGTGATACCGTGCCGTGACGTCATGCAACTGCTCGCAGTTGTCTCTGAACGTAGAAGTAAATGTGACGAAAATGCTGTAGAGAGGTCCAAGTGACATTTAATCTGTGTGGTAATCGTTAAAGAAAATAACAGTCATTTATTTTCCAATATGAGGATTTCCATTGCTGTTCCCCTGCTGCCAATGCACAGCGTGCCTACCTGCCTTGAAGAAGACCAAAAACTCCTTATTAGGTACCCCTCCCTCTGCCGCTTGAAGACGTAATTGATGTCATACCACTTCTGGAAACCTGTGGACTCACCTCCCGGTCGAAACGCCCTCCCAACAGACCGACAGGCCCCTGGACGTTAGATAAAAAAGTATTTTTCGAGGAAAATCGTTATTTTTCATATTTTGTCGCTCCTGCGCGACCTCTAAACGTCGTTCGATCGAGTCCAAATTTTTTCCTCTGTATTATTTACCGGGTTGGAACCAAGAACCGATTTAGCCGGTGAACATTTCGAAAAGTCCCGATTTTTTCGAAAGGTCCCCTACTGGGTGATACTTCACCCGAGGATAGAGTGAGAAAAACAAGATATACGAAAACAAAACTTCATCTCTTGTGCTCGAGTTGTTGCCAAGTGACCTTTGAGCCGGGCTAGCCGGGCATTTGTCCCGGGTCTCGTGCCTTCAAGGGCCCCAAATTTAGGAGAACTTCGGTTTTCACGGGAATATTTAGTTTTTAATAAGATAAGTTAGGCTATTAGGCTAAGCGTAATAAATAAATTATAAAATATTAATAAATTATGGTGAGAATTCATAATTAAGAGCTTGACTATAATATTCCGAGCCCGAAAATCTTAGTTTCCGGGGTCCCCGTAAGTCCTAGGGGCGATATTTAGAATGACGAAGGAATTAAGAGAGTGGAGGTAACCTAGCGTCAACATTAGTCTCCTTCTATAGAAAAGCTCAAGGGGTTCTCCACGTAGCTTTCCATCCGACATGTCGGAACTCAAAATGAGACAGGTTTGCCATGAAAAATTCTTCGCCTTCCAGGTTTAGAACCAGAGGCCTGAAGATGACAGATCAGTTCTCTAGCCCTCGTTCTTGTATTCATAAATCTGGGAAGTTTCAAAGTAGGACTAGGTGAAATTCGATTTTCGGATGTCTGAAAAAATATACTGAAGAATCCTACTCGTAATCCCTGAGAAGTGAGGCTGCAGGTGGAATGGAAGGTCAAATGAATGAAGGCTTAATGCAAAGTCATATTAATGCAAACCTATTCATGCTACTCTTGCATCACATAATTCTTTTATTGGGGAAAGTCTCTGGGTAATATTTTCGGAGGAGGGATTGGTGGGGGTTGGAGAGGAATCTAAGTTCGGGTTATTGCATATACTGTGACCAAAGTTAGGGAGAGCGAGAGTGCGGGAGGGACATTTTGGTGTGATTGCGATAGCAGCTACTGTATTGTAGGTACTGTTGTTTTGAGTGGGTTGGTGGGATGAAACTCCTTTGGATATTCCAAGCTTTTCACCCATCTTGCAGGATACACTAGGATGACCTTCCCTTTCCCACGGCAACTCGGTCCACCCCACCTTTTATCCCTCTTTCCCACACTCCCATATTTCTTTTGTATCTTAAACCTGACCTCTCCCTTTCTCAACCCTCAGTTTCCTTCTTTCCGGTGAAAAAAATGGTGGTGACGTCGAAATATCGAGAAACGATTTTTGTGTCTTTCTTTGCGTTTTATATTATACTCGAAGGGTGAGAAATAAAACACCAAAATTAAAAAAAATAACTCATATAAACATATAGAATATGGTCACACATTTTGTTGGGAACTGTTTCGGGGATGACCGTCCACATTCCACAGTTAGAGAGAACTTGTAGTTCTTCTCTCAAAATGAACAGTCACTACCAAAATGTGTGAGTGTCCTTTATATGCGTTTACGCGTAATTATTTTTGCATGTTGATGAGTTTTTTTTCACCCGTGAAAATTTATATTTATATATTTAGTGCTATTCTTTTAATATTTTTAATATTTAGTGCTCGTTCTTTTAATAATTGTTCCTATTCTTTTCCAGTTCCTATCCATTGACTATATGCTACCGCCGCGGCGCGAATTGACATGTGTGATTATATTTACAATCACACACGTATATAATAAAATCATTCCCTATTGCGCTTTTTCGTAAACTCATCATGGGAAGGCATATTTATGATGATACAAATAACTATAGCACATTTTTCTCAGCTAGCACTAAAAGCATGTACAATTACCATGAACGTTTAATGTTATTTTTGGGTGGAACTCCTCAAAACATCGGCTTTCATTATAAACCCTCAACCGCCTCAGATCCCAACTATTCCTCTTACTCCAAATAATATTACTGCGTATGAGAAAGAGGAGACATGACGTTTTGCTGACTTTACATATGGCCTATTTCAATCTCCTCGCCCCCTAATCCGCGCCCCCCTTCCCCACCCACTCTCCTCTCACTTTAATTCAATTGCTTTTCCTGTGCGCGGAGGGGACTCCATTCAAAACGTCGACACTTACTCCCAGAGAGAGCCTTTTCCTCACCATTGTGTCGTGACATTAACCCCCCCACGGTGGGGGTGTGTAACAATGCACGCGCTTGTAGCAAGTAGTACATAGCCATTGGCTCGGCGCTGGGCAGCGTGCACCGTTTAGTAATGACATTGTTCAGGCGGGAAACGACTCCGATTCGCTAACACTTTCCTCCTTCCTCCGACGTCCACTCGAGGGTTTTAACCCCTCTCCCATCCACCCTCTCTCACACTTCCGTCCCATATTTCAGCCCCTTCGACCCTGGCCGCGCGGCATGAATAAGTCAGTGGTGTGTTCTTACTTTTTAATGCAGTTACTCCACGAAAATTATTCGTTTTCAGCAGTAGAAGAATTAGGTTTCAAGATGATCCTACTGGTGATGGGAAATATGACTCTTTTAGATGAGCTGACTCATGACTCACCACTCACATCAGCGAGCAGCTCTCTCAGAGTGACTCCCTTTGGAGTCATTTAGATTGGGAGGGGAGAGTTGGGGGAGGAAAGGAGAGAGAGGAAGTCATTTGGAGGGGAGGAAAGAAAAGAGGGATTGACGGCAGCAATAAAAATGGACTTTTAATGTTAATTTGATCTACAAACATTTATTTAGGAATAATGGCACAGCACACATAGAAATCGTAACATGCTTTTTTACAAATTAGCATTGAAAAACTGAATCTGCGACACTTTTCTCCCTGCCAATTTATTTCTCTTATCAGAAACAATTTGTCCTTCAGATTTCATTAGCCATTCATTTATTACTGCCACAACATCAAAGTCCCAGTAGAATTCATGGAAACTTTTCATATTACTCAATCGCAAAAGACTCCCTTGACTCTTACCACAGCCAAGACTCCATGAAATGATGCGGTGAGCTCGGACACTCTTATGAGCTGTGAGCTCAAAGACTCTGTTGAGCTTTAGTTCGAAGATTCTTTCGAGCGGGCCTTGCGAGCTGTGCGTGGTGATGGCGGAGGTAGTCGTGACTCACTTAATACGACTCTCATGACTCGCAGCTCAATCTACAGAGGCTCTCTTTTGAGCTGACACATTGCCCATCACTAGCTCCTACTGCTAAGTCACATGGCACTGTCTAATCGAACTAAGTTCAATCCTGATACTGACACCTATGCCTGTAGAAGGATTCTAATCCAATTTAAGACCTTTGGGTTTCTGCTGGCGCTTTACCGAATTGAGCTGCGGACGGGGACATTTAAACTTTGACTAACCAGGAAATTGTTTCGTAATTCTATAGTCATTGGTTTTAAGACTCCCGCGCTTAGAGCACACTCAGACTAGGAGAAAAGGTGTGAAGATAGCATTGGAAGTGAAATGAGGAAGATAGAAGGGTGGAAGGAATCTCGCCGTAGGTGCTAGCCAGCTCTCCATGGAACACTCAAAGATTTCAAGGTTTTTCTGCCCATTCGACGTATGGAGTGCTGAACTTTGGGTTATCTCCACACTGCATCCAAATAGACATTCGATTGAAATATCTGACGAGATTCCATCCCGGACCTTAAGAGTAGGAATCTAGTACTTTTGATATGCTGACAGAAAAACTTGAACAGTGTATTTTTCACACTTTGTCTAGTAATTAAAACCCTACCGGTTTCGACATTCTCGTGTCATTGTCAAGAGTACCCTTGAAAATGACACGGGAGTGTCGAAACCGGTAGGGTTTTACTTACTCAATAAAGTGTGTGAAAAATACATTGTTTAACTTTTTCTGTCAGTATGTCACTTTTTCACAAAGTATCGCTTGATTCCATTCAGTTCATGCAGTACTTTTGCTACTCCGGATAACTTTTTGTTGTTTGTTTGTGTCTCCATTGTGATTGTTATTAGAGCACTTTAAATTGCCGTCATTGCTGTATGTGTAACATTTCATTAAAATAAAAAATTAATTAAGTAAAATAACCAACCAATTCTTCATACTTAGTCCAGCCTTCGTCTTCATCCACATCAGTGATTTCAATCGCAAAATCTTCACGCTGTTTCACGTCACCTCCAGAAAACGGAGCACTGAACTTGATATGCTCCTTTAAAAGGCCTCTCAGGATTCGAACCCGGAGCGTACCGCACTAGTCAGGTCGGTAACGCGTCGACCTGATGACCCAAAAGTCGCGGATTTGAATCCTGTATCGGGCCTTGGAGCTGCGTTTGGCTTGGATTTAGGATTAGGATTTAGTTAGGTAAATTTAAAAAAACAAGTTTTAGGCGTGGTGTGGTTTGAAATAGTACGAATATGGTTTTGATGTATCTAACGTCAGGTTCGCCATCCTAGCCATGATCTTAAAGTAATATAATTTTTATCAGGTGGGTAATTACATTTTTTCTTCCTACCAATACCAGTTGTATCAAGCTGTGACAGGATCTAAAAGACTTGATTCTACTACAACTCGAACCCGGATCCAACGGTTGGGGGGCCAGTTTACTTATTTCCCGCTCCTTCCCTCATGCTCATCAGCAGTCCGCTTCACATCGCCTTTCGCGTATATATGTGCGTGTACACATCCTGAATGCATGTAACGATGTCGGAGGCTCGTGGTGGCGCATTATAATGACGCCGATAGTCTTCTTTTTGGGGGCCTCTGGGCGTGGGAGGGGTCATCCGACCCTCGTGAGGGACTGAAGGAAGGGCCCCAACGCATTCGTCGCCAGCCCAGCTGCGTCTCAACTCCCAGCCCACACTACCTCCCCTCCGCATCGCTTATCCTCGTTGGGTAGTGATGCTGAAAGGGACGATTCACTCATTCGACGAATGAAGATAAAACATGAGAAGACTAAAAAAAAGAGTGAGATTTAGTTGAAAAAGTTCAGGCTTGACATGGTAACGTAACTGATATTCATTCAAACAACATACGCACTTCAGGTCTTGTACCTGAAGTTTATTCTGCAAATTGAAACGCGTCGTTCATAAAAAAATTCTTTGGAAAATTACGAGTGCATTTTGATTGAAAGAGTGAGATTTATTTGGTGGAATCAGGTTTTAAGGTTATCCAACTGCTAGGTTGTATCGTAGCGTCTATGATAAGAGGTAGAATGTATGAAGGGCTAAGGAGGGTAACGTCGTTTGATATTATAGGGTCTTGGGAAGAATTTCTTGTTCATTAAGACGTAGAACCGTTCAGTTGCTTGAGTTGCTGAGGAGACCCCAAATTCTAATTCTAGGGAAGGTATATGGACATTTCTATCCAAATCCCCGATAATTAATTTTCTGGGTACCAGATCCTTCTGGGTAACTACAAGTGGGAAAGGAACCGGCACCCACCCCCATTTTTAATATCACGCACCGTTGTACTTAATATAAGATAAGCTCACTTGGCACAATCACCAGCGATACCAACATTCTGATTGAATAAGATTCTAAACTATCTCAATCCTAAGTCGATTCCATAGACAAACACTGTAATTAAATATCCGAAGCAGCATTAAAACCCGCGCCCGTTGCGTTATCTATGCGACTACCGTTATGGTAGTGATGCGATATCCCTTAACAATAATAGTCAGATAAAAATTTAAAAGTAGGAAGTCACAAGCAAAATTAAATTGAGAAATTTAGCTCCCTGGGCAGTGTGTTCGAAGAATAAGGTACATATACTACGCATGAAGTTCAAGTTGAATTGCCAGGCGAAAGAGAAGCTTATCCGTAAGTGAGCTCTTATGACAGGGTCCTTAAATAATGGCATTATGAACATACATGTATACCAGACATGGAGGGAGGCATTTTGTAGTTTCTAAACGTGAAACGTGCAACAACTTGTGGACTATCAAGCTAATGTTAACCAGTGGGATTAGACAAATAAAATTAAAATTCTCCAACGGCCGTAAAAATTGGCAACCCTCGTCAAGGTACACAACAACTAAAGTGTTAGATGGGATTAGGACTTACAAATGATACTAGATGTTTCAAAAACCAAGAGACTTGATAAGTAATCATAAGAAAACTAGTTTCTCCTGAATATAGCCGGCAGTAGTATGTGGTTTTTAACGTGTCGGTAAGGCAATCCAAAGGTCGCGAAGCTCATTTCGGGGATTGTGTTTGTCTTAAGATTAAGCTGTGATATACGGTGCAGCATTTTGTCTCCTGGATGTCCTTCCGTGTTGATCCATTTGTTCAGGCAACAGTTTTGCCTGAGTTGCAGGAAGCGTGTTCGGTGATGGTTGCGAGATCAGTGAAGTGGCGATGCTTCAAATTCAAAAAGGTGTTTATTTGACACATGTTTTAACTGGCACTGTTTAAATAGGTAGTGACATAGTTGATTGCATGAAGTAATTGGTTTACACATGGTCGTTCTGGTGCAGGCATTTGCCTCTTCAGGGAAGCGTTCAGCTTCGTTTTCGGCCGACTTATATATCTATCCGTTGGAGTCAGAATTGCTCTGATTGGTCCAAATCTTTTTTCTTTCTAAGAACGCGTTTCCATATGCTGTAAACACCTGGAAGACAAACATCTTCAAGCTACCGATGCCGCGAAAACTCCATATGGATACAGTATGTTTTTAGTATTTTAAGCACCTTAAAACTTTATTTTTAAAACTACTCTCCAGAAAAGAGAATTCCAGATTAAAATTCACAGTAGTACTACGCAAACTGGAGCAGGGGTAAAAATACACCTAGCTGGGTAGTACGCTGGAGAAAAAAAGTTTTATAGCAGCTGCGAAGTTCATAGTAGTTCGTCACCTGGTTAAAGAGACGTTTCAGAGAACTAATTTCATGGTCATGGAGTCGTCGAACGAAAGTTGGGAAAATACTCGTAAAAAGTCTAATACGGAGCGTGACCCTTTATGGTCTGGAAACATTGGATTTAAGGAAGAAAGATGAAAATAGACTTTCGGCTTTTGTCATGTGGTCCAAGTATGTCGACGGAAGGAGAAGTTATGATGCGTGTAAAGGATTGCAAACTCAGAAGTAATGGGGATGGTATGGGAGGAAAGAAAGTCGACCAAAGGAATAAAAAGGAGACTGTCAGAGGAGGAAACAGTTAATGCGATGGAAAGTGTTTTGAAGGACGTAATGGAGGAAAGGATCTTGGGTAGGCAGGTAGAGGGAGGAGGAGAATGGGTAGCTGGGATGGAATAATGAGAGGTAGGAATTATACGGAATAAAAGGACTTTTAATGAAAAAAAGGTTGCGTGGGAAGTATTTTACATTCATATACACGTAATTTAATCGGTAAAACATGATATAAAAACTCACAGCAGTTTCCCTCCTAAACCATTAAGTTTATCAAATCAATACGTCTATTAAGTATAACCGAAGGATTGCAATTTCATGGTGGAATATTGCCTTTTGAGTTTGTAAGGATAAGTTATCCTTGATGTAGCAATCCTCTACAAAAAAACGCATAGTGGAATTGGATAAGGAATCGTAAGGGTTGGCAAAACGGATATGAAACATTCAATTAACGCGGGTTTGAGAGCTTGGGATTGGGTCGATCAAGCCCAATGGCGTGTGAAATTCACTCATCAAGTTAGTGGGGCCTGTTACACTCCCTCCGCTCTGTAGTTTCCCAGAAGATCTGGTACACAGAAAACCACTCAGTTCGAGTTTAAGTGGCCGTGTCTCTCGCCGATTTGTCTCCAGAAATTTCCATTAGCATCCCTGAGCCCTGAGCTCTACCCACTGGTCTGCCATGCCAAGTTTGATCATCAATATATCTTGTAAGGGATCAGTGATGTATTGAAGAGAGCAATATTGTTAACAAACAAGTTTGACAATTATTTTTTCGTGTGCAATTACCGGCAATAATAGATACAATCGATGTTACCAGCGAGGTAATCATTTACTGTGCGTTATTATAAATTTAAGGTTCTTTTTATAATCTGCAAAATTCCCCTAACTATTGTGTTACCTTAACATTTAACGCACTGTATTATCTAGCATGAATTTAATATAAGTACAAGTATCCGTATTAGATATGCTCATCGTCAGTCCCATAGGATGGTAGTTGTGAGTCTATGCTGAATGGCATGTGAAGCTGCTTTATTTCCTTGGCAAACTCAATTAATATTAGCCACCTATCAAATCGGTAACTATTCTTTAACATTAGGATTGTTTACTTAATGTGAATGCATACCCGATGTGAATTTGCCCGCAGTTGCTCACCCTTTCTGTGGTCCATAGGGCATAAATTAGGTGTAGATGGTATAGTTGTCTGGGGGGCATACTACCAACTGGATTGTTATTATTAGGGGGGTTATACCCCATTCGCTTTTCTCCCTCCACCATTAATTTACCATCGTTTATCAATTTTCATCTGATGACCGTATGTGCTCACTTTTACCCCAATAGATTTCTAATAGACCTATTAAAATGTTAATAATTGATGGTATATTTCATCAACGTTTTCGTTATTTCGAACAGAAAACTATATTTCATGATAAGAATTAGTTTCTTTATGGTATTCCCTTTCTTGTGGTTTATGTTTGATTTTGTAGGTTAACAAATGTTCACTTGATTTTCAAAAAAAAACCTAATGCTGCATCCTGAGAAATCAATTAAATACGTATTAGTATGGGAAAATGTAAAAGAGGGTGAAGTTGAACCTGGGGTATCAGATAAATAAAAAGCATCGCATATTATGTGGGTTGGTGACATTTAATTATTTAACAAGTTTCAAGTTTGTGCGATTTCGAGTTCTCTAAATAATCGTGTGATGTATGAAAACGTTTCGCAAAAATGCGACTGTTTTGGGCTAATATTTTTTATGCTATAGAACATTGATTAGTGCTCTATTAGTAATATAAGTTTGGACAGTCACAAAAATTCTTCACATGATCCTTAGCATTCACATGCTCTTCTTCTTTGGTTCTGCATACTTCTTATCTCGCATTGTGGAAGTAACTGTTGTAGGACGCCCTTTTCTAGTAAAATCAAGGCGAATAATCTAAATAGTTCCTGATTTACGTAGAATCGTGTAGCTGCAGGAGAAATAAGAATGCTGGTTGGAGAAATTGGAAGAGAATAGTAGTGAATGAGGCCATTCTGAGTGGTACCGGAATAAAGAGAGAGAGAGAAAGAAAGTAGAAATGGTCCATGAAAACCCTACCATGACCGGTAGGACACAATGTTTAAAAAATATATTCAAACGAGAACGACTCGTTTCGAGCATATGCCGCCTTGAATGCGCAACGACGCCTCCCCCTCCCCCCCCAAACACTTCGTCCCCTGCACTTCCGCTGCCAGGTTAGGGGTGGCAAGCGCTTCCGGAGCACCCAACCCCCACGGGAGGGCGTGGCGAACGCGTCGTGGTGGACGGGAGAAAGGGGCGGCCCTGCGACCGTCGCGGGCAACCGCCTCTCCTCCCTCTTTTGTTTTCCCACCACCTCGTGGATGAAGTGACTAACGGGGGGGGGGGGGATGTAGGGGTGGAAGAGGCGCCCCTACGCCGCAACCCAGGGTCCTGTCCTGGTCTCCCACCTCAAAGTAAGGTTCCCCCCCTCAATCAATGGCCCAAGCGAGCGGAGCGTGCCGGCCGGGAAGCCAGGTATCAGGGGGGGCGGGGGGCGGTGGAAACACGCTCTGAGCGTGGATTCTCGGGTAGCGGATTTGAGATTGCGGAGGCGTGAGCCGCATTCGTAATAATTTTCCCGTAATTGTGCAGTGTTGGAGATCGTAATTACATGCATTTACTCTCCGTGACGGTTGAAATGATCATGCAGTGGGATGTCCTCTTTAAGAATTTACTCGCTGAAACGTGGCACGAAATCATCACCATGGTAATATCCGTCCTAAGATGAGTTTGAGAGTTGCTCCCATCTCGGTTCTCTGTTGCCCATCCTCCTCATGTTAATATTATTTGCCGTAATCTAGCGATAAAAGCACCCACATGATACACGTCGAAAGGGCGTGAGACAGGGCGTGACGGGTCGCCAGCCGACAAAAATAATATTTTACTGAGAAAAGGAGGAAAATATAACTTTGATAAATAACAATGATATTGATTGTTTTTGAAAAAATCCACTTAGTTTGCGTTTTAGTACGGTAATTTCTGAAATAAAAAAAGAATAATATGTCTTAATCCGGGTAGTTAATGTGTTAATTGTCACTTCTGTTTATTCTACGTAGTGCAGGTACAGTCTAAAAGTGCTGTGGGGATAGAATATGTATGAAGTGTCAGTCTCGAAATCATCGGTTTGAAAACATCATAAAGTAATTTTAATTTAGCGAACAACCTTCTAGTCTCTATTAGTGTTTAATAATAGTGTATGTGTGTTTATTAATAGTTTATTAATGTTTCTCAACCAAGTCCTTCCAATAGTGTCTAAAAAATATCTGTGCGATTATAGGAATTTGCGACGAGACACGCTTCTTTCCTTCGGACCCTTACCCAATGTCTTTAAGATTTATCTCGCAGCAGGATTATCCTGTCTATCGCATCATGTTCCTCTTAGGGTTCCGCATCCTTTCTTCCTCTTATCACCCATTTCAAATTCCTCTATTTCGCTCTCTAGTAGAAGTAGTTGTTCAGGAGACAAATGACTATTTAGGTCATTTGAGCCATTTAGAATGGACAGGAAATTTAGTACAGTTAGAGCTTTTCCAAGGAAGGGTGGAGGAAAATCTAGCGTCGGTATTTTTAATAATAATAACGACTTTTATTATTCTAGGAGTTGCCCGCCTCTGGAACAGAAATAATGGTATAGTACACTATGATTAAATGAAAAAAATACATTTCAATAAATGCAAAATACTTGTATAAAAAGGAGCATTAACGACATAACAAATATCAACAACAAGAAAAAGAAATTAATACATTCATTTATCATAATACATGTACATGAATATTGGGGTTACAATTGTGGAACACTAATTAAAATGGTGAAAAGCCTCTTCCTGAATATTTTCTGAGTCGCACTGTTAATAACATCTCTTGGTAGACCATTCCATAACTTGGAAGCTGCCATAGTGACTTCTGAAATGTGGTTGTCAGAAATTGAGGGATATACAGGAAACCAGGGTCTAATCGAGTAACCACATTTTAGGAGTTAGAGTTTAGTGGGAAAAGTTCAAGTATTCGGGGCTACGTCGTTAATAAGGTTGAAAATTAAGCAGGCCAGGTTAAATTTTCTCCTTGATTTAATGTTAAGCCCGGAGAGCTTTTTGAAATATGGGGTAATATGTTCATCTCTCTGTGAACTAAAAATATATCTCACGCAGTAGGTGATCAGAAGCTGTACCTTTATGTTCAATTCCTCAGTTAAATCGTGATATACTAATAGAGAGCAGTATTAAAGTAGAACTACGTAGAAAATTAAGTATTAGCCTAATCTTAATGGTAGGCGCCAAAGGATTCGCGCGATAACGTCACAGCCGATGGACGGAGTATTGTACTCGGCGTACTTCACATTCAAGTAGGGACTGGTGCACCGTTTAAAAATGTCTGCGACTCCCCGAATTCGAAGCCGCGCCCTTGGGATGAGAGACAAAAACTCTGATCACAACACCAACCTGATCCCATCTCCTCCATCTGCACCTATTATCTGCATCTGCATCATTAGCGTTCCCCCATCCATTAAGCCCTTAAAAGCACCATCTGCTTTTATTGCCAGTTCCATCCTCTCTTTCCTAATTTCTTCAATCGACTTTCTCTCCTCCCCCACCATTTGAGCACTTCTCTTACTCTCTCCCTTTCTAGCCAATTATCTTCCCCTTCACTCTCAACACACATAATTCAACGCGTCGTACTGCGGAGTGAACCTGTGTATATTTTGCTAAGTTTATTATTTCATGATTGAATCCTATTTTTAGAAACCATATTATCGATTTATTGTTAGATTAAATCGTGGGTCAATAAAGCACGGCTCGCGAGCCACATGTGGCTCTTTGGGTAAGCAAATGAAGCTCGGAAATAAAATTAAAATAAAACTATCGTAGTTTCATTGAAATCTCATATATTGGATTTTGTAAAAGAAACTAACACAGATTCAGTGGCTGACTCCAACCGAGAATCGTGATATATATAAAAAAAACTATTTACAAACTGGATGTTAATAAATTTTCTCAGAAAATGCAAGCTCACTGCTCACACAAAGCCAACGAGAGCAATCATTCATTCAATTCACATCATTCTGATGATGATGTGAATCCACGTTGAAACCCGGTCAAGTTTTAATAAATCGAGTGGTATTCGTAAAAGTTGTCTTTTTCTTCCTCTAATGATGGAATGCCACCAAGTAAACCTTGTGAAAGTCATTGCACAATAATTTTTATGTAAGATCTGCAGATAGGACTACGTATAAAATAATTAGTACCTTATCTTTTACAATTAATAAATAATTGGTTACAGACAGGTAATTTTGCAAACATGCTTAGCATAAGTATTCACCAAACATTATTTTTATGCGAACGTCGTCAAAACTAGATGCGTAAGAAATAAGGATATGCGTTTGATCAAAATACTACTATCGATATGTCAGTTTCTCTCTCACTTAACGTCTCATTTATGTAATCTGCTAAAAAATTAGAATATAGCTTGAACCATTACGTAAGACCTCTTTGACATTGCTCACTTTCTGCTCGTATATCATGTATGGACGACTATTATATTGGTAAATTAAACGAGAAAATTGGTAAATTAAGTACAGGTAAATTAAAAGAGAAACTTTGGAACGCAAAGTGTTCACGAAAACTGGGCAACCAAAGTTATGAGTATTTAGATTTCTAACGCCGAGACGTTTTGAACCACAGCTCAAAATTGGTGTGCTCAAAAGCTTAACGGAAGATTCTGGATTAGTGCCGCCCAATGGAATATAAAAAGGGCCTGTGGTTGATTAATTTAATACGCATGAAGTCACCACATAGCTCCTTCATATTCAGATTAGGCCAAAGGTCAGTTCTTTGGCCTAAGAACTCCAGTTCTGCAACTGGAGGGAAATCAGCGAATTCCTCCAATGGAATAAATCACTTTTCATTAGTTTTTAAATGCTTACAGATTGCAAAGGAATGGAACTTTTAGAAGTGGAAAGTTAGGAAAATAACGAATTACCGAGTCGTCTGTTCATTAGTGAATTCTCCTTTCCTATCTCCACCGGGCAAAAGATACAAGCGTCCTAAGCGGTTTCCGAATGTAGCGGTGACAGCGGAATAGATACGGTCCGTTCTGCAAGTGACCACCCCCGAACAGTTGCGCAAATTCCCCGCCGTTCGACGGGTAGGAGCCAGCCCACCACACTCCTCTCTACTGTTGACGGAAACACTCATCCACTAGCATTCTGTTGGCTTTGGAAGCTACAAAAGAACCCTACAAACTGGGTGAATATAGTTTCTTGGGTTCAGATGTACTGTATTTAGTATTGAACTTAGACTTGATTTTCTTTTACATACTTTTGCGATTGTTCTATCATACATACGATATTCTGTTTTAAAACGCATGCTCTTTACTGATACCCTTTAGAAAAAGAAGCCTTCAAGATAGCAGCTACAGTGGCATCCGGTTAAAAAAGGGAAGAACCCTCTGTTGAAAAAGAAGAAGCTGTCACAAAATTCTAATTGGAAAAGAAAACCAGTACTAAACTTGAACATGGTACTACACTGTAAAAAGTAGATCTGATTTTAAGGTACAAAAGCGATCTGAATTTCAGATGCAACAATTTTAAGACAGGGTGTGTTGAATTTCAGTAGTAATATCTTGTCTAAAAATAAGGCAGGTCACTGAAAATCAGACCATCCAGAATTCTGCTTCCTCTGCTTCCTGCTTAACTGCTCCTGTACCAACCATCCATGTTCCTGCCTCTTCCGCGCCTTGCATCCGTGTTCCTGCCTTAAACCAGACAGCGCTTAAATTCAGATCGCACTGAAAATCAGATCAACTTTTTACAGTGTAAACTCGAAGTTCTCTTCGGCCAATACTAATTTGAGCACCGCTGTGTCACTGAAATCTCCTCCACCGCTGGGATTTGAACCCGGGTCATCGGGATGGTAACTCCGGCCACCACACCAAACCGATCTCCAAGGTTTCTTTCCAGCTGCCTCCAATATCTTTCTTTAATCCTACCCTCCCTCCCTATCCTCCCCCTACACACCGATGTTCTCTCGAGCCTCTTCTGCTCTCTCACTCCTCCTGCACCCAGCCCTACCGCTCCCTCGGGGCTGCACCCACTCCAAGAGGACGGCGAATGAAGGGGAGGATGGTCCATCCCCTCTCCCCCAACATCCCCGCTGGTCTGCTCAATGTGAGGAGCGAGTAAGAGCCCACCATTACAAGTGCCCGGCCGAGGAGATATTAATTCATTGACCAAGCGTAGCCTGCTGCTACCACTGAATGCGAAATGGAAGTCTTCGAGTCGAAGTGAAGGACACATCGAGAAATCAGAAGGAGTTCAAGAGGACTGTTCAGATTTCTTTCCGTCGCTGCCAAAGGAGTGTTTTTAAGCAGGCGTAATTAAGTACGGCGGGGGGACATGGGCTCAGAGAGATGGCGAGGGAAGGAATGAGAGAGAGAGGCAAGGTCATGCGACAATCGGAGTTGACCTCTAACTCCGGATCACTTCAGCACGAGTAGGGTGGTATACCAGCAGCAGAAAAAGTGATAACATGACTGATCAATGTAGATGAGTACTCATTTTCCCCATTAATAACACCATTATTGACATTCTATCGTCGGTTCAGGGGTGGTTTTTATGGACTGTTTCTGCTCTCTTTTGATTCATCTGCCTCCCGAGAGCTCGGGTTTGAAACCCGGCGGTGGATGAGATTTTTTATTACCACACCTGTCCCTATCCGAGTGCTGTGTGGAGAGAATTTCACGTTCAATATTGCATCCGTCGGATATAACGTCAACACGTGGACCCCTCGGCGAGGTTACTAAGGGAAAATGATCTTAGGTATTGGTTGCCTCCCCCGAATTACTACTACTTGATTCTTGTTAATGTCTTTTCCTACGCTATTTCCTACTTCAGTTCAGCACATATCCTATATCCCGTAATGCTATCCATTGAGCACTCCTCCTTTTTCCTTTCTTGACCACCACTCTTTCCTTTCAAGAAACCATCGCTCTTCATTACTTAGCCTACCAACCCATAGTACTGACTTAGAACATCATAACGGATTCGTTACGAACACTTTATGTCAATCATCATCGTCATGGGTCAACAATCCTAAGATTGTTGACGTAGCTTTCCACTCGATTCTCTTATCAATTAATCTCTACATATTTACATAGTTCTTCTCTTTCACATCCTTAAAATCTTAGCCCTTCCTTTTTTATTCTTCCCATTCACTTTTCCCTTAGAGATTATCTTCGTCAGACCATCATGTCTAATGATTAGGTGGTCTCGTTTTCTCTTGAAAGTTTTCAGAAGATCTCCCTTAGTCAGCTCTTCTCCCAGCTCTCTGAGACAGCTTTTTACCCACTCTCCTTAGAACCTCTTCGTGAGCAAAACGATCAATTCTTTTGATCTTCGTCATTCTTCTGTATCCCCTTATTTCAAATGCTTCCAGAATTGTCTTCTCAGCATCAGCACTTATCAGCATCAATACCATTCAAATATTAAGGATGTCTTGGATTTTCCTTCCCGAAAATGTAACTGGAACGCTATATCCTTTTGAATAAGACTTAAAAGTAAGATTTACACGAAATAAAAATTAACCACCCTGACCCTGTAGGCGAACTCTTCCTGAACTCTTATCCGAATTTCCCAAGTTTCGGCCGAAAGCTTTAGTTCGGTTGCGGATTCCTATTTCCGGGGATTCCGGGTTATAAATCCAGTAACGGTGGATGATTTTCTTCTCTGCAGAAACTTTGCCACTGTGCATATCAGTGAGTAACACCGTTAAAGTTTTAATCTCGCGGCTAGGTCGCAACTTTGAATTAAATAAGACGCGATGTTCCATCTTAAATAATCATCACCAATTATCTTTCTCTCTAATACAGAAACGTATTGGCTATATACAGAAAGTATCGTATTCCTACCTGCAGGGAGAGACTGGTAAAACTATTACCATTTCTATGAATATCCGCGACATTTTCACATCAGTTTCTAATGACAGAACAGAGGCCAAGGCCAATACAAAAAAAAAACAGCAAAAAGAGCTGGAAGAGGTGAAAGAGCATTCCTATCTGGAAGGCTGGCTAGCGATGCCCGAAGCTTAAAGATTTAATCAGCAAAATAGCCAACGCGAAGCGAACATTTTAACAAAAGAAGAAACGGATTTAAATATAAGCTTGAAAGTAAAGAAAAAGTTCTCTCGCATATACATAGAATTGAATAAAATAGAATGGAAGTTTTTTGTTCTAGGACTAGTTTCCTATGGAACAGTATGCACAAATAAATAATGCGATATCGGACACTACACTAAAAACTACAACATTTTCGCAATAGTTATGTTCACAGATTATAGGATCATATATAAAAATATAGATTTACATGTTCTGTTGATCTATATTGGGATATTATATGTCTTTATATACCAATATAAACATGCACATTCATACAAAGGTATACATATATGCACATACAAAATATACATATATACACATGAACAAAAATACATCTATACGCATGTACAAAAATACACACATAATTATGCATCGTACAATAGATGAGAGAAGTTTTTTTCATTCAGGTTTGCACAGAAATTTATACAAGTGAGCTGACATGAGCGTTTTAAACTGGTAAGTATTTTTTACATTAACTATGTGGTCAGGGATATCATTCCAAATTCTTATTGCTGTATTAAATGGTGATTGTTGGAATGAGTTTTTCCTATATTTAGGTATTTTGAAGTGTCTTCGTGCCCTGACAACCCTGTCAGAATTACTTAAGTTGACAATAATTCTTTTATATAAGTACTCAGGAGCCTTGCTTGACAATAGATTGAACATAAAAATAGAGAATTATAATTTTTTTCCGTCTTCCAGTTTTAGCCAGTCAACCTCTAAGTAATAAGGCGTAATGCTTTCATGTAATGGCACATTAAATATAAATGTAACACCAGCATTTAACAAGATTCGCATTTTATTGTACAATTTATTAGTTACAATGCATACATGCATCTGGAGCGTTCTCCTCCATAGCACTGAGGCATAGACATAAACAGCAGAAGAAAATTCAAGTATGGAAGCTTTCAAAATGATTTTTATTGAATAATAAAGAAATGAAAAAAAATGTTTGAGTTGAGTAACAAAGGAAAAAGTTCTAAGGATAGCGGTAGGAAAGAGACATCTATTAACACTTTAAAAAGGAGATAAACTAACCTTATTGGATATATCTTCAGCTCTTTTGAAGGCAGTTATCGAGGGAAAAGTGATTGGGAATAATGGCAAAGGAAGCCCTCGTTTGAGATATATAAAGTAGTAAAGGGGGTGAAAGAGAAGAATTATGTAAATATTAAGCGTTTATCCGATATGAAAACCAATTGGAGTTCATCGTCAAACCAATCTTAGGATTGATGACCGGTGATGAAGAGGATGATGCAATATGAGGCACCACCAATTCGACCAATCGTTTCACATCCCGCATCGGTTAAAATTACGCCTACACGCTTCATAATCGGTGTAAAAGAATAATTAAATGCATTGATCCTACCTTTATACAGGCGCAGTTACTTCAAGGTAAGAATGCTTGGATATTGGGTCGTTTACGAGGCTAGGGCATCCCAAGGACTCGGGTTTGAACACTGGCGAAAATTTTTCATTGGTATACCGGATCCGTTCCTGAGCACTGAGTGGATAAGATGCTTCAATACTTCGGGAGGGGAGAGGCGCAAAAACAGCGTTACGCAACATGCGAATCGTCCCTAACTTGTGAATCACTCATTAAAATCGTCAAGATAATTAATCTAATTGTTCCGTCCTTGTATGCAATTAGATTCTTTGCTCCTTTCGCGAAGCTATTGAACCGTATCAGTTAATTATAGCAATGCGATAATTTATCCTAAATCACCTTTTGCTGATAATTTCATAAAAAATTTCCTGAATCAAAAAAATATAAAAAAATGACCCAGAAATGAAATATTTTCCATCTCCGGCCCAAAAGACTTTCTGATCATATCCAGTAGCGAGCGGTATTATCTGATGTGATGTCATGATTCACGATAAGATCCAAAAACTTTCATGTCGACATTCTCAAAATTAATTTTAATACTTCAATTTATTCGCCGCAAATCTGCTCTCAGCACAACGTCCCACATAATGATTCGGGTTAGTGCGTCAGCAATGTGGTGTAGCAATTTCAAAGTTCTTGGCTGTGATTTCACTTTTTAATCAATGTCGACCGATTCGAGGTGTCTATATATAGCATTGGAGAAAAATCCAATACCGATAAATTCTACGAGCAACCACTGCTAGTCTGTTCCTAAACATATTTACTAATGATCAATTTCTCCGGTTTCCTCCTTTAAGTAATTGCTCTGACACCAATATAACTCTTCTCTTTATGTCAACTGTTTCATGCCAATATTCGTCCAAAATACGTACCAAATAAGTGGAGTGAGTCACCTGCTCCAATTCATAACCTCATACCTTGATGATCAAGGGAGTTTCGAGGCCACAAACAGTAGCTGACGAGCATTCGTAGAACGTCTCTGGAAAAAGCGGCAGTGGCACTGCTCATATTCACTCGCCCTTTTGAGAGTCATTTTCCTTGATGGAACATCATGGAAAAGAACGTCTTCTTTCAGGTTTCCTGAGAAAGATTTTAAACCAATCTCTTCAGTGATACATTTTCTTACATTTGTTTCCGACACAGTTTTCTGGGTTAACACCTGAATGGACGTGAGTGAAATGGGTCTGTAGTTACTAGGTATTTCCCTATCACTGATTTTAAAAATAGGTGTAATGTTAGCTACTTTCCAATCCTTGGGTACTGTGTGGTTCTTTAGTGTTTTATTGAATATTATTTCTAGATAGGGGGCTATTTCAGAAGCTAATGTTTTATATACTCTGGAAGGAATTTGATAGGGACCTGGTGATTTGTTTTTACTAATGATATTTAACTGCTGCTCTATTTCACGACATGAAATTTTTATTTCGGGCATTCGCTCACTGAATGTGTTCGGCGGTGGTTCCACTGCGTTGTGTGACGATGAGTTGAATACGCTTTGGAAGAAGGTGTTTAAAGTATTGGCTCTTTCTACACTGCTGGTGACTCTGATTCCTTTATCGTTTTTAAGTGTGTGCACTGTGGACTTATTTCCCTGAAGCTCTCTCACATATGACCAAAACGCTTTAGGATTTCTATCTATATATTCTCCTAACATCTTGCTCTTGAAATGTGATAAAGCTTGTCGACATTATTTCCTTGTTAATGCTCTCGATTTTTTTAGTTTTGAACTAACTCATTTTTTTCCTCTACGGATAGACCGGTACCGATAGATGCTTGGCAGAGTCTTATCTGTGGTAATCAAAATTACTTTTTGTATCAATAGCGCACAAAATGTCACGAATTCACGAATTCAAAAATTAACATAGTTAGACGTTATTTGGGGGAGGTGACCGACAGCTAAGGCCATTTTCGCCTTTTAGGATTGTTAGGTAATTGGAAATCATTACTTAGTTTAAAATAACTATTATTCCTTATGTTTTTCATTTTTTATTCTTTACTGTTATGTAGAAGTTGTAGTTATTTGTATGTTGCTGTAGAAGCTGTAGTTATTTGGGGGAGGCCGTTACTAATTTCCTTTTCACCGTTTAGTATGGGTGGGTAATCATTTGGATATGAGTAGGTTTCAGGGAACTGAGAAAGAGTGGAAATAAAATCGGCGTCGGCATTAGCCTACTCATTACGAAAGGTGCCAAAGAGTCTACGGTGTAACGTCCCATCCGACTAACGGAGTATTAAACTGAAAGTGCTCTCAGGCTCTACAGCACCCATGTTGGGACCGGTATACCTATGATAATCTCTACCTCAGCTGGGATTCGAACCCGAGCCTACGGGATGGAAGCTGCGATAATCTTGGCGTCACACCATCCTGATCTCCTCAGATCATGCAGATGTTTCCATCAGCGGTTTTAAGACAGCGCCGCAGTGAAAGGCGCCTCAGACCGCGAAAAGATCGCAAGTAAAACAAGCGTGATAAAATGCCTCTTGAATGCAAGTTTAAGAATAGTTAAAATATCCAATTAAAACTGTAAGCTGTGTTAAATTACGGAAAAGGGTATTTTAAAAGGTTTGAATATTTTTAAATTAGACGACTAACCGAGAGTGGAGTGGCAGTTTCGATATGGGAGGCTTTTCCGTGCAGTGGTCGCGATTGTATGCGTCTCAGAACAGAAGCGTCGTGCAACACTCATCTCCCGGGGGGTACGCCAGTACTCGATTTTAATTGGAAGCCCTTGTCTGTTATTTACATCGAACCTTCATTTTACTTGGAGATTTTTATGCACACGATTCTCAATGGGCAAGCTCTTAAAGGGCTGCGAATCGTAGGGCTCAATTTTTTTGTGATTTTAACCTAGTTTTGCTGAAGAATGCGAGAGAACCCTTTTCAAGAATTAAATTGTGAGTTTTCCATTATTGATTTATGCATTTTATCGATGATTTGAGATGGGTAGGCTCCAGAGAGAAAGTTAATCTCTGTACTTTACTCAAAGGGTACATTGTCTCCGGGTAAGGAAATCGATGGAAGAAAATGGAGGAAATAGTGAGTGGAGCGAATAATAAAGGTGTTCTCCTGATTTTAATATCAAGATAATTAAAAAATAGTCTTGAGGGACGTTTACCACTAATTCCGAGTACAAGCGTCTCGTCATTATGCTGCTGGAGTGCCATTCCGACAGTGTCCTTGGTTACACAGAAGGATCGAAGTCGGCCACGATCTGTGTTAGTGTGGTTGTGTCATTTCACTATGGAATGACCAAGGATAAGGTACGTCCACTGTGCTGCACTGAAAATTGATAAGACGGATTTGTTTTCGATAAAGATTGCTAAATATGGATGGATGTTTTTGCTGCAGTCCATTTCCGGTGTAGTCCCAATGAACCCATTTTTCCCATTGTTGAAAATCGTCAAAAAAATAGTTTCCAGAACTGAATATCGAATCAACGACCTTTGGTTCACCGGAAAAATATGATTTTTTTTATACATAGTGACAATGCAAATGATAACGAAGTATTAGGTAATCCCAAATATATACCAATAGTGGGTCTACCATAAAAACATGCAATATTTATTGAACATAATAAAAATGTTTGAAATGGATATTTTAATGCTTGAAGTTGGACTTAAAACGGATGAATGTGCATGTGCATTTATATTTACAACAAAACGCCAGATGCTCTATTAAAATACATCCAAAACTCAAGTCCTTTTTCACACAGTTCTAATTACATAAAGGTTACAAAATAAAACGACATAGTTCATATTAACCAGCCAATTGTTAATCTCCCGTAAAAATGCCATAGTATTTTTTTCCTTTTCACAGAGTCAGGTAAACAAAAAATATTTTTGCGTAATACAAAGAAAGCATCTTTGGAATAAAGTAGCGTTTGGTTTACTTATTATATTACACGTATTAAACATATAGCATAAATAAAAATCACGTAACCTTGCCAGCAGACTTGCCTTATTTCTACTTCGTACGTAAAACTTCCTGTAGGATTTTACACAAATAGAAACATCGAATTGACTGTGCATTAAGATTCAAAAACAAGGGAAATGCGTGAGAGAATCTGTTTTTGTTCAAGATGATTCTCACAATTCTCTTTTGAATGATGGGTGAATTGCGTTCCTGTGTGCTCCTCCCCAGCATTGTACGCTGTAAGCTAGTTTAGATTCAATTAGAGCCCCTCACTTTTTTCTCTTTATAAGGACGGGTTCAATATCTTATTTATGTGAGTTCCTGGATAAATGAGGACATCTATGAGTTGCTATGGATGGATGGTTGCATGCATGAATCGTGTTTTCCGAGGATGCAGAATTTGTACGAAAGATCGATGAGGTTAGTGAAACGCCATTATGATAATTATGCTGACAGTTAAAAACGCACTATAAGAACTTGGATGATAATCGTTATTATATTGCTGGTCAAAATTAAGGATAAATCTTAGAAGCAAATCTGGGGTAGATTATTTTTGCAACGACGCTAGAAATACATTAAGGTCACCCACGTCTTTACACCCTCTCTCGACAAGGAAATATGTTAATTGGATTGTTGTACGGACAAATTAAAAGTATCTTTTTTCCAGTGATTAATAAGTGGTCCTAATAGGAAGCATAGCAACCGGATAGGTAGGTGATATATAGATTGAGTAATCTGTAGCGCATGACGATGGAAGAACGTTAGGCTCGCGGAGAATATGAAGGAGAAGAATGGGAAGTTTGGATGGAATTATGACACGTAATACCCATGCGTAATGGAAGAAGAGCATCACATGAAAAGTAGTCGTATCTTTGCGACCTATTATTATTGTTAGTAGTCTACCGGTTAGAGTGGTTCATATGGACATGAAATTCTTTTCATAGCATCTATATTTCACATAATACTCTCCTTTAGTTCTGTAGACTTCCAACTCATCATTTTATCCTATTCTCTTATTTTCCCAACCCTACTTACCCACCTTCTTCCCTCTTTCGCGTCCTTCAAAACTCCCTCCCCCATTATTACACGTTTCATCCGCTATCTCTTTTCTATTTCTTCATTAAACTTCCTTTCTTCTGCTACCATCCCCAACACTGCCTCGTTCGTTTTTTCATTCCACCATTATTACCTTCTTCATCCTTCTCCATGACCATTTTTCAAAATCAGCAGTAAATTTCATCCTATTTCCTCGAAGTCCATGTTTCGATGCCTAACAATGCCAATCTCCGTATAACTACTAAGTTTAATTCTTTAGCAATATTTAAATTCCATGTTCATTTAAACTTTGCGTTATGGGCGAATTACTTATGATAACGGTAGCTATACTATAATTACTAACTTGTCGCCGAATGAGTGCATCCTCAGGGAAGAGTGACGAGTGTGCAAGCGTTCTTTTGGTTGGCTTTATGAGTAGAGATTTTCACATCGAGAGTTTCATTGGAGAGTGTTGGAAGGCACTCGTGACGAGTGTCATCCTTCTTTCTATCTAACTGGAGGGTGTCAATTACTCCGCATTACTCTCAACGACCACCCCACTCGGGCCCAGTGATCTCAGGGTTATGAGGCACCTACCGTGCCCACCAGAACAGCATGGTTATTTTCCAAAGGTCAGGGTAGATATTTCATGGTCTACTTCTGCTATTTACATTTGGAGCCATTCTTTTCCTACGCAATTTTCCTCTATATTTTGTCCTATATAATGCTGTCCGCAACGGCAACCTTCTGCCTTCTCCAGTTTTCTTCTTACTTTAAAGTCCTCAATCATCGCCTTTCTCATTTGTTCCATGTATTTACATTTCTTTCGCCCAACTTCCTCCCGCAGTATCTAAATGTGCACAATACCCACAAAGATACAGGCTAAATGGGGTGTGTGGCAGGGGCTGAACAAACGTCTAGTATGATTGGATCATATCTTATGTACAATTCTTAGTGATTTCCACACAATTTGTCTAAAACAACGTTTATAATAGCCGATTTCAGCCGTAATACCAACCTTAGATACCATAAAAGTGTGAGTAAATCACTAATTGTAAGACCTGTGTATATACCAATAATGAAAATATTTTAGAAAGTTTTACTTTGATTATATAATATTAGACATGTCAAGAAATCAAAAATAACGTTATTTTTTACATTGCGGGTCGAATTGCCATTCTAAACTTATGAAATAAATAGAATTTAAGGGGTTATTAAGTATTTTTAGATGCAACACTGCTCTAATGAAAAGCCATCTCCCCATAAAACCGTAACTTTCTCTCTTCCTTCTTTACCTAATTCCTCCTCATTTGAATGCGTACATAATCTAGATTCCCAAAGCAAATGTGTGCCGCTGCACTTTAACCGTATATATTTGGTATTCCACCCCAAGACTCTTTCCGTACCAGTATATAGGCTTACAAAACTCTTTTATTTAATTCATCTTCATTTAATCTAAGATTTATCTAATGATTAATCAATTGTATGATAAGGAATTATGAAATTTTCATGAATTTACCTAAAAAATTATAAACAAAGACGAACTAAATTCTTCTTCCTAGTTGTTTCATTCATTTAATGCTGGTCACATTATCGTCGCAGTCAAAGTATCATTACAGAAAATAAAAACATTCGAAGAATCAAAACTTTAACTACATAGTAACCTCTGAGAAAACTCTAGGTTGGACTTGAATTTCAAGTAAAATATGTCCCCAACTTAATTTTTCTGTAGTAAAATTCTTAGTATTCGAATAGTTTTAAATTTTAAGCAGAGAATGCGAATTTTGTTAAACATATTAGAAAGTTTTTTATAATTCAATGAGATAGAGCTGAATTGTTTTATACAAACGCTCATTTTAAATCCATTGTTGGAAAAAGTTATTATTTGGCTGTTTTTTTCTAACTTATCACTTACTTTCGCTTCAGTTACACAAGCTAGTTATTGTGTAGTCTGATGCATGGAGAGATGTGCAGTGAAAACTGCATCTTGTAAAGGAACGCACTGCATAGGAAACTTCACAAATGCATGAACGAATGAGCGGAAAATAGCTTCTCTTCATTTTCACGCATTTTCCTCGACGACGCCTCAAGTGGTGTACTTTATTGCTTTGAGTGAAACGTCCTTTATGGACGATGACTAGAACTTGGTAAAATATGATGTTATATCGTTAAGTCTTACTATATTCAGTCTTATGCCTTACCCTGCAACGAACACAATACCCATATTGACGGAACAAATTGTGATTTTGTAAAACATAAAGATTTACTCGTAACCCGGGTTTTGATGTATGTACTTGACCATCATCAGAGTATCAGTGTATCGGCCTAAGTGTCCTCTTATATACACAGAATTGGAGAAGAAGGGGGAGAACTTGGGTGAATGGTCAAGGTTAGAAGAAAGGGGTAAAGCAGTAGGCAATACATTGGATAGAAAAAGAAATTTTATTACGAGTCTGATCCTTTCTGAACTTCGCTGGTGGCGTCGTCCCCGGAGCATGTGGCAATCAGCACGCATGGTCATTATGCGTGCTGACTGCCACATTCCCACTGTGGTGGAAATCTGGTAAGAAGTTCACGGAAAGAAAAGTAGAGGTAACGTTAAGAATAGTTGGTTGATAAGGGGGGGAGCAAGAGTTGAATTGCATATAACATTAAGTCTTCTTTTCCTCTAAGATCTCCAATTGCTCCATTTTTTCACTTCACTTTGTGCGTGCAGTATGTTTATGTATTGAAAACCACACTGTGAAAATAACTATGCCCATTGGATCCCGCAACGTTTTGCTTTTTCAAGTCCCATGCTATGCCAGCATGTTTACCACAGCCGGCGTACTAAAAATAACATGTTTAGCCCGACAATTTCCCCCTTCAATGCTGTCCCAACTTAATTTCCCTTCTTTATATAAAACGAGAAAGCCAACACTTGCACCCGACGTCGCAATTTTTATGAGCACTTGTCATTCTTATAAAGATGGAATTGGCGAATTCAGAAAAACTCGCACATTGAAGGGGGGTGGGTGAGGGTTTTGTCTTTGAATATTTTATGGTCCGAAAACTCAACCTCGTTAACCCCTGACACACACTTAATGGGCTCCATCCTGCCTTCCTTTGCCATTTCCTGCTCCCGTCGGATGCGGCCAGAACGCGCCAAAAATAAGACACACGCAAGCCGACGGACGACTTGCGGGCAGGGCCAAAGGTCCTCCTCCGACGGTCACGCCCTTCGGGGCGAGCAACCGCCCCTCTTCCTCAATGCAGTGAACACCCAGGGCCCAGAAAGACGCAAAATACTCTCGTGTTACATGGCCCAGTAAGAATCCGATTGTATAGGGCAGCGTAATATAAACCTCTAAGTATCGCACAGCAATTTTTCTGAGTATGCGTACTGCGAAGAGAAAAGAGTTCAGAAGGGACTGGATGCGGCACCTCAGCAGGTTCGTGAAGCAAGTTCAGCCAGTACTGTCGGCACGGGCATAAAAGAACAAAAAAGGCAAGTTTAACTATAAAAGTAGGAGGTCAGAAGCTAGAGCAGGTGGAGCAATTTAGCTATCTAGGTAGTGTGTTGGAGGAAAAAGGGTACAGCAGCGTTGAAATAAGAAGGAGAATCGCATTGACAAAAGAAGCTTTTACTGGTAGGAGTGAACTAATGACAGGGGAACTGAGTAGGGAAGTAAAGAAAAGACTGGCGAAAAGTTTAATATGGAACATTGCGCTATATGGGGCGGAAACGTGGGCTTTGCGGAAAGAAGATGAACATAAACTTAGGGCTTTTGAGAGTTGGTGTGGAGAAGGATGGAGAAAGTAAAGTGAATCGAAAGAAGGACGAACGATGGAGTACTAGAATTGGTAGGAGAGGAAAGAAATTTGCTAGGTGAAATTAGAAGAAGGCAGGAGGTGTAGTTGGAAAAAGTAATGAAAGGGGATGATTTTTTGAAAGAAGTGATTGATTGAAGAACGTTGGGTAAGCGGGGAAGAGGGAGGAGAAGAACGGGTATCTTGGATGGAATGATGGGAGGTAGGAGCTATGAGGGGCTGAATATGGACATCGTGTGAAATTTAGGGGAAGAATTAAATGTCTATTTAGACCTACCTTCACCGGTAGAAAATAAAATAATAATAAAATTGGAGTTCCTAAAAACTATACGACCTCTGCGAGGTAAATACTCACGCTTACGGGATGATCTAAAACATATAGTTGTTTTTGCACGTGGATAAACAAAAACGAGCAGATGAATTATTAAATTAACAGTAAAAACTATCATAATTACATTAATATGCAGATATATACCGAATCCGTAATTCATTAATTAAGATTAAGTATACGTAAGATGCCGAATACGTAATTCATTAATTCAGACGTAATCATGTAGTTAAAATTGTGGCCAGCTGTTTAGAATAGAATTAACATCCAGAGGAATAAAATGTACTAATACTTCCCTAAATACTATCGTAAAGATTAACTAGCACCAATGTCTAGATTTCGGTTGCGATAATTTTGTTATTCATATTTTACTCTCCAAAAGAAGCCATAGGAAATGCAATGTTTTGTGTTGAGAATGTGGTGCCTAATCCTTCCCGAACATCACCGTCTGGCTTCATTGTCTCCCATAAGATGGAATGCAAATACCCTCTCCAGTACCTTCTACGTCCTTGATGTAGAGTATCAGTGGAATGCTATGTGTCGGTCTTATTAGGAGTGTCATTTACGAAGTTTTCCATGTACGTATTCCTGAAATATAAATTATGTTATTCAGCGTCAGTGTTTTTTATTCGATTTGTGTACATTGTGCCCTGTAAGACACCAAGAGGGGTTGGCTCCACACTAGGCCTGCATTGTCGACCACTAAACGATCATTTTGTTTGGGGCTATAATTTCAAAATTACAGTGAAATACTATTGTACATGGAAACACGGCCACTTGGCATGTAATACAACGTCCTGTCTCAAACTATCATACGGCTGGATAGATACTCTGTAGGCACAGTCAAAATGTTTCTGGTGGTAAGGAAAAAAAATGCAAGACATCGAAGAAATCGAAGAAATGCAATAAAACTCATGTGTATGCGTGAAGAGGTTCATGTAGACATGCATAATTAGCCTAAAGTCTACATCAATTTTCCTAATTATCTCCCCGATTATTCCGATTTATTCTATCATCGTCCTTCAAAGCTCGTGGAGAATGGTATGTAAAGACTCTGGGATTGGATTGGTGAAGTGACCAGAGTACTGGTCTCCCATCCCGAGGGCCCGGGTTAGAATCCCGCCAGTTGTAGATATTTTTCATCGGTAAATAGACCCGTTCTTGAGTGATTTGTGGGGAGACTTCGAGTTCAGCACTCCGTCCATTGGATGGGACGTTTAGCCGTGGTCCCCTTTGGCGCCTTTTGTCAAAAACAGGTTAATGTCGACTCCGAATTTCTCTCTACCCTTCCATTCCCATCGCTGAATCTTTCTTCCCCGTCTGAAGTGCCCCTGAGTGCGGGACGAACTTACAACCGCGGATTAGATTTAAAACCTCTCTGTCGTACTTAAATTTATCTCCATGATTTAAACTATCATTCGGTTTTTCTCACTCGGATTTTCAGTGTACTAACCTTTAACTTCGGCAGAAAATGTATCCACATTAAATTTCTGCATTAAATAAAAATATCAACCTCATAGATCACAGTCTTCGTTGTATCAATCATGCGATATGACCTGGCAAGACTGCTTGGTATCACAATCACTGTCTTCGTTGTATCAATCATGCGATATGACCTGGCAAGATTGCATGGTATCACTAATCATTGCATAACCCCTGTTACGTGATATCACGGATCTTATAGATTCGCGCAGGTATCTATTGCCGTTTGCCGATACGACTTATAGCCGTCATCGACTCCATCACGTTCGTATCGCAGCCTATAAACGGTACCATCCCACTGCCCCGCGGATGCATATTACGTGCTTAGAAGTGGCTAGGATGCATATTAGACAAACAGTGACTCGCGAGCAAGAGTGAGCAAATTTTCCCGAAAATAAGCGACGTCTATTCGAATGTAAAGGATTTCAAACAAAGCTTTTAGCTAGAAGCCATAGTAATGTATTCAGCTGGTCTATCTACCGTGTGTACTTACTACCCTCCTCTGCGGCATAACCACGTCACACACTAGCATGCTTAAGGAAATCGTCAATTTTCAACCTGAAGATCAGTGTGGGACATATTAGGATATGAGGGCTATTTCCTTTTTCCTTCGCTAACTGTGGTTTCCCAGAAAGTTCTGCAACTCAGAATACCACTCAGATTAGTTTCTGTCGGACGTGTCCAAAAGCCTCTCGTGGATTTGAACCCAGGAAATCAGATCAGGAGACCAACACTCCTCCTCATTGAGTCACAATGCTTTCGCTTACCGCAATATAATTTTGAAAAATTACTTTTCTTTGTTGCAAAGTTCAAATCACATGAGAGTTCAAATCACAAGTAGCATGACAATTCAGTCAAAATTTTTACAATTTCAGTCATAGTGTAAACTTGAACCCCCATCTTTTTATCAAGAAGCGACAAAATATGAAATACAAACTGTTGGACCTGAGATAAAGGAATTGGTTTTTCCCGCGTACAATGCATGACTACGAAACAAACAAAATATAATTTCTAAAAAAAGAAAGACACCATAATTCACAAAGTTTTTTCTTCCTATCTTTAGCTACTTTAGTCATTTTCAAAGTACATACATAACTACACCCCTTGCCAATCTATTCATGAACTTTCTTGTCTGTTTGTGAAAACACGCAGACGAGAGAGTGTGCGTCTCGCAGAGTAGCATGTAAAAGTAGAATGACGCTGAAAACGTTGAATGAATAACGAATGCTGCCGGTATCTTAATTTACCGTGAATAGGGGTTTAACTAAAGCGGGGTTCAGGTATCGGAATTAATAATTAAAAATTGGTCATTTATTATTATTATTAATGTTTGTGCTCGATCGGTAAAGGTGGGTTTAGATGGACAAGATTCTTCTAATACTTTTGATTCCGGCCATTGGGAGAATCGTCCAATAATTCAAAACTCCTTGCTATAATCATCCAATACCTCGAATAGTGCTCTTTTAAGCTCCTTATGTTTCATTTCTCTAATAATTCTATCCAACTGTTAGTTGTCTTCCTCCTTCCTCACTTACGTAAGATTTTTTCTCTATCTCGTCCCAAAAAACATCCTCTCCCCTTCATAACCGTTCTGTTATCTTGACTATTTCATCCTGATTTATTTAATCAACTTCCCCTCCTCCCCCAATAAATATTATTATTATGCCCTATTTTTTATCCATCAACATTTTGTACAAATAAAAAAACTTTTTGGTTTCATCTGTCTTCAGAAACGTATTAGGTATACCTATCTAGAGTTTCATTAAGTATTCTATTTTTCTGTTTGTCCATCCATCCCTATAATGCCACTGACATTATTAACTATATGATTGTATCAAGATGACGTTTATATCTTATTCTGTTTGAGGCATGAGCCTACAAATTTCTGTGCTCAAATAATTCATACGGGGAATAATTTAACAAACGAAATGATGATAGGAACCATTAAGTCCTTGATTGTATGCGACCAGCACATCGCGCATGTCGTGGGGTGTCGTATACCCACACAGGCTACGCGTAATGTTTTTATATTAACACAAGTGATTCCTAACGAGCCGATCATTATTGCATGATTCTAGTTTGAGTAATTTTTAAGCGTGGTAAATTTACATCTGTCAAGTTATTTTTAGTTGTTTGCTCAGTTAGACTAGAAACTATGGTTGTTACATAGTCGACGGAATCCCTGAGGGGATCGGGTTGGTGTGGTGGCTAGAGTACTGGCCTCTCATCTCGAGGGCCCGGGTTCGATTCCCGGCAGTGGCAGATTTCTCTGTGGAAAACCGGTCCTCACTTGAGTGCCTAGTGGAGGGCATTTCACGTTCAGTACTCCGTCCGTCGGTTGGGACGTTAAGCCGTGGTCCCCTTGGCGCCTTTCGTTAAGAGTAGGCTAATGCCGACACCGGGTTTCTCTCCACCCTTCCTCCGTTTCCTGAAAATTCCTACCTACCTATCCTAAATGGCGCAAATGACCTCAGCTGTCGGCCGCCTCCCCTTAATAACCAACCAACCGGAATCCCTGAAAGCTGTTTTTTCATAAATAGAAACCTAATTCCAAACCCTAAACATATCTTCCACAATTCCCAAATCTTTAACCCTTCATAGTATTTCGAACGACTGATGTAAATCATGTTATTTTTACAGGTTATAATCTTATATACTAATCTTACGGCATGCAGATTGCCTTTATCGAGTGGTTTACATGTTATCCGATGGAGTCTTCAAATTTCCTCAGTCGTCATCATGGAAATGTGACATAAAAATTCTCTATATATTCTCTTGACGTCACGTAAGTAATAAAAATCTTTCATATATTTTAAATTTTCTTTTTGGTTCTCCTAAACTTTCGGATTATGTGAAAACAACATGATGTTAACACTTATATTCGCATTGAGGATTTCCTTCCTACGAGTGGATAAAAACTCTCATGATAGACCAATGTCACTGAAAATTTCCACATACCTTTGAATCCTCTAGTATATTTGACTACATCTGTTGTTTTTCGTGATTTGACCGCTGTGATATTTTGGTGAAGACATAAAATGTTTTTTTTTGCTAATCATCTTCCACATTGAAGGTGAGCCCCCTGTGCTTTGGTCTTCCTCTATTTTCCTCGGATTTCTAAGAACTCCTCAAAGAGTGTTTCATAGCTCTCGCACTTATAGATTTCATTGTGAGATTAGGGTAATTTCCTTTGTGTTTCTTCAATAGTAGCTGTACTATGTATTCTACCAATAAAAAATGCTGTTAAAATTATCGCCTATCCACCATTTGTAGAAGCTGTATCATGATCATTAGTCGACAATCCTGAGCTTGCTTTGACGC
This sequence comes from Platycnemis pennipes, assembly GCA_933228895.1. Classification (NCBI taxonomy): domain Eukaryota; kingdom Metazoa; phylum Arthropoda; class Insecta; order Odonata; family Platycnemididae; genus Platycnemis; species Platycnemis pennipes. Next base: position 76,853,969 of record OW121854.1, read on the forward strand.
AGCCCTCTACTTAATCCTCATATCAGATAATCTCTTCATATGTGCGTATTTCTTCTCTTTTACACCATCACTTGTTCAATACATCTCATACGAGGTCTTACTTTGCCGTTTTCTCCGTTCTCTTGTTCTTCGACGATTGTATTCATCAGGCCATCATGTTTTATGATTTGGCCTATTAAGTTGTCCCGTCTTCTTCTTAAGGTATTCAGAACACTTCTCTTTTCTCCCGCTCTTCTTCGGACTTCCTCGGTCGATCCATTTAATCTTCATCATTCATTTCGAATGCTTCTACCTTTGACTTCTCTGCTGCTGTCATCGTCCATACCTCACTTTCACACAGAGGAGTGCTCCATATATATGTTATGATGACTTATTTCCTTACTTTTACGCTTGTTATCCCAGCTGTAAGTATATTCTTGTTATTGTATAATTCCCTCTTTTTCAGGGCTATTCTACGATTTCTTTCTTGCTTCGTCCATTTGCTGGTTACTCGGCTGCCCAGGCAACAGTACCCTTTCACCTCCTCATTTTTTTTGTTATCTGTTAAACAATAATTGAATATGAGGCCAACAAGTATCGCTCCTGCAGCACATCAATATCTTTGTTTTCTTTATTGATTTTAACTGATATCTGACCATTGTCCTATCCATGGTTACCAAATGATCTTCAAACCCCTTCCTCCTGCTGCATACCAATATCTTTGTTTTCGTCATATTGATTTTCAGCTGATATCTAACCATTGTCCTTTCTATGGTTACCAGAATCTTCTACAATCTCTCTCAGTCTCTGCTATGACTGCTACGTCATTGGCAAATCGCAGCATGCTAATTTTTTCCCCGTAGATATTCACTTCTGAAACTATCTCTTTGATTTCTTTGATGGCTTTCTCGATGTAAACATAAAAAATTACGGGACACAACCTTGTTTCACTCGTTCCCTTAAATTTGCTTCTTCACAGCTGGGTCCAGATTTCATCACAGCTGCTTGGTTTTTATATCCAATTTTCCTAATCTACAAAGGCAATGAACGTTGGTTTGTTCTTCTCCATTTTGATTTGATTTTGATCCGATTGATTTTTTTATGATTTGTATTTCAAATGTCTTCAAAATATCTACACGTTGTTCTGAAGTTAGTTAATGTGCCATTGTCGAGGCCGATTTCAAATCAGTTAACTACCACTAAATGAACAATAATATCGGGAGGTTTTTTGATAGCCCCTTTATGTCCCATGTATGTATTATTCCAGATTAATCCATGTTTCCTACGTTAAATCTCTTTAGATTTCCATATATTCTGCCCGTATTTTTGAGACTTATAATTCCAATACTTTTTCTCTCACTCTCTGTCTCCCACGCTTACCTTAATGGATGTATTTTCTGGTTCATATCCGTGGCTTACACTCCAAGCATGCCTAAAACTTTGTTCATAAATCCCACCAACTTCTGTGATGCACTGCTCTTTTCGCCTCTTCGTCATTATTCTCCTTTGCCTCTCCGTCCGCTGATCAGCAGACTCGCCCGTTGCTCTGTCATGTGTCTCCGACCCCAAGTGCCTCGCCGATTGCCCATAAGTCATTTGAACTCCACACTTATCGCCAACTTCCGCTGCATATTTTATCAGCATCCCGAGGTGCCTTTGTTGGTCAACTGATCGCTGGAACCATCTGCTCGTGCACTACTCCATCTGTGATATTGCCCCCTTTCATTTTAGACCCATTTATTTCATCAAGGAAACTATTTTTCTTTTATTTGCTCCTCGAAGGCGCCTTTCTTGTGGGCGATGAGAAAATATAGGTACGTTTAATTCCGCAATGGTTTGAGGCGTAACTTGATGGAACTCCTTCATGATTTAACAGGAAAGAAGAAAAACTATGCTAGTTCCACAAATATTTATTCACGTGCGACCGGTTTCGATACAAAACGATTTCTTCTGGCGGCCAGAAGATGATACATTGTATCGAAACCGGTCGCATGTGAATAAATATTTGTGGAACTAGCAAAGTTTTTCTTCTTTCCTGTTAAAACGTTTAATTCCGTTGATATTTTGTGCATCTAATCATTGTGCAACCTCTTCAAATTAAAAATATTAGTTATTCTACATACACCATCCCCATTATGGACCACAACCTTTGCGAGACTTCCCATTGCGTCATTAACATTAATATGCTATATCTTGCGCTTTTATATCTAAATGGTTTTTCATAAATTTTATAAATGCATTATTTACATTTCTAAATAGCCATATTTTCAGTTACGGCGTTCCAACCGACGGGTGAAATACTGAACTCGGAGTGCATTCCACATACCTTTCGATACCTGTCCACTTTTCCATCCAATTCATCATTCCCATTCTTTTCCACACCCAGATAACTAAAGGTTCCAACTCCTTCTCGTCCTCTTTCCCTAGAGTTCGTCTTAAACCCATACAAATCCACGCTCCATAACAAGCCATTCACTAACCTTTTCTTTACATCCCTGTTGATCATTCCTGTTCTCTTATGTCGTTAAACGCCCGCACAACCAAAGAAATTATTTATTTATTCATGCATCAATGCTACTACGCCTAAATTCGTCAAGTATGCTACCAAAATAAAAAAACTGTTCCACCTGCTATTATCAGTCCCCTTCTACTCTAATATTGAGTTATGTCTATTTTTCCTCTATAATCTCATGATTTTCGTTTTCTTATGATTTATTTTATAATTATAATTATCATTTGCTAAGTGGCAATAAAATTAAAGTGGTACCCAATTTCCTATATTCAAGTAAAAGTATGGTAAAAATTATATCATGTTAAAGTGGCAATATTTGTATTGAAGGTAAAAATGACGAATGCATATTTTAAACTTATTTTGGGATCAAATTTTTGTTGTCGTCTTTTCATACTTTCTTTAATGTTATGCTGCGCTCTCCTTTCCAAATAATATCTTGGTAATAGTTTTAATAATCCAAATAATTCATTTTTAACTCAAAGAAAACAAAAAGAAATTTAATTTCCTTGCTTTGGTTTTGGAATGTTCTCTTTGTTTCCCTGTCAGGGATAAGGTACTTATAAAATGGATAGGGTACTTATATTGACTCCAAATGGCACCAAACGTATTAAGAAACTCATCTGATACGACAACCGTATCTCAATGTTAATATTCCACGTTATATACGCCAGACATACATGCGTACTCTTTAACTCTCACTAAAAATCATTTTCCCTTACAGGAAACAGCTGGTTACAAAATTGAGAGGCTTATTGATTTTCCGCACCAGCTCGAAAAGGATTCAGTCTCCAAGGGTATATCGATATTTATGCAAATACGATTTATATCGTTTATCTAAGCCCTAAATGTATTTTTCTTCTCGTTATATTTAGCTCGTACCTAATTCTATTTCTTATGAATTAAACAACGATGAGGTAACTATCTATATTTATCGAGAATCTCCTCGTTAAGCTCGTGTGCCAGCAGCACTTAATAATAAACCACACATTCTTAGAAATTGTTTTTCAACGCTTTAGGAACGTCTTCAATTTTTCCGTTCCTGAAACTAACCTTACCCAATTCACTGTGACCGGGCACAGTTGAATTCAATTGTTGATTATCTCTCCTGTTTTTTATTAACCACGCAATTACGATGGCTGACATTTTCAATAACACAGTTTTAATTTTTGTGATCGTGAAGTATTTTCCCAGTTAGTTCTGATTTCTAGCTTCCACTTTGGCTTGATTTCTATTTCCAGTTAGTTCTGATCCCTTAATACGTGCCCAAGGTTGCAGTTTTAACTTAAGAGTTTGTTGATCGTACTTTCTATTGTATAAACAGTCTGTCTAATGGGGAAGGTGACTAATTTCTTTGTCGTGCAACTAGCATCGTTATCTACAGCAAATATACGCGTTAATTTGCGACACATTTCAACTGTCTGCCATAAAAATTGAAATACCACTAAGCACTACTGTTTCTATTCCATGCGGATCACCACAACCTTTGCGAGAGTTCCCATTGCTTCATTAACGTAAATATGTTATTTTTTGCGCTTACATATTTAAATAGTTTTTCATATATTTTATAAGTTTGTCAATCGTACTTTCCACTGTATATATAGTCCGTCCAATGGGGAAGTTGACTAATTCCTTTGTTGTGTAACTACCATTGTCATCTACATTCTTTCATTCTGTTCATTCAACGTAGCCTAACGTATAAGTGCCTATCAAACGCTGGTCGGACAGTAGCAATTCAGCTGGCAAAAATGGTGGTGGAAAAAAAGGTGGTGGAAATTATCCGAATTGATCCATGCGCGACAATAAGAATCAGCGAGGAGATCACTGGAATATTACGTGGGTCTTTTGTGTTGTTTATGGGTTACGATTCGGGGAGTTCGACCCAAACGCCTGGAACAAAGCACATGGTCATGGTCGCATGGCAATACAGCCATCCACTATTTGCAAGATAATTCGCGAATTCTCAGCAAAAAATGTTGCAGAGCTCGATAATTCCCCACATTTGGCTCTGAACAGTTTCTAGCTATTCAAGAAACTGAAATCTTTCGATAGATTTTGGATAATTGTAAAGCTTCGAATGCCGATTCGGGGGTAGTTCCGAAATTGAGTTCCAGATGTGTTCCAAAACATTTCAGAGCCATTTAAATTCTTGCATTTACTCGAAAGCGGGCTAGTTTCAATAAATAGTAATGAAAGCTACAAATTAACACTAACTTGAAATTTACGTCCTGTCAGTCAACTGTACGTACATTAGACATACTGTAAACATACTGTAATCCGAGATATGAGTAAACGAAGGGAATATTCCAAGCAGTGAGCAAAGCAAAGGAAAATATATTTCCTGCTGTTTAAATATTCTGATATTTCGACGGTTACCGAGAGATGGTGCAGAAAGGATGGTCCAGAAAAACCATAAAGATAAAGATAATAAGACAGAATTGTTGCCAACATTGCTACTAATTATGTTGAAAATATGCATCCATCACTTTTGCATTTCAATTTAGGTAATAACCCTTATAACTTAGCAAACTGTTGAGGACTCTTTAAAGTGGCAACCATCGCGCGGAGACCGATTTCATCGACTATTTTGGCATCCCATCGAAATAGAAGAAGCTTTTAACTTCGGATCGCATTTGCATCATTTGCATTTCTCTGTTCAATATACGGATGGACGTGGAATTTAGGAGCCAAGATCACGAACGAGACCAATCAGCTGATCGAATTTGATGTCACGGCTACCGCAGTAATGTTCACAGTTATTGATTGAAATTTTTCGCTGTGTAATACTTATGTAACCATAGGATCGAATGCGCTGAATCGTAACCGTTCCCTCGGAGTGCAACGCGTTGAATGCAACTAGAAAACACATCGAGTCCATGAAAGATAGTGACGGGGCGCTATTTCCTTGCATAATGCTGGTTTTCACTTTATATTTATTGTACCAGGGAGGACCGAACTCGTATTGTCCCACTTGACGGATTCGCTAAAGAAATGGCTGTTAAATCGATAGAACTGTAGTTTTTTTATGTTCTTATGAGTACCCCATAAGAAACATAGATATGTAATCGACCAAATTGGTGACCGCGGACTTGTTTCCCTCGCACTGGAAAAATATACGTATTTAGTTGCTTGGGGGAAGAGGCGAACCTCTAAGGTCATTTGCGTCTTGTGGGGAAGGTAGGTTATGGGATATAGGTAAGAATTTCACGAGAAACAGACGAAGGGTGGAGAGAAACCCGGCGTAGGCATTAGTCTTCTCCCGAACGAAAGACGGAGCAAATGGTTTCACGGTTTAACGTCCCACCCGAAGGTCGGTGTACTGAGCATGAAGTGTTCTCCACACAACACTCAAGTGGGGACTTGTATGAAACTGAGGAATCTCTCGCATGGCTAGAATTCGAAACCGGGCCTTCGGGATAGGAAGGCAGTACTCTAGCTACCACACCGACCCAAGTTTATATATTCTCTGATCAAATCAAGAGCCCAAGAAGACCAAATACTCGCTATTATCCCTTCCCCGCTGCACCCCCCATCGGACGAAGGCATAATTGATGTCATACCTCTTCTGGAACCCTGTGGAATCACCTCCCGTGTGAAACACCCACCCACCCGCCCGTCAAGTCCATGGAAGTTTGGAGAATATGAATTTTTGAAGAAAATCAGTATTTTCCATAATTTGATGCCGCTGCGAGTCCCCTATGCGTTCTCCGATCGAGTATAAACTTTCCCCTTTTTTGTTTACCAGCATGGAATCAAGAATGGATAAATCTGGCCAACATTTCGAAAACTTCCTATTTGGTTATCTACCTAAGGTTCCTTCCCTGGGTGAGTTCATCTATGATGAGAGTACTGTACCCCACCCGGGAGATGAGAAGTTAAACTACGCGTATATTATTTGGAGTATGACTGGAATCAAATTTTCCTCTGTCCTTCTCTCCTTCAAATTAATCGTACCTTAGCCTATATTGTTCTTTAAATGGCGCTTATGGCATCCTCTTTTAAGTCACCTACTCTCCTAGATACATCTATATACGCAGTAGGAAATGCAACACTCCGAGTTTCATTACGACGGTGTTAGAAACCTCTGTGTAATTCCTAAAAAAAATTGCTGAATATTTTGTCCACTCGATATAGTCACCGTGTCCAGTTATGTCAGTGATTTATACCGCTAATGGCTTGATTAGAGTAAAAAAATATATCCAACCTTTCTTTTCGTCAAACATACCTTATTGACCTATTCACAATCCTACCGATGCAGCTACAAAGAAGAGTTATGATGATGAACATAATAAGAGTGGATTTATTCTCATAAATTTAGATGAAAAAATATAATTAACGCTTAGTTTAGGGATCTGTCAATTTTTTTTTTTAGCACTGACTGTCAACGACAATGACATTTATTTAACGCTAACGCTTTCATTAATAGGTGGTAATTTGAGACATATAATGATGTTTATTTCCATCTCGGAAATTTTTTCTAATGTTTCATCGACATAATAATCTTGACATTCTCATTTGTCGCAAAAAACCGAAGTTCTCTAAATCAATTACGTGCGACTGGATAATCGACATTCATTCGGAGGATTCGGAGCCTGTTGTTTCCGTGTTTCTCCGCTGGTGTCTCAACCGTCGTCGACGGCAAGCCATATTTTGTCTGACCCGTCGTCTTCAGTGTCAGCCTCGGGAGCGATGGCCAAGAACAATGTAGAGGTGCAAGTTTTTGAAACTGATTTTGCCGTTCTTCTTCGCGAATCTGTTACTTATGAAATAAAAATGGAGCCTAAATCAAGTAGCAAGTTAGTGAGTGTTGTGCTGATATGTTTTATTCTCGCAGTGAGCGGCATTGTGTATTTTGGTTATTTCTGCCCTGACCAAGTATGTGCTTTGACAACCAAAGATACAGGATGGGCGGATTGGACTCTGAAAATACCATCTCAGGATAACTTAGGGAAGCCACTAGCTATACATTCAGATCCAGTCAGTGCTAAAATTTCTAGTCCTGGTTTGAGTTACGACGATGTGCTCAATGAAAACTTTCAGTTTGATATGAAAGCACACGATGTTATGGTGTTTTTACACATACAAAAAACTGGAGGAACATCGTTCGGAAAACATCTTGTGCGAGATCTAGATCTTGAGAGGCCGTGTACCTGTCATCGGAAAAGAAAGCGGTGTTACTGTTTTCGACCAAATCGTAATGAAAACTGGTTATTCAGTCGTTACTCGACGGGTTGGAAGTGTGGACTCCATGCTGATTGGACTGAGCTAACCAGCTGTGTAGACTCCGAGTTGGATAAAAACGAAGGAGACTCGGTGAAGCGAAGGTAATTATATGGAATGAAATTCACCACATATTAGTACACACTTCGTACGTCTTGTGTTTGACGGGGAGCATTGTTTTTTAATTCAGAAGGCTGAGTGAATGTATTGTTTCTTCGAAGTTAACTCATAATTTTGTGTAGCAATAAGTTTCAAGACTAAAGACTAACAAAGCTGTGGTAGGTATGCCTATCATGACCTGTATCATTTTCTCCAACGTTAGAAAGTTTTCCTCGATGTGATCTTCCTTTTTTAGAGTTGTGTGACATTGCGTAGGTTGTTTTCAGTTACATTTGGTCATTCTGAGTAATTTCAAAGGAATACTATCCAGTCTTAGTTAATTTCCCTGAGATCCTTGAATATGATTGTGACGCTGAGTGGAGTTGGCTGTTTATTGAGTGTATTCCATTTATAAGATCCCTGTCAGCCTACCCTCGGTGTTTCAGCGATTGCTAGCAGTATTTTGATATAATCACGATAAAATGTCTAAAATCACATCTTGCAATAGTAGTCAATTGATAGAATATCATTAATGCGGGATTTTATCAGATATATTTTAATCTATTCATACAAAAGGCATCACGGATTGAAATTTACACTGTTTACACCATACTGATCTCGGATATCATATTAGGAACAAATGCTTATGGCAGTGAAAGACAGTCGGAAATACTAGCGCGGAAAGTCCTAATAAATGCGATTTTCCGTTAGGAGTAATTATAGTAATAATGATATTAAAACACAGTGTGTAAACTTTTACTGCTATCTAGGTAATGAAGGCTGTGCTTTTATTTTAGATTCATCCCTTCATTCCGTAATTTTTGTTTTAACGGCATCGAATTTCAAAACACAACATACCTATGTTCTAAACTAAACTTTGATCGCTACCTGTATGAGCACATATCAATTATTGCGGCACTATAACAGATTCCTTTTATTTACAGTGTGGCATGAAAAGCATAATTATACTTTTAGTTCCACTATAAATTATCATCATATGAACTAGAATAAGAAAAATGAGGTCATGCAGTTTCAATTTCAGTGTGAAGGAATGCATTTCTTGTGTGCATATAGATTTAGTTAATAAAAACGTTGCATGTAAGTGAAAACCGGCACAATAAACAGTTATTCTCAAGCACTTATACTGTGCTCTCTCTTGTAGTTTAATTCTGAGGGTCCAATTGAAGGGATCGTTTTTAATGTTCCAACTGAGTACCTCAAATGCATGAATGGTATTCCTGACATCATTTGGGTGATATTCAGTAAATAGCGTGACATTCGTTAATGAAACTTAACAATTTCTCCAGGTATTTCTACATTACACTATTGAGGGAGCCGGTTAGCCGCTACCTGTCAGAATTCCGCCATGTCCAGAGAGGTGCAACCTGGAGAAATGCTAGGCACTGGTGTGGAGGGCGTCCAGCAACCCCCGCTGAGCTACCACCCTGCTATGCTGGGTCAACATGGAAGGGTGTTACCCTGGAGGAATTCACTGCCTGCCCATACAACCTAGCTGCCAATCGTCAAACAAGAATGCTCGCAGACTTGTCATTGGTGGGCTGCTATAATCGCTCATACATGCCTTCAGCTGCCGAGAGGGCCCATGTTCTCCTTGCCTCTGCCAAGAGGAATTTGGCAGCGATGGCCTTCTTCGGCCTCACGGAACACCAGAGAATCTCCCAGTATGTGTTTGAAGAGACGTTTGGGTTGAGGTTTGCAGTCCCGTTTGAACAACACAATACAACCCTGTCAGGTGCCACACTGTCCTCCCTAGACCCATATTGGTTGGACAGGGTACGGTCTTTGAATTCCCTAGATCTTGAATTGTACGATTTTGCAAGGAAGTTGATGCATGAGAGATTTACTCGTCTGAAAGCTCGTGATGCACAGTTTGAGGAGCATTTCTCGCATCTGGGTATATTGCCATCGGGCAGAGATTTCAGTTGGGATGTGTTGGAGAAAGATGAGTGAGTGTCAATGCCGGACTCATGTAATTCTGCTTTTAAGCTTGGAAACTTCCTCAGGAATGTAGGAAAATCAGATCCTAAGCGAGGACTCAGAAAATGACACATCCAGATTAGTCAGATGTGGCATAGTCCCGGGAACTCTATATCCAATTGAATGTTGGATCAGCATTTCAAGGTTTGTTAAAACATGCACTTAAAAGATATTTCCAGGGCCACCAAAGGAAGTGCCTTTGATACTGGCTATAAAACAGCACTAATTTCTTATTTTTATTGTACTATGTAAAGTTTTGTAACCAACTGCATTGCAATTGACGTGAGTGGTTAATTTGTCACTGGCTTACTACTATGTGTTAATATGTGGCCATAGGCTCTTGACATATCCATGATTGTTCCCTTACAATCACATTGGTGCTAGAAAGGTACTTTTGAGCCAGGGCAAAGTTGTATAGCGTGTTAGGTGAAGGTTTTTCTCACATGAGCACATTAGACCTTACAGGATGAAAGTTAGGCAAATTAACTATGAAAGAGTTCCGCATTATTGCACGTACGATTACGGCTATATTTTTAGTGCGTCTGCAGGAAATTTTTAATGAGCTGGTTCTTTTCTTGTGCTGTCTTGAGTAATAAGTGCAACTCGGTGATTCACAGCTCAGATAAATTAGATTCTATGCAGGTGTATATATCATCATCATCTAGATATTTTTATGCAGCATTTAGGTTGAGTAAAGTTAAATGTTCCATTTGGAGCATTCAGTCAAAACATTCAAGAAATATTTGCTGTTTTCAATCAGGTATCATTTAATTTAGTTGGTTTTACGTTCATGAAATGTTTTTGATGATCATTATTTATGCTACCTTGAAGAGCTTCCCTTGTTGATTGATGCTCTATGCATTTTTCGAAATTGGGAAACCATTTTCAGTACAGTTTCATTTGTGTGCTTGTGAGCTCGGAAAACTGTTATGTACGGAGCGTTCTGGCCTCATCCATGATGGAGGAGCAAGTAGCCTGATAACCAATGAAATCACTCTGATTTAAAAAATGTAGGTATTCTTGTTGAAGAAGCTTTGATGATGCTAACATCAGACCTATTTCATGGATTTGAAGATTCTTATTTTTCTTCTACTTTTAATGATTCCTATCATTTTTAGGGACTTTGTGTGGGCCCCAGGGCAATTTTGTTGGAATAGTATTCTTTGTATCATGCATTTATCTTTTTGCTCTGTCACTCTGAAGCAGAAAACTGCTCATTGCTCTGTATTTTTGGTGGGTGTCTTAGAATTTTATCTAATTGAGTTCTCTTCAAAGCTCATATAGTATATGTATCCCAAGGAGCAGTTAAGGTATATATTGGATAAAAATCATCCATATCATCATAGCAGAGCTAAAGGTGGAGGATTGTGAATGATTTTTATCCTACTATTTATTTTTGGTGGATAAAAGTGCATATATATCTCATGAGTTCATTTCCAGTTCACTTATTTGTTGGCATTCCCATATTTATCCTAGGTCCCTGAGGGAGACCCTAGCATATCCCTTTTCATTTTCTCTGTGCACCTTTAAGTGTTCTGGAGAGTAGAGTTCTCTGCTCTTGTTTTGGAATGAAAATTCGATTAGTGTTTTCAAGAATCAACGTTAGCTCTATTGAATTTCACCAACGTTGTGTTTGCTTTCCATTTCAATTTGCATTTTGTTAAGTTACTCATCAGTTTTACATGGGCTACTGCATCACATCTAAAAATGTCTAACCACATTATGACCCTGTTTCACAATGTCTCACTAAATATTTTCATGGCATAGGAACCATCTTATGTATGCTATTGCTCAATTTATACATCAATTAAATGACTCTAATGTGCTAAACAAAATTGGAACTGTAGGTAACCATGATATTAACTTACTATTAAAAAACAGCTGGTTTTTATCAACGGGTCATTATTAGACTGAGCCTAGGCGTGCCAATGTGTTGGATTTGAGTGCAAAATATGTCGTTAGCATAGAGTCATTGCAAAGAAAAATATGTCATTAACATCTTGAGTCTCTTACCATGGCTTGTGATGCTTTGGCATGCTTAGGTTCTTTGCTTTATAATTTCTGTGTTTATCATTTTGTGGAGTCTAAAATGAAATGGAATATATTTTAATAGCATCGGAGAGAGAGAGAAGATGGACTTCAACATTTCAAAAATTCTACAGGGTTTAGAAGGATGAATTTTCAGATACTTTGCCTTTCTATAATACCATGTCAAAGGAATATATATTTTGGGCATTTATTTTACATTATTGACCTATGTTTTTGTTGATTTTACTCATAAAATTACCAGATCCAATTTCCTCTAGAACTTGAAGCAAGAATTATTTCTTCATTTGAGAGATGACTTATCGCTTCACGTATTTCCCTAGACCAAGGTGGAAATAAGTTTAGGCTCTTAAAATTCATTTAATCGTAATGAACTTTGCATTTTTATGAAACAGTTTTAAGATATAGATTGTACTATTCCTTTCAGAATTTTTAAACAACGTTATTCTTTTTTTACTTCTTTTGCTCTGTACTAATGGAAGATTTGTGTTATTTTTTACTTTAATATTTTTTAATTACTGCACTTGGATGAATGATAATAGTGGTTTTTACAAAAAGGGTGGGTGGAACTGTTTGACAGGATGTTTACAGATGCCATACTGTATTTGGAAAGCTACATCACAATTAGATGCAGTTGAACCTCTTTAATCCTGCAGCCTTGGAACCTGACAAAGGCAGACCACAGAGTATGCTGGTTCATAGAATAATTCAGATTATCAAAGCCAGTTAAAAACGTTTAATGCCTAGACTTGTCAAATTACTTAATATAGTAAAACCTTGCTTTTACATCCCTGCAATTTGTTTTCCCGCCATTAACGACTTTTTCTTCAAGTCCTAATAATTTCCTTATATCCGCAATGTAACATCTTCCTTTACTTACACTACCAAATTTTTGAATGGTTTGCCATTTACATTTTGCGAGACGATTTTGCTGTGATTGTTGTCCTGGTTGCATAACTGGTGGATGGGCTCAACACTCCATGAAAGACAAAGTAAAAATGCACATTCAAAATGTGCTGGACAATAGAGTTGTCAGGATTCTGGACAAAACAGGTCCAACTGTACTTCATCTACAGCCCAAGTAGGTCAAGAAAATAGTTTTCAAGCTACATATTTTATGTATTTACTGAGAATTAATTTAAAGAAACGGGTCTTTTTGCCCAATAACATGGAATCATCATCATCGCTAGTTATCAGTCTTAAGGTTGATGTAGTTTCCCACTCATTAATTTGATCATGTTGGCATAATTATTTTCTATAGCATTGTTCATTATTTGCTTCATGTATCCATGTATCTTAAATGAGACAGGAAAACATGCTCAATTTATAAAATTGATATTGGCCGCCTGGAATGTGATTTTATGTCATATAACTTTCACAGCAGCTTTTCTTATATGGTAATCTTTTTTCAAATTGCCAAGTAATTTATCATCTCTAAAATTGTTATGATGAAGCCAGGAAGGCCTGACAATTTTCCTGATTATTACTTATTGATTTGATGCACCGTTTAGGCTGACAGTAGACTAGATTAACTAGCCAAAAATAACCTACCAACTGCCACAATGTTTGAGAGCATGAGAAACAGTGTAATTGTTAATGAAGATTAAAATAAATATAGGCCTCTGAATAAGCAAAAAAAGCTTTGTGATGCTCTGGAACTTCATGACAGAGTTGCATATGCTGAAATCATGTGAAGTGTTGTGTAAATTCATTTTCCGTGCATGGCATAAGATTTGAAAATTGCATTCAGTCACTCGGTATCCCTGACTAGAAACTAGTTCTACTTCTCTGTCAGAAATGTTATGTTCTTATGGCAGCAATCTCATGCTCCTTATTACAGTCCATTTACATGGTGGCCTTCAGTTCTCTACTGTGAGTGTTTTCCAACAATACCATGAACTTTCCTTCTCTTCATGGAGAATGCTATTTTATTTTCAATTAATCCTCAGAAGGCATCCTGTATTCTTCATTTCCCTTCGCTATCCCCACTGTAAAAGATGCTGAGACCTGCGAGTACATTGTTTTTACACTTAGGAAAGTATCAAATACCAAAACTGGTGAATTCTAAATCCAAATCATTGCTGCCACTTTATGCTGTCAACATAGCTGAATATGTAAAATTCAGTATGTGCTAAAAAATATTATGTTCATTGCTGCATGTCCTAAATCATTATAGGTACTCATAATTTGACTTTTCATAATGTTTATATTTTTACAGTATTTCTAGTTAACACTGAATGATTAGCCATGTATTTTGATACTGTATGAATTATCAAATTGCTTTGGTTATGGCCCACATTAACACAAGCTACATTTCCAAGCCATTACATTAGAAAATTATTTTTTGCCATCTGAATTTTATGATTCACTAGTAAGTGACTCAAGGAGGAAGCAGTTTCTATCAATGACTGTGACATTTTGGTCATCTTAAAGTGTTTACCTGCAATAGTTAAGTTTGTTAACTTATATAAGACTGGAGCAAAGACTTTCCAAGAACTTGTAAATATTTTTTCAGACAAGGCTTAGTAGTAAGAATTATTACTTATATGTTTTTCTTACTTTGTAGTATTTTTCACCTTTATTTTTTTATGATTTTAAATTCATTTAGTTATTGTGTCTGTGGATATGTGATTAATATTATGTATCGAGCCAAGAAAGCTTTTTAGTAGGGATGGGTCGGTTCCACTTTTTTTCGGTTCCGGTTCGGTTCTTAACTTCGGTTCTCGGTTCCGATTCTCGGTTCCGGTTCTTACTTTGCCACTTACTTTGCATTGCTCAATGGTAAAATAAGGTAATCAATAATCATTTTCAGAGACTGAATTAGAATAATTCGTGACTTTGAAGCATCTAAGTACACTATTTCACCAGGTTTTAAAGTGAAGCCTCCACTTTCGGAGTGTGAGTAGGTTTCAAACTGGTTTTCGCGCCAATTATTTCGGTACCGATTATTTTTGGCCTCGGTTCCGGTTCTAAGCTCAAGAACCGGTGGAACCGAAGAACCGAACCGACCCATCCCTACTTTTTAGTTTGACTTGATATTTCAAGTATGGTCTCTTTGCAGATGTAGTCCTTCCTAATGTGGTTTTACATTCTGTATTTTTACACCTATTCCCATGTTTAAAAGTGTTGGTGTATTTAATAATTAGTTCCTGCAGTGCCTCTATTACTATTTTATAATTTTTTTCACTCTGGGTTGTTATGGAGAAAATATTGGCACTGTTTCTTACCTGGGCGCCTACTGCTGTTGTTAATTCTGCAGAAATTTGTATCAAGCTCACCAGTAATAACTCATTCTGGAATTATAACTTAGATATTATTCTTTTAGCTGCCTAACCTGCCTGTGTATACTCACTCCTAATATTTTCGAAATCCTGACTTAATGTTTATATGATGTTAGTGGTTAAAATTCCATTTTGTACATTCCTTTTCATAACATCATTAATGTTGAATTGCATTTGATTGGGGATATCCACTCAGCATGTAGGAAGTTGCATCATTTTTATATGAGTCAATTGTGCTTTCTTCTGTTCACTTTGAAGTAGTTTTTAAATTCGTTAAAGTTTGTGGATAACTTTCTTATCGATTATTTCATTCCATAAATGAGGCATGATTAGATTTTTTCATATGTAGCAAAAATGTGAGAATCATTATTTTTTGTAGTTTTCTAGAATAACCTTTATAGAACTGTTTTCATGAGTGTGATTACTTACAGCTGAGATGTGCTCTTCAGATTCTTCTAAGTTGTAAAGTTTTTTGATGTGCCAGGGTTTTAGTTTTAATTCCATTCCAAAATTATTTCAAATACTTGTGGTATGAATCTACATCTTGGGAATTGAAGAATCCCCTCTCGGTGTCTGTGCCATGGATTTATAGATGTAGTTTTACATTGACCCTAAACCGTAAATCATCATTGATGCCTCCATCCATCCTTCAGTCACTCACTCATCCGCAGACCAATTGAGTGCCTCGTACTCTGAGCATTCCAGTTTACTGCAATTATTTTAGCCAAGTCAGTGATTTTATTAGTCTTGCTCTTTGTTGTTGTTAGTTATGAATGGAGAAGTATTGATAAATCACGCCATCTTTATTTTCTCAAATGATTGTTTGCTCCATTGTCATGAAAATACTGTGCACAATCAGAATTTGTTGAAAATTGTGCTGTTAAATTTTTGTTTTTCCCACAAAAAGGCAAATTCCATTGTTAATGACTGCATCATTTTCATGATTCTGGTCCATGTGAATATAATCAGGCTCCATCTTATTCACATGATTTCCATAGTGTTTATAGAGTGATGAAAGATGTATTTAACATTGTATATATTTTCTGTTCTTCAATGTGTGTGATGAATGATTTTTTTATTTAATGTTGTGGGATTAGTGAACTGAGTGATGCTGCTCAGCAGTAAGCCTGTTGATACTGAGGGTACAAAACTTTCTCATTTCATTCTTGTGATTATATTTTGATTCACTTCAGTGATGGTGACAAGCATACACACTTGATGTCCCTCAGGTGTTATTTATAGAAATGTGTATATATATTTTTCCTTTCATGCAGTGATTATAATGGTGTTATCACTATTGCTATAAGCAGCACAAATGCTTGATTGTAGAACCTTCATTAAATGTATAGTTAAGAAACATTGCTCTTCTTGACTGTAATATCCAGAAGTTATTGCCATGCAATATTAAATAAGTCCACTCCAATTATGTGGCTGTACACAGTTCATATTTGGTGTGAATTTCTTGGGTTATATTTAAATAAATCAAAAATAAAGCATATGTGCACCATGTTAGCTCAGTATAATATGTGGCACCATGTTGCAAACAAATGAAAATTTAACTAAATATATATATATATACAAACATGTGATAGTTAGTCTTGTTTTTTTGTGGTGCAAAGGGTTGTATTACCTAGTGTGAATGTGCAATTGTAGAGAATGATGTGCTTGAATCCTCAAACAGTCCAGAAGTTTCATAACTTCTTTTCAAGAGGATAAAATAAACATGTTGTGAATGGGAGTATCAAAAGATGTTAGTCAAAATGTGCTCTGAACACTCACATGCAGGTAGCTATATTGTCTCACTCAGCCAGATATCTTTTTTGCAACTTGTGGCTGTTAGATTGTACATTGGAGAAAGCTATTGTGTATAACTTAATGCATGTCTCTGTGAGACTCAACAGAACTGTACTTATATGTGTGCACATGTCCAAAAATTTTAAAAGTAGAGGGAGACTGAATGTGCAAAATACACCCGTCCACCCAAGTAGAATTGATCTTGATGAATCAATCAAAGGGGTACGAAATAAGTGAGTGTATCCATATCAAGAGAAAATAAAATAGATTGTACAAATTTTTCTTGTTTATTGTACATAATGTGATTTGAAAGCTGCATCTCATTATTTTTCCAACCCAGCCAGCACACGGTAACATGTTTACGTAAAATCCTCGTAAACTTAATGTGCGTGTGTATACGTAAACATAATCTCCCCGTATTATTTCATGTTTACGTAAATTCTAAGCAATCATTTTATCAGAATGAACGTAAACGTAAATGCTTAATGCTTATGTAAGCATCTCGTAAACGGCTTTTACACCGCACACGTAAACGAATTTACGTGATTCTTACGAGTGTGGGCCATTAAGAAATTAGTAAATTTACAGCATTATGTCATAGATTATACTCTGCGCGTATGTTTGATGAAAATATTTGGCTCATAAAGTTAACATGTAGATACATGAAGTAGTTTCAAGTATCTTTTTCATTAAATGTGGAGTACATATGTTTCAAGCTGATCACCGATATGAGATAGCAGTTTGATATTTGTTCCAAAATCCACCCCTGAGCTCCCTTGCAATAAGTAGGTAATCACTGCAAATATTAGTAATTAATCATCATTCACAAGTTGTTAATTGGTGCTCACCAGTAATCATAACCATTGGTGAAGAGAAATTAATTTTTAATCTTCAAGGATTTTTCTAAGGGGTGTTGTCACTCCAGCACAATTAACGAAGGATTCATGTGTTCGACAATTTAGGAAAGCAAATTCGATCGTAAATCATTACTACAGTTCCTTCGATAGTCTTAGCTTATAGTTATGTAATGAATTATAGTTATAATCAACTATTGAAACTTTACTTCGCATTCATGAACCGGCGCAAGTTCATGCATGAACCGCGTCACAACAACTAGCAATCTGACAACACTCACATCGACGAAGCAGTTAGCCTGGTGGTAGCGTGCCGAGATATGAAGCGAACGACACGGGTTCGGTTCCCTGAGCCACCTAGGGGCGAAAGCGATGCTAGTGTTGTATGTGTAATTTTATTTTTTTACCTTTTTTATTCGTGAAAATTTTTAAACGTGGTACACTGGATTTAATTGCACATTTAATACGTAGTGAGGGAATATATATGGCAAACAAAGTATTTGATGCGTATGCATTATGGCGGACGTTCTGGTAAACCGTTTCTGTGTTGCTTACTCCACGATGAGGACATGTGGCCGCGATTTTTACGAGATGCATCTTAGAAGTTTACGTGAGCAACTTGTAAACAAATAAACAGTTTACGACATATTTACGTAAATTTCAAATAAATTGAAGGTAAAATGTTTATTTGTGCTGGCTGGGAAGCAAGGTGACAAAATTTTCTAAGCATTGATGACGTAAATCTTGTATGATGTGCTAATGAGTGATTGATTTAGTGCATCATAACTCAAGCATTGCTTGTAGTTCCTGAAGTATTCTGTGAAAAAGTGCAGATTAATGCAAGGTTGACAAAAACTGGGAGCATAAAGAATAAGTAGGTACCAATTACCAAGAAGGTATAACATGTATTGTTTATAATAATATTTATTGCCCTGCTGGCAAAAGTACATGGAATATAATTCATTTTATTTACATCTACATAATACCCTGCAGGCCACCATTAAGGTGTGTGGCAGGGGGTGAACTCTCACCAAACATGCACTACATATCATGCATAAAATTTGTAATTAAAAATTAAAATAGCTAAGCATACATGCAAAAACATGCTGTTAGTTGGGTTAGCTTTTAGTCCTTATACCAACATGCAACTACCAATGTTATCCATTGCTACACTCGTACTGGATATATTTACCATTTTTCACATCCCTAATAGTACGAGGAAAAAAGGACATTTTGAATCTGTCAGTTCGGCAATCAATTTCTCTAATTTTGTGATTATGGTCCAGTCTACCATAGTAAGTTGGGGTCCGCAAAATATTTTTAACATCATCACTGAAAATATGGTTTTTGAATTTATTTAAGAGATTAAGTCTAAATTTCAACCTGCGATTTGACAATGATTCCCAATTTAATTCATTTAATAGACTGGTTATGCTAATAAGGTTATCATACCGGCCCTTTACAAATCTTGCCGATCTTTGCTGCACAAGTTCAAGTTCGTTATTTAGACCGATTTCATAGGGATCCCATACACTGGCAGCATATTCCAAATGAGGTCTTACAAGGGAAAAGTAGCTGATTTCTCATACATGATCCTCACATTTACCCAGTTCTCTTTTGACGAATCCCAGTTTACGATTTGCTTGACCCATTATTTCACGTATGTGTTTGGTAAACACATACGTGACGTTTACATATGGGAACAGATACAATAAGATGACTTGGTAACCCATTGAATAGATCATTGCGCTGTTGACAGGTTCCAGTCCAGAAGAGGTCTTTGGACACATCAAGAGTACATCAAGCTGAGTGATTATCTAAGTTCTAAATCTCTCTCAGAAACCATAGAAGGAATCGGGAATGGACCTGATCCCTTTACCCTTGAACTCCTGTGCTGTAGGGCTTGGTACTTGAAGTGTTCTACCCTCATCAACCTCTAGGTTGACCACCATTGATTGAAAGCATATAGAACCCTCCGAAGACTGACTTAAATGTGGTAGGATGCGCTTGTGCATTACCATATACCCTAGAATTATAGGAATTATTACAACATTCCTATGTAATGAATATTGCTCCTGGCAAAGCCAACCATTCCAGGCTGGTTTAAGTATAGGAGGATAAGGAGATCTTATTTTTTGTTTCGGCTGCTAGAAAGGCATCTTACCCCAATAGGTGGCATATAAAGTGTTGGTGTGATACCCTTACAGTTCCAGCCAGCCAATCTGTCTGTGCAAGGCATTTTTCCTTTATATGAAGTAAAAAAATTATGGTATATTTTAATTATGTGAAAATAACGCAATGAAAATGTTACATGACCTGTAATACGGTAGGGTATAAATAGTGACTTTTACTTCAGAGAACAATTATTAGATTTTGTGTAAATTTCTTACTAAAAACTTAAATTTCCATCAAAAACTATGGCATTTCCCTCACTTACCAGGTGATTAGGGCTGGCAGAGAAGGGGTTGAATATGCTGGGTGGATATGGGAAACTACACCAGTTAAACTTTCCAGAGATTATACGGACTTGAACTTCATAAGTGGGTAGGCTTTAGTAGTGGTGTATGCAGGATTTACTTGTTGGGGGTTTCATTAATAATTATGTGATCATCGTAAAATGATATTTAGGTTATTATTCACTAAAACAATAATTAAATTAACATTATCTTTCCGTGAAGACAATTCAAATATATTGTTCAGCCTAATAAGCAAAATTCTAAATGCTAGTGAAAAATATTTAAAAAAATATGAATTACGGGATTGTTTTTGGGAGGGGTGTAAACCTTCTGGGTCTGTGTGCCACTAAAACTTTAGAGATGTGGGCACAAAGAAGAATGAATAAAGTGTGATAGCTGGGAATGAGGATAATCAATTAAGCATGGTGCAGGAATAAATAAAGTTGTTGGTAGAAATTGTAGGGAGGCAGATCTGGTGAATAGAACTAATTATGTACTGTCATTGCTTGATAGTTTTATACTGGTTAGGGTAGGTTCTGATGACAAGGTCCCTTCCCTAATTTGAATGTCTTTTATTGCACCCTGTTCCTCTCTCCAGATTGGCATATCCTAACCCTCTTCATGACATCAATAGAACCCTTTCTTTCCCTTTCTCATCCTCAGCCAGAATTTAACCCCCAATGACAACCTTCAGCATTATATTGTTTCTAAAGCCCGTTTGACCTAGGCCAATTTACTGTCTGATAAATTGGCACAATATTGGTCATAGCAATGCTCGTATATCATGCATAAGTGCACCACATCATAATATAACAGAACAGTGTGAGGTACTGGTTCATTGAATATGAGATAGAAGATAGAAATTAAGAATTATTTTCTATTACAAGCATTAGAACTAAAATCCCAGGATTCTCATGAAGTTGAGGGGAATTCATATATACTGAAGTAATACACGTACAATTTTCCTCGAAATAAAATTTTTACTTCGACCCAGGTTTCAATGTTGATATGTCATCATCAGGTAACAAATGGTTCTAGGTACCGTTGTTTGTAAACCCTGGTAAAAACCCACCACTTCCTTGCCTTCCACCCCCCTTTCCCTCTCCTACCCCCCAAACCAAGTATATATTGATGGCACCTAGCACCATTTGTCACCTGATGATGATGTATGAAATTGAAACCCGGGGCGAAGTAAAAATTTTATTTTGTGGAAAATTGCACTTGTATTACTTCAGCATTAGAGGTGTCTATGAAGAAATATTAAGCTTAAAACTGCCCAGAAATGAATGCTGAAGAAGCAGCATTGATACATGTTGTTGCTTTGTCACTGAGATACGGTAAAACTAACCTATGATAGGAGATTGGCCAGCAGAAAATAGAATGTGTTCTTCAATCCAATATTGGGTGAGAGAATGTGGGATTGGGGGGGAGACTGTTATGCGTATTGCGGCACACAATACAATTTCCAAATGATTGGCCAATAAATTGGAGCATGCCAAACAGGCTCAAGTACCTGTCCCATCCACCTACTCTACCTTCTCTTAATTTCTTCTTTCTCATCCCTGTTTGAGGCTCTCGTCATAATTTCTCTCCTGTTTGCAAACACCTGCTTAGCTAAAGCAATTCTTCTTCTTCTTACGCCATAATTATCATGCCTACTATCGTCCAATATGCTACCCAAGTTACAAAACTGTTCCACCTGTTTTAGCCAGTGCCCGTCTGCTCTAATATTACATTTTGCTTCCTTTTTCCTCAAGAATCTTAATAATATCAGTTTTATGTGATTGATCTTCATTCCAAATCTAATGCTCTGGATATGCAAAGATTCTAACAGCTATTGCAAACCAATGGCTGTCCCATTTACCAACTCTCAGTCATCAGCAACTTAACTAATTTATCTACCACCCCTCCCACTTAATGGCTGCATTTAAAGTTCCTCCCACATGTCTATAACTATTTCCTCTGCATATACTGCATTGAAAATTACTGGGGACAATGGGTCATTGGTTAGAACTGCCTTGATCTCCACCAGTAGAATCCTGCCACTCATTTATTCAAAGTAAGTGGCTGGATGGCAGGTCAAAGTTCACTCACATCTTATTCATCATCTCCATCTCCAGGTAAAATAAAACTCAAGTATCCTCTCCACCATATTATTCCTCATAACTCGATTTCATTCAATCCAGATAGGTCCACTGTCCTTTCATGTGACCTCATAGGCCTCTCAACACTTATAAATCTCACATAATTATTTCCTGTTTGATGATTTCCTGCTTAACATCTTCCTAACATTCCGCAATCCTATGTTAAAAAATCTCTATCTTTTTCACCTTCTTTTCTCGATCTCTGTCACTACTACCATGCAAGGATTTTGTATGAAGATTACTGCAGAGGCCTTGCTTCTCCTGCAGCAAGGCCCAACACTCATCCAAGTGAGGAGGGACTGAATCTCACAATTGCCATGAATTAATCTTCTCTTATATAGAACTTGGTTCTTTCCCGGCGAACTAATGCTGTGAATTCTTCTCGGGTTTTCCACCGGGTTAAGTGTTCAGTTGCCAACGTTTCAATGGCTGACTCCGCCATTGTCCTCAGGGCGTTTGATGCCGGGATAAGATTAGTCGCCCTTATATATCTGGTCCCAGTCGGGTCATGTGACTCCTGATTGGCTGCTTTCCCTCTTCCTCCTCCCTTCTCTGATTTTTTGAATAATGGGTCTCCACGTTTGGCTGAGGGCATACCCTGCATCTCTATTGAGATTCCTCTCCTCCAAGCTGATCTCAATGGCTTCTTTCGTCAAACGGTCCCAGTGTCCGTTTGCCCTACACATCAGTATGGTGTCGTCAAAACGGATGCGGTGGTCTTGCATTATGCTGTGCTCCGCGATGGCTGATTTCTCGGGATATCCCAGTCTAATGCATCGTGTGTGTTCTTTTATTCTTGTTTCTTAATCTTCTCTTTGAATACATCATATTTAAATGGGACAAATAATTATGTTGGTTTGCCTTTGCCTTCCCCAATAATGTATTTAACATGACACCATCACTTGAAAGGTCCCGCTGGGGTCAAATGCCTCCTCACAACTGCTACACTGAGGACCAGATGCTGTGAGCATGGTACATGGACTACCTTTCATCTGGATCCTACCCTTCTACCTCTGGCATACTTGGCCTTACTAGGAGCAATTTTCATTGCTCAAGCCAAGATCTAGAGATCATGGGAATACGCAGGTGCATCCACCACATCAAAGTAGTCCATGAGAGGGGGAAGAGTGCTGAAGGTAGAATTCTGATTAACATACAAAGAGGTAGGAAATGAAAAGTTATTTTGGATTAAATAAAATTTGAAAACTGGGCAATATGGTTGGAGAGAAAATCATTGCTATGAAGGAAGGAATGTTTAGAAAAGGAGTACTTTGAAAAAGAAAGAATGGATACTCAATCAAAATCTACCACGTGTTAAGAAACTCATAGTGATAATAGACACAATACCTTTTTAGGCTTCTGTAACATATAACCAATTACTTAATATAATTATTACAGAATTTCTGTTGTATATGTGATGTTGCTGACAATAATGCATCTCCTCACCCTGGGGGCATCTTCAAGTCGGAAAAGACAATGTAAAAATGTTTTTCCTCGAAAATGCATAATAATATTAAGATACAGTACCTATTTAACATGGATGAATAACATAAACATAAGAAAGAGGAAAATAAAGAAGTCTGATAGAAAGAGAATGCAGGATTGATGAATGGAAGAGATGTAGAGGAATAGTGTTTCAGTATGACAAAGGAAGGTAAAAGGTTATTGATAATTGCAATGATGGATGCATCCCACTTCCTCTCATAAACTGGGACTTTTACAGCCTGATTGAATTCTTGTATTTATTCAGCTGAACATTTGCCATAATACCTTGACTCAGAAATCTTCTAGTCAGCAGTTATTTCTCTCATACATACCAGTTAATGAACAACGAAGGATGTAAATAGGGTGAGAGCTTTATTTTAGCCTATTAAGCCAACATGTAATAGGAATTAAATTACAAGACAACAATATAATAAAACATTTTTGTTTCCACTCCGAACAGATCAGAATCTGACTTGAACACAATGTTCATAATAAAACTGTAGTCAGAGAGGAACACGAGGAAACCTTCAGTTAGCATTGTTAGTGATAGGAAAGTGATATTATTCTCAGCTAGTGACAAATGTCACTGCTCTGTAAGTACTATGCTGTATATTCATGGGATATTAATATTCACTTCACATAGCAATGCATTCAAATTCATCTTCTTCAAAGGAGAGATTGCTCGATCAGAATTTTCTCGAAACCCATCGGCATAGGATGGTGAAAATTATCCAAGACAATATCTAATATTGCACCGTCATCCACTGGAAAGAAACGTATTTTAGGAAAGGGATTTTTTGAGGTCTCATTAATGGAACACAAAAATAATAAAACCTACCATATAAAGCAGGATAAACGGTTCCACGTATGCCGGTGATTGGATTGTTAATGGGCTTTCCATTCAGGTAAAAATTAAGTTCAATATGGTCGTACGACACTCCCTGTGTGACAAAAATGATGAGAGTGACTGCAAAGCAAACTTTATCTCAAAAGGTTTGTTTGAGTGACAGTTACTTACCAACACATCACCTTCTTGAATAGTTTCCGGAATTTTTCGCAATTCTTCCTTCCCGTGCCTCATTGTTGAGTCCGAGCATAGGACCCATGACTCCTGATCATTTCCACCCGGTGCAGAATTCAAATCGGCATTCTCCGTCGCTATACCGACACCCCATATGCCTTATGAAAACAATAAGACACACAAAGCAAGTAAGTAGGGAAGAAACAGAATATCGGGTGTAATGATTCTCCATCATTGATAATCACCTGACTGTTGTATCTTCACCTCAAAGTAAGACTTGCTTTGGACCAAGGGTGCGCTGGCTAAGGCCCCACCTGTCCCACATATACGATGGCCATTTTTCACAATTACAACTTCATGGCCTGAGAAAAATGATATCGGTGGAGTAAGTAGGCTTCTTCATAATGATATTACTTAAATACATTGAAACAGCTTAACATCATAGAACTTTCATTACACTACCCATGGATAAGATAATCGTTACCAATATTTATTACGTCATGTTCTTCTACATCAAATTAACCGCAAGCTTGTAATAAAAACTTACCCATATGCGTATTATCGAGGAGAATAGGATTAATTTCCTTGCGGGGGACACTGGCACTAGAAAATCCAAGTCCATCAAAACAATTCCTTAAACAGAAAAACATGTTGCACAAAATACCTAACGCTTGGGTCACATGTCATTCACCAAAGACATCGGAGCTGACGGTATCACAAGTAGATGAAATGGTAGCATGGTAATATAACCTGTATATAAGAATATACTAAATACACTAACGCGATTTGACAGCTCCACAAGCCGTGTTTGTTGATGTCGCCATTTTGACTATTGGGAACTCTGACGAATAAAATTAGTACTTAGGAAACAAGTCAATTGCGAATAACGCATCCTTTATTTTGAATGGGGTTGTCACGTGGGGGTTGTGAAGGGGACTACATTATTAATATTAGTGGGAGTTGCAATGTGTCGTCGAGCCCCAGTTCGAAGGACGCGAGAAAATAGTAGCTTCATGGGCAAATATTGTGTGAACAGGATACCATACTGGTGGGCTAGGAAAAGAGTTGCTGCGTAGATACACGACCAGGTGGGTCAAGATTTTTATTATTAAAAAACTATTATTCTGAATGAAATGAATGTGGTTGTATCAAATACTACCAGTTTCATCCATTTAGCTCGAATAGTTTGAATTTATGGGGGATCGGGTTGGTGTGGTAGTATGAGTATTGGCCTCCCATTCCAAGGACCCGGGTTGAAGTCCCGACTGGCAGTTTCATGGATATACCGGTCCCAGTTTGGATGCCTATGGAGGGCATTTTGAGGACAGTACTCGGTCGGTCAGTCGGTACGTTAAACCTATGCGTTAAACCACGTTCCCCTTGGCGCCTTTTAGTGCAGGCTATTGGCTGCGCCGAATTTTTCTCGCCCTTCTTCCTACATTCCCTGGAAAAGTTTCTACCATGATGATTTACGAATGAAGAGCTTGTTATACACCATGGTATCTTATTGTATTTGCCTGTTGTATGGGTAGGTACCCTGGTGACAATAAACCGTGACAGACATTGCGACAACAATGTGTCACACACTGTGCAAGTGTATTAGTACAGTGTGCAGCACGCTTTAAAGGGAGCACACTGATCATAAGTGATTTACCTAAAATAGTAGATTTTTGGTCAGTCCCTGCCCTAACCTAAATCCTCACCTTTAGAGATATCCTTTTACATCTCCTTATTGTCTGTTTGCCCTATACTATATACCTTTAAACTCTTTATTTTCTTCTTAATGCTGCCAGAAAACATCCCAATTCTTATCCTGCCTGTCAGCCAACATCACAACCCACAATCCCTCAAATACATATGTATAACTCATCACTTATTGTATTAGATATGCATCCTGCTTTGAATGAAGTCACATTGATATACATTCGAACCTGTTTTAAGCGGCCACCACCAAGGAATAAACAAAATGAATACCTACCTTTGAATAATTATCTTTGGGTTATGTACCCATGTGAAGAATATGTGAAAGGCAATATTAAAAAAGTAACACTATGTATTTAAAAATAGCCTTACATGGATAATTGTTATAAATTTAAATATTTTTTCTTAGCAGCACAAAATCAAAGGAGCTGATTAATTTTTCCAAAGTGTTTTGGCCAAACTGCCTATCCAATCCACCACAGAAAGACTGGAACCGCAAATGTTTGTCATCTGATTCATATTCTCTTCCTATGCCATGGAATTTCCCCACTTTGCTTTTTCCAGGTGATCTACTTATTCCTACGAATAATTATACACAAAGATATCATACATCCTCACATGACTTTAATTCATTCAAAAGGCCAGAAATGTACACGTAAGAGACTACTTAAGTTATAAAAATATTTCATAGCCATTAATAATAATCAAAGTCAATTTAAATTAAGATCCATCCCTGAAAAGAAAATAAATTGGAGGGGTGGGTGGGAGACTTCTGGAGCCCCCACTAGCACTTTGAATTCCAACCCACACTTAACCTGCCTGCCGCTCGCAGATGGGGGACGTGAGTATTTCGGTAGCGATATGGAGGAGAGTCAACCATTCAACCTCCGTCCCGGCCCAACATTGCTTAACATTGGTGATCCGACGGGAACTGGTGATTAAACGTGGCTAGACCCTTGCCCAATCCATTCATGAATATAGCTATTACAGTTTTTTTTTGTAAGTTTTCCATCAATAGTGGTCAATAGGCATGGTACATACATTGACTTTGTAAATCTTATTGCTAGTACTCTTATTTACTTTGAATATGAACTAAAAAATGAATTGGGGAATACCTTGATTGCCTTTGCATAGTTGTACCTCCCTATGTCCAGTTAGATCATCATAACAATCAACCCTTCCCTGCGCTATTTCCTCATCAAAGGATGCCACAAAAGCTTTTGCCTGCACTCAAGGCTCTTCTTCTGCCTCATTCAGTCTTGGTTGTATTGTGTTTGCCTTAGTGCTTTTTGGCACAAGTCCACAGTTTAGTTAGTTAGTTATTCAGGGGAGGTGACCGACAGCTGAGGTCATTTGCACCATGTAGGATAGGTGGGTAATTGGGTAATGAACATTTCAGGTAATCGGTAAAGGGTGGAGAGAAACCCGGTATTGGCATTAGCCTACTCTTAACAACAGACACCAAGGGGACCACGGCTTAACATCCCATCCGACGGACAGGGTACTGAACCTGAAATACCCTCCACTAGACACTCAAGTATGGACCGGTTTGCCACTGAAAAATCCACCACTTATTGAAATCAAACCCTGGCTCTCAGATGGGAGGCCAGTACTTTAGCCACCACACCAACCCGATCCCCAGTCCACAGTTTTCAGAGCAGCTCTTCACTCTGCTCTCACCTACTGCATCCCATGATGAAAGTTTCCACAACACAGTGTCCCTAACATTCTGCAGCAATTTGGAGATACTGTCGACTTTATCCATCCTAGAAACTAGAATGGAGAACACGTTTATGATACTGTTGTTTAAACAGTTGTATAATCCTTTGGTTCAGTGATGGTAATTTAGCAGTTTTGTTTGGAGGTAAAAACAACTTAATATTGATAAGCATAATGCTCAGATGGCAAAGAATATTGTTGAATAAAAGAATCGCCTTCCTTATCTCGCTGGCCATCATAGTATTAAGATATTTTAACCATGATTCTAAAATCACTGATATCATCCATGTGTTTGCATCTATTTGCATGCCATTTCACAACTAATAGATTAACATCTAAATTTTCAGGGATTTCCCTCAAATTGAGTCTTAGTCCCAATCAGCATTGTAGTACAGCATTATTGTTAACCTTTTCTTCCCACCATTGTACATGTTATTCCTGAGGTTTAGTGATTCATTCAGAAGTGATCCAAAAAAAATCCCACTCTCATGGACATTAAAAATATCTCGAGCAGTATAACCAGGGCCATATATATGTATGTTCATGAGCATAACCTTCAAGATGTGGCAACCTTTTCATTCAATCGTCAACATTTTTTATGGTTACATCACCACGCACAGAAAAGAAAAGATGAAGAATGAAGATAAATCACAACAAAAGTAATGAGATTTTCAAGAGCAAAAAAGAGGAAATGAAGATGTTTGAGGAAATTAAGTGAAGGCAAAAGGCCTGGAAAAGGAGGTAATAAAGGGTGAGGATATTTTTAAGGGTGTGATAGAGAGAAAAATGTTGGGTGAGCAGGGTAGTAAGAGAAAGAAAATGGGTACTTTGGATAGAATAATGTGAGAGACAAAAAATTCCAGGCTGAAGAGGGGCATAGTGTGAAATGTAGGTGTTGTGGGAAGAGTCCAATGTCCATTTAGACCTACCTTTACTGGCAGAAAGCTAATAATAATTAGAGAGAGATCAAGAGACTTATTAGGGATTGGATTGTTTGTTTTTCAAATAATGTTCGGTTTAGTAAGTGTTCTTAATAATCTTTATTCATGTACTGAAGTTTTACCAATTTTTACCAAAGTCGATTTTTACTAAGTTTTTAAGCAATTTTTTCATTACTTAACTAGACTTTTCATGTCCACAAAAGTTTTGGCCTCATTTACAGATACATAAGTCTTATAATTTAGATACATTATTGAAAAAAATTGTAAAGCTTACACCAAAAATAAAACTTTATTTCCAACCCAGGTTTGGATTACTCCATTGTCATCTTGTAGGTATTATCAAAATTCAGTTTTGAAATGAAGTAATGCTTGAGGCTAGTAACTTTACTTATAAGTTAGTAGCCATCATGTGATTTAAAAGAAGAATCAAATGATTAAACTGAATCAAACTTCTTCATCGCCACTACATGTGCCATTTGGTATGATGGAAAGAACTTGGTTGTGTCCTGTAAATGTGTTAGGAGTTTGAGATTAGAATGTCATAATTTTGGTGAGCAATTTCCCTTCCTCCATAGGGAATGTAGCACACTCCATGACTGGGATGAACCTGCATATGAAAGAAAGAAGTTGTGTGATTAGTTTCACTGAATATATACTGGAAACTTTCAAAAAAAAAGATTCCAGAAAATTTTTATTACCGGCATAGGCATATCTAGGGGGGATTTTGGTGGTTGTAACCCCTCCCCCCCAATTGGTATAAATATATATATATTTAAAAATTCCAGGACTCCCTGTTTGCATGGGGGTTTCGGTGGTGACCCCCCACCCCCACCCCCCCCCCCCCTTCATACGCTTCTAGATACGCTAATTATTATGGTGCGGGATTAAGTAGCCCCAGTAATATAACATTAAATGAATATAATACCACAGGTACTTCTTATACAATTGATGCTGGCCATTTCTCAACTGGCATAAATGTAAAAAATGCCTAATGTTGCCTTATTTTGGATATTTGTGTTAAAGGACAACTATGACACCATCACTTGAACCCACTAGGATCATTTGCCTTCTTGCAATGACCACACTGAGAAACTGTATGAAATACATTACATCTGGAATTAGATCGATTTCTCATTGTTCATTCTATTAGGGTCAACTTTCATTGCTTCCACCAGTACAGATCTAGCGGTCATAGCAACAAATGAGTCCTTTCTCTGACATCAAGGCCCATCATGATGGATGCATAAACTATGTACAATGTCCTGATTTGTCTCTCACATCTAAGTGCTCTTCAGCCTTTCTCAGGCAATAATTGGCTATCATTAGGGACATGACATTTTCGCGAAACGTTTTTTTCGACAGGATTCACGAAATAAGCGACTTTAGGGTTTAA